>CM073736.1:80753277-83153277 GCA_037113605.1 Calophaca sinica
TCACCATGGGGTGCATCGGTTCTATTCGTAAAGAAAAATGATAGGGTGTCTAAGTTGTGTGTAGACTATAGGCAGTTAAATAGGGTCACCATTAAGAATAGATACCCATTACCTAGGATAGATGATTTGATGGATCAATTGAAGGGGGCCTCTATCTTTTCCAAAATAGATTTAAGATCAGGATATCATCAGATTAGAGTCAAGAAAGAGAATATCCCTAAAACCGCTTTTAGAACACGATATGGACATTATGAATACCTAGTTATGCCGATTGGAGTAACTAATTCCCCATCAATATTTATGGATTATATAATTAGGATATTTCGCCCATACCTGGATAAATTCGTTGTCATCTTTATTGACGACATATGGACCTACTCACAGACCCGAGAGGAATATGTGGAGCATTTACGGATAGTACTACAGATCCTTAGGGATAGATAACTTTATGCTAAGTTATCTAAGTGTGAGTTCTGGTTAGAAGAAGTTCAGTTTCTAGGACACATTATAAATAAGGAAGGGATAGCAGTTGACCCAGCAAAAGTAGAGGTTGTGCTAAGATGGGATATACCTACTACAGTTAGTGAAGTAAGAAGCTTCTTAGGATTAGTAGGATATTATCGATGGTTTATAAGGATTTTCTAAAATTGCTCTAACTCTAACCCAGTTAACTAGGAATTGATCTTCTTTTGAGTGGTCAGATAAATGTGAGAGAAGTTTTCAGGAGTTAAAGAATCGATTAACTACTTCTCTAGTCTTAGTCTTACCTGACCCCTTAAAGGAATTTGAGGTTTATTGTGATGCCTCCCATCAAGGATTAGGATGTGTACTAATGCAGGAAGGAAGAGTAGTAGCCTATGCTTCTAGACAATTAAGAGTTCATGAAAGAAATTATCCTACCCATGATCTAGAATTAGCAGCCATAGTGTTTGCCCTAAAGATATGGAGACATTTTTTATGTGGGGCTAAGTTTTGTGTATATAGTGACCATAAAAGACTAAAATATCTGTTTGACCAAAAGGAATTAAATACGCGACAAAGGAGGTGGATGGAATTCATAAAGGATTATGAGTTTGAATTACACTATCACCTAGGGAAAGCCAATATAGTAGCAGACGCACTTAGTAGGAAATCTTTACATGCGTCTGCCATGATGGTCAAGGAACTTTATTTGATAGAATAATTTAGGGATTTAAGCTTAGGGGTAGAAGTGCAAAATGAAAGATTATATCTAGGAAAAGTCACCATTACTAATGATTTCCTTGAGCTTATTAAGAGGAAACAGGAGGCAGATAGATACCTTAGGAAGGTCAAGACATTAATTGAAGAAGGGAAAAGTTCAGAATTCAATATAGGAATAGATGGAGCAATAAGGTTTAAAGAGAGGATATGTGTCCCTGATGATATTAGATGAAGGACATAGGAGTATATTAAGTACTCATCCCAGGGCTACCAAAATGTATCAAGACCTAAAGAAGTTATTTTGGTGGCCTAGAATGAAGAAGGAAATAGCGAACTTTGTTTTATCTTGCTTAGTCTGTCAAAAGGCTAAGAATGAAAACCAAAAGCCTGCAGGAACCCTCCAATCCTTAGCAATACCAGAATGGAAATGGGATAGTATAGCCATGGATTTTGCGGTAGGATTACCCAGAACTCCGAAAAGATATGATACTATTTGGGTTATTATAGATAGACTTACCAAGAGTGCCCACTTCCTACCTATTAACGAAAGCTATGCCTTAGAGAAATTAACACAACTCTATATTAAGGAAATAGTAAGACTACATGGTGTCCCTACTAGCATCATATTCGATAGAGACCCTAGGTTTGCATCAAGATTATGGAAGAAGGTACACCAAGATATGGGTACTAAGCTAAGTATGAGCTCAGCTTACCACCCTCAAACCGATGGTCAGTCTGAGCGAACTATTCAATCCCTTGAAGATCTCTTGAGAGCATGTACTCTCAAGAAAACGGGAAGTTGGGATGAATTATTACCCTTAGTAGAGTTCACTTATGACAATAGTTATCACTCCAGTATTGGAATGGCTCCTTTTGAAGCTCTATAAGGTTGAAAATGTCGAACACCTCTTTGTTGGTTCGAGACAGGAGAAAACCTAATTCTAGGACCAGAACTGATACAACAGACCTCAGAACAAATCAAAATGATTAAGAAAAAGATGAAAGCAGGCCAAGACCGACAGAAAAGTTATTATGACAAAAGAAACCGACCTTTAGAATTTGAAGCAGGAGATCACATATTTCTAAAAGTCTCCCCTCGAACTGGCATTAACAGAGCCATCAAATCCAAAAAGTTAACTCCTCAATTTATTACACCTTTTCAAATTCTTCAAAAAGTTGGACCTGTAGCTTATCACATTGCTTTACCCCCAAACTTATCAAATCTTCATGATATCTTTCACGTCTCCTAATTCCGGAAATACCATCACGACCCATCTCATATTATCGAGCCTGAGTCAGTATAGCTCAGAGATAATCTAGAATACGAAGCATTTCCTTCGAAGATTGTCGATCGAAGAATAAAAGAACTTCGATGCAAACAGATTCCTCTGGTTCGAGTTGTATGGGGTGAAAGAACTGGAGACACTACTTGGGAACAAGAAGCTGACATCAGAACACAATATCCACATCTATTCATAGGTACGTAATTAACAATTTTCAAGGACGAAAATTATTTTAAGGGGGTGGTAATGTGACATCCTAAGGAAATAAAATAGGTAAAGAAAAATTTAGAAAAGCTCTAATATGATGAAAATGGGCTAAAAAGATATTAGAAGGACGAAAATGCCCTTAGGAAGTCAAGAAAGTTCTAGAAAATCCTAGAATTCAAGAAACTATATATTTTTGGGACGCTACTATCGCGACGTGGGGGACCCTAGAGAGAAAGGTAACGCGACGCGAGACACATCTACCAATGTCACCGTTGGATAACTGACACGCGTAAAAGAAGAGTGACCATCGCTTCGCGATGGTGTTTGTGAGAGAAAATGTTCGCAATGCGATGGACCTATTTTCGCCTATAAATAGCGCCCTTCCCCTCCCCTTAAACTACCTTTCTACCAAGCTTCAACCGGAGGACGCGTGGAGTAGCTCTGAAGGCTAGGCGGGGTACGGGCAATGGTTGTCTTCTAGTCAGGTATAGGGAGACCCGAACCCTATACACTAGGGATATAGGAATAAGATAGGTGTAGAATAGGGGAGTAGGATGACCCAAGCTCTACTAGGAGTTGATGCCCCAACACCCTAGGAGAGGTGTTGAGACTATGACTGCTAAGGATAGTAATCATTAGTCCATCAACCATAGGAGTAATTTGTCTGATATGTGAAAACCCTAGGATAGATGACTTATGATTGTGTGTGTTGATTGATGATATGTTAGTAGCAGGTCGCCTGAGCGACGCTAAGGTTAACTTATATGCTGATAGCCGATGATTGACATTGCCTGTTTAACTATTTAACTATTGTTGATTTATTATATGCTTATGCTGCAGCTATGACGTAAGGAGGATAATGAACAAATTCTAAATGCTGGCTAAGATGATGAATGATGATGAGCTAATAGGTGCTGAGTAATAAATAACCATATGCATAGCTGTGCTGTAATCCACCGCCGTGCACATAGGCTGTGTATGAGGTCAGGTAGCTGAGCTATTATCTAAAGGCTAAGATGGATCGTACGAAGCTGTGGCCACGTAGGCATATAAACTTAGGTTGCATAAACAGGGGTAACTAGGTGATGATCCCAAACGTTGTTCAAGGATGAACGTTCCAATTTCTTCACATATTCCATTCTCCTGCTTTTCCATTTATTTGGTAGTATAGTGTGTTCTCATCTCTCATGCTTTGATTATTTCTTTTCATTGTTGTCCTTTATATGTTTAGATTCTAAAGATTTTCAAGATACTGAAGATGTCTCACTACTTCCACCTGTCAATGCTGGAGGAGCCGAGCACCCTAGTCTGGGGTGACTTCGAGGTTTATTATCACGACATGGATAGGGATTGTTGGGAGATAGATTATAGTCGTCATGTCGTGTTCTACACCGGTTTAGTTAGCATCCTCTTTCATCGGTTAGGGTCACCGAGAGCCTCCTTTATAGGTGACTTTAGAACAGCGCAACGGTTACCTTTTAACCGCATGTGGCAGCAGCCTAGGGCTAGACATCGTTACCCTACTGCTCCTTCTTATTCCAGTTCTTATAGTATAGCTAGGGATAGTGTCAGAGATTAGGAAGTGCATCGTAGGTCAGAGACGACGGTCCCTTCATTTCCTGTAGCTCCCTTAGTAGAACCTTTGAGGGTCTACCAATCTAGGCTCCAGGGACGTCCTTCTACTGGGGACTCCCGTTTACCACCATGACCGTGCGTTAGGTTTCATAGGATGGGCCAGTCGTAGGAGGTCTCTCGTTAGGTGGTTGATGTACTTTTGACTGATGGTGATTATTTTTGTATACCCACACGGTTTTTGTATGTTTGTATATTATTCTTTTGGTGGTTCCTAGGAGGGAACCCTTGATGTACAAAAACTTTTAATATAATATAATATATGCCTTCTTCCGCTATACTCTATGTTATTATTCAATTTTATACGTGTTATTCGATTTTACACGCGTAAGTAAATGGTAATATTATAAATGGGACATGGGGTGTCTCAGGAGGAATGTGCCAGGCTGAGTCTCTAATAAAATCACTAACCAAGGCTAAAAGAGAAGAACGAACCAAGGAAGGCACATTAATCATATCTGCAATAGGGGTGCCCAGACAATTATCTAACCAAAAATTAATCTTATAGCCATCCCCCAAAAGCCAGGTCGTGTTATTAGTTAGAGAAGATAAGTTGGTCCGAATAGCAGGCCAAATAGAAGATATGATGTAATAAGACAGAGGGGTGTTATTCCGATAATACTTTTACCTAAAAAGCTCAGCCCATTGATTATTAGAATAGAGAAAGTTCCAAGCGAGCTTCAAGAGAGCTGCTTGATTAGACTTAAGGCCTAAACCCCCTTCATTAGTAGGAGAACAAACCTTATGCCACGCAATAGTAACAACCTTCCTTGTATTTATGTCACCAGACCAAACAAAATTACGAATCCATCTGTCAATCATTTTTAATAACTCACAGGCCAAGAATAGATATGGAAGCTATCGATCAACATACTATTAATAACAGAATTGACAAGCTGCACCCTACCCATGATGGAAAGCAAAGAATCCTTCCAAGTAGAAAGCTTAGCCTTTATTCTATCAGCTATAGGTTGTAAAAAAATTTATTCTAGGCTTACCTTTAAATAAATGAACACTGAGATAAGTGAAAGGAAGAGAGCCAGCAGTAAAGCCCAGGAAGTCGCTAATCTGGAAATTCTCCTGGGAGGCAAAGCGGCATAAAATTTACACTTGTCAACATTGAGCAATTGACCAGAGGCTTCTCCATAGAGCCGAAATAAATTCATCAAGCTGAAAGATTTCTTTTGGTGCCTTTACAGAAGACCATAATGTCATCAGCATACAAAACATGACTAGGAAAATTAGCTCTCCTATTACTAGTCATTGGTATCAAATGATTTGAATCAATCAAGTGAGAAATCACTCTGCTCAAAATATCCTCAGCAATATAGAAGAGGAGAGGGGACAAAGGATCACCCTAACGAACCCCTCTCCTGCAGGACATATAACTAACTGAGTTCCCATTCACTACAAAAGACAATCTAGCAGACTGGAGAATAAAATGCACCCAATGCTTAAATTTATCATCAAAGCCAAAAGCTGTGAGAACCTCCAGAAGAAAGTCCCAGTCAAGGGTGTCAAAGGCTTTCTTCACATCAAACTTTAAAGCCACGTTTCCACCAAAGGTCTTAAAATCAAGCATATTAACAGCTTCTGAAGCAATGTAAATACAGTCAGCTATGCTCCTACCATGAACAAAACCCCTCTGCTAATCAGAAATAATTTTTGGAGCAATGAGAGCAAGTCTATCAGCTAGAATTTTATTGATGATCTTGAATTGAAAATTGGCAATTGCTATAGGCCTATAATTTTCAATCATATCAGCCGTAGGAAACTTAGGAATAAGAGCCACAATATTAGAATTCAGCCTCGGCAGCAACCAATTGTGGGTAAAAAATTGAATAACAAAGTTAAACACATCTTGGCCCACAATATCCCAATAAGCATAATAAGAACAACCACCATACACATCCGAACCAGGAGCACTAATACCATTAAGGGAAAACACAGCAAGCCTAACCTCATCCATAGAAGGAATATTGGTTAATATGATATTATCATCAAGAGACACAAGAGAATGAAACACCTTGGAAATAAGATCATTAGAAGCTATATGATTGTTACCGGCATAAAGAGATGAAGAAAAATTTAGAACATGATGTTCAATATCTTGCCTAGAATCCAGAATATGATCACCGTGCCGAAGAGTATGCATTTGCTTGGATGTATTTCTAATTCTAGCTACTTTATGAAAGAAAGAAGTATTACGATCACCCTGAGATAACTAATTAAGCCTGGACTTTTCTTTCCAGAAAAGTTCCTCATAATGAAAAGCATTTTGCAAATCTGCCTGAGCCTGAACTTCATCAGCATGTAAAGAGTCCGAGAAACCATGCTCAATGATAAGATTTTGAATTCTATCAACATTTTCAATAGCCTTTTGAACCTGTAAGTGAACATTGCCAAAAACATCCTTATTCCAGATACGCAAAGCAACCTTTAAATTCTTCAATTTTTGAGAGAGAATAAACATGGGACAGCCAACGAAAGGAGAATCCCAAATATCCTTAATAACTCTTTTACAGTCTGGATGATCAAACCACATTTTATGAAATTTAAACGGAGCATGAGTAAGATGATACCCTCCTCTGTTAAGAATCAAAAGAAGAGGATAATGATCAGATTTGCTGCGAATTAAAGTGCTACAAGAGGTAGAGTCCCAAAAGTTCAACCAAGTATCATTAGTAATAGCTCTATCAAGCTTTTTTTCAATGTGCTGATTCCCCAATCTACCCCTTTAGTAACCAGATGGGTTAATTGCCCACTATTAGTCCAGCCATTAAAATCATCACGAGAAATTCTAGATGGCAAACTATCTCCACAACACTCATGAGCTCCCAAAACAGCATTGAAATCGCCAATAAAGAGCCAAGGTCCAGGAAAATTTTGTTGCAGGTAAGATAAGTCATTCCAAAGAGATCTTCTTTTAACATAGCTTGTAGATGCATAAACCACATCAATGAAAATATTTTGATTGTCAACAACCATAGAAAAAGAGCAAAACTGATCTGATACACTGATGATATTAGAAAACAAATGAGCAGCGCACACACACAAAAGATTAGGCAGAAGGTTCTCATGGGTGTTAAGAGCAAATAATTTCAAACCAAGTTGATTCCAATAATTGATAGGAATAAGATTTGAGTCCACCTAAGGTTCTGATAAAAAAACAAACTCTAGCCTATGAGAAAGGCAAAAGTTATGCAAAACAAGATGGGTTGCATCATTAGCCAACCCTCTATTGTTCCAATAAATAAACTTCATTAGACAAAGTTACCTGGACCACCCCTCACTCGGGCTCTATCTTTTGTTGTCCTTTTTCGCAAGGATTTCCTAAGATTTTTCTTTTTAGATTTAGACAAAACCATTGTAAAACCAGTATTCTCCACTTTTGAATTCACCTCAAAGCAAGCTGTTTTTTTAATCTGCAGAGAGGAAGATTCTGTATCAGAACCATAATTGAGAGAAGCATCATCCAAGTCATCACTCCACAAATTTGAAGTGAGGTGAAGGATTAGGATCAGAAACAAAAACTGGTGTTTCAACACTTGTGCCGGCAATGGTAGTAGGAATAACATCTTCATGAATAGAAGAGAAAGAATTAGCAACAAATTGAGGGGAACCAGATGGTTAGGTTGCTGCATAGGCATAAGGAATCAGGAGCATTGTTCAAGATATCGGCATCAGTAACCATTCCAATAAGAGGATTAGGATCTGCCTCCCACTCTTCAAGAGTCAAACTAACATTATTAGGACCAGAATTGGCCCCATTGGCAATCATGCTTTCAACTGAGATAACTGTAGGGTCCCTGTGAACATTGGCTGACACTGTTACATTGTTAGGAACATTAAAACATTGACCATGGTCCATCATAACATTATCTGCCACCGTAGCATCTTCCAAATGGCTTTCAATGACTAAACTCTTACCTTTATCAACCAATGTAACCATATTAGACATGACATTAATAGGATTTCCTTCGTCAGCAATAGTGATTACAGGATTCAATTTAGGCACAGCAACATTAGCAGCAATATTCTTGGCCACATATTTTGTTGTGGGCTTGCGCACAGCATCTGATTTATGAGGCACATTATGCTTAGGTGCTGCATAGGAGCCTTGCTTCCTACAATTACCAATATCATGGCCAATTGTTTGGCAGGAATTACAGAATGGAGGCAAACGTTCATGTTCAATTCCAACAAAGAATGCAAATCCATCACGCTCAATAAGGATTTGATCACGAAGTTGCACTGTAAAATCAAGATCAATCAAGATTCTTGCAAAATGGCCAAAAGAGAGCTTAAGTGTTGCATCATCTAGAGCAATAGGAACTACTAAACAACCTCCAATTTCAAAGAGAATTTTTTGGGTGCCAGTATTCCCGAGACAATCCAAATAACTGCACCCAACATTGAGAACTTGTTTGCTTGATAGATTGTGGATTAAAATCTAGGGTCGATGCTGATAAACGCATTACTCCAGGGTCAAGATTACAAGCACCTAGAGACCAAACACACCGCAGATCATCTACCGATGCAAAGTTGAATTCAAAGAAACCTTTCCCTAGGGAAACCATGGTCCAAAGACGTAGAGATGGCCATATCTTCAGTAGCTTTGATCGCAATTATGTTAGTTTCAGTGGAACGTCTCCATTGGACATGAGAACACGACCATAGAGGGTCGTTTTGCAGCTATCTACGCTTGCCTTATACTCTTCTTCAGAAATCTTAATTGCTAATGCATCCCCTTTAAGGCAGGGTTTAGGTAGTTGGCTGATATTAAAATCAAACGAAGCAGCAGCGGCTTGGGCAAAGGTTGCCTTTGGAGGAGAAACTTTGTTCATATTCTCCTTGACACCGTTGCCTTGATGAGTGGAAGGTTGACCATTGAGAGAAGCCACACATGGCCAAGGACACACCAAGGTGACGTCAGCCATGGAGTCAGCCATGCACGACCGAAATGATCACGTACGACAAACCCTAGCAGAGCAAAACCATAGTCCCATTCCCTTTACCTTGGTTTTGAGAACGTGGCCCATGAAATTTATTTGGATTTTGGAATCACCCTATCAGTTTCCAATATGTACCTACTATCTGAAAACAATAAGGATAAGGGGTGAGAATAAATCTCAGTGAGTTCCAGGGGACAAAAACATATAATGCTAGCAAAGTGACATAAAGCATCCATAATATAATTTTCTTTACAACTTACTCCTTACATCACCGGCTCTTTTTACCGGGCCTTGCTTGGAGTAAAGTTGTTACTTATAACCCACCCTTTCATCACCGGATTTTTTTATCGGGTCCCTACTCAGAGTGGAATTATTCTTAGAAACTCGTCTGTTCATCACCAATGCAAATAGGCACACCAATTTATCACACAATGCAGAATTTTAGCATGAGTTCTTGTATACCAAAGAGCACTCCAAATAGACATTCAATTTACAACACTCTATAGAAATTTTGACAAAGGTTCTTCATACTAAATATCAATTACACTAAGTGTTCCTATTATTAACCTTAGTGCAGACTATAATCATGTTCAAAAGCCAATCCAATTTAAGCATTTAGACATATTCAGTTGCGCAGAATTTTCACTACCCATTGCATGCATTTGCTACTCAAATTAGGCTTTCAAACATTGACAACAGTACAAAATTTTCCACTAGAGTTCTCAATTAAAACCTACTCCCATTTCATAGATAAAGTACAAAACTTCACCACTACCAATTGCACACAATTACTACCCATTTTAAGCATTCAATCTTAACATTAAGGTGCAGAATTTTCTATTCATTCCACATACCATTTCCAAACAAAACATAACATGGTATTAGATAAGCATGGTGCAGAATTTTTAGCACATGAAAGCATACAATTTTACTTCATTTCAAGTAATCCAACAAGTGATACAAGTGCAGAATTTTACTTCTAAATTCATGTTTAAATCACATGTATATAGCACTTTAAGCAAACATCCAAACTTTAGCTCAAGTGGAGAGTTTTTAACTAAAATTCATACTTAAAATCTAATCCTAACCACCTTAACAAATACAATTAGAGCAGAATTTTTCAACAGATATACATCAACTTTGGTGCTTTTATTAAAATACCAAACAATGTTGGATTTGAGTAAAGACAAATCTTTGAAAAGCTTAGGATGTCTAGTTTATGAATATAATTTTTCTTTTACAAAATAGTTCTCCAATTAGTGCAGTTTAATAAAAGAAGACACTGATATATGAAAACAGAACAACTACTGCTCCCCAAATTGTGACGCATTTTAAAATGTCAATACTCAGTCAAATTCAACAAAATTTGTGCTCAAACTGGAGGGAAGTGAGTCTAGTTTGCAACAAAATAAGAATCATTTAAAAAGGAGTTCTATGGAAAGAGTTATAAGCAAAATACTGGACCTATGTCTATACAAGTTTAAGGACAGTAACCATACCATTTCACTTGGATTTAGCCACAAACCGAAACCTTAGTTCAGTCACTTAATCCCATCTATGACCATGTTCCATTCATGAACTCATTTCACAAAATGTCAAACAAATTCACCCCTTTAACATCCACACTTCACATAATCCTTTCTAGTCCATTTTTCTAGCTTACTGACACATTCTATCAAAAAAAATTTAGGCAAAATTTCTAGCATTCAAAATCTTACGTATCTATAAACATCAGCAACTCTTATTTCACTAAAAAGGTATAGATTCACATGTAGAACCAACAACTCATTCATACAAATCAACTAAGTCCATCACACTCAAAGTAAGGGAATTGTTATTTTTATGCCATGTTATAAGTTCCTTTTATTATTGGGTGGTAAGTTAAGGGATGTGATTAGCAAAATTGGACTAATCTAGTAACGATGGCACCCAAGGGATAATATTACCCCACACCCAAACACCTCCTCTCTACAAAACTCACCCACCCGTGTCCTCACTTTTCTTCCCTATACAATCACACACCCACTTCACATAATCCTTTCTAGTCCATTTTTCTAGCTTACTAACACATTCTATCAAACATTTTTTAGGCAGAATTTCTAGCATTCAAAATCTTATGTATCTATAAACATCAACAACTCTTATTTCACCAAAAAGGTATAGATTCACATGTAGAACCAACAACTCATTCATACAAATCAACTATGTCCATCACACTCAAAGTAAGGGAATTGTTATTTTTATGCCATGTTATAAGGTCCTTTTATTATTGGATGGTAAGTTAAGGGATATGATTAGCAAAATTGGACTAATCAAGTAACATTCGCACCCAAGGGATAATACTACCCCACACCCAAACACCTCCTCTCTACGAAACTCACCCACCCATATCCTCACTTTTCTCCCCTATACAATCACATACCCACTTACTCTAATTTCCTCTCCAATAAGAACACATGCAGGAAAAAGGGAGAGGATTGAAAAGAAAATCACTTCCCTTTCCATCCTTCCCTCTCTCTCGGCACATTCACTCCCTCCTCCCTCCCTTCATTTTTCTCACTCATCTCCCCATTCCCACACCCTTATTTTTACCAACATCTTCATCACCTAAAGGAAAGGATCAAACAACCTTTCCTCCTCCTATACCAGCCCTAATTAGGCACACAAGAGGAGCATAATTTTAGTGGGATCACTCATTTTGGGAGTAGAAGGGAGAGTTATTAAGGGTTTGAGCGAAGGGAAGCCTGGGTTCATCATCTTGCGACCATTTTGAATTTTGACCCTAACTTTTTCCTAGGTTGCTCTTTGTGAATTTTTAACCTAGCACGTCGCTCTAACTTTTGCCCAGACCGCCTTTTCGGGTTTTCAGCCTAGTGAGTTTTTTTCTTTTATTCTTTTTTTTTTCCTTTTTGGTGAAGCAACTGCACTCAGGAGTTTATATGGATTTCCTCTTTCAAAAATCAAGTTTTGAGAAAATATGAGCAATTTGACTTTGATCAGAATGAACTTTATTAGGGTTGTAATGTGGCCAGGGGTTAAGGGTTACGAAAGAAAGGATATTTCAGGCCCAAAAAATATTAAAGGGTTTATGAAAATAAGGATCTTTAGTAAAAAGATGCACTTCATTAGTTGCTAGCACATTTGTTTCGCCTTTGCATTTTCCTTTTTCCCTTTCTGATTTTTCGCAATTGTCTTTGACACGTTTTTGACATTCCTTAAATTGCCTTTGATTCCTTATTGCTTACTTTGCTCTTCTTCCTTTTGAAAAAACAAAGTTGATTGGGGTAATGTGCTAGCCTTTCATGTATGGGTGATCCTTGTTAAGGGTATTCGAAAGAATTTTTTTTTAGACTCAAAAGGGGTAGCAAGGGATATATATTTTTTATATTTGTTGGATAGAGAAAAAGGGCCAAACTTCATCTCAAAATCTCATTGCTCAAATTTTTACAAAAATTAATTTTTGATAAATTGTGTGCATTTGCTTTACCATCAATTTAGGAGCTAAATTAGAGAATTTCAAATAGTTGTTTTATTGATGAACTGAAAAGATGAGAACTTAATGAGCCCTTTACATGATATGCCCTAGGGCTTCAGGCAAAGCATAGAAAACATATGAAAGTTGTTTAAACAGGGCTATCTTTCTTGAAGTCCAACCACTTGGCGTTGATCCGATCTTGCACTTTGTACTCTAGAGCCCAACAATTCCCAATTAAGTGACTCACTTCCCTAGCGTGGTATGCTATTATGAGCAGTGATTGTGTCTTCTTCCCTCTCTTGGCCCATCATGAGCAATGGCTATTGAGTGTCGAGGTTGCCAATCTTTCAGCTTATTATCCCGCTTCCACTCTTTCCCCGACAACAACTAGGCCTGAGAAGCTTAAAGAGACATTTCCAATCATCATATCATAGAAAGGTGATTGGAGTGTGTCAATGAATGTGGCAGCCATCTCTTTCTCAAACAACGGAGGTTCCACCTGGGCTGCAACACTTCTCCATCTTTGGACATACTCTTTAAAATTTTCATTGCCCCCTTTCACCATGGTTTCCAATTGGGAGCGGTCAGGAGCCATGTCCAAATTGTAGCTATTCTGCTTGAGGAAAGTATTAGTCAAATCTTTCAATGAGTTGACGTTGACCCGCTCTAACTGCACATACCAGTGTAGGGATGCCTCGGTCAGACTTTCTTGGAAGAAGTGGATTAAGAGTTTATCATCGTTGCAACAGGAGGCCATCTTCCGGCAATACATGATGAGGTGGCTTTTTGGACAAGTTAATCCCTCATACTTGGCAAACTCAGGGACTTTGAATTTTGGAGGAATCACCACGTCTGGGACTAAGCATACGTCTGAAGCTTCAAATCCAACATGCTTTTCTCCTTCAATTGCTTTCAACCTCTCTTCCATAATTTGGAATCTTTCCTTAGCTAGGGGGTCCTCTTGAGCAGTCATGGGAACGAATTGTGGCCCTGATGGACTAGTGGAAGTCTTTCGACATTCTTTGTTGTTGATTAGAGAATTTCATTTAGAGGTCAATTTTGCGTCCAAGCCTAGCAAAAGGTCAAACATTTTGCCCATCTATTCCTTTATTTGATCGAGCTCCTCTCTCATTGCTCGCTGATTTTGTTCCAGTGCGTCCATGAGTCTAGCTTGGGCTCGAGTCTGGTAAGGGTGCAGAGGAAGCTTAGCTAATTTTTATTATGGGAAAAAACATGAATTACTTTATGAGGATGCTATGGTTCTGCATGCTATGAATACTTTTTTTATGTACATTTTATGCAAAACGAATTTGATGGAAACAGATTTTTTTTTTCAATTTTTGAATTTTGCTGCAAAAATAATGCAATGAAAAAAGAGATAATGTTCTTTTTGTGTGTTTTTTTTTAAAACTTATTTCTTGCTTTTTGTATTTTTGCAAAATGAAAAGAATGCAGTAAAAAAGAGAAAATGTTCGTTTTTTGAATTTTTTTTTTTTTTTTGGCAAGAAAGAGGTTGGTAAGATAGAAAAAGAAAATATTTTTTGTTTTTGTTTTTTACTTATTTTTGAATATCTTATTATTTTTTAAGAAAAATTGAATGAGAGAAAGACAAAACTTTATTTATTTTTTTAAAAGGATTTTTGAAAAATAATGGATGGAAAAAAAATTAGGCAAAGTGCCCCTTGTGAATTAAGCCAGTATTTCCTAAGATCTTAGGTTTTACGACTTTTGTCATGTGGAAAACGGAATAAGTAGGGTATGTTTCTTTTATGATATGGGCCGGTAGTTCATTAAAAAAGGGTTTTATGGTCCACATAAGTGTCTTTCTATGGGTGGATTGGGATACTAATCTAAAAGGTCCCTAGAGCCAAAGATCTCATTTGCGAATGTTACCACTAATAATAGGTATACTATTAAAGGATAGTGTTTTCTCAAATGGAGTCAAACTCTAGGTGAGGCCTTCGTAGGAACCCACTGGCCGTACGTCCAGTAGAGTACCCACTACACAGTCTCTCTTAACTTAAGGTTCACTCAGACCCGGGTATAGGGCACCCACTCATAGTGTGCAACAAGTGTGTTAAGTGAAGTGTGTGAAGGAGCAAACTTAAAACTAACCGTTGCAAAATAAATAAAATCAATATATAGACATGGTGACTATCCTAAGGTTCAATATACATATGATCACAATAAAATAAGTAAACTAAACAAAAATAAAAATAAATAAAATGAAAAAATAAAAAAGGAGGAAAAGAAATAATTTACATGTTAAGTCAAACAAGCAATTCAAACAACTATAAGACTTAACTCTCTAAAGTCCCCAGTGGAGTCGCCAACTGTAGCGACAGGAGCGTCCGGGACGGACACTTGTCAAATTAATGGAGCTGTCACCTATATTTATTAAGGAAAACATCGGAAAAACCTTTTTCGAAAATAATTTGAAAGGAAAATTAAACTCTTACGAGCCACATTAGAGTTCAGGAGTTGGTTATACGTAGGAAAGGTATTAACACCCCTACAACACCCTGTTTTATAAAAAAAAAGGTACCTGTTAATTGTTTGTAAAAGACAAATTTGCCTTATTAACAAATTATTTCAAAAGAATATGAAAAGAAATTATTTATTTACAAATAGAAAACCTAAAACCACCGAGCCGTCACGGCTGGCAATTTAGGTATCCCTAGACGTCGTGTCTAGCGGTAAGTAAAAACAAATGGAATTAGTCGGAACACGGACCTGGGTTTAGAAATGGAGAAAAAGGATTTTTTTGGGCTTGATGGGAGTGTACCCCGCTCTTACGTATCCCCGATTGCAATAGGAATTCAAAGCATACGTATTTCTTGGTAGAATATAATTGTGTGTTGGTTAGTTTTAATTAATATATTTTTTATGATAATAAAGTATTGAGAAGTTTAGAGCCTCATTAATTTTGATGATAACAAAGTATTTGCAAGTGAACAATTTAACTTCTAATAAGTCTTGAAGTGTGTAGGTATTAAAATCATTCATGTTTTATGACTCACTCAAGCAAGAAGAAGAAACTAATAAGAAGATGAATACATTCCATTGTGTTTGCATCCGGTTCACTCCAGCGTCTTGCTCTTAGCGAGTGTCCGGTAATGTAATTTTATGACACGTGGTTACTCAATTGCTGCGAGCGTCCGTTTAGTCTCTGAGCGTGTATTTGTTCTTTTAGTAAATCACGTGATCGTCACGTTTATTCTCTCTGCCCTCAGCTTTCCTGGAACGGAATTCAAATTTGATTTTATGTGCTCAATTTGATGTATGAGGTATCAAAGGTGACACCTTTAGAATAAGACAAATTCATACAAGGCAATTGTGTGAAAAGCAGATAGTACAATAACGGAAATATGTATTATTCTGATATTCTCTGAAAAAGAAGAAAATGGCGTGTTTTTTCAAATTACCTCACCCAATGATTTAGAGCTGAAATATCTACAATGGTAATATCCTCAAGACTCCTATAAATACCTCAAGGTATTCATTGAAGAAGGCTGCTAGAAACTACATACTGCAAAAGCTATTCTCAAGTGAACAAATTGTGTCAAGCTTCTGGAAATCAAGAACTGAACTTCAACGTCTTATATTCTTTCTTTTAGAAGGCTATTGTGTTGAGCTTAATCTTTTTATCCTCTCTGTGAGAGTTATTTGATTGTATTCAAAAGAAAAATACTTTGTGAAAATTGTATTGCCTTGTTACAGGCTTAGTTCCTCAAAGGCTCGATCGTACTAAGTCGTTTTGAGAAGTTAAGGGTATTGTCAAGTTTGTGATAGTAGAATACTCTTAAGATATTTGTAATCAGTTGATTATAGTGAAAATCCTTCAGGAACAAAGGGACCAGACATAGCTACCAGTTTGGTGGTGAACTAGTATAAAGCTCTGTGTCTCTTGCTTTACTGCTTTACATTTAGTTTTGTCTTGCAAAGAAAAGCAAGTTTTCATAAACACTTTTCCAACGGTTATATTTCTGCATCCGATAACAATCAGTTTTCAAATCAAGGTGTTTTTAACTTAAAGTTTGCGAAAAGTTTTCAACACAATTCAACCCTCTTCTTGTGTTCACGTCCAGTTGGTACCAGAGCTCGGCCTCTTGGTTGAGCACTTAATAGTGTTATGAGAAAAGATCCTATACTTGTGAATATGTCTGCAGAAAGTGATCACATGAACCGTCCTCCTCTATTTACTGGAGAAAAATTTGATTACTGGAAAGACAAGATAAAAACTTTCTTTGAGACACAACAACTTGAGTTGTGGGATATGGTTGAAAGTGGATACATTATTCCCACTAATGCTGCTGGTGTTACTATAGCCAGAGAAAATTGGAATGATGAGCTGAAAAAGAGATATCAGCTCAATCAAAAAGCTAGATTCATTCTTATTTGTGCTATGTCAGAAAAAGAATATGATAAATGTGGTAAATTTGATACTGCCAAAGAAATTTGGGACTCTCTTGTTTTGTCTTATGAAGGCTCTGCCCAAGTAAGAGAAACTAAAGCTAGCATGTTAGTTCGCCAATATGAGTTGTTTAAAATGGAAGATGGTGAAAACATTGAATCTATGTTTGGAAGGTTCCAAACACTTATTCATGGGTTACAAGCCCTTGGAAAAAGCTACACCACTCCTGACCATATGAGAAAGATCCTAAGAAGTTTGACCAAACAGTGGAGACCCAAAGTCACTGCTATACAGGAAGCAAAAGATTTAAATGTCTTACGACTTGAAGATCTTTTGAGTTCTCTGAAAGCTCATGAACTTGAGCTGAATGAGGAAGAACCTGTGAAGAAAAGCAAGTCTATTGCTTTAAAAGTCAACAAGCACAAAGCTAGTTCTTCTAAAGCCCTTCAGGCTGAAGAAGAATTAGAAGATGAAGCTTCAGAAGATGATGATGGGACAAATGATGAGCTCGCGTTCATATCTAGGGAGATCAAAAGAATGTGGAAAAAAAAGAAACTTCAAAAGAAAACTCCAGAAGAAGGATGTCAAGGACAAGAAGGAAAGCAAAGATAAGAGTCAAGTCATTTGCTATGAATGCAAAAAGCTAGGACACTTCAAGTGTGAATGTCCTAATCTTAAGGAAAAACCCAAAAGCAGTTCTTTCAAGGGAAAGCAGAAAAGTCTCATGGCTACATAGGAAGATCTAGATTTATCATCCTTTGAGGATGATAATGAAGAAGACGCCAATGTTACCCTCATGGAAAATGCTGACTTAGATTCTGAAGAAGAAGTTTAAGAGGTAATAATATATGATTCTTACTCTGAACTTCAACTTGCATTTGATGATCTCCTTAAGGACTCTGCCACTCTCTCCATTGAGTATAAAGCTTTGAAAAAAAAATTCAAAATTATCACAAGAATTTCAAGTTTTGAATAATGAAAACTCAAAGCTCAATGAAGAGAACAAGAAGCTGAAAATTGAAAATCAGCGTCTGGTGGATAGTCGTGGTCCGTGGCAAGTCAAAGAACTGTCGAGAACTCTCAAACTGAAAGCTCTGAAGCTAAAGGCAATCCTAAGTGTAAATCAAATAATTATGAATATGCCTTTCAAAATTTTTTTGCAGAGAGTGTAACTCGAAGCAAGCAAGCTTCAATGATTTGGGGTGCCAAAAAAACAACAACTCAAGATCTTGGTTACATATCAGATGAACCCACTTTACAAAATGAAAATTTAGCATCTGATAAATCCAATGATCACAGTGAATGCTTACATTGTATTTACTGCAACAAACCTGGTCATTTGAAAAGCGTCTGTACTATTTTTAAGATTAAGAAGGACAAGTATCCTTCAAGAACTAACAAGAAAGGACCCAAAAAGAAATGGGTGGCTAAAGATAAAATAGTCTATGTTGCAGACATGCTTAGCAACAAGGTCAACACACCTATCTTGGTACTTAGACAGTGGGTGCTCGCGTCACATGATGGGAGAAAAGCATATGTTCCAAGAGTTAAGACCTATATAAGAAGGATTTGTTGGTTTCGGAGGAAACCAAAAAGGTAAAATAGTTAGAATTGGTAGCATTGGTAAAGGCTCTCTTCCCTCTATTGATAATGTACTTTATGTTGAAGGACTAAAGCATAACTTATTGAGCACAAGTCAATTATGTGACAATGGTTATGATGTCATTTTTACAGAAACTGGATGTTCAGTAAAAAGCAAGAAAGACAACTCTATTTTCTTTACTACAAAGTGGAAACAAAATATTTATAAAATTGATCTTTCTAAACCTGCAAAACAAGATGTCAAGTGTCTAATGTCTGTTGAAGATGAACAGTGGACTTGGCATAAAAGACTAGGTCATGCCAGTTTGAGATTGATCTCAAAACTGAACAAGCGTAGTCTTGTTAGAGGCTTACCAAGTCTTAAATTCCAATCTGATGCTCTCTGTGAGGCATACCAAAGAGGAAAACAAGTTAAAACTTCTTTTCATTCTAAAAATATTGTTTCAACCTCTAGACCACTTGAGCTTTTGCATCTTGATCTTTTTGGTCCAACAAGGACAGCTTCTTTAACTGGAAAGAAATATGGGTTAGTTATTGTTGATGACTTTACTAGATGGACATGGGTTAGATTCCTTTCCCACAAAGATGAGTCATTCAAGGTGTTCACTGTTTTCTACAAATCAGTTCAAAATAAAAAAGGAATTTGTATTTCTTCAATTAGAAGTGATTATGGGGGAGAATTTGAAAATGAAAGCTTTCAAAAATTCTATGAAGAAAATGGCATCTCCCACAATTTCTCCTCTCCTAGAACACCACAACAAAATAGTGTTGTAGAAAGGAAAAATAGGTCCCTCCAAGAAATGGCCAGGACCATGATCAATGAAGTTGATATTGCAAAAAAATTTTGGGCAGAAGCAGTAAACACAGCTTGTTACATTCAAAACAGAGTCTTCATTAGACCGATTTTGAAGAAGACTCCATATGAATTGTGGAAGGGTAGAAAACCCAACATTTCCTATTTTCATCCCTTTGGTTGCATATGTTATATTTTGAATACTAAGGATCAACTTGGTAAGTTTAATTCCAAAGCTGACAAAGGTATCTTTTTGGAATACTCTGAAAGATCTAAAGCTTTTAGAATATACAATAAAGAAACTTTGATAGTGGAAGAATCCATTCATGTCAAGTTTGATGACAAGAAGCCTGACACTGCCATGTCAGAGCTAGATAAGCTATTTTCATATTTAAATATTGGTGGAATGACAAACAGTGAACCTGCATCTTCAGCGTCCGGCGGTGACAACCAGACACAGGATTCTACTCAAGCATAAGCTGAAGCCAGAAAGAGTTAGAGATACAAAACTAATCATCCTAAAGATCAAATCATAGGAGATACTGGAGATAGAGTGAGAACAGGATCCTCTTTCAAAGAATATGCAGATCTTGCACTTCTCTCTGGATGGAACCTAAAACAATTGATCAAGCCTTGCAAGATAAAGGTTGGATTTTGGCTATACAAGAAGAGTTGAGTCAGTTCCAAAGAAATGATGTTTAGAAGTTAGCCACTCTACCAAAAGATAAATAAGCTATTGGTACTAAATGGGTATTTAGAAACAAGCTTGATGAAGATGGTAAGGTTGTGAGAAACAAAACAAGATTATTTGCTCAAGGTTACTCACAGGAAGAAGGTATAGATTTTATTGAAACCATTGCACCTGTTGCAAGGTTAGAACTAATTCGCATTTTACTTTCATTTGCTGCACACCATAAGATAATTCTTTATCAAATGGATGTGAAAAGTGCTTTCTTAAATGGTCTTATAACTGAGAAAATCTATGTGAAACAACCTCTTGGATTTGAAGACAATGAATTTCCTAAACATGTTTTTAAGTTTAAAAAGGCTCTGTACAGTCTTAAGCAAGCTCCTAGAGCTTGGTATGATAGACTAAGTTCCTTTTTAATGGAAAATGGTTTTACAGAGGTCAAGTAGACACTACTCTATTTAGAAAAACATCAAACAAGCATTTTATATTTGTTCAAATTTATGTTGATGATATCATTTTTGGAGCTACTAATGAAAGCCTTTGCAAAGAATTCTCTAAGTTAATGCAGACTGATTTTGAGATGGGAATGATGGGAGAATTGAAGTTCTTCCTTGGAATTCAAATCAAGCAATGCAATGATGGTATTTATATACATCAAAGCAAATAATCAAGGAATTGCTCAAGAAATTCAAGATGATTGATTGCAAGCCAATGTGCACATCTATGCATCCTACTTGTATTCTTATTAAAGATGAATCTGGTAAGAAGGTAGATCAGAAAATGTACAGAGATATGATTAGATCTCTACTTTATCTTACTGCTTCAAGACCTGATATTATGTTCACTGTCTGCCTGTGTGATAGATTTCAATCTGATCCTAGAGAATCACACTTGAGTGCTGTTAAAAGAATTTTTAGATATTTACAACGATCTACTAATCTTGGTTTGCTTTATAAGAAATCAAAAGATTACAAGTTAGTATGATTCTGTGATGCTGACTTTACTGGAGACCGAATTGAAAGAAAGAGCACAAGTGGAGGCTGCTAATTCCTTGGAGCAAATCTTGTGTCTTGGTCAACCAAAAGACAAAGTACCATTGCACTCTCAACAGCAAAAGCTGAATACATCTCAGCAGCAAGTTTTAGTTCTCAATTTCTGTGGATGAAATATTAACCTGAAGACTACTTAATAAAAGAGAGTAACATATCTATCTTTTGTGATAATACATCTGCAATTTGTCTTATTAAAAATCCAATATTGCATTCTAGAGAAAAGCACATTGAGATTAAACATCACTTCATAAGAGACTATGTTCAGAAGGGTGTACTTGAACTTAAATTTGTAGACACTGATCATCAGTGGGCTGATATTTTCACAAAACTCCTTGCTGAAGATAGATTTAATTTTATAAGAAGAAATTTAAATTTTCATCTTATAGAAGAATGATTAATCTCAGCGTCTTGTAAAATGCATCATTTAGCATCTAGTATGACATAAGCATTAACATGTGTAATGATATGATATGTCATTCACATTGCATAACTCAGCATCCAGTGAATTCGTTGCGTGTGTCTGAGCACACATGTGTGGGACTGAAGCGTCTCATCACACCTACTGAGTCATGATTATATTTGCGTTTTCAATAAAATATTTTTCTTGATTTTACTTTACTTTGGCAACTGCATTTAACGCAAAGAGAATCTTTATTTTTATTTTCTTTTTGATTTAATTTTTAATCAAAGGAAATATGAATAGGTTTTGAAAAAGTAACTATACCATTTTCTAAAAACTTTTCCACTACTCCACTTCTTTCGCACCATTCTGTACCCTCTGTTTTCTTTGTGAGAAAACTATTTTCCCTCTCTCTCTCTCTTTGTTTGCTCTCTCTCTGAAACCCTAAACCTCCATCATCTACACCTCTACTGCAACCATGGCTAATGTTAAGGTCGGACAATACAATGCTATCTATGACACCATGGCTGAAAGAAAGATCCTTATTGAAAATAGGATTGATTTGGAGAATTTCAAGCTTTATGGGTTTAATTTCAATGAAGGGTTGAATGCTCTGGGTTGGAAAAACCACTTCTTTTGGAAACCAGTTGAAGTTTTGGTCACTGCTATCAAGGAACTATGGGGAAACATTCATTTGCTTCTAGGTGGCATCATTGAAGGTCACATTAGAGGTTTTAAATTGTGGTTACTGTAAACTCTATTGCTGATACTATTGAATTTCCTTGTGAAGGAATCAGTTTCTACACTGGTTAGGAAGATGCCTTCAATGGAATGGAGAAAGTAAACGAAGCGTTGTTTGAGAACTATCATCAATTGAAGGAATCTGGGGAACCTCTATCTGCAAAGCATCTGAAGAGTCACTACAGAGTGCTTCACAAGATAATTGCTAAGAGCGTTTGGCTCAAGGCTGGGTCGAGTGATATTGTAAATTATGAACATAAGTTCATAATGAGGAACTACATGGCTAGGAACAAGATAAATATGCCCAAATTAATCTATAACAATCTGGTCAATGCACTGGTTAATTCAAGGAAGGGTTCTGCTGACAAGAAAAACATCAACAAGAGCATTCCTTACGGTGTTCTTCTTACTGCGATGATGATTAAAGAGGGAATTGCAAGAAAGCTTGGAGCTTTGGAACAAACAGAAAGGAAAAAATATTTTGGATTACGTGCTATTGTTCTTCCTAATACTTTTGGAGTCAATAGTTTGGTAAGAATGCATCTTGTTACTGGTGAAATGATCAAGCAAGTAAAACAAGAGCAAGGAGAAGTAGATGATGCTACTATTGGTAAAGTTGTGAAGAAACCTACCCAAAAGCTTAGTATCTGGTATGAAAAGAATTGGTCTGTCTTCAGTAAGGGAGACCAGAAGCAAGAAGCAGAAGGTGCCCCCTGCATCTGAAAGGAGAGATGAACCAGAAGATGATGAGGATCAAGTCCCCATCAGAAACATATTGGAGAAAAAGAAGAAGGCAGAAGCTGAAAAAACCAATTTCAGTATATGGTCCTAAGAAGCAAGCTCCTCCTCCTCTGCCTCAAGCTGATGCCCCTCAAGGCAAAAGAAGGAGATTGTTTAGCCTCTCTGAGAAGCCTACTCCTAAGGTACTGGTGTAACGACCCGTTTTCGGACCGCTACAGAGCTAAACTAAACCTGTATGCGATGTGTTTTAAAACGGTACTCTTGTGCCCTTTAGAAAAAATGCGGTATTTTTTTTTTAAAAACAATAGTGCCCGTAAAGCACACACAGAGTACTTACAGCGTTTCGAAACATGGTGCAACTAGGACACAAATCTCAATTACGAATAAGACATACATGCATAATACCTATATACATACACAAGTCATACTAACAGTGTACGCAAAATACAGAGTAGTAAATGTACAAAGAAATACACCTATGGTATAACGACCCTTAAGAGAGCAATCATACCCTGGGGGTACTTCCGGCAGACACCCACGCAGGGGGCTGCTCCAAAAGTGAGACCACCAGTCTACCCTGTAACCAAAATAACACCTGGCCCGACTGGTCACGACACACGAAACATAAAAGTCATAAATACAGTCATCCCAAATATATACAACAGTCTACCGACAAAAGGAAAGCATAACGCAATAATAACTAACACCACATTTCTGAGATAGCTACCCAAATCCTCTGACGGGTCCTCCTCCTCCTCCTCCATCAGGTCCTCGCCTGTCAAGTCAATGAAGGGGGTCACAGCTGGCACGTCCACAGGGACATCACTCGGAGTATACTCACCTGCCAGCCCCTCCTCAGTCGATCTCGCTCCAATGCAATCCGCCTCGTGGCACACAGCATAAACGGGAGGGGAAGCAACAGGCGGTGTAGGGGTCCTAGCGACCATAGGGGAAACTGGTACTATAGGGGATCTCAGAACATCAGCCGCCTTCGAAGTGGAAGCTCCTGCGGATCCTCGGCGTATCACGCTCTTGCGAGCGGTCCATCTCACTCAGGGTCCACGCCCTCTGCCTCGGCTTGTAAATCTGGTAGCAGTGCTCCTAGGAATGTCATGAGGTCCCTCTGGTGAAGAAGAAGAGGCTCATGGCCTTCAAGGCTGGCCGGCACGCCACGCCCACCACTGTCTCATCCGGATCGGGAAAGCGACCGTGCGTCGTGTCACATCTCGCCTCACGCCTACGCCATCCTCTCGTAGTGTTCGCACCACGCCCCCGCAGTATACCACACGGCAGAGATGGGTCGAACTCCATCGCCGCGGGTTGCTCCATATCAGGGAAGTCAAAGAAAATCTCTGGCGACGTCCTCATCGCCGGAATCCAAACGCCCTTCGCCATCGCCTGGGTAACCGTCATGAATTGAAGGCACCACGGGAAAGGGTCAACTTCTCAACAGATCAAGATAATCAATGCATACAGTAATAAGCAACAACAATGTATATAATTCACAGAACGTGACTCAACTCTCTCACCCTAGACTCGACTCGACTCACTACTCATTTTCTCTCGACTCGACAATTATTCCGGAAAGCAGACGCAGATCCATCAACTGACATACCAGCCGTAGCCTTGGGATCTTTCGCTTCTCCCTAGGTAAGCAGCCCCGGTTCCTACGCTGCGACGCCTAGCTAATCCACCTTGAACTAAGCGGACCTAGCACCCTCAGTTGTTCGGCTCATGACCAAAAACGCCTCGACGACTCGACAATGCTCTCAGACTCGATGAACAATTCGCCGCATACGATATTCAAAGAGTTATACGCAAGATTATTCGACCGCATATCAAATAATAAGAGCATGCTTAATATGAAGAAACGCAATTCAACACTTAAGCAATAAAAGCAGTTTGCATGAAAAAACGCAATTCAACAATACAAACAAAGATAAGCAATTCACAAAGATTATTCAACCGCATATTAAATAATTGCCGCGGCGACAACAACAAACGACAATCAAATCATAGAATCCATCCCTCTGCAACTCGATGGAGTTCACAGAGAGGAACAAACAAGTGTGGGGGGTTGGGTTCAGAAGACCAACCGCACAATTTTTCACCCACAATGACTTGGAATATGTTCGACCACACGACAAAAATAAACGAAGAGGTTCGAAGACCCTAACTTCGAACTCGTAGATTTCTCAGACTTCTTCGTATTTAAATAAGCATTTAAATAACAAAACAAGAACTTAAGCATATCTAAAAGTTGTCCTTACACAGGGACATAAAAATAAAATCCTAAAAATGTCTAGAAGTGCCCTTACAGAAGGACTTATAAAATAAAGCCTTAGAGATATCTAAGAGTTACCCTTACCACAAGTTGTCGTTAACGTCGCTCCTATGTCTTCGGGTCCGCTTCGCTCAATCTTCGGTACTTCGATTCCTATTACCACATACGACTTAGTACAATCTAGTAATTTTAGCTAAACTTATGCTCTCAACTTATCCCTTTCCTATCCAAACTCAAACAAGCATTACAAATTAATAACACACTCAAAATCAGTTGAAAAAGTAAGGTTTTGAGACTAATTCTCCTTTCTTGAACTTCAAGTAAGCATAACTAATAAATCTTTCACAACTATCAAAACTTAGCACATATTCATGCAAGAATTCAAGCAATTAGAAATCAACTTCTTTTTTCCAAAATCCCAATTAGGCCTCACGGCCTCTACTTGATTTTCCCCAAAATTTTGCAACTTATCTTTCCATAATCACAACCCTTTTTAAATCATTTTCTAAATACCAAAACAACATCAACTTCAATTAATACATTAAGCACACTTAAGCATATCAAGGGTTATGTTTCTAAAACCTTTTCCTTAACCAAATTAGTGCCCTTTTTCACAATTCTTTTCAACCATGCTTCAAAGCCAAAAAGTCATAAATCATAATTATAATCTTTTTGGAAATTTAAAGAACAAAATGATCATTTCCCTACATGCCATTCTAGTCCCTCAAGAACCAATTTTACATATACATAAGCTAACACCTATACTAACTCATGCATATCAATTCCAATAACCTTAAAATTAATCTAAGCATGTTATCAAATACTTAAACACACATATTAACATCAAAACCACATAATTTCCATGATTCAAGAATAGGTAAACATTCCAAAAATCACAAGTTATACATGCTTATTACAAATCATCACACTAGTAAGCATCCTACAACTTCCAACAACACATTTAAACCATCAATTAGTTGATTCAAGTAGGATCACATCTTTTTCCCCCTATCTCACCACTTAGGGTTTCGCCCTAAGGCTTTAAAGAAAGGATGGATGATGTCTCATCTCCTATTAATCATCAACAACATCAAACAACCACACAAAATCATCAATTAATTACAACTAGAACAACAATTAAACAAATACAAAAAAAAGGATTTGGGGCGCTGATTTAGGGCTCAAAAGAGGGAGGAAAAATTCTGATTTCATACTCAAATAAATGGTTGGAATGATAGCTAATGGTATAGAGAAGAAAACCTAGCATTTATACAAGATTTGGAAACAAAATACAAGATGGAAAATGGGGGGCTGTTTTGCGATTTCAAAACAGAAACTTGGGGGAGAGAAATTAAGTTTTTTCTTACCCCAAATGGTGTAGAAGAGGAAGAACTAAGATGAGATGGTGATTTGCAACAAGTTTGGTGAAGAAAGCTTGTCCAAAAACTCAAAGGTTGGAGAGATAGCATCAATGGAAGCTTAACTTCTTGGAGAAGAAAGAACAAGAGAGAAGATGAGGGTTTGGAGAGATAGGGGTGTCGTGGGGCTGATGGGGGTGGGTATCCATCTCCTTTTATTTGCTTATATTAATATAATGCATAATTAGTAAGAAGGAAAATTAATAAAAGGCAATTTTTTTTTTTGAATTAAACCACACATCTAATGACACCTATTTAACTTTATTAGATGCTAATCCCATCACTCACTCCAACCCATCTAACCTCACTTCTCTCAAAGTTACCCTCTAATCTAGAGTCTTAAGATCTAAAAATACGGCGACGAAAAACCGAAAAACCGATTAATTTCTCGCTGGAAAAATCCCGGAAAATTAATTCGCGAGAAATTAATTCTCCGCGTGATAATATATTATCATAAATAATAAAAACAATAAAAATCACTCAAAAATAATTAAAACAGGTTACGATTCGATTTTCATCGAAATCGGGGATCATTTTAAATTTTATCTCATGCGAGAATCGCCTACGATTTGAAACGCGCCGAAACTTCGTTAGAATTTTTCGACGATCTTCAAACCGTGAATCAATATAAAAATATTAATTCTTAATCATATTAGCTCTTGATTTAATTAAATCACTTACTTAGGGAACAAGCAACTGCTTTATTAAAGCATAATTACGACAAAAATACAATATTACCGCTAATTAACGTATCGTAAAAATACGCGTGTTACAACTGGACTTTACAGTTGATGATTCAATTACTGTATTTGGTTATGATGATCCTGTTACTGCACCACCATTGTCTGTTTCATCACCTCAAACACACTCCACACAACCTCCATCCACCAAACCACAAACCTCTCAGAAAACCACGAAACCCAAAACACTTTCATTCCCCTCACCACAAACCTCTACCTCCTCAACCACTTCTCTAACATCTTACATTTCCTCATTCCACTCTCACCCTTTCAATCAGCTTTTCAAAATCACTCCCAATAAACCCAAAACCTATAAAGTCAAAGTGACTTCCACTCTTGCTCTCACCTCCTCATCCATAACCACCTCCAATACTCCCACTCCTGATACCTCACATGTTGGTGCCTCAAAGTTTGTGTCAACTGTAAACAAACCAAGGTTTGTAAGAGAAGAAAAGTATCATTCTGTATATGATCACCCTTCTCTCTGGCATTTGAAGACTTTTACATCCGGGGTTGCAAGACTAGAAATTGCCCTATTATCTGATGTGAATGAAAAATTGAAGACTACTTTTGGTCAAACAGAGGAATTATTCCATTCTCTATTGATCTCCCTCAGAATCTGCCACAACATGAACCTCTCACTCTGGAAGAGTGCGGAAGGTGGATCTCTGATGAAGAAAAGGCATTTATGACTCACTGCCTGGAAATGAAGAGGCTTGAGTTAGTTAATCTGAACAAAGATCCCTCCTCGGCATCTGTGTAGATTGTGCTTGATAGGCAAAGGTGGCTTCCATGGTTAGTTCCTGAGAAGAGGAAGAATAAACCACCTAGAAGACTTCCCAAGATAATGACTCTCAAAGAGTTTAAGGAAGTTCCCAGAAAATACAACACAAAAGCCTCCTCTCAGAAAAAGCTTAGAAAGTTGTCTGAAGACCATGCTAGGAAAGTCTACCTGACCCTGATCAAGAGAGATTCTAGTTGCACTGGTGCTTTTGGATTGAGTAAGGCTGAGAAAGCTGAAGTTCCAACTGGTGGAACTATCACCAGAGTTCGTGACATTAACCTTACCATTTTACCTATTGATGATATGATACAGTGCTCTGTTATTAGGCCTCCTAGTTTTACTAAACTGCAAGATCAATAGGCTGCAATTAGCAAACATTTGTCTTGCTGAGACAGAAGAAGTTATAAGAAGAAACTTATCAAAAGCTGAGCTTGCGAAAGTATATTTCTGAATATGGCTTACCCAGAAGAGTTGGTGCTTAGATGGGAACAGAACATGAAGTTTGAGAAACAAAAGCTGGGAAAACTCATCAAATGGTCTTTACCAAATGATGATTTCTTTTAGAAGGATAAGGAAAGAAAGGAAAGGAGACTGAGTTTGTCACAAAAAGTTCTTATTCTTATGGAACACCAGAAGCTGGTTTCTAGAAATGGCAAAGGGTCATTGTTGAGCATGCTGAAAGAGTTCCAGCACCTGCTCCTCCTGCGGCAGATGATGAACCTGTCATCATGTCTAGAGCACAGTATGAGGACTTAATGGCTACCACTCGGAAAGTGACTCAGTTGGAGAGTACTGTGAACCTGCTCATGGATCGCCTTAATCAACTCCTCCTTCCTCCCTCCGCCACCTTAAAATATTTTCCTTTGTCTCAAATGTTTTGTATTATTTTTCTATTTGGTACAATTATGCTTTTTGCACTTGATACAATTATTCCGTGAATAATCTGACCTTTACCTTCAAATTTTTCTTACTATTTATTATGTTTTGAATATGATGTGTTTTACACTCTTTTTATCTGATGACAAAAGGGAGAGTAAAAGAAAGGTCTAATGAACGCGCCTAAGTATCACACAACATGCATTATTCTTCATACATAGCATATTTTGAGTTGCTCAGATATTCATTGGTATAATGATTTCTAATATTGGTACAATAATCTCAGCATCTGGTCCTCAATGATTATTTAAATATATGCTCTGATACGTGCATGTTTTTTGTGCTATCATACAAATACTCTGTTATTTAAATATTTTTTATTATATCTGAGTATGTTGAACTCAGGGGGAGACCCTTGAAATTATTGTTTGAAACTAAATTATTTATCAACCTTGGATATTTGTCATCATAAAAAAAGGGGAGATTGTTGGAACCTAAACGATTGAGAAGTTTAGACCCTCATTAATTTTAATGATAACAAAGTATTTGTAAGTGAACAATTTAACTTCTAATAAGTCTTGAAGTGTGTAGGTATTAAAATCATTCATGTTTTATGACTCACTCAGGCAAGAAGAAGAAACTAACAAGAAGATGAATACATTCCATTGTGTCTGCATCCGGTTCACTCTAGCGTCTTGCTCTTAGCGAGCATCTGGTAGTGTAGTATTATGACACGTGGTTACTCAATTGCTGCGAGCATCCGTTTGGTCTCTGAGCGAGCATTTGGTCTTTTAGTGAATCACGTGATGGTCACGTTTATTCTCTCTGCCCTCAGCTTTCCTGGAACGGAATTCAAATTTGATTTTATGCGCTCAATTTGATGTACAAGGTATCAAAGATGACACCTTTAGAATAAGAAAAATTCGTACAAGGCAATTGTGTGAAAAGTAAATAGTACAATAACGGAAATATGTACTATTCTGATATTCACTGAAAAGGAAGAAAAGAACGTACTTTTTCAAATTACCTCACCCAATGATTTGGAGCTGAAATATATGCAACGGTATTATCCTCAAGACTCGTATAAATACCTCAAGGTATTCATTGAAGAAGGCTGCTAGAAACTACATACTGCAAAAGCTATTCCCAAGTGAGCAATCAAGTTTCATGCCAAGTTTCTGGAAACCAAGAACTGAACTTCAGCATCTTATATTCTTTCTTTTAGAAAGCTATTGTTTTAAGCTTAATCTTTTCATCCTCTCTGTGAGAATTATTTGATTCTATTCAAAAGAAAAATACTTTGTGAAATTTGTATTGCCTTGTTATAGGCTTAGTTCCTCAAAGGCTCGATCGTACTGAGTCGTTTTGAGAAGTTAAGAGTATTGTTAAGTTTGTGACAGTGGAATACTCTTAAGATATTTGTAATCAGTTGATTATAGTGAAAATCCTTCAAGAACGAAGGAACTAGACGTGACTACCAGTTTGGTTGTGAACTAGTATAAATCTCTGTGTCTCTTGTTTTACTGCTTTACATTTAGTTTTGTCTTGCAAAGAAAAACAAGTTTTCATAAACATTTTTCTAGACTCGGTTATATTTTTGCATCCGATAACAATCAATTTTCAAATCAAGGTGTTTTTAACTTAAAGTTTACGAAACGTTTTCAACACAATTCAACCCCCTTCTTATTTTCACGTTCACTGTGCATCATAAAACTCAAAAATTTAGAAACAAAATAAAATTAAAAGCAATAAAAATAAAATGTATCCTACGAGCATGCTAATATATATACATCTCTTTTTAATACAAAAGCAAGAGCCTAAGTACTAAAAGAGAAAATAAAATGTAGTCTCGCATCACTCGGCGGGAGGGTAAGGCTAGAGACGCTGAAGGTGCTCCAAAATAGCTGCCAGCTGCTGGTCCACATGGGTCCTATGCTCCTAAAAGCTAGACTGCGTCTCATCGAGACGCATCATGATGTCCTGGTAGGAGTGGCCCTGTCGTGTTGGTTGTGGCTATGGTGGAGGTGGTGGATTCTCCTCTGCCAAAGGCACAAAATCTACATCCTGATCCTGCTGCTGCTCCTCAGGTCTGACGACCTTATACTTGCCATGCCGCAGTCTCCGTAGAACACTAATGTTGTAGAGCATCGAAAGTCCAATGGGCTCCATCTCAATGACTGTGGCCCTTGCTCTGGTGCAAACTTCGAGGTGAGCTGACAGTCGAGAAATGAAAGAAGCCAAGACTATGTGTCCGGTGTTTTGGGTCTGAAGATGAACGCCCAGCTGGGTGCACGTGCATAAGAAAAACAACCTGGTGTCGCAGCGGTGCCCCTGGGTCATGGCCCAAAGAAGAAATAAGTCTGGCCCGGTGACGGTGTCGTCGCTCAAGGTCCTCTCGTTAATGAAATGGGCAATCCATCTGTGCACGGCTCGCACAACTGGGTCACTAATCTTGCTGGCCTTGGTGCGGCTGGGAATGTAATGGGAATCCCCAGTGAGAGCTCTCAAACTCTCTGAGTCCTGCCACCCCTCTGGGATCTCCAGAAGTGCTCCCAAACAGTCCAGCGTCTGAACTGTCTCTGCGATCTCGAATCCTAGCCCGATGTTACACTCGGCTAGGGTCATCTCGTGGTGAGTCCCATGTAGCCAAAAAGTAACTACCAGATCCTGTTATGGTTCATCCTCCATGTCTGGATGCTAGGGCTCTCTGTCCCTCATATGATAGCCACAGGTGGCTAGAAAATCCAAGACAGCCTTCATATGTGTGGGTTGTTTGACAGAGGCTGCTGGAGCTATCTAATCCTCTGCAGTAATGCCTCCACCTCATCTCGCAAGCCAACCTGCGGGAGAGCATCAAAGTCCAAGTATCGCTGGGTGTGGGTGTGGAAATCCTGCAGCTGTTTGTATCTTTCCTTATGCTGTTGTGGGATGTAATTAGGCACGGCTTTAGACGTGCGTGCTGCTGCAGATGAGGAACCATCGCCTCTCTGGCACTTAGACATTTTCCTGCAAAAATCAAAAATAGGAAAAATTAGAATTTTTAAGCAGAAATTGTGTTAGGTACGGCCGTGCTTCTTGTGGTACGACCGTACTGCATGAATATGTACGCCCTAGCTTAAAAAGTCAGTACGGCCTGACTAAAGGAACATGTACGACCGTACATTGCCATAGGTATGCCCGTACCTATGGTCAGTCTTCAACCCTAAGGCCACCAGTGCGGCCTTCAATACGACCTGTTCTTAGTAGGTACAGCCGTACTGCGCTACGATTTAGTGAAAAAATCTACCCTATGATCAGATTTTCTCAGTTTTAAGCCTAGATTTTAAGTCTCTAATCATTCCTAGGGTCTCTAAGCATGCAAAACCAAGCCAAAACAAGTCTCTAATCATTCCTAGGGACATCTTTGTCTTCTTCCATATCCAGAACTACAAAGTCAACTGAAAAAATAAATTTTCCCACCTTAACTAGCACATCCTCTATTATCCCCCTTGGGTAAATAAGAGTTCTGTCAGCTAACTGTAAAGACATGTTAGAAGGTTGTGGTTCTTGTAAATTTAATTTTCTAAAAATAGACAGAGGCATTAAGTTCACACTTGAACCCAAATCACATAGTGCTTTAAAAGAGTTATTACCAATAGAGCAAGAAACAGCAAAGGTTCCTGGATCTTTAAACTTAGGTGGTAATTTATTCATTAACATAGCAGAGCAATCTTCATTTAAACTTACTGTCTCAACCTCTTCCAATTTATTTTTATTAAAAATTATTTCCTTCAAGAATTTAACATACTTGGGTACTTCAGAGACAATTTCAGCAAAAGGAATATTGACATGCAATTTCCTAAGTTTTTCTAATAGTTTCATTGCTTGCCTATCCTTATAAAAAAATTTAGAACTTTGGAAAAAAGAGTTACTTACCTGCTGAGGCTCAGTTTGAGCCTTCTCCTCTTTTGTTTTCTCCTTTGCCATAAAGATTGCATTGCACTTCTCATTTGGATTTGATTCCACTTGACTCGAAAGTGCTCCTTTTTCTCTTTGAGTCACTGCATTTATCAAGGTTGTCATTTGGTCTTTCAGTGTTTTGCCGTTTTCTGATCTTCTGAGTTAGTGCTTACTAACTTTTCTAAATGCTTGAACTTTTCCTCCATTTGTCCCATGAAGTTGTTTACGTCATTCACACCGGGACTTCTATCATTTTGAGCACGGTTCTGTAAATGTGGAGGCTTGTAAGTATTCTAATTCTGGCCTTGTGACCTCTATTGGCCTCCCTATGAGAAATTAGGGTGGTTTCTCCATCCGGGATTATAAGTGCTCGAGTAGGGGTTATTCTGTGGCTTATTTCCAATAAAGTTCACCTCCTCAATGCAAGTCCTTATAATCATGACTTGTTACTCCATAGAAATTACAGGAGGCTCTGGTTGCCATGGTCTCAATAGCCTTAAGTCTTTCTTCAATCTTCTCCATGAAACCGGCCAAAACTCCTATACATGGATGTCTGTGCCTTTGCATAAACTTTAGCATAGCTTCTTGCATCCCTGTCTTTGGATCAAAATCCTTTTGACCTACAACATTAACTTCTTCTAATTGGTCTTCAATTGTCATGCATCTCCAGTCATTATTAGTTGAAGTTGCATTGGACTGAGTTTGCACTGCCATTAGAGTTTTTATTTTCTTGGTCATTCCCTCCAATTTTGCTTCAAGGGTTGTGTTTGCTTCCACTTTATAAATTCCTAATTGCTGGTTCTTCCTTCCGGTTTGTCTTTCACTTTCTGACCACTGAGCATTATTCTGAGCCATTTTAGTCATTATATCATAAGCCTCAGTGGGTGTCTTCTTTCCGAAAGATCCTCCACAAGCAGCATCAACAGCACCTCTAGCTTGCATGGTAAAACCATTATACAAAATTTGAACTAGCTGCCATTTGGTGAAACCATGATGAGGGCAGCTTCTAATTAAATCTTGGAATCGCTCTCATGCCTCGTGCATTGATTCTCCTTCGTTTTGAGTGAACCCAGATATGTCAGCTTTCAGCTTTGCAGATTTTGCGGGAGGAAAGTACTTATTCAGAAACTTGGTTTTTAGGTCCTCCCAGGTGGTAATAGAAATTAATGGAAGTGAATCCAACCATAATTATGCCTTCCCCTACAGTGAAAATGAGAACAGTCTTAACTTGATGGCCTCCGGTGTCACACAATGACACATAACAGTGTTAGCAACTTTCGGAAATCGTTTGAGATAAGCATTTGGATCTTCAGAAGGTAAGCCAAAAAATTGCACTACAGATACCATTGAAATCAGTGTTGGCTTCAATTCGAAATTTGTGGCCTCAATTGCCGGATAGTTGACACTGTCTGCCACATCCGTAGTTGGAGTGAAGTACTCGTTCAACGTAAGTTTGTTATCCATTGTTAGCTGTTGTCTTCTCAACAATCGAAGTGTTCTTTCAATTTCAGGGTCGAATATCAATTCAAGATGTTGAGACCTTGTCTGCATACACTAAAGGAAACCAAATTAGTATGTTCTTGAAATAATAATTTAAACAGAAAATAAATAAACAAAATAAAATGCCTAACATGAATAGAATCTTGTTCAATTAATATCGCTAAACATTCCCCGACAACAGCGCCAAAAACTTGTTGCGGCTCAGGCAAGTGACCTGATCATAACTCGTAATAAAAGCGGAGTATTTTTAAGACTCCAAATATCGAACCCACAGAAAATGCATGAGTACCAATGAAGTAAAGAATATATCCTATTAGGCTAACGAAAGTTGTACTTAGAGAATAGCAAAAGTTTTCACGTAAATAAAAAGAACAATTAAACTAAGTGTGAGACCGGATAGAACGGATTAACTATATTATGGAAGGTCTAGGGGAATCGGTTCACCAATACTCTACTCTTTAATTCACTAATTAATTACTACGAGATCTATATCCTGATTGATAGCTAAGCACCCACTCTAAATTACTAAGAACTACCTAGTTAATAGCCTTCTTCCTAATTAACTACTCTGTTTGATCCAAGAAGGTAATTAAAGGAGAGAGTATTAAGAATATGTGAGTTTGTTAATCTAATAACGTATTAGAAACAAGCAATAACCTTATCCGGCATATAAAGCGAGTTCTTTTATTCCTAGAGATCTGTTAACTAACTATGGTTTTATTACCGCCAATTAAGCCAACTAAGTAAAGGTTGATCAGGCCTTATAGGATTAAGCATGCTAGGGATAAAATAATCAATCAAATAAATAGAAACTCATAGACTTAATTAGATAAATAACAAAAGTATTGTAAAGGATCCCCCATCACCCCTAGCGATGGGTTTAGCTACTCATAATCAATGATAATAACATAAACACAATCATAAAACCATATGAATCCATAACAAAGAGAATACAAATCTAAACCGGGACACCCTTTCGGTGTGACGATGGTCCTTAAGCACGTTCTTCACGTCCTCACAAGCTTCGGTAGCGATTCGGGATTGGCACCAAGCTCCAAGGAAACACGAATCAATAGGAAAGCAATAGAATTGATGTGGAACTCTCAAAAAGGGGTTTTAGACATTAGAATTCATCAAAAGGTTTTCAGCATAGGCTAAGAAGGCCTATTTATAGATTGGGATGCAGATTACGTCATCTGGCTTTCAAATCTGCACATTCTGGGATGGCGTACGACTGTACCAGATATATACACGTGTGCGTATTACACTCCCTGACATCATCTGTGTACGGCCGTACTGCCTTTGGCACGGCCGTACTGGACTTTTTCATCGGCGCCAAGTGGTGTTGACCAAGAGGGTACGCCCCTACTGAATCTCTGACTTAGGTACGATCGTACTGAAGTACTGTCAGGTCGTACCGCTCGTCCAGTAGTGCTAAAACTCTCTAAAACTTGCCATTTTTCAATCCATTCTCGCATCTTTTGCTCTGGCTGGTGTCTTTATGATAATTCTGTAAAATAGGAAACAAATGAGTACCTTTGTGCTTTAAATAGTGCAAAAATAATATATTTAAGTACTAAAAATGCCCTATAAAAATAGACAAATTGTTGTGTTAACAGGGCCTGTGCTATAATTGCGATGAGAAATGGAATCCTTCCCACCGCTGCCTTAGCAAGTTCCTCCTTTTTCTCAGCACCGACGACGATGAAACAGAAATTGACCTCGACGACCCTCCTTCAAATGATGTTCTCGGTGACATCTCCAGTCTCCACTCCTTTTCCAGTCAGCTCCAAGGCTGCTCTCTGCGTGTTGCTGAATCGTACGGGTCGCACCAGTTTCGTATCTTGATTGACAGTGGGAGTACCCACAATTTTATTAAACCCGCCGTAATGGAGCGCTTGGGCTTGGCCGTGACCCCATTCCCCGATTCCGGGTTGCCACTAGTTGTGGTACTTATTTGGTGTGCTAATATTGCTGTAAATCGACTCCTCTCATCCTTCAGGGTATTACCTTCCCTCTGGATTTGTTTGTATAGGCAATTGAGGGCCCTGATGTGGTTTTGGGGTTCCCTTGGTTACAACTTCTGGGTAAGGTCGCTCATGATTATTCTGAGCTCACAATGGAATTTGTGTGGCAAGGCAAGTCAGTCACTCTGCGAGGTGACCCCTCTCTGGCCCACCATTCGGTTTCACTTCATCAACTTTAGGCCCTGGTTCACAGTGATGAGATTTCAGGTATCTATACACTCATTCACTGCACTCCTGATCCACCCTCTGATTCCTCTACCCCACTTGTGTTTCCTGCAGATCTTCCAACTTCGATTACTGAGGTCCTGCTTCAATTTCAGAGTATCTTTCAAACCTTTAAGGGCCTCCCTTCGCACTGCACAGTTAATCATCGCATTCACCTAGTGGAGAGTACTAAGATGGTCAATATCAGGTCGTATCATTACCCCTATTACCAAAAGTCTGAAATGGAGAAATCGATTCGAGAAATGCTCGACCAAGGGATTATTGTCCCTAGCCACATCCCTTTCTCCTCTCCTGTGTTGTTAGTCCACAAGAAGGATGGTTCCTGGCGCTTTTGCGTCGATTATCGAGTTTTAAATGCAGCCACCGTGAAGGATAAATTTCCCATTCCCACCATCAATGAACTATTGGATGAATTGGGTGGCGAGACAGTGTTTAACAAGCTAGACCTTCATGCAGGGTACCACCAGATTCGCGTACATTCTCGGGACACTTATCAGACAGTATTTCGCACTCACAAAGGGTACTTTGAATTCCTCGCCATGCCGTTTGGCCTAACCAACGCACCATCTACATTTCAGGCGACAATGAACCAGTAGTTCTCTCAATACTTACAGAGGTTTGTCATTGTTTTCTTCGATGACATATTGATTTATAGCTCCTTATTGGCTGACCATTTGGTTCATTTAATTGGTGTTGAATAGCCTGTTGACTAATTGTTTCTATGTCAAGTTATCCAAATGAATTTTTTGCCAAGAGTCGATTGAGTATTTAGGCCATATAGTGTCATCAAAAGGGTTCATGCCGATCCTAGTGAACTCGCAGCCATGCTCAACTAGCCCGTCCCTATTGTTGTTAAACAACTTTGTGGGTTCTTAGGCCTCATTGGTTATTACCGCTGTTTTATTGCTAATTAAGCTAGCACTGCTGCACCTTTGACTGACCTTCTCTGTCGCGACGCCTTTGAATGGTCCCCTACGGCCTCAGTTGCTTTTGAGGCCTTGAAACAAGCCATGATGGCAGCACCCATTATGTGCCTTCCTAACGTCTCTAAGGAGTTTTTCATCGAAACCGATGCTTCTAATTTGGGTATTGGCGCAATCTTCATGCAGGATAATCGCTCAATTGCCTTTATCAGCAAGAAACTGGGTCCGAAGATGCAAGCTACTTCTGTTTATCTCAAGGAATTACATGCCATAACCGAGGCAGTCCTTAAGTGGCAGCAATACCTCTTGGGCCATTTCTTTATCATCTGCACCGTTCATAAGAGCATCAGGGAGCTCTTATAGTAGGTCATCCAAACTCCAGACCAGCAAGCCTATGTTCGCAAGCTGCTTGGGTTTCATTTCCACATTGAATACAAACCAGGGGCATCAAACAAGGTGGCGGACACCTTGTCTTGCGTCCCAGCCGAGTGGTCTCAATAGGACATAGACAACCACCCCACCTTTCTTGCATTGATCTCAAGCCCATCCTTTGGGATCATCCAATAACTATGCACAGAGAACACCACTGATCCATATCTATTGGCTTTTCACAAGCAGTATCAACAGGGCACTCTTGCCTTTCTTTACACGGTCTCGCATGGTTTAGTTCTATACAAGGGGCTCTATGTGCTCAGCCCCCATTCCTCTCTTTGCACCTAGCTCATTAGTGAGTTTCATGATACTCCTAGTAGGGGTCATGTTGGGGTTAAATGCACCTTGGTTCGTCTAGCTTCTAACTTCTTTTGGCCTCGTATGCCTGCTACATGGAATCTTATGTAGCCTCATCTCTTACTTGCCAATAGATTAAGTACTTTACACAAGTCCCTGCCGGTCTTTTGCAACCACTTCCAATTTCGGAAGCTGTTTGGGAGGATGTTACCATGGATTTTGTGACCAGTCTCCCACATTTCCATGGCCTCACTGTAATCATTGTGGTTGTGGACCGCCTTAAGTCTGCCCATTTTGGCGCTCTGCCTACGGCATTCACTGCTTCAAAGGTGGCTGAGTTATTTGTTGTGACAGTGGTTCATCACCACGGATTTCCCCGTTCAATAGTTTCTAACCATGACCATGTCTTTGTGAGCACTTTTTGGCGCAAGCTATTTGAGTTGAGCGGCACCGAGCTGGCCATGAGCAGTACATACCCCCAACAGACGGATGACCAATTAGAGGTGGTGAATTGCGGGCTAGAACAATATTTTCATGCCTTCGCCCAACATAAACCTTCTTCTTGGGTGTCATTATTGTGACATCCTCTACCCCGCATGTTATCATTACGAAAATAAATTAAGAAAAAATGTAACTGCTGAAAAATACAATCAAATAAAATTTTCATAAATAAAGGTAGAGTCGTCACGCTCTTACAAACTTGCGAAAATAATCAGTTAACAATTACGAATAAAATTCTAATGATAAAAACACCTCGATGTCACAACGTCTCAGAGTTGACCCTAAGCATTTACTTCGGAAATAACAACAACGATAATAACTAAAACATCAGAAATCCTAATCTACGGTGACCGTGCCCACAAATCACTCCTCAGCCACGTCGTCATCCTCACCTGCAGTCTCATCGTCTAAACATACACAATGGTGTATAAGTAGCCACAGTAAAAAGGGGTTAGACATCATATACAATCATAGCACAAAACGGCAAAGGACATAGCTTAAACAATACGCATACAACACGTTAACTTAATCAACACATAACATAAATGCTTGACTCAATGAGTACTTATGCAATCCTAGACAACGTCTACTTTACCGAACATGTGGGTCCAAACTAACTCAGATGAGCGAGTGAGAAAACATCATTACTCTTGAGTACGAACAGTGTCTAGTCAGGGTAACCGGTATATTTATTGGTCACGCCCCAGCTGTGGTAGCTATCCACCACCCTTATATAAGACGCTCCCACCTGATTGACCCCCAAGGCTGGGTACCTTGCCCATCATGGCCGATACTATATGGCATCATCGTTGCTCACCCCCAATAACGTTAACTTAACAAGATACATATGATGCATGAACACAAACCAAACAAGTGTCTAACAACAACAACAACTTAACAACTCACTAACCATCTCATCAAGCGGTCGGCTACAACTTATCAACTCACCGACCATCTTATCAAGCGGCCAGCTACAACAACGTTAACAAGGTACTACTCGTTAGTAAACTGACAAGTTTCCCCCAATCTTGGAACAAGTCCAAGTTATTAACCTACCTCACAACATTAAGTCTAAGCTAGCTTAACTTAATTTCCAACTCTTAACTCAAGTGTTTTAACTTACTTAATTTGATCGGACGTACCGTTCTACTCCCCTAAAATTATAGGACACTATCCAAAAGAGTTTGAGTCAATACTTATTATATCTTGAATTTACAATTTCAATTAGTGAGACTTTGCTAAAACAATTCCAGACTTAGTCATTTTTCTGCATAACTATTACTCTAAGTCGTCAACTATGCTCATTCATGCTCCTAACAACTCAAACCTCTACCACATAAAGATCATCCTCATTCTTAAGTTCTAAGACTCCATTGATCATAACTTAACCATTAAAAATACTAGTCTTTCCTTGTCAAAATTCTGCATAATTCATTCTTAGCCTATCATTCACAATTTCTACAAAATCACTTCCTATACTTACTAACTTCAAGTGAGACTATTCATACATCATAAAACTTCCACACATATCAAGCTTTCAACACTTAGGAATATAACACAAGTCATGAGACAACATACCAACCACAAATTAACACTTAGGAATAAAGGCAACTAACATCACACTTTGCATACTTGACATACCATTATTAACTCAAACAACACATTTTAAGACAAACTTAATTAATATAAGCATTACGACAGAGATTATATCAAGTTTTCCCATCACAATGGAACTTAGGAATAAAGGCAATCAACATCACACTTTGCATACTTGACATACCATTATTAACTCAAACAATATATTTTAAGACAAACTCAATTAACATAAGTATTATGACAGAGATTAATATTAAGTTTTCCCATCACAATGGCAATGGTACTTATCTTGCACAACTGCGCCAAGTCTAGGGACCATGGGACGTCCCTATTGCCTAATTATATCCATAAGCCCACTAATCTTGTATCCATCTACCCCCTTACCTCAATAAAGAAGTTCGCAGTATCGCAAAGGCGAAGAGAATTGCCTACAACGACAATTTGAGCACCAAACGAGCACAGGGTAAATTTTACGGAAGGGTGAAACGTAGCTAAAAAAATAATAATTAGTATAATTTTTTTTTTAATTTTTAAGGCTAAAACGAAATCAAAAGGAAGCCAAAAGAGTGACCGAAAAACGTCATATCGAGATAAAGGGGTTACCAAGAGTCCGTCGTCAACTTCACCGAAACGAGCAAAAGAGTAGTGGTTTCTGAAGGTTTCGACGCGAGGAATCCGAAAATGATGTCCGTTTTTTCAACCGAAAAATGTGTGGCCAAAAAAATGAAATTACAGTTTGCCCTGCAAAAATAAACGCGACGAACGGAGGCCCGGTTGAACAAACAGAGGCCGGAAACGAATTCTATGGTTGATTTCGAGTCGGAGGATGAAATTTGGTGCCAAGCCGCGGCCTAGAATGTGAGAACGAGGGGAGAGAATTTCAAAGTGAGGGTTTCTTTAACGTACTGCGCGGACGATTTGTTTTCATGAAAAACGATGAACAGTTATTCAACATTGAAAGAGGGACTAGGTGTGTGGGTGCTGGACCAAAACAGGGGCCTTTTTTTATTTAAAAGAAGAAGCATCAGTGCACATACATACATACATACATATATATATATATATATATGTATGTTTTATAAGTTTTAAACATTTTTCCCTTCAAAAAAAAAATCATTTTCATACTAACTTCTAAATTAAACTACTATTAAAAATATTATAATAAATTATAGGCTAATATTTAATAAAATAAGATAAAATAATATCATCAGAATATACTAATTATTAAGGCAAACACACAATTTGTCACAAGATTACCAATATAAACACACAATTTATAGGATCCTATGAATTCAATTTTGAGGGTGTTACAATTATTGGGATGGGTAGAATTTCACTATAATTCCAGCTATCACAGTGGGCTGAAGATGTCTCCTTTTCAAGCTTTGTATGGCCACACACCTCCCTCCATCCTAATGTATACAAGGGGTTCTACTTTAATCCAAGCATTGGATGAAGCTTTCACATCACGCACTGAGCGCTGTTACACACCCTTAAGGCCAACCTTTTGGCAGCCCAAAATCGCATCACCTAGAAGGCCAATGCCCACCTTCGTGACCTCCAATTGGATGTTGGTGACCTGGTCCTGGTGCGCCTCCAACCGTATTGCCATATTTCAGTGGCTCAACACTGGCACCATAAGCTGACCAAGCAGTTTTATGGCCCTTTCCAATCATTGAGCATATTGATCCGGTTGCGTATCGTCTTCAGCTGCCAGAAGGTAGTCATATTCATTCGATGTTCCACATTTCATCCCTTAAGCCCTTTTGCAGACCAGCTCCACCTGTTCCCTGGGACCTACCGCTGACCAGCCATGAAAACCAATCAGTGGAGTCACCTGTCGCAATTTGCGCCCTCCGCACAGTCCTGGTTCAAACAAACCGTAGGTGCAAGTTTTGGTGCAGTGACTTGGCTACCCACTTGAAGAAGCTTCTCGGGAGGATCATGCCACATTTCACGCGACTTATCCTACCTTTCACCTTGAGGACAAGGTACTGTTTGAAGGAGATGGGAGTGATAAAACCCCCCACACTAATAGAATCTGAGAATGTTGAGGCAAGGCCCAATGGGCCCGAGGAGTTAGATCCAGTGAATCAACCAGGTCCAAAACACAAAACCAACAAGCCCCCGAGGCTGAAGGACTATGTGTGCTAGAAAGCAGATGATCTTAGCCACAGCCACGGCAAAAGTCACGCTTATGTGCCCAGCTTACACACTTTTGGGGATTATGAATATACTGGATTATTCCTTCTTTAGAGAATTCTTCTTCTTCTTCTCTCCGTTCTATCTGATTTCTCTTCTGCAGGAGCTTATACTAACTTGAAGAATGCTTCTCTGATCATCCTGAGACTAGCAGGGTGTATCACTTGATTCACCAATTGATCCAAATTTATCCTTCTACCGCTTTGACTACTAATATAGAATTGTTGTTCTTTGTGAAGATGTTGTTTTCCGTTTCAAAATTTTTAAGATCCTGAACCCCGTTTGCTATGCTTTTTCTCTTGTTTTTCTTTGTGAAATTTTTCGTCAAAATCCCTCCCCCACCATCAAAATTTGTCTCCTTTAAATAGTTATTTCTTATTATAACTGACTAAACTCTACCTCTTCTACTCATACTTCACTAACCCATGATTTTATTGGCTATTAAAGGAATAATTCCTATTAATGTGAAACCTCTTCTCTTTCAATGCATTTTTGCTATATTAAAAAGAATTTCAATGGCTCACTCATTACTTATTATTTCAAAGACAACTTAGATTAAACGTGAAACAATAGGGATGGATTATAGAAATTGAGTAGGAATGGTAACAATTAATAAAAGTATAAAATTGTTCAATTTAGATTAAATTTTACACTGATATATTTGGTCAAGTTTAATTTAGATAATTGTAATAAATACAACATTATACATTTTTTTAAGGCAAAAGGAAAAGAGTCTCGTTAAAACCTTCTGATACAAAATTCTCGTTAGGGAAAAAACATCTAGAAAGAAAAAGAGTACTCCTCCCTTATTTTATTGATAAAAAAGTTGAAAAAAGAAGAACAAGGAAACATGAGAGGATTGGGCCAAAACCCATGAAAAAAATAGTCAAAGGAAAATCATCAAGAAAAACAAAAAATAAGGAAGACTAAACCAATTACAATAAAAGTCTTCCATGATAAACTTGGGGGCTGAATCCCACTAAGAAAAGCGCTGACTAGAGAACCTATGGGAGGCTAGCTTATCTGCACAAGAATTTTCCTCCCTGTAGATATGGGAAATAAAAACTTGCATTTGAGCAATAAGAAGGGAGCAATTTTTCCAGCGATTTCTATATTTCCAAGGCACCAAGGCATGATTTTTGAAGGTTTGCACCACGAGCATGGAGTCACACTCTAACTACAACTTATGCCAACCTTTTGTATGAGCAAACTCTATGGCCATCATAGCTGCCGCCACTAATTCTGCATGAAATGAAGAGGCTACTCCCAAGTAATCAGCAAAGCATCCCATGAAGGCTCCACTAGAATCCCTAAAAATAGCACCACAAGCCGCAGGACCTAGGTTCCCTCTAGAAGTGCCATCCGAATTACACTTGACCCAACCACAAAGAGGCTTATGCCAAGTCACTGAGATGATATAGGGAGCTTTAGGAGTGTGGGACTCCACTGAGAAGAATTTTAGAATAGTAAACTCATCAATAGAATTGGAAGAAGAACCTTTAGATAATCTACCAGATAAGGAAACCGTAGCCACCACCAGATGAATGGATCTCTCCAAAGATATTTTACTATTTTGGAAATTTGTTTGATTTCTGGCATACCAAATGACCCAAAAAATATGAATAACCACCGATAGCACCAAATCAGCAACCTAAAAGCACCAACCTCTATCACAAATCTTGAAGATCGTGTCTATGGATGAGCAATCCAGGGTGCAATTCAAAGAAGACGCAAGTCAATTCCAGAGATTCACAACAAAAGGATACTCAAAGAACAAATGTCTGGTAGATTCCGCTAAGCGCTGGCAAAGGTAGCAAATAGAGACAACCACACAATCCCTTTTACGAAGTTGCTCATCCGTAGGCATCCTGTTGTGAAAAATACGCTAGACCAAGAAAGACTTCGAGGGAGGAATAACAGAGCTCAAAATCTTCTCACCCCATGACACTGTATTCCCACCAGGGACAAGCGCAAGGTAAGCATCTTTAAAACTCAAACAACCAGAGTCGGTACCTTTCCAGATCAAATCATCTTTACCATCCTCAGCACAGAGAAGCACTTGATGAACATCATCTGCAATCTCATGAAATCGGTGAATGAACGAGGAAGGAAGCACCCAATCTATACCCTGTAAGAAATTAGGCACTTTAGCCTTCAAGAAATGATGTGTCGAGGAGGGAATATTTAGGCGGTCCACTATAGGCTGCCCACCAGTTATCTAGCCAAAAATTCACACTATTACCATCGCCAATATACCAGAGGCTAGCTTGGAGGATGGTCTGAAGAAATTGCTAGATACCAGGCCAAATAGACGATTCGGCATAATAAGTGATAGGTTTATTAAAACGCACAAATCTGGACTTGAGAAGGATGGCCCAAGGTTGAGGTGAAGCAAGAACATCCCACGTGAGCTTAAGCATTGCAGCTTCATTGATTGACCGAAGTGGCCTGATACCAAGACCTCCTTCATTCACAAGGGCGCAAACTTTGTGCCAGGCCACTATGCGAATTTTCTTGGTGTGAATATCTCTCGACCATATAAAATTTCTAATCCAGTTATCAAGCATCTTCAGAAGAGTAATAGGCCAAGCATAAACATGAAAGCTATAGACAAGCATGCCTTGAATGACTAATTTTACTAGCTGAACTCTCCCCATGATGGAAGCAGAGAACCCTTCCAAGAAGCCAACTTGTTTTTTATCTTATCTGCAATGGGCGGCAAGTGAATCTTCTTAGGCTTACCTTTGAAAAGAGGAACCCCTAGATAATTAAAAGGAAGAGCGCCGGCCGAAAACCCAGGAGGTTCTTTAAACTAGTAGTCCGAGAAGTAGACATTGGGCCTGTATAGAAGTTGCACTTCTCCAAACTGAGATTTTGACCGGAGGCAGCACCGTAATCATGAAAAAGATGCATTAAATTAGACAAATTACGTTGCCTTGCAAAAAACCATGAGATCATCAATATAAAGAACATAAGAAGGAGTTTGACAGTTACGAGGACCAGACATAAGCTGCATATCACCAGAATCAACTAAGAGAGAAATATCTCTACTCAAAGTGTCTTCTACAAGATAGAAGAGAAGAGAAAAGAGAGAGGGCCCCCTTGCCTCACACCACTTTTACAAGAAAAATATCTCGTGGGGTGGCCATTTACCGAGATAGAGAGCCTAGCAGACTGCAAGATAGTTGTGATCCAATCACAAAAAGTCGAATTGAAGCCAAAAGCTTTCAGCGCACTAATCAAGAAAAACCAGTCAATGATATCAAAAGCTTTTTTCATGTCAAAGTTAAGAGCTATGTTGCCTCCAAAAGACTTATAATCCAACATATTAACAGCTTCCAAAGCAATGCAAATACACTTAGAAATATGCCTCCCTTTAATAAAACCTCTTTGTTGCTCAGAAATGATCCCCGGGGCCAACAAAGACAATCTATCAGTAGTGAAAATTAGCCAGAGCTATAGGCCTATAATCCTTAATCCTGTCAGCTCGAGTGAACTTGGGAATCAAAGCAATCAAGTTAGAATTCATATTAGGAAGAATCCATCTAGAATGAAAGAATTGTAGCACAGATTTAAAGACATCTTCGCCCACAATGTCCCAGAAAGTCTGGAAGAAATAACCACCAAAACCATTAAGCCTAGGAGCACCCGCCCCATTCATGAAAACACAGCAGTCTTGACCTTTTCAAAGGAGGGGAGATTAGTAAGCATTGCATTATCTTCCCTAGTGACCAGACTAGGAATAACATGGTTAATAAAATCAGAATTTGCACAGTTGTTCTCAGAAGAGTATAAAGAGATGTAATAAGATAAAACATGTTGCTCAATGTCTAACTGATTATCTAAAATAACCTCTCTAGATTTAAGAACTGACATTTGTCTAGAGGCCTGTCTAACTTTGGCAATCCTATGAAAATAAGCCATATTTTTGTCCCCCTGAGTAAACCAATTAACACAGGCTTTAGCCCTCCAAAATTCTTCCTGGTAAGCCAACGCTGACTGCAGGGCCTTTTGAGCATCAAGCTCTTTATCATTGAACTCATCTAAATAGCCAAAGTTAGACAAATGCTGCTGAATGCTATCAAGATCTCTCTAAGCTGAGTCCACCATATTATGAACGTCACCAAAGGTGGATTTATTCCAGATTTTAAAAGCAGATTTCATGGACTTCAACTTTTGAGAAAGAACAAACATAGGGCAACTAAGAACATGTCTGCTCCAGGTGTCCAGAACAAGTCTTCTGCAATCTGCATGCTGAGATCACATAGACAAATATTTAAAAGAAGATGGAAAAGTAGGAGTACCTCTTTTCATTGTAAGGAGAAGTGGATAATGATCAGATTGGCTTCTCGTAAGAGTGATGCAAGAAGTAGAGGACCAAAACGCAAACCAGTCATCATTACAGATAGCTCTATCCAACCTTCTTTCTGTGTGCGCATTACCATGCCTACCATTGGACCAAGTGAACTCAGCACCCCTGGTAGGTAAGTGAGTAAGGAGACAGGTGTCAGACCAAATTTTAAACTCATCACAGGAGGCCGCCATAGGGATTACGCCACCGCGTTGCTCATGAGCTCCCAGAAAAGCATTGAAGTCACCAACCATAAGCCAAAGACCCACATGACCTTAGATAAGAGAAGTAAGCTCACTCCAAAGGTCCTGTCTACCAATGTGATTAGTGCAAGCATAAATAGTCGCAATTTAGACCAGCTAATCATTCCAAGTAATAGAAATAGAAACTTATTGTTTGGAGACTGAAATAACTGCAGGATTAAGAGAAATAGCACAAAACCCCCCAAAGATTGGGCAACGTGCGTTTGTCATTTACCAAAAAAGGCTTCATTAAAGAAACAAATACATACTTTGTTAAAAAATACATGAGTTAAATATCAAAATAAATTGCAATACATGTATGGAAAATTAGGTTGCAGGTGAATATAGTAGTTTTTAATTTACGTTGTTAAATAGTGTCTTTGTGAATAATTGAATAATTCAATTCAATGTATTTATAAAAAAATAATTTATTGATCAAAAAATAATTGGATTTAATGAAATATATAAATACATAATTTTCTTAAGTCAATATCTTCTCATGTATAATATCAATAATTAACTGACTAATACTTACAATAATTCATTATTTGCTTCAAGTAGATGAAAGGGTGAAACCAATTTTAAAAAGTTAAATAGGGTGATAAAAGATTAAAACTAACCAATTAGATAAATTGAATAGGAAATGTATCAATTAATAAAAGTATAAAACTTTTTTTTGATGAATAATAAAATTATGAAACTGTACAGAAGAGATTAAATGCTACGTTAATAACATGGGATAGATATAAAAAACTTGTATTAATACAATGCATCGTTCCCCATTCACAATGCATGCAATCTCCTTTTTTTAGAACAATTAAAAAAATTGTACAATTAAGATTAAATGCCAGAGTTTATATAATTATTTTTAAGATAATTTTTTCAGCAGTAAATAGCACTTAGTTTTCTCATTAACTAATTTTATTAAATATAATTATATTTTATTTTTCATAAAATTATTTAATAAAATTATCTTTTAATTTAACTATATTTTAATTAATTTTCCCAACTTATAATTAATGACTAATATTATCATTAATTAGTTTAATGTTTTAAAGAATGTTTAAGAAGTTTTATGCTTAATTTTTAGTATAACTAATAATAAATTATTTTGTTAAAAATAATATTTAATAATGATATTTAAACAGATTAAAAAATGATGAGATTGATTAATAAGAGTAATTGAAAGGTTGTAACTCATAAATTAAAATAAGTTTATATTTAATGTTAAAGCTCAAGTCCCCTTAAATCAAATTAATAAATTAATTAATATTTAATAATAATATTTAAATAGGGTAGTAAAATGGTAAAATTGATTAATAAGGGTAATTAAAAGGTTGTAACTTGTAACACCTGAGGACGAGATCGACATCGTATTAGGACGACGTATCGAGACCTCGACCAAGACCTTGTGTCGAGATCCCGTGCCAAGACCGTTTGCCGAGGTCAGTTGCCGAGATGAGGAGACCACGTGCACTAGCTGCTGAGCTGAGGAGGTCGCGTGTCGAGTTGATGAAGTCGCGTACCGAGCTGATGAGGACGCATGTCGAGCTGAGGAGGCCGCGTTCACGAACTCGTGTTAGAGCCTTGTGCGTTTGCACGAGCACCCTTGTCGACATCGTGTCGAGATGACATCTCGTATTCTTTCGAACGTTATTCAGCGCTATTATTATATTGTTTGTAATTATTACATTGTCGGCTTGCCGTTGACCGACAGAGTAGAAGGTAATTATGAGAGGAACGATTAAACGGGTAGATGATTGATGGGATTTGCATCTTATAGCTGGAGTTACGATTATGCCCTTTCAGCTGTATTCACGATCGGTTTTCCCTCAAACACTCATTTCTCTTTTCTTCTTTCTTCTTCCTTCCTTCTGCTCTGTGTTTCGTTGTTTTCTTCAAAAACTTCCATCGACGAAACCGTGAGTTCCATCGAGATTCTGCACAAGCTTTCTTCATCAATCTTGTTCATCATCAACTTCTCGACATATCTCGTCTGCTCGATCACCATTGAGGTATGAAGAACAGATTTTTCTTTTTCTCTGTGCTACTGTTTAGCGCTATTTCTTCTTCCATTTTTAGCCAGTTTTATGCTTCCAAATCATGCAAAATTGATGGGTTTTCTTCTTCATAATATTACCTATCTTTCTAACCGATTAATTGGGCTTGTAAAACAAATTTCTTTCTCTGATTTCTGCAATCGGCAGTGCCCAGAAACTCTTCATTTTTGGTTTATTTCGATTTCTTGTTTTCGTTTGATGTTGTTGTCGATCTATCTGTTGAAGCATCAGATAACCTTTTTCATGAACTTTTGATCGAAATTCCTAACTTTGTGTTAGAGGAAAAATATCTTTCAGTTCTTGAGTTTTATATTTTTCTGGGTTGTGGTTAAGTTTGGGAAGAGAGAGCTAAGTGTATTAGAACCCATAGATCGATCTGAGTTGTGTTTGTTTTAGGAAGTCTGATTCCCGAGATCGAGTGATTTCCGAATCAAGGTGTACGGGAAAGCGAATCCAAGGACGTGGAAGCAGCGGAATCCAGATCGAGAATCAGACGCGTGTCGAGGTCGATCGAGAAGCGTACGTGTCGAGGTCGATTGAGGACGGTACGTGTCGAAGTCGTTGTCGAGCTCGTTGAAGACAGCCGTGTCGAGATCGAGTAAGAGAAGTCGTTGTCGAGCTCTTTGAAGACAGCTGTGTCGAGGTCGTTGTCGAGCAGCATTAACTTGGAGTTCGGTAAGGGCGCTTCACATTATTACTTTCGTAGTATGCTAGCGTAAGGGCAACTTCTAGATATCTCTAAGACTTTATTTTTATTGTTATATTTATGTATGGACTCCTTGATTGGTGTCGAGATTGGAATGTTGTGATATGATTGAGTTTTTGCATGTATTTGATATGTGATTAAATATATGTTGTGAATGGTGTATTCTTTGTCAGTGCGTTTCTTCATGCAGAATGTTTTATTGCTTAAATGTCGAATTGTGTTTTCTTCATGTTAAGCATGCTCTCTTTATTTGATATGTGATCAAGTAAGTTGTGTTACTCTTTGACATGCGCGAGCTAATCATCGAGTGAGAGAGCTAGGAGTCGTATGACGTTTTGAGCCAGGACCGGATAATCGAGGGTGCTAGGTCCCCTTTTTGTTTATGGTGGATTGGCTAGGCGTCGCATTATCGGTTTGGGGTTGGACTCGCCGATTAATGCATGGTATCGGTTTGGGGTTGGACTGCCGATTTACCTATTACGTCGATTTAGGGATGGACCTGCTGACGATATTCCGGAATAAGAGTTGTGTCGAGTCTAGAGTGAGATGGTCGAGTCACGTGTGGTGATTGAGATATATTATTGTGTTGCTTATTTCTTTATGTCGAGCTTATCTTGAATTGTCGAGAAGTTGACCCTTTCCCGTGGTGCCTTCAATCCATGACGGTTACCCAGGCGATGTCGAGGGCGCAGGTAACTCGACAGTAGACGATGCCGAGGAGGAGCTCGACGAGGACCCGAGTGACGACCTCTATCTATCGTGATTGTTGTTTGTTGGATGTTTGTTTTTCTGAAGACTGTACTTCGTTTTTCTTTTATGTTCGAGGTCGTGACCAGTTTGGGCAGTGTGTTTTATTGTTTCAGGGTAGACTGGTGGTCTTACTTTTGGAGCAGCCCCCTGCGTGGGAGTCTGCCGGAAGTACCCCCAGGGTATGATTGCTCTTTTGAAGTCGTCGTACCTTAGGTGTATTTTCTTTGCACATTTGCTACTCTGTATTTTGTATACATTATTATTTCGAGTGATATATATTTATATATGTGTATGTTATGCATGTGTGTTTTTTTAGAATTTAAGTCTTGTGTCTTAGTTCCACCATGTTTCGAAAAGCTGTAATTACTCTGATGTGCACGAGTTAGTTTTATAAAAAATATATATCGTATTTTTAAAAGGGCACAAGAGTTTTGTTTTTAAAACACATCTCATATAGGTTTATGTTGAGCTTGGTGTGTTGAGCTCGGTAACTCGAGCTCGGTATATTGAGCTCGGTAGCGGTCCCGAAGCGAGTCGTGACATTGTTGGTATCGAGCGATTCGGTTCGACCGAGTGTGCATAGGAATTTGGACCGTCAATGTCGGGTTATGTGTTGGGTACCTAGTTGTATTATGTTGATTCTTTGTTTGATTAAGTGAAGCACTTATTGCTTGAAAAATTGTTTGAATCAAGTTTCTTGATTGAAGCAGTGTGTTTTATCGCATCCTTGTTGTCAGATTGTGAGAGGGTTTTGAACTTTGTGGAATCTAATGCCACCTCGTAGGAATACGACATCTGCAACCGAGAACGTCGACATGGAACGAGCAATTCAAGCTATGACCGAGATGGCGGCAGCCATGGCTCAACAATCAGCTGCTGCAACTCAACAAGCTAACGCGATGGCTCAACAGATCGCAGCGTTAACTCGCCAGAACTTGCGTAACAAAGAACGAGCGAGCGAAATGTCAAGCGAGAGGATTGGCGGACTTCAGGAAGCATGATCCACCGTTCTACGGTGAGCCAAATCCGGATAAAGTCGATCTTTGGATGCAAGAGATCGAGAAGATCTTGAGGCACTTCATTGCGGGACAACGTGAAGGTCGACTATGCCACCTACTTACCGCTAGGAGACGCAGAGTATTGGTGGAGAGGAGTGAAGCAACGTTTATAGCGTAACATCGCGAGATGACCTGGGAGCTTTTTCGTGAAAGGTTCTTGGACAAGTACTTCCTGACATCTGCGAGCCGAGAAGGAGCAGGAATTTCTTCAATTGCAGCAAGGCAACTCGACAGTGTCCGAGTATGCGGCCAAGTTCGAGTCGTTGGCGAGGTATTTCAGTCCATTTCGTGATCGAGTTGACCAGAGATGGTTAAGTGAGAGATTCCAACGGGGATTGAGATTCGACATTCAGAAGTCAGTAGTGTCGTTGAGGATCCGAAATCTCCAAGAGCTGATTGATCGATGTGTCGAGGTAGAAGGAGTAAGGAGCCACAAGAAGAAGATTATTGTGGGCGGACCGGTGAGACCCCAAAGTGCGGGGCAGAGATTTGCACAGAAAGGAAAACAACCGCAGAAGAAGCCGTATGACCGACCTCAGGGGAACGACAACAGGGGACAGATGTCGTCCGATGACCCAGTGCAGAAGCGGAGGACGGTGGTGTCGAGGTGACTTGTTTCCGCTGTGGAAAGACGGACATTACGCCAATAAGCTGTACTTTCGGAAGGAGGGGTGTGCTACAATCTGTAGAAGCAGGGCATTTTGCCAAGGATTGTCCTACACCCAAAGTCAACCGACTATGCTTGGCAAAGAGCCAAAGGGAAGCGTCAAGTGGCTAAAGGCGAGTTTTCTGCATGAGTGGCGAGGAAGTGAACGAGTGAAGATCTTATCCAAGGTGAATGTGAGATCGAGGGTAAATCCTTATCCGTTCTTTTTGATTCGGTGCAACCCATTCCTTTATTTCTTCGATTGTGTGAACCATTTGAACTTGACTGTGATCGCTTACCGCTTAAATTAGTAGTTACAACCCCACCGCTAAAACCTTAGTCACAAACACCGCATGTCTTAATTGTGTAGTGATTATTGAGTAGAAAGTTTGTGGTCAATTTGGTTTGTTTGCCTCTTAAGGGCTTAGATGTTATCCTCGGGATGGATTGGTTGTCATACCACCATGTCCTTTTTGGACTGTGCCCGTAAAGCGTAATTTTTCCAGACCTTGGAGTCTCCAATTATCTTTCTCCGAGCGTATTGGAGTTTCTTTGAAAAGAAGGAACTAGGGAATACATGTATCCGCTAGTTCGGAAGTTTTCCAAAGATCGACGTGAAGAATGTACCGGTGGTGTGTGACTTTGAGGGCGTTTTCAAGACGTGCCAGGGTTACCACCCGGCGAGAGGTCGAGTTCTCCATCGACTGATTCCAGGAATGTGACCGATTTCCAAAGCGCCATACAGGATGTCTCCCGCCGAGATGAAAGAGTCAAGTCCCGGATCGAACACTTGGAGTCGAAGCAATTCATACGACCGAGCGTGTCACCGTGGGGAGCTCGGTGTTGTTGGTTAAGAAGAAGGATGGACGATCAAGACGTGCGTAGATTATCGTGAGCTCAACAAGGTTACCGTGAAGAACCGATTATCCGTTACCACGTATTGACGACTTGATGGATCAACTTCGTGGAGCGGCGATCTTTTCCAAGATAGACTTGAAGTCGGGCTACCATCAGATTCGCGTGAAGGAGGAAGATGTCGCCAAAACAGCTTTCAGGACTAGATACGGTCACTACGAGAACTTGGTGATGCCGTTTGAGTGACGAATCGCCCGCGGTGTTTATGGACTACATGAACAGGATTTTCCATTCGTTTTTGGATCAGTTCGTTGTAGTGTTCATCGACGACATATTGATTTACTCGAGGAACCGAGAAGAGCACGCAGAACACTTATGTCGAGTACTACAGATATTACGAGATAAGCAACTCTATGCCAACCGTCAAGTGTAAATTTTGGCTTGAAGAGGTGAATTTTCTTGGTCACGTAATTTCCAGAGAAGGGATAGCTGTGGATCCAACTAAAATTGAAGCTGTGCTAGCGTGGGAACAGCCGAAGACGGTTACCGAGATCAGGAGTTTTGTCGGCTTAGCAGGCTATTACCGAAGATTCATTGAAGGTTTCTCGAAGATTGTCGCGCCTCTTACACGATCGACGAGGAAGGATCAACCTTTGCTTGGGCCGAGGAGTGCGGCCGATTTCAACGGCGAAGGAGCTTTTGGCGGCCGCTTTGTCTTGATTTTGCCTCAACCGTAAGAGCCTTTCGAGGTGTATTGTGATGCGTCACACCAGGGATTGGGATGCGTCTTTGATGCAACATCGGAAGGTGGTCGCGTATGCTTCAAGACACCTTAAGATTCACGAGAGGAACTACCCTACTCACGACTTGGAGCCGGGCGCAGAGTTTTTGGCGCTGAAGATATGGAGGCACTACCTTTACGGGAGCACTCTTCGCTTTCGGCCGATCACAAGAGCTTGAAGTACCTGTTCGACCAGAAAGAACTCAACATGCGTCAGCGAAGATGGACAGAATTTCTCAAGGACTACGACCTTACGTTGGAATACCATCCCGGTAAGGCTAACGTAGTAGCAGATGCATTGAGTAGGAAGAGCGTTTTAACCTCGGCAATGATGATCAAGGAGTTGGAGATGCTCGAGAAGTTCCGAGATTTGAAGTTGAGTGTCGAAGTTTCACCGGGGAAGCTGAGATTTGGTATGCTTACCATCTCTAACGAGTTGTTGGACGAGATCCGAGACCGGCAAGTTCATGACGAGCTTCGCAAGAGAAGATTCATTGATAAGCGCAAGGGAAGCGCGAATTTCAGGTCGGAGCGGACGACATCTTGAGATGCAATGGCCGAGTGTGCGTACCTAACGATCCGAGCCGAGGAAGTTGATTCTCGACAGCGCATAAGAGCAACTTTAGTATTCATCCCGAGTTACGAAGATGTATCAAGACTTGAAGAAGCATTTTTGGTGGTCCTGAATGAAGAAGCAGTGGCCGAGCACGTAGCCGTGTTTGGCGTGTCGAAGCCGGCGTGGAGCACCAACGACTGCGGGAATGCTACAATCGCTGACGTGCCAAGATGGAAATGGGACAAGATTTCCATGGACTTCGTTGTAGGTTTGCCGAAGACGCAGAAGAAGAATGATTCGATTTGGGTGATCGTCGGCCGATTGACCAAATCTGCTCATTTCTTGCCGCGAGGTCGACATACAACGTGGAAAAGCCGACCGAGATCTACATCGCGAGATAGTACGACTTCATGGAATACCTCTTCGATCGTGTCGACCGAGATCCGAGTTCACGCCTCATTTTTGGAGGGAATTGCGAGCGATGGGAACCGAGCTCGAGCTTAGCTCGGCATATCATCCACGCATCGACGGCCGATTGAGAGAACGATCCAATCACTTGAAGATTTGTTGCGAGCTTGTACGTTAGATCACCGAGGAAGTTGGGACGACGTCTTACCATTGGTGGAGTTCACCTACAATAACAGTTTCCATGCGAGTATTGGAATGGCACCTTTTGAAGCGCTGTATGGCGGGAGATGTCAGGCGCCTCTTTGTTGGTACCAGACGGCGAGCTTAACCGTCAGAGACCGATATGATCCAATAGACTACCGAAAAGATCTGTTTGCTCGGAGATCGGATGCGAACATCTCAAAGTCGACAGAAGAGTTATGCAGACCAACGACGTCGACCACTCGAGTTCGAGGAAGGAGAACATGTATTTCTTAGAGTCACCCCCACTACTGGAGTTGGTCGAGCGATCAAATCCAAGAAACTTACCCCTAAATTTATTGGACCTTACCAGATTCTTCGTCGTATTGGTCCAACGGCATATCAGATTGCCTTACCCCCATTCTTGTCGAACATCCACGACGTCTTCCACGTCTCACAATTACGGAAGTATGTTTCCGACCCTTCTCATGTCATCGAACCGGATGTGATTCAACTGAAGGACGACCTATCTTTGAAGCATTACCGAAGGATCGTTGATCGGAAGCCAAACAGCTATGAACAAAGAGATCCAACTTGTCAAAGTTGTGTGGGATCGAGGACGGGAGATGCAACTTGGGAGCGGAGGAGAAGATGAAGACTCAAGACTGAACTTTTCTCGAGGTAAGAATCTTATTTGCAATTTCGAGGACGAAATTTTTTAGAGGGAGAGATTGTAACACCTGAGGACGAGATCGACATCGTATTAGGACGACGATCGAGACCTCGACCAAGACCTTGTGTCGAGATCCCGCGTGCCAAGACCGCTTGCCGAGTCGATTCTTAGAGATGAGGAGACCACGTGCACTAGCCGCTGAAATTTGAGGAGGTCGCGTGTCGAGTTGATGAAGTCGCGTACCGAGCTGATGAGGACACATGTCGAGCTGAGGAGGCCACGTTCACGAACTCGTGTTAGAGCCTTGTGCGTTTGCACGAGCACCCTTGTCGACATCGTGTCGAGATGACATCTCGTATTCTTTCGAACGTTATTCAGCGCTATTATTATATTGTTTGTAATTATTCAGCGCTATTATTATCTCGTATTCACGATCGGTTTTCCCTCAAACACTCATTTCTCTTTTCTTCTTTCTTCTTCCTTCCTTCTGCTCTGTGTTTCGTTGTTTTCTTCAAAAACTTCCATCGACGAAACCGTGAGTTCCATCGAGATTCTGCACAAGCTTTCTTCATCAATCTTGTTCATCATCAACTTCTCGACATATCTCGTCTGCTCGATCACCATTGAGGTATGAAGAACAGATTTTTCTTTTTCTCTGTGCTACTGTTTAGCGCTATTTCTTCTTCCATTTTTAGCCAGTTTTATGCTTCCAAATCATGCCAAATTGATGGGTTTTCTTCTTCATAATATTACCTATCTTTCTAACCGATTAATTGGGCTTGTAAAACAAATTTCTTTCTCTGATTTCTGCAATCGGCAGTGCCCAGAAACTCTTCATTTTTGGTTTATTTCGATTTCTTGTTTTCGTTTGATGTTGTTGTCGATCTATCTGTTGAAGCATCAGATAACCTTTTTCATGAACTTTTGATCAAAATTCCTAACTTTGTGTTAGAGGAAAAATATCTTTCAGTTCTTGAGTTTTATATTTTTCTGGGTTGTGGTTAAGTTTGGGAAGAGAGAGCTAAGTGTATTAGAACCCATAGATCGATCTGAGTTGTGTTTGTTTTAGGAAGTCTGATTCCCGAGATCGAGTGATTTCGAATCAAGGTGTACGGAAAGCGAATCCAAGGGCGTGGAAGCGGCGGAATCCGGATCGAGAATATGCGTGTCGAGGTCGTGAGAAGCGTGCGTGTCGAGGTCGATTGAGGACGATGCGTGTCGAAGTCGTTGTCGAGCTCGTTGAAGACAGCCGTGTCGAGATCGAGTAAGAGAAGTCGTTGTCGAAGCTTTTTGAAGACAAATGTCGAGGTCGTTGTCGAGCAAAGATTAACTTGAGTTCGGTAAGCGGCGCTTCACATTATTACTTTCGTAGTATGCTAGCGTAGCGGCAACTTCTAGATATCTCTAAGACTTTATTTTTATTGTTATATTTATGTATGGACTCCTTGATTGGTGTCGAGATTGGAATGTTGTGATATGATTGAGTTTTGCATGTATTTGATATGTGATTGAATATATGTTGTGAATGGTGTATTGCTGTCGAATTGCGTTTCTTCATGCAGAATGTTTTATTGCTTAAATGTCGAATTGTGTTTTCTTCATGTTAAGCATGCTCTCTTTATTTGATATGTGATCAAGTAAGTTGTGTTACTCTTTGACATGCGCGAGCTAATCATCGAGTGAGAGAGCTAGGAGTCGTATGACGCTTGAGCCGACCCGGATAATCGAGGGTGCTAGGTCCCCTTTTTGTTTATGGTGGATTGGCTAGGCGTCGCATTATCAGTTTGGGGTTGGACCTGCTGATTAATGCATGGTATCGGTTTGGGGTTGGACCTGCCGTTTACCTATTACGTCAGTTTGGGGATGGACCTGCTGACGATATTCCGGAATAAGAGTTGTGTCGAGTCTAGAGTGAGATGGTCGAGTCACGTGTGGTGATTGAGATATATTATTGTGTTGCTTATTTCTTTATGTCGAGCTTATCTTGAATTGTCGAGAAGTTGACCCTTTCCCGTGGTGCCTTCAATCCATGACGGTTACCCAGGCGATGTCGAGGGCGCAGGTAACTCGACAGTAGACGATGCCGAGGAGGAGCTCGACGAGGACCCGAGTGACGACCTCTATCTATCGTGATTGTTGTTTGTTGGATGTTTGTTTTTCTGAAGACTGTACTTCGTTTTTCTTTTATGTTCGAGGTCGTGACCAGTTTGGGCAGTGTGTTTTATGTTTCAGGGTAGACTGGTGGTCTTACTTTTGGAGCAGCCCCCTGCGTGGGAGTTCTGGAAGTACCCCCAGGTATGATTGCTCTTTGAAGTCGCTGCACCTTAGGTGTATTTTCTTTGCACATTTGCTACTCTGTATTTTGTATACATTATTATTCCGAGTGATATATATATATGTGTATGTTATGCATGTATGTTTTATTAGAATTTAAGTCTTGTGTCTTAGTTGCACCATGTTTCGAAAAGCTGTAATTACTCTGATGTGCACGAGTTGGTTTTATAAAAAAAATTATATCGTATTTTTAAAAGGCACAAGAGTTTTGTTTTTAAAACACATCTCATATAGGTTTATGTTGAGCTTGGTGTGTTGAGCTCGGTAACTCGAGCTCGGTATATTGAGCTCGGTAGCGGTCCGGAAACGGGTCGTTACATAACTCATATATTATAATAAATTTGTATTCAATGTTGTAGCTTAAACTTTACCCATGGCAATTCTACAATGTCTAAAAGTTTTATGTTTAATTCTTAATATAACTAATAATAAATTAAATTGTTAAATAAAATAATATTTAATAATAATATTTAAACAGATTAAAAACTGATGAGCTTGACTGATAAGACTAATTGAAAGACTGTGGCTCATAAATTAAAACAAATTTATATTTAATACTAAAACTAAAGTCTCCTTAAATTAAATTAATAAATTAATTAATATTAATATTAAAATAGAGTAGTAAAATGATAAAATTGATTAATAAGAGCAACTCATATATTATAATAAATTTTATTCAATGTTGTAGCTCAAACTTTACACAAGGCAATTCTAGAATGAAGCTAAAACTGAAGGTTGTTTTACACACACACACACACACACACACACACACACACACACACATATATATATATATATATATATATATATATTAACCCTTTTTATAAGATTTTTAATACATGGTTGTTATTTTAAGCAGCATTTTCTGGACCTAGTTTGTTACTACTATTGTAATCAAAGTCAAACTGTCTGTTGACTATCCAATCAAAGTTTTAAAATATAAACTTATAACTGTTTTAATAATTTTATTTGACAAAATAACTGTTTTTTAATAATTAAATGAAATACATTCATTTTTTTATTCTAAATGTGATAAATCCTTTCGTATTGTTTTTAATAGTGTATTACACCAGAATAAGTGACCCGTTCTATATGCACGGGTAATTAACATTAGTAGAATATGAATATTTAATGTGAAAAATACACTATTATACTTAAAAGATGTTATTAGTAAGAAAGAAAAAGACAATAATTTGTATAAAAAAAATATTAATATACAAACTTATATGGAGAGAATGCATATTCTCGTGAACTAATTAAAATTTGTTGTTCAGTGTAAATCCCCATACTTTTTTCATTCGAAATTTTATTGCCACATGTAATGTTTTACTATGATTTTTATATTGATCAATTTACATATAGATAGTAATATTTTTTCGGTGTAAAATATTGTATTGAATGTAATTTTCTCTTATAATTAAGAAGTTAATATGGTTTTACATAATATGTTCATTATGGTGAATTAAATATAATTTTTCCTATTTACTTTCATATAAAAAATATTCAAATGTGTGTCATATTTAGCTATAAATTCTACATTAATAATCATAATCTAATTTTTTATTATTGTAAACAAATATTAATTCCTTTAAAATAAGGTAAATAATATAATTATTGTTTAAATTTTAATTTTTTAAAATATATTGAATATATATTATCTTTTTTATACTATCTTAATATACAATTTAAAATACAATATTTCTATTATTGAAATAATAAATATATTATTATTAATATAAAATTGAATTTAAATTTAATATTACAGAAAATCAATTAGATGATGGTGCACGCTTCTATAAAGGAAACTGTCAAAACTTCGAGAATGCACACTTCTATTACAGAAAATCATTATGCACACGGTCTTTCTCAGACTATATATTTTCCAAACAATTATAATGCCGCAGGCGAAGGAGGTAAAAATGATAGTGCTGTTATGAAAGTTTGAACAAAAAAAACTTCTTACACTATTTTACCTATTTAATTTCCTATCTACTGCTTAATAAAATAAAATTATAGACATTTTATACACTTTATATATCCTATTTAAACTTTATTTTAATAATTTTATTCAGTATATAGATGTATTTAAACAAAAATAATTATGTACGTTACTAATTAATTATTACAACATTAATATTCACCAATAAAAAATTTCTTACACGATTTCTTACATTTTTTAACCAGCTAGGGAAATTGTGTATTGCACTGGTACTAATTAGTTAAGTTAAGTAATAATACACAAAAAATAATTGTTGTCAATACTCTCTCTGGTCTATATTATAAGAGACAAAACTCTAATTCATACAAATCAAGAAAATGATTTGAAATTAGCTAATTCTAATTAATACTCATAAAAAAATATTTTTCCCAACTATACCCCTTCCATAAATGGTAGCTAATAATTAATGATACTTAATTCACACAAATTTCTCTAACTTAAATAGGGACATAATTGAAAATAAGCCTTTAATATATGTAAAAAATGATGCTTGTTACTTATATTTTGGACAAAATATTAGACTCACTTGTCTCTTATAATATGGATCGTAGGGAGTACAATATATAATAATTATTAATTTGTAAGACAAATTAATAATTATTTCATTTTAGTTCTAAATATAATAAATGATGATTGATAAATATAAATGACATATAATTTAAAATAAGTAAGTTATTTAAAAATATATATATCTAGTTGTTAATGACAATTAATTGAGATAATGTAATAATGACTATCTTAAAATAATAATAATAATAATAATAATTAAAAATTAATTTTAGTTTTAGGCGGAAAAATAGATGATCATATAGAGGTGACATGTGGTATAATCAGGGGGGAAGCCTCTTGTAACAATGGGGTAGCCATTGCTACCAAAAAAAATACTAAAGATCAGTGTAGTAATATGGAATTTCGCTACCCCAAATTTTTTTTAATAGAACACGTTTATCAGATAAAGCACTTACACTAAAAAAATACTCAGGTTGCTTATATTTTAAACACCTTTTTTGCTTATATTTCAGACCAGAATAGTAGTTTATTATTAAAAAAAATTAGTAGTTCAATTTGTCAGTAAAAATATTACTCTTTATATTTGGCACTCTTATGGAAAATAGGCTAGCTCCGCCACTGGCATAATCCTACATGGCAAAACTCCATAGATTTTATTCTAGTTATTACTTCCAATAAACATTATAATTGGTTTTTTTTTATATCACTTTCAATGTGTCATAACTATAATTTTCTAATTCATAAAACCCCACTTTGTAAAACTATAATTTTCTATTTTTGTGAGGCCTTAGGCCTTTTTCTTTTGTTTCTTTTTGTTGACTAATCACTATAGTTTTCTAATTCATAAAACCTTATTTTGTAATTACTAAAATTTATACCCCAGTCAGTTTTTTTGTCAACAAATTATTTTATACTCCCTCCGGTTTGAAATATAAAAAAAAAAAATCTATGTATTTAGTCCAAATTTGCCTCCGATCTGAAATATAAACAAAAAAGTCTATGTATTTGGTCCAAATTTAGACCAAATACATAGACTTTTTATTTATATTTCAGACTGAAGGGAGTAGTTATCTATGCATCAGACGCACTGACCATCATAGTATCAAAAGACTTATTGGACCATTATTGTGACATTCTTTTAGGGAGTTAAACCCAACACCACCAATTTTTTTCAAGAGCACTCATATCCCCAATATTCCTAAAATACCCTTATTCTGTTAGTGTAACATGTATTTTTGCGATACGTTATTTAGCGTTATTTTAGTATTTTTGGTCGTAATTATGTTATAATAAGCAGTTTCTTGTTCGCTAAGCAAGTGATTTAATTAAATCAAGATTAAATTAAGTTTGAGAATTAATATTTCATATTAATTCATGGTTCGAATATCGTCAAAAAATTCTAACGAAGTTTCGTCGCGTTTCGAATCACCGGGCAGTTTTGCCGCAGATAAAATTTTAAATGAACTCCGATTTCGATGAAAATCGAATCGTAACTTGTTGTGATTATTTTTGAGTGTTTGAGATTGTTTTTATTATTTATGATAATTTATTTTCTCGCGGTAAATTAATTTATCGGTAAATTAATTTTCACGAATTAATCGGCGGAAAATTAATCGGTAACGCGATTACTCGACGCCGTGTTTTGTACCCTAAGACTCTAGGATTAGAGGGTAATCATGAGAGATGTGAGATTAGATGGGTTAGATTAACTTATGTGATTAGAATCTTGCTTTATGAGATGTGTCACATTTTGTGTGATTAGTTTTTTTCTTTTTATTACTTTCTTAAACCCATTCTTTTTTAGCCAAGTGATTATTTTAATATTTTTTTTATTCTCCTCCTCCCTTAAGCAGCCCAAGTTGCGCCCCTCCCACTATCTACCTTCATCATCTTCATCCTTTTCATTCTAGTGAGAGAAGCTCTAGAGAACTTCCGTGGTTCCAAGCTTCATCAAGGTTTTCAACTTCATTTCACCTCCAAATTGCAACCCTTCTTGCTCCTAGTTCTTCCTCTACTTCATCATCTTCATCCAACCATCTAAGTAAGTTGGAAAAAAATCAATTTCTCCCTCCCTTGAATCAGCCCAAAACTGGGGCCTCTCCCTTAGTTTTTGGAGATGTTTTTCTTGCTTTATGTCTTGTTTTATGCTTGATTCATGCTTGATCATGATCATTGATGAAGTGAACCAATTTTTCCCCAAATATATGAAACCCTAGGCGAAAAACCTAGAGGGAAAAGGGATTTATGGTGATCATCTTGTGAATCATTTAATTGGTTGATGATTCTTGCTTCTTAGCTATTATAAATGCTATTGTTATTGTTGAAATTTGTTGAATCAAAAGAGTTAGTGAATTTTTGTGAAAAACCCTATTCTTGAAATAGGTTTGGAAAGGGATTGGTTGTGATTGAGCGTTAATTTGTGAATTTGATTGTTGTTTTATGAACTAATTAGTATGTGAAATGATGTTACCTAACTAGTTGGAGAATTTGCAAATTCTTTTGGGAATAAGAAGGTTGGCCACGAGCTCCCTAGGGCTTGAGGGAAAAATAATTTTTGTGTTCTTAGCTTTATATTGTTGTATGAGATTGTGTGCAAGTTTTGGAAAAGTATGGAAATGGTTTGCTAAATTAATTGGAAGTTGCAATTTTTTTGGAAAAAGGGGTGTGGTAGTTGAGAACCCTTAAGGGGTTATGGTAGGAAATTGGGTTACAAATTTGTTTATAATGATTGAATTGATGTGTTTCTAAGCTTTGAAAAATTTAGGAAAAGGTTTGATTGCATTTGGACTTGTTAGAGATTTTTAAGGCTATGAAGCACATTAGGTAAGTTGGGTTTCTTGAGACCCAAGGAACCAAATGGAGCCTTGATTTAATATTTGAGAAAAGAGTTAAAAAATGGTGATGTTTTCATGTATTAGCTTTCAAGAAAAGATTTCCTAGTTCTTAAGGTTTGGTTCCTTAATTAGTAAATAATTTTCCAATGTGTTATGTTTGAGTTTTTCAAGAAAATGATTCTTTAAAACAAATATTCCAAGTGTGTATTTTAGTATTTCAAATTATGTTTCTAAGTGTGAGTATTTTGGTTAGGAAGAGGGTTTTAGGTTATGAGAACCTAAGTTATTAGTATTAAGTTTCTAGATTTGTGCTAAGTTTGTTCCGTGGTGTTAGGACTTGAGAATCAGAATTTGTGCGGTGTGAATTCGGGACGTGCGTTGACACGTGACTTGGTGACTTTTGGTAAGGGCAACTTTAGACATGTTTAGGATTTAATTTTTTTTCGTAAAGCGAAGAAGTCTGAGAATCTCAGGGTTCGAAATGAAGGTCTTGTACCCCTTCAATTTTTAGTTTCTTAAAGTTTTATATTGATTATTCGTGGGTTTGGTTAAAAGCGGTTGGTATTCTGAGCTTGACGCCCCACACTTGTTTGATTTCCTCTTTGCTAACTCCACTGAGTTAAAAGGGATGAACTGTGTTGTTGATACTATTGATTGTTTGTGGAATGATTTTGTTGGATTGAATCGTGTTGTTGTGACAGTGCTAATTGAATATTTATTTGATATGGATGTTGAATATTTATTTGATTATGCTTAATTGAATTATCATATGAGTTGATACATTCATTGGGGTGGTGGAAGTAGTGTCGTGGCATTTTTGAACTTCGATCCGAATAACCTAGAGTGCTAGGGTCCCCTAAAATGCTACGGCTGGTAATTCGGCAGCTTAGTTAGACGTCGTAACGTCAAGGAACTCAATATGAATATCCTAGGATGAGAAGAGAGCACAAGGCTACAGCTGGTGTTCAGCAGCTTGTTTGGCGTTATTCCGGAATCATAAGTAGTGACATTTTGTTGCATTATGGGGCATTGTTGCATATTTGATGTCTCTTGTATTATGTTGTGTTGTTTATATGCTTATTTGAGAAGTTGACCCTTTCCCGTGGTTCCTTCAACCAATGATGGCAACCCAAACGATGGAGAAGACCTTGGTGATCCTGACAATGGTGACGTCGCTGGACATATTGTTTGACTTTCTGGACTTGGAAACAGCCTCAGCGATGGAGTTTGATCCCATCTCTTGTCGAGTTGTATATACTAGGGATGTGGTGCAGACCTTCAGGGTAGACGAACTTGTGTTGAGACAGGAGACTTCCAGGAGGACAGTGAGTTTTTCGATCAGGATGACGCAGATCGTGGACGCATGGCGTCGCACTTAGATTGATCGAATGTTACCAGCTTCTTCTTCATCACCAGAGGAGTCATCTGAGATTCCTAGGAGGATTACGACTCGTTACGCACCCTTGCTTAGAGGTTCCAGGATCAAAAAGACCGCTGGCAAGAGCGTGGGCGTCAGACGATGGACAGTCGGGGCTTTGACCTCACATACGACAGCTGCTACCCCGAGTCCTGTGGCAGAGCCTTTGATAGAGCTGACCTCTCCTATGGTTGTCAGGACCCCTACCCCTCCAGTGGATACTTCCCTTGTTTGTGGAGTATGTGGTGAGGTGGGTTGCAGTGGGGCGGATTTCATCGAGGAGGTCTTAGTTGAGGAGGACGAGCCCAAGGGGGTACCGGTACCTGTGCCTTTTATTGACCTGACTGGTGAGGATGATGACGACCTGATAGATGCTGATGAGGAAGGGAACCCATCTGAGGGTCTGGGTAGTGACTTCTAGCTGATGTAGTTTATCTGTCGTGTAGATGTTTTGGGTGTCTGAGAGGTCTGTCTGTGTATATAGTTTAGAGTGGTGACCAGTTAATCTTTTGGGATAGACTTTTTGCTGTACAGTTGGGTAGTCTAGTGGTATACTTTTGGAGCAGCCCCCTGCGTGGGTAACTACCAAGAGTACCCCAGGAGTATGATTACTCTCATAAGGGTCGTCATACTTTAGGCTTATTCTCTTTTGGACCTCTTTGTTACTCTTGTATTATATTTCGTACTAGACATGACCCGCTTTAGTAATGTTTATATATGTATGCGCATTCTACTTGTATCTTTAGATTGCATCATGTTTCTAAACACTGTGACTACTCTGTGTGTGTATGTGTGTGTGTACCTTGCAAAAGTTGTTTTAAAAAAAAATGTAACGTATTTTTCAAAGGACAAAAGAGTAATATTTTAAAAGTGTGTCGCATTTAGAGTTAAGTTCTTGTCTGTGGCGTTTCAGAAATGGGACGTTACAATTGTGGTATCAGAGAGGTTCGGTTCTAACCGGAATGTGTATGGGGAACACTAAGCTGGTCACCGTGTCGGGTTTCGTTTTGTTGGGTAGCTAGTTGTGTTAGTGTTGTTGTTGTTTGATGAGCGAAGCAATTTTGCTTAGAATTGTTTGAATTGTTTCTTGACTGAAGCAATGTGTGTTAACACATCATTGGATTATGAGGTTCTAACAGGTTTCTGAAATTTATAGGAATCTAATGCCACCTCGCTGAGATACTACAGCCGGATTTGATAACCCCATCATGGAGAGAGCAATTCAAGCGATGACTAAGATGGCAGCGGCGATGGATCAACAATCAGCTGTCGCGACCCAACAATCTACTGCTATGGCCCAACAAACTGTAGCCATGAACCAGCATAATCTGCAGCAACATCAAAGGGCGGAAAGGAATGCAGAGGCTAGAGGATTGGTCGATTTTTGTAAGCATGATCCACCGAAGTTCTACGGTGAGCCGAATCCGGACAAGGCTGATCTGTGGATCCAGGAAATAGAGAAAATCTTTGAGGCACTCCACTGCCTAGAGAATGTTAAGGTGAATTATGCAACCTACTTACTGTTGGGAGATGTCAAATACTGGCGGAAGGGAGTCAAACAATTGTTGACGGATGAGCGTTAGGAGATTAGCTGGGAGGTTTTCCGCAGGAGGTTTTTGGACAAGTATTTCCCTGAGACTGGACGAGCAGAAAAAAGAGCAAGAATTCCTCCGATTGCATCAAGGTAGCATGACGGTATCGGAGTATGCCGCCAAGTTCGAATCGCTCTCAAGGTACTTTAGTCCATTCCATGATCGGGCAGATCAGAGTTGGTTGAGCGAGAGATTCCAGAGGGAACTCAGGAGTACATGTATCTTCCTAGTCTAGAAGCTTTCCAAGAGACCGTGTTGAAGGATGTTCCAGTATTATGCGACTTCCTAGACTTTTTTCCTGAAGATGTGCCAGGTTTACCACCCGCAAGAGAAATCAAATTCTCCATCGATTTGCTTCCCGGAACAGGTCCAATTTCGATAGCACCTTATCAGATGTCTCCAGCAGAGATAAAGGAGTTGAAGTCTCAGATTGAACATTTGGAATCGAAGCAGTTTATACGACCTAGCATTTCACCGTGGGGAGCTCCAGTGTTGCTGGTGAAGAAGAAAGACGAACGATCAAGGTTGTGTGTGGATTACCGCCAGCTCAACAAGGTTACTGTTAAGAATCGGTATCTGTTACCGCATATTGATGACTTGATGGATCAACTATGAGGAGTTGCAATATTTTCCAAGATTGACTTGAAGTCTGGCTATCATCAGATTCGTGTGAAGGAAGAAGATATTCCCAAGATTGCTTTCAGAACCAGATACAGCCACTACGAGTATCTAGTGATGCCATTTGGAGTGACAACGCACCAGCAGTATTCATGGATTGCATGAATAGGATTTTCCACCCATTCTTGGATCAATTCGTGGTAGTGTTTATAAACGATATCCTGATCTATTCACGAAGCAGAGAAGAGCATGAAGAGCATCTACGCCAACTGTTGCAGATTCTTCGAGAGAAACAATTCTACGCTAACCTTTCCAAGTGCGAATTCTGGCTTGAAGAGGTGAATTTTCTTGGGAATGTGATCACGAAGGACGGGATAGCTGTGGATCCAGCTAAGATTGAAGTCGTGTTAGCATGGGGGCAACCGAAGACTGTGTCCGATATCCGAAGCTTTGTTGGATTAGTAGGCTACTATTAGAGATTTATCGGAGGGTTCTCGAAGATTGTAGCGTCGCTTAGACGACTCACGAGGAAGGATCAACCTTTTGCTTGGACCGAAGAGTGTGAATCCAGTTTTCAGAGGCTGAAGGAACTTTTGACGACAGCACCTATGTTAGTTCTGCCTCAACCAGAACAACCATACGAGGTTTATTGTGATGCTTCACACCAGGGTTTGGGATGCGTGCTGATGCAACATAGGAAGGTTGTGGCTTATGCCTCGAGATAGCTTAAGATTCACGAGAGAAACTACCCTACGCATGATCTAGAACTTGCTGCAGTGGTGTTCACACTGAAGATTTGGAGGCACTATTTGTACGGAAGCACATTCACTGTTTTCAGCGACCATAAGAGCTTGAGGAACTAGTTCGATTAGAAAGAACTCAACATGCGACAGCGAAGATGGACATAATTTCTAAAGGACTACAACTTCACTTTGGAATATCATCCAGGGAAAGCGAACGTTGTAGCAGATGCATTGAGCAGGAAGAGTGTATTAGCCTCAACAATGATGATTAAGGAGTTGGAGATGCTGGAGAAGTTCCGAGACTTGAAGCTAAGCATGGAATTGTCACCAGGAAAGCTGAAGTTCGGGATGCTAGCTATTTCTAGTGGACTTTTGGACGAGATCAGAGATCAGCAGGCTAGTGATAAGATACTGTAGAAGAAGAGAGAGCTGGTAGCATGAGGGAAAGCGACAAAACTCGGGATTGGAGAAGACTGAGTATTCATCTGGGAGTTACCAAGATGTATCAGGATCTGAAGAAGCATTTTGGTGGCCTGGAATGAAGAAACAAGTGGCGGACTACGTGGCTTCTTGTTTGACATGTCAGAAAGCGAAGGTGGAACATCAGCGACCAGTCGGAATGCTACAGTCACTTGACATACCAGAATGGAAATGGGATAGTATTTCCATGGACTTCGTTGTGGGTTTGCCTAAGACACAGAAGAAGCACGACTCGATTTGGGTAATCGTTGATCGATTGACCAAATCTGCTCATTTTTTGCCGGTTAGATCGATTTTCAATGTGGAGAAACTGACAGAGATCTACTTAGCGGAGATTGTTTGGCTGCATGGCGTATCTTCTGCCATCGTTTCTGATAGAGATCCGAAGTTCACATCTCATTTCTGGGAAGCACTACAGGAAGCTTTGGGGACCAAGCTCAAACTTAGTTCGGCGTATCATCCTCAAACCGACGGTCAAACTGAGAGGACGATCCAGACGCTCGAAGATTTGCTGAGGGCATGTACGTTAGACCATAGAGGGAGTTGCGATGATGTTTTGCCGCTAGTGGAGTTCACTTACAACAACAGTTATCATACGAGCATTGGTATGGCACCTTACGAAGCGCTATATGGACGCAAGTGTCAGAGGCCTCTTTGTTGGTATTAAGATGGTGAGAGCTCTATCGTGGGACCAGATCTGATTCAGCAGACTACTGAGAAGATATGATAGATCATAGAGAGGATAAAAGTGTCCCAGAGTCGACAGAAGAGTTATGCAGATCAAGGTCGTAGACCGCTAGAGTTTGCAGAAGGAGAGCATGTATTTCTCCGAGTCACACCTACGACTAGAGTTGGTCGAGCGATCAAATCCAAGAAGCTTACCCCTAAGTTTATTGGACCCTATCAGATCCTTTGTCGGATAGGTCCAGTTGCATACCAGATAGCTTTACCACCTTTCCTGTCAAATATTCATGACGTCTTTCACGTCTCGCAATTGCGAAAATATGTTTCCGACCCTTCTCACGTGATTGAACCTGACGAGATTCAACTGAAGGATGATTTTTCTTTTGAAGTATCTCCTGCAAGGATTGTCGACCGGAAGGTCAAGCAACTGAGGAACAAAGAGATTCAATTAGTCAAGGTGGTTTGGGACCAGAAGACCGGAGATGCGACTTGGGAACTGGAAGAGAAGATGAAGAATCAGTATCCAGACTTGTTTCTCGGTACGTTTCTAACCCGTAGTTTCGAGGACGAAACTACTTTTAGAGGGAGATACTTTTAGAGGGAGAGTATTGTAACATCCGTATTTTTGCGATACGTTATTTTAGTATTTTTGGTTGTAATTATGTTATAATAAGCAGTTTCTTGTTCGCTAAGCAAGTGATTTAATTAAATCAAGATTAAATTAAGTTTGAGAATTAATATTTCATATTAATTCATGGTTCGAATATCGTCAAAAAATGCTAACGAAGTTTCGTCGCGTTTCGAATCACCGGACAGTTTTGCCGTAGATAAAATTTTAAATGAACCCCGATTTCGATGAAAATCGAATCATAACTTGTTGTGATTATTTTTGAGTGTTTGAGATTGTTTTTATTATTTATGATAATTTATTTTCTCGCGGTGAATTAATTTCTCGGTAAATTAATTTTCGCGAATTAATCGGCGGGAAATTAATCGGTAACGCGATTACTCGACGCTGTGTTTTAGTACCCTAAGACTCTAGGATTAGAGGGTAATCATGAGATATGTGAGATTAGATGGGTTAGATTAATTGATGTGATTAGAATCTTGCTTTATGAGAGGTGTCACATTTTGTGTGATTAGTTTTTTTCTTTTTATTACTTTCTTAAACCCATTCTTTTTAGCCAAGTGATTATTTTAATATTTTTTTTATTCTCCTCCTCCCTTAAGCAGCCCAAGTTGCGCCCCTCCCACTATCTACCTTCATCATCTTCATCCTTTTCATTCTAGTGAAAGAAGCTCTAGAGAACTTCCATGGTTCCAAGCTTCAGCAAGGTTTTCAACTTCATTTCACCTCCAAATTGCAACCCTTCTTGCTCCTAGTTCTTCTTCTGCTTCATCATCTTCATGCAACCATCTAAGTAAGTTGGAAAAAAATCAATTTCTCCCTCCCTTGAATCAGCCCAAAACCATGGCCTCTCCCTTAGGTTTTGGAGATGTTTTTCTTGCTTTATGTCTTGTTTTATGCTTGATTCATGCTTGATCATGATCATTGATGAAGTGAACCAATTTTTCCCCAAATATATGAAACCCTAGGCTAAAAACCTAGAGGGAAAAGGGATTTATGGTGATCATCTTGTGAATCATTTAATTGGTTAATGATTCTTGCTTCTTAGCTATTATAAATGCTATTGTTATTGTTGAAATTTGTTGAATCAAAAGAGTTAGTGAGCTCCCTAGGGCTTGAGGGAAAAACCCTATTCTTGAAATAGGTTTGGAAAGGGATTGGTTGTGATTGAGCCTTAATTTGTGAATTAGATTGTTGTTTTGTGAACTACTTAGTATGTGAAATGATGTTACCTAACTAGTTGGAGAATTTGCAAATTTTTTTGGGAATAAGAAGGTTGGTCGCGAGCTCCCTAGGGCTTGAGGGAAAAATAATTTTTGTGTTCTTAGCTTTATATTGTTGTATGATAATGTGTGCAAGTTTTGGAAAAGTATGGAAATGGTTTGCTAAATTAATTAGAAGTTGCAATTTTTTTTGGAAAAAATGGGTGTGGTAGCCGAGAACCCTTAAGGGGTTATGGTAGGAAATTGGGTTGCAAATTTGTTTATAATGATTGAATTGATGTGTTTCTAAGCTTTGGAAAATTTAGGAAAATGTTTGATTGCATTTGGACTTGTTAGAGATTTTTAAAGCTATGAAGCACATTAGGTAAGTTGGGTTTCTTGAGACTCAAGGAACCAAGTGGAGCCTTGATTTAATATTTGAGAAAAGAGTTGAAAAATGGGGATGTTTTCATGTATTAGCTTTCAAGAAAAGATTTCCTAGTTCTTAAGGTTTGGTTCCTTAATTAGTAAATAATTTTCCAATGTGTTATGTTTGAGTTTTTCAAGAAAATGATTCTTTAAAACAAATATTCCAAGTGTGTATTTTAGTATTTCAAATTATGTTTCTAAGTGTGAATATTTTGGTTAGGAAGAGGGTTTTAGGTTATGAGAACCTAAGGTATTAGTATTAAGTTTCTAGATTTGTGGTAAGTTTGTTCTGTGGTGTTAGGACTTGAGAATCGGAATTCGTGCGGCGTGAATTCAGGACGTGCGTTGACACGTGACTTGGTGACTTTTGGTAAGGGCAACTTTAGACATATTTAGGATTTAATTTTATTTCCTAAAGTGAAGAAGTCTGAGAACCTCAAGGTTCGAAGTGAGGGTCTCGTACCCCTTCGATTTTTAGTTTCTTAAAGTTTTATATTGATTATTCCTAGGTTTGGTTAAAAGCGGTTGGTATTCTGAGCCCGATCCCGCACACTTGCTTGATTTCCTCTTTGCTAACTCCACTGAGTTAAAAAGGGATGAACTGTGTTGTTGATGCTGTTGATTGTTTGTGGAATGATTTTGTTGGATTGAATCGTGTTGTTGTGACAGTGGTAATTGAATATTTATTTGATATGGATGTTGAATATTTATTTGATTATGCTTAATTGAATTATCATATGAGTTGATACATTCATTGGGGTCGTGGAAGTAGTGTTGTGACGTTTTTGAACTTCGATCTGAATAACCTAGGGTGCTAGGGTCCCCTAAAAAGCTACGGTTGATTATTCGGTAGCTTAGATAGACGTTGTAACGTCAAGGAACTCAATCTAAATATCCTAGGGTGAGAGAAGAGCCCAAGGCTACGGCTGGTGTAAAGCAGCTTGTTCGGCGTTATTCCGGAATCATAAGTAGTGACATTTAGTTGGATTATGGGGCATTGTTGTATATTTGCTGTCTCTTGTATTATGTTGTGTTGTTAAGAAATTTACCCTTTCTCGTGGTTCCTTCAACTAATGATGGCAAACCAGACGATGGAGAAGACCTTGGTGATCCCGGCGATGGTGACGTCGCCGGACATAGTGTTTGACTTTCTGGACTTGGAAACACCCTCGGCGATGGAGTTTGATCCCATCTCCTGTTGAGTTGTATATACTGGGGATGTAGTGCAGACCTTCAGGGTGGAGGGACTTGTGTTGAGACAGGAGACTTCCAGAAGGATAGTGAGTTTCCCGATCAGGATGACGCAGATCGTGGACGCGTGGCGTCACAATCAGAGTGATCAGGTGTTACCAGCTTCTTCTTCGTCACCAGAGGAGTCATCTGAGATTCCTAGGAGGATTATGACTCGTTACGCACCCTTGCCTAGAGGTGCCAAGATCAGAAAGACCGCTCGCAAGAGCATGGGCGTCAGACGATGGACAGCCGGGGCTTCGACCTCAAGTGCGGTAGTTGCTACCCCGAGTCCTGTGGCAGAGCCTGATGCAGAGCTGACCTCTCCTGTGGTTGTCAGGACCCCTACCCCTCCAGTGGATCCTTCCCTTGTTTGTGGAGTATGTGGTGAGGTGGGTTGCAGCGGAGCGGATTTCATCGAGGAGGTCTTAGTTGAGGAGGACGAGCCCGAGGGGGTACCGGTACCTGTGCCTTTGATTGACCTGACTGGTGAGGATGATGACGACCTGATGGATGCTAATGAGGAGGAGGACCCATCTGAGGGTCTGGGTAGTGACTTCTAGCTGATGTAGTTTGTCTACTGTGTAGATGTTTTGGGTGTCTGGGATGTCTGTCTGTGTATATAGTTTAGAGTGGTGACCAATTAATCTTTTGGGATAGACTTTTTGCTGTACTGGTGGTATACTTTTGGAGCAGCCCCCTGCGTGGGTAACTGCCGAGAGTACCCCAGGAGTATGATCACTCTCGTGAGGGTCCTCATACTTTAGGCGTATTCTCTTTTGGATCTCTTCGTTACTCTTGTATTATATTTCGTACTAGACATGGCCTGCTTTAGTAATGTTTCTATATGTATCGCGTGCAGAACACCTCGTTTGGGAGTGCTACTGACTTGATATCTTGACAACATAACATATTTAAGAAAGGTGGAATACTCTGCTCATTAGGGTTTTAGAAATGTGGTCCTATTTTTTTTAAAGGTTCTTTAAAGAAGCGGTCGAGCATCCTAGCGACTTTTAGAAACATGGCGGAAAGTAATTCAAAACATCACATAACCACATTCAATTAATCCATCAATTCACGCGTTTAACAATACATGTCTTGAAACATAACGAGATATTTATTACAATCTTGAACAACGACGATTATTCTATAGCCGTCGGCCTGCAATCGTTCCCTTACTAGACTACCGGTAGACTCTACATCTTTGCCAAGCTAGTTAACCATCTACAAGCTCCTCCTTGCGGTCCAATCCTACCTTGTCATACATCGGGTTACAATCATTAATGTGAGAACCAGACGGTCAACTTCTTAAAATAAAGTGTTTGTTACACTTATTTGACAATGGCAACAAAGCATATAACAATGCGTATGTTATAGAAATAGAAAATCATAGCAATAAGCAACAACAAAGACATGCCTGATTCTTAAGACACAATGCGGACTCAAGATTTTCTCTCTAGACTCGACTCATTTTCTCTCGACTCGACAATTATTAGGAAGCCAGACCTTGATCCATCAATCGACATACCGTGTAGCCTTGGGATCTTTCGCTTCTCCCTAGGTAAGCGATCCGGTCCCTCAGCGGCGCCTAGTCAATCTCCCGTAAACAAAGGGACCTAACACCCTCGATTATCCGGTCACGGCTCAAAGCGTCACGGCGACTACTTCAGCTCTCTCACTCGATGAACAGCTCGCTTGCTTACGATAGTCAAGAGTGACGCCATAAAATTACTTGACCAGCATATCAAATAAAGAGAGCATGCTTAACATGAAAACGCAATTGACATTTAAGCAATAAAAACATTACGCATGAAGAAGCGCCAATTCAATGAAGAATATCGCGCGATTCGCGGCATATATTCAATCTCATATCAAATAATGCATAACTTTCAAACATATCATCACATTACATGCTTGACATGAAATCAAGAATCCATCCTCTGCCTCGATGGAGTTGTGATACACAAATGTGGGGGTTGGGTTGAGGGGACCAACCTCAAAGTTTTCACCCACGAATGACTCGAATATGTTCTAATACGCCGACAACAATAAACGAAGGGGTTCGAAGACCCTAACTTCGAACTCGTAGAGTTCTCAGACTTCTTCGTATTTAAATAAAGCAATTTAAATAACAAAACAATAGCTTAAGCATATCCAAAGTTGTCCTTACGCAGGGACATAAAAATGAATCCTAAATGTCTAGAAGTGCCCTTACGCACAAAACATAAACACGTAAAATATGAAGTGCCCTTACCGAACTCCAAGATGCGCGTATTCACGTATTCCCCGATTTCCGCACTGCACGATCCCGGATTACTCGAGCCTAACACCACAACAACTTAGTACAATTCTATAAATTCTAAACTAGCTTAAGCTCTCAAGCCTAACCCTTTTTCTAACCAAAAGCAAGCATTTAAACTACTAGCTAATTGAAAAGAATAAGATCTTTGAAAATAAAAGGTTTTCTTGCATTTTAAGTAACACCAAACCATTTCCATAAGTTTTCAAAACCTTAACACATATTCATTTAGAGCACTATCTCACTTCTTGAAACTTTAAGCATAAGCATAGAAATTAATCATTTTTCATAAAATTTCTAAGGCATAAAACCTATCACATACAAGTATTAAATCTAAGTCCACAAAATAGTTTTTCCTTCCAAAACCTCCTCTTAGGCTCTCGGCCATCTCCCTTTTTCCTAAAAAAAAATTGCAAAACCTTTCCTTTTAAATGTGACAAACCATTTCCAAACCATTTTCAAGTCCCATTTTCATACTTCAAGCATTAAAACAACAACCATAACTAAGACATACTCAACTAAATTTTCACAACTTGTTTTCAAGACATTTCAAGACAACAAAGCAAAACACCATAACCAACACATAGTCCAACATAGATTTAATGTTTTCCAAAAACAACGGTTTTAAGAATTCTTTTCAAAGCAATCATTTCCAGAACACTAGAATTATAACCATAATCATTGCCAAAAATTAAAGAATCATCCCACCAATTTTTATATAACATTCTAGTCCTCCAAAAACTACATTTGCATAAAACATAAACCACAATCATACTAACTCATGCATATCTATCTTACTAGCCTTAATATTATTCTAAGCATATTATCTAATACCTAAGCACATAATTTAACATCAAGACCTCATGCTTCTCATGTTTCAAGAATAGGAAAAATTCCAAAACAACATGTTACACATACTTACACAAAACTATAACCTAAATCATGTCATAATCATGTTAGAAATTTAAAGAACCTCTTGATCAACTCCTACATGTCATTCTAGTCCCTCAAGAACCAAATCTTGCATAAACATCAACTAACACCTATGCTACTTCATGCATATTCATTCCAACAACTTTAAAATTAACTTAAGACATATAACTTAACGCCTAGATACATGCTTCAACATCATTTAATCAATTCCTTTCTTTCATCAACCAACAATTAAAAACATAATTCATAGCTAATCCTAAATTCAAGTCTTTTTCAAGAACAAGGGTTTTCATAAATTCTTTCAATCTTTGATTCAAATCAATTCATACATTTTAAACAAGTTTACTAAAATAATTTTCCTATCAAAAACTCTCTTGAGGCTCTCTCGGCTTTTGCTCCCCTTTTCTACTGGAAAAATTGCCAAACTTCCTTTTCAATTTAACAAACCATTTCTAAATCATTTAATCAAATTCCAAGACATCAAAAATCAAGACACAAGTCAAAACCAATTTCAACAATCATGACAACACTTATACCATCTAAGAAACAAGAACTATCCACCAATTACATGCTTCACCAAATAAATGCTACTAATCCCCTTTTTCAAGAATAGGTTTTTATCAAAAATTTGCTCAATCAAGGTTCTAGTTCAAAACTATCATTTCTATACTCCTCCAAACTTCTACAACAATCATGTAAGACTAATACCTACCAAAATACAACACCCTAAAGCTTGTGGGGCTTGCGGCCACCACCCCCTTTTCTCCAACAAGGTTTGCAAAATTCCAATTTAATTACACAACCTCATTCCATATCTAAATTCTTTCACAAAATAACATATCATTTCACAAACAAAGTTTAATTTATGACCAATCCTATTTCCAACATCCCCAAGAACAAGGGTTTCATGAAAACTTACTCAATTCAAGTCCTAATCCAAAATAGTAACCAAACTAGCAACAACAACATATAGTAAGCAAGAAACAATACTCAATTGAATTGATTCACAAGATGATCACCAAGACCCCTTTTCCCTCTAGGTTTTGCGCCAAGGGTTCATACATTAGGGGAAATGTTGGTTCACTTCATCAATGATCATAATCAAACAACCATTAAGACAAGAAACAAGAACAAAACAAGAAAATCACTACCTCCTTCAACTAGAAGAAGCTTGCGGCCTAGGGCTGTTTTGGGGGAGGAAAAATGTGGCTCAAAAGGTTGTTCAAATGAGAAGGTAAGTGATAGCAAGGAGAACAAGAAACTACCTTCAATAAGGATGGAGAAATGATGATGAAATCAAGCCAAGGAAGGATGGAGAATTGTATCCATGAAGGAGCTTCTCTCTCAAGAATTTGGACAAGATGAAGAGAAATAGGATGAGGGGTTAGAGGATGGGGGTTCGGCTGCAGCTCATAGAAAAAGGGTAGAAGTAGAAACTTGGTTTGTTCTTCTTTCTCACCAACACATGAATAAAAGGAAATGGAAGGTGAAGTGGTAGTATGAGGGGGGAGTCTCGCTGCTGGAAAAAAAAAACAGAGAAGGAGGGGAAGAATTAAAGGGAAGTCTCGACTGGTGCTTCTCATAAAGGAGAGTAAATTAATTAATACTTGGTTTTAATAGTTTTTTTTTCCACTTAATAAAAGAAAAAAAAAACAAATGAAAATGAGGTAGGAATGTGGGGTGCAGCTCACGGCTTGATAGGCACAAAAGAAGGTGAATAAAAAAAATTAATTAGACTAGTTTAATACTTGGCTAGGATTTATTAGGAAAAAGTGTGAAAGTGTTAGTCACCTAAAAAGTGACGCCCATAATTAAAGTAATATGCTAGTCCTATCAATGAGTCTATCCCAATTTAATCTCACATCTCTCATGATTACTCTCTAATCTTAGAGTCTAAAGCGTGCTAAAAACACAGCGTTAACTAACCGCGTTACCGATTAATTCTTTCGCCGATTAGTTCGCGAAAATTAATTTACTGAGAAATTAATTCACCGCGTGATATTATTTTATCATAAATAATAAAAACATTTTAAAACACTCAAAAATCATCACAATAAGTTACGTTTCGATTTTCATCGAAATCAGAGTTTGTTTTACATTTTAATGCGGATAAAAATTACCCGGCGATTTGAAAGCGTGGCGAATGCTGTCGAGTTTTCACGATTTCGAACCATGAATTAATATTAAATATTAACTCTTAAATTTAATTTCATCTTGATTTAATTCAATCATTTTCTTAGTCAACAAAAATACGCGTTACCGCGTCACGCCGAAAACTTATGAAATGTTTAAATTGATGAATTCACGTTAAAGCAGCATATGTCTACGCTGTCTATTAATTTGAATTGACATCATGAATAATATTTATTTATAATAAATAAATTGTTCAAAATACTCAAAATAATTTCCCGTACTCTCAGTAAATCATCGAAGTGATCAATCTCTCTGACTTATTTTTCGAGTTTTCAGGATTTTATCGCTAAAATCACTTTTCTTAAAAATTGGGATGTTACACATTCTACTTGTATCTTTAGATTGTATCATGTTTCTAAACGCTGTGACTACTCTGTGTGTGTGTGTACCTTGCGAAAGTTGTTGTTTTAAAAAAAAATGTACCGTATTTTTCAAATGACATAAGAGTAATATTTTAAAAGTGTGTCGCATTTAGAGTTAAGTTCTTGTCTGTGGCGTTTCAGAAATGGGACGTTATCATTAGTCTCTCTCGTACCTCCACCCTCATTCCTCCATTTACCTTTCGCCAACTAATGGAGAGGTGAGTATAGGGAAGAGAAAAAAATAATTTTTTTTTGACCTTTCGGCAACTCAATTGCGAAAAGCAAAATTAGCCTCCTATAATTGAGTTGTTGGAAGGTAAATGGAGTGATCGGGGTAAGGAAGAGAGCAAGACCATTTTTTTTTTATTTAAATTTTTTTACCTGAGTTGTTGAAAGTAAACGGAATAAAAGAGGTAACCTATTTTCGTGAGACTCTTGGATTCTCCCTTTTGAAAAGTTTTGGCGCCATGCTGATACCTTATCACAACAAACTGCGATAAGCGCGCAAATCCACCAGAGAGTCCCTCGCTCACACATACACAAACTCCTAGTCCTTGCTATATTATGTATTAAAACCCCTAATCATTTCACTCATTCGCGCTTTCCTCTCTCTCTCACCATAACTAATTGAATTCCTATTTCATTCGCTCCGCCATGTCTCCACCGCAGCCACGGCGGATGGACCCCAAAATCTGGCGGGCGTGTGCGGGCACCGCCGTCCAAATCCCCAAACTGCACTCTAGGGTTTACTACTTCCCACAGGGTCACGTGGAACACACGTGCCTCTCCCCTCACACCCTCCCCCCTCTCCTCCGCCATCGACCCGTCATCCCCTGCGGCGTCTCCGCGCTCGACCTCCTCGCCGATCCCCACACCGACGAGGCCTTCGCCAAGCTCCTCCTCACTCCGCTCGCCGACAACCGCCTCCAAGACCCTCCCGACGATCTCGGCGACAATGACAACGGCGAAAGGGTCGTCTCTTTCTCAAAGACTCTGACCCCCTCCGACGCCAACAACGGCGGTGGGTTCTCCGTACCACGCGGCTGCGCCGAATCAGTCTTTCCAGCACTCAACTTCCAAGCCGACCCGCCGGTCCAAAACCTCTTCATCACCGACGTTCAAGGCGTCACCTGGAAATTTCGCCACATCTTCCGCGGGACTCCCCGGCGACACCTATTCACCACCGGCTGGGCCACATTCGTGAACAGCAAGAAACTCGTCGGCGGCGATACCGTTATCTTCATGAAAAACACAAGCGGAGACATCTTCGTCGGGATCCGCAGGGACATGAAATTCGCTGCCGCAGCGGCAGCGAGGGTGGCAGCGAGGGAGGAGGTTGAGGAACACCGGAATGCGGACAAAGAGGGGTTTTCAAGGAGTGGTAAAAGGGGAAACGTGACGGCTAAGGCGGTAGCAGAGGCGGCGGAATTGGCAGCGCGGAATGCGGCGTTTGAGGTTGTTTATTACCCTAAAGCTGGTGGGTGGGATTTTGTGGTGGATGCTAAGATTGTTGAGGAAGCAATGAAGATTGCTTGGGTACCTGGAATGAGAGTGAAGATTGCTGTGGAAACTGATGATTCTTCAAGAATGAAGTCGTTTCAAGGGACAGTCTCTTCTGTCTCTGCTCCTCATAATAGCCCTTGGCGCATGCTTCAGGTATGCTTTCGTTGTTTAATCCAGAGTCAAATGGTTCATAAAATTTAATTATGAAATTCCTAGACCTAGTTTGTAAGTTATTGTTTGAAATGTTTAATTAATCCAATGGGATTAGGTTCGAGCCTTAAAATTGGGGAGGCAGGGTTAGGGAATTACACCTTATTATCCTATAGAATCTTTCACTCCCCTCTCCATAGAATCCTGATTTTGACAATAACGTGTAGATACATATATTATTTATTATATATTTCAAAACTCTAATTTCAAATAATTGATATTGGATTGTTACTATTTTTTATCTGAATAATATCATAGGTGGAATGGGATGAACCTGGAGTCTTGAAGAATGCAAAGAGAGTGAGTCCTTGGGAGGTTGAACTTGTTTCCTCCACACCTGCAATTCTTGCAGTATTTCCCCCAACAAAAAGGTTTAGAGATGCTGAGGGTTCTGGCCTGTTAAGTGATCATAGAGAGGGAGGAGACCCCTTTTTTCATCCTATGATGACAAACTTCCCTAATACAACAATGGGATACTTGAATCAAACTGTATTGAGTTATGATTCTTTTCCTGCTAGCATGCAGGGAGCCAGGCATGATCTATTTAACCCATCAAGCTTATTGAATGACAACAACTCTTTTATGCATATGGGTAGTACTAGTAGTTCTGCTGGGAATGATTCAATGCCAGGGTTGAGAACTGTGTCAACAGAGCTAAACATTGGAAATTCTCATTCTGATGACACTTCACCTCATAGCCATATTAGTATGAACTCATTTGGCACAGAGTTTGCTGCTGCCCATAACGGCAACACCACAAAAGCTGGGTCTGGTTCAATTCGGTTATTTGGTAAGACCATACATCCTGTTCAGAGCGATTTGACTGATTCTGGTTGTAAGGACAACAATGAAACTGAAGGCACTGACAGTTGAGGCATGTTATTTGTGAAAGTAGTTGTGCAGTTAAGTAGTTGTACAGGTATGCTTATATTTGATTTTAATTCATGTGTTTGTCACTATATATAACCCAAATGATAGAATCAGCTATTACTGCTTTATTGACCAAGAAATGGATCATGTGTTTGTGATCTATTGTTTCCAACCAAATTCATAATTCATGATTCGCTTGCTACACTGTAAAGGGGAAAGCATGATGGGGATTTTATATTGTTTAGATCATGATCATCATTGCTTCATATTTAATCCAAACTTCTGAGTATTGTGAATTTGTTCATTTTCTGCCTGTTGTGACTGTATGAGTTAAAAAGAGGGTTTTTAACCCATTTATAACAAGATTTTCTTTTCTAAATCATTTTTTGGAGTAATGCTTCTTAGGCCAAAACTAGTATATAAAATGGTGCAGCTTTACATTGCATGAAATTTAATGGCCAAACAATGAAATTTATAATGCTTGCCTCCAAGTTGAGCATCTTCATTCTTTGTATTATTGAACAGGATATCCTGGTTAGCTTGATTTGTTGCTTTGTTCAAGAGCGCTCCATGATTTTGCCACTGAAATTCATGTGTCAATTAATTTTTGCTTTGCTCTGTCTTTCGTGCAGGTACTTAAAGGCAGGCAGGTAGACAAGAAGCTGACTTCTTAGTAGTAATGTATATGTTCCGGGTTTTTTTTTTTTTTTTTGACCCATGGTATTCTTTTGTTAGTCTTATTGCAACTTGATTGATATTTTTTTTTTTTACGGTATTGCAACTTGATTGATGAAACAGGCTTTGTGATATTCGGTCAAGTTTATGATGTCAATACATAATTTTCTTTATATAGAAAATGGTGAAGGGGATGAATATTTTTCATTGATTCTCTCTCAAACATATATACACGTACAGGCAGAAAACAGTCGGCACTGTTAGTGCATTGTTTCTAAATATAACTATCTTAATATTAGCTATTTACTCCTAGACATAAGCTATATACAACAGGTTATAAATTTTCAATCAATCACAATTATTTCCTTACATAATTAGTAGGATAATGCTGTCTATGATCCCAGAATATCAGCAGCTCTGATCTCAATCATTAATAATTCCAATCTCAATCTTAATATCAGCTATCTAGCTTGTCTCTTAGTTGGCCGAACCTTGTGTGAGTCAAAGCTTTAGTAAGACAATCTGCTGTTTGATCTGAAGTGGGAGCATAGGCAACAATTACTCTATTGTTTAGCACCTGATCCCTTATGTAATGGACATCCACTTCAATGTGTTTAGATCTTCAATGATGTATTGGATTAGAAGCTAAGGCTTTAGCACTGAGGTTGTCACACCATAAAATTGGTGTTCTTGGTATAGGCAGCTCAATTTCCTGCAATAATGATCTTATCTAAGCTATTTCTGCTGCAAGATTAGCCAACGCTCGATACTATGATTTTGTGCTCAATCTAGCTCAATCTAGAGATTGCTCTCTGCTTCTCGGAGGACCAACTCACCAAACTTTCTCCTAAGAACACACATTGACCTGCTATATACTTTCTATCATCTAAATTAGTGGCCCAATCAACATCAGAAAAGCTTGAAATATCAAGATCTACCAAAGGTTTTATGTGAAGGCTATAATCCATTATTCCTCTCAAGTATCTGAATATGCGTTTTATACATTGCCAATGTAAAACTGTTGGAGCCTACATATACTGACTAAGTCGATTCACAGAATATGAAATATCTGGCCTTGTGTTTGTTAAATATTGTAGTGCACCAATTGCTCTTCTATAATTTGTAGGACTTTTCATGAGTTCTCCATATGCTACAATGTTTTTGCCTGTCACCATAGGTGTTGGGCAAGGAGAAGCATTCTCCATGTTGAACCTTTTTAGGATGTCTGAAATATACTTAGTTTGTTTGAGATAAATACCACTTGCATCTCTACATACCTCAACCCCAAGAAAATAATGTAGGCTTCCAAGGTCTTTCAAGGCAAACTTGACATTCAACTGCTTTATGAATGAGCTCATAAAATTACTATTGCTACCAGTAATAATACTATCATCAACGTAAATTAACAAAATGTGATATGATTCTTACCCATAAGGATAAATAGAGAAGAATCACTCTTTGTGTTCTTGAACCCCCAGTCAAGCAAGGCAGTCCGCAGTTTGTCATACCATGACCTTGGGGCTTGCTTTAAGCCATATATTGCTTTGGGTAGCATGCACACATGGTGGGGTCTTGTAGGATCTTCAAAACCTTTTGGCTGCCTCATAAACACGGTTTCCTTAAGCTCCTTATTCAAAAAGGCATTGTTTGCGTCCATTTGTCTAATTTCCCAATTGCAGTGCACCGCAATTGACAAAATAATCCTGATTGTGCTTGCCTTAACAACTGGACTGAATGTTTCGTCATAGTCAAGTCCTACTGCTTGTTGAAATCCTTTAGCCACCAACCTTGTCTTTCTCCTTTCTATTGTACCATTAGCCTTATACTTTGTTTTAAAGACCTAGCTAGAGTCTATAACATTTTTCTGTCCCTGGTAAGGTACTAAGGACCAGGTGTTGTTTGACATCAATGCCTTGAATTCTGACAACATGGCTAAATTCCATTTTGGCCTTTCAAGTGCTTCCTTTGTAGTCTCAAGTTCTTGTTCTTCTCGTTTTCTTTTAGCAGTTCCTACATAGGGGTGCTTGGGCTTGAGAATTCCAACCTTGCTCCTGGTCACCCTTTGATTTTGATTAGTAGTTCCTGTTGTGCCTTCTGGTTCAGAACTGGTGCCTTTTGCTGTGTCTTCTTCTTTAGGACTGGTGTTCTGCATTCTCAGGTCAGAACTGGTGCTATTACTTTCATGGTTGGTCTGTACTTCCTTGTCGCATCTGCCACTTGAGCTGTTGCTACTACATCTGTCATTTGATGTGTCAATGTTGTGCCTCCCATTGGAAGGATTAGTGCTAGGAGTGGTTTCAACACTATCAAGTCCTGCAGTATTTTCTGTGTCATTTGATCTTCCATCACCTACTTCAAAACCAACAGTAGAAATAGGATATAAAAAGCTTGTAGCATTAGAATTAATTTCAATAGGCCTTTTAGTGTTGAGAAATCCATCATGGAAAGGAAAGTGTTGTTCATTGAATACCAAATGGTGAGAAATAAATATTCTTCCAATTGAGCTCAAACATTTATACCCTTTATGTGAGCTGCTATATCTAAGGAACACACTTAGAAGTGTGAAACTGCAATTTATGTTGGTTGCAGGGCCTTAGACATGGGTAGCAAGCACAACCAAATGCTTTCAATGCTTTGCGATCTGGTTCTTTGTGAAATAGCTACCGGTATGGTGCTTGGTTGTCTAGAACACGACTTGGCAATCGATTAATAAGGTAGACTGCAGTTGAAAATCCTTCCCACCAATAGTGTAAGGGCCTTTTGGCTTGTGCTAAGAGTGTCAAGCCTAGTTCTACAACATGCCTGTCTCTCAACTATTCCATTTTGAGCTGATGTCTATGGACAAGACATTCTTAGCTAAATTCCAGCTTCTTGGGCCAGTTTAGTCAAGGCCTTAAACTCTCCACCTGCATCATTATAAGGTTTTGATCCTTTTATTAAACTGATTTTCCACAAGATTCTTGAATTAAATAAATACTTGCAACACTTCATATTTTTGCTTTAGAGGATAAATCCCTATAAATCTACTGAAATAATCAATAAAATGCACATTATATTTGAAACCAGACACATAATTTAATGGTGCTGGTCCCCACACATCAGAATGTATTAAGTCTAGGGGCTCCAAAGCACGAGAATCAGAATTTTTGAAAGGTAAATTGTGAGCTTTGCCCAACTGACAAGCCTTACAGAAATCTAATTCTTCATGTGCAGGAACCTTCACATTGCAATTCTTCAAGACTTCACTTAATACCCTGTTGTTAGGATGCCCAAGTTTCCTATGCCAAGTCTCCTTTATTGAAAGAAAAACATGAGGGTCTTTATTTGCTAAAGCTGAAACACCAGGCAGTTGATAGAGTCCATTTTTAATTTTCCCTTCCAATAGAACCTTCCCTATTGTTTTGTTCTTTCACAAAGCAAGAAGAATGATGAAACTCGACATAGATATTGTTATCTGAAGTCAACTGAGATACGCTTAACAGATTTTTTGTAATTTTTGGCACATATAAAACATCTTTAAGATTTAAAAGATTTGGATAAGTGCTAATAGTAGTGTTACCAGAAGCATAAATTTTGAGACTTGCACTATTACCAACAGTCAAATGATCCTTACCATCAAGTTCATTGAATTCTTGAATTTTGTTAGGATCATGTGTAACATGATTGCTGGCCCCACTGTCGAAATACCAATGTAGATCCTGAAGTGTACTGGGTGAAGCTCTATAAGCTTTTTAGTTATGATTTCCACTCATTTCTGACTTCCGTTCATCTGATTGCTGGCCCATGTAGCTGTTATCAAGCCTATAGTAGCAATTAGAGGCAGCATGACCAGGTTTGCAGCAAACCTGACAAATAATCTTGTCTCTAGAGAACCTCCCACGTCCTCTTCCTCCTCTTGGAGCTCTCGGGCCTGCTCCTCGCCATCCTCCTCAAACACTATTTCTGCTACCTTTGAGGTCTCCTTTAGTCGCTATGTTAGCTGAGGGATTCATAGTTAAATTAAACAAGCTGTTGATCTGCTCCAGTCTGTTTTCAAATGTAAAAAGTTGTGCCTGCATCTCCACCCAAGTGAGTTGCTCCTTGTTTAACAACTGCACCAGAATTGGATTGTATTCATTGTCCAGGCCTGAGAGTGCTTGAGTGATCAGATCTAATGCTGAAACTATACTTCCTGCAAGTGCTAAATTGTCAGCTAGACTCTTCATTTTATTGAGATAGTCTTGCATCTTTAGTCTCCCTTTTCTGGTTCTATGGAGTTCAGTTTTGAGGAAGGTAATTTTGGATCTATTATGATCTATTATGCACACCAGCCAAGTTCTGAGCTTTTTCCCATAGTTGTTTTGAGGACTCACAATGAAGCAACACAATTGCAATTTCTTAAGTCATAGAATTGAATAACCAACCAAGCAAAAGTTGATCGATTAAGATCCATTCCTCAAAGGTTGGATTGGGCTTCTTGCTGCTTTCAATTGTGATGAATTCTTCAGGACATTTCTTTATGCCAAGAATGTACCCATCAATGTTATGGCCTTCAACAATGGTAGCACTAGAGACTTCCATAAGCGATAGTTTTTCTCTGTCCAACTTGACAGAGCAAAAAGTGGAAAGCGCATTTTCTAGGGTAGTGGAATCAGAGGTTGCCATGGTGTAAAACGAGGCTCTGATACCAAGATACAAAATGGTGAAGGGGATTAATATTTTTCATTGATTCTCACTCAAACATATATACACATACAAGTAGAAAACATTGGGCACTATTAGTGCATTGTTTCTAAGTATAACTACCTTAATATCAGCTATTTACTCCTAGACATAAGCTACATATAGCAGGTTATAAATTTACAATCAATCCCAATTATTTCCTAACATAGCTAGTAGGATAATGTTGTCTGTGAACCTAGAATATCAGCAGCTTTGATCTCAATCATTAATAATTCCAATATCCATAACTTCTTTAAATAAATAATCCTAATATTACTACTATGTAATGCGAATAAACAATAATATCCTATTAAGGCAGCTCAGTGGTTGGGTTGAGCGATTAAGGAGTCCCTCTTGGAGAGCAGGTGTTCGAATCCTACCTCCCCAAAAAAAAAAAATTAGTCGTTTAATAAAAATAATAATAAAGAATAATTATCTCTTATACATTAATATTAACCTTATTCTATTTTGAAACTTCTCTAATTAGTTATTTCTTTTTTTGATGAAATTAATTAGTTATTTCTTTGATTCAATTTACAGACTTACTTATTTGTGGTCATAAAGTCTAACTTGACAATAAGAGATTTACTTTAAATTATATAAATTCATATTTCAATTGATGCACCATTGTTATAATATTCCAATTAAGAGAATGTTTATTATTATTTTATGTCTTCTTTTTCATTATTAATTTACCAAAATCATTTTTCATCTTAAATTATGATTACTTTTTTTTATTATGTCTCTATTTAGTGTGTCTTTTACTTTTATTTAAATTTTTTTATTATTAGCCAAAGAGTTAATCAATATCAACAACATTTATTTATTATTTAATGATTATATAATTTTTTTGTCATGACTAAATACTATGTTCTTCTATGACAAAAGTTAAAAGAAATGTTAGCATATCAAATTTAGTTCAAAAAATAAATGTACAATTTAATGACAAAATCAAAGAACAAAAAATATAATATCAAAATTCAAATGAGTATGACAACATAAATAATAGGAAAAATTACTTTAGAGGTCATTTATCTTAATTTAAAGTTTCAAGTTAGTTCTTTATCTTTCTTTTTTTCAATTTAGTCCCGTGTGTTTTAAAACGTTAACTACGAGGCAAATAATTGGCTGATCTATAATGAGAAATGCATATTTGCCTCAAACACAATCTGTCATATCAATTGTGCCACAAATCAAAACCCAAAAAGCTGTAACAAAAAGCAAAAAATAGACCAATTTGACCAACATTATCAATATTTTAGAATATGTGGGGCTAAACTGAAACTAAAATTAATTTTAAAGAACTAACTTGACACAAAAAAAAGATAAACGACTGGAGTGAAACTTTAAATTAAGATAAATGACCTCTAGTGTAATTTTGCCCAAATAATATGATAGATGAACAAAAATTTACATATCAATTAGGATATTTTGCATGCTTTAAATTTTACTATATTTTTAAATCACTTCATGTAACTTAAAGAAGAAATAACAATTATTCTACTTAAAATTATTAATATTACATTAGGAAAATATAATCAAATGAAACTCTTTATTATGAGAGATTAAATAATAGAAATAAAGATTACTATAAAAGGTAACATTGATGTAAACATACTTATTTATTAATAGTTTTAACGATGAATGACTCCAAGCAGTGACCTTTTATTTATCAAGTAACATTCCATGGTCAATCATGAAACTAAACATGGTACATAGTTGCCGCCATTTTTCCAAGTTCGAATTAACAACGGGACCCAATGAATGTCGCATATGTGGGTAGTGTTGGGTTGAGAATATTCTCAAACACTTTTGGGACATTATTTATGGAGTCTCTATTGTTTAAAATTATTTTATTAATTTGAGTTGAAAGATTGTGTCTAGCGTGAGGAAAAATAAAAGTACTTTAGCCACGAGGCATCAACAAAAATTATTAGATTAGATATAACTATTTGGAATAGTTAGACCTAGCACCGTATCATAAAAATTGTCAATCCCTATTAACAGGCATAACTTCATAAGTTTCAATAAAAGGTGAAAAAAAAGTTAATAATATGACTTCACTTACCTGTTTTTGATGTTCTATTTATTGATATAGTCTTGTGTTGAAAGAGTGACATTGACACGTTTTCTTTTTCATATACTACTACAACTCTTATCAACACCTTGTGTTAACAAATTATACTAAAATTGAGTAAAAAAAAAAAAACAACAAACACAGGCAAATAAAACCACATAACACATGCTGATTGGAAACACGCCTTATATCTACCATTCGAGACTGCAACAGAGTGTATGTCGTCATTCTTGTCATCACTTAAGGGCACCTGAACATAAACCAAATATAATGAAATTTATATTGATATCAAGAAATGCAATATTAGTTAACTTTTGCACTTAAATTAAATTAAATAAATCACAATTATCAACTTACATTGATTTTCTTGATTCATCATCACATTGTCCAGATGAAATCTCCTTCTCAACATCATGCAGACCATCACGTCTAGCTAGTACTGCACTCTTTCGTATTGTGTGACTAGTTCATCTACAATGAGAACATTATCTTTTCTTCCTCAATGATTTCTTCTTACGAGGGGAACCTTTGGTCTTTACCTTAATGAGATCACCAACAATTGATGAATTGGTCTTATCTTTGCCATTGACAATGAGATCACCAACAATTGATGAATTGGTCTTATCTTTGCCATTGACATCACAATGCCTCTTTATCTTCACACACAAATAGCAAACTCCTTCTAGCCTCTTTATAATCACCTATATGTTTACACGAAACATCGCATAGACTATTGAATGCAGCAACCATTGCTCTCGACAGAACATGAACACTTTTTTATCATTACATTTTTCGGAAGTCATTGATGATATGTAATCATTCTTTGCTGATTTTGTCTACCTTTTGCAAATCAAACTATTTGGAAACACATCTATGTCCTCCTGCTTGATGGTACAAATAATGTTAGAACATGGAATTCCTGTACGTTCAAATAATCTACAGTGACATAAAAATTTACTCTGCACCTTGTCAAGACAAACCAAAAACATAGAATTTCTATTGCAAAATCTGTTTATCTTCAACATCAAATTATTAGCAAGCTCAATGCATTTAATAACAACAAATTTAGTCATATCTTTTATCGCATTTTTGACTTCCTTAATCTTTCTCCTTGTAAAGATCTTCGAAGCTCCAAACTCAATCCTTTCCAATGCAATTGTCAACACAGGTTCATAATAGAACGATTTAAAATCATACATTAATTCATTATGTCTGTATTATTTTACAGCTCATTCAAAATTAATCATGAAATCAACAAGGTTGTTTTTGTTGGAACCTAAACGATTGAGAAGTTTAGACCCTCATTAATTTTGATTATAACAAAGTATCTTCTGATAAGTTTTTGAGTGCGCAGGTATTAAAATCTCTTATATTTTATCTCACTCAAGCAAGAAGAAGAAAATTCACAAGTACTGAATATATTTCATGTGTGTCAGCATCCGGTTCACTCCAGCGTCTTGGGTAAAGCGAGCGTCCGGTAGTGTTATTCTTTGACACGTGGATTACTTAATTCTTTGTGAGCATCATCTCTGATACGGCGAGCATCTGGTCTTTTAATGAATCACGTGATGATCACGTTGTTGCTCTTCACCTCAGCTACTTTGGAACGAAATTCGAATTTGATTTTGGCGCTTAATTTTATGTACGAGGAATCAAAGGTGACACCTTTGGAATAAAACAAATTCGTACAAGGCAATTGTGTAAAAAGCAGATAGTACAATAACGAAAATATGTACTATTCTGATATTCTCTGGAAAGGAAAAAAAGGACAGAATTTCAAGTTGCCTCACTCAATGATTTGGAGCTGAAATATCTACAACGGTATTATCCTCAAGACTCCTATAAATACATCAAGGTATTCGTTGAAGAAGTGCTAGAAACTGCAAGACACTACATTCTGAAAAGGTTATTACTCAAGTGAGCAATCAAGTTCCGTGCCAAGTCTCTGGACTGCAAGAACTGAACCTCAACGTCTGATTCTTTCTTTTAGAAAGTTATTTGTTAGAACTTAATCTTTTCATCCTCTCTGTGAGAGTTATTTTGATTGTATTCAAAACTATCTTTGTGAAAGTTGTATTGCCTAGTTAAGGCTTTGTTCCTCAAAGGCTCGAACATACTGAGTCGTTTTGAGAAGTTAAGAGTATTGTCAAGTTTCTGACAGTAGAATACTCTTAAGAAAATTTGTAATCAGTTGATTGTAGTGGAAAATCCTTCACGAACGAAGGGACTAGACGTAGCTACCAGGTTGGTGATGAACTAGTATAAATCTCCGTGTCTCTTGCTTTACTGCTTTATACTTACGGTTATCTTGCGCATAAAAACAAGTGTTCAAAAATCTTATTTCCAGCGTCTGGTCCTACTCCAGCATCCGATTTCAAACAAATTCATTTTCAAGTGTTCTAAAGTGTTTTTAACTCAAAGTTTGCGAAAAGTTTGTAAACACAATTCAACCCCCCTTCTTGTGTCCACGTTCAGTTGGTACCAGAGCTCAGCCTCTTGGTTGAGTACTTAACAGTGTTAAAAGAAAAGATCCTATACTGTGAACATGTCTGCAGAAGGTGTTCACATGAAACGTCCCCCTCTATTTACTGGAGAAAAATTTGACTACTGGAAAAATAAGATGAAAGCTTTCTTTGAGAGACAACAACTTGAGTTATGGGATATTGTTGAAAGTGGTTACATTCTTCCCACTAATGTTACTGGTGTTGCCATTGCCAGAGAAAATTGGAATGATGAGTAGAAAAAGAGATATCAAATCAATCAAAAAGCTAGATTTATTTTTATCTATGCTATGTTAGAAAAGGAATATGACAAATGTGGCAAATTTGTTACTGCCAAAGAAATATGGGATTCACTTGTTTTGTCTTATGAGGGCCCCTCCCAAGTAAGAGAAACTAAAGCTAGCATGTTGGTTTGCCAATATGAGTTGTTTAAAATGGAAGAGGGTAAAAACATTGAATCTATGTTTGGAAGATTCCAAACACTTGTTCATGGGTTACACGCCCTTGGAAAAAGTTATACCACACCTGATCTAGATTCATCATCCTCTGAGGAAGATAATGATGAAGAAGCCAATCTTGCCCTTATGGCAAATACTGACTTAGGCTCTGAAGAAGAAGTTGAAGAAGTAATAATATATGATTCTTATTCTGAACTTCAACTTGCATTTGATGATCTCCTTAAGGACTCTGCCACCCTCTCCACTGAGTATAAAGCTTTGAAAAAGAAATTTTCAAAATTATCTCAAGAGTTTCAAGTTTTGAAAAATGAAAACTCAAAGCTCAATTAAGAGAACCAGAAGCTGAAAACTGAAAACCAGCGTCTGGTGACATGTCAGCAACCAGAAGCTGAGAGCTCTCAACCTGAAAGCTCTGAAGCTAAAGGCAATCCTCAGTGTAAATCAAATGATTATGAATATGCATTTCAAAAATTTCTTGCAGAAGTGTAACTCGAAGCAAGCAAGCTTCAATGATTTGTGGTGTCAGTAAAACGACAACTCAAGGTCTTGGTTACATATCAGATGAACCTTCTTTAAAAAATAAAAATCCTGCATCTGATAAATCCAATGATCACAGTGAATGCTTGCATTGTATCTACTGCAACAAACCTGGTCATTTGAAAAGTGCATGTACTGCTTTTAAGATTAAGAAGGGCAAGTATCCTTCAAGAACTAACAAGAAAGGACCTAAAAAGATATGGATACCTAAAGATAAAATAGTCTATGTTACAAACATGCTTAGCAACAAAGTCAACACACCTATCTTGGTACTTAGACAGTAGATGCTCGCATCACAGGACGGGAGAAAAACATATGTTCCAAGAGCTAAGGCCTAGAGAAGAAGGATTTGTTGGTTTCGGAGGAAACCAGAAAGGTAAAATAGTTGGAATTGGTCGCATTGGTAAAGGCTCTCTTCCCTCTATTGATAACGTACTTTTATGTTGAAGGACTAAAGCATAACCTATTGAGCATAAGTCAATTATGTGACAATGGTTATGATGTCATTTTTACAGAAACTGGATGTTCAGTAAAAAGCAAGAAAGATGACTCTATTTTCTTTACAGCAAAGAGGAAATAAAATATTTATAAAATTGATCTTTCTGAACTTGCATAACAAGATGTCAAGTGTCTCATGTCTGTTGAAGATGAACAATGGATTTGGCATAAAAGATTGGGTCATGCCAGTTTGAGATTAATCTCAAAACTAAACAAGCACAATCTTGTTAGAGGCTTACCAAATCTTAAATTTCAATCTGATGCTTTATGTGAGGCATGTCAAAGAGGAAAACAAGTTAAAACTTCTTTTCATTCAAAAAAAGTTATTTCAACCTCTAGACCACTTGAGCTTTTACATCTTGATCTTTTTGGTCCAACAAGGACAGCCTCTTTAACTGGAAAGAAATATGGGTTAGTCATTATTGATGATTTTACTAGATGGACATGGGTTAGATTCCTTGCCCACATGGATGAGTCATTCAAGGTATTTACAGTTTTCTGCAAATCAGTTCAAAATGAAAAAGAAATTTGTATTTCTTTTATTAGAAGTGATCATGGAAGAGAATTTGAAAATGAAAACTTTCAAAAATTTTGTGAAGAAAATGGCATCTCCCACAATTTCTCCTCTCCTTGAACACCACAATAAAATGGTGTTATAGAAAGGAAAAATAGGTCCCTCCAAGAAATGGCCAGGACCATGATCAATGAAGTTGATATTGCTAAACATTTTTGGGCAGAAGCAGTAAACATAGCTTGTTATATTTAAAATAGAATTCTTATTAGACCTATTTTGAAGAAGACTCCATATGAACAGTGGAAAGGTAGAAAACCAAACATATCTTACTTTCATCCCTTTGGTTGTATATGTTATATTCTGAATACTAAGGATCAACTTAGTAAGTTTGATTCCAAAGCTGACAAAGGTATCTTTTTGGGATACTCCGAAAGATCTAAAGCTTTTAGAATATACAATAAAGAAACTTTGATAGTGGAAGAATCCATTCATGTCAAGTTTGATGACAAGAAGCCTGACACTGCCATGTCAGAGCTGGATGAGTTATTTTCAGATTTAAATATTAGTGGCACAACAAATGGTGATCTGATCTAGCATCTTCAGTGTCCGGTGGTAACCAGACTCTGGATTCTACTCAAGCAGAAGCTGGAGTCAGAAAGAATTGGAGATACAAAACCAATCATCCCAAAGATTAAACCATAGGAGAACCTGGAGATAGAGTTAGAACAAAATCCTCTTTCAAAGAGCATGCAAATATTGCACTTCTCTCTGAAATGGAACCTAAAACGATTGATCAAGCCTTGGAAGGTGAAGGTTGGATTCTGGCTATGCAAGAAGAGTTGAATCAATTTCAAAGAAATGATGTTTGGAAGTTAGTCATTCTACCAGAAGATAAGCAAGCTATTGGTACTAAATGGGTATTTAGAAACAAGCTTGATGAAGATGGTAAAGTTGTGAGAAATAAAGCAAGATTAGCTGCTCAAGGTTACTCACAAGAAGAAGGTATAGATTTTACTGAAACTTTTACACCTGTTGCTAGGTTAGAAGCTATTCGTATTTTGCTTTCATTTGCTGCACACCATGAGATAATTCTTTATCAAATGATGTGAAAAGTAATTTCTTGAATGGTTTTATAACTGAGGAAATCTGTGTGAAACAACCTCCTGGTTTTGAAGATATTGAATTTCCAGAACATGTCTTTAAACTTAAAAAGGCTATGTATGGTCTTAAGCAAGCTCCTAGAGCTTGGTATGATAGACTAAGTTCATTTTTAATGGGAAATGGTTTTACCAGAGGTCAAATAGACACCGCTCTATTTAGAAAATCATCAAACAAGCATTTTATACTTGTTCAAAGTTATGTTGATGATATTATATTTGGAGCTACTAACGAAAGTCTGTGCAAAGAATTTTCTAAGTTAATGCAGACTGAATTTGAAATGAGCATAATGGGAGAATTAAAGTTTTTCCTTGGAATTCAATCAAGCAATACAATGATGGTATTTATATACATCAAAGCAAATACATCAAGGATTTGCTAAAGAAATTCAAGATGGTGAATTGCAAGCCAACGTGCACACCTATGCATCTCACTTGCATTCTTGGTAAAAATGAAACTGGTAAGAAGGTAGATCAGAAAATGTACAGAGGTATGATTGAATCTCTACTTTATCTTACTGCTTCAAGATCTGATATTATGTTCAGCGTCTGCCTGTGTACTAGGTTTCAGTCTGATCATAGAGAATCACACTTGAGTGCTGTTAAAAGTATATTTAGATATTTGCAAGGAACTACTAATCTCGGTTTGCTATATAAGAAATCAAAATATTACAAGTTAGTATGTTTCTGTGATGCTGACTTTGCTGGAGATCGAATTGAAAGAAAAAGCACAAGTGGAGGCTGCCAATTTCTTGGAGCAAATCTTGTATCTTGGTCAAGCAAAAGACAAAGCACAATTGCACTCTCAATAGCAGAAGCTGACAGCAAGTTGCAGTTCTCAACTTCTATGGATGAAACATCAACTTGAAGACTACTTGATAAAAGAGAGTAACATTCCTATCTTCTGTGATAATACATCTGCAATTTGTCTCACTAAGAATCCTATATTGCATTATAAAGCAAAACACATTGAGATTAAACATCGCTTCATAAGAGACTATGATCAGAAGGGTATTCTTGAAATAAAATTTACAGACACTGATCATCAGTGGGCTGATATTTTTACAAAACCCCTTGCTGAGGATAGATTCAATTTTACATGAAGAAATTTAAATTTTCATCTTATAGAAGAATGATTAATCTCAGCATCTTATGATACGCATCATTCAGCATCTGGAATGACATAAGTATTCACACGTGTACTCATATGATATATCATTCATAATGCATAACTCAGCGTTCGGTGAATTCGGTTGCGAGCATTCGAGCACACACGTGTTGAACTCGTGCGGGTCTTAAGCGTCTCATCACACCTAATCTGAGTCATGATTATTTATGTTTTCAATAAAATCTTTTTCTTGATTTTATCCTCATTTTGAAAACTGTATTTATTGAAAAAGGGGAATCTTTATTTTTATTTTCTTTTTCAATTATTCAGAGGGAATGTGAAGAGGTTTTTGAAAAAGTAACTGTACTATTTTATCAAAACTTTCCCATTACTCCACCTCTTTCACTCCACACTCACTCTGTTTTGTCTGTGTAAACTGTTATATCTCTTTCTCTCTCTCTCTCTCTGTGTGTGTGATTTCTCTGAAAACCTAAACCTCCATCAAATCACTCTCTAACTGCTACCATGACTGATGTTAAGATCGGTGACTTCACTACTATCTACGATACCGAGAAAGAAGTAAAGGTTTTGAATGAGAACAGGATTGATTTGGAAAAGTTCAAAGTCTATGGTTTCAACTCCGATGAAGGTTTTGAGGCTATGGGTTGGTCAAAATATTTCTTCTCGAGTTCTTCTGTTGAAGTTTTGGTTACTGCTATTAAAGAACTTTGGGGAAATAATACTTTTCTAGATGGAAAAATTGGAGGCTATGTCAGAGGATTTAAGTTAGAGTTTACTCTCAATGACATTGCTGATGTTACTGGTTGTTCATTGGAAGGAATTAGTTTTACAATGGCTGGGAAAAAGCTTTCAATGGTATGGAGAAAGTGAATGAAGCCTTGTTTGAGAACTATAAGCAGTTGAAGGAATCTGGGGAAACTCATACTGCCAAGTATATGGAGAGTCACTTTAGAGTACTTCACAAGATCATAGTCAAGAGTGTTCTTCTGAAGGCTGGGTCTAGTGACATAGTGAACTATGAGCAAAAGTTCATTATGAGGACTTACTTGGCAAAACAGAAGGTGAACCTGCCTAGATTGGTCTACGACAATCTGGTTCAAGCCATTATGAGTTCGAGGAAAGGCACTGTAGAAAAGAAGAACATCTACAAGAAGATACCTTATGGTGTTCATCTTACTGCCCTATTGATTAAAGCTGGTATTCCCAAAAATCTTGGAGCTTTGGAAGGAAAAGAAAGGGAAAAGTATTTTGTGTTGGTGCTCTTGTGCGTCCTGATGTATTCGGTGTATACATTTTGGTAAGAATGCAGCTGGTAACTGGTGAAAGAATGAAGGAAGTAAAACAGGAGCAATAAGAAGAAGAAACTGGTGCTTCTATTGGTGAAGAAGCTGAAACAAAACCCACCAAAAGCTCAGTATCTGGTGTGAAGAGAACTAGTGAGTCTCCAGTAAGGGAGACAAGAAGCAAAAAGCAGAAGGTGCCTCCTGCACCAGAAGGTAAAACTGTACCAGAAGATGATGAGGACCGAGTCCCCATTAGAAGCATTATGGAGAAGAAGAGAAAGGCAGAAGCTGAAAAGCCTGTTTCAGCGTCTGGCCCTAAGAAGCAAGCTCCTCCACCTCCTCCTACTGCTCCACAAGGCAAAAGGAAGAGATTGGTTAGGCATTCTAAGAATCTTAATCCAAAGGTACTAGATTTTACCATTGATGATTCCACTACTACCTTTGGTTCTGATGACACTATACCTGCACCACCACTCTCTGTTTCATCACCATAAATACACTACACACAACCTCCATCCACCAAACCACAAACCTCCCAATTAACCACAAAGTCCAAAACACTTACATTTCCCTCACCACAAACCTCTACCTTATCAAACACATCCCTCACTACATACATATCCTCACTCCACTCTCACCCATTCAATCAACCCTTCAAAATCAATCCAAACAAGCCCAAAAACTACACTGTCAAGAAGACTTCACCTATCCCACTTATCGTCACCTATAAACCTACCTCTTTTTCTGGTGAAAGGAAGGTTGTATCTGCCATTAACAGACCTAGGTTTGTTAGAGAAGACATGTATCACTCCATTTATAATCACCCCTCTCTATGGCATTTGAAAACATTTACTTCTGGAGTTACAAGACTGGAAGTTACCTCTCCATCAAGAGTTGTATTCAAAGAAGGAGATGAGCAAGTTGATATGTCCTTCAAGGGAAGAGTGAGACCTCAATCAGACAGTAGAACAATTCCCTTGTCTGTTGATCTTCCCAGGTTCCTACAACAGAATGGACCTCTTACTCTTGAAGAATGCGAAAGGTGGATAACAGATGAAGAAGTGGCTTTTATGACTCATTGCCTGGAGATGAAAAGGCTTGAGCTGATCCGTCAATATAGAGATCCTGCTTCAGCGTCTGTCAAGATTGTACCCGATAGGTAAAGGTGGTTGCCTTGATCTATTCCTGGAAAAAGGAAGGAACCAGCCCCTAGAAAAATGCCATTCAGCAGAATTGGACTGAAGGAATATGAGAAAGCTCCTAGAAGATTCGATGTCAAATCATTCTCTCAGCTTCCGGTCAACAAGCTTGGTGAAGACCATGCTCGGCAAGTATACCTGAACTTGCTCAAGGAAGATGCTTGGAGCACTGGTTCTTTTGGCTGCTACAATGCAGAGAAAGCAACCATTCCTACAGTTGGCTCCATCAGCAGGGTAACAGACACAAAACTTGGTACTATTCATTTCGATGATATGTTTATATGTTCTGTTGTAAGGCCTCTGAATGCTATGAAAATAGAAGATCAATGGGTTACTGTTTGCAAACTTTTTGATATTGGCTTTAATTAGAGACAATGGACTATGTCTTGGAAAGACAAAGCCATTATGCCCTATTTTAAGCCTCTCAAGATGGAAAAAGATGATAGAGAAAATCTGCATAAGTTATTCCTTGCTAAAAATGAAGGACTCACATTCATTTTTGATGGAATGAGAGTTTTTATAAGAAGAATTTATGGAGAAGCTGCCTTGGTGCAATTTGATGCTTATACTAAAGATCTGCTTCAGTACCGGAAAACTGTTTTTATGCTTATGCTATATCCTGAAGAACTTGTGAGTAGATGGGAATGGGAAATGGATCAAGAGAAATAGAAGCTGTGAAGATTCATCAAATGGTCCTTACCAAATGATGATCTCCTTCAGAAGGCTAAGGCAAGAAAGGAAAGGAAACTGAGATTGTCACAAGATGTGCTAGCAGAGCACCAGAAGATGAAATCTCAAAGGGCTGTTACAGTTGAATCGATTCTAGAAGCTGATGTTGAACCTGCACCTGCAAATGCTGATGTTGTCATTTTGCCTAGAGCAGAATTTGAAGCTATCATGGAAACCAATCAAAAAGTGGCTCAGTTGGAAAGCACTTTGAAATTCATCTTGCAACATTTCAATCTGGATCCTCCACCTCCACCTCCACCAAACCCCTAAATTTTTTTGTGTGCTAATTACAATTTCTATTTATGATACAATCAAATATTTATGTTACTTGGTACAATTATATTTCAATTGATCTGACCTTATCTTCAAATTTTTCTAAATACTACTACTTATTGTTTTCACTATGATGTGTTTTACACTCTTTTTGTTTGATGACAAAAGGGGGAGTAAAAGAAAGGTCTGATGAACTCGTTGAAAGTCCGATGGACACGCTGAAGTATCACAAATTTCATGCATAAATCATATACATAGCATGTTCCTTAATTGCTCAAATACTCATTGATATTCATTGTCTGGTGCTTTGATAATCTTCAATATCTGTTGGCACAATTTTATTCAATTTTGTACAATGAATTTCAGCATCTGATACTTGAGTATATTCATTGTTGGTACAATGTTCTCAGTATCCGTTCTCAACATTTAAATCAAATATATGCTCTGTTATTTGTATGCATTTTTGCGATCACATAAATGCTCTAATTATTATAAATCGCTCTGATACCTGATATATTTAATTTTACCTGAGTTGTTGAACTCAGGGGAAGACCCTTTAAATTATTTTTGAAATTAAATTGTTCATCAACCTTGGATATTTGTCATCATAAAAAAGGGGGAGATTGTTGGAACGTAAACGATTGAGAAGTTTAGACCCTCATTAATTTTGATGATAACAAAGTATCTTCTGATAAGTCTTTGAGTGCACAGGTATTAAAATCTCTTATGTTTTATCTCACTCAAGCAAGAAGAAGAAAATTCACAAGTACTGAATACATTCCATGTGTGTCAGCATCCGGTTCACTCCAGCGTCTTGGGTAAAGCGAGCGTCCGGTAGTGTTATTCTTTGACATGTGGATTACTCAATTGCTGTGAGCATCTGTCTCCTGTTCTGAGCGAGCATCTGGTCTTTTAATGAATCACGTGATGATCACGTTGTTGCTCTTCACCTCAGCTACTTTGGAACGGAATTCGAATTTTATTTTGTGCGCTTAATTTTATGTACGAGAAATCAAAGGTGACACCTTTAGAATAAGACAAATTCGTACAAGGTAATTGTGTGAAAAGCAGATAGTACAATAACGGAAATATGTACTATTCTGATATTCTCTGGAAAGGAAGAAAAGGACAAAAATTCAAATTGCCTCACCCAATGATTTGGAACTGAAATATCTGCAACGGTATTATCCTCAAGACTCCTATAAATACATCAAGGTATTCGTTGAAGAAGTGCTAGAAACTGCAAGACATTACATTCTGAAAAGGTTATTACTCAAGTGAGCAATCAAGTTCCGTGCCAAGTCTCTGGACTGCAAGAACTGAACCTCAGCGTTTGATTCTTTCTTTTAGAAAGTTATTTGTTAGAACTTAATCTTTTCATCCTCTCTGTGAGAGTTATTTTGATTGTATTCAAAACTATCTTTGTGAAAGTTGTATTGCCTAGTTAAGGCTTTGTTCCTCAAAGGCTCGAACGTACTGAGTCGTTTTGAGAAGTTAAGAGTATTGTCAAGTTTGTGACAGTAGAATACTCTTAAGGAAATTTGTAATCAGTTGATTATAGTGGAAAATCCTTCAGGATCGAAGGGACTAGACGTAGCTACCAAGTTGGTGGTGAACTAGTATAAATCTCTGTGTCTCTTGTTTTACTGCTTTATACTTACGGTTATCTTGCGCATAAAAACAAATGTTCAAAAATCTTATTTTCAGCATCTGGTCCTACTCTAGTATCCGATTTCAAATAGATTCATTTTCAAGTGTTCTAAAGTGTTTTTAACTCAAAGTTTGCGAAAAGTTTGTAAACACAATTCAACTCCCTTCTTGTGTTCACGTTCAGTTTTTGCTTTGAACATACTTCTTGATAAATAAATTGATACCTCCGTATATTGTTTTGTAGTTCTTATACCACAAAAAAATTTGTCTCGCATGTATGCACTTGCCCACTGTAACATCCGCAATTTTACTGTATTTTATTAACGTTACTGTATTGTATTTTACTGTATTGTGCAGTTTATATGCATTTTTGTCTGCTAATAAAGTGAATGAAATTCATCAAGATAAAATTATATTTGAGAATTAATATTTATTGATAATTCATGGTTCAAATCTCGTCAAAAATTCTAATGAATTTCGTCGTGTTTTGAATCGTCGGGTAATTTTTATCCGAGAGAAAATTCTAACGAATTCCGATTTCGACGAAAATCGAATCGTAGCTTGTTGTGATAGTATATGATTGTTTAGAATTGGATTTATTATTTTTTGGCAAAGAAATTATTCGCGGATAATTTCTTAGTCACACATTGGATTAATTTCTCGGTAAATTAATTTACGCGATTAATCGGTGAGCAAATTATCGGTAACACGATCACTCAATGCCGTGTTTTTTTTTTATGCCAAGACTCATTTGGCTAAAGAGTCAAAACTTGACTTAGAGTTGTTGGGAGGAAGCATGGTTAGAATATGATGTGTCACTTGATTATTGGTTAAAAGGTGAAAATCTCACCTAATGTCATGGCCTAGGTATGGTTCAATGTGATAAGTCATTTCTTTTCTCTTTTCTTTCCTCTTGGCCGGACATCTATCTATTAGAAGGGGGGAGAAGAAAACTCTTACATTTTGTTAGTGTTGGTGCTTGAAAAAACAAAACTTCTTCTTTTTCCTTTGAGAAAACCGTGAGCTCGTCCATTTTAAACACCTCCATTTTTGTTGCTTTTCTTCTTCTAATTTGTGTTAAGATCTTGAGCTTGAGTGTGAGAGTTTTGATCAAGAAGTTTTTTCCTTTTCCTTGGCCAAAACGGTGGCCTTCCTTTGGTTTTGTGGATGAGATTTTAACTTCTTCTTGCTTTTATTTTCTTATAGTTTGTTGATGATGGTTTTGAGTGATAAAATATTGAATTTTTCCCTCTTCTCATGAGCCATTTAGGCCGTGACATTGAGAGAGTTTTGGGGGAAGATTCACTTTGATCCACTTGTTTATTTGTTGTTGTTGTTGTTGTTGATGATGATGATGATTTTGATAATGATGATCTAAGAAGAAAAATGAAATTTTCTCCTCCTTAAGAGCCCTAGAGGCCGTTACCTGAAGGAAAGAAAGGGAGAAGATTTCAAGCTTTTAAAACTTTGTTTTCTTTATGATTTTGTTGTTGTTGTTGTTTAAGAGTTTTGGAGAAAGTTTGATGTAGTTTAATTTTTGCTTCAAGTGTGTTTTGATAATTTAAGACAATAAACACCTAAATCTTGAAAAAATCTTTGTATTTCTTAAGAAGGAGGAGTCTTAAGAAATTTTGTGATCAAATCTTTACTTTTGTTATTGGAAAGGTTTGAAAGATGAGAAAAATTTGGGGTTTGGTGTTTTGGTTGAAAATCGTGAGGTATTAGGGTTTCTGGTGTTGATTTTACAAATTTTTTTTTTGATCAAAATTTTAGTAGCTAAGAACTAAGTGTTTTGAAGGTTAGATCCCTGATTTTGTTTGAAAAACAAATGGTTTTGGTTAATTAAAAGTTCAAAGTTTTCTTAAGTAAAGTTGTGAAGAATTTTGAGAAAGAAGTTGAGTTTTAAAACCTTGTTTTTAAACCTTGATTTAGTAGTTAAAGTGTGGGTTGTAAGTTAGAAATTTTTAGAATGGTGTTGCCCTAGTTGGCCTAGTAAAACCGTGGCCCTAGGAGTAAGGTTAGTAGTTTAGAAGTTGTTTCTAAAACCGGTGTTTGTTGCTTAAGGTTTTAGAGAGATTGTGCTAATAGTCGAGGTCGAGTTCGAGATCGTGTTTGTGATGATAGTGAGGAAGGAAAGCCTTGTGGTAAGGGCATCTTCCATTATATTATCTTAAGTATGTTTGAGTTGTTGATGTGGTATTGTGATTTGATGATGATGTATGCTTGAAATGTTCTAGATAAATGGTGATGATTTTTGTGTTGTATGATTTAATGGAGTTGTCAATGATGGATTGTTATGTTGTGAATATTGAATGTCATATGCGTATGTATGTTTAATAAAGATGTGGGTGATGGACTACGTTGTTGAGATGGTTAAGAGTTTTTTGAATAAAACTTAAAGGGATTTTTAGTTAAAATCAATAAGACACTTAATGTGGATTTTTCTAAAAGCCCTAAATGAGTAATGGATTAACCATTTTTTCTTAAAAAGAATGAAGTGAGTGTTAGAATAATTAAAAGTAATTATTTTCGAACTAATAGTAGAATTTTCAATCATTAATGCTCTATAACTAATAGTAGTTTTTGACAAGAATAAAGACTCTAGGGAGTACAAGTGAGGTTTCGAGACGAAAAGGCAGAGTTTCTAGACTAGGCGAGTCTACAATGGGAGTTGAATATCCCAGACACTCGGTGTGAGTGATCCAGTGGAGGTGAACTAATTGTGGTGGTGCATTTTCATGCATACAAGGAGATGCTGACCTATAGTAATCTTGAGGGGACCAGTGTCGATGATCCCTGCGGGGAAAATTAAGGAAATGCCGGCCTGAAGCAATCTTGAGGGGACCAGTGCCAATGATGCCCATTAGTATGGGTAAGTGTGGTGATAATCCGATAATCCAGAATCATGTGCATTGACATATAGGCTAACCAATAGGGAATTATGGTGTATCTTTATTGTGCTTATTGTTGAATGGTTAATGCCATGATGTTGCTGTGCGTTAATATTGTACTGTTTTAGTATGATATATTTTGCATATATGCTGTTACTATTATATGTTTGTTTGGGAAGATGACCCTTTCTATTCAGACATTCTCATGGATGCCACCCCAGTAGATGACGACAATGGAGTTGCCGGCGATCAGGTTATCGACAGAGACGACTTTTGACTTCCCACACTCGGACATACCCCATGCTTGGGTGTTTGATCACACCACCGGCAGGGTTGTATATAGAGGTGATGTGATTGAGACGACTATGGTAAATGGACAGGTGACTCTAGTTGAGGTGACGTGCAGGGTGATGGACTTCCCTGTACCCTTCGGACGTATTGTGGACGCTTGGCTGGGAGCCCAGCCTGATGGAGACACTACTGTTGCTCCATGTTTTCGGAAACGTTGTAATACTCTGACTTGTGGTTTTGCAAAAGAGTTTTAAAAAAAATATATTTACCCTTGTTTTCTCAAAGACAAGGAGAGTATTATATTTATAAATTATTCCACATTTAGAGGTTGAGTTTAGATTAGTAGCGCTCTGAAAATCGGGATGTTACATTGTGGTATCAGAGCAGTTCGGCCCTCACCGGACTGTGAGTTGGGTAACCTAAGCTGGTCAAGTTGTTGAGTTTTGGTTTGTTGGGTGGCAAGTTGTATTGTACTTGTTTTTTGGAGTGAAGCAATTTGGCTTATAATTATTTGACAATTTAGCTTATAATTGTTTGGATTGTTTCTTGATTACATCAATGTGTGCTAACATACCAATTTGTTGTGGGGTTCTGACTAGTTTTTGGACCTTGTAGGAACCCAATGCCACCTAGAACAGAGATCGCTACTGTTGGAACTGAGAACTCGGAGATGGATCGAGTGATCCACGTGATCGCGAATATGGCAGCAGCTGTGGCACAGCAAACCGCAGCAATGACTCAACGTGATCTACAACTGCAACAACGGGCTGAGCAAAATGCTGAAGCAAGAGGGCTGGGGGACTTTCACAAGCACAACCTGCCAAGGTTTCACGGAGAACCCGATCCCGAGAAGGCCGACCTTTGGCTACAGGAGGTAGAGAAGACTTTCGAAGTAATCTGCTGTCCTAAGCATGTCAAAGTAAACTACGCATCGTACTTGCTATTGGGTGATGCCGAATGTTGGTGGAAAGGAGTGAGACAAATGTTGGTTGCTGAGCACCATGAGTAAAATTGAGCGACCTTGTGTGGCAGATTCCTAGACAAGTATTTTTCAGAGAGAACGAGGACAGAGAAAGAGCAGGAATTCCTCCGTCTATACCAGGGGAACATGACAGTGTCAAAGTACGCCGCCAAGTTTGAGTCATTAGCCAAGTATTTTCAGTTTTTCTATGATCAAGTTGACGAGCGTTGGATGAGCGAGAAGTTCGAACATGGGCTGCATTATGATGTTAAGAAGTCGGTGCTACCGTTGGGCATCCGACAGTTCCAACCGTTGGTCGAGAAGTGTATCCAGATCAAGACGATGAAGAGTGGGAAGAGAAAGGGCAGTTCTGGGGGACCAATCCGATCACAGCCTCAGGGTCAAGGCCAGAATTAGAAAGGAAAGCAACAGCAGAAAAAGCCGTTTCACCGACCCCAAGGGAACAACAGGGGAAAGTATCATCCGATGGCTCAGAACTCGGGAAGTGGGGGAAGTCAGTCCAGAGACAGGCACAGTTGTTATCGCTGTAGGAATTCGGGACACTATGCTGATAAGTGTACTAGTAAGGACAATCTGTGTTACAACTGTAAGAAACCAGGGCATCTCGCCAGAGATTGTAAGGCACCAAAGGTGGAGCCAACTATGAACACTGCCAAGACTACACGCCCGACTGCTAGAGGCCGAATCTACTGCATGAATGGAGAAAAAGCAGAGCATTCTGACGATCTGATTCATGGGGAATGCAAAATTACGGATAACCTTCTATTCGTAGTCTTTGATTCAGGTGCAACCCAGTCGTTCATTGCCATGGATTGTGTGAACCGTTTGAAATTACCTGTGACTGCATTACCTTTCGACTTAGTAGTTACTACTCCAGCTACTAAAACTTTGACTGCTAACATTGCATGTCTTCATTGTTCTGTGGTTATTCAGAGTAGAAATGTTCTGTGGTTGTCACACCACCATTATATTTATAAATTATATTTATAAATTATTCTGCATTTAGAGGTTGAGTTTAAGTTAGCAGCACTATGAAAATAGGGGTGTTACACCCACATTGTCTCCATCCCATAATTTTTTTTTAATCCACTGTTTTTTTTATACACCATTATCATCGATAATCTTCTTCCACTAACTTTCAAACATCTCCAATGCATAATGAGCATACATCAATGAATTAAACTCGTTCAAGAACTTTGGATTCTTGACATTCTAACAAGCATTTTGAAATAAATGTCATGAACAAAGGCGGTTCAATGCATTCGGAATAGGGATGGCAATTTACACCTGTAGGTGGGGATCCCCGTGGGGACTGCCCCGATTGGGGCCCCGTGGGCGGGGAATTTTTCCCCGTGGGAACGGGGACGGGGGAGAAAATCCCCCCGCAGCCACTTCGGGGACGGGAACGGTGATCACACCCCCTGCCCCGCGGGATCCCCGCCCCGATCATATTACATAAATGTCCCTAGAAATACATATATATATCTATTACAATTACTAGTCTTTTTAGTCTTTTTATATGTCTTTTAAAAACTATAATTAATTCTTTAGTAAATAAAACAAATACATATATCTCACTCATCAGAAAATATTAGATTCTTTTGTCAAAAAAAAAAGAGAATATCAGATTCACATAATCACATTCCTTCATCCTTCCCTCATTCAAATCGTAACCCTAGCCGCAACCAGCCCTGCTCCTTCGCGTGCGTCGCCGTTCTTCTCCCTCGCGTTGCCAGATCTGCTTCCTCGCCTCGCGTCACCAGTTCTTCTCCCTACCTCTGCATCTGCTCGTGAGGCGCCGCCTCTATCGCCCCCGTCTCCACCTCTATTGTGGCCCCTGATCGCGGATCTGCTTCTTCTACTCGCGATTCTTGCTTCTTCTTGCATCGCCGTCCATCGTCGCGTTTGTTTTTTCTATCTTGATTCTTCTTGCCTCCTCTCGCCTCTTCTTGCTTCATCTGTTTTTTTAATTTTTTGTGTTGTTTGGAGAAGAAGAGTAAAGCTGTAGAGGTTTATACAAAAAAATTACATCTTCCTTAGCCCCGTTTGTTTTCTTCTAAACCCTAGATCTCAAATTTCATCTTCTCTTAGTGTCTCTGAAGTCGATCCTACAGTGAATTGTAACGACCCGTTTCCGGACCGCTACTAAGCTAGAACAACTCTAAATGCAAGTAGGTTTTCAAAATAGTACTCTTCGTGTCTTTTGAAAAATGCGGTAATTTTTTTTTTTTTTTTTATAAACAAGAGTCTTTCGTAAAACACAATTAGAGTACCAACGTTTTCGAAACATGATGGATTCTTACCATACTAGAGACTAAAGCAACTGAACATACATACATATTTTACAATTTCCAAAAGAGAGACAGTAAAGTTTTACACAATGAAAACAGTGAATAAATACGCACCAGAAGGAATACGCCTAGAGTATGAGACCCTACAAGAGTAATCATACATACTGAGGTACCATCGTGAGCTACCCCACGCAGGGGGCTGCTCCAAAAGTAAAACCTCGACACCTAAACAACAACTGTCACAAAGTCAAACAAATTGACAGACTAGTCACTAACCCAAAGCTATATACAAAATAGTTAAACACCGTCAGCTACCAACTACTCAAATCTTTTGCATCAAGTCATCTGCATCCTCGTCGGTTCCTCCACGCAAAATCTCTAACACGCCTACCATACATACATCTCAGCCGTGAGTGGGGCTTAACTCCTAGCCGAGGGAATCTTCATGCTCGGGAAGTCAGAAGACAACTTCAATGATGTCGTCGTCCCTGGAATCTCCACCACGTCCGTCAATGCCTGGGTTACCATCATTAATTGAAGGAACCACTGGCAAGGGTCAACTTCTTATCGCAACAAGATATCACAAGTCATAAAGCAATAACAAACAACAATGTATACATATTACGAGACGCAACTCGAGACTCTCTCACGGCTCATCTCACAACTCATCTCTCTCGACACCTCGACAATTTTCCGGAATAACCCACGCAGTGGACAATCGCTTGGTATACTCCAACCCGATAATGTTCCACGCGATAAATCTCAGATTATCCTGATGACACTGAACTTCCTTGTGATATACTTCACCCTAGGGCAATCAGGTTCAGGAATAATGCCGACACTGAACTTCCTTGTGATACTTCACTCTAGGGCAATCAGGTACACTGAACTTCCTTGTGACAATTCACTCTGGACAATCAGGTACACTGAACTTCCTTGTGACAATTCACTCTGGACAAATTCACTCTAGGGCAATCAGGTCTAATTCCTTAACGCTACAACGCTTAGAAGCCCCCGTAGACCAAGAGGACCTAGCACCCTTAGTTGTCCGGGTCGCGACTCCTAAATGTTTTGACGACTCGCCTAGCTCTCTCACTCGATGAACAGTTCACCGCATACGATAGCCAAAGAGTGGTACGCAAGATTATTCGACCGCATATCAAATAATAAGAGCATGCTTAATATGAAGAAACACAATTCGACAATTTAAGCAATAAAAGCAGATTGCATGGAGAAACGCAATTCAACAAGCAATACACAATTCGCAGCATATATTCAATCTCATATTAAATAAATGCATAACTCAATCATATCAACAGACATCACATGCTCGACACGCAAATCAAGGAATCCATCCCTCTGCAACTCGATGGAATTAACAGAGAGGAACATACAAGTGTGGGGGGTTGGGGACAGCTACCAACCATTTGCAGACAAGCCCACTAAATAATCAGCATATATATAAAAAAAATAAAGCGAAGGGGTACAAGACCCTCACTTCGAACCCTTAGGTTCTCAGACTTCTTCGCACAACGCTAAAAATTAAATTCTAACAATATCTAAGGCTGTCCTTACACAAGGACATACAACAATAAATATAAATGTGAAGCGCCCTTACCGAACCCCAAGTTGCACGTCCACGTGTTCCTCGATCATACGCTGCACGATCTCTGATCACTCGAGCCTAACATCACAGCAAACTTAGCACAATCTATACTTCTAACTAAACTTAAGCTCTCAACGTAACCCTTTTCCTAACCAAAAATTCATTCAAACATTTAATTCCTAGCTACTTGAAAATAAATAAGGTTTTAAAAATCAGAATACTTTTTGAAAGATAACTTATCACATAACAATTTATAACCCTTAACTTATTTGAAAAGTAAAGTTTTTGAAACAAAAAAAAAAGCTTCCTTGAACCTCAAGGTAAAGATCATGCAAGAAATCATAAATTTTAAAACCTAGACACATATTCATACAAGCATTTTCACAATTAACAAACCACTATTTCCTTTCCTACTCCCTTTTTAGGCCTCTCGGCCACACCTATTCCCATAACCATCTAATTGCATGACAAAGCCTCAAGACATCAAGTTTCAGCAACTTCATATAACAATTAAAATACATAAGGAAATTTAAATCAATTAGGTTCCGAGATATTTTTCAAATATATTTCAAAGCATCAACTATCAAGACAACACCAAATCTAACTTAAGCACCTTCAAAGATATGTTTCTAAAACATTTTTCACAACATTCTAGTGTCATTTCCATAGCCTCTTTCCTTTTAAAACAAATCATGCTCAAAGCCCATTTACAAGTTTTCATGGTTCACTTACTCAAAAACAATTCCAAAACAAGAGCTCTTAAAGAGTTCTTTCAATTAGGCCATTTTCAAAGATCCCAAAACATTGAAACCATGCTAAGAAAATAAAAACAACTTAGTCAAGTGTTACATGCCATTCTAATCCTCTAAAATCAATTTTCCACAAGACATAAACTAACTCTCATCCTAACTCATGCTTCACTACTCCATTAGCAATTAAACCAACCCAAACAATTTATTTCTAGAACAAGAACACTAATCAAGACCAATCCTAAATCCAGTCTCTTTCAAGAGCAAGGGTTTTCATAAAATTCTTTCAATCTTTGATTCAAATCAATTTTAACAACTACAATGGCAATAATAACTAACAAGAAGCAGGAAATACAAGCTAGTTTGCATGATTCACAAGATGATCACCCAATTATACTCCAAGACCTCAAGGCATCAAGACATATCCAAAACATACTCCAAAACCCATGCCAATTTCCAAAATAGTTTTCAATGCCATTTTATATGCAGTTTCCTTCACAACAACAACTATAGCCCAAAAGAAAGCTTCATTAAGACCCAAATCCATTTTCAAGAATAGGTTCTTTATCAAAACAACACCCAAAAATTGCTCTAATTCCAAAACTACTAACCACATCATTCCAAATCATTTATTTCTTTTAAAACAACAATTTGCTTCCCAACACAAAACATTAATCAAGCCTAAGGACAAATCACAACTTCTTCAAGAACAAGAGCTTCATACAAAACTTATCAATCCATCCTCAAATTCAAACTAATATTTAAAGTAGCAACTATAGCATCTAATAAACAAGAAACATCAATGAATTACATGAATCATAATCATAAACACCACTAATCCCCTTTTCTCAAAAATAGGTTTTTATCAAAAACAATACCCAATCAAAGTTTTAATCCTAAACTATTAATTTAAAACCACAACAACAACATCAATTTAGCTAGAAACACCAATTAACTTACAAGATTCACAAGAGATCACACAAATCCCTCTTTCCCTTAGGTTAGGGTTTCCAAGAATTTGGGGCTAATGTGTTTCCTTTCTATTATTGATCATAATCAAGCACAATTTAAACACACAACAAGTTATAAATACAAGAGATTAAAATGGAAGAACTATCACCTATCCCCCTTCTTCAGGCTCACGGTTTCTAGCTCAAAGGAAACAAGGGAGAGTTGATTTTTCTTTCTCACTTACAAGGTTAGAAAGGAATGATCAAGAAGAAGAAGTTGGAGGTGATGGAGGTTGAAGAAATGGAGGTGGATCACGCATGGAAGGAAAAGAAGGAAGCCATGGAAGCTAGCTTGTGTCTTGGTGTTCCTTCACACAAAATAAGAAGGGGTGAAAGAAATAAAAGTGAGAAAAACAGGGGGTGCCTCGCCGAGGGGAAGGAAGAAATGAGAACTTGGCTTGTTTTTACTTTGCTCACACTTGGAGTTTTGGAAAATAAATGAAATTGATGATGGTGTTGGTGGAGGAGGGTGCTTCGGCTGGCAATGAAAGGAGAAGAAGATGGAAATAAAAGTGGATGTGAGGGATAGGAAATGGGGGTTGCGGCCCTGAAAAAAAATCAAAACTTGCTTTTATTCTTATCTCACCAACATAAAAAAAAACATGTAAACAAATGAGAATAAATAGTAAAAGTGGAGGTGGGTCTCGCCTGATCCATCTAAAAAGGAGGGATAAAAACATTTACTCCCTCCTGTACTCAATATAAGAGAAAAAAAAGGTGTTTTTTAGGGTTTCAAAATATAAGAGATATGTGAGATAAAAAGGTGTTTTTCATTGGAAAAAAGAGTGGTTTTCTTGGTTTTGATGAATTAGGGTTTTGTTTCTTATATTTAGGACCGGAGGGAGTAATTAATAGGAATATTAAAATGGGGAGATGGGCTCGCCTGATTAGGCAATAAAGGAGGAGAGTAAAAATAATTTTAAAACAAACATTTTACTTGGTTGTAAATAATTAAAGAAAAGTGTAGAAATTTAAATCCCACAAAAAGGTGACACTTAGCACTTTATGAGATGCTAATCTCATCATTTAGTCTATCCATCTAATCTCATATCACTCATCAGTACCCTCTAATTCTAGAGTCTTAGACTCTAAAAACATGGCGACGAAAAACCGATTAATTTCTCGCCGGAAAAATCCCGGAAAATTAATTCGCGAGAAATTAATTCTCCGCGTGATAATATTATTTCATAAATAATAAAAACTATAACAATCACTCAAAAATAATTAAAACAAGGTACGATTCGATTTTCATCAAAATCGGGGCTCATTTTAAATTTTATTTACGGCAGAAACTGCCCGGCGATTTGAAACGCGACGAAACTTCGTTAGAATTTTTTGACGATATTCGAACCGTGAATTAATATAAAATATTAACTCTCAAATATAGTTTGATCTTGATTTAATTAATTCACTTAATTAGGGAACAAGAAATTGCTTTATTATAGCGTAAATACGACCAAATAAAATAAATAACGTTAATTAACGCATAAAAAAAAACGCGTGTTACAATACTCCTCCTCTAAAAATAGTTTCGTCCTCGAAACTACAGGTGAGTTACGTACCAGGAAAAAGCTCTGAATACGAAGTCTTCAGCTTCTCTTCCAACTCCCATATTACATCTCTGGTTTTCTGATCCCTTACAACTTGACAAGCTGTATCTCCTTGTTCCTCAATTGCTTGATTATCTCTATCGACAACCTTCGCAGGAAATGCTTTAATAACAAGTAATCCCTTCACTGAATCACGTTTGATTCGCCACAGAGTCCTCATCGTCCCGATACCAACCTCAAGGTATCTGACGCTTACGTCCACACGGCGTTTCGTAAGGTGTCTTCCCAAATCTTCAGTGCAAAAACCACTGCAGCAAGCTCCAAATCATGCGTAGGATAATTTCTCTCGTGGATTCTTAGCTGGATCCACAACTATTCCATCCTTAGTTATCACTTGTCCGAGAAAATTCACCTCTTTAAGTCGGAATCCACACTTAGACCGATGAGCATAAGGCTGGTCCTCTCGTAGTATCTGCAGTATTTGGCGTGAATGCTCTTCGTGCTCTCCTCTGCTCCTTGAATAAACCAAGATGTCGTCCGTAGATACCGTCACAAATTGGTACATTCTTCAACTCGGTCGCTTGGTAACTTCTAAACTAGCGAGGGAATATGAAATCCTGAGCTCTCTCTTACAAATATCTTCGATAGAATTAACAGAAAGGTATGTGAGGACTCCAAAATTAGGAAAAACTGCGATTTTTGGGCACAGTCCCGAAGGATATGGTAATTCGAAAACCAATCCGACCCTAGAATAATAGTAAGACTTTTAAAGATACGTGACTCGAATTAACAAGGATTTTCTATACTCAACAATTACTACACAACTAAGTCATGCAGTGTTAGAAACTAGAGTCTTAGCAGTTGAAGTAATTCACTACTAAGTCGAAAGATGAAACAGTCGCAAGCAATATTTAGATCAGCTCACACAATCAAAAGAAATAAAATAGTGTGCAGCATTAGAATCAAAGATTATGGATAGAGAGTTACCCTCAATTTTGTAATTCCCCTGAGTTAGATCTCTTGGTCGCTCCGCCTTGCTTGTCATGCAGAGGACTTCGCCGCTGGTAGTCGAACGCTTTCTCTTTGGCTTCGCGGCATTCACACTTGGTTCTCCCTTCGTGAGCTTTGCGCCTTTGACAAGGTGTCCTGGCTTGTTGCGGTTGAAACACAATACCTCTCGTAGGACACTTCTTGGAAAAATGGCCCGTCTTTCCACAACAAAAGCGAGGTTAGTCTCTTCGATCTTTACCTCCACCACCTGCTGGGTCATAGGCTGATCGCCTGGTTGTTCCCCTGAAGCTTGTTGTAGGGTTGTTTTTCTTTGTTTCCCTTTCGATTACTTCCCTGGACCTGATTCTGCGATCGATAGGCGTGCACCATTCTTTCTCTTGTGGCTCCTCACACCTTCCACCTCGATGCATCTGTCAACCAACTCTTGGAAGTTTCGAATCCTCAGGGACACCACATACTTCTGGATGTCGAACCTCAATCCCCGCTGGAATCTATCACTTAACCAACTCTGATCCGCCCGATCACGAAATGGACTGAAGTACCTCGAAAGTGATTCGAACTTGGCGGCATATTCTGATACCGTCATGTTGCCCTGATGTAAATGGAGGAATTCCTGCTCTTTCTCCATCCGTGCAGTCTCAGGAAAGTACTTCTCTAAAAATCTCCTGTGGAAGATCTCCCAGCTAATCTCCTGACGCTCAGTCATCAACATTTGTTTGACACCCTTCCACCAGTACTCCGCATCTCCCAACAGCAAGTAAGACGCATAATTCATCTTGACATTTTCTGGGCAGTGGAGTGCTTAAAAAATCTTCTCGACCTCCTGAATCCATAGATCAGCCTTGTCCGGATCCGGTTCACCGTAAAACTTCGGTGGATTATGCTTGCAGAAGTCAGCTAGTCCTCTAGCTTCTGCATCTCTTTCAGCCCTCTGTTGTTGTTGCAAATTATATTGGTTCATAGTCGCAGTCTGTTGAGCTATAGCAGCAGATTGTTGGATCGCAGCAGTAGATTGTTGAGTTATCGCCAATGCCATCTCAGTCATCGCTTGGATTGCTCTCTCCATAGTTGAGTTATCGGGTCCAAACGTACGGTCTCTACGAGGTGGCATTAGATTCCTACAAGGTTTCAAACCTGTCAGAATCTCACACTCTAATGATGTGTTATCACACATTGCTTCAATTAAGAAACAATTCAAATAATTACAAGCAGAGTTACCCTACTTGAGGAGAAATCAAGCAAGCATGGTTTGACTCTCAACAAGACACAGTTAGATCACAAACTCTACAGAATCCAACAAAACAAGACCCGACACGGTGACCAGCTTAAACACCCAACTCACAATCCGGTTAGAACCGAACTGCTTTGATACCACCATTGTAACGACCCGTTTCCGGACCGCTACTAAGCTAGAACAACTCTAAATGCAAGTAGGTTTTCAAAATAGTACTCTTCGTGTCTTTTGGAAAATGCTGTAAATTTTTTTTTTTTTTATAAACAAGAGTCTTTCAGAAACACAATTAGAGTACCAACAACGTTTTAAACATGATGGATTCTTACCATACTAGAGACTAAAGCAATCAACATACATACATATTTTACAATTTCCAAAGAGAGACAAGAAAGTTTTACACAATGAAAACAAAGTGAATAAATATGCACCGAAGGAATACGCCTAGAGTATGAGACCCTACAAGAGTAATCATACATCTTTGAGGTACCCTCGGCGATTACCACGCAGGCTGCTCCAAAAGTAAAACCTCGACACCTAAACAACAATCGCCACAAAGTCAAACAAATTGACAGATGGTCACTAACCCAAAGCTATATACAAAATAGTTAAACACCGCGCCTACCAACTACTCAAATCTTTGCATCAAGTCATCTGCATCCTCGTCGGTTCCTCCACGCGAAATCTCTAACACGCCTACCATACATACATCTCGGTGTGAGTGGGGCTTAACTCCTAGCCGAGGGAATCTTCATGCTCGGAAGTCGAGCCAACTTCAATGATGTCGCCGTCCTGGAATCTCCACCACGTCCGTCAATGCCTGGGTTACCATCATTAATCAAGGAACCATCGGCAAGTGGTCAACTTCTTATCGCAATAAGATATCACAAGTCATAAAGCAATAACAAACAACAATGTATACATATTACGAGACGCAACTCGAGACTCTCTCACGACTCATCTCACAACTCATCTCTCTCGACACCTCGACAATTTTCCGGAATAACCCACGCAGTGGACAATCGCTTGGTATACTCCAACCCGATAATGTTCCACGCGATAAATCTCAGATTATCCTGATGACACTGAACTTCCTTGTGATATACTTCACCCTAGGGCAATCAGGTTCAGGAATAATGCCGACACTGAACTTCCTTGTGATACTTCACTCTAGGGCAATCAGGTACACTGAACTTCCTTGTGACAATTCACTCTGGGCAATCAGGTACACTGAACTTTCTTGTGATAATTCACTCTAGGGCAATCAGGTCTAATTCCTTAACGCTACAACGCTTAGAAGCCCCCGTAGACCAAGAGGACCTAGCACCCTTAGTTGTCCGGGTCGCGACTCCTAAATGTTTTGACGACTCGCCTAGCTCTCTCACTCGATGAACAGTTCGCCGCATACGATAGCCAAAGAGTGGTACGCAAGATTATTCGACCGCATATCAAATAATAAGAGCATGCTTAATATGAAGAAACACAATTCGACAATTTAAGCAATAAAAGCATATTGCATGGAGAAACGCAATTCAACAAGCAATACACAATTCGCAGCATATATTCAATCTCATATTAAATAAATGCATAACTCAATCATATCAACAGATATCACATGCTCGACACGCAAATCAAGGAATCCATCCCTCTGCAACTCGATAGAATTAACAGAGAGGAACATACAAGTGTGGGGGGTTGGGGACAGCTACCAACCACTTGCAGACAAGCCCACTAAATAATCAGCATATATATAAAAAAAATAAAGCGAAGGGGTACAAGACCCTCACTTCAAACCCTTAGGTTCTCAGACTTCTTCGCACAACGCTAAAAATTAAATTCTAACAATATCTAAGGTTGTCCTTACACAAGGACATACAACAATAAATATAAATGTTAAGCGCCCTTACCGAACCCCAAGCTGCACGTCCACGTGTTCCTCGATCATACGCCGCACGATCTCTGATCACTCGAGCCTAACATCACAGCAAACTTAGCACAATCTATACTTCTAACTAAACTTAAGCTCTCAACGTAACCCTTTTCCTAACCAAAAATTCATTCAAACATTTAATTCCTAGCTACTTGAAAATAAATAAGGTTTTAAAAATCAGAATACTTTTTGAAAGATAACTTATCACATAACAATTTATAACCCTTAACTTATTTGAAAAGTAAAGTTTTTGAAACAAAAAAAAAAGCTTCCTTGAACCTCAAGGTAAAGATCATGCAAGAAATCATAAATTTTAAAACCTAGACACATATTCATACAAGCATTTTCACAATTAACAAACCACTATTTCATTTCCTACTCCCTTTTTAGGCCTCTCGGCCACACCTATTCCCATAACCATCTAATTGCATGACAAAGCCTCAAGACATCAAGTTTCAGCAACTTCATATAACAATTAAAATACATAAGGAAATTTAAATCAATTAGGTTCCGAGATATTTTTCAAATATATTTCAAAGCATCAACTATCAAGACAACACCAAATCTAACTTAAGCACCTTCAAAGATATGTTTCTAAAACATTTTTCACAACATTCTAGTGTCATTTCCATAGCCTCTTTCCTTTTAAAACAAATCATGCTCAAAGCCCATTTACAAGTTTTCATGGTTCACTTACTCAAAAACAATTCCAAAACAAGAGCTCTTAAAGAGTTCTTTCAATTAGGCCATTTTCAAAGATCCCAAAACATTGAAACCATGCTAAGAAAATAAAAACAACTTAGTCAAGTGTTACATGCCATTCTAATCCTCTAAAATCAATTTTCCACAAGACATAAACTAACTCTCATCCTAACTCATGCTTCACTACTCCATTAGCAATTAAACCAACCCAAACAATTTATTTCTAGAACAAGAACACTAATCAAGACCAATCCTAAATCCAGTCTCTTTCAAGAGCAAGGGTTTTCATAAAATTCTTTCAATCTTTGATTCAAATCAATTTTAACAACTACAATGGCAATAATAACTAACAAGAAGCAGAAATACAAGCTAGTTTGCATGATTCACAAGATGAACAACCAATTATCCCCCAACCCCTCAAGGCATCAAGACATAACCAAAACATACTCCAAAACCCATGAAAATTTCCAAAATAGTTTTCAATGCCATTTTATATGCGCTTCCTTCACAACAACAACTATAGCCCAAAAGAAAGCTTCATTAAGACCCAAATCCATTTTCAAGAATAGGTTCTTTATCAAAACAACACCCAAAAATTGCTCTAATTCCAAAACTATTAACCACATCATTCCAAATCATTTATTTCTTTTAAAACAACAATTTGCTTCCCAACACAAAACATTAATCAAGCCTAAGGACAAATCACAACTTCTTCAAGAACAAGAGCTTCATACAAAACTTATCAATCCATCCTCAAATTCAAACTAATATTTAAAGTAGCAACTATAGCATCTAATAAACAAGAAACATCAATGAATTACATGAATCATAATCATAAACACCACTAATCCCCTTTTCTCAAAAATAGGTTTTTATCAAAAACAATACCCAATCAAAGTTTTAATCCTAAACTATTAATTTAAAACCACAACAACAACATCAATTTAGCTAGAAACACCAATTAACTTACAAGATTCACAAGAGATCACACAAATCCCTCTTTCCCTTAGGTTAGGGTTTCCAAGAATTTGGGGCTAATGTGTTTCCTTTCTATTATTGATCATAATCAAGCACAATTTAAACACACAACAAGTTATAAATACAAGAGATTAAAATGGAAGAACTATCACCTATCCCCCTTCTTCAGGCTCACGGTTTCTAGCTCAAAGGAAACAAGGGAGAGTTGATTTTTCTTTCTCACTTACAAGGTTAGAAAGGAATGATCAAGAAGAAGAAGTTGGAGGTGATGGAGGTTGAAGAAATGGAGGTGGATCACGCATGGAAGGAAAAGAAGGAAGCCATGGAAGCTAGCTTGTGTCTTGGTGTTCCTTCACACAAAATAAGAAGGGGTGAAAGAAATAAAAGTGAGAAAACAGGGGTGCCTCTGCCGAGGGAAGGAAGAAATGAGAACTTGGCTTGTTTTTACTTTGCTCACACTTGGAGTTTTGGAAAATAAATGAAATTGATGATGGTGTTGGTGGAGGAGGGTGCTTCGGCTGGCAATGAAAGGAGAAGAAGATGGAAATAAAAGTGGATGTGAGGGATAGGAAATGGGGGTTGCGGCCCTGAAAAAAAATCAAAACTTGCTTTTATTCTTATCTCACCAACATAAAAAAAAACATGTAAACAAATGAGAATAAATAGTAAAAGTGGAGGTGGGTCTCGCCTGATCCATCTAAAAAGGAGGGATAAAAACATTTACTCCTCCTGTACTAATATAAGAGAAAAAAAAAGGTGTTTTTAGGTTTCAAAATATAAGAGATATGTGAGATAAAAAGGTGTTTTTCATTGGAAAAAGAGTGGTTTTCTTGGTTTTGATGAATAAGGGTTTTGTTTCTTATATTTAGGACCGGGGGGAGTATTTAATAGGAATATTAAAATGGGGAGATGGGCTCGCCTGATTAGGCAATAAAGGAGGAGAGTAAAAATAATTTTAAAACAAACATTTTACTTGGTTGTAAATAATTAAAGAAAAGTGTAGAAATTTAAATCCCACAAAAAGGTGACACTTAGCACTTTATGAGATGATAATCTCATCATTTAGTCTATCCATCTAATCTCATATCACTCATCAGTACCCTCTAATTCTAGAGTCTTAGACTCTAAAAACATGGCGACGAAAAACCGATTAATTTCTACCGAAAAATCCCGGAAAATTAATTCATGAGAAATTAATTCTCCAGCGTGATAATATTATTTCATAAATAATAAAAACTATAACAATCACTCAAAAATAATTAAAACAAGGTACGATTCGATTTTCATCAAAATCGGGGCTCATTTTAAATTTTATTTACGGCAGAAACTGCCCGGCGATTTGAAACGCGACGAAACTTCGTTAGAATTTTTTGACGATATTCGAACCGTGAATTAATATAAAATATTAACTCTCAAATATAGTTTGATCTTGATTTAATTAATTCACTTAATTAGGGAACAAGAAATTGCTTTATTATAGCGTAAATACGACCAAATAAAATAAATAACGTTAATTAACGCATAAAAAAAAAGTGTTACATGAATGCTCAAAACCCTTTAAAACTGTTGTTGTTGTTGTTGCTGCTGCTGCTTTCTTTTACTGCAATTTTAGTATTTTTTGCATTTTTTTAAATTTTTGGGGCCCCATGGGTATCCGTGGGGATCCGTGGGGCGGGGATGGGGGAGGAAAACTTCCCATGGCGGGGATCCAGGACGGGGGGAAACCTGGGGGGTGGGGCGGGGAGCACTCCCCGGTACCGCCCCGCCCCGTTGCCATCCCTAATTCGGAAATACAATTCTAATAGCTTCGCTCATTGTATTATCTTCATCGGTAACAACCGCTTTTGGATGTTTTTGAAACATTGCTTGTGAAAAAGTATTTAAAATCCACTTGTATATCTCTGTTTTTTAATCAGAAACTAAAGCACAACTAAAAAAGATAGTTTCTCCATGATGGTTGTACCCACAAAAATTAACAAGGGGCTTGTTATACCTGTTCTTCTTATAAGTCATGTAAAATGCAATCATGTCGGCAAAACATTCAAAGTCAATCCAGCTTATTTGATCTAACAAAAAAAATTTCCAGACAACTGTCAGCTTTTGTGATAAACTTTGAAAAAAAAAACATTGGGTCATTATCATCTTGAGCCTGCAAATAACTCAAAGCAGCAGAAACATCCTCATCTTCTATTGTAGCCTTTCCTTGATTATTCACGTAGTTATATAGGTCCTTCTTACAAAATCTCAGATCTATATAGCCACCTTTCTGATCCATCATAAAACCCAAAATATGACAAGTTCTAACACCATATGTATGCAAGCCATCAAAAAGCGTTTTATCAACTTCACTCAATCGACGATACTTGGGAATCAAATGAACATGATGTGTTGGAGTTAACTCATGGTTGTGAGAGGGCTCAAATACATAAACTCTCCACTTCCTAGCCACAAAATTATAAGCTACTAGAAACCTCGCACAACTATCTGTTTGAATGGTTGGCCTCGAACGTATACATTGTTTCTTATGACTCTTACCCTTTTTGTTACAAACTAATTGATGCACATTCCCATTAAAATCACGTTTTCATACTTTCTTATAGCAAATCCATGACATTTTGCATACATTTATAAAAATCTATAACTTTTCTCTCTAATTCAAATTATGCCCCTCTTATATCATCATCTGTCAATTCATTTATCTTTTTGTAACCATCCAAGTCCTCTATTCCTTCCTCTATATGCACACCATTGCCACTATTTAATTTTACACGATCCACATGTCTATCATTATCCAAGTTTGCTTCATTGTTTGTAGCCATTTGAAATTATCTGCAAAGATATACCACTAAATTACAACAATACTAAATACAGTTAAAAAATAAACCAAAGATAAATAAAAAATATAGTTGATAAAAAAAGATTTCAAAAGCATTACATTGCTGCCAAATCATACTAACAGTACATACAATGTCACATTCCTTTGTACTTTGTATACCCTACAACAGAATTGTGTACAAAACAATCCTCTTATGAACTTCGCATTCAATCATCAAAAAATTATACAATGGTTTACATGTTTATGGAAACAACATAGCTCAGAAGATTAGCCAGCTTCGGTAGAGCTAAAACAAATAGTAATCAAAAGACTTTGTATCTTACATTCACATAGTCCATCTTAATCGTCCCTCAAGAGCAAATCAAAGATTAATTACAGAGCTAATGAATAAATTGGACCGCTTTATCGAAAATTGTATACTAATTTTAGGGAAGTGACAAATTGGAAAGATAATAATTGAAGCTCAAATAAATAATATAACATAAGATGTAAGAAACCATATATAGACTGGATAAAGAGCTAGAGTGATTCAAGCCTTCTTACAGTTCTAGCATACTAACTGAAATCATTTACATCTATTTTCTGTCCAAATCACACCATCACCACTATCTTCAACATGTCTAATAAGTAGTAACAACCTATTAATCAAGTCTACTTTGATTTACACTGTCCAGACTCTAGAAGTACAGATTCAAATAGCAATATTAGCATAATGCCATATGGCATATAATGAGAAACAGAAACTCATAGCCAATCTTTTTTTTGGTTCGAGGGGAGATCGCTCCAACTCCACACAGTGTTCCAACGCTTTCAACGAAGAACTAATATGCGCTCGTGTGTAGAGACAAATTTTGCACTGGCCAACAGTGTGTTTGCACACTGCGAGAATCGAACCTGGGAGCACCAAGTCGACCCCCCGTGTCCTAGGGAAACCCAAACCACTAGGCCAAGTAGTGTTGGGTACTCATTGCCAATCTAACATAACGTTCAGAAATCTTGAACACATTTAATTCACACCAATGTATTTTAATAAGGGTTCAAATTTGCATTAAACAATCATGTTCGAATCACACCAATCTAACATAATGTTCATGGCTTGACAGCCAACATTTTTTTCCTAACACTTGGACTACGAGTGCATCCTACTACCGACACTCCCGTAATTCCTCACACAATGTTCCCTTACTGAAAAATTTTGGCGACAATCTATTACAATCTTCATAACAACTTTTGATTTTTAAAATAATATATAATATATTACCGCTAATTTGATAAAACCAACAAGTAACATAACAAACTGGTCAGAGAGAAAAAGAGAATGTGCAAAATCACTCATTCTTGCTCTCACTCTCTTTCACACACACCATAACTAATTGAATTCTGCTTGCATTCACTTTGCCATGTCTCCACCGAAGCCACGGCGGATGGACCCGAAAATCGGGCGGGCATGTGCAAGCACCGTCGTCCAAATCCCAAAGCTGCACTCAAGGGTTTAGTACTTCCCACAAGGTTATGTTGCATACATTTTCCCCTCACCTCCCCACCTCTCCCCTCTCCTCTGCCATCAACCCGTCATCCACTGCCTTGTCTCCGCCCTGGAGCTCCTGGCCGATCCCCTCACCGATGAGCTCTTCGCCAAGCTCCTCCTCACTCCCCTCGTTGATTCCCGCCTTAACGACACTCCCGACGATGCCATTGCCGGCCACAACAACGACGATGATGACAATGTCGTCTCCTTCACGAAGATTCTGTCCTCCTCCGATGCCAACAACGGCGGCCGATTCTTCGTCCCACATGGCTGCGCTAACTCCATCTTCCCGGCTCTTGACTTCCGGTCAAACCTCGCCGATCCAATTTGTTTTTTCGTCAGAAACTAAAGCACAACAAAAAAAGATAGTTTCTCCATGATGATTGTACCCACAAAATTTAACATGGGGCTTGTTATTCCTGTTCTTCTTATAAGTTGTGTCAAATTCAAACACATCAGCAAAACATTCAAAGTCAATCCAGCTCATTTGATCTGACAAGAATAATTCTAGACGATTGTCATCTTTTGTGTTAAACTTTGAAAATAAACATTGGGTCATTATCATTTGGAGCCTGCAAATAACTCAAAGCAGCAAAAACATCCCCACCTTCTATTATAGCGTTTCCTTGATTATTTACGTAGTTATATAGGTTCTTCTTACAAAATCCTAGACCTGTATAACCACCTTTCTGATCCATCATAAAATCCAAAATATGGCAAGTTCTAACACCATATGTATGCAAGCCACCAAAAAGCGCTTTATCAACTTCACTCGATTGACGATACTTTGGGAATCAAATGAACATAATATGTTGGAGTTAACTTATAGTTGTGAGAGGGCTCAAATACAAAAACTCTCGACTTCCTAGCCACAAAATTATAAGCTACTAGAAACCTCGCATGACAATCTGTTCAAATGGTTGGCCTCGGACCTATACATTGTTTCTTTTGACTCTTACCATATTTGTTACAAACTAACTGATGCACAATTGACATTCCCATTAAGGTGAATTCGTCAAATTAATAGACAGCGTAGACATATGTTGCTTTTAAGGTGAATTCGTCAATTGTACTTATTATACAAGTTTCCTGCTTGACGCAGTAACGCGTATTTTTACTGGCTAAGAAATTGATTGAATTAAATCAAGATGAAACTAAATTTAAGAATTAATATTTTATATTAATTCATGGTTTAAAAATCGTCGAAAAACTCTAACGAAGTTTCGTCACGTTTTGAATCACCGGGTAAATTTTATCTGCATTAAAATTTAAAACGAAATCCGATTTCGATGAAAATCGAATCGTAGCTTGTTGTGTTTATTTTTAAGTGTTTTAAATTATTTTTATTATTTATGATAATATTTTATCACGCGGTAAATTAATTTCCCGGTAAATTAATTTTCGCGAATTAATCGGCGAGAGAATTAATCGGTAACGCGATTACTCGACGCCATATTTTTTTTAGAACACTCGAGACTCTAGAATTAGTGGGTAAGCTTGAGCTAGAAATAGGTGTCATGTTTTAATTGGGTTAGGAATAAATATCTTGATTAGATGCTAGGTGTCAAGGTTGTGGTGGAGATTAAGAAAATATCTACTTGATTTTATCTACTAGTTTTTTTATTATTATTTGAATTAATAATTTTATTATTCCTTCCCTTATTCTTTAATCAGCCGAAGCCTCCCACACTCTCACCCATTTCATTTCTTTTTTTTTTCCTTCTAAGTTTCTAAGTGTTGATGAAGAAGAAGAGTAAGCCAAGTTTCCCTTTCTTTCCTCATTTTCCTTGTTCAGCCAAAGCACCCTCCCTTATTCTTCATCTCTTCATTTTTTTTTTGTTCCTTTGCTCATCTAAGTGTTGGTGAGAAAGGAAGCTAATTATTCTCTTGCTTTTCTTTTGTTCAGGCCGAAGCCCCATCCCACAATAACTCTCTCATTTTAATTTTTTTTTCCCCTTTTAAGTTAACCAAGTGTGTGTGAAGAAAAGTTAAGCTCATTTTCATTCTTTTTCCTCTTCTTCTAACCGTAGCCTCCTTTCATTTAAACACCATTATTCCTTCCAAATCTCCTTCTTCATTTCGGTGCTGGATTCTTAGGTGTATGAGTAAGTGTTGAATCAAGCTTTCTCTTGGTGGTTTTAGGACCAAAACCGTGGTCCTGTTTATGTTTTTGGGTGAGGGTTTCTTTTTAATTTCTTGTCTATTTACTTTTTTATTTATTTATATATTGTCTTGGTTTTGATCATGGAGCAAAAGGATAAAGTTTTCCCCAAATTTTGTGAATCCTAGGTTCTATGGAAAAGGGGAAAATGTGATTGCTCAAGTGAATCTTGCAGTTGGTTTAGGATTCTTGCTTCTTGTTAGTATTGCTATTGTTGTTTTCAATTTTGGTTGAATCAAAAGATTGAATAGATTTTATGAAAACCTTGTATTCTTGAAGAAGCTTGAATTGGATTTTGATTTAGATTATGAATTGGCTTTGGAAATTTACTGTTGCTTTGTAGAAAAATTGAAATATGGAATTAGTGGGATTAGTTGTTGGAATATGTAATTAGTTTTTGAAATATATGTTTAGGTTGATAAAATTGCTATTGGAATTGTTGTATATGTTTAAGTAGAAGAGTTAGTAAGTTATTTGTAAAAATGGTGGTTGAGGGACTTAAAAAGCATCTTGGAATTTGATTGGGTTTGTTTTCTAAGTATTAGCATTGTCATGATCATAGTTTAAATAATCTGAATCAAAGAATTGAAAAGATTTCTTGGAAACCTTTGGTTGTAAATTTGGATATAATGATTGAATGGATGTGTTTCTAGGCTTTAGAGAATTATGAATAAGTGGTTGATTGAAGTTGTTTTCACTTTAAAGCTTTTAAGAAAATTTAAAAATGTGTTATGTTTAACCTCTCAAGAAATGATTTTAGTCTTAAAACCTTATTCTTTCAAGTAGTTAGTAATTAAATGTTTAATTGGAAATGCTTTGGTTGGAAAAAGGAAAATTTCGTGCAAAACTTGTCTTGACATATATGCATGCTTAATTGGAATTTGAGTAATTAGATTTTGTGAAAAACACACACTTGAAAACATGATTTTGGAAAGTGGTATATGACTTGTAATATGTTTTGAAACATGGTTGAATTATGCCTTGGATATGTCTTGATACTTTGAAGTCTTGAAGTTTAATTAAATGACTTGTTTATTTGAAAGGAAGTTTGGCAATTTTTTTAGAAAAAGGGGGTAAAAAGCCAAGAGCCTCAAGGGAGGTTGTGAGAGGAAAATTATTTTGTGAACTTGATTCTAAATGCTTGATTAATATGTTTCAAGACTTTAGAAATGTAAAAAAATGATTCTTTGAAAGTTAGTACTTTTAAATTAAGTTTTATGTGATGATGTTTGACTAGGATAAAGGGATTAGGATGAGAGCCTAAGGTTTTAAATTTAATCTTAGAATTGTGCTAAGCTTACCTCGTGTGATAGGAGTTGAGGGATCCGAGTTCGTGCGAAGTGGGATCGAGGATCGAGGAATACGTGGATACGCACTGTTGGAGTTCGGTAAGGGTGCTTCACATTTAATACTTTTCATAGTATGTTAGTGTAAGGGCAACTTTTAAATATGAATAAGATTTAAATTTTATTTTGTTTATCGAATAAGTTGAGAACCTCAGGGTTCGAAGTGAGGGTCTCGTACCCCTTCATTTTTTTATTGTCTGATATTTATACTGATTATTTAGTGGGCTTGTCTGCAAGTGATTGGCAGCTGTCCCCAACCCCCCACACTTGTTTGCTTTCCTCTCTGTTGACTCCACGGAGTTGCAGAGGGATGAATTATGTGCTTGAATATTGTGATATGACTTGGTTGCGTTGATTGCTTTATACTGTTGGACTGAGTTGCATCGTGATGAGCTTATGATTGAATATTTATTTAATATGAGATTGAATATCTATTTAATTATGCTTATTTGAATTATCATATGAGTTGATTTATTCATTGGGGTGGTGAAAAATGTCGACGTGACGTGCATGAACTATATCCCGAATATCCTAGGGTGGTCGCGGAGCCCAAGCCAATGGCTGGAGTTCGGCAGTTTAGTTAGGCGTCGTGTCGTTTGGAGTTGTCATTACGTTTTTGAGCTTCTACCCGATTAACCAAGGGTGCTAGGATCCCCTAAAAAGCTCCGGTTAGTTTTTCGGCAGCTTAGCTACACGTCGTAGCGTCAAGGAACTCGTCCTGAATATCCTAGGGTGGTCGTGGAGCCCAAGGCTACGGCTGGAATTCAGCAGCTTGTTCGACGTTACTTTCCAGAAATTGTCGAGAGTGTCTTGAGAGAAAGTCTTGAGTTGCATTTTGGGGCATCGATGCATATTTGATATTACCTGTGTTATGATTGTTGTTTATGACTTGTCGTCGAATATTTTGTCGTATGTGCATTTGTCTCTTTATTTTAAGAAGTTGACCCTTGCCAGTGGTTCTCTCAATTAATGAATGTAACCCAGATGGCGGAGCAAGCAGAGGATTTTGGGACTGCGGAGAAGAGTAGCTGAGGATAGCCGTCCGGCTTCTTACTTGAGTTTCTGGGGTAGTTGGCTAGAAGTTAGTAAGGGATGTAGCACGTCGACCAGCTATAGGATATTTGTAGTTTATTTCAGTGTTGTAATAAAGTGCCTATTATACTCTCAAACATGTATTGTCACATATGAATTGATGGAATAAATGAATGTCGCTAACATGGTTTATTTGGTGTCTTAATTTATTCACCGCCATGTTTCTAAAAGACGCTGTGATACTCTGACCGTTGTTTTAAAAAGAAGTTCTGCGGAGAAAAAAAAAATATGACCACATTTCTTAAAAACCTTACGAACAGAATAATTGACATTTCGAAAACATGTCAACTTTTGTCAGAATACTAGTTTAGTAGCACTCTAGAAACGGGGTGTTATAATCATCACTATCTTCAACACGTCTAATAAGTAGTAACAACCTATTAGTAAGTCGACTTTGATTTACACCATCCATAAGTAAGATCCAAATAGCAATACTAGCCAAAACAATCCTCCTATGGACTTCGCATTCAATCATAAAAAATTATACAATGGTTTACATGTTTATGGACATATAATTGTCAATCTAACAATTAATGTTCAGACATCTTGAACACATTTAATTCACACCAATGTACTTTAATAAGGGTTCAAATTTGCATAAAACAATCAAATCATGTTCGAATCACACCAATCTAACATAATGTTCATGGCTTGACAGCCAACGTTTTTTCCCCAAAACTTGGACCACGAGTGCATCCTACCGAGACTCCCGTAATTCCTCATACAATGTTTCCTTGCTGAAAAATTTTGGCGCCAATTTAATACCATCTTCATAACTACTTTTGATTTTTAAAATAATATATAATATATATATATTACTATTTACCGCTAATTTGATAAAACCAGCAACTAACATAACAAACTTGTCAGAGAGAAAAAGAGAACGTGCAAAATCACACACATTGTCACTCACTCACACAAAACTCATATATATATTATGTTTAAATCTCTAACCAACTCACTCTCTTTCACACACACCATAACTAATTGAATTCTGCTTGCATTCACTCCGCCATGTCTGCACCGAAGCCACGGCGGATGGACCCGAAAATCTGGCGGGCGTGCGCGGGCACTGCAGTCCAAATCCCGAAGCTGCACTCAAGGGTTTACTACTTTCCACAGGGTCATGTGGAACACACTTGTCCCTCACCTCTCCTCTGCCGTCAACCCGTCATCCCCTGCCTTGTCTCCGCTCTCGACCTCCTCGCCGATCCAGTCACCGATGAGGTCTTCGCCAAGTTCCTCCTCACTCCCCTCGCCGATAGCCGCCTTCACGACACTCCCTCCGATGCCGGCGAATATGACGACGGGGACAGGGTCGTCTCCTTCACGAAGATTCTGACCCCCTCCGATGCCAACAACGGCGGCGGCTTCTCCGTCCCACGCGGCTGTGCCAACTCCATCTTCCCGGCTCTTGACTTCCAGGAAAACCCGCCGATCCAGGTCCTCTCTATCACCGACGTTCAAGGCGCCGTATGGAAGTTCCGCCACATCTACCGCGGGACTCCTCGGCGGCACCTGTTCACTTCCGGCTGGAGTGAGTTCGTGAACCGGAAGAAGCTAGTCGCCGGAGATTCCGTGGTGTTCATGAAAAACTCAAACGGTAACATCTTCGTTGGAATCCGCAGGGACAAGAATTTCGCCGCCGCAGCGATGGTGCAGAAGAAGGACGAGGTTGAGGAAAACCGGAATGCGGAGGAAGAGGGGTTTTCGGGGAGCAGGAAGAGGGGTAAGGTGACCGCAAAGGCAGTAGCGGAGGCGGTGGAATTGGCGGCACGGAACGTGGCGTTTGAGGTAGCGTATTACCCTAAGCCTGGTGGGTGGGATTTTGTGGTGGAGGCTAAGGTTGTGGAGGAAGCAATGAAGATTGCTTGGAAACCTGGAATGAGAGTGAAAATTACTGTGGAGGCTGATGATTCTTCAAGAATGACGTCGTTTCGGGGTACAGTTTCTTCTGTCTCTGCTCCTCATAATAGCCCTTGGCGCATGCTTCAGGTATGCTTTCGTTGTATTTTTGTTGGATAAATATTACAGTTGAAGTTATTAATGGCGATAATAAGGGAGTTTAATCCATAATCCAATGGTTCATAAAAGGAAATTCTGCATTCTGGTCTGTATTGCTTTGTGCTTTCGCGCCCTAAATTGGAGAGGTTAGATAGGGAATTTCACCTTGTCCTACGAGTTGGGTTTAAAATTGATTTCTAGATGATAGTGCAGAAAATCTATGCTCGAGTGTTTGATGAAATGTGAGAATAGAAGAGAAGAGGGGAAAGTTATTTCGGGCATTTAAACAACAGAGAAGGTTCTGGTTCTGGGTAGTTTATGTATTAGTTAATTATTTGTTTGTTTTTTGTAAGATAATTATTTGTTTGTTTTTTGTAAGATCTTATCATTCGTGTTAGGATCCCATATTTTACAATTTTTCACTCCCCTCTGATGCTAACCAGAATCTTGATTTTGACTCCTTGCTTTCAGTTGATAACGATAGATACATACTATAATGTTTCATATATATTGGAATAATGAAGTGTGAGAATAGAACAGTGGCATGTGTTTTGGGGCATTTAAACAATGGAGAAGGTTTGTTCGGGGTAGTTCATGGGAAAGTATTAATTAATTATATTGCCATATTTTTTATAACAAAATACAGTTGTTTATTATTTGTAAGATCTTACTATCACATATATATTTCAAATGACTGATATTGGATTCTTACCATTTTTTATCTCAATGTCATAGGTTATATGGGATGACCCTGGAGTCTTGCAGAATGCAAAGCAAGTGAGTCCTTGGGAGGTTGAACTTGTTTCCTACACACATGCACTTCATCAAGCATTCCCCCACACCTGCACTGTGACGAAGAAGAGGCTGCATTTGAGGGCAGAGAGCAGTGAGGACAGGGCAATGATGGTGATGAAGGACGTGCCTCCTACGGTGTTCGCAACGATTTCCACGGACAAGTTGAGGCAGCAGCTATTGCATGAGGGTGTGAATGAGGCTGTTATTCGTGAAAGTGAGGACATCATGAGAGCCGAGCTCTTCCACTTGCACAAGCACATTGGGGCTCTCAAGCACAAACAGTTGTTACTCATGGACCATTTAGAGGTACTTCATTCTCTAAAACAAAACTAGTGTTCATTGTTTTCATGTATATATCATCTAATTCTAGTTTTAATGTAAGTTTAGTTTAATGATGCTCCTTAAATTTGCTTCTTCTAGATGGAAAATGGTAACTCAATAGAGCTAAACATTGGCAGTTCTCTATCTGATGACTTGTCACCAAATAGCCATACTAGTTTGAACTCCTTTGGCACAGATTTTGCTGGTGTCCATTACTGCAACACCACAAAAGCTGGTTGTGGTTCAATTCGGCTATTTGGTAAGATCTTACAGCCTGTTATGAGCGATTTACATGATTCTGGTTGCTTGGGAGACTATGGCTGTAAGGACAGCAATGAAACTGAAGGCACTGACTGTTGAGGCATGTTATTTGTGAAAGTAGTTGTGCAGATAAGTAGTTGTACAGGTATGCTAATATTTGATTGAATTCATGAGTTAGTCACTATATATAACCCAAATGATAAAATCAACTATTGCTGCTTTATTGACCAATTTCCTATTCAAGAATTGGATCATTTTATCTCTATGCCTTTTATTGAGTTGTCTCAAATCCTTGCTTAGAGAACACCCTATTCTTAAGTAGAGGAGATGCTCTGACTATGTTTTAGGAAAATTTGATTCTGGTATACTGTTACAAAAATACAAGTTGATTTATTGACACCATAGATCTATGTTTCCCACTAAGCATGATGGGGATTTCATCTTGTCTAGTTCATGATCGTCCATGCTTCGTGTTTATTCCAAACTCCTGAATATTGAGAATTGATTCATTTTCTGCCTGTTTCTGATAGTCTGAGTTAAAAGGTGGTTTTTAACCCATTTATAACAAGATTTTGTTTTCTAAATCATTTTTAAGAGTAATGCGTCTTTGGCCAAAACTAGTATACAAAATCGCAGCTTTTCATTGCATGAAATTTAATGGCCAAAAAATGAGAACCAATAATGCTTGCCTCCACCAGTCCAAAAATAATAATGCTTGCCTCCATAGTGAGCATCTTCATTCTTTGTATTATTGAATAGGTTATCTTGGTTAGCTTGATTTGTTGTTTGGGTTCAAGAGCATTCCATGAATTTGCAACTGAAATTCATCTCAATTAATTTTTGCTTTGTTCCGTCTTTTGTGCAGATACTTAAAAGGCAAGCAGGCAGGCAGGTAGACAGGAAGCTGACTTCTTAGTAATATATATGTTTCAAAGTTATCTTTTGTGAGTCTTATTGCAACTTGATTGGTGAAACAGGCATTGTGATATTTGGTCAAGTTTATGATGTCAATACCTGTGATGGTGAATTATAGTAATCTAATCTAATCCGAACACACCAAGTTCATAATAACCCCCTCCCTCGTTGGTCTTCCTGCACAAAAGAATTTTGAAACTTTATCTCCTATTTTGCTATTTAAATTAACCTCTAAGGTTGTAAAAAGGTAATAGGAGCATTGCATAAGTAATAGCCTCTTGGATAGTTAATCATTAGTACTCACTCACCATGCATGCGTAACATACTAAAAACCATCTTCAAATAAAAACCATAATTAGCACAAATGAAAACTGTCACCAAGCAGATATCTCAGATTAACTCTGCAAATAAAAACCATCTTCCACAAAACCATAATTAGCACAAAAAAAATATATTCAAGAAAAGGATTCCTAGGATAAAGGTTCTCTAATGCAACTTTTTATCTAAAGTGAGCACCGAAGGGTATATCCACCACCCTTCATTTGACCTAAAGTTAAAGGGGAATACATCCTTATTTGCTCACTTCAGAGCCAATTTCACTTGGACAAGTTTTGTCCAGATTCTTATTCAAGAGACATTCATGATAAAATCTTTTTTAACAATGCCGTAGCATCTTTTGCCCTTTGTGAATATAATAAGCAGAGAATACAATATTCCAGAGACAACATCATCTGAAGTCACACAGCACCTTGGCATACATGCATACGAGCTAGGTTTGTGGAGCTCAGCTCTTCCCCTATGGAGCTGCTTCCCCAATCTCACAGCTGCCAATCCCCTGCAGGATGACATAAGTATCAGAAATGTATTTGAGCTAGGCTTGTGGCTGACCTTCTAACAGCATCTCAAAAGATAGTTTCAGTGCCATTTTTCCAGCTGTCTGTTTCTTAGACATCCTTAAATCAATTATTCCACCACTTTGTTCATATCCATAGTTCTGCCGAACATCGATTCCATATCTTTACTTTTTATGTACATGTCAACCAATGCACTAGACACATGTATGTCGGACTCCAAACCAGTTTTCAATGCGTATCCGTGAATTTCCTTCCCACAGGACCATAAATTTAAGTCAGCACTAGCTGCAAGAGCACTAATGATAGTCGAGGAGTTTGTTTGAGCTGATCCTCTGGGCAATCCAGAGAAAATATCATGTTGCAGTTTCCGGAATACTTTTAGAGCTTCATAACTACGGCCAGATTGTTGAAAAGCAGAAATTAAAACGTTCCAAGTTATAATCGTCGGCTCCAAGCCCATCTGAACCATCTCAGAAAGCAACCTATACACCTCATTTTTCTGTCCATATCTTGCATGCCCTGCAAGAAATAAGTTATAGGTTATCAAATCAGGGTTCAAGCCCTCATTTCGCATTAATCCTTGAAGCTCCTTCGCTTTCTCCATTTTCCCGTCATCAACATAAGCTGCAATCATCTCATTCCACACAACAATACTTTTGTTCTCTACCTTGTTGAATACTTTCTCAGCATAATCAATTTTATGACATTTAGAATACATATCAATCAATGATCCCTCCACATGATAGTTTCCACCCAAAAAATGTTTAAGAGCATATCCATGCACTGCTCTGCCTAAATCTAGATCTTTCAATCCTGCACAAGCGGGCAGGATGCTTGCAATTGTAACAGAATTTGGCACCTCAGGGGAACACAACATATCATGAAATACATCCAAAGGATCTTCAAAGAATCCATTTTGAATGCAACCCGAGATAATTCCATTCCAAGAGCTAGCATGGGGTTTAAGCCCCTTTTCTTGCACATTTTCCAATAACTGAAGTGCTAACACAATCTCACCGTTTTGCGCAAATCCATATATGAGCGCATTCCAAAAGATCAGATCAGGCTTGATTCCACTTAGCAGCATGGAATTGAAAATGTTCATTGCTTCATCCAAAAGTCCTTCATCCATGTAAGCTGAAATCAAAGCAGTCCATGAAACCACATCTTTTAACTTCATTGTGTTAAAAACATCAACAGAAGCTCTCAAATTGCCACAGTTTGAATAAAAATCAATTAGTGCATTGCCAATATAAACATCGAACTCTACTCCATTCCTTAACACATACCCATGAATCATTTTCCCTGCCTTCAAATATTGCTTGGAAGAACAAGCTTTAAGAAAAGTAGGAATAAGATATTTATCTGGTAACACGCCATGGTCAATCATGGAACCAAACACTGCAAACAGTTGCTGCCACTGTTCCAACCGGCAATGGGACCAAATGAGTGCTGCATACATAGGTAGTGTTGGTTTGAGAATATTCTCAAACACCTTAGGGGCATTATCCAGGGAGTCTCTATTGTTTGACACTATTTCATTTGAGTCGAAAGCTTTGAACTTTACAGCTGAGGATTGGATATGGTGAGCAGTGTTTGGAAGATGTTGAGCAAACTCAACCTTGATGCCATTTTCCCAACAGTGAATGGTTTTGCTTTTGGTCACAGTTAAGGGTTGCTTTCTTGTTCTGAAAATTGGGAAACAGAATTTGGGTGGGGAAGAATACTGTGCATGATTGGGATTAAAAGGGATGAAGCCAATCAAGTCATCAGCACATGGTGATGTTGCCATTCCCAGAAGCATGTGGCAGAGCAATTAGTTCACTCTTGCTTGGAAACATGGGTTCTCTATCAGTATTTTATGTATCTATATCAATGATAATATTACTTAATTATTATTTGATTTGAAAAAATTAAAATATTTAATTCAATTTTATGTTATTATTGATTATATTAATTATTAAATAAAATTTCCTTATACATTCGATTAAAATATTAAATTAGTTAATGAAATTGGTAATTATTAATTACAACTTGAGAAAAAAACTTAAAAATTAATTAATTGACACTATAGATGTTAATTATTGAGAAAAATATTTAAAATGAATTAATGATGTTGTATATTGTTAGATATTAACTATAAAAAAATGCAATCCATCATATTAATGAATCATAATGTATTACATATAAAAATGACTTAAATTTTTTTTTGAGAAATATGTAAAACATTTTAAATTTCAACTCTTAATGTGATTAATACATACCAAAAAATATTTATTATTAGTGGAGGTTATACCCATAATTACATAACATTTATACTATTGTATTGTCTATAAGGTATTTCATAGGCTAAAATACGTTTTTGGTCTCTTAACTTTATTTAATTTTCATTTTGGTTCCCTAATTAATTTTTCTTTCATTTTGGTCCCTTAAGTTATGAACGTTTTGTCATGTTAGTCCCTTCCGTCTAAAACCTATTTAACGCCGTTTAAATTGTCCAACATGTCAAACGTTTCTCCAACGTGTCATTGCTGACTTATTTTTTTTTTAATTATTTTACTATCAAATGTTTTTAATATTACTTAAACCAGAAAAAAAAAACAAAAGAAATAAAAAAGTGGGGGAGAAACGGTTCTGCCGCACCACCTCCACACCGCCACGCCACCACCGCGGCCAGGGCCGCCTCTTCCTTCCCCCTCGCGTTTCTGTCTCTTCCTTCCCCCTCGCGTTTCTGTTTCTCCATTGCAACAACAACAACAACATCTGCATTTTTTTTTTCAATTTCCAGATCTGCGTTTTTTTTCCCAGATCTGCGTTTTTTACCCTCTGTTCTTTCAATTTCCAGATCTGCGTTTTTTTCCCCTTTTGATTCTGCAGTCTTCTCCGAAAGACCTTGTTCATTGATTTAGAATGCATTGCACTATTCATCTTGGCACTCTCCCTTGCGTTTCTGTCTCTTCCTTCCCCCTCGCGTTTCTATTTCTCCATTGCAACAACAACAACAATAACATCTGCCTTTTTTTTTAATTTCCAGATTTGCGTTTTTTTTTCCAAATCTGCGTTTTTTACCCTCTATTCTTTCAATTTCCAGATCTACATTTTTTACCCTCTGTTCTTTCAATTTCCAGATCTGCGTTTTTTTCCCCTTTTGATTCTTCAGTCTTTGCCAGAAGACCTTGTTCATTGATTCAGAATGCATTGCACTATTCATCATCGCCCTAATTTCACAATGGGGAAGATGAATCCTGCTTAAATTTGAAGTCAGATGCCACGTAGATGCAACGTAGGACCTGTTCTCACATTAGATGCCACATAAGACCAACGTTTGATACATATGCTTCTTCTGACGGAGTTAATCAGGTTATTAACAGAAGAGACTAACGTGACGTAACGTTAGCAAATTAAGGGACCAAATTGAAAGAAAAATTATTTAGGGGACCAAAACGAAAACTAAAATAAAGTTAAGAGACAAAAAGTGTATTTTAGCCTATTTCATATTTACAATATCTAATTGTTGAATAATTTTGTTTAAATTAAAAATCTTAATATTAATCTTATTCTATCTTGAAAATTTCTTTGATTAACTACAATTTTTTAAATTATCAATAGTTTGATATGATCCGATTCAAATGCTTACTTTCTGTCCATAAAGTCTAACTTCACAACAAAAGAAGGTTAACTAAAGTTATCAAATTATAGCATAACATATTTGTTTTTTAAAATTATGCACTATTATTATTGTTCCGTTTCGATTATCCAGTGGGCAGAAAGTCTGGTTGGGCCTCCAATGATATGATATAGTTGTGTGTCTCCCACCTCTCTGGTCCGGTGAGCCGAGGAGGGGTGGATACTTGCAAAGACATTCCAACGCTCAAGTCAGTATATGTCTTAGCCTTTAGCTAGAGAATAAAAATAATAGCATACCTTTGTATGAAGATGTAAGCATTTTATAAAGAGTCGCCCTAAGTGGGCCAGGATGGTTGCACTCTGTGCTCCGAGGTCATATCTCGGGTTCATGCCACTTAACTGTTCTGAGTGAGTTCCCTCTGTTGTTGAGGTAACCCATCACTCTTGGATAATGTTTTTGGTTTCCCATACGCCTCCTTTGTCATTCTCACTCATGAGTAGGTAAGGTCTCTGCCTGCAAAGGTCGCGTGCTGGTCCTTTCTTTCTTGTGCTTAGGGGTTATCTATGATGATGACTCTTTCTGCTATGATATAGGCCTTGTTAGTTGCTCATGATGTGGTATGACTTTCCAGCTACTTGTCAAAGCATTATTTCCTCCTACGCTTATGAAACTCGTCTGGATAAGTTGCCCCCAGCTTATTGTTGAGATGTTTTTTCTGTGCCTCGCGACCTTCGCTTGGCAGTCTAATCGCCACCCTACTTTTACGAGTGGGCTAATCAATGCTTCTTTCTAGGCGGTAGTAATATGGTTCTTGGTAAGCACAATTCTAGTGTCATAATTATATGCATTAATGACTCGTTTCTATGTTAAACGTATCTAGACGGTAGTATTTGAGGCGCAATCAGTTTATAAATAGGCTCTTTATGCTGTTGTTTCCTCGTCGCATTTTCACATCCCTTTCTTTCGGAGCAATGCAACTTTCTGTCGTTACTAAGTGCTCAGATGAACATGATGGATTTTTCCAACAAGTTTAGCTGGCATTCAGTGGTGAAGGCGATTTGCATGTTATCTTTGATGTCCTTTGAGGTACAATCGTTGCTCTTCGGACTCATCTGTGCACTCAATTATCCTTCCCTTTCCGGATGTGTGTATGTGTCGTACGAAGATTATGAGTTGGATCATCGCCATCTCGGGCTAGGGTGTATTTTCTAGGTATGTTTTAACCCTTCGTGGCTGCAATGTGCTTCTATGAAGAGGATGATCGTAGGACTTCTTAGCAATTTAAATGACATGCTTCGGCTTCTTTTTCATGGCCGACCGAGGAACTCTAAGGCATGAAGTTTCTGCCAAATGGAATTTCCCTCTCACTGTGGTCTTTTCTCGACAAGTTCCTCATTTCGTCACGACGCCTCACCTGTTAGTGTTTTTGGGAAGTCACGATGTGCTCCCCTTTATTATATATTTTCTCTATTTTACGAATATATAGAAATGATCCCGAGTTTTTTTGTCTCGTTGTAATCCTTGATTCCAACAATTGTAATGCTTTTGTAATAACTGTAATAAACCAATTATTTTATGATGATGTATACTTTTATCATTCCAGTTGTTGCTTAGTGACTATGCTTTAGCATTTCTTTTGATGAACTCCTTATTTGTTCCATCTTTTGCAAGGCCTATCTTTTCTCCTACCCCGACCTTTTATTCCACCTTACTTGTGCTTTTTGCGGATCGGCGATGATTTCATGTAGAAACCGAAGTGCAGTAATGCTTGTGAAAACCGAAGTTCAATAATACTGGAAAGGGTTTCTCATAGGGGTATCAAGGGTCATACCTTGTGTCCCCTGGCAATCGAAAAAACCTCTATTGTTTCCTTTTTGATTTACTTTTCTTTTTCTCTAAGGCAGCCTCGTGTGTGGGGGTCGACAATGGAATTCATTGTGCGGGCCCCTATTTGTTGGTACCAAGGGAATTGACATCTCACGGTAATGTCTGTAGTTTCACCCTTATATTGTTGTGGCTCTCTTTTAAAAACTAGAGTCTACCGACCTCAAGTTTTGATGTGTGTCTCTATGGGATTGTTTCCTTGCTGGAAGCTTCTTATATCCTTCTAGTGCGTGGTTACTTAATACTTTAAATGTCTATTTCTTTCAGGGGGCTTGTTCCTTCGACCATGTGTTCCTTTTTTGATTCAACATTCCTAGTTAAAGTTTTCATGATTTAGGCGGGCTCCTCCTCGGCCTTCATTACTCGTTTATGACTTCTTTTGCATTCTCACATTTGTTTGCCTTCCAGACCTTTTAGTCATCTTAGGGAGTGTTTTTCTGACTCACCGGATTCATGGCCCTTTTTTATTTTCGTAGGGGCCTACCCTATTATGTTTGTCCTTCGTATTAATCCAATTGGTTGTGATTATTGGCATCTTTGTCTTTTTACCTCATTTAAGCGGTTTAGCTTGGACATATTTGTCTTTGTACCTCATTCTCTAACTTTTGCGGAGTCTCAGGGATGTTTTATTTTTTTGGGTCCACTTTCCGCTTTAACTTATTCAAAGTTTGGGAGACAGTGTTAACTATCTCGGGAGATTATCTTGGTTCATATAAGTAGGGGTGGGGTTTGTACCGAGTGTGCATCTCCTACACCAGCTAAGATCTCTTTCCCCCCTTGCCGCATACTCTTATACGCTTAGGCTCCCTTGACGAACTCTCAGAAATTCGTCCTTCGTCTTGGTCCTGGCGCTCAATGGAAAGTACTTGTCCAGGAATTTCTCTCGGAAAGTTTCCCATGTCAGCTCCTGATGAGCAGCTTCCATCATCAGCCTGGTGCCCTTCCACCAGTATTCAGCATCTCCTAGCAGTAGATAGGTGGCGTAGTTCACTTTCACTTCAGCTGGGCAGTTAAGTACCTAGAAGATTTTCTCTACTTCTTGTAGCCACAAATCCGCCTTCTCCGGGTCAGAGTCCCCATGGAACTTAGGAGGCTCATGGCAATGTAAGTCAACCAATCCTTTGGCCTCCGCAACTCACTCCTCTATTTGCTGTTTCAGCAGGTCGCGTTGATTCTTTGTGGCAGTTTGTTGGGCAACAGCAGCTGCCATCTCTGCTATAGCTTGGGCCATCTAAGCCATTTGGGCCATCTCTGGGTCATCAGCTCCAACAGTAGGGATATCGCGTCTTGGAGGCATTGGGTTCCTACAAGGTCCATAACCCAGTCAAAACCCCATAACATTTGGTGTGCCAACATACATTGCTTCAATTAAGAAGCAATTCAAACAGTCATAAGCAGAGCTGCTTCACTCAAGAAACAAGTCAGACACACAACACATAATTCACATAACTTAACACATGACACACTATTCCCCAACAATTCCCGACCGACTTGACCAGCTCTGGCTACCCATCTCACAGTCTGGTTAGGGCCGAACTGCTTTGATACCACAATGTAACACCCCAATTTTCTGAGCGCTACTGATCTAATTTCATCCTCTAAATGTGGAATGATTTTGGAAATATAATACTTGTCACAAGTCAGAGTATTAAGCGTTTTTCGAAACATGATGTACAGCTAATAACACAATAACCATGCAATTGAATATATATAAACATTCGCACGAAGGCGATCCAGGTTTTTTGAAAATACAAGATGCATAATACAACTCAAAAGGAATACTTCAAAAATATACACACGCCTATATCTGGGAACGACTCTAAGGAAAATTACACCAGAGACACCCATAGTTGGTCAACCTTACGACACTTACTAGGTCCTACAGTAAGTCTAATAAACCATGACTCAAAGAAGTTAATCGGATGGAGTCCTCCTCTGCAACGGTTGCCGACCTCAAGTGACTACATCTCTCCAGCTTGCACCATCATCTTGGGTGACATCCATGAGAATGCCCGATCACAAAAGCAAGGGTCATCTTCCGCACAAATGGCCAAATGGCCCCAACACAGTAGCCGGATATTCCCATACTAATAGGATAAAAATAACACTGACCCCGACTCAATAGTCAAGTCAAACACTAGCCCCAACACAGTAGCCTCATGACCCCAACACAATAGTCGTATGGCCCAAACACAGTAGCCTCATGACCCAAACACAGTAGCCTCATGACCCCAACACAGCAGCCTCATGGCCCCAACATAGTAGTCGTATGGCCCCAACGCAGTAACCTCACGACCCCAACTCAGTGGTCGTATGTAAGTCTGGCTCACACACGATTACTAGACATTAGTCCAACATTGGATTCCTAAATCAAGTATCGATATATGCATGAAATGCATCACCACTGTTAGTTCAGCACAAAGGGATCACTCGCGCGGAGTGTCCGAGATTTGTTTGGTTTATGTTCTAAACTCCCCTAGTTTAGAACCCCACATCACCGCCTCTTATTCTCACCTTAAATTCCTAAAGAAGTTCTCTTAATCTTTTAGAACTCCCTATTAGTTCGAAACATCATCATTTCAAAAATCTTTTTAGAATTTAGCTGTTGGAAACTCTTTGAAAATCTTTTCGAAAATCTTTTTGATGTTTTCTTTAAAAGAAAATGCTAGTTACAATTCTAGCTCTCTGATCCATAAAGGCGTTTTGTAATCCGGTTTTATTCTAGAAAAGAATCCCTTAATTAATTTAGAATCTTTGAAAGAATTCTTAGTGAAGTGTCTAATTGATTTTAATATAACCCACTTAGGTTTTCATTGGAAAACATTGGTTGATTTATCGACATAATTGGACATCCCAGTGTATGCCATCACTTACTCACCTTCGGTAATTCTCTCATTACCCACCATTCATCAAAATACACAGTCATTTATGCATTCATAATAATACATAAAGAATATTGTCAACAAGGTTACACATTACAACAGCTCATCGGAACATAATCAACATCACAATCACTTTACTCTAGACAATAATCACCCAAGCAAGCATTTCACATAATACTAAACATTTTATTCGGAAGATGCCCTTACCTTTGGCGCTTTTCTTCCGAGCTAACTCTAAGCTTCTAGGAACCTATACCTTCAATCACATTAATACACACTTAGGACACAATTAAGGGTTCTAAACCTTAGGTATAGGCCACGGTTTTAGGGTGAGTAAACCAAGGGAAATCATTTTTCTTAAACTCTTTAAACACTTAAAAACACATAGGAAAGCAAGAGTAAGGATCATTAGTCAAACTAATTCATTTCCTCACAAAACCACTTAACACTTAAGAAAATCCAAATCTGTACCTTAACTTCACCGATTTTATTAGAGTAGTAAACGGTGTTGGATTTGAGCAAATGACCACTCCATGGAAATCTTAGGATGTCTAGTTGTTGAAAATAATTTTTTATTTGGCATCAAATAAGTCATTTGGTACAGTTTTGACAAACAAGCTTCGGGTGTCCAGAAAATGATAGCCCACTATTTTCCAACTTGTGGTACATCTTAAATTATCAATACTCAACCAAATCTAGTAACATTTGTGTGCAAAGTGTAGAGAAATAAGTCTAGTTTCTAAAAAATTAAGAATCAATGAAAAAGGATATGTGTGGAAAACGTTATGACCAAAACACTAAACAAATGTTAATGCAGATTTTCATGGCTCATAAACTAGATCATGATAAAATGAAAGCTTTTTTAACTAGAACAACAAAGGCTCAACCTTTCTACTAGTAAGCACAAAGGCTCACCAAAATGTGGTTTTTCATAACCCAAAAGCAAGATCATAAACCTAAGAACATCGTTTTAAAACATAAGGGCCCGTTTACTTTGTTTTCCAATTTTCATTTTCTGTTTTCAATAAGATAAACATACTACAACACACATTACCAATGAGATGTTATACAAAATGGCGATTTGTGGTCCAAGAAGCAATAACATATTTGGAAATGGTGAAAACAACTTTGATCATTTTAACCATTTCCAAATATGCTACTCCTTGCTTATATATATCATCTCACTTTGGATCTCATCTTCATGACAATGTGAGTTGTAGTATGTATATCTTATTGAAAACAGAAAATAAAAATTTGAAAACAAAGTAAACAGACCCTAAACTTGTGAAATCAAAGGAAATGATGAAACTTTCCCAAAAAGGTAACTTAACTTCTTGAAAAGAGAACTTGAAGTTCATGAACACATAAGAACATAAATGAAGAGAAGAACTCATCCTTACCCTTGGTGGAAGATGATTGGTGCAAGATCAAAAGGAGAAGGAAGATGAATTTTGGTTCAAAAGCTCCAACTTCTCTCTAGGTTTTTCTACTACTTTCTCTCTCAAGATTTCCTTCTTCCCTTCAACGAATGCAACAAAATTTACTCCCTCCCTATTATGTGTGTGGGCATGACTATAAGACAAGGGGAGGGAAGTGATTGTGAGCTCTTAAAATATCTATGACAAGGCCATGCTTAAGGCCATACCTTGTACTATGCAAAGCCATGCTTCACCATTCCTACACCATACCTTATCCATTCCGACACCATGCTTCCCATCAACCACTCCCACCTACTAGATTTCTCTCTTGACTCTAGGTCAAATGGGCCTTGTCGTCACAATATCGCTGCATCTGATCGTGTTATCGATTGCTCGCTCGACGATTAATCGCGTAAATTAATTTAACGAGAAATTAATACAACGCGTGACTAAAAAATTATTCGCATATAATTTCTTCACCGATAAAACATGAACTCGCTCTTAGAATCACATATATTCACACCAAGCTACGATTAGAATTTTGTTGAAATCGGAATTCGTTAGAATTTTCTCTCGGGTAAAACTTATCCGGCAGCTCAAAACGCGATGAAATTTCATTAGAATTTTTTGACAAGATTTGAACCATCAATTAATAATAAATATTAATTCTCAAATATAGTTTCATCTTTTGTAAACATGCTGCAAATTCCTGAACGCTTGCATCCTTCCATAAATGCTAAGATAAGTGACTTCATTGTGGAGCATTATTGGCACATACCTTCTGCTCTTCTTCAATTTCCTTCCCTGGTGGCTGCAATTCAAAGGATTGATATCCCTCGTTACTCCAGTTCATACACTTTGATCTGGAACAAATCTAAATCAGAGACTCTTTCTCTCAAAGAAGCCTATAAACTTGAAGCTCCTACCACTCATCCGCTTCCTTGGAGTAATTTAATATGGAGACGAGCCTTTCCTCCCGCTAAGTCTGTTCATATCTGGCGTTTATTACACAATAAATATCCCACGGATAATGCTTTAAGAAGTCGTGGCTATACATTGGTCTTAATGTGTAGTTTATGTGGTGCAAATTCTGAAACAACCTAACATCTTTTCTTTGATTGTCCATTTGCTACTAATTTGTGGTCTTTGTTAGCTTCTTGTGCAGGTGTCTCCATTGATCATTCTTCCATCAATTCGGTTTTGAAAATTCTAAACAGGAACTGGAGCACCCAGGTGCAGGATGTGCTTGTTACTACGATTGCAAACACTGTTTGGGTAATATGGTATGCTCGGAACTAGTCTCGTTTTGACAACATAGATGTCCCTTGGCAGCATGCCTCCAATTTGATAATTTCAAATGTCCAGCTTTCGGGTCTCCAGTCTACGGGTCATATGCATAATGATGTTAATAAGCTAGTGTTACTTAAGCGTTTCTTGGTTGATGGGAAACATAGGACAACCCCTCGAATAGTTGAACTTCTTTGGTCTCCATCTATCTGCACTTGGATCAAAGTAAACACTGATTGTGCTGCTAGAGGTTCCCCTGGAATTACTGCTTGTGGAGGGATTTATAGAGATAGCAGTGCTGCCACCCTAGGGTGCTTTTCTTACAACATTGGCATAGCTAATTCTTTGGAGGCCGAGTTACTAGGTGCAGTCATTGCAATTGAGATTGCTCATAGAAAGGGTTGGCATAAACTTTGGTTGGAACGCGACTCCAAGCTTGTGACTCTGGCCATTTCCAACTATGATATTGTTCCTTGACGACTTCGCACCAGATGGAAAAATTCAATGCAGCTTATTAAAAACATGCAGTTTATTTGTTCTCATATTTTTAGGGAAGGAAACTCTTGTGCTGACAATTTAGCTAATTTTGGAATTTCTCATACTGGCCTTAGTTGGTGGAATACCATTCCTTTATTTATTACAAAGGAATTTTTCCAAAATAGGATTGGCCTTCCTAATTTTCATTTTACTTAACTCTTCATGGGTTTGGTTTTATGCCCCCCATGCCTTTGTATCTTTTTGCTTTTTTATAAATAAATCTTGGTGGTGCTGCAGATGATTGGTAGGGGCTCGGGTGCTAACCTAGTTAGGATCCTTGCCTTCTACAGTGATGCCTTTGCACAACCAACTTTGCTAAAAAAAATATAGTTTCACCTTGATGAATTTCATTCACTTGATTAACGACAAAAGTACGCGTCATCGCGTCAAACAGAAAAACCCACAGAAATATGTCGGTGATTTCACATTAAAAGCAGCATACGTCTACGCTGTCTATTAATCTGAATTGACACCGAAATAGGAATCGTTGAAAATAATTCGACACAGTTCCTCGTACTCTCAGCAAGTCATCGAGGTGATCAGTCTCTACAACTTACCTTTAAGTATTTAGGACCATATTGATAAAACAATTTTCATAAAAATTGGAGTGTCACACAGTGAGTATTTTCGCTATTATCCAAATAGTTACAACACTTTTGAACCACACCTTGGCTAAAAGCTCTTGATAGTTTTTTTCAATAGATCTATCTACTGTCTCTTTTTAGAAACACTCTCCTAGCTTTCCAAAAAGGATCTAACTTAGTGCTTTCTCACCAAGACTCACCAACCATCATAGCTTGATAGAAAGGGACTGATTTACAGAATAAGTGTAAGTGTTTGGGGGATATCTATGGCTTGAATACAGAGAAATGATTTAAAATATATACATGTTACACAAGCTAAACATACTCAAAATATATCCCAGAGTAAGTAGTTCAGTGTTCTTGAGTGTGGTTAAGAGGAGGTTGGCTGATGCTTTGATTCTCAATAAGACAATTCAGATGCACTCTCACACTTCAATCCTTGGGTCTGCTGATGTAGTTATATGGATTTGGACCTTTGTGACCGTTGGGAAGCTTTTCATTTCTAGCAAGAGTGATTTGATGTGTGGCAAGAAAAGTGTCACCTACTGTGTACTTTCCTACAGAATGTCATGTCAAGTACTTTCTGCAGACATAAACTTCTCTTAATTCCTTTCTCCAGAGTATCTTCTCAGGTTGACTTTGAATCATCTCAACATTGATTTCAGGTGTTGGATCTTCAATTAACACTTGTCTTGAATGTTCTTTTGACTTGGTAGCATTTAATACACGTTACTAATGTTGTTTGCTTTTTATCTGAGATGATGCTTCCTATTGAGAGTAGGTTGTTGATATGTACCTACTCACTCAAAGTTGGTTTTTCTTGACTTGTTTAATTTTAGCATAGCCTTCTGATACGTTTCACTTATTGGTATAAGACAAGTCTACTTTAGGTCGTTTCCTTTTGTGAATCATGATACGGTTTGCAACTGCAGTAGGCATGTTTATTCATTCTTCTCATGCAAACCTTCTCATCTTAGTAATAGAGTAACTGAAACCTGCTCACTTAGTATAAACTCATATAAAGTGATTAGATACCAAGATGTCAGATAATTTAAACATCATTCATAAAGTTTGTTTTCAGCAAAACACTATTTGAGAGATTTTGCCTCAACACAATCTACCTTATCATTCGCCTTGCTTATATCAAAATTGAGAACCACATCCCCATCTTTCCACTCATCCTTCCTTTCAAGAAATGTATAATCTCTATAGCAACCATTGCATTATCTAAAATAAAATGTCCAGGAACAAACATTGATTGAATAGAAGATACGTATTTAGAAAGTACCTTTTTAAGTCTATTGGCAATAACTTTCGAAATAAGCTTATAGACAACATTACAAAGAGATATAGGCTACCAATCCTTCATAGATACCGGGTTATCAACCTCTGGATTGAAAGTGATATTAGTATTGTTAATAGCACCAGGAAAAAAACTGGCCAACTATAACAAGCAGTAAAAATCTCATCACCACAAAGGTTCTAAAACCGCTTATAAAAGGCAAGATTAAAACCATCCGGACCTAAAGCCTTATCAAAATGCATTTGCTTCAAGGGGTGTACACGGGTCGGGTTGGGTCAGTTTTGACCAAACCCGATGCCCGAACCAATAAGATTTTCTCGGTTTAGGTTGGGTTGAAAATTCGTAGTTTTTTTTTTTTAAATCCGAACCAAACCAATCCGGTGATGAGCGAGTTAGTTCAGATTGGATTCGTGGGTCACGAGACAAAAAAAACAACGATTAAAATTCCAAAAATAGTGTCATTTAACACTTAAAATTCCAACAACACTTAAACTAAATTCCACAGTTTTAAAATGACATTCTATTCCACAAAATAGAAAGAAACCCTAATTTCTATGTGATAATAAAGTACATAAAAAAATAAAAAAATAAATTTCATAGCATTGAGTTGGGCTCGTGGGTTCACAGATTTGAAATCATAAATCTGTTACCCAAACCAAATCACTTTGAGTTTGAACGGGTTGGTTCAAGTTCGACCCAAACTACGGAAAAAAAAAACCGAACCAAATGCTTTGGATTGGGTTGAATCGTTGGGTTGATTAGGTCAACCTCCATCCATGTACACCTGTATTTGCTTCAACGCCTCAAAGAATTCCATCCGAGAAAACGGGCACGGCAATGACTCATCATCTTCCATTGATAATCGCGGCTCAATAGCCTCAAGAACTCGTGTATAACTCCCATCACGATGGGCAAATAGATCGTCAAAATACTTCTTCGCTACCGTTTTAATTTGTAAAGCATCTTTAGTGAGCAAGTTGTCTTCTGTTTGGATCTTTGTAATTTTAATAACCTTTGAACAACTCGTTGCCGAAGCATGAAAGAAACGAGTATTTAATAGGCTACCAATCCTTCATAGATACCGGGTTATCAACCTCTGGATTGAAAGTGATATTAGTATTGTTAATAGCACCAGGAAAAAAACTGGCCAACTATAACAAGCAGTAAAAATCTCATCACCACAAAGGTTCTAAAACCGCTTATAAAAGGCAAGATTAAAACCATCCGGACCAAATACCTTATCAAAATGCATTTGCTTCAAGGGGTGTACACGGGTCGGGTTGGGTCAGTTTTGACCAAACCCGATGCCCGAACCAATAAGATTTTCTCGGTTTAGGTTGGGTTGAAAATTCGTAGTTTTTTTTTTTTTAAAATTCGAACCAAACCAATCCGGTGATGAGCGAGTTAGTTTGGATTGGATTCGTGGGTCATGAGACAAAAAAAAACAACGCTTAAAATTCCAAAAATAGGTTCATTTAACACTTAAAATTCCAACAACACTTAAACTAAATTTCACAGTTTTAAAATGACATTCTATTCCACAAAATAGAAAGAAACCCTAATTTCTATGTGATAATAAAGTACATAAAAAAATAAATAAATTTCATAGCATTGAGTTGGGCTCGTGGGTTCACGGATTTGAAATCATAAATCTGTTACCCGAACCAAATCACTTTGAGTTTGAACAGGTTGGTTCAAGTTCGACCCAAACTACGAAAAAAAACTGAACCAAATGCTTTGGATTGGGTTGAATCGTTGGGTTGATTGGGTCAACCTCCTTCCATGTACACCCGTATTTGCTTCAACACCTCAAAGAATTCCAACGAGAAAACGGGCACGGCAATGACTCATCATCTTCCATTGATAATCGCGGCTCAATAGCCTCAAGAACTCGGGTAAAACTCCCATCACGATGGGCAAATAGATCGTCAAAATACTTCTTTGCTACCGTTTTAATTTGTAAAGCATCTTTAGTGAGCAAGTTGTCTTCTGTTTGGATCTTTGTAATTTTAATAACCTTTGAACAACTCGTTGCCGAAGCATGAAAGAAACGAGTATTTAAATCACCATTCTTAAGCAGAAAAGCTTTAGCATGTTGCCTCCAAAACTTATCTTCCTGAACTATCAAATTAGTCATACGCTCCTTTAAAGCATAAAATTCAGCAACCCCAACTTCATCACGACGATCTGCAAGACTGCTAATTGGTTTCTACACTGGTCAATTTCATTTTTGAATATGGTTCGAAACTTTCTGCTCCTCCTCAGCAAACTCGCAGTGCACTCCACATCCCCAACAAGACCTTGCTTCCATCCCGTGTGCACCACCTCATACAAATCGGATTCCACTATCCAGTGGTTTTCAAACCGGAATCTTCTATGGCTAGGGACTGAAAGTGCTGGCTCACGCTGCAGTAACAGCGGTGTATGATCTGAAATGGAAGCAATAAAATTCAACCGTCTGACATGTGGGAACATAGCTAGCCAATCCTTATTCGCCATAGCTAGCCAATCAACTAACAGAATTTGGTATCAAAATAAACTTCAACACCGTGTCAATTGATACTATTCCTTACTTTGCAACCGCTCCATGCTATAGAATCCATCAAAATACCTTTTTTCGATCAACCTCCTTATCATTTTACTCTTTCTGTCCAAATTATAAGATTCTTTTAGCAAAATCTCTCCCACCAAAAAATATAATTAATATGGTTAAAAACAATAAATTTGTTTACAATTTTTATTATTTTACGTAAACTACCCTTAAATTTATTGGGAAGGTAAATTACATTACACTTCATTTAACTTATTGATTAAAACAAATATAAATTAACTAAGGATAATAAGGGAAAAAATAATAATTAATACTACAGACAAACTTCAAAAAGATCCTATAAAATGGGACAAATAAAAAACTAAAAGACTCTTATAATTTGGGACGGAGGGAGTAATTATTACCGACAAACACTGGGCATAGAAATGTCATTTAATATTTGGCATGATTTTTTTCTAAAGACTTAATTATACTTTTAATTGCTCTAATATGAATTATGTAAAATTTTGACCCCTCAATCTTTTTTTAACCAAACAAGTCCCTCTATGTTGAAAATCAAGCAAATTTAATCATGCCAGCAATTTTCTTTTACCTAAAATCCTTCAATTCTCTTTCTTAATTCAAATATAAGGTGTTTTGGTAATCTTTTTATGATGAAATTTGCCATTCCACACCAAAAATGATCTTTGTGTTGATTTTTACTAATCTCAACTTCTTCAGAGACGAAGTCATCATGAGACATATCAGTTTAATGACCGTCAACTATTATTGTTGAGTTACTATTAAGTTAGAAAGTTACTAAGTCATATTGCCATTACCTACAGGCCGTTACTTAGTTTTTTTTTTTTTTTTTTTTTTTGATAAGCAGGCCGTTACTTAGATGAGTTATATTTCATCTAGGAGGTACAGATGTTAACCAAGTCTTCTAAGATCTAGGTATCATGCTTCCTAGTTGCCTGTACTTCCTACATAAATGTGTGTTGTTTGTGGGAGCAATAACAAAAGTAAATCATAATTGACCTTTTGGATTTGACAAACTAGTTCCATAGAGCAATACAAGGAACAAGATCACTTACGATTTAGTTTTCTTACGTTAACTAATACATGTACATGGAGTATAATACACCAATCTCCAGAGTTCTTGAGGCGTGTTGTCTGCTATTTTTTTTTTTTTTTTTTTGATGAATATGTTGTCTGCTACTTGGAGTTTCTTCATTTATTTCGTTTGATGAGTCACTGTCTGCCCAAGTTCTCATGTTTGCCATTTCCAACATACTTTTTTACAATTTAATGATCATATCTGCATTGACAAGAAAGCAACCATTAATATCCATGATCATTTCTATATCTTAAATCAATTTAATGATCTTGTCGACAATGACAAGGCAAGAAATCAACCAAGGACCTATTTGGTGGCCATAATAAGATAAAAGACGGATAGGGCATGAGAGTTGAATATAAAGATATGATATGAACATAATAATCTCTTATATTTTATTTTATCCAATATTTGCTACACACCCGATACTATTCGAACCAGATAGTATTATGTTATCCTATTTTGCATTTGAGATGAACCAAAATTATATGATATAAATTGCATGCAAATGACAAAATTGTATATAATTTTTTAATATATCTTTTCGGTTTTTTATAAATTAATCTAATTTTTGAATATTAAAAAATATATAAGTAGCAAATAATTTCAACTGAGAGTTGGAGCACGTGATGTATAACGAGTAATTTCAACCTTTAAAAACTGAATTCATCAACAGAGAACATGTTTCCAACGGTCAGTGATGGAAATTTAAAATCGACGCATAAGGAATAGTTGCGGAGAGAATTGCTGCAAGAGAAGGGGATCTGTCGGCCTCGCGATTGAAATTGGAGGGATGTCAGCGGCATTGGCACTGCTGCTCGTTATTATTGGCATTGCTATATAAAGAGAGAGGGATGGGAGACGAAGCACTGAACTGAAACTTGAGATCGTTGTCTTCCTCACTGTCGTTGCCGAAGGTCTGAGATGCCATGACGTGAGTCAAGCACTGCACAACGGCTTTGGAAGCTATGTTCTGGGTGAGTTTGATGATAGAGAGGCCAATGGAAGAAGTACTTGGCCATGACTGAGGATGGGCTGGTGACATTTCCGGGGGCAAAGTAGTCAGTGCTGCCAGGACTGCCAGTCTGTGCAGTCACTGATGCTGGGAAGAATCTAGCTGGTTATGTCGATTGTGTGTGTGGTGTTAGTTATGGAGGCAGTAGCGGTGGTTGAAGAAGTGATGGTTGGGGTGAGGGTGAGAAGGGAAAAATGTGTCTATCCTATTATACTTCCCCCCACAGTCAAGGATAAATTTGCACTGATAAACAAGATAGGATAAGTGACTAGGATATCTTATGCTATTCTATCTTCCTTAGGCCAAAATGAGATGAACTACCAACCACGATAAACTACAGAAACTATCGAGTCAAAACATCCTGGTTGCTTGGAAACCTATTGGCAACACAACATTCGCTAAGATCACTTTTACTCCATTCTATTTCAATCCATCTGAAAATTTTGTTGAATTTCCTAATCCTCCATGCTATGCAAAGACACTCCCTTTTTAGAAAATTAGATTCCAAGACAAAGAACTCAAATTATCCCAAAACCTGAAAATAAAATTTTGAACACCTATTGGAATTTAATAGAAAGCAAGGTGCATTTTAAGTGTGAGAGGAGAGACCCCTCCTTCCCCCATGGAGAAGAAAAAAAAATTATACTAATAGCCAAACAGTTAGTAATTCCAAATTGGACAAATCTGCAAAAATTTGTTTTCCATCTTTTGTCTGAAGCTTGCTCTATTCCCCAACAGAAGCATCTATCCAATATTATTGTCACAACTTCTAAAGCATTAGAGAAAACTTATTATATAATCTTATTCTAAAGTTGCCAAACTAAATCTTACACTGAACTGAGGTATCACTGATTGGAATATATGACCACAACACCAACAACACATGCCTTAGCTAGTTTCCCATAACACGAAGACTACGTTTGGGTGTATGTACAGACGACAAAATGCAGGGAGTTGAATGAATTAACATAAGTTGTTATTGTTTAGAGAATTTAAAATAGGATAAAATATAATAAAACCTAAATATCATTTCACCTCATACCTCTTTTTTTCACCCTCAAATTGATAGAACTAACTAATTGTATCTTTTTACCATTTCATTCAATTGAATCAATTCCCAGTAAATGAACAAAAAAAATCCCTTTGTTTATCATACATCCAAACAACATTAAGGTGAATTAACCCAATTCATTCCATTCACTATGGCTGAAATAAAGCAAAGAACATCAACCTAATTGTGATGAAATGCCTTTTTTTTTTCTTGAATCCCAACAAAGCCACAGTTTCATAGATAAAAACATCTCATTATATCATTGTCAATTGGTATCCATCTTATGAGAGCAAAGAAAACAGGCGGAGAAAGATAAGTCACCTAAGTGGAAGGTGAAATCGGGGCATTAATGGTGCTGTAAATTTTGGAGAGGCGACCAGTTGGGGGCTTGAATCGAACAGGTTTCTTCTTAAGGCCAAAAACCTCTTGCACCAAAGGCACATGAACAAGCACCAGCTTCCACGCCAATAACCAACCTACACACACAATTTCCCTGTGATTTCTTTTCAATTCAACATGATGAAAAAGCAACGAATAGAGAAAAATATAAATTACCTAGAGTGATTAACGAAAGAACGAACGCTATGGCGAGGAGTGGACGCAGAAGGAGGATTGCCGTGTATTCCCAAAACGACAACGATGACTCCATCTGCTTTCCCCCTTCGCTGCACCAACCTCGATTTCAAGTCTTCAACTCAACTACTTCATCTGGGCCTTGATAATCCATCTGGTCCAAATTACACATCACAGCTTTCAAAATGGGAATTATCAAATACAACCCCTGTTTTGCTATCATACACCCTCTATCGTGTTTTCATTTTTTCCCTACAATGTCCTTGTCCAAAAGTATAATTTTGGACATCCAGTCCACCCGTAGATTTTCCTTTCGGAGGATCGTTTTCGGACTATTTATAACATCCAAAAATATGTTTTTTTGGACAAAATTTAGTTGTCTTTAGTTATATATTTCTAGATACATTTTGCTTCTCTCTGAAAATATATTTTTTGAAGTTACTTTTTTGTGCTTTTTTATTCGAAAAATCCCAAGGAATTCCCTCACCCTAACAACCATAATATCATATCATATGATGGATGTTCAACACTCTTTACGAGACTTATGGGTGTGTTTGATACACATTAAAGTACTGGACAAGCAGAACAGTACAGGACAAACCCTTGAGTCAGTGGACAATTTTTTGTCTTTTATCTTGTTTGGTGGACAATGGACAATGCAAACAAAATAACATGTAATTTACTTTTTTTATAAGGAAACGTGGTGGCTCAAAGACTAAGGAACAATACGGGGGATGTTACACCCCATTACATCAAAACGAAACTTAAGGCTAAGCTCAGCAGAAGGAATATCTACTATAGTCCAAATAAAATCCCCATGGTGACCTAAGTTAGCTTGTAAGTCAGCAAAATTATTAGTTTATCTATAAATTAAATATTGGAAACTGAGACCTAGCAATCAAGAGCGCGAAGAAGAAGAAGGACTTCTGAAAGAAGCGGCTGAAGGGCATGCTTCAAGCATAAACCATTGTATACAAGCTTTGACACAACTTGTGAATCAACTTCAATAAGGGGGAAGATGTGAATACATGCCTTGACAGGATGATTTTGATGATTGACAAAAGGGAGTCTTGCAAATAGTCAACCGTGCAAAAAGTGGAAAAGAATACCAAGACGCGTATCAAGAATGATTGTTTCTCAAGTCTTTGGGTTCTGGGTATTTATTTATCTTTATTAAGACAATTTGTAAGTAGTAATAAAAAGCTCTCAATTAAAATTAAATCACACACGCACAAAATATTTTGACATGCATATCTCGTGTCGGATGTCGAGATGAGGAAGTGGGATGTCGGTGAGGAGGAAGTCGTGTCGAGCTACGAGGAAGTGGTATGTCGAGCGAGGAGGAAGTCGGCGTGTCGGCGATGAGGTCGCATCTGGGGTCTCGTGTCGGTGATGAGGTCAGCGTCTTTATGAGCTTAGAGGCGATGAGGAGGTCGTATCGATTTGTGTTAAATTAGTGCGAGGTCTTTTGCCGTGTTAGGTAAATCAGCAGAGCTTTGTCGAGGTAAATGCAATAGGCTGGCAGGAGACGTCTGTAGGCTGTCTTGAGGTCTGTAGAGAGTTTGTCTTGAGGTCGTATCTTGAAAGCCGTCTCAGTGTTTTCAATTCTTTCATGTTCAACGCATAACGGACAAATTCCAGCAGACAGATCCTGTATGGCAGCAAATCCTCAACAGAAAAATCTTCTTAAAGTGACGCTCCTCCATTGCCTATATAAACACGACTCGTGAGCCTTGTAAAATACAACAACCAGGTCAATTTTGTGCCAAAAACTACCATCAAATATTTTCATCACTCACACTTATTTGAGCACAATTTTTGAGAGCCTTTTTATTCTACATTATTTGAGTTGTATTATTTGAGCTTCAATTTGTTATATCTGCACTTATTAGTGTATCTTTCTCATCTCATTTATTTGTAGAAAATCATTTCTTTTGGGTAGGAATCCCAAGGTGTTCATAGAGGTGATATCTCTTGAGCGTTGCTCGTATAGAGTTGTAAAGGTTTCTAATTGAACTTTGATTTAAAAGCTAGTGATTTAGTGAAAATCCATAGTGGTTTGCTTTGGGGGACGGGGCGTAGGCCCACGAGGTGTTTGGTGGCGGAACTGTATAAATTCTTCGCGTGCTCTTCTTTGCTCTCTGTCTCTTTATCATTCAAGCACTTTATTTATTTTTGTTCTTTATTTATTATTCAGTCATTTATTTTCGTAATTTTTTATATAAGCACCGCTATCACAATTCACCCCCTCTTGTGTTTGAAGTCAATTGGTAACAATTGGCATGAGCTAGAATCTTGTATAAAGGACTTAGTCTCGAGAATGACTTGAGCAATTCTGAGGAACTTCCATGAGCAGACCCCATTTTTCAATGGTGAGGGTATGGTTATTGGAAGGATAGAATGCAAATCTTTCTTGAGGGTGTTGATCTTGATATTTGGGATCTTTGTGGAAAATGGTCCATTTGTCCCCACTTAATCGATTAATGATCTGCATTGATAGACAAACCAAGATCACTTTGGACCAGATGATAAGAAAAGGTCGATACAATTTGAAGGCTAAGAACATCATCACTTACGCTTTAAGCTCGATGAGTTCTATAGGGTCTCAAATTGCAAGGCACTAAAGAAATGTGGGACACCCTTCTATTGACCCGTGAAGGTACTCTGAGGTCAAGAGGGCTCGAATGAACACATTAACCCATGAGTATGAGTTATTTAGGATGAAACCAAGTGAAAACATACAAGATATGCAAAAAAGGTTCATCCATATAATAAACCATCTCAGAGCTCTTGGGAAAGTCTTCAGTAATGAAGATTTGATTAACAAAGTTCTTAGATGTCTAAACCAGGAATTAGACCCAAGGTCAACTGCTATATTTGAATCTAGAGACTTATCTTACTATGACCTTGGCTACTTTGTTTGGAAAATTGCAGGAACATGAAATTGAACTAAATCGTCTCATGGAAAGCGAAGAAGGCGATAAGAAAAAGGGCTCGCCACTCAAGCAAGCATTGAGAAGCGATGATGGCGAATGTGATTTCCTTGAAGATGAAAATAATGAGGAAAACATGGAGTCTAATGGTTCGCAAATTCAAAGGTTCATGAGACTCGAGAAACAAGGTAAGTTCCCAAGCTCTCGAAAGAAAAGTGATGAAACAACTTCTTTTAATCTCTACCTTGCTACAAGTGTGGAAAGAAAGGTCATAAAACCCGATTGTCCTCAAAACCAAGCGAGGAATGAGAAATTTGAAAAAGAAACCACCAAAGGATTGAAGGAAGAAAAACTTACATTGCCTGGGATGATAATGATATGAATTCTTCTGATGAATCGAAAATGAAAGAAGGCTCACCTTAGTCTAATGGCAAATCATGATGAAGATGAGGTAAATTAAATTTTATGATCTGACTCTTCTTTAACTTATGATGAATTACTTGCTGCTTGTGAAGAATTCAATAATGAAACGATTAAACTTGGAAAAATTGTTCTTTCTTCTAGAAAACCATCTCTTGTCTTGAATCAAAAATTGAAATTTTAAACAAAGAGATAGTGATTCTTAAAAAGAAAAACAAGTTCTTTATAATTGAAACTTCTCCTCCATATCTTGTGAAAATAAAAAGGATGAAGTTTTAAAATGCAATGAGTGTAGTGTTTTTGAAAAATAAGGTTAAGGATTTAAATAACACTCTTGCAAAATTCACGATGGGAAGAGATAATCTAAACATTATGTTAGGAAACCAAAAAGGTACTTTTGGAAAAGCCGGTTTAGGTTATCATCCAAAAATTCATGAAAAATCTTTTAAACTCTTCAATCACAACAAACCACTCAAGTAGTCACTTTCATTAAATGCTTTCCTTTGTGGTAGAAATGGTCACACTGCCTCTATTTGCAATATTAGAAAGAATAAAAATGTAGTTGGCAAAAGATGTGGATTCCAAAGGGCACCTTGCCCAAGACTAACTCCATATGGACCCAGATGGTTTGGGTACCAAAGGTTAAAATATGATTTGTTGTTGTAGGTGTGGCTTGAAAAGGACTTAAATTGGTATCTTGATAGCGGTATTTCAAAGCACATGACCCAGGAGACAAAAGCAAGTTCTCCTCATTGGTACCTAAGAATAGTGGTTATGTCGGTATGGTGACAACATGAGGTAAAATTCTTGGGATTGGTTCTATTGGTAAGAGTCCTAATCCCCTTATTGAAAATGTTTTGTATGTGGATGGTTTGAAGCATAATTTGCTAAGCATTAGTCAACTTTGTGATAAAAGGAAACAAAGTGGTTTTCGATTCTTCAAAATGCATGGTCATGGATTCTATAAATGAAAATGTTATTGTAATTGGACCTAGAATTGGAAATATCTATATGCTTGATTTAGATAAAATACCTTGAATGATGCATGTTGTCTTATTAGTAAAGAGGATGAATCTTGGCTATGGCATAGGAGAATGGCTCATATTCACATGGATCATCTTAATAAGTTAGTTCGAAAGGACTTAGTAATTGGCTTACCAAAGCTTTGTTTTGAAAAAGATAAACTTTGTGATGCATGTCAAAAAGGAAAACAAGTAAAGGCATCTTTCAAATCTAAAAATATTGTTTCTACAAACCGGCCTTTACAACTTTTACATATGGATATATTTGGCCCTTCTAGAACTAAAAGCTTTGGTGGCAATTACTATGCTCTTGTTATTGTGGACGACTATTCTCGCTATACATGAACTTTATTTATTTCTCACAAAAATGATGCTTTTAATGCTTTTCGAAAACTTGCAAAGGTTATACAAAATGAGAAGGGACTTAACATTGCTTCCATTCGAAGTGATCATGGTGGGGAATTTGAGAATGAAGCATTTGAAGCATTTTGCACTGAGAAAATGGCATTGATCACAACTTTTACGCTCCAAGGACACCGCAACAAAATGGAGTGGTTGAAAGGAAAAATCGGTCTCTTGAAGAGCTAGCGAGGGCGATGCTCAATGAGACTAACCTTCCTAAGTACTTTTGGGCGAGGCAGTGAGCACCGCTTGCTATGTGATGAATCGAGTTCTTATAAGACCGATCCTTAAGCAAACACCGTATGAACTCTACAAAGGAAGGAAGCCCAACATTTCCCACCTTCACGTTTTCGGATGCAAGTGTTTTGTCCTAAACAATGGTAAGAATAACCTTGGAAAATTTGATGCCAAAGCGGATGAAGGTATATTTCTTGGATATTCTATTTCTAGTAAAGCTTTTCGAATTTATAATAAGAGAACTTTGACTATTGAAGAATCTGTGCATGTTACCTTTGATGAGTCTAACCCAAAATCTTTGGTAGAAGATAGTGTTGATGATCTTGCAGAAATATTGGGAAATAGTCACTTAGAAGATTCAACCGAGTCCAAAGATGAAGATGAAAATCCTTTGCCACAATCTTCTAAGGAATCTCCTCATTCAAATCTATCAAAAGAATGGAGAGTCTCAAAACATCATCCACTTGACAATATAATTGGCGATATCTCTAAAGGGGTAACAACTCGAAACTCTCTTAATCATGCATGTCTTTTCATGGCTTTTGTTTCTCAAGTTGAACCAAAGGACATCAATGAAGCCATTATTGATGAACATTGGACCCTTGCTATGCAAGAGGAATTAAATCAATTTGAAAGAAACAATGTTTGGGAACTAGTTCCTAAACCTAAAGATCATATAGTCATTGGGACCAAATAGGTCTTTCGCAACAAGTTTGATGAAAACGGTATTATTGTTAGAAACAAAGCTAGACTTGTTGCAAAAGGCTACAACCAACAAGAGGGGATAGATTTCGATGAATCCTATGCACCTAGCTAGATTAGAAGCCATTCGTATGCTTCTAGCATTTGCATGTGTCATGGATTTTAAACTTTTTCAAATGGATGTAAAGAGTGCTTTTCTAAATGGTTATATTCAAGAAGAAGTATATGTTGATCAACCTCCCGGTTTTGAAAATTTTGAATTTTCAAATCATGTTTTCAAATTGAAAAAGGCTTTATATGGTTTAAAACAAGCTCCGAGAGCTTGAGTGCGAAGGTTGAGCAAATACTTACTTGAAAAAGGTTTTGAAAGAGGAAAAGTTGATACTACTCTTTTCATCAAACATAAGAAGCATGACATTTTACTTGTTCAAATTTATGTCGATGATATAATATTTGGTGCTACTAATGAATCCTTGTGTAAGGAATTTTACGATATCATGCAAAGTGAATTTGAAATGTCAATGATGGGAGAGCTAAATTACTTCCTTGGACTTCAAATCAAACAAACAAAGGAAGGAATATTCATCAATCAATCCAAATATTGCAAGGATTTACTCAAGAAATTTGGAATGACCGATGCAAAAGAAATCTCAACTCAATGAGCACTTCATGCTATCTTGACAAAGATGAAGGTGGTAAAGTCGGTCGAAGTAAGTAAGTATAGAGGTATGATAGGATCTCTTCTCTATCTCACTTGCTAGTCGTCTGATATTATGTTTAGTGTTTGTATGTGTGCGTTTTCAAGCTAGTCCTAAGGAATCACATCTCTCTGTTGTAAAAGCGCATTATGAGATACCTCATTGGCACACAAAACACGGGTTTATGGTACCCCAAAGGTGCCGAATGCACTTTGATTGGGTACTCGGATTACGATTTTGCGGGTTGTAAATTGGACCAGAAAAAGCACTAGTGGGACATGTCACTTACTTGGGAATGCCTTGGTTTCATGGCATAGTAAGAAACAAGTATGGCTTTGTCCATTATTGAAGCGGAATACGTTGCAGCAGGTAGTTGTTGTGCACAGATCATTTGGATGAAACAACAGTTGAATGATTATGGAATCAATCTGAAAACTGTTCCAATTAAGTGCGACAATACTAGTGCCATAAACCTCACGAAAAACCCGGTTTATCACTCCCGGACCAAACACATAGAAATTAGGCACCATTTTATTAGAGATCATGTTCAAAAAGGAGATTGTGTGATTGAGTTTGTGGAAACATCTAAACAACTCGCAGATATTTTTACTAAACCTTTGCCTAAGGAAACTTTCTTTTTTATTAGAACTGAATTGGGAATTTTAGACCAATCATGCATTGAGTGACTGCCTGTGATTGCATTTTCTTTTTGAATAAATTCTAACTTGGGCGTTTGAGTGTGCTAACGAGTTTATGCAGGTCTTTTCCCCTTCCATTTTCTTTAAGTACGGAATAATGAGTGGGTGACGCATTTGTCTTATGCAACTAGCGAATCATGTCCAACCAGCTCATCTGTCACACACCAAGCTTGGTATCACGTAACTATCAAAATATGCTTGTTTAATCCTGAATATATGCCTTGCTTTATTTGTCTTTCCCGCTTTTTGATGTTGCCAAAAGGGGGAGAGTTTTATGATTCAGGCGGAGTAAATTATATTATGCATATTGTGAGGGGGAGTTTTTCTAAAATGCGCCTAAACTCTGATATCTTTTTTTTTAATATTGTGAGGGGGAGTTTTTCTAAAATACGTGCTTAAACACTGATATCTTTTATTGAAAAACCTTGCTTATATCTCATTGCTATATCATGATTATATTTTTACTAAAAAAACCCTCCATGAGATGTTTGTCATCATCAAAAAGGGGGAGTCTGTGAATACATGCCTTGACAGGATGATTTTGATGATTGACAAAAGGGAGTCTTGCAAATAGTCAACCGTGCAAAAAGTGGAAAAGAATACCAAGGTCGCGTGATGAGCTCTTGTCGCGTGCCGAGCTGATGATCCGTGTCGAGCTGATGAGGTCGCATACCGAGGTCGCGTGTCGAGCTGATGAGGTCGCGTATCGAGCTATGAGAACCGAGCTGATGAGGAGGTCGTATGCCGAGCTGTGTTCTGAGGTCGTGTGCCGAGGTCTTTTGCCGAGCTGTTCAGAGGTCGTATGCCGAGCTTTGTCGAGGTCGTCTGTCGAGCTGTGTGGCGAGGACGTCTGCCGAGCTGTCTTCGTGAGGTCGTCTGGCCGAGCCGCTTGAGGTCGTATGCCGAGTCGCTCCGTGTTTTCAATTCTTTCATGTTCAACGCAACGGACAAATTCCAACCGACAGATCCTCACAGAACGCAAATCCTCAACGGACAAATCTTCTTAAAGTGACGCTCCTCCATTGCCTATATAAACACAGCTCGTGAGCCTTGTAAAAATACAACAACGCAGTGCTTAATTTTTGTGCCAAAAACTCTGTCAAATATTTTTCATCACTCACACTTATTTGAGCACAATTTTTGAGAGCCTTCTTATTCTACATTATTTGAGTTGTATTATTTGAGCTTCAATTTGTTATATCTGCACTATTGAGTGTATCTTTCTCATCTCATTTTATTTGTGAAAATCATTTCTTTTTGGGTAGGAATCCCAAGGTGTTCATAGAGAGGTGATATCTCTTGAACGTATTGCTCTGGTATAGAGTTGTAAAGGTTTCTAGCTGAACCTGATTTAAAAGCTAGTGATTTAGTGAAAATCCCATAGTGATTTGCTTTGGGGACAGGACGTAGGCCACAGGGGTGTTTGGTGGCCGAACCTGTATAAATTGCTGTGTGCTCTTCTTTGCTCTCTGTCTCTTTATCATTCAAGCACTTTATTTATTTTTGTTCTTTATTTATTATTCAGTCATTTATTTTCTGTAATTTTTTATATAAGCACCGCTATCACAATTCACCCCCCTCTTGTGTTTGAAGTCAATTGGTAACAGAAGAAAGGTTGAGCTGCTTAGCAAGTTTGAGACCATAGAAAATATCCAAAAGTTCAGTAGCTATGGCAACGAAGGTTCCATGATTACAATGGAAACTTTTGATGAAAGCACCTTTAGAGTCATGATAAGACATCCACAAGTTGTTGATTTAGTTCTAGTGCAATGAGAACTATCAATGTTCAACTTGTAGGAATTGGGGGGAGGCGGTTGCCAAACTATGTGAAGTCCCTTCTTAGGACTGCCAAAGTAGATAGGAAGAGGCTTACTTGTGTCTTAAACAATCATAGAGGCTTGGCTTAGAATCATATGGAGAAGACTTTAGCCGAAATCAGTTTTCCCCTATAAAATGAGCAAATTATGGTCCCGCCAAAGCAGCAAGTGGTTATAGTAAAAAGAGTGGTCCATCGATAAGAAGAATAACCAATAACATCATTACTCAAGTTCCATTTAAGACAATCATAAAGGCCCAAACTAAAGAAGTGGCTTCGATGCTCATCCTTAATAAAATGATTCCAGAATTCTCTCACATCTTCATAGCCACGTAGAACATGTAAAATGGTCTCATCAGATATATTACATCTAGTGTAGGTTCCCTCAACGCACATTTTTTCACCTACGTTCATCATTTGTTAGAAGCTTGTCGTGTCCAACTTTCCATAAGAAAGCACGAAAACGCTGCGGCCCATGACAATTCCAGATAGTTTCAAAGATAGCGGTTAGAAATGACTAAGTGCGAGTATCCTTAATAGTATAGGCATACTTGATGGTGAACAAACCATCGCTAGAAAGAGCCCAAGAAGGGAGATCGTCAGCACCCAGAGCAGGGGGCTTTATACTAGCTATCCTTGAGCAAACATCAGCAGACAATAGACTACAAAGTTTAGTCCAATTCCAATCATTGTTGCTTTTTTTTATAACATGTAATTTACTTTTTTTTTTTATAAGGAAGGGTGGTAGCACAAAGACTAAGGAACAAGACGGGGGGGTGCTACACACCATTACATTGAAAACGAAGTTTAAGGCTAGGCTCAGCAAAAAGAATATCCACTATAGTCCAAATAAAATCGCATAGTGAACCAAGTTAGCTTTTTTAGTAAGTCAGCACAACTATTAGCTTCTCTATAAATATGAGAAACCGAGACCTCCCAATCTAGAGCGCAAAGAAGAAGAAGGAATTTTGAAAGAAGCGACTGAAGGGCACGATTCGAGCAGAAACCATTGTATACAAGATTGGACATAACTTATGAATCAACTTCAATAAGGAGGGAAGAAAGGTTGCGCTGCTTGGCAAGTTTGAGACCATAGAAAAGACCCTCAAGTTTGAGACGAGAAGAAAAATATTGTAAGTTTTACAAAATACATAATTTTATGACTAAAAAAATTCTATAATACGTAAGTTTTTACAAATTATAATCGTCTTCGATGTATTTATAGATTTTGAAAATATTGTATGAATTTTTCATTGTCAATACTATGAAAATATCTCTCAATGAGTGCAACCAAATAATCATTTAATCATTCATCTCTTATATGCTTCTCATTTATTGGTCTCACTTTTTGTCTCTTCATTTAATGGTCTTGATAAAAAAATAACCAAGAAAATTGTCACCACTCTCTCAGTCTTTTAATCTCTTTCTTTCTCTATTTGAGACAGTGTTTCTTTTCGAAATTTGATGTGTATTGTCACTGTGTGTTTAGCATTAGAGAAGCAGTAAAACTTAGAAGGATAAAGGAGTGAAATTAGTACCAATTTTGTACTCTCTTTTTTCTCTTATAACCACCTAAAATTTTCTTCTCCCCTGTGGAGTTTGCTTCGCCCACTTTTGGGGTTTTCTCCTTTCTTCTCTCTCCATATCTCCATTGTCTCTCTCCCGCATGCCACCACTGGCATCCACCATGATTTTTCTTTCCTCTTCCAACAACCACCATAGTTTGCTTGCCTGAATCTAGCTTCCCGCCCGGTCCCGGAGTTTAGACTGACTCCACCAAACCACTGATCGTACTCCTGCAGCCATGAGAAATAGCTACCACCGGAGCCACCATCGATGGTTAAAAGGGAATTTCTGAAGGTACCCACTCTTGCTCCCCCCGCCTTCAGATTTGGCCCCTATCCGGCCACCACAAAAGCCATCAGATATAGGTAAAATTTTTAGTTTTCGCAGTGTTATAAATGGTGTTGATGCGAGGTCTCTTTTGTACGGGGCATTTTTTTGGGTAGTTTGTTTTAAGTTTGCACTTCATGTGTTTGATAAAATTCCCCATAAGAGCCTGATAGTTTGAAATAACATAGGGCGTGAAGACCAAAATGTGGTTGACATCGATCTTAACATCTTCTCCACCTATCATTTATTCTCCTGACAAGTGGTTTATTCGGACAATCTTGAGATCACCTATAGTCGAATTGAGCTTGCAGAGGTCAAAGAAATGAACCATAACTGGTTAATGGGAAAGACTGTGGCTTCTCAATTCTCTCTTATCATAGATCATGTGTGGAACAATTTTTTAGGTTGTCCATTAGGTTTTGATTTTTGGTTTGGAAATGCCTCTTTTGCTTCTGATCGATCTATGTGTAATGTTGCTCGGATTAATTAATGAAATCTATGTTTACCTTAAAAAAAAAGGTTGTGGGGACATTTGCCCCTAAACCTCTCAACATAGATCCGCCATTGTTGGCCACTGGTGTCTCATATTATCATGTGGAAAACAATTTTGATCAGTACCTTTTATTTTTCTGTTATGGAGTTGTTGTCTAGAATATCAATTAGCCGCAGATCGGCTAACTTCCAAAACGGTGATTCCCTTTTCTTCAAGCGATTACGCTAAGGAAGGAACTCTGTTCCTTAGCTATGGGTCCCTTAACTCACTCCAGAAAGGTTTAAGTCGATGAACTAAGATAAAAACTGGGACGTAAAGGTAAACATAAATGCGAATGAATAAAAGCTTGGGCGAAAAATATAAGTTGTTTGATTGATTGATCCTTTATAAATTATTTACAACTTGGGTATTTATAGTAACAACTAAGAACTATCCCTATATGCCACGTTCAGCTGGCTAACATTGATAAACTCCTAGTTTGACAGTTATTCGGGTGAGAAGTGCCTTGTTCCACTAACCACGTTCCTAAAATCTAGGTGCATTACCGCATCGTGGTCACGTCTGCTCACCCAACGGTCTCCTTAGTATTGACCTTATCTCAGATTCCCTCGCTCAGCTCCTAGAAACGTGGAGAAAAATCTTGACTCCGTTTAGTCTTGAATTTGAATTAATTCAAAATTATTTCCACATCATTCGGCTCATGAAGCGAGCATCTGATCCAATATGTGTCTTCACGCTAGCCCAATAGGCCCAATATCTTCATATTAATCCAATAAGCCTAAGGCCCTTGCCTAGCTCTTGGTTTCCTGCTTTTGGCTTTATTAGCTGCAAATTCGACTGTGTGCAAATCGGCTAATGACCAATCGGCTATTTGATCCACTCGGCTGTGGCTGGCTTCGGCTAATTCTAAAGAACATTTTTTAGGTGTAAACACACGCCCCCCTATGCTGTCATCAGTCGGTAGTTTTGAATTTAGGCTGAGGCGGCGTAATGATTCAAGTCAAATCATTCTTTTCATCATAAATGCAAGGTAATCCGTTGGCAACAAACTTTTAAACAGTGCAACGGTTCGCCTTATCCATCCGATTTAAGTGCCTTCAAATCCCACTATCAGTGATTCTTCCATCCCTTTAAATACTTGCCAGCCGAATTACCTTTCACGCTTACTACCAGCCCTAAATCCTGTAGCTTTCACCATCCTCCAACCTTCGTCTTTCACCTACAAACCAGGCCCACCATGTCTTCTGCTTCTGATTCTCAACGTTCTTCCTAATTATATCAATAAGAACTTTGTTGGTTGCCTCTGCCTGCCCATTTGCTTGAGCATAATAAGGGGACGAGTGAATTAACTTAATCCCAAATTGTTGCGCGAAGGCGACCACTCTCTCGCCAGTGAACATAGTACCTTGATCTGTGGTGATGGTTTCAGGTATCCCAAACCTATAGATGATTTGGCATTGTATGAACCTAATCACCTCATCCTGAGTCACTTTCACCATTGGCTGGGCCTCTACCCATTTGGTAAAGTAATCAGTCGCAACTATGATAAACGCATGCCTCTTGGATGAAGGTGGATAGATTTTGCCTATTAAATCCATGGCCCAACCCCTGAATGGCCAAGGCTTTATCATTGGGTGGAGATTTTCGGCTGGAACCCTTTGAATTGGACCATGCAGCTGACACGCCTCACATCCCTTGGCATATTGTTAATAATCAGCTGTAATGGTAGGCCAATAATATCCATGTCTGTATATTAGCCATTTCATTGTGGGTCCAGCCCTGTGAGATCCACAAATTCCTTCATGTACTTCTCCCATGACTTCATGGACTCCTCTTTATCAATATACTTAAGTAATACCCCGTTGATGGTTCTCTTGTAAACTTCATTGTCTACCAATACATACTTAAGTGTCTTCTGCTTGAGCTTGAAATTAGCACTGCTTGAAGGATCTTTAAGATAGTCGATTAACTCCTGCTTCCAGGAGTCGATCGTTCCTATAGCTGTACACTCCCAGGTTGGGTATTCTTCCTATTTTACTTCGACTATCATGTCTTTGTATCCTGAGGCTTGTTGGGCCAAATCATTAGCCTCTTCATTCTCTTCCCTAGGAATATGATATACTAATGCGTCAGCAAACAAGCGCAACAGCCTGCTAGCCGTTTCATAGCACTCTTTCAATTTAGGGTTATTACATCTGTATTCCCTAGTTAGCTGTTTTATCACCAACTGTGAGTCTCCCCTGACTTGAACATAATTTGCTTTCATGGCTGCCAAGATCTTAAGCCCCAAAATCAGGGCTTCGTATTCTGCCTGATTATTAGACTTCCCAAGATCCAGCTGACACATGAATTTCCAACTTTTCCCTGCTGGGTCCGTAATGGTGATGCCAGCACCTACCCCCCTTTGCGTTCTTGACCCGTCAAACGTCAACACCCAAGGTTTCAAGTTAATACATGCAACGTGTTCGGCTAACGGGTCATTGACTTCAACACAAGGGTGTTGAGCCAAGAAATCGGCTACTGCCTGACCTTTCATTTCTCTTAATGGAATGTATTTCAACGCAAAAGCATTTAACTTAATGGCCCATTTCATTAGTCGACTCAGAATGTGCCTATTAAGTAAATATCTAATGATATCAATTTTGCAAAAAACCAATACTTCCTTAGGCAACAAATAATATTCAAGTTTTGTACAAGCATAGAACAATGATAAACATAATTTCTCAATAGGGGTATATCTGGTTTCGGCATCATTCAAGATGCGGCTGAGATAGTATACAGCTCTTTCAGTCCCATCCTCGGCATCCTGCACGAGCAGGCAGCCGATTGATTCTTCTTCTGCATCTATATACAATTTGAGTGGCCTTCCCGACACCGGAGGTGTCAGCACAGGAGGTCTGGCCAACCCTTACTTAATTTGATCGAAGGCCTGTTGTTGCTCTCTCCCCCACACCATATCCTCTGTATCCTTTAATTTCAGCAAGGGGGAAAAAGCCTTCATTTTCCCAGCCGAGTTAACTATGAACCTCCTTAGGAAATTGATCTTGCCAATCAAACTTTGCAGTTCCTTCTTGTTCCTAGGAGGTCTGGCCTCCAAGATAGCTTTCACCTTGTTCTTGTCTACTTCTATTCCTTGATGGTGGACCAAAAATCCTAGGAAATTGCCAGCTGCCACTCCAAAAGCACATTTGACCGGATTCATTTTTAGCCCATGGGCTCGCATCCTCTTTAGGGCCTGCTCTAGATCGACTAGGTGGCTTTCAAAACCCTCAGACTTGACAACCACGTCATCTATGTACACTTCCATGATTTTGCCGATCAAGTCATGAAAAATGGAGTTCATGGCCCTTTGATAAGTGGCTCCTGTGTTCTTGAGCCCGAAAGGCATGACCACCCATTCATAGATCCCCAATGCTCCTGGGCACCTGAAGGCTGTCTTGTGAGTATCTTCTTTCGCTAGAAAGATCTGGTTATATCCTGAGTATCCATCCATAAAGGTGAGAATACCATGTGTGGCTGCCGCATCGACTAACATGTCGATACAGGCATAGCGTACTCATCCTTTGGAGTGGCCAAGTTCAAGTTTCTGTAGTCTATGCACACTCTTATCTGGCCATTCTTCTTGACGACAGGGACTATATTAGATAGCCATTCAACATACCTGGCCGTTCTTATAAAGCCTGCCTTCAGTAGTCTTTTAATTTCAGCTTTGATTTGAGGCATCAGTTGGGGATTGAACCTACGAGGCGCCTGCTTGAAAGGTTTGTATCCTGCTTTGATAGGCAACCTGTGTTCCACCAATTTTCTCACCAAACCAGGCATTTCGAAGTAATTCCAGGCAAAGCAATCTTTGTACCGCTGGATTAATTCGACTATCTTACCACGTTTGTCTTCCTCAAGCAACCCACTCACCTTCACGATTCTGGGTTGTTCTGGCGTACCCAAATTGATCTCAATTAAGGGATCATCTGCCTCAAACGCAGGAGCCGTCTTGTGAAGAGGGGAGTCCAATTCCATTGGCTCGGCTGCACACACCTTATCAGGCTTAGCTGCCGCACCTTCCTCCTTGGAGAGTAGTACCTCCTCTTCCTCTTCAGTGTCATAATCTTCCATCATGGCATCCATCGCTTTGGATTCGGCCTTAAAGATTTCTAGCCGACCCAAAAGGTCTTCGAGTACCTGAGATGCCCTACTCATTAGTTGCCTGCGCATTGGGCCGTGGCTCATTTGAGATCTTAGCTTGAATCCTCATTAGTAAGGTTGCATGCTTTCCAGGCGCCCTCTTCATAATCTTCTGGGATGGCAATAGGACCTAGGTGTGGGGAATAGAACAAGGCTTCTAGCATCTTTACTTCAGCCGAAAAAGGATTCTTGTCCGCCTCGACTGTCTCAATGTTGTCTCCAACCCAAAACATAAGCTTCTGATGAAGTGTGGAAGGTACACACTGACTTGTGTGAATCCAATCCCTTCCCAGGATTACGCTATAGGAAGGTTTGCCATCAACCACAAAGAAAGCTGCCTTGATGGTTTTGGGGCCTACTGTAACTTTGGCTATCAAGACTCCAAGTGCTCTGGAAGGTTCCCCCAGAAATTGGACATTTTCATGTTGGTAGGGACTAGGTCCTCAAGACTTTTCCCAAGTTTCCTCATGGTTGTCACAGGCATGACATTTAGCACAGCCCCTCCGTCCACGAAGACTCTTCCAAAGATCTTCCCGTTGATATAGGCCTTGATATAAAGGGATTTCAGATGCTTCACCATTTCCTCCGTAGGTTTCTCAAACACTACCTTGGTAACCTCATCAGCCGGTGTATCGGCTAACGCAGCCCATTCTGTCTCCTCAGCAAACACGTCTCCCTCCAAACCTCCTGGTTGTGAGTTGTTTGCCCAAAACTCTTCTGGGAATAAGCTAATAGCCTCTATCTCAGCCATTAGGCCATCAGCCTCTTCATTGAATAGGAGATCCAACAAAGAATCTTCCATGATATCGTCCTGCTCCCAATACTTCTCTGGGATCGCTGAACCCTCTATAGTGACTGCCTCTTCGCCTACGTCGACTGAGGCGATGAGACCCTCTGCTTCAGGAACAGGTTCCTGTTCAATAATCGGCTCTATATTTTCGGGCACTTCCTCTTTCCCAGCTTCCTCAGCCTCCAGCTTTGGGAAAGCCTTATCCAGTGCTTCATTCACAGTTTCTAAGGGGATCCTGCTCTCTTCACTGTTCTTTACATCGGCTATCATCTGCAGAGTTTGTTTCATCTTCTGAACAGACCTTATTCTCTGCATCCTCCTCTTTTGGGTTCTCGTCAACACGGCTGGCACCGCCTTTTTGTCTTTGGCATACTTGTTCAAGAACCAGTGCCCTTCTTTGACGTTAGCCGGGGGTTTTAACATTCTATGAGTCCTCAACTTCTCGTCATTTCTTATTGTTATCTTCAAGGAAGACATTCCCCCTTCTACAGTGAACTCGGCTACCCTTCTTTTATCCTTGGGGAGAGGTTCCTCATCCACCTTGAGCAAGGATATCCTACCACTTTCTCTGAGGGTTAGCCGATCTTGCCCCCCAATTTTAGCAATGGGTGCCTCACCCTTCTCCTTGTCAGGCTTCCCTGTTAGGGCCTGGCCATGTGTAATGTACTGTTTCACTAATTCCTGGGTGAGCCTACCTGGTTTAGGTGGCTTGCCCCCTGCCTAGGTCCTACCTCTAGTTGGGGTTTTCCCAACCTGTCAAAGACAGAAATCCTGGCAGCCTGAGGTTTCAGTCGATCAATATGGGTTGAGTCGGCTGATCCCTTCTTTGGTCTCTAGACTTGTTGTACAGATATCCTGTGCTTATGGCTGGGTCCTTCGTCATCGAATCCTGAGAATGATACCATGCTTATCCCAAGGCGTAGAATGGATCAAGATTCATCGTCATTTCAGCGATTCCTTTGTCGGCAAGCTTGAACCTCCTCTCTTTTATCCCCTTCTGAATGGCCTTCCTGAAAACCACACAATTTAGAGTCGCGTGATTATAAGAGTTGTGCCATTTGCAGTATTTCTTATCTTTTAACTCTTCAGCAGGTGGGATCTTGTGCCCATCCAGCAGCCGAATCTGCCTATCCCTAAGCAAGTAGTCAAAGATCTGGTCTGTCTTGGAGATATCAAAGGAGTATTCTGTCTTGCCGTCTCCCGAACTTAGTTCTTTTCCCTTGGCAGCTCTTAGGGCAGGGCAGGTATAACCTTTACCCTTCACTATTTCAGCTGCCATGATGTCTGCCGTGGAATCGGCCGAATCATCATCGGAGTCTTCGGCTTCTACAATGGACACCAACTGAGGACCTCTTCCTCTACTGGCTCGCTTCTTTTCCTTCTCCTGGATAAACTGCTCAATGCGTATAGCCCTTGAGACCAACTGGTTTAGGTCAGTGCAAGCTTGGCCTATTAGTTTTTCCTTGAGTTGAGGATGCATGCTGCTAATAGCCATGGCTGCATATTCTGTCTCAGGGAATTGCACTGAACATTTCCCAACCATTTTCCTGAACCTTTCCACAAAATCAGCAGTCGATTCATCCACCTGTTGTCTCAGGTTCATGAGATCAGCCGCAGTGACTTCGGGTTGGGGCCAGTAGAATCTATCATGAAAGCACCTCTCCTTATCTGACCATATTTGTATAGAATTAGGTGATAAAGAGGAATACCAAGTGAACGTTGTCCCAGTGAGTGACAAGGGGAACAGCTGCAGCTTGTGATATTCATTCTGGTTTCCTTCGCCACATTGGGCATTAAACCTGCCTATATGCTCCATAGTCGATTTGCCATCCTCTCCGGAGAAGGTAGCGAAATCTGGAGTCTTATACCCTCTAGGAAGAGGTACCAATCTATCCACCCACTCAGGGTATGGTTTCCTATAGATCGGACAATCCAAAGGCTTCAGCTGCACACCAAAGTATTTCTTGATGGTGTCTGCAATGATGGCTGGGTCTAGCAGCTGTGAACCCCCTGGCTTTACTTCTCCCAAGTTAGGAGCAGCCGTTTGTGGTTGCTGTCTCCAAGTTGTGGGATGTGCCTGGGAAACTTGTTCTGGAGGATTGGGGTAGCCTGGTTGATTAAACGATGGAGGTGGGTAAACCCCCCATGGCTGCTCCATGTTCCCCTCACCAGGTGCCCTGTATTGAGTTCCAAGAATACTTGTGTTAAATGGTAGAGGTGGGATCTGTCCCCATGACTGCTCCGCCATCAAACCAGGTACCCTTGGAGGAGTAGACCCCATTTGAATGCCTGCAGATCCTTCAGGGTAGGGTGGATAGAATGGAAGGTTAGCCGATACAGGTGGAACATTGTTCCATGACTGCTGACCCGCATATCTCCCAGTTGGTCTTGCACCACCCATTCCCGGGCCAAGAGTTTGCCCCCCAGTGTGCTGTGGGTTAGTCGCCTGCACAGCAAAACCATAAGGTTGAGCACATGGCATAGCTTGCGGCATACCAATTGGTCCCACTGCATCCGGTGGCCTCCTAGCCATCTGCACCTGTCCAAAATGAAGACTAGCCTGGTTATTCGCGTCATTCGCCACCTGTTGACCTCCAGTGTTCAAGGCGGCAAAAGCACCATACTGGGAATTAATTGGATTGAAAGGTACCTGTCCTATATTCGGCTGAACCTGAGTAGGTCCGGCCTGAATGTAGGTAGGTTGAACTTGCTGTGCACCTGCCTGAGTCATGTTCGACTGAACCTGAATTGGTCCGGGTTGAGCTGCACTCGGCTGGATGATGAGTCCTGCCTGGGTAGGGTACCCCACTTGCGTTGGGATAGCTGAATTGATAGAGCTTTCACTCGCGTGAGCCCTCTTAGCCTCTATCTCCCTGGCTTGCTGCACTTCGTTATGTACCATGGGTTTCACAATATCGGCCAATTGTTGTGACACTTGGTACATGATATCATTGATTCCCAAATCGAGTTGTTGGCGTATAAACGAAGTGGTCATCACCACCGGGGTCTCATTGGGCTCGTTGGGTTGAGTTTCAGCCCCTATCTCCACTTGTACTTGCTCTGCTGGTGGAACATTGTTTCCACGGGATGGGCTTCCTTCAATCGGTTTCCTGGGATTGCTTTTTGCAGTCATATTGTTCAAACTTTTGCCCGAACGCAAGTGCATACGCCAATGGTAATCCTGACCTGGGGATTCGAACGTGTTGATTCGTTCACCTTTGGTCCCACTGGGCGTGCCAATTTTGTTGTCTGGAATATCAATTAGCCGCAGATCGGCTAACTTCCAAAACGGTGATTCCCTTTTCTTCAAGCGATTACACTAAAGAAGGAACTCTGTTCCTTAGCTATGGGTCCCTTAACTCACTCCAGAAATGTTTAAGTCGATAAACTAAGATAAAAAATGGGACGTAAAGGTAAACATAAATGCGAATGAATAAAAGCTTGGGCGAAAAATATAAGTTGTTTGATTGATTGATCCTTTATAAATTATTTACAACTTGGGTATTTATAGTAATAACTAAGAACTACCCCTATATGCCACGTTCAGCTGGCTAACATTGATAAACTCCTAGTTTGACAGTTATTCGGCTGAGAAGTGCCTTGTTCGACTAACCACGTTCCTAAAATCTAGGTGCATTACCGCATCGTGGTCACGTCTGCTCACCCAACGGTCTCCTTAGTATTGACCTTATCTCAGATTCCCTCGCTCAGCTCCTAGAAACGTGGAGAAAAATCTTGACTCCGTTTAGTCTTGAATTTGAATTAATTCAAAATTATTTCCACATCATTCGGCTCATGAAACGAGCATCTGATCCAATATGTGTCTTCACACTAGCCCAATAGGCCCAATATCTTCATATTAATCCAATAAGCCTAAGGCCCTTGCCTAGCTCTTGGTTTCCTGCTTTTGGCTTTATTAGCTGCAAATTCGACTGTGTGCAAATCGGCTAACGCCCAATCGGCTATTTGATCCACTCGGCTGTGGCTGGCTTCGGCTAATTCTAAAGAACATTTTTTAGGTGTAAACAGGTGTGAAAAGTAAATTTGGATCTAAGCTGTTATGCCTGATGATGTCATCCTACCATATGTTGACTTCTCATATTCCTAATCATATCTAAGTTGGTTTTACCTTCTTAACTAATCTCTGCTTTTGAATTATCTTCTGTGTTTCATTTCATGAGAAAAAACAACAGAAACGCTTATTGGAGATGAGTCTCATAAAATATGTGTTCATGACATGCCCAAGAAAACAAATGTTGTGGAACTGAAGAGAAATGGCTTTGCGTTTGAGCCATTCCGCAGATGTGAGAATCTCACCACAATGGGTTCTGTTTGTCAAGTGTTTCCAAATCTAATTATAAATTGTATATTATTTTATTATATTTGGTATATGTTGCACCTGCCACGCCACAATAGATCATAGAGCTAATGGAAGTTGATGGTCTCACCAATGATGTAATCAAAAGCCATTAATATTTTTATTTCTTTTAATTTTATTATTTTCAATTTATATTATGGATTTATTGATTTATTTGTTATGTTCATATATCACAACCTCCACTTAATTGATATGTGTACTCATTTATTTGTTTTGTGGATTTTATTTACATAGCCAGGCCTCCCTATTTTTTCCTGCCTCTATTTAGTTAAGTTAATCAAAATTTAAATCACTATTATTCATCTTACTAATTAGCATTTTTTACAGGTGATTTTAGAAAATTTAAAAAGTACCAAATAAGTTGAAGTGTACACTTCTGCAAAATAGGATGGGTAGAGGGTTACATGAATTCAACATTGGCTTGATAGAAATTGTAACCAAGTTAAGAGAGTTTTTTAATTTGATTTCTTTTTTCTAGTACGGTTTGAATACTTTTTGGCGAAATTACATTGACCTCTTCTGAGGTCTAGTTAAATGTCAAACACCTCCACTACCTATGATAGGTTGGAATATTCCTTCTAATAGAGCTAAAAGATAAACTAAGGTTCTGCTAGGGTTTAACAAAATAAAGGAAGAAGAAAGGAAATAACATTCAGATTTTTTCTAGCCTTCATTATGGGAATAGTACACTTAAATAGTAGTAGTGCTCATGACCTAATGAATGGTGACCATACAAGTGGCAGCATCCTCTAACAAAGCAAATAAAAAGGTGACATAGTTGATGGGCCCATTACTGGATAAAGCCTTTAAGCCAAACATGCTTTTTAATCTCTCTCTTGGGTCCAATTGAGTCCACACTGTTTGGCTTGCTAACAATACTCCCTGGGTCACATAGAACCTTGTCCTCAAGGTTCAAGGCTTTTGTTTGAGCTAGGCCCAGATCCTCACTACTCGAGCCCATTTCGTTTGTGTGATGACCCATTCTGAGCGCTGGAGTGAGGTGTTGGTTGGGCACAATTTGCTTTGGATTCCCTTGGGTGGTAGACAGCTGGTTGCCACAATTTGCATTGGATTCCTTTGTCTTCACGTGACTCGATGGGGAGTTGGGCGATGCTGCAGCTACGCGCGAGTCCTTGTGCGACAGCTGGCGGATGATCATTGGTGCAGGTTGAGGCATAAGGATTGTGCTTTCTTTCAATGGGTGAGATGCTTTGTTGGTTGGGAGCTTTACATCGCACGACTGGGAGCGCTCCTGGGAATTTGATGGGGACTGTAGCTGGCAGTCAATGGTCACATGTGGTGAGAGGTGGCGTGCGTCAGTGGCCTTAATTGCTGGCGCGTCGTGATTGGGTGCTGGGGACGGTGAGCAGGCACCCAACGGCTCAATGAGAGTTCCCAACGTCTTTTTTTTGGACGGCCCAGATTGCTTCATTTTTTTTTCTAATGCCCAGGGGTCTGATGGTGGAGATTTAATAAGTGTATTTGGAGACAAAGTACTATTAGAGTGTAGCTGTGTACTTTCTTTGGCTTTTGAAACTACTTCAGTTCGCTGCTACTCAGAGACAACTGAGTTGAGATCTAGAGCTTCTTCTATACCTTCTTCAAAAATGAAATCTCTAAGATCAGTTGGGAGTGGAGTAAAATGGCCCTGAGGGTTATCACCATGATAAGGTTTTAACAATGATACATGCACCACTGGGTGGATACGAGATGATGGGGGTAGCTCGAGTTCGTAGGCGACTGCTCCGATTCGGCGACGGACGGCGTATGGGCCGTATTATCGCTTGGCTAGTTTCTGAGAACTCCGTGAACAATGATATCTTTGGCGATATGGTCAGAAGTAAGTAAAACCCAATCTCTGGGTGAAAAGGTATGGTCTTGACGCTTTTTGTTTGCTTGTTTCTCCATCTTTTGTCTGCTGCGTCTCAAATTGTCTTTTAAACGGCCCAAAATTTCCTTCCTTTGCTGCAGTGTGGCATCCAAGGATCCAATAACAGAAGAACCTGGTACATAGTCTGGAATAGCTGGAGGGGGTCGACCATACAAAGCCTGAAAGGGTGACATCAGAATAGCAGAGTGAAAGGCTGAGTTGTACCAAAACTCAGCTAGGTGCAAGAACTTGAACCATTTGCGCGGTTGGTCACTGGTAAAACATCTGAGATAAGCTTCGAGGCTTCTGTTGACGACTTCAGTCTGACCATCCGTTTCAGGGTGGTAGGACGAGCTGTACTTAAGTGTTGTTCCTTGCAAACGAAAGAGCTCACGCCAGAAATTGCTCAGGAACAGAGGATCTCGATCGGACACAATGGACTTGGGAATCCCATGAAGGCGACAAATCTCCACTGAAAATCGTGCTGCAAGTGTTGAAGCTGTAAACTTTGAAGGGAGGGCCAGAAAATGGACATACTTGGTGAGACGATCACAGATGACCCATACAGCTGTATGACCGAAGGAGTTGGGCAGGTGGGTGATGAAATCCATTGTTAGTTCTTCCCATACTTGACTGGGTACCGGTAGAGGTTGAAGTAACCCTTTTTTCTTTTGTGGTAGGTATTTGTTTTTCTGACAAATGGAGCATTCCCGAACAAAGTGTTTGGCGTCTCTGTAGAGACCAGGTCAGTAAAAGGATGCAACAATGTGAGCCAGAGTTGGTTTGAGGCCTGAGTGCCCCGCAGCTGGAGTAGTGTGGTACTCACGCAGAATCTAAATGACCCAGGTCAGTAAAAGAAGTACAATAACCCATGAGCAAATCTAAATTCTGCTTGCAAGTTGCTATCATTTTGGCACCTTTGAACTAACTCCTGTCCCTCTTTCTCTGTGTCATAATATCGTTGTAGCCTTGTTAAAAGAGAAGGAATCGGAGAAGAAAGGGCAGAGAGGAGCACACCCTCGTCGGTGAACTTTCTGGAGAGGGTATCTGATACTTTGTTAGATCTGCCAGGTTTGTAGAATATCTCGAAATTGAATCCTTGTAACTTAGATGCCCATTTCTGTTGTTCTGGAGTCTGTATGGTCTGAGAGAGAAGGTGTTGTAGGCTTTTCTGATCTGTGTAAATGTGGAAAAAATTTCCAATAAGATACTGACGCCATTTTTTTATCGCTTATCACAACAGACATCTCACGGATGTAAATCAAGTCGCTTGCATTCGAGGGCACATTTTCTTGCTAAAGAAGGCCAATGGGTGTCCCTCCTGAGACAACACCGCACCAATGGCGACAGCTGATGCATCGGTTTCCACCACAAAAACCTTAGAGAAATCAGGCAAGGCAAGCACCGCATTCTTGTCATATTTTCTTTTAGCTTTGTAAATGCCAAATCGGCTTCTGTACTCCAAACCAATTTAGTGGAACGCAATAAATCGGTGAGAGGAGCGGCGAGAGTGGCGTAGTGGCGGACAAAACTCCTATAAAATCCGGTGAGGCCCAAGAAACCCCTGAGAGCCGTGAGAGAATGTGGCACCAGCCAATCTAGGATAGCCTGAATTTTCTCAGGGTCTGGTCCAACGCCAGTTGCAGCTATCACATGTCCCAAATAGTTAACAGTGTCAACAGCAAACACACACTTAGATAACTTAGCAACAAAATGTTTGGAACTAAGCAAATCTAAAATCAGTTTTAAATGATGTAAATGATCAGATAAAGAGCGGCTATAAATAAGTATATCATCAAAGAAAACCAATACAAACCGCCTTAAATAAGGACGAAGTAGGTCGTTCATAGCCGCTTGGAAGGTAGATGCTACGTTTGTTAGCCCAAAAGGCATAACCAAGAACTCATAGTGGCCGTCAATTGTCCTGAAAGCTGTTTTGTGTGTGTCTTCTGGAGTAATTTTAATTTGAAGGTAACCTGAACGTAAATCAATTTTGGTAAACACTGTTGCAGAACCTAATTCATCTAATAACTCATCAATAGTCGGAATAGGAAACCTATCCTTGATGGTGACAGCATTTAGAGCTCGGTAGTCTACGTAAAAACGCCAAGTGCCGTCTTTTTTACGAACAAGGAGGACTGGGGATGAGTAGGGGCTATTGCTGGGCACAATGATGCCCTCTTGAAGCATCTCATGAATTAAAGTGGTCATGGCTTCTTTTTGGGAGTGAGGGTAACGGTATGGTTTGACATTAACAGGGGAAGTGTTAGGAATGAGGGGTATGTGGTGGTCATGAGGTCTGGAAGGGGGTAGGCCATGGGGGGCTTGGAAAACATTGGGGTAAGATAGCAGTAAGTTTTGAAATTCTGGGGGCAGGTTTTGAAGTTGGTCACTTTTGCCAATTTGGGTTGGGCATAGTTGGTCAAAGGGTTGAAATGATAATAGGTGAAGGGATGCAACAGAATCAGTGTGTAGGAGTTGGCATAGTTGGTGGTAGGTAGTTTGTGTGGGCATGGTGGTTGTGTCCCCCGTGAGGGTGATGGATGAGAGATTGTGGGTGAATGTAATGGATGGGATATCAAAATCAACATTTGTTGGACCCAAAGTTCTTAGCCATCCGATGCCTAAGACTACATCAGCTCCTTCAATAGGTAAGAGATAAAAGGGAATGCAGAAAAAATGATTTTGCATGGTAATGGGGACTTGAGGACAGAGGCCTGTGCATTTTAGGTGAGAGCCATTTCCTACCATAACTGAAAAATGTGGAACTAGTTTAGATGGGAGCTGTAGGTGATCAGTAATTCTGGGTTGCATAATATTGTGGGTACTTCCTGTATCAATTAGGACCATGACAGGTAGTCCACCAATCAAGCCTTTGAACTTGAGTGTTTTTGGAGAAAGTTGGCCAGTTAGGGCTTGGGTAGAAAGCTGGAAATGGATCTCCTCTGAGTCACAAGCTAGGGAAAATTCATCAGTGGTTTGTTCAATGGATTGTTCCTCAATTCCTGCTCACTAGAATCATCCTCCAATGTAAGTAGAAAACGACTTGTGGTGCATCTGCGTGACCTGAATGAACTTTTCATCACAATTGTAACATAGGCCTCGAGCTCTCCGCTTGTATTTGGGCCTGGTTAAGGCGCTAATGGGGAAAGGTGAGGGTTAGGTCTTTGATTGTTTGAAGGATGTTTGTGGAGGGTTGGATTGGCTTATGGTGGCAAAGCTTGGTAGTTGTGGTGGATTGGGTATTGTAATTAGGACGAGGGTGGAGGAAATTTGGGGTAGAGCTTGGGGTTGGGAAACTTCTTGAAAATTTTGGCTTAGAATCTTTGAATTTTGCTTCCAACAGTTTGGAAAGGCCAATTGCTTGTGAAATGGTTGGTGGTTTATGGAGTGATATCTCATTCTGAATTTCAGGAATTAGGCCAGAGATGTAACAATTGAGAATGGCTTCAGGAGATAGTCCGAAAACTTTATTGCATAGTTTCTCAAATTTAGCCTGATAATCTGAAACACTCCCTTGTTGTTTCAATTTGAACAATTCAGCTTGGTGGTTCTCATATGTAGAGGGACCAAAGCGTAACTCCAAGGCCCGAAGAAAGGAGAACCAATCGGTGAGTTGGTTGTTGTCAAACATCCATTTGAACCAACTAAGACCATCGCCTTTCATATAAAACTGTCATAATGTAACCTTTGTTCTACGGTATTTGGTAAAATTGAAAATTGTTCATCCCGAAAAACCCAATCAAGAGGTTCGACCCATCAAAGGCTAATAGTTCAAGTTTAGGTGTTCTCATGGTCTGAGGTGAGGTAAAGGTTAGGTTTGGGAAATTTGGTGTAAAGAAAGTTGGGAAATTATTGTTGGAGTGGTTAGATGGGTTCTGGCGTTGGGTTGGAATATGGGTGGGATAAAATTAGGTTGAGGACCAGGAATGTTGTTGGTGTGGGGTGAAATTTGTATGAAAATGGGGAAAAGGTGGTGGGAAAAATGAGGGAAAAGTTGTTGTGGGAAATTTATTCGTTTGAAGTTGAGGTCCTGGTAGTGTGAAAGTGTGGAAGTGGAGGGGGGAAAGGTGGGGGTCTACTCATGCTGGGACCAGGGGTATGTATGGATAGGGGAAATGTAATGGCAGCAGTGTTTGAGCTAGGGGGTTCGAAACCAGGGGGAAATTCTGGGGAAGATGGGTTTTGAGAAATACCTGCTGAAGAAGCTATGGTGGGTTGGGGGTTGGGACCCATGGATGTTAGTCGATCTGCAATACCAGCCATCATAGTTGTTAGTGTCTCATGTCTGCTGTCTTGAATCATTTGCTGGTTGTCCATCTGGGTCTGCATGGCGCCCAGTTGGTTGTTTAATTCCTCCAGATCCTTGGATGTTGGCTTGGGAGGCATGGAGTAGGTCAATGAAAGCACCAATTGATAGGTTGGAATATTCCTTCTAATAGAGCTAAAAGATAAACTAAGGTTCTGCTAGGGTTTAACAAAATAAATGAAGAAGAAAGGAAATAACATTTAGATTTTTTCTAGCCTTCATTCTGGGAATAGTACACTTAAATAGTAGTAGTGCTCATGACCTAATGAATGGTAACCATACAAGTGGCAGCATCCTCTAACAAAGCAAATAAAAAGGTGACATAGTTGATGGGCCCATTACTGGATAAAGTCTTTAAGCCAAACAGGTTTTTAATTGATCACACTGTTTGGCTTGCTAACAACCTAGTTTTTAATTGATCACAAACCTCCCTTATTTTATTTTCTCATGACACAGACGCAATCCTGACCTATTAATGTCGTTCCTTATTTGTCTACCGAAAGAAATCAGCACCTACATCCCCAAAGAAACACTCAAGGCTACTCTTGAAGGCAAAAGCAAAGAAGGTCACAGATTCCCCCTTTTTTCCATTGTTGTAAGTTCCTTCATGTCACTTTTCTTTCCTTTATTTTTACCTTTATGTTTCTCAAATCCTTAACTAGGTTAGGAGCCTGTGGTGTGTTTGGGAAGCGGGTGCTGTTGTCATTTTCTGTTTTTAATTTCCTTCATCTCCCTCTGTGGATGCCGGTGTTGAAGAAAACACAACCATAACTTCATCGACCCAGAAGTTCATCGTGTCCAGAAGTTGCATCAGACAACGTGTCTTCGTCTTCAGATTCGGCCACACAACTCATAGTTCATTGTTAACTTTTTTTAAATTTTTTTTACATTTGGTTGTTAAGATTAGGGGAGATGTTTGTTCTGTTTATGGTATTTAGTTCTGTTATGAGCAAAGCATGTATCACTTTGGTTACAAGCCATATGTTGATTTTCCTGAACAAAAACTCATCATGTTTTTTTATCTCAAATGTGCACAGTATTGCTGCTATATATGTTCTGTTGATGTTATTTCATTAATGTTATTTTGTTATGTTCTGATTAATGTGTGTATCAGTTTGATTACATGTTGATTGTTGATTTGTTTGACCCAAAACTCAATTTATTTTTTGTCTCAAATGTGCCCAGTATTGTTGTTACGCAAATCATCAACAAGGGATAGATATGAGAAGACTTTCCAAAAATGTGACCAAGATTATTAATCAAATCAAAGAATTAGAAGTCACAAATGCGTGTGTGGAGTTTAGAGTGCCTTAAAATCAGTTTGGAGGATCATGAAATTGCTTAAAAGTGTTTCTTGAACACTGGGAATCGATTCCCTAGCTATGTGAATCGATTCAAGCATGTTTGGTTCTCTGTGAATCGAAGCACGCCTCTGTGAATCGCATGGGAAGCTTGCAGGAATCGATTCATTTCATTAATTCGTACAGGGGAGACTTTTTCAACTAGGTGAATCGATTCACCTATGTCTGTGAATCGATTCGCAGTCGGGTTTTATAAACCTGACGCTGTAGAATTGTGTGTGGAGGAGGTGCAGTCTTTCTAGGGTTGTGTGCAGCCGTCTTTGAGCGTCTTTGTGAGGTTTTAGGGGCTGGGAAACACTGTTAAACACCTTGGGATCTTAGGAGAGAATAGAGGGAGGATTGAAGGCTTTCTCTATTGTTGTTCTTGAGAGGTTTTTTCAGAAGGAAAAGAGAGAGGGATTGGGAACTCTTGGGCTTGTTTTTCTTGGACATTTGGAAGGGGTTCAAAGAAATTGTAATCTCTTGTAAAGACTCTTTGATAGTGAAACGGAGGGCTGCTCTCTCCCGCAGACGTAGGTCATCTTTTTGGGGCCGAACTGCGTAACCAAATAGCGGTGTGATTCTTCCTACTCTCTACTCCTTGTTTGAGTGACTTTATTGCATTGTTTTGGTTGCTATTAAATTTAGTATTGGTTGCCTTTGATATTTGTTCATTATTCTTGTTAGTAACTCAACAAGTGGCGCCGTCTGTGGGGAGAACAAATAATTCAATTGTGCACCATGGGTACTAAATGGGACATCGAGAAGTTTTCCGGTAATAATGACTTCGGTCTATGGAAGGTGAAGATGGAAGCAATCCTTATTCAACAGAAGTGCTTTGAAGCCTTGAAGGGTGAGGCAAGAATGCCGGCCACCCTGTCTCAAACGGAGAAGAAGGATATGATAGATAAGGCAAGAAGTGCCATTATCTTGTGCCTTGGCGATAAGGCATTGAGGGAAGTTGCAAGAGAGAAGACCGCGGCGGAGATGTGGGCAAAGTTAGAATCGTTGTACATGACCAAGTCATTGGCCCATAGGTTATGTCTGAAACAACATCTATATTCATTCAAGATGGTAGAGACGAAACCTATTGTGGAGCAACTAACGGAATTCAACAAAATTATCGATGACCTACTGAATATTGGCGTGAAGCTCGATGACGAGGATAAGGCTTTACTCTTATTGAATTCATTGCCTAGGTCCTTTGAACACTTTAAGGATGCACTCCTCTATGGCAAGGAGTCCACTATTACCTTGGAGGAGGTCCAACAATCAATTAGGACCAAGGAGCTAACCAAGCTTCAAGACTTGAAGGTGGAAGATAGGGGGGAAGGCTTGAGTGTCTCAAGGGGAAAGAATAAGAGTAGAGGAAACGGTAAAGGAAAGCCTAAGGCGAAATCCAAGTCGGAAGGGGACAATAAAGCTAAGTACAAATGCTTTAATTGTCATAGGGTTTTTCACTTTAAGAGGGATTGTCCCGAGAGAGGGGGCAATGAAGATTCTGTGGAGGTTGCAATTGCTACGGAGGATGGTTATGAGGATGTAGGGGCTCTAGTGGTTACGAGTTGGGAACCAGATAGGAGTTGGGTTATGGACTCCGGGTACTCTTTTCACATGTGTCCAAGGAAGGAATATTTTGAAACTTTGGAGCTCAAGCAAGGTGGAGTAGTTCGCCTTGGTGACAACAAAGCGTGCAAAGTTCAAGGTATGGGTTCAATTCGTCTTAAGATGTATGACAACCGTGAATTTCTTTTACAAGATGTGAGATATGTTCCTAAACTCAAGCGAAATTTAATTTCTATAAGCATGTTTGATGGATTAGGCTATTGCACTAGTATTGAGTATGGTATGATGAAAATTTCGCATGATGTATTGATAATAGCTAAGGGGACTAAAATGTGTGGTTTGTACATATTAGAGGGTTCAACTATTATTGGGCATGCATCATTAGCTAGCCAAACCTTGCATGATAAAACCATGTTATGGCATAATAGGTTAGGGCATGTTAGTGAGAGGGGTTTAGTTGAACTAGCTAAACAAGGTTTGCTAGGTGGTGATAAATTGGATAAGCTAGAATTTTGTGATAAGTGCATACTAGACAAACATCATAAGGTTGAGTTTGGGGGTGGCATGCATCATTCTAGTAAACTCTTTGAGTACATTCACTCGGATCTTTGGGGTCCGGCTAGAGTGAGTACTCATTGAGGTGGTTCCTATTTCCTCACCATGGTTGATGATTTTTCTAGGAGAGTATAGGTCTACATTTTGAAAAGCAAAAGTGACACCTTTGAAAAGTTCAAGGAATGACATACTCTCATAGGAAATCATATAGGAACTAAACTGAAAATTTTAAGGACTAACAATGGTCTGGAGTTTCTTTCAGAGCATTTTGATAAGTTTTGCAGGAAACAAGGTATTCAGAGGCATAGGACCGTGGAAGGCTCACCGCATCAAAGTGGCCTAGCAACATGCATGAATAGGACCATCTTGGAGCGGGTGAGGAGTATGCTTTTGGCAGCTGGGTTGCCTAAAAGCTTCTGGGGCGAAGCTGTGAGTACAGCAGCATATTTGATCAACAGATGTCCATCAACAGCGTTAGACTTCAAGACACCTATGGAGGTTTGGAGTGGGAGACCGGCAGACTACTCCAAGTTGAAGGTTTTCGGAGCTTTGGCTTTTGTGCATATCAAGCAGGATAACCTTGATGTTAGAGCTGTGAAATGTGTCTTCATCGGATATCCAGAGGGTGTGAAGGGATACAAGTTGTGGAATTTGGAATCTGGAGGGTCAAAGGTTATCATAAGCAGAGATGTCACTTTCGATGAGACCCGCATGGGGATGAAGTGCAAAGACCTGGAGGATAGTAGCTCAGAAGTGGAGGTGGAGAAAACTCAGTTTGAGGTGGAGTCTACCACTAGTGAGACCGGGAATGATGAAGAGGAGGATAGTCCTCCACCATCAGGTTCTAGAGGAAGACAACAAACAGTGGATCCTGGATATCAGTTGGCAAGAGATAGGGAAAGGAGGGAGACTGTGGCAATCAAGAGATACGTATCTTTGATCTTGTTTGTTATGCTTTGTTTGTGACTGAAGAGGTTCAAGACTCGGGACCAAGGGACTTCAGTGAAGCAATGGGAAGCATGGAGAGTCAGAAACGGTTGAAGGCAATGAATGAAGGTGTGAATTCATTGGAAAAGAACCGGACTTGGGAACTTGTGAATCTACCGGAAAAGTCAAGGGTAGTTGGATGCAAGTGGAACTTCATGAAGACGGAAGGTATTCCGGAGTTTGAAGAACCAAGGTACAAGGAGAGGCTTGTGTGTAAGGTCAATCTTGAGTTGGAGAGTGTGAATGATATTCAAAAGGCAAGTTCCAGCAAGGAGGAGATTGGTATGCTCAAGGGGAAGTTAGCTTCTGGATTTGAGATGAAGGATCTCGGCATTGTGGAAAGGACACTTGGAACGAATATTGGGAAGAACCGGAAAAGGACGTATGGCTCTTTGAAAGGCGGTTTGAAGCATGTGAAGACAACTCAAGGTGGAGTGGCAAAGAAGGATATGATTGGTGACTTGGGGATTATGCATGGTTATGAGAAGTTCACTGAGTATCTTCCTAGATCAAGGTTCAAGGATCAATTGGACTTGATCAATTGCGTTGAGACGTAATCCCAGTAATGGAGAGAGCAGCTAGTGGTTGATGGATTAAGTTGAGCATCACCACTGATTTGAAGTCAAGGTGGAGAATTGTGGAGTTTAGAGTGCCTTAAAATCAGTTTGGAGGATCATGGAATTGCTTAAAAGTGTTTCTTGAACACTGGGAATCGATTCCCTAGCTATGTGAATCGATTCAAACATGTTTGGTTCTCTGTGAATCGAAGCACGCCTCTGTGAATCGCATGGGAAGCTTGCAGGAATCGATTCATTTCATTAATTCGTACAGGGGAGACTTTTTCAACTAGGTGAATCGATTCACCTATGTCTGTGAATCGATTCACAGTCGGGTTTTATAAACCTGACGCTGCAGAATTGTGTGTGGAGGAGGTGCAGTCTTTCTAGGGTTGTGTGCAGCCGTTTTTGAGCGTCTTTGTGAGGTTTTAGGGGCTGGAAAACACTGTTAAACACCTTGGGATCTTAGGAGAGAATAGAGGGAGGATTGAAGGCTTTCTCTATTGTTGTTCTTGAGAGGTTTTTTCAGAAGGAAAAGAGAGAGGGATTGGGAACTCTTGGGCTTGTTCTTCTTGGACATTTGGAAGGGGTTCAAAGCAATTGTAATCTCTTGTAAAGACTCTTTGATAGTGAAACGGAGGGTTGCTCTCTCCCGCAGACGTAGGTCATCTTTTTGGGGCCGAACTGCGTAACCAAATAGCGGTGTGATTCTTCCTACTCTCTACTCCTTGTTTGAGTGACTTTATTGCATTGTTTTGGTTGCTATTAAATTTAGTATTGGTTGCCTTTGATATTTATTCATTATTCTTGTTAGTAACTCAACAGCGTGGATGAAGTTGATGCTGGTGGCTGTAACTTTTATGTAGTGTAACTACTGGATGAAGCTGCACAAGTGGCATGGGTGCATTTTCTTTATAGTTAGGTGTTTTATGTAGTATTTTCTAAGTCCAATGTTCAATATATTGAATTGACAAATGAAATGACGACTGAAGTTTGTTGTTTAAAACTCTATACCCATAACTTGGCAATTTGGCAGCAAACCATTATATTATAAATGTAGAACTTTCCCCAGTGTAGAGACCAAAAATAATTGTAAATGAATGTAGATACCAAAATTTTGTAAATGTAGGCTTGATTTACCTCCCTGCTATTGAATGCACCAAATTAAATATCTGAAAGATAATTATGCATATATAGTTCACTGGGTTCTTTATGCAAATACAATTAAATATTTTATCATTACTTCTATGATTGGTCGAATGTACTCCCTCTGGAACCATTTATAAGAAAAAAAGTCATTTCCAGATTCGTTAAAAAATGTATGTATCTGGTCCAAAAAATGGACAAGATACATACATTTTTTAACGAATTTGGAAATGACTTTTTTTCTTATAAATGGTTCCAGAGTAGTATAACAATAAATATATTTGTCAATGTTTGGCATGATTGAACAGCAATGGCGAGAGGCGAAAGCGGGTAGGACTCAATTTTTTTCCTCAATGAAACGGATGTCAGGTTCATATACATTTGAGAAACATTAGAAAGGATCGGTTGACAAATGTCAGGTTTGTATGCTAAGTAAATATTAAAATTACACGTGTCAAGTTAACAAACAATGTACTAAGGTCGGATTACAAATGTCGTGTGATTAAGCCTTTGATTAAACTTAATGAATTACCATACCTAACATTTTTAAATTAATACATTTGAGAAACTTTAGGAATGATCGGTTGACAAATGTTAAGTTCGTATGCTAAGTAAAAAATTAAAATTACACATGTCAAGTTGACAAGCAATGTACCAGGGTCGGATAGGGTCTGTTTGTTACGGCTTAAAAAAAAAGTGATTATGTTTTAAAATAATCTAGAGATTAATTTTTATAGATTTAAAAAAAATCTGAAGCTAATTTGTGTTTGTTTAGGATTATAAAAATCATTTTTTTAACTCTTATGAATGAGAAGCTACTTTTTTCAGCTTTTCATTTTTAACCTAAAAATCATTTTTTTAAAAAAATTATTTTCTAAAAAATCTGAAATAAACACAATTAAAATTAAAAAAATAATTTTTAATATAAAAAAGTGATTTTATTCTAAAAAAAGCTGTAACAAACGCCCCCTAAATGTCGCGTGATTAAGCCTCAGATTAAACTTAATGAATTACCATGCCTAACATTTCTGAAATGACATTCAAAACAAAAACGTGTAGAAACACTGAATAGGAAATTCTTTAACCGCAAATAAATATAACAGCTATACACAGTCAACTATTAAAATAAATTATTGTTCCTGTAATGGAAAATTACAAACATTAAACTCAACGAATTAGGAAAACATTAAATGCATATAAGATTAATGTAACCGTTTTTAAATGCAAATTCGGCTACCACTTTGAATTCAAATTCAAATCTTAGTACAAAGACTGATCTTAATCAGAATCGAAATAAGGTATTACAGATTGTTCTTACCTGAAATGGAAAATTACAATCAATTAAAGCAGCCAAATATGAAATAAAAAATATTCAAATTATAGTTACTTAAATTTCGTGTACTTGATATTACATGATACACCACAAATTGATAAAGGCAGTACAAAATATCTCGTGATTTAATTACCTAAATAACAAAGTTGGACCAAGTATCATTATTAATGATTGAGTATTTTGAGATAAAAATTTTCCAAAAATTTGAATTTTTACTGTAACGGTGTCATAATTATGATACATCAAAGGTGAATCACATTTGAAATCATAACCAAATAAGAAAGTCACAATAAATAGATAAGGAAAATACGAAATCAATTATTTAATTGACATTTATTGTCCAGACCAATCACTATTCATAATGATGATTGTAGATCAATCTGGACTGACATCATGATACAATCATGTATATGAGAATATCAGTACAAAAATTATAACGAATCAATTTGTAATAATGATTTGATGATTTAATTTGTTTTTGTAATCTGGCCTACGCATACATATACAATTTACTAATATAAAGTGATGCCCATAGAGTATGAAATACTCAACCACGTAGTCCTCTACACAACAAAAAACACTGCCCTTTAAGCTACTGGTAGCAGAAACAATGGCCCCTAAATATGACTTAGTCGCAATTTGCTACGAAGAGTGAGAACGCTTGAGTTTTGGTCCAGGTTATCCGTAAATGGTTGGTATTGGACACTGAGAACCCTAGAGAATACTTCTCCTTAGAGTTAGTCCTTTTGGACAGGAAGGATTGAATCCAAACTAGATTTTTTGATATTTTCGCTGTACTTTGAGTGTAAACCTATAAATAAGGAAGTCTTAAAGTTATTGCTGAATTTTTTCAGGGTGGCCGTATTGGCCGTACAATACGTAAACAACTGATTTATATCTTTGACAAGCATTTAGAAGAGAATAAGGTGTAAGTATTGTCAAAATTATTTGTCATTGCAAATACAGGAGAGTATCATTCAACCCGGCATGCATTTAAACTGAGTTTTGATAAGAAAAGCACCGTTGTCAAGCAGAGTAAATCAGATCTACCCTGGATAACTTATGAATTCACTTTTCCCGTTGATGTGTTTCATACAAGTTTTGATTGCAATTATCTGATTGGTATGTTTCAGGTGTTTAAATATATTTTTTTATGTGTCAATTGAAAGCTATGGCAAATTCCTATGCTTTTAAAAATTAATTCGAACTACATCCCTTTCAGATGTTATTGGAATACTTACTAGTATGACCAAGGAAAGATAATTCATCAAGAAAGGGTTGAAATTTATGTTGCCAGTAATAGAGCTGGACAATGAAGGGTAAGGCAGACAACAATTAATCATTGACTTGGTGTTGTTATCTATACTTAATAGTTGATACTTAACATGCTTAGTAAATAAGGATACGTGATTGTTAAATTACGTAGACAAGTTTTTAGAGACCTACATATAAAGTTTAATCATTGACAAGTTTTTTTTTACCTAAAGATATCGTTTCAAAGTGACATTGTTTGGAGATGAGGTTGATGCTTTGAATACATTGGTTGAAAGTATAAGAGTGCAAAAGGAGATGCTTTGCAATCGTGATATTCCATTGACCAGGGAAGAAAATATATACAGCTTATTTACCAGACAACTTTGGCAATATATTTGGCAGCTAATAATGACTAATAATGTAAGGAATATTCTGGAGCTATTTTAGGGGAAGACATGCCTAAAGAATAGCACCTAGAATGACCAAGATTGGGATCAATCACGATCTGATATGCATGTAGAAATTCAATGTGCCTATGACTGTATCTTATCCAATACGCCCCCTCAAGAGGAAGGTGCCATCTGAAACCTTCATCTTGGCTGATAATTCCTGAAATCTTGGAGTGGCTAGAGGTTTGGTGAGAATGTCCGCCACCTAATCTTTGGTGGAGACATGTGAGACTTGCAACAGCTTAGCTTGAACCTGCTCCCACACAAAATGATAGTCCATTGAGATGTGTTTCATGCGGGAGTGTAGAACTGGATTTGAGCATAGATAAGTTGCCCCTACATTGTCACACAGTAGCCTAGGTTGGCCTTGCAAATGAACATCCAGCTCTTGCAGCAGATTTTTGAGCCACATAATTTCTGTAGCTACTGCAGTAACAACTCTATATTCTGCTTCAGTTGATGACCTCGCAACTATTCTTTGTTTTCTCGACAACCATGAGATGGGATTACCTCCAAAGAAAATGATAAACGCTGAGGTGGAGGTCCTGTCATCAGAATTTCCTCCCCAGTCCGCATCAGAGTATGCGAGCAGATTAAGAGAGGTAGGTCGTTGAAGCATAATTCCATGATTGATGGTGGACTTTAAGTATCTCAGTATGCGCTTGAGGTGCTGAAGATGAAGAGTTGTGGGATTGTGCATAAATTGAGATAACTTGTTGATGGAGAAGGAAAGATCAGGCCTGGTGAGAGTGAGATATTGAAGAGCTCCAATGATTCTTCGATACTCTATTGCATCTGTGGAAGAGGTACCACCAGGGAGCTTAAGTGTTGCTGATGTGGATAGTGGAGTGGGGGATGGTTTCTCCCCCTCCATATCAAACTTTTCTAGAACATCTCTAATATATTTGTGTTGAGATAGAAAGAGACCTGTGGTTGTGGGAATGAGTTCAGCACCTAAAAAATAATGTGGGGATCCCAAGTTTTTCAATGAGAATCGCTGAGATAATGCCTGAATGAATAGCTGCAAAAATTGATTGTTATTGCCTGTGAGAAGTAGGTCATCCACATACACTAAAAAATATGTAGTGATGCCACCATGGACATAAATGAATAGTGAGGGATCACTTCTAGCTGTCTCGAAGCCGTAGGCTATAATGAAGGCTTTCAGAGAGTCATGCCAGGCTCTCGGGACTTGCCTTAGGCCATAGATAGCTTTGTGTAGTTTGCATACATAGTCAGGATGCTGGGAATCCTTAAGACCTGGTGGTTGTGCCATGAAAACTTCTTCTTGAAGAGCACCTTGTAGAAATGCATTGTTAACATCCAGTTGATGCATCTCCCACTTGTGTGTGAGAGCTATTGTGAAGATGATTTTGATTGTTTGTGGGTGGACGACAGGTGCAAATGTCTCTTTGAAGTCAATCCCTGGGCATTGAGTGAAGCCTTTTGCAACAAGGCGTGATTTATATCTGGCAATAGATCCATTAGCATTGCATTTGATTCGAAACAACCATTTGCAATGCATATATTATGGGCTTTTGGAGGGGGGACATGTGACCAAGTCCCATTTCGGAGAAGAGCTTCAAACTCATCAGTAATTGCTTTTCGCCAATGTGCATGTTGCATGGCTTGGCAAATATTAGAGGGCTCAAGGTTCTCCGGAAGTGGGTGCTTAGAGACAATGAATGTCCTTTTGGGCTTGAATATATTGTTCTTGGATCGAGTTATCATGGGATGGCCTCAGTTTTGTTGTGTATCATCTGCAGGAAGGTTAGGAGAAATAGATACATTTGGAATGGAAAGAGAAGGACTTTAATCATTACCTGATGAAAGCTCTGTAGACACGGGAACCTCTTGTTGGTGATGGGTCGGGACAACTGGACTTTGCGATGATGGGTGCAGTGCATGGTTTATAGGGAGGATAAGGTGTGGTGGTTGATAATTTGGGTTGGGTAGTGGTGGTGGTGTAATTTTTTGAGTGAGGGTGTTGTAGGGAAAGATGTCATCATAGAACTTAACATGTCTAGAAGTGTATATTTTTTGTGATACGGGTTCAAAACATAGGCATCCAAAGGAGTGCAAATGGCCAGGATTTGGATCAGTTTGATGAAGTGCTTGAAAAGGGGACCGCATGTGAAGTAATGGTGTTGGGAGCCTATTGATGAGATATGTAGCAGTACAGAATCCAAAAGACCAAAATTGAGGAGGAAGTTTTGCTTTGTGTAGAAGGGCACGACCTGTTTCAACAATGTGTCGGTGTCTTCGTTCTGCTGTTGTGTTAAGCTCTGGTGTGTGTGGTGGGGTTGTAAAATGTGAAATACCATGTGTATTTAGAAAATATTTTAGCTTGATAAATTCACCCCCGTTATCAAAGTAAAGAGAAATAATAGGCAAATTAAAATATTTTTCAACAATTGCTTTGAATTTAGGAAATAAAATTAAGACATCGGATTTATTTTTCAACGGGTACAGCCAAATATATTTGGTGAAATGATCAACAAAGACTAAATAATAAGAAAACCCATCTAAGGACCTAGTTGGAGTTGGACCCCAAACATCCGTGTAGATAAGCTCAAGAGGTTTCTTGCTCCTAATACTAGATGAAGAGAAGGATAGCTTATGACTCTTGACCCTGCTGCACGAAATGCAAGGTGTGTGACTGCTTTTTATTTTGTGAATGGAAAGGAGATGTCTCATAATTCTTTCTGATGGAAGCCCCAGAATGTGATGCCATGGAAGGTGTGTGGAGGATGTGGTGACAAAGGCTTTGGGAATGTATGATGGGCTGGGCATGAGGTAGAGTCCATTTTTATGCTGTCCTTTGAGAAGAGGTGCCCTTGTTTTCAGATCCTTCACCAAAAAATGATCAGAAAAAATTCAATAGAGATAGGATTAGTGTTGCATAGAGAGGAAATTGATAACAGATTTTAAGAAATATTTGGAACATGCAAAACTTTGGGGAGATGAAGAGTATGAGAAGGGGTGTGAAGAACAATTTTACCAATGTGAGTAATGGGAATGCCCAAGCCATCTCCAACAACTAACTGATCCGTACCATGGTATAGTTGGGTGAGATGCAATTGATCCAGATTGTTAGTAATATGGTGAGTAGCTCCTGAGTCAATGATCCAATCGGCAACACCAGGAGGCATGGTACGAGCATGATGTGCGGTCAGGCCAATATTTTGCTTTGGTGGGGATCCATGAAGTTTGTAGCAGACCTTGGCGGTGTGCCCAGGTTTCTCGTAGTACTGACAGACAACACGTTTGGATGATCCTGGTGATGTAGATCGGTCTGTGGAGGGAGGAGAGTTGTTGAAATTCCCAGAATGATAGCCCTGTTTGTGATAGGATTGCCTGCCTTTTTAAGTTGTATGTGTCGTGGCAATGGTAGAGGTGTCCTGTTGGGACTCATCTCTTTTGAGATAGCTCTCAAAATCGGTGAGGAGATCATGAAGCTCCTCAAAGCTGATTGGGTTCTCCCTTGTTCAAAGAGCTGCTGAAACTTCTCTGTATTCGGAGCCAAGGCCATTCAATGTGTGAATGACTAGATCTACATCATCCAGAGGGGAATTGATGATGGCTAGTTCATCCGAGAGTGATTTAACACCATGAAGGTATTCAGTCATAAAGCGAGAACCCTTATTGAGGTGAGTGAGACGCTCTTTCAAATACATGATTTTGGCATGTGTTTTGCTGGCAAACATCTTCTCTAGGATGTCCCAGGCTTGCTTGGAATTTTTGACATTTTCTAGCATGGTGATGACACTGGTGTCAACAGATGAGATGATGGCATGTAAGATCAGCTGATCTTGTCTTTTCCAGTAAGAGTAATCCATGTGATTAGGGACGGGGCAAGTCTTGGTGCCATCAACAAAACCAATGAGGTCATAGCCCACCAATAGAGCATTGAATTGGACTCTCCATGCAGGAAAGTTGCTTGCATTCAGCTTAACGGAATGCTGAGTGTTGAGGGCCAACACGGATTGTGCATCAGGAACCGAAATAGTAGTAGAACTCATGGTGACAGGCTTGGATCGATTTGCTGATTAAGCAAAAGCTGCTGATACCATATAAGAGTGCAAAAGGAGATGCTTTGCAATCGTGATATTCCATTGACTAGGGAAGAGAATATATACAGCTTATTTACCAAATAACTTTGGCAATATATTTGGCAGCTAATAATGCTAATAATGACTAATAATGTAAGGAATATTCTGGAGCTATTTTAGGGGAAGACATGCCTAAAGACTAGCACCTAGAATGACCAAGATTGGGATCAATCACGATCTGATATGCATGTAGGAATTCAATGTGCCTATGACTGTATCTTATCTAATAGAAAGTGGTAAACAACCGATGTTGTGGCTATAATTCTGTTTGCAAAAGTAAAACAATGGACCAATATGGACATTTCTTAATTTGACTAATTCTGATTATGATTATAAAAATTTGACCTTTCTTGATTAATGATGTATTCTGTTTATGACAACAGAGATCAACAGCATTAGTAACAGTTTACTCGACAATAATACTATTTAACCGGGCATACCTAAGGTCATTATATTCAAAAAGAAAATGGTTGTAGCATTAGAAATACCAACCAAATGTTTAAGCCAACTGCAGGAGAAAACCAAGAGATCAGAGAGTGACGACTTTCTTAAGTCGACTCCAAGAGCTAATATTAAGCAAATGAAAGATGTCTATTGCAAAGATAAGGGAATCACTACGAGCAAGGTAATGGATGCTATTTTCCAATAATCACAAATTTTATATTGTGTATATTAGACTTTTCTTATCATAATAAATTTCACTAAAATGTCGTTTGGAACATTCCTAAATGCTTAATGTAATTTACACTTTATTCTAATAGGAATCTCATTTTGTGATTCTAACAACTATATATGAAATGGTGGATGAGGATATGTGGTATTACACTACTTGTAGTCGATGCACGAGGAAAGCAACACCTGACTCTGGAATGTACTATTGCGACAAATGCAAAAGGCACGTTCTAGATGTCATGCCAAGGTAAAACATTTTTATCATGGTACCATTGCGTTTAATATATTGAATTATAGTAAAAAAGGGAGTTATCCAACACTAAAACCGTTTGGTAGTTATTTATTGATGCTATGTGTCAAAGATGAGTCTGCTTGTGCCACCTTCGTAATGTTTAATCAGATCGCATCTGAGTTTCTAAACATTTCTTGTGCAACGCTTCTCCAAGCTGCAAATGTGATTTGCATTTTCTTTAACCCGTATTTTAAATTTAGTGGAAAAGCAATCACTGTATGGTGTTAAATGTAGCACAAGGTCGGATATGATTGAGGTTCGGGTTCAAGATTTGAACCTTTATATATAGTAAGGAGGGTTACATCAAATGTGGACTTGATCAAAGATTTCACCAACAAGAATGTGTTGATGTAATTTGGAAACCATATCCATGATTATCAAGATTGTAATTTTTGACCCATTAGTGACGTATTTTTAAGTTCTCACGATTTTTCCCTATTATAGGTTACACAAGTGTCAGTATCTGAACAGCAACCACAATCACAGAAATACCATAGACAAGTTGCAGAGGATGTTGCACAAGTGATTACTTATTATCATTTTACATTATATATGGTTATTTATGCAAAGTTATATATCTATATATACAGCTAACACACTTGTCCAACTATTTCATTCAGGACTTAAGTGGGAAATTTGATGAATCTCAAAATAAGGATATAGAGGACAAGATAGTTGGCGATGTTGTGGACCCATGCTCAGACACCGCTGATGCTTTAAGCCTGAAATGGACATTCGCTATACGAGAAGATTCATCAATCCTCGAGAGTCTTAAAAAGATCATCAAGGTCGAAAATGAGGATTGAAGGGAGAGCTTCATGCTCATAACTATTTCAGTTTTCAAGTTTAGTAGTGTTTGTTTTTTGGCGTTTTGAATTCAATATCAATGTCATTTCCATTTTGTCTTCAGAAATTGTTGAGACTAATCTGAAGTATATATTGTCGAGACTATGATTTCCATTAGCAAAATGCCGAGACTATTTTATATTGCAAGCATAAGACCCACAAAAAAATGATAACAACTCTCATAAAAAAGTTGATTTTTTTTGGAAAGCTCATAAAAAATTGATAGCAATATAAATACTCGGATAGGAAAATATCCAAAGGGAAAAAACAAATGATACATGCCGACCAATTAGGTTTTGAAATTTAGAAGAAAGTATAGTATTCACAGAATATTGAGACCAAATAAAAATCACAATATAGGAAATAAAATGAGAAAATATTACAGGCAACTGATGCAAATCTCACCAATCGTTGCAGTATATTTTAGAGATTCATAATTTGTGGTCCTTTCTGTTGGTGTTGGGACTTTTAGTCCCACATCGGGTAAAGTAGTAAAGAGGAGTGAACCTCTTTGTTATAAAAAGAGGCTTGGGCCTTGGTTTTATGTACACCATTCAAAAGCTTGTCTAGCAACTTTTGTCTCTAGATAAATTCCTCTCTTTGTTTTAGAATTTAATAGAATTCTTAGTATGCCTCTGGTTGCAGCTTTTGAACCTCCACATCGTAAAAGTTAATTTATTAGGAATATTTCTTGTAAAAGGAGAGGTGTGAGAATAAGTTTTGCTAGTGGGGAAGCTTTGTGGGTGTCTTGGTGAGAGAGAAAATTGTGTAGTTGTAATAATTTTCTACATAGTGGATTTTTCTCTGGTGCTGGTGGTTTTTCTCCTGGTTTGGGAGTTTTCCACGTTAAATACTTGTGTTGTTATTATTTCTCTATTTTGTTTTTCAAATTTTCCACAAGTGCAGTTTCTGGGGAAGAGAATTTGAAGAGTCAAATTCCCAACACTTTCTTGTTCAAGACCAACTTTATACATTGCTTCAATGTCGTTATCCTATCTTTCAATTTATGGTTTTTAAATTTGGAAGAGTTGACTATTGGGGAAAATATGGGTAAAACAGAATCATAGTGTTGTTATCTATTGTACAACATTAGAAGCACAAAGTGAAGGAAATCAAATTTGATTAGGATGATTTGGAATACCGAAGATCTGGGCATAGAGCACTCTTTGTACAACATAAATGTGCCTTAATAATGACATGTAGCCACAAATCCCTTTTGTCTTTCGTTTTTTATGGGGCCATCTTTGAATTGCCACAAACCACACCACAAGTTCTAGCACTAACAACAACTTCAACACAGACAACCATCAACCATAACAATATTAAAGTACAGAAATTGGATAAAAACTCAGATACAAACTCACAGAGAAAAAACATACATACGGTTTAGATTTTTTCTATCTTTAGTTGAGTTTGTACGCATATGCTCTGATGGTATTGGGATGGTGTTGTCTTTGTGAGTTATTGAAATGAATGTTTAGATAGGTATGAAAAATGGAGATCTTTGCTGGGTGGGTGAGTCAATTGAGTTGAGAGATAAATTGGGTTTAATATTTGAAGGGTGAAAGAATGGGCAAGTGAGGGATTGGGTCTACGTTATAGAATAGGCATAGTAAAAGACAAGAAGAAAATGGAAATAGTATTGAAAGAATGGTTAACTGATCAGTGGTGGGCGTTAGGCATGGGAGAGAAGAGTGGTGTTTTTGAAGTGCCACGTAGGAATTTGTTTGATGTGGCAAAATTTCAATTACGTGGCATATTGCTATATTTCGTGACTTTGTTTTTATATATTATAAATAGATAGATATGAGAACAAGTGTATCTATTTTGAATCGATTGGATTAAACCAAAGACCAAAATTACTAAAAGTAACGTTATATAGTCAACTCGATTATAGGACGACAAATGTTAATAACTACAAAATTTCACAATAGACTGCACAATTAGTCAACTTAAGTCTAAATCAAATCATGGATAATCACATACATAATGTGGTGACCAATGCATCATCAACAACGGTTAACTACAAAATTTACGAACAATTTACCTGATTACATCAAGAAAATCGAACACCATACAACTACAAGTTATTAACACCAACCCCAGATTCTATATTGGATTAATGTACCCTAATATTAGAGCGGCAAAGGCACGTGCAGGAAGAAAGATGTTTAGATCAAGTGAATCTGGAAGCATCCAAATGAGTCTATATGATAAGTAACTTATCTGACAGTAATTGCATAACAAATATTTATATAATATTTGCTCATAACGTTTGTGAATGTATGGTCGGATGAAATGACAAATGCTATATCAGATACATCTAACCTACCACTTAAATTTCATGCGAACAGATAAAAAAATTTAAAACTGGTGTATATTCGAAACATAGTGTGTATTAAAAGCTAAGAAAATTTAGATTAGCTTATCTGGAAGAAGAAAATTTCATAATTATAGTGAGATATTATAAATTTTAGGAATACACACTGCTACACATAATTGTGACATTTGGTTGACTAAATATGGATTGTTGTTTAAAATAAAGACAGAGTACTTACAATGCAATGTAGATGTTTAGTATGTGGAATGAACTTAAAGAACTTTGTAGGAAGGCAGGCTAGGAAATTCATGACTAGGGTGGGGATTCTCTAAAGTAGTGTGGTTATCTATTGTAACACTGAATTTCTAGCCACCACAGTATTTGAAAAAAAAACTATATAATCGTTTTCAATAGCGTATTCTGATGCAACTTGCTTTCAGCCCAAATCCAACCAAATCACCCAATCAACTTTCTAAGTATGAATTGCTCACACATGGTTATCACAAAAATTAAATTTCAACGGATTCCTTTGGATAGGACCGACTTTGTTTGTGAATTCAACTGGTAGTTTCTGCACATAATGTATGTTTTGCTTACTAAATAGCACAACATAAATCAAATAAAATACAGTGTATAGATTTATACATATAAATAGAAAATTTAAATGATTTAATTATGTAAAGACACAAACAAAAATAGAACTAACTAAATGATTTAATTATGTAAAGACACAAACAAAAATAGAACTAACTCAGACATTATATGGTATAAAATTTGCTTTATTTTCTCATATGCCTCGCCAACGACAAACATCATCATCATTAAATTAGGAATAGGAGTACATTAAACGGGTGAACTGAATCAAAATACTTACAATCATGTCAGCATCAACATTTATAATTTTCACTATGAAGTGATCACCCTCCATGATGTTGTTGTGTTGTACCTGTCATAAAATATATATTTTAGTTTCAATAGTTTGAATCCAAGATTCAAAACAAGTCTAAACAATGGAATTAGGCTAAAAGTCCAACATATCATAAATAAATGTTAGTTTGTTTGTAACAAAGATTAAAAATGTTGAGTCTCAATATTCAAAAAGGGAACAACAGTATGCAATCATGCATTTCCATATGGTTGCAGTTCTCAAAATTGTAGATTAATTAAGTATCTTGGCAGACTTATGGTGTTTCAATTTCGGTAGACAAAATGCAAACATTAAATATTCAGGTGTAAAAAACAAAGGGACAAAGTAATTTTTAATGGAAAAAGCATAATGCATGTGAATCAGTACACACAGATTTTAAAACATGTGAGAAATCAAGAAGTCATCAAAACTACAATCAACAAACAAAAAATAACACAAAAGAACCCTAATCAATGAAATATCTATTGAATTAAAATGAAATTACTTAAACCCATTTCGATTTCACCATATACGGTTGTCAAAATCACAAAACGATCAATAGAGTTGTGCTCGAAACCTAAATAATGAAATATTATGGCGAATGGCAGTGTTACTCATAATCCAAAACACCAAGAAACACTAGTGTGAAATACACCTAAAAAATAGACTTATAACGCCGGTTTTGGAGATAACCGACGTAAAATATAACGCGGTGGCATTTTTGAAATTAACGCGTAACTTTTAACGCTAGTTTTTTAAAAAACCGCGGTTAAATGTTTAACCTACGGCGCCGATTTTTTAAAACAATCACGGTTAAAAGCTTAGGCGTCGGTTTTTTAAAAAATCGGAGTTATATATTAAAAATATTATAAAAAGGAGAAATCTGGTCAAAAGATATGGCGTCGGTTTTCGTATAAAATCGGGGTTGTATGTGTCTTAAATAAAATATTGTGAAAATGTGAATCTGGCCAAAATATATGGCGTCGGTTTTACTAAAAACCGCGGTCGTATGTCAACTTATGGCGCCGGTTTTTGTGAAAAACCGCGGTCGTAGATTAAAAGTAATTTCCCTCCCTTATACCTAATACTTTGCTCACCCTCTGTCTCATTCATTACAATCGCGTCGTTCCTTCCTCCTTCGTCCGCGACACTGTTTCTGAAACTCCCGCCACCGCGACCGCGACACTCCTCCCTCTCCTCCTTCCTCGTCGTTACTTCCTTCTTCGTCCATCGCGACACTCCTCCCTCTCCTCTTTCCTTGTCGTTCATTCCTTCTTCGTTTCTCCACTGCCACCACCGCCTCTACCGCGACACTCATCCCTCTCCTCCTTCCTCGTCGTTCATTCCTTCTTCGGTTCACCACCCGCGTTGAGTTTTAGCAACAGCCCTGGTTCTCCGAGAGGCTCATCCGTCGCACCCACTCAGCCAGGCACAACCCCGTTTCTCCACCACGGGTCAATAGAAAGGCGCCCTGACAACTTTCTCGCATTCTTCGAATACTCAAGGTATAATTTGCTAACTCTCTGTCAAGCTTTGCTGCTTGTTATCTACTTTGACTACTATTGCTCGAATTGAATTCCATTAAATATGTGGTTTGCCATTCTTTTTTGCTCTTATTAGTATTAAAATTTTCAGATCTTTTTATAGAGTCTGTTTATTAAACTTTATTTATTTGCCTGAAATACTACATTTCCTTGGAGGCAGCAGCTTTAGGTAGACTCTTAATCTAACCTAAACTTTCTGGCGTTGTAAATGGTGAAACATCTGTGTAAAAGCCTTGAATGTCTTTGGAGTTAACAAAGGAAAAAAATGAAAAAGCTAGAGTGCCAAACACTAGGGCCATATTAAATATCTTCAAGCTTTGTAATGGTAGTGACAGTGGTTAAAAGTTAGTGTTTTAGTCTTTGATTTTTGGTATGTCATAGCCTCGTAGATGTTGGGTTTTTACATTTTATTGAACAAAATGATCATACTTTTGATTTGTTAAAAAAAATTATATTGTGGTGTTTTATTTTGATGCTAATGTGATCCTGTTCATCACTTTCTTAAGCTCTCATTTTGAAAAACATATTGAAGTGTTGAAGATTTAGGAGCTACATTTGTATCTAAAATCTTTAGCTCTCATTTCTTTCTTAAAACATATTTGTTCATGCAAAGGAACTCTTAGAATGTTGCTTTGCATTTGAATGATGATGTTGGTGGATGTTAGCTTTGATATTGGATCCATTGTGGGCCTATTGTATAATGATATCGATTTCCGTGGCTTATCACGAGTACATCAATCATTGAACTAATTATGGTTTATCAACCACCAAACCGATTTGAAAGTAATCTATCTACATCAATTTTATCCACTCTTCTTCTGACCCTTGTTGTGTATTGTGAATTATGATGTGGGAAGGGTTGTTTTTGCTCTGATGAATTGATCAATGAGAAATTATTTCAATTGAGAATTTTGTTTTTGTGATGTGGGTTGGGTTTGTGGGATGGATTGGTTTTTGTTCTAACTTATGCATACAAACATGTCAATGTTAGTTAAATATCTAAGCGTAAAAGTGTGTGTATATTATTTTAGAACACATTTATCGATCGTAGTTAGAAGCAAAAACATTGTTTAGGTGATGAGTATAAGAACAGGGTCGAAGAGTTCTTACAATTTTCCCAAGCAAAATTTCCTAATCAAACAACTTTCTATTGTCCTTGTGTTAAGTGTTTGAATGGACCAACACTAAATGTTGAGGAGATACGGAATCATCTTCGTGTTTTTGGGATTTGGCAAAGATATACGACATGGACCTGGCATGGTGAAGTGTTAAACAAGCCAAGTGTGTCCACAAGAGAGGAAGTTGATGTAGATATGGACGATCGACTAGAGGACATGATTCGTGATATTGGACAAGAGTCTTTTCAGCGGGTACATGTGTATGAAACTCTATGCAGTGACAAGGAAAAACCTTTGTATCCGGGCTGCAAAAATTTCACACGATTGTCAGCGGTGTTGAAATTGTTCAATCTGAAGGCGATAAATGGGTGGACTGATAAGAGCTTCACTGAATTGCTTAAACTGTTGAATGAAATGCTTCCGAAAAGTAACACATTGCCAAACAGTAATTATGAAGCGAAGAAGATATTATGTCCGATGGGTGTGGAGTATAAGAAAATACACGCATACCCGAAGGATTGCATATTGTACTGGAAAGAGCATGAAGACAAAGAAGAGTGTCCCGTGTGTAATACACCACGCTACAAAAAGAAGGACGGTGATGATAGTTGTGATGATGTGAGCAAAAAAGGTCCTCTTGCGAAGGTGTTATGGTATCTTCTAATTATTACAAGGTTTAAGCGACTGTTCGCCAATGTAAATGATGCAAAGAACCTTAGATGGCATGCAGATGATAGGAAATGAGGTGGAAAGCTTCGCCATCCGGCCGATTCTTTGCAATGGAAGAGAATTGATTCATTGTTTCCAGAGTTCGGCAATGAGCCAAGAAACCTTAGGCTTGGACTTGCTACAGATGGAATGAATCCATATGGTAACTTAAGTAGCATCCATAGTTCATGGTCTGTTCTTCTATGCATTTCTCTAGTTCAAAGGATAAAAACCCCGTTCTGGCATCCATAGCTTACTTTCGGGTCATCGAAGAGATTTGAGAGATCGATTATAATAAATTCAAAGTGCCTGTTTTAAATGTAAGTGGGTTAACAGTAACGGTGGTGTACAAACCGATGAATTAAGATTTACAATGGTGGATCTTGACAAGGTAGGTTATAAGGATGAACCTTTCATCATGGAAATTCACGTAAAACAAGTGTTTTATGTTAAGGATCCTTCTAACAAAAGGTGGTCTGTGGTTCTCCAAAGAAGAAGTATGCATGAGAGTGATGAAAATCAAGATTCAACACTAGATATTAATGACACCCCTTCTTTCTCAACGCAAAGACCCATCTTCATTGATAAAAATGAAGTAGACGATGTATATGCCACTCGTGATGATCATCAAGAAGAGATATTGGAGGACATTAAAACTTGACGACTAAAGAATTTTATAGGTGAAAACATGTTTGTTAGATTTTCCACAATTAGTATCTGTTAGATTATCCATTATAATTATATATATTGATACATGTTTGTTAGATTATCTCACATTGTTTCTTACATTTGTTTGTTTGTTTAAACAGGCATCCTATATGGCTGATCCATCCACATCAGAGTCCTCCAAAAAAAGGACTAGAGGTGTTACCACTACATCACAATTGAAAAATAGACTTCTTCCTGGTCAGAAGTTTTATATTGAATTTGATCCAGATACTGGGCGACCTGATGGTGATAGTGCAGGCAGCTTCAACACTTATTTGGCGTACCTTGCACTAAGCAAGGCCTCCATTCTGATACCTAAATGGAGAGATGTCCCTGAAAAACCAAAGATATGATATGGCAAGATGTCGTGGTATTAACCTTTATCTCTAGTTGTATGCATATTTGTATTTAGCTTTATTGATCTTTGTGTGTATGTATTTACTAACACCACCATTTTGTTGTGTATTGTAGGATATTTTTTATGTTCCCCATGATAAAAAGTTTAGGGACCGATGGTTGTCCTATGCGGGTGAGCGTTGGAAGGATTTTAAGTCTAAACTCTCCAGGACATTTGTATTTGGGAATGGAGACAAAAATGGTTGCACAAATCCTTGTCAGAAGTATAATTTCCTTTCAGAGGACATATGGAATGAGTTTGTTAGGAGCCGCAAGGAAGAAGCGTTTCTGGTTAGTTTGAATTATATTTTTTAACTTGGCTAATATAATTTTTTACCTATTTTAATTTGTGGTGTGTTACGTTATTTGTAACAGAAAAAAAGAGAAAAGGGAAGGACAAATGCTACAAAGAATATCTACCCCCACTTATTGTCTCGTGGGGGTTATGATAAACTTGAGAAGAATGTAATGGCACATAGAAGGAAAGCCTTGCAGGAAAAGGCTGGAGATGAAGCCTTGGAATCCCCTCCAAAACCAAACCGATATGAGCTATGGACTATGGCTCGAACAAAACCATCAGGATCTTATACATCAGAAGCTGTGGCCTCAGTTGCTTCTAAAATTGTAAGTGTATCTGCCTTATTTAATATTATGTGATTTGTAACCAATTTGGGTCGACTGATCAAAGACCTCTGTGATTGAATTTGGTTGTAGGAGTCATTGGTTGATGATGAATCTCAGGGTACTTTTATTCCAACTGGACGTCAAGATATCTTGACTACAGCCCTTGGAACACCCGAGCACTATGGTCATGTCTGCACTGCTGGTCGAGGTGTGGGCTTTAAGAAATACTTCGGAGGAACTTCATGCAGTCAGTCAAAGCAAATGGACATGGATGCCATGAGACATCAGATCATGTAGGAGGTTAGTCAAATGTTTGAAGCTTACAAATCTCAGCTCAAGTCAGATGTGGAAGCCCAACTAAGTCAGCAGATAGTGTCTTCTCCTAAAGCCACTGCGCATGTCAGCACCAAGGATAGTTGTTCGCCAGAAAATGAGGAGGATCCTAAAGACAACATTTTAAAATGCATTGGTCACATGGCTTTTGATTTTCCCGACGGACAAGTTGGGATTACCCTGGAGCACGATGATATTCCAATTTTTTACATTTTCGCGAAGGACTTAACGGACCTGTCGCTCGGTGATGAGTTCTGGCTTGCCAATCAACACTTGCAATTATGGTGCACGTAAGTATTAATTAACATATTTGTATATTTTTATCTCCTTTGTATCAATTATATATAATTAACATTATTTTGTTTCAACTCCTAGGTATCTGCATCGTATCTGTATTCAGAACAACAACAGTGATGTATATGGATTCTTGGATCCAACGTTGATGGTTGTCAAGCCCAACCCAAAAGAGTCTAATGAATCTGTTCAAACTTACATACTGGATAAGCTAATTCAAAGAGACAAAGATGTTTTCTTAGGACCGTCTTGCACAGTGAGTACATTTTTATTGAGCATAGGTTTTTCTCTCTGTGTTTCTAATATACCTTTATTGTTGTTACCTAGTAATCATTGGCGCTGATTGTCATTTGTCCTAAGCATAATCTCATAGTCCTGATATGCTCACTTCATCAAAGGCCAAACCTACAGATTAAGCGTGTACTTGAGGGGTAAACTTTTAATTTATTTGTCATACTTGTGATGTCATATATGTATTTATCTTATATCTATAACTTATATTATTTTATCAGAGCTATGATGGACTATAATAGTAAGAAAGGTTTGGGAAAAGGAAAGAAGCCTAATTGGAACGTACTCGCGGTAAGTAGTTTGTCTTTATATGATATTTACATATTGAAAGCCGTATTAGTTATGTGTATATATAATTTGTACTAATTTATATTGTCATTTGTAGGGGCCTTACCAAGACAACTCATGGGTGTGTGGTTACTATGTCATGAAGACCATGGTGTCCATTGTCACGATGAAGATTACATCAGGATGGGATTTGGTAATAAAATATTTCATAACTTGTTAATCGATCTTTTTGATACCTTACAATATTTGTAGTTAGTTAATTAGATATGTTTTGAATTGAACTTGTAGTTATTTGATGGTCGTGGCACAAAACCATACAATCGTGAAGAAATTGTCGAGATTCGGAAAACTTGGGCATGTTTTTTTGTGACTAAGATTGAGGAGCAAAATCTAAACCTAGAACCACCAAGACGCCGAGCAAGAAAAGCAACATAACAAAAATTACATGGTTTCTTTTTATTGCGTTGTTGAGTTTAATTGCCTTCAACTTTTCTTAGATGCCATGACTTTTGGTAGTTCTTTTTAATTAATTCTATTATTTACATAATGGATAGGTTGTTGTGGGATTATTAGGGTGTTTGTGGTGGTTTATATATTTTGTCTGGCAGTGGAGTTTTGTGAATTCTGTATGGCAGTGATGTTTGTGAATTTTGTATAGCAGTGATGTTTGTGAATTGTATAGCAGTGAATTCTGATGTTGTTTGTATCCTGGAAACGGAAATTTCTAAAAAATGTATAAAATATTTATATATATATCTATGGCGCCGGATTTTCGTAATACTGCGGCTAAAAGTGATATATAGCGCCGGTTTTCAGAAAACCGCGGTTAAAGGTAACATACGGCGCCGGTTTTTCTTAAAAACCGCGGTTGAAACATTTTTTTCGTTTTTTCAAAATTTTTGGTCCTATTTATGGCGCCGGTTTTAAACAAAACAGCGGTTAAATGTAACATACGGCGCCGGTTTTCCTTAAAAACCGTGGGTAAAACGTTTTTTTTCTCAAAATTTTTTGTCCCTTTACTTCAGGATTTAACGCCGGTTTTATTAAAAACCGCGATTAAAACTGACTTTTAACCGCGGTTTATAAACCAGCGTTAAATATTTACACTTACAACGTCGGAAGAAAAGACGCCGGATTGAAAACCGACGTTAAAAGTCCTAAAAAACCGCGATTAAAGGTAGTTTTTGCACTAGTGAAAGGCTAAATTATACTTTTGATCACTTATGTTTATTTTAGATTTCGGTTTTGCCCCTTATGTATTAAAAGTTTCGAATTGGTCCCTTATGTTTAAAAGTAATACCAATGTGGTCCCTCTTGTTTTTTTGTTCCGAAATTGTCGTTTGTGTTACAAAAATTATACCAATGTAGTCCCTTGTTTGTCCTTTAATTTGGAAAAAAAAAAAGGATCACAATAGTATAATTTTTGTAACATAAGGGACCATTTTGAAACAAAAGGACCACATTGGTATAACCTTTACACATAAGAAATCAATTCAGAACAAATAATAACTAAGTTGAAGCCTAAAATAAACTTAAGAGACTAAAAGTATAATTTAGCCTATATATATATATATATATATATATATGGAGGATGCGCTTTTCCACCGGGTGCTTTCTAGGGTTTAGAAAGGGAAAAAGAGAAATCGAACATTCCACAGCGGCGAAGTAGGGTCATCGAGCAGTAGTTGGATTCCCAAGTATGTCCAAAGTGATTAATTGTCTCATGGTGGCAAAATTACTTTAGAGCTCCTTTATCTTAATTTAAAGTTTCAAGTTAGTCCTTTATCTTTTTTTTTTTCAATTTAGTCCCACATGTTTTAAAACATTAATTTCGAGACAAACTGTTGGCTGATCTATAACGAGAAATGCATGTGTGCCACAAATATAATTTGCTGTATCAATTGTGTCACAAATCAAAACCCAAAAAACTATTGCAAAAAGTCAAAAACATTCCAATTTTTCCAACATTGTCAACATTTTAGAACATGTGGGACTAAACTGAAACTAAAATTAACTTTTAAAAACTAACTTGACTCAAAAAAAGATAAATGACTAAAGTGAAACCTTAATGCATAAATAATTATGTATATGTTATAAATAAAAATATATTCCGTAATTTAACAAAAAAAGTAATCAGAATCAATTATTTAGATTTCCATAAAAATAAAAAACAATATGTTCTAAAAAATAGCAATATCTGTTAATGATTTTTTAGATTTCCAATCATTATACTTATTTTTTATGATAGTAAATTTAGACCAATATTCATATGGACCAATATTCGTATGACCTTAAATATATACTTATATCAATAATCAATAATATATACAATTATAAATGAATTTATTGAATGCATCGCCAGGTGTCATCATCTGATGAAAACAACAATTAATGATAGGCTAATAGGACAAATAAAAAAGGAAAAAATCGCCACATGTATATTATTATGACAAATCATATGATATGTGTGCACCACCTAATTCCATGAATTTATTTTAAAACCAAAAAAAGAATTTGATTTACATTTTAGGAATGAAATAATGAACAATTATCTGAATATTTATTGACAATATCGGCATTCATTATACCCAATCTTTCAACAAGCCATTTTTCTGACCAAATTCATCAGAGCTTGTGACACAAATCGGTTTACATATTTAAAATAGGAAGGTCATAATTTTTTTAAATAAATCACATTAATACAGTTATTAAATGTACTATTCTAAAACAGGCAAACAAATAGTTGACTCACCTGATTTCAAAATACCACATAATGGAGAGCAAATCAGTTACTTTTATCACAAAAATCGTGATATTATTAAATAAAAAATAAAATGCTATAAATTTTCAGATGTTGAAACACAAATCGCACCATCAGTTGATTCACGTGATTTTTTGTTTACTATTTTTCATCACCTCAAGTTTCATAAAATATGGCTAACAATTTTGATCGTATTTTTGAAATTCATCTTGGTCGTGAGAATTGCAGTTTGATGGTACTTGTTGTCAGGATGTGTTGTGTTCCTCATTACACTTTGAACAATTATCCTTATTCATATGAATTGATCCATACTGATATGGAGGTTAGTGATTGTGTATTATATTTTCATTCACATTTTTTATGAGTTAAATATGCTAAATAAGCATTATTTGAACTATTGTCAGGGAAACAAGATACATGCAACTGTTCGTAAGAGACTAATATATTGGTTTGTTGCAGTTTTGGAGGAGGGGATAGTCTATCATATGACTAATTTTGGAGTTGATTCTAATTCTGATTCTTATCGTACAACACGACACAACTTTAAGCTGATTTTCAAGTTCAATACCCGAGCTATCCTTATTCCTGATGTCGTTACTCCTAAAAATGTTCTCACATTTACCCCACCATCAAATTGTTGGAATCAAGTGGATGCTGAAACAATGACCCATAATTGTTTTGATATGACAAATAATGAATAGAACAATTTATCCTCTGATGTGTTTGTTAGTGTGCAGAACTTAATGAGTAAGTCACTATTCATCTGATAGAATAGTCTTAAAAAGCTGTGATTATGTGTGCTTTTCACCCTCTGTTTCATTCCTCTGATCTGGCATTGATCGTCCAGTAAGTACTGATGATGTCATCGTCTTATAGCCTCACTCTGAAGATCATGCTCTAGTAGTCAATGCTCTAATGATAGTCAATGATCTGGTAGATCATGCTCTGGTAAGACCATGCTCTGATAAGACTACACTGTTGAAACCCTTCGTCTGGTACTACAAGACTCTGTTATATGAAAGGCCAAGAAATACTGTACTGAAAAACTTGCTTCCGGTCCAAGCTTACTCTGGTAAGCAGAGTATCTCAGTAATAAGTATCGTTTGATAGGAAGATGCCTCTGATTGGAAATCAGACTGAGTGAAACATTAAAGGCTACTTCAAGTATTAAAGAGACCTCATTGATGAGTATTTTAATGTATGAGGAATCAAAGGGCCAAAGAGAATGTCAATGGATATAATCATCAGAAATGACTTGCTCTGGAAGTGTCTCATATTCAAAAAGATCACAAGGGACAAGATCCTGCAGCTGTCAACTGTGTCAGTGTATAGGAGCAGAGTTAAAAGTGACAGGACTCACTAAAAGCCACAAAAAACGGATCTGAAGTTTTGTCCATTGGTAAAAGAGCTGTTAGGTCACAACGACACTATTTGCGACCCTAGCTATATACACCTTACTTCATTCATTGAAGTAGGTTAACGATTCTATTACAATAAACTGAGACAGTAAGTAACCAAGAAATTATTCCAAGTCTCTGAGACCAAGTGAACAAGCATTTAATCGTTTTATTCTTTCTCATAGAAAGTTATTCTTTGTGCTTAAGCATTTCATTGTAAATCTTCTCTACAGAGAGTTATTGTTAGTGTTTCAAGGTATTTTTGAACTCTTGTATTTAGCCCAGTAGTAGCTGTATTCCTTAGAGGTTTTACCGCACTAAGTCGTTCTAAGACAGTAGTATACTCTCAAGTGTAATTGATTGATTATAGTGGAAAAATCCTTCAAGTGTGTTGAAGGGACTAGACGTAGCTATCAGGTGATAGTAAACTAGTATAAATCACTGTGTCCTACTCCTTCTATTCTCTTTACTTATTCTCAGTATTATTTTTGTTTAAGAGTTGTTTTGAAAAGGTTTTCTAAAACACACAAGTATTTTGAAAAGATTTATAAAACCCAATTCAAACCCCCTTTCTTGTGTTTTTGTCACGTTCAATTGGTATCAGAGCTCGGCCTCTTGGTTGAGCACTTAACCGTGTGAGAGGAAAGATCTTATACTTTATCTATGGCAAGCAACGAAGCTGGTAGTCATGTTAACTGTCCTCCTTTGTTCACTGGAACAAACTATGACTACTGAAAAGATAAAGTTAAAATCTTCTTTGAGTCTCAACAACTCGAACTTTGGGATATGATTGAAAACCAATACACTGATCCTGTTTGTAACACCCCTAATTTTTATGAAAATTATTTTACAGTTTTCGACTACTTGGAAATAAATCAGAGAGATTGATCACCTTGATGATTTGTTAAAAGTACGAAGGACTACAAAGATTTATCGCAAACAATTCGCTGTTTTGGTAATTAATTCATATTAATAGACAGTGTAGACGTATACTGTTTTTAATATGAATTAATCTTGTAAAATTGTTGTTTGATTAAAGAAAATTATTTTATTGTAGGAGAAATAATTTCTAGGACTTAATAAGTATTTTTAAGTCACAATGTGAGTTTTCAACATTTGAGTTAATCGGTAAATTATCTGTTTTATGTTGTATTTAATAGGCTTTTATTTTAATGATTTTATATTGACGATTTTATTGTTTGAATAATAACTACATGATAAGAAAAATTGGAATTAGTGATCCTTACTAATTTACAGTTTTTACTACGCTGCAAGAATTATGTCGAATTTTGCTGTATTGAAGCTATAGGGAGAGTTTCTAACTGAAACCTTCCCAAACGTTATCCAAATTTTACAAAATTTGAGATCTTAGCATTTTCCAGTATTTATGATTTATTGGAATTTCTTTTGGGATTTTTGGGCAACAGCAAATATTTAGTATATTGTCTACGCCCAGAAACTGCCTAACAGTAACGTTTTAGCTCGTAAATCGATAAAACGATATTCATAGAAATACTTCTAATGTCTTAAGTTACATTTTGATTGAATAATAATTTTAAGATGTGGACTGATTTATTAGATTAATTACCCTAATATATGCGAAACGCCACGTACCCGGTTGATAGAGAGCGCGACGAAATAAAAATCTAGATATTTTGGGGTTGAGGGGCGGTTGAGCTAAGGACTAGGGGAGTTGAACTTGACTCTTGGAAGCTTCCATGACATGTGTTAAGTGGAGATTAGTGGTTAAGTAATTTGTAGGTAGTTAACTTATTTAGTTTATGACTAATTAGTTAATTTCCAACTAAATGAACAAATTCTTTCCCTCCTTGTCCTCATTAATTTCGTGGCTGTCCAGCCGTCTTGTGGTCATCTTTCTTATTCTTCATTGTTGGTAAGAACCAAGAAAAAAACTAGAGAGAGAAAGTGAGAAATTTGTGAAAGAAACTTATGATTTTGAGCTTGGATCACCTTCCTTTCTTCTTCTCCTTGTTGCACAATCTCTTCCTCTTCTCATAGTGGTAAGATCTGAAATATTTTCCATTATTTTGTTCTTGAGGATATTAAGTTCTAGATCTCAAAATTTTGGGAACAAAAGAGTTAAGATTTGAGGTTGTTTAGTATTAATCTTTCTAGATCTATTTTTTCCTTTGATTTCCAATGCCTTGAATAAAATAAAAACCGTGAAACCAATTTTGTTGAATAAGGCCGAAGCCTTAGTGATGTGTGGGGGTTCCATCTTTGCTTGTTTTAGTTGATTAAAGATAGATCTTGGAAGGATTAATGCTTAAGAGGTTGGATCTAGCCATAAACATGCATATTCACGGAGTTTGTAAGATTAAAATTTGATTGCTTCTATTTCTTTGAAACAGAAACTTATTTGGTCTTTAATGAGTCATATGAACTTGTATTTATGGCTTAAAGGTAGTGTAATTAGTAGATCTTAGCTTATGAGTTAAAGACGAACAAGTTTGCATGACTTAGAGTATTAAAAAAATGAAGTTGTGAAATTAAAAGTTGATTTGGTTCTATTTCTTTAAAACAACAACTAATTTAGCTTTAAATGAGTCATATGAGTTGGTTTTTGTTGTCTAAAGGTAGTGAAAGAAGTAGATCTTGGTCTATGTATTTTAGATCTAAAATGGTTTGTATGAATTAAGCATGAAAAATGAAGTTTATGAACTAAAAAGATTGCCTTGTTTTTGTGTATCAAAACTGTGGCCATGAAGCTCTTTTGGAGTGAGTTTTAAATTTGTTTTAAGTGTAATAAAGTGGTAAAGGAGTTGGTTTTTGGTTAGGGCTTTAGATCTATAAAGATTTGAATGTTTAAAGCTTTGAAAATGGTTTAAAATCTTGGTCATGTTTTAGGTGGTTTAGGCCAAAACCTATAATGACTTTTAGGGTTTGATTTTGGTTTGTTTTGAACCTTAAAAACGTTGTGAAAAGTGGGTAGTGATTTGATTTAGCAAAGTCTTTCATAGAGGTTTAGTTTTTGGAAAAAGAACTGTAATATGTCTTAAGAATTGTTTCAAAACAATAATGAAATTGTTTCCAAGTTTTTGTGACATGTTTAGGTGCTATAAAAAGTGGTTCAAATTTGGGAAAATACTATTCAAAGTGGTAAACTTTGGTTTAGGAATTTTTCTAAGTGTATAGTGTTTGTAAAAGTTTCAAAACTTGCATGATTTGAATATGTGTCATGGCATATGGCTAGATAGAACCAATTAAGGGTTAAATTGAGTAATTCCTAGGTTTAGGGAACCCTAAACCCATGGCTGTCCTAAAGGAATTAGATTTGAGTTTTGGTTCTAATTAAATTGAACTTGCGTTTGTTAAGGTTCGTGCGAGATACGACTTGACAGCAACTTTGGATTACCTCTTTTGGAATGCGTTCGAGGTAAGGGAAATTGTTATATAATGAGTTTGGGTTTTTTGCCTTGATTGTTGATTGGTTTGATTGGTTGATTAATTGTGTGGTAGTACTTGTAGTATTACTATGAACTGTTGAGATGTTGTAGCATATTGTAGCGTACTGAATTGTTATGTATTGTATGAAATGCTGTAGCATGTTCTTGGCCCTGCGTGACATTAGTGATTTGTATTATGTGCCTTAAATCATGTTTGATTTAATTTGGACTTGGAATTGATTGAAATATGCAAATTATTGTTGATGATAATGGATTAATTAATAATGCGTTAATCGACTGTTATTGGTTTGACAATTTACAACGGTAAATCCGATGCTATTTCACAAGCTGAGTTATGATTTCTTAAGTAAATGTAAAGGGCATTTTGACTTAAAAGTAAGCATGAGGATTTTAGTACAACTAGCCAAAGCTTACAAAGAATTTAAATGGAACTATAGTAGAAAAAGAATTTGAGTAAACAATGTAATTTGCGAAAAACGGTTGAGTTGAATGATACGTTTGGGAAAATTCTGGCTAGGAAAGGCTTGGTTATTAAGAGTTTTTGCACCGCCTCTCTTTCCTGGGAATTTCCCTCATGCATTATTTAGCACAACTAGGGTTCCAACGACCTAAAGCTAAAGAGCTATTTCTGGTACAATATCACTTAGGTGTGACACAAAAATTGAAATTGGAAATTCACTAAGTTGAGTGAGTTAAGGTTTCGTCGATCCGCATTGATTAATTAAAACATTACTCGAACGCTCCTTATGCTGAGTGGGCCGTGCCAAAGAATTTGTTTGATTACATACTGACCATTGAGCATCGACACTTGCAGCGTTTGATTGTCTTAAGGACTTCAAAAGGACGAGTTGTCACTTCATGCCAAATACCCAAGGTCCTTCTGATGACTAGTGGTTATAAATGGCTCTGCCAAATACCCGAGGTCCTTCTGGCCTTGTTAGGGGAATTTTGTTCGGACCTGGAAATAAAGTTCCACGTCTACTGCTGACTTGTTTAAGGCTGCAGGTGTAAACACAAACTCGTTCATAATGCATTGGCAGGCGTAATTAACCACATTGTAATATGTGATGACTTGATCATTGACCTATTGATTCATTTGTCTGTTCACGTGTAAATGCTTGATATTGTGATGACTTAATCGTTGATCTGTTGATTGATTTGTCTGCTCACATGCAAATGCTTGATATACCATGATGATGCATGTGGTCTATTAAGTATGTATATGTAAATAAAGGTATGTTGTTGTATTGTATATATGTATACAACAACATACCATGATGATGCATGCGGTCTATTAAGTATGTATATGTAAATAAAGGTATGTTATACCTTTATTTACATATACATACTTAATAGACCGCATGCATCATCATGGTATGTTGTTGTGTATATATATATATATATATATTATTCGCATGCGACATATCCTATGATAAACTGGTGGACAAAGAATTTACCCTTGCAGTATTTTTTTGGACATTCTCATGGATGTTACCAGATGGAGGTTCACATTGCTGTTGCTATTCCGTCCTTTCCAAAAGTATTGAAGAATGAGCCAGTGGACGAAGATTCCTCTGAGTGCTCTATGTTCGGATCTTGCTGAATAGTTTCTTAGGAAGAGTAATAGTTGTTGGCCAGCTTAGCTTAGGGTATTGTCGTTGTTATTTGCATAATTATCTATTGTTTTGTAATTACTCTTTTCAGAAAACCTCGCCTCAGTGCGAAACGATTATGTTATGTTATATGTTATATGAAGCATACATTGTAATGTGATATACTCTGATATTTGTAAAAGACTGCTTATGCATCATTTAGAAAATTGTGGTACTCTTTATGTCTCAATTTTTAAAAGGGTTTTAAGGGAAAGAAAAAAAAATTCACTCCTAATATCCATTGCGAAATACAAAAGAGTACTTTTTACTGAAAGCATATTAGCATAAAATGTTTTCAGCATTAGATTGGGTTGCACAGTAGCGCTCCGAAAACGGGGTGTTACACTGTTGATGCAAAAAGAATTCCTATTCCTAGGGATAAGTGGGAAACTAAGCATAAGAAAGCTTATCAACTAAATCAGAAAGCAAGATACTTTCTTATTTGTGCTATTTCTGAGAAAGAGTACCAAAAATGTGGGAAAAATGGTACTGCTAAGAAAATTTGGGACTCATTGGCCTTGGCTTATGAAGGTACTTCCCAAGTGAGAGAAACTAAGGCTAACATTCTTGTTAGACAGTATGAACTCTTCAAGATGGAAGAGGGAGAAGATATTGAGACCATGTTTGGAAGATTTCAAACATTGGTTCATGGTTTAAAAGTTCTTGACAAAAGCTACACCACTGCTAATCATGTGAAAAAGATATTAAGAAGCTTGCCCAGGCAATGGAGACCTAAGGTCACGGCTATTCAAGAAGCCAAGGACCTAAACAAACTGCATCTTGAAGATCTTCTGAGTTCCTTGAGAGCTCATGAACTTGATCTAAATGAAGAAGAACCTCCAAAGAAGTCAAATTCTATTGCTTTGAAGTCTACTAGCAAGGCTTCCACTTCTAAGGCTCTACAAGCTGAACAAGAAATAGACGAATGATCATCTAGTGAGACTAGCGACGGAACAGACGATGAACTTTCCTTTATTTCAAGGAAGATTCAACATATGTGGAAGAAGAAAGGAAGGTTCAGGAAGCAATTCCATAAGAAGGACTCAAGGGAAAAGAAGGACTACAAAGACAAGAGCCATGTGGTTTGCTACGAGTGCAAGAAGCTAGGACATTTCAAGTCTGAATGTCCACAACTCAAGAAGGAGAAACCAAAGATAAGTGGTTTCAAAGGCAAGAAGAAGAAGGGTCTCATGGCAACATGAGATGACTCTGATTCATCATCGTCTGATGATGATGAGGAACATGCCAACATAGCTCTGATGGCTACCATAGGATCAGACAGTGAAGAAAAGGAAGAAGAGGTAAATTCTAACTCATCCTCTGATATTCAAAAAGCTTTTGATGAACTCTTAGATGAGTCTTCTAAGCTCTCCATTGAGTATAAAGCTTTGAAAAAGAAATTCTCAAAACTTTCAAAAGATTTTTTAACACTCAATGAGGAGAATGAGAAACTCAAAGCTGAGAATCACTGTCTGGTGAGTGACAGCTCTAAGACTGAATAAAAGATTGAATGCAACTCTTCAAAATATGAAGAGGGATTTCAAAGATTTCTTACTGAGTGTGTGACATGAAGCAAACAGGCATCTATGATTTGGGGTGTAAGCCAAAATGGCAAAAAGGGTCTTGGTTACAAGCCAGAGGAAACCCACTTTTCAAAACACAAATTTGAAATCCAAAGAAACCAATGATCATAGTGATTGCTTGCTGTGTACTTATTGTAATAAGAATGGTCACATAAGAAGCACCTGCTATGCTTTGAAAAACAAGAAGGATAAGATTCCTTCTAGGACTAACAAAAGAGGACCCAAAAGATTTGGGTACCTAAGGACAATATTGTCTATGTTGCAGATCTGCTTAGTAACAGAGTTGAAACACCAGTCCTGGTACCTGGACAGTGGGTGCTCACGTCACACGACGAGAGAAAGGCGTATGTTCCAAGAGCTTTAACTTAAAGAAAGTGGAACGGTGGGTTTCGGTGGAAACTAGAAAGGTAAAATCATTGGCAGTGGAAGAGTTTATGAGAAATTTCTATCTTCTATTTATAATGTCTTACTTGTTGATGGCCTTAAGCATAATCTACGAAGTGTAAGTTAATTATGTGATAGTGGTTATGATGTTGGCTTCAGTGATAATGCCTGTATAGTCAAAAGTAAGAAAAATGGCTCCATTTTCTTTATAGCAAAGTGGAAAAACAATATTTATAAAATCAAGCTCTCTGAGTTAGTCAATCAAAATGTCAAGTGCTTTTTGTCATTTGATGAAGAACAATGGGCTTGGCACAAGAGATTAGGTCATGCCAGCTTGAGGTTAACAAGAAAGAACTTGTTAGAGGCTTACCAAATCTTAAGTATCAGTCTGATGCTCTTTTTGAAGCATGTCAAAAAGGGAAACAAACAAAATCTTCATTTGAATCTAAAAATATTATTTCCATTTCAAGGTCTCTTGAACTTTTACATTTAGATTTATTTGGCCCAACTAGAACTGCCACTTTGTCTGGTAAGAAATATGGTCTTGTTATTGTTGATGACTATACCAAATGGACATGGGTAAATTCCTTGCGCACAAGGATGGGTCATTCAAGATGTTTTTTGTCTTCTGTAAACAAGTGCAAAATGAAAAAATGTTTTTGTATTACAACAATTAGAAGTGATCATGGTGGAGAATTTGAAAATGAATTATTTCAAAACTTTTGTGAAGAACATGACATTTCTCACAATTTTCTTCTCCTAGATCACCACAACAAAATGGTGTTGTAGAAAGGAAAAATAGACCTCTTCAAGAGTTGGCCAGAACCATGATTCATGAAACTAATGTTGTAAAGCACTTTTGGGCAGAAGCAGTAAACACTGCTTATTATATTCAAAATAGAATCTACATTAGACCTATCTTGAATAAGACTCCATATGAATTGTGGAAAGGAAGAAAACCCAATATTTCTTATTTTCACTAATTTGGGTGTGACTGCTTTGTTCTCAATACAAAGGACAGTCTTGGTAAATTTGATTCAAAAGCATAAAAAGGTATCTTTTTGGGATATTCTGAACGCTCTAAAGCTTACGGAGTATACAACAAAGAAACTTTAATTATTGATAAATCAATGCATGTAAGGTTTGATGATAAGAAGCCTAACACTGAAATGTCAGAGCTAGATGAGATCTTTGCAGATATGCAGATAAGCAAAGGATCAGATGTTGATGCATCTGCTGGTGACTCTGATGTTGCCTCTGGCTCTGCGTCTAGTGACCAGACTCAAGCAGAGTTAAGAAGAGATTGGAAGTTCAAGACTCATCACCCAAAGGATCAGATTATTAGTGTACCAAGTGACAGAGTCAGAACCAGATCATCACTCAAAGATTACTCAGACCTTGCATTATTATCAGAGATTGAACTAAAGACAATTGATGAAGTACTGACAGACGATGGATTGATACTTGCTATACAAGAGGAACTTAATCAGTTCTAGAGGAATGATGTTTGGAAGCTTGTGCCTCCACCAGAGGATAAGCAAGCCATTGGAACAAAGTGGGTTTTTAGAAACAAACTTGATGAAGATGGTAATGTGGTGAGAAATAAAGCAAGACTAGTTGCTCAAGCGTATTCACAAGAGGAAGGTATTGATTATACTGAAACTTTTGCACATGTAGCTAGACTAGAAAGAATAAGAATTTTATTATCATTTGCTGCACATCATGGCATTACTTTATATCAGATGTATGTAAAGAGTGCATTTTTAAATGGTTTCATAAGTGAGGAAGTGTTTGTAAAGCAACAACCTGGTTTTGAAGATGTTGCCTTTCCCGAGCATGTCTTCAAACTTAAAACCGAGCATGTCTTCAAACTTAAAAAGGCTCTCTATGGTCTTAAACAAGCCCCAAGAGCTTGGTATGATAGACTTAGTACCTTTTTAATGTCAAATGGTTTTGAAAGAGGACAGGTTGATACTACACTCTTTAGGAAATCATCTAAAAAGCATTTTACAGTAATTCAAATATATGTTGATAATATTATATTCGGTGCTACTAATGAATCTCTTTGAAAGGAATTTTCTAAGCTTATACAGAATGAGTTTGAAATGAGTATGATGGGAGAACTAAAGTTTGTCTTTGGTATTCAAATCAAACAATGTCAAGATGGAACCTATATCCATCAGACTAAATATGTGAAAGAACTTTCGAAGAAGTTCAAGCTTGAGGAAACCAAACCAATGAGCACACTAATGCATCCTACATCTGCTCTAAGCAAAGATGAATCAAGTAGAAAGGTATATCAAAAGGTATATAGAGGTATGATAGGTTCACTCCTTTATCTTATTGCCTCAAGGCCAGATATAATGTTTAGTGTTTGCTTATGTGCTAGATTCCAATCGGATCCTAGAAAATCTCATTTAACTGCTGTTAAGAGATTCTTTAGGTATCTCAAAGGAACTATTAACCTTGGTTTGCTTTATAAGAAATCAGATAATTACAAGTTAGTAGGTTTTTGTGATGCGGACTTTGCTGGAGATAGAATTGAAAGAAAGAGCACAAGTGGTGTCTCCCAATTTCTTGGAGCAAACCTTATCTCGTGGTTCAGCAAAAGACAAAGTAAATTGCACTATCAACAGCAGAAGCTGAGTATATATCTGCAGCAAGCTGTAGCTCATAACTTCTATGGATGAAGTGTCAGCTTGAGGACTATCAGATAAAAGAGAGTAACATTCTTATATACTGTGATAATACCTCTGCAATATGTTTAACTAAGAATCCTATTTTGCATTCACGTGCTAAACATATTGAAATTAAACATCATTTCATTAGAAACTATGTTCAGAAAGGGAACTTGAAATTAAATTTATTGATACTGACCATTAATGGGCAGATATCTTTACAAAACCCCTTGCTGAAGATAGATTCAACTTTATAAGAAAGAATTTGAATTTTCATCTTATAAAGGAATGAGTGTTTAAATTGAATATATTTGCCTCTGATATGCCTGCATCTGATAGCTTACCTGCCTCTAATATCGTGTGTGCATCTGATATTTACATGTGCCTCTGATATTGGTATTGTGTCTGATAATAGCATATATGCCTCTGATACTATGCTGCCTCTGTTTATATTATATTATATTATATTTATATCATCTGTTGTTGCATGCATCTGATAACTGTTCATATTCATATGAGTCTGATGCATTCATTATAAGTTCCCTCTGGGAATCTTTATGTACATGTGTCTCTCTGAGACTGGTTGATGCGTTAGTGGATGAGAATTGTTCTCGCTGAGTCATAATTTCTTTTACTGCCGAGGACAGTTTTACTACGCCTCTTTAACACAGTGTTTGACATGTTTCATTTATGAAACAACAATTTTAATATTTCTTTTATTTTTTTTAAAACAGACGAAGGTGGTTTACCTTCTCAAACACGTTTTAACCCCACTCACTCATTTCACTCACCCACTACCCACACTTACTCTCTTAGAAGTCTCACTTGTTGAACCCTAAACCCCTTTTGCCTTCTGCTCTCTGCTTCTACATTCTCTCTACAATCTTCTGCAATGGCCGCTCAATAGCAACAAATAGTTGGTCCCCAGAACCCTCCTCAACTTACTCTGATTATTGATCACAAGGACCTGAACATTGTGTGTGAATCCGGTGTGGATCTTCAAGAATTGGCTAAGAAAGAGCATGACTTCAGAACCAACTTCACCGATATGGGTATCATTGATTTCTTCTACATTGAATCAAGACTCTATTGGGTTCAAAATCCCTTTTGATATGTGGTTTTAATGACAACAAACCTTATGAACTAAATCTTAAGTATTATGAATGGTGATCTACTGATGTTTGCACTTGAGAATGTTTAAAAGCAGGAAGTTACTCAAACCATCAAGTGTGTATAATCTACTCAACAACTGAAGAATCAGAGTAGCATCAGAAGGTTACAATAGTATTATTACAAGCTTCATGAAGACATCATAAGGTTACTACTAAGTCAAAAGTGATTTGCACAAGTGAGAAGAAGAGAGAAAACTTGTAACAGAAAAGAGAAAGTTCAAGAACATTTGGGAAAGTTCATCAGAGCAGAATTCGAATCAAGAAAAAGTTCAAGAACATTCAGGAAAGTTAATCAGGACATTCGAGAGGAGGTTTGCAAGAAAGTTTGCAAGGTTCTGCTAAGAAAGTTCAAATCAGACTGTTGGAAAAAGGTAACACATGGAGACAGCACCTGAACTGTCTGACACAAACACAGAACTTTCTGCAGAAGAGAGATAAGGCTCCCAACGGTCACAAAACCTGCCCCAATGGTCATAAATGAAGGGAAGCCTTTAAATAGCCTTCAAGAAACATCATTTGAAGGTGTGAGAGTGGGATTATACTGAGCCTTAACTGATTTGCATCATCCGCACCTTTTCTCCACCATGCCTCAAACTTTCTATTCACGAATAGGAAGTTTGCAGGAAGTTTACTGCAAGTGTTCTACAATAGAAAGATCACTGCAGAAGCATTTTTCAGCTTAATTCCTTCAAAGCACATCCACTTTATAAGAGTTCTTCAGCTGAAATGCATCATCATCAAAGAGGAAGAGAGATAAACACAAGCTTTACCAAGATTCACTTTGCTCTCCTTTATTCCCCTCTTTCACACTCTTATGTATTTGTGCTATACAACATAGGGATTATCTTTAATAGTGTTGTAACTTGTATTTACATTTTTGTGTAATCTTCCTTTCAAGTTACTTTATTCCACAAACCAAACCTTTGTAAAAGTACCTTGTTCTTTCTTCTTCCAAGCTACCAAGGTGGTGAGTGTTGGTTAGAAGGTTCAACAAGGGGTTGAGACAGTTGATAGGGCTGTAGAAGAAACTATCAAGAGACAGTTGATAGGGCTGTACAAGAAACTATCGTGAGACAGTTGATAGGGCTGTATAAGAAACTATCATGTAGAGCCTGAAGAGGCTTGAAGAAAGAATACTAGCTTCTTGACTTAGTTGTTCTTGGGCGATGCTTGTGGGAAGCGCAAATGGAGAAGCTGTGGAAAGAATACTCAGCTTGTACTATTTCGTGGAGACAGTGGAAAATCTCACCGTGGGTGAGGAGTGGATGTAGCCCATGGTTTTTGGGTGAACCACTATAAAAACATGCTGTGCAATATTCTTCTTTCTTATCTCTGCATGCTTTACTTTCTGTTCAGCATCTTTCTATAATAAGCAATCAACTGTCTGATGTTTAAAACAAAACTTTCTAACAACTGCACAATACTTTCTCTTACACGCCATTTTCTCAATAAGAGAAAGTTCAATAAAATTGTATTGTGCTCATATAACTTGTGCTCTGTTTTAAAACTATTTCATGTCAATATGAGTATATTTACTGGAGGAGGTTCATGTGACACTTCACTGTACAAATCATTTTGTATTGAATCTTCACATCTAAAAGGACATTCATTTAAAGTGTTCTATGAAACATGTGCATATAATAGAACGTTCTGAAACATTGCTTTATACAAATCAACTCATCTCCAAGTATCAACTTGAGAGAACGTTCTAAAAGTTTTCAGGCTAAAATGATTAAAGGTCTGAAATTTTCAAAGGGTCACAATCCAACCCCCTTGTTATGACTCTCTGTGTTGCCTTCAGACTCATCTACCCAGAACTTGTCAAAGAATTCTGGAGGTTTACACGGTCTGAGCACAACACTGTCTACAACTATCACTACGCCAGAACAGACAAATTGCGACGGTTTGAACCACCGCTAAGCAATGTTGGCGGCGGTTCGTAAACAGCCGCAATTTCCACCGTCGGGAGCATCAGCAGCAGCGGTTTGAAGAACCGCTGAGCAAACGGCCGCAAACATTAGCGACGGTTCACAACCGACACCAATTGCTGTGTTAATTTCGCGTTCCAAAAATTACGGCGGTTTGTAACCGCCACAAAATGGATGATTAAATTTTGAGATTATACTTTGCGGCGGTTAAGAACCGCCGCGATCTTAAACGAATTTTTTATTTTATAGCCGTTTCAAACCGCCGCGAAGTGTGCTGTATTTTTTTTATATAACAAGTTGCATTTTTCATTTACAATTATTAATTAAATGAAAATTAATAAATATACTTATTAATTAAATTTTTATGTCAAAATTTCAAAGGAAAAAATTTGTCATAAAAACACATACATTCATTAACCAAGATATATATTTCAAATTAAAAAAACGATTCAATAAAGTAGAAACACAAGTTAATATATATAAAGAAAGTTTTCCAAATTCATAACATGAATATATATAAAATCAACTATCTAGATGGTCACGAGTCAAGTTTCTCGAGTTCATAACATCAAAATAAAACCAACTATCCAGATGATCACGAGTCAGATTTCTCGAATTGATAACATCAAAATAAAACCATCTAGAAGATCCCGTGGGTCAAGCTTCTATAGTTCATAACATCAAAATAAAACCAACTATATAGTCCCGCGTGATGATGTTGCATGACGATCACCTATGTGACTAGACCCAGAAGAATGTCTCACTCCGTTTGGTGATTCCAAGTCAAATGGCTGGAGAAAGAGACACAATTAGTACAAGAAAATATTTATATCAATCTTAAAGATCCTTAGTGTATCAATTTAATACTACATGAATTAACTTGGCACATAATGAAAGAGCTAGGCAGCGTGTTGAAAGAAAAAGGAACTACTCATGACTGAAACAAACCTTATTTCTCTTAACATTTTGCATAAGGAAAGCAAGTTGTTCCTTCAATACATCAACTTCAGCAACTTGTGCCTTTAGCGCATCAACTTCAACAACTTGTGCCTTTAGCGTATCAATTTCAATCTGCATCTTTGCCATCTTTGCATTAGCATCTGTTTCCGTTGCTGAAAGAGAACTGCCTCCAAGGAGCTGGGTTGGTGTTACACCAAGTCCCATGCCTCAAACATACCCAGGATGTTCTTTTCCAAAAACTTCTACAAAGGCTTCACTCTCAGAAGAAGACTCAAAGATTTCATGTTGTAATTGTTCCTATATGTATTGAAGACAAACATAAACGTTCAATATGTGCCCAATAATATGGCGGAACATAGGCAAACACAACTAGAACAGGACCTTAAATAGTTCACCATGACCAACTAGATAACAATAAAACATGAGTGCTTGTAAGTGACGGAAACAGCAAGCAGAAAAAACAAAGAGCACCAGCTTGTAAGTGAAGAACAAACACTGAAACTAAATATAACAGAATTTACACAACAGCTAAACAAAGGTAACTGTTTATATATAACTGTTAAGTGACACCAACACTGTACATAACTCTCCCCAAGTGTTTTACAGTCAGGTAATCTGCATAATTGCAACTTGCTTACAAAACCATGAATAGTGACACTCTAAAAGATTAAAGCACGAAGTCAATTGCGTTTCTGTAACTTCCATCTCCAATACTTCACAAACCTTTTATCACAACACATTTTTATGAAATCAATTTAAACAGCTAAAGGTGTGTGTTGGCTGAATTTGAAGCGAGCTTGTTAACAGTCAAAAACTTCACACAGTTACCTCTGAAAGAGCAATATTAGCTGAATTTGTTAAAAATGAGAGAAGACAAAACAAAAGAAAAGGAAAATCAATTAAAACGAAATTATAGATTTCTCTGAATTAACTAGTACTGCAAAGACAAATGCTAACCATATTTTTAGAGTTCAGGTAATAAAAAAGTTCAGAAAAACAGAATCCTTGCTGCACAATTTGCTGAGTAAACAAAAACCAACCCAAACAAAAACTCCCTATTGTGCTTAAATACTCCTTTAGCACATGTTCACAACAATTATTCAGTGTCAATGATACAAAATCAGCAAGCAAAACACCCCAACCAGATTATATATTGCACTTACATGTTTTTCTCTAGCCTCATCATTAACGAAACCACCATCCCTTTTCTTGTGAGCAATTTGATACAAGTCTGCTCTACTGTAGTGTCGCCCATCTTGCAATTCCTAAAATTTTGCACCATAAAAATATAATTATATAATTAAACAATTTTCTAAAATTTCCAAACAATAGAACAAGTGAGCTATACCATCTCATCCCTCTTTCTTGCTAGTGTTTTGGAGCCTAATGTATGGGGAATCTGTTGCTTTTGGCGGTTTTCGGCATTTTTATCAGCTATCTCCTGTATCATGCACCAAACTTAATTGTCAATAAATAATAAGTAAAGTCATGCTAAAAACACAATTTTGCTTATTACCATCTGTTTACGACTCAGCCTATAATCTAAATAAATCCTCCAATGATCTTTGTCAATGCTTGGCGGTAGCCTCTGAAGATTTTGTTCACGGCTAAGCTCCCAGTCATAATATTCACGAAAAATCTTACACCGGTTGTCCCGCCATTTCTTTCCCAAGCTAGTTAAGATATATTTCTTGGTATCTCCATCATTGACAACAAATTTTTTCTTTAAGACAAACATAATAAAAGATGTTAGTAACAAAACTCAAATAGAAATTAAATGTATTAAGTTAATTATAGGTCATACCTTTATAGTCTGATTATAAATATTATCCTTGTAATCACCAGGAACTTTACGCCAATTCTTGTACAAAATAGGGAATTTGTCAAAATTACTCGCAATAGAACCCAAATACACTGCTAATAATCCAGCAGAATTTCCTATTGGTTGACCTTCTACATTCCACTTTGTCAATACCCTAAATCTTATATTGTTTGGAATCGTGTCTCGCACCCTTAAATGTTTTTGGCTACGATTATCCTCCTCATCTAACACGTAAAATAAACCAAAATATTAGTATACCAAAATATAACACAATAATAAATCAAACAGAAACTCAAATTATAATAGATATACCAGTAACATCCACTGTCCAATATGCATTAGACTTGGTATGAAGTGTGGATGAACCTTCAATCACATCAGGTTTAGGTTCAGGTTGAACAAGTTCATGATGTCCACAACTTCTGGAATCTGGTTCAGTATTTGGCAAATCCTGTAACCCGGGAATCACGTCTTCAGGAGATGAGGATATGTGAGGCATAGGCTCCCTTTGGGGTATCGGTGCACTATGAGGAATGCTTGCAGAAGATCCATGCTCTTGAATTGGTGTGGATCGACAACTATAAGGACCACATCTTCTTGTATGAGGCATACCTACATGACACACACACACACACACACACATATATATATTAATTGCATTATCATCCAGATCAAGATGCGCAGCATGCTAGCAAAAGAAAAGAGAACAGAAAACTTCCACTGTTGCATGCCAGCCTTATATACTATTCAGTGAAACTAGCAAGCATATTCAATGTTCTTTTGCATTCAAATTTCAGTAACAAGATATAATGGTTTTTCCTATGAAAAAGACATGATAATATTCATTTCAAATAATTATTCATCTTGAAAGGCATGATAATATTCCTTCTAATTTGAAATCAAAAGCAAAACCATAAGACTATGATTAATGTTTATACAACTAAGAAAGGTATTTCAGATCATTAGTAACAACCTGCAGCAGAACAAATGAATCTGAGGTAAAATAGGTGCCAAGAAGCATTTTCTTTGGATGGAATGTATTTAATTCATAAATATTTTTCTGTTTAGTGTTTGGTTGCATCCCCCAAGTGTGTGGCTGCTTGTGTGTGTTCTATGTGCAAGCAGTTAGTAGTCACAGTGGGGAATGTTTCTCTTGTATTCATCCATTCCATTTAATAATATTATGCAGTCAAATAAAAATTCAGAATACAAATCAGTAATTGCAATAGTAAAATGTAAATCAAAAGTCAAACCAGTAAGCAATCAATAAGTATGTTAGCCCACAACACTTGCAAAATGGAGCAAACACAATCCGTTGAAATGCCAGTGGCAAGCAGTTATATAACAACAGAAAAATAAACACTCTGAAACCTTAAAAGCCACAAACTCGCAAGACATCTGCGGTAAGAAAAACTACAAACTAAGGCATAAACCAAAACAAGAAATATCCTCCTCCCGACCAATCACATTCATAAAACCATATCCTAATTATCGTCATCAATATTTTCATTAACTGTTGAACTTTCAAGATCATCATCTAAAGCCACTCTTGCCAAAGGAATATGTGTGTTATCATCCAAGAAAAATTGTTCCAAATTTTGTGATGGGTATGTCTAATTGGATGCCATAATTTCATCCTCATCTTCACCCATGTCGTACAAGTCTCTTGGCTTCAAATGAATTGGTATACTCCAACCTTGCTCCTTCTCATCCTCTACATAATAGACCATTTGAGCTTCAGAAGCTTTAATGTATGGTTCATCATCTTCATGTTCTCCGCTATGTATTAGTCGTGCAAAGTTGATAGAGGTAAAACCCAAATTATCCATCTTCATACCTCTTGGATTAGTGGTATTAGCCCATTCACATTTAAACATAACTACTGTGAAGCCACTGTAGCATAGCTCAATGATGTCTATTAATATTCCATAGTAAGGCACCCCTCCAAACCTCATTTGGGCATCACTATTGCTTGAATAACTTCTTGTTCCAAACATGCCAAAAACTCCACTATTTTGAGTTTTTAATAACTTGTCTCATTCTAAAGTCCAAAATTTGTATCCATTAACATTAAATGTGGTGAACCTTCTAGCTTGATCAAAAGGACCTTGTGCAAGACTAATAATAATATCTTTATCTAGTATACTAAGGTTGTCAAGATTATTGCCAATCTGGATGTCATAATGTAAATTGTTAGTCACATTCCTATAAAAATGTAAATGCAATACATACATGCATAAACACTCACACAATTGGCGAACCAATGATCGAATTCTCTATGGACCTTTTTGTCTATCTCGAAAGCATTCTTTGTCCTAAGTTGCCTTCATACAATAGTTCTATATTGCCTATTTAGTTTACAATATTAGATGTAATGAAAGAAAAAATGAATAATTGTAGCTCAGTGAAAGAAACATTTATTGAAGAAAATAATCAACAACAGATCAATTTGTTAACACATGTCGATGAGTCTGTGTAACATCCCAAATTCCCTAAGCCTAATTATTAGAAATCCTTAAGTGAAAAAGGGATTTAATCCCTAAGGATTAAAAACAGTTCATAGCCTTAATTTTGTAATTTAAAACAAATTTGGAACTAAAGGGTAAAATAGTAATTTTATCCAATGATTTAGGAAATATGGGACTAATTAATTAGGAGTTGTTTTAATTGATTAAAATTACTCAAGATGTTATTAGGAACCAAAGGAGGCTAAATAAGGGTTTGTTAAGATTTTAATTAAATCTAAGCCTGTGTCCCACCATACACCACCTCTCATTTAATTCCATTTTATCACTCCTCTCACCCTCATCTACTCCCTCCCTCACTCGACAATAGCAGCAACAAAAAGAAGAAGAAAGAAAGAAAAAAAAAGGAAAGAAGAAAAGAAGAGAGAAGAGGAGAAAGAAGGAAGGGGTTGCAATCGAAGGAGGAAGGGGAGGCCGGAACCATGACAGTTCCGGCATGGCCACCACCGCGACGGCGTGAAGAAGGTGGTCGCACCACTGTTCACGCGATGGAGAGAGAGAGAAGGACGAGCCAGAGAGAGGGAGACAAGAACAGAGAGATCGAGAGAGATACAGTGAGAGAGAGAGAGCTCGAAAATGGAAGAGAAGCAAGGATCCAAACTTGATCTTGGATCTGATTGAAGAAGAGGAAGTGGAAAGATTTAAAGTTAGGGCTCTTGCATATGGGTTCCCATGGAAGGAGGAGATGGATTGATACTCCAATCAAGGTTCAAAGGGAAGAAGAAGGAGAATGGGACAGAAATCAGAATCTAAATTGTGGTTCTATGGGAGAGGACTTATGGAGCTTAATTCCCTAATTTGGGATTATTAAGGTAACATAGATTTCTCCTAAAACCTCCCTTAGGGTGTGCTAGGATTTAATGTTCTAATTCTTGCATTTTAAATCATTGTTGAATAGATTAGTATGAAATTATATGGGGTTTGGCTGAAATAGGGTTGGATTCTGTCCCCAACCCCCCTAAAGTATTGTGTGATGTTTGCCGTTATGAGTTCGATGGAGCTCCAATCGGAATATTTAAGGTTGTTATCATGTTGTTAAATATGTATGAATTAGTCTTGAAGTGGCTTGGCATTCGAGCTACTCTTTTTCATGAGTCACTATGACTTCCTTGAAATAATGGAGGGCTTTATGCCCCTTTTACATGAGTTTGGGTTATAAGATACTTGAGTTTGAATTCGCGTGCAGTAAAAGATGCATATTTATATGGGGTAGTTGTTATCTCCATTAGTGTCTTAATTCCCCATTTATACAAGCGAAACTTATTTAGAATCGTTATTTGATTTGGAATTGGGTTTTGTATTGATGTAGTTTGGATTCCTAGTCATGTATGTAAATTATTGTATTGAATTTTAGATTGGTTGGATTGTGGGATGTTGATAAAGGTTTAATTCCCTAATGCATGTGCTTAATCATTGTATTATAGTCTTTTGTGATTGGGACCTTAAATGAAAGGGGTTTTAACTCTATGTAATGGCTAATACTAAATTACAGGTTTGCTTTGTGAATTAATGTTTCTTTTGATTGAAATTGTCTGAGTGTGGAATGTTTGCGTTTGAACTGCAAACCCGTCAAATGTGTATTTTGGACACTTTTGTTGACGGAGACCCCTTGGTAGGACCACAAATCGCTCCTTGCTCATTTCGACCCTTGAGTGTAACACCCATATTTTTCGCGATGCGTTATTTAGCGTTATTATAATATATTTTGCCATATTTATGCTATAATAAGCAGTTTCTTGTTTGCTAAGCAAGTGATTGAATTAAATCAAGATCAAATTAAAATTGAGAATTAATATTTTATATTAATTCATGGTTCGAATATCGTCGAAAAATTCTAACGAAGTTTCGTCGCGTTTTGAATCATCGGGCAGTTTGGCCGCAGATAAAATTTTAAACGAACTCCGATTTCGATGAAAATCGAATCGTGACTTGTTGTGATTATTTGTGAGTGTTTGAGATTGTTTTTATTATTTATGATAATTTATTATCACGCGGTGAATTAATTTCTCGGTAAAATCAATTTTCGCGAATTTATCGGTAACGCGGTTACTCGACACCGTGTTTTTTTTAGTACTCTTAAGACTCTAGGATTTGAGGGTAATCATGAGAGATGAGAGATTAGATGGGTTAGACTAATTAATGGAATTAGCATTTTACTTTAGTGAGAGGTGTCACTTTTTGTGTGATTAACTTTTTATTATTTTTCTTAATTGTTTTTTAACCACATGTTTTATACTTAATATTTTTTTTTAATCCCTCCCATTTATTTAGGAGGCAGCCGCGGCCCCCCTCCCCACTCTCTACCTTTCATTTGCTTCTTCTTCTAGTGTGAGAAAGTGCAAGAGCATCCATGGCCATTTCTTGAGCTTGATTCTACATCCATTCTTCCATACTTCTTGCAACTTATCTCTTCTTCTCCTTGCTACCACTTATCTCCTCATTTAAGCAAGTTGGTGAGCAAACTTTTCTCCCCCCAATTTTCAGCCCTAAGGCCGCGAGCTCCATAGGTGGAGGAAGTGGTGATTTTTCTTGCTTTAGTTTTGTTTTAATGTTTTGTTTGTTACTTGATTATGATCAATAGAAGAGATGAACATCTCACCCCCATTTTCTTGGAACCCTAGGCGCTAACCCTAAGGGAAGAAGAGGGGTGGTGTGATCTTCAAGTGAATCTTGCAAATTAGTTTATGATCCTTACTTATTAGATGTTTTTGTTGCTACTTTAATTGCTAGTTTTGAATTGGAAGTTGGATTGAGTAGTTTTTATTGAAAACCCCTATTCTTGAAGGAACTTGAAATTGGGATTGGCTATGGATTAGGCTTGTGTTTTGGAAACTATTTGTTGTTTTGTGAAAGGATTAAATCATGGAATGATGTTGTTAAATTAGTTTGGAAGTTTTAAAATTTGCCCCCTATTTTTGGGTGTTGGCCGCGAGCTCCTAGAAGGCTTGGAGGAGAAGATTTTGATGCTTTTGACTTATATTAATTGCATTGGCTTGTTGTTAAGTTTTGGAAAAAAATTTAGAAAGAGTTTGATTGGAATTTGGGGTTGTTTTGGATTTTTTTTAGGCTATTAAACACATAAGGTAAAATTGGGTTCCTTGAGACCCAAGAAACCAAGTGGAGCCTTGACTTAAGCAATTTGAGGAAAAGGATTTGACAACGGTGTTGTTTCATGTCTTAAGCTTTCAAGAAAATGATTCTTAGTCTTTAGAATTCTATTCTTTTAATTAGTTATTAATTGTTCAAGAGTATGTAACCCTTTAAAAACAAGTATTTCAAATTATATTTTTAAGTGTAAGTGATTTGGTTAGTAAGAGGGTTTTAGGTTGTGAGAGCCTAAGGTATTAGAACTAAGTCCCTAGATTTGTACTAAGTTTGTTCCGTGTTTTAGGACTTGAGATTCCGAGTTCGTGCGGCGTGAATTCGGGACGTGCGTTGACACGTGACTTTGCGACTTTCGGTAAGGACAACTTTTAGATATGTACAGGATTTAATTTTATTTTGTATATCGAAGAAGTCTAAGAACCTCTGGGTTCGAAGTGAGGGTCTCGTACCCCTTCGATTTTATTGTTTTAAGCTTTATTTATAAATATTTAGTGGGTTTGACGGCAAGAGGTTGGCGACTGCCCCCAACCCCCCACACTTGTTTGACTTCCTCTTTGCTAACTCCACCGAGTTGCAAAGGGACGAACTTGATTGATGTTGTTGTTTGCTGTGTTGTTGATTCGTCACTTATTGATGGATTATTGTGCGTGGATGAGTTGAAAAGCATCATGGTGTGTGTATACTTAAAACATGGTTAAGATATATGTTGTGAATTTTATTGGATAACTGATGTTATTGATTATGCCATGATTGAAATATCAATTGTGGTGATATGCTCATTGGGGGTGGTTAAAGGCATTGTTGAGTCGTGTCTTGTGGTAACGTTGACTCGTCTATCCTGGGTAGTGGAAATGCCCATGGCCAAAGGAATTTGGGAACGTCGTTAAATTTTTACCATCGCAGGGAAAAGTGTCGGTCTGGTACGTACAGCCCGATATGCCTCTAGCGTATGGATTCCGGAATTAAAACAACACTATCATGTAGTGAGTCAATAGGAACGGATGCATCCTTATTGATTATGTTGAGTATTATTGTTATGTGTGTTATACTTGTTGTGGTATATGCTATTTTTGTGTTACCTTTTATTTCGAGAAGTTGACCCTTTCCCGTGGTTCCTTCAACCGATGATGGTAACCCAGACGATGGCGAAGACCTTGGTGATCCCGCCGATGGTGGCGTCGCCGGACATAGTGTTTGACTTCCTAGACTTAGAGACACCCTCGGCGATGGAGTTTGACCCCATCTCCCGTCGAGTTGTATATACTGGGGATGTAGTCAGACCTTTAGGGTGGACGGACTTGTGTTGAGGCAGGAGACTTCCAGGAGGACAGTGAGTTTCCCGATCAGGATGACGCGGATCGTGGACGCGTGGTGTGGCACTCAGGGCGATCAGGTGTTACTAGCTTCTTCTTCGTCACCAGAGGAGTCATCTGATATTCCTAGGAGGATTACGACTCGTTACGCACCCTTGCCTAGAGGTGCCAAGATTAGAAGGACCGCTCGCAAGAGCGTTGGCGTCAGACGTTGGATAGCTAGGGCTTCGACCTCATGTGCGGCAGCTGCTTCCCCGACCCCTGTGGAAGAGCCTGATGTAGATCCTACTTCCCCTTTGGTTGTCAGGACCCCTACTCCTCCAATGGATCCCTCCCCTGTTTGTGGAGTATGTGGTGAGGTTGGTTGCAGCGGAGCGGTTTTCATCGAGGAGGTCTTAGTTGAGGAGGACGAGCCTGAGGGAGTACTGGCACCTGTACCTTTTATTGACCTGACTGGCGAGGATGATGATGACCCGATGGATGATGATGTTGAGGAGGACCCATTTGAGGGTCTGGGTAGTGACGTCTAGCTGATGTGGTTTGTCTTCTTGTGTAGATATTTTGGGTGTGTGAGAGGTCTGTCTGTGTTATAGATGTGGAGTGCTGACCAGTCAGTCTTTTGGGGATAGACTTGTTGTTGTACAGTTGGGTAGACTGGCGGTATACTTTTGGAGCAGCCCCATGCGTGGGTAACTGCCGAGAGTACCCCAGGAGTATGATCACTCTCGTGAGGGTCCTCATACTTTAGGTGTATTCTCTTTTGGACATGTTCATTACTCTTGTATTATATTTCGTGCCAGTTGTGACTCACTTTTGTGATGTATATATGTATATGTATGTATTGCAGTGCATACGTCTTGTATCTTTAGATTACATCATGTTTCTAAATGCTGTGGCTACTCTGCGTGTGTTTTGCAAAAGAAGTTGTTTTAAAGAAAAAAAAATGTACCGTATTTTCCAAAGGACACAAGAGTAGTATTTTAAAAGTGCGTCGCATTTAGAGTTAAGTTCTTGTCTATGGCGTTTCAGAAATGGGGCGTTACAATAGTGGTATCAGAGCAGTTCGGTTCTAACTGGACTGTGTGTATAGGGAACACTAAGCAGGTCACCGTGTCAGGTTATTGGTTGTTAAGTGCTTGGTTATGACGTATGGCTATTGTTTGTTGAGTGAAGCAATTGTGCTAATAACTGTTTGAATTGTTTCTTAATTGAAGTAGTGTGTGTTAGCACATCATTGGATTGTAGGGTTCTGACATGTTTTTGGACCTTGTAGGTGTAACACGCGTATTTTTTTTATGCGTTAATTAGCGTTATTTAGTATATTCTGTCGTATTTACGCTATAATAAAGCAGTTCCTCGTTCTTTGAGAAAGTGTATTAATTAAATCAAGATCAAATTAAATTTGAGAATTAATATTTTATATTAATCCACGGTTTGAAAATCGTCGAAAAATTCTAACGAAGTTTTGACGCGTTTCGAATCTCCGGGCGGTTTCTGTAACACCCCGCCGTCCTATTCATGCTTTATTCTAATAATAAGCCTAACTCGCTCAATTAGCGTTAATAATATTTACGGGGAAACAAAAAAACTGAAGGCATAAATAAAACGACGACGCGTCACGGTGAAGTAACTAGCGTCACGAAAATACATATTTAGGTTTTCTCAAAAGATGGCCTCATCAGTATGGCCTAAGTTATCAGAGTGCAAAAGTAAGCGTATTGCAAATAGTACAATACAGTCATCCAAAATGTAAACCTGTGAGGCTAAGCTGCGCCTCGACTGAACACACCAAAAACTAAGCAAAACAATAGTACAAAGACTCCTGGCCAAAAGATCAAGACCACTAGCGAGGTAGATGCCGAGAGTTCCTACTCTGGAATCCAAATACTTTGCAACTCGTAACTCTTGGGCCTGCCGAGATTGACAAGATCGCTAGGATCCTGCTCCATCAACAAATGCTACATCTTCCTCAACACAATCTAATACAACGGAGATACATATACGTAAAATATACAAACACAGGGAGATAAGAATAACACATCCATCAAAAACGGGTAAAGCATAAGTAGAATGAATGCTAGACAGTTCAAACAAATAATCACATATAAATAAATAGAATCTAATTACCCTCTTCCACTTACCCCATGTCTCTCAATGAATTGTGCGTCATGGCATCTTTTCTTTTACTATTGTCAGACTCCCTTTTTCCGTTAGGAATACTTAATGGCGAACCCCCTTTCCGTTAGGTTGCCGTCCCCCTTTCCCGATAGGGACTCCCGTCTCCCTTTCCCGATAGAGCACGGGGCGACACTAGCCTAGTCCACGAGGTATGCCCCTTTCCCGATAGGAATCCTCCTCCCCTTTCCCGTTAGTGGACGCCCGCTTTCTCCTTTCCGATAGAGAACAGAGTGGATCTAACCTGCTATGCGAGATATCCCCCTTTCCCGTTAGGGATTCTCTCCACGTCACATTCCCGTCAAGAATGGAGTGGTTACTAATGCAATATCATATGCATGCATCCAACACTTCATAATCATATGCCTCACATCATGTTATGCACACATTCCCAAAAATACCCTTTTCTATCATATTAATGCATATTAGCAGAAATACTCAGGCATATAGCATGTTAAAACAACGTACACACATATTCCACATAATACACAATTAATCACATTACCCTAAGCATGTTGTCATTCATATAGAGCACATATATCACAATTTACAGTCAAACATATTATCAGACAATCATATAAAATATTCCTAAGTTGGTTGAAGGGTCTACCACGTCTATCCTTAGATGTGGCACACCGTAACCCCTATCCTTAGGTGTTACTGACATCAACCTCTAGTAGGGCTTAGGTCACCCTACACATGTCACACAAACATTTCTACTATACGTAACCCAATGAAAATGCATTCTTTCTCCCACTGAATTTTCCTACGCAAGCTCCTACCGGTTCTTGCTCAGATTTCCTCTGGTTCCTTGTTTTGTCTTGCTTCTACAAGCTTGCTTTTATTTTCTTTAGTCGAATTTGGATGATGGAAAAGGATTAGGGAAGGGTGAAGGAATTTTAATAAATGGAAGGTCTTATTATCTAGACTAAGTATGTGAGGGCAAAATAATAGAAACTTAGGTAGGATATGCTTATTGAGTACAGGAACATGTGTTTCGGTTATGTCTCAATATATAGCAAGGAGATGGACTAGCTCAAAGGGAATGAAATACTGACTTTCAATTTATCCCTCCATCCTTGTGTTTAGTGCATAAATAAATAGAAGCAAGTAGGACACTTCCTCCTTTTTTTTTGTCAAAACATGCAGCCGAAATTTGGAAGCAAATGGGTATTAATTTATTATGTTGCCTATGGAATTCGCATGTCAGATGGAATTTGCATGTTATGTGAATGGCTTTAAAAAAATAAACCAAGCAAGGGCCACGTGAATTGATATGTCTACAACAAAGAATATACTAAGTAAGCAAAAGGTGTGGCTAGACCCACGTGATATGTTTATATAACTAAAGAATATATTATTCTATATAAAATGTAAGCAAAGGTGTGGCTGAATGTGTTTTTTTTAATTGCCAAGAAGTCCAGCCCTTGGATTGACTATCGCATTATTAGAAGCAAGTGGAAGGTTTATATATATGTTTTTGATTAAAGTAGTGGCCAACACAAGGCTCCACAATTTATTATTGCCACAACTGGACAATTCAATGGAAACATAAAAAAAAACACGTAACCATCATTTTTCAACAAAGCAAAACGGTGCCCACTTTTACTGTGCCGGCTTTGAAAAAAATGAAAACAAAATGGATGTGCAGCGCATAAATGAAGGAAGTAGGTGGCGCATGTGATTGTCATTTTCTACCTTAAACAATTATAAAACTTTAGTGCCGTGCCTAAATGAAAGAAAATCCCTGCTGCCTAATCTTCTTATTCTAGCGCAACTTTTTTTTGACTTTCCACCAATCACATATACCAGCCTATAACAAGGCTGCTACAACAAATCAAAGATGGCGCAATATTTTTTTTTTTGAGAAAAGAAAAAGAGAAAGGCTGCTACTAATATTTTTCAAAGACGGTGCCAACTATGTTTGCATGTGGTGCAATAATAGTTGAAAAGTAATAATCACGTTGGCTGCACCTGAAAATGGGAGTAGAATGTGTGCTTCTTCTATGCAATTGTTTTATTAAGAAGAAAGAAAGAAAAAAAAAACAAAACTCTAGAAGCATGTCAGCCACTTCTTTAAGCAATTGCATAGCACATGGTTCCTACTACACACATATAAACTTACGCATGACTACATGGTTATTACTCATATAAATTCTTGAGCTCCTTTAATAAACATATACTAGCTTTTATTAGAAGCAATAATAATAATAATAATAATAATAATAATAATAATAATAATAATAATAATAACAACACTAAGGTAACATTTAAGAAAGATATTCAATTATCAAATTTAGAGAAATATATATCTAAGGTCACTTAAGAAGATGACAAAACAATTAGGGAAAGATTATCCTGATTTCCTGAATAAAAATTCTTAACATTAACTCAGCACGTATGAAACACGTTACAGAAAATTGGGTCGTTACAGTTTCACCGCAGATAAAATTATAAATGAACTCCGATTTCGATGAAAATCGAATCGTAACTTATTGAGACCATTTTTTTTGAATATTTGTTATGATTTTTATTATTTATAATTAAGTATTTTCACGCAATGAATTAATTTCTCGTTAAATTAATTTTCGCGAGTTTATCGGTAACGCGGTATTTCGTCGTCGTGTTTTAAACAACCCCTAGACTCTAGAATTAGTGGGTAACATTGAGAGATGTGAGATTAGGTGGGTAAGATTAGGTGATATGTTTAACATCTAATTTAATTGCTAAGTGTCATTAATTGTGTGGTTTGTTTTAAAAAAAAAAAAAAGAGAAAGTCTTACATATAACCACTCTTACTTACTACATTATTTTTTTTTCTTATAAAAGGAGGAAACCCCCACCAGCTGCCTCACGTTTTCTTCTCCCCCAAAACCCTCTTCTCCATCTTTTCTTTTCTTCTCCAAGTTTCCATCACTTCCATTGATGATTCCATCCATTTCTTTGATCCTTTGAGCAAGGTTTCTTCATCAAAATTGTTCCATACCATCTCCTCTACCTAGATCATCCTTTTGATCATCATTTGAGGTAAAGAAATCTGATTTTTCTTCCCCTCCTTGCTGCTGATGTCGTGACTTTCCCTCCCATTTTAGCTAGTTTTTTGCTTCCAAACTTTGACTAATTGCTAGGTTTTCTTCCTTATCCTAGTCCCTATCTTTCTAACCATTTGTATGAGCTTAAAAACAATTTTTTTCCCTCTGTTTTCTGCAGAAATTAGCGCCACCCTTCCCCATTTTTAGTGTTTTGATCTTTGCTTGGTTTATGTTCTAATATGTTGCTTGTTTGTTGTTGGTTGTTGTTGATTCATGGTTGAAGCATCATAAAACTCTTCCCTTGAACTTTGATCGAAAAACCCTAGGCATGAACAAGAGGTAAATTGTGTAATCTTGCTTAAATCATGTAATTAATGATTTATATGTGTTGTAGGAATTGATTTGATGCTAATTGCATGTGTAGTTTAATTTAATTAGGAGTAACATGTTAGTTTGCAATTTTTCTCTATTCTTGAGTCTTGAGAAACATGTTATTTAATTGTGTAAATATGTGTTTAAGTATGTGATAATGTGTTTAATATGATCTTAGGACTATTTGGGATTAAATTGCATGATTAGTTTAGTGTTAGATAAGTTTTGGTATAAAATTGAGTTTAGATGGATTAAAAAGGGCATGTAGGAAATTGATTTTCTTTTTATGCTTTAAATTCTAGCATGTTGGTTTATGGCCTTATTTTAATTGTTGAAGCATGATGAAAAACATTTTTAAGAAACATAAACTTGGTTTTGATTAAATTGTGCTTAGTATGTTTTACTTGAAATAAGGCTTAAAATTGTATTTGAGCTTGATTTAGTACCTAGAATGCTTGCATGTATGAAAGAAGTTTTATATAAATATATATATATATATATTTAATGAAAAACATTAGTTATGCCTTAGTTGTGTAAATGTGTGTTTATGTGAAAGTTTTTTTCAAACTAATTAAAAGAGTTACCTTGAATTACTTGTTATGCAAGAAACTTCTATTTTATTTTACTTTTATTTTTTTGGATTCTTGAGTGTTGGGCTAAGTAAGGGATAAGTGAGAACTAAGTGTTACTAGAATTTCTAGTTTGTACTAAGTTGTACATGTAATAGGAATCGAAGTTTCGAGATCGTATGCACTGAATCGAGGCGTACGTGGAAGCGGACCCGAGGACGTAGGAGCAGTGTTAGCAGTGACAAGCAGTTAGGGCGCTTCATATTTATAATTATTGTTATATGTCCTTGTGTAAGGGACAAATTTTGACGTGAATTTAATTCCAAGCATTTACGCGAAGAAGTCTGAGAACCTAAGGGTTCGAAGTGAGGGTCTTGTACCCCTTCGCTTATTTATTTTTATATGCTGATTATTTTAGTGGGCTTGTCTGCAAGTGGTTGGTAGCTGTCCCCAACCCCCCACGCTTGTTTGCACCTCTCTGTCAATTCCATCGAATAGCAGAGGGATGGATTTCATATTGATTGTTGACTGTTGTTGCTCAGTACGATTATTTGAGATGAGATGCCTATGTTATTTAGATCTGATGAATTGAGTTATATTGCTATGTTACCTATGTTGTTGAGCTGAATTATATTGTTATAATTATACGAATTGTCATCTGAGTGCGAGAGTTGGTTGAGTCGTTGAGTCATAGGACGTTTTTGAGCCTGAGCTGATTCACCTAGGGTGTTGGAATCTCCTAAAAGGCTACGGCTGGTGTTCGGTAGGGAATGGCTAGACGTTGGTTTTGCCGGGACGTTTTTGAGCCTGAGCCGATTCACCTAGGGTGTTGGAATCTCCTAAAGGCTACGACCGGTGTTCTGGTAGGGAATGGCTAGACGTTGGTTTTGCCGGGGCGTTTTGAGCTTGCGTCGATTCACCTAGGGTGCTAGAATCCCTAAAAGGCTACTACCGTGTTCGATAGGGAATAGCTAGGCGTCGTAATGCTAATGGAACCTGAGCTGAATGTCCTAGGGTGAGGGAAGAGCCCAAGGCTACGGCTGGTATTCAGTGGATGGATCCGCGTTACTTTCGGTATGTGGCGAAAGTGTTGAGAGAATGAGTTTTGATTTGAGTCTTGAGTCGCGCTTGTGAATTGTATACACTGTTGTTTGCCTACTACTTTATGCTTTGGTTTATTGTGATTATTTGAGAAGTTGACCCTTTCCCGTGGTGCCTTCAACCCATCATGGTTACCCAGGAGATGTCGAGGACGTGGAAGATCAGCTGGAGGACGAGCGAGGAAGGCCACTTTGAGGGTTCTGGCAATGACCATTATTTGTCTTGAGTTGCTTGTTGATCGTTGTATGCTGTTATGTTTTGTGGGGGATTGTAGTATATATATGTATCTATACTTTTGTGTATAGTTGGTTGGTGACCGGTTGGGTTTGTGATGTTTTGTTATGGCGGGGTAGACTGGTGGTTCCGCTTTTGGAGCGGCCCCCTGCGCGGGTGTCTGCCGGAAGTGCCCCCAGGGTATGATCGCTCTTTGAGAGTCATCATACCATAGGTGTATTTCTTTGCACATTTTCTGCTCTGTTATTTTGCACATACTGTGTGTATGACGTATGTTTTTATGCATGAATGCTTTATCAGCTTTAGAGTCTTGCGTCCTAGTTGCACCATGTTTCGAAACGCTGTAAGTACTCTGTGTGTGCTTTACAAGCACTATTGTTTAAAAAAAAATATCCGCATTTTTCGAAAGGGGCACAAGAGTACCGTTTTAAAAACACGTCACATATAGGCTTCTTTTGGTTTCGTAGCGATCTGGAAACGGGTCGTTACAATGGTGGTATCAGAGCAGTTCGGTCTAACCGGACTGTGCATAGGAGAATTGGAACTGGTCACCGTGTCGGGTTGTGCTTGTTGGTGTGATTAGCTGTTTTGTATCGTTATTGTTTGCTAAGTATAGTAGTTGTTTATCAATTGTTTGGATTGTTTCTTGATTGAAGCAATCTGTGTTAACACACCCCTTTTGTTTGTGAGTTCTGGCAGGTTTTGGATTTTTCGAAAATCTAATGCCACCCCGTAGAGACCCTGCAACCGGATCCGATAACTCTAACATGGATCGAGCAATTCAAGCGATGACTGAAATGGCGACTGCTGTTGCCCAACAGACTGCTGCCAAGACTCAACGGGATCTACAAAAGAAAGAGAGAGAGAGGCACGAGCTGCCGAATCAAGGGGATTGGTTGATTTTCGTCAACATGATCCTCCGAAGTTTCGTGGAGAGGTTAACCCGGAGAAGGCTGACCTATGGCTGCAAGAAGTAGAGAAGATTTTCGAGGTACTACGTTGCCCAGCTGAGGTTAAGGTGAACTATGCAACTTACCTGCTCTTAGGAGATGCGGAGTACTGGTGGAGGAGTACTAGGCTGATGATGGAGGCAAACCATCAGGAGATCACTTGGGCATCTTTCCGGGAGAAGTTTACGGACAAGTACTTTCCTTAGTGCAAGGACCAAGTCGGGAGATGATTTTCCAAAGTACGACAGGGCAACATGACGATCGCGAGTATGTCGAAGTTTGAGTCACTATCTCGATACTTTGTCTTCTTTCGATGACGGTGGATGAAGGGTATATGTGTCATAGGTTCATGGAGGGCTCCGTGATGACATCCGAGGATTGATCTTTGCCACCTGGGTATTAGACAATTTCAACAACCGGTTGAGAAGTGTAGGAAGTGGAGACTATGAAGAATCGGAGACTTAATTTGGGAGGCAACTACTCAGAGGGCCAATCGTGCAGAGTGATCGGAACCAGAAAGGGAAACAACAGCAGAAGAAGCCCTATAGTCGACCCCAGGGGAACAACAACAACAGGGGACAATATCGTCCAATGGCTCAAAACGCAAGGGGCGGGAGTCAAGCTAGCACTGATGTGATTTGTTACCGATGTGGGAAGTCGGGGCACTACGCAAACAACTGCACTGAAGGAGATACCACTTGCTTCAACTGCAAGAAGCCGGGGCACTTTGCTAAGGACTGTCGAAGACCTAAAGTTGAACCATTGTGCATGCGCAAAGGCAAAAGGGAAGCGCCAGATAGCTAAAGGCAGAGTTTTCTGTATGAGCGGAGAAGAAGCAGAGCAAGTGGATGGCCTTATCCAAGGAGATTGTGAGATTGAGGGTAAACCCCTAACCGTTCTTTTTGATTCGGGTGCAACCCACTCCTTTATTTCTTGATTGTGTTGACCAGCTTGAAATTGATCGGATCGCTTTACCATTCAAGCCGGTAGTTACTACCCTAGTCATAAAACCTTAGTTACCAACACCGCATGCCTTAATTGTGTAGTGGTCATTCGTAGTAGAAAATTCGTGGTTAATTTGGTCCGTCTACCACTTAAGGGTCTAGATGTCATTCTCGGGATGGATTGGTTATCCCACCACCATGTCCTTTTTGGACCGTGCCCGAAAGACCGTGGTTTTTCCGCACCTCAATTTCCAACTACCTATCTCGTTAATCACATTGGTGTTTCATTGAAAGAGGGAACCCGTGAATACATGTACCTAGCTAATTCTAAGTTTCTCAGAGATCGAATCAAGAATGTTCCTCGTTGTTTGCGACTTTATCGATGTTTTCCTAAGACATGCCAGGACTCATCGCCAATAGAAATCGAATTTTCTATTGATTTACTTCCAGGAACAGGACCAATTTCGATAGCGCCTTATCGAATGTCACCAGCTGAGATGAAGGAGTTGAAGTCTCAGATTGGGCACTTGGAATCGAAGCAGTTCATACGACCCAGTGTGTCGCCATGGGGGGCCCCAGTATTGTTAGTGAAGAAGAAGGATGGACAATCAAGACTGTGCGTGGATTATCGCCAACTCAACAAGGTTATCAAGTAAGAATCAGATTCGCTTATCGCGCATCGATGACTTGATGGATCAACTGAGAGGAGTTGCCATGTTTTCCAAGATTGACTTAAAGTCAGGTTATCACCAGATTCGAGTGAAGGAAGAGGATATTCCCAAGACCGCTTTCAGGACAAGGTACGGCCACTACGAGTATTTAGTGATGCCTTTTGGGGTGACGAACGCACCAGCAGTATTCATGGACTACATGAACATGATCTTTCATCCATTTCTGGATCAATTCGTGGTAGTGTTCATCGACGACTTCTTGATTTACTCGAAGAGTAGAGAGGAGCACGAAGAACACCTGCGTCAAGTACTGCAAATACTCCGAGAGAAGCAACTTTATGCCAACCTTGCTAAGTGTGAATTCTGGCTTGAAAAAGTGAACTTTCTCGGACATGTAATAACTAAAGACGGGATAGCTGTGGATCCGACCAAGATAGAAGCTGTGTTAGCATGGGAGCAACCGAAAACCGTGACGGATATCAGAAGCTTTGTGGGCTTAGCAGGCTATTACCGGAGGTTTATCGAAGGTTTCTCGAAGATTGTTGCGCCACTCACACGGCTTACAAGAAAGGATCAACCGTTTGCTTGGACAGAAGAGTGCGAATCTAGTTTCCAGAGACTGAAGGAGCTTTTGACAACCGCACCTGTGTTGATTCTGCCCCAACCAGAAGAGCCTTACGAGGTTTATTGTGATGCGTCACACCAGGGATTAGGATGCGTGTTGATGCAACATCGAAAAGTTGTAGCTTATGCTTCGCGACAGCTTAAGACTCACGAGAGGAATTACCCTACGCACGATTTGGAGCTTGCTGCAGTAGTTTTTGCACTAAAGATTTGGAGACACTGCCTCTATGGGAGCACGTTCACCATTTACAGCGACCACAAGAGCTTGCGGTACTTATTCGATCAGAAGGAGCTCAATATGCGACAACGGAGATGGATGAATTCGAAGGACTACGATTTTACTTTGGAATACCATCCGGAAGGCGAACGTGGTAGCTGATGCACTAAGCAGAAAAGCGCTTTAGTCTCAAAGAATGATGATCAAGGAATTGGAGATGCTAGAGAAGTTTCGAGACTTGAAGCTGAGCATGAAGGTGTCACCGGGAAAGCTGAGGTTTGGAATGCTTACCATTTCTAGCGGCCTATTGGAGGAGATTAGGGAACATCAAGCTCACGACAAGCTACTGCAAGAGAAGATCGAGCTTATAGCACGCGGAAAAGCAACTGAGTTCAAGGTCGGAATGAACAATATCTTAAGATGCAATGGACGTGTATGTGTACCCAACGTAGCTGAGCTGAGGAAGTTGATTCTCGATGAGGCACACAAGAGTGGTTTGAGTATTCATCCAGGAGTTACGAAGATGTATCAGGACTTGAAGAAGCATTTTTGGTGGCCTGGAATGAAGAAGCAAGTAGCAGAGTATGTAGCTTCCTGTCTAACTTGTCAGAAGGCAAAGGTAGAACATCAACAACCAGCAGGAATGCTACAACTGCTTGACGTACCAGAGTGGAAGTGGGACAGCATTTCTATGGATTTCGTCGTGGGATTACCGAGAACACAGAGGAAGCATGACTCGATTTGGGTAATTGTCGACCGACTGACTAAATCGGCTCATTTCTTACCAGTAAGATCAACATACAATATGGAGAAGCTGACAGAGATCTACATCGCGGAGATTGTGCATCTACATGGTGTACCTTCTTCTATCATTTCCGACCGAGACTCGAAGTTCACATCTCATTTTTGGAGGGAGCTACAAGAAGCCATGGGAACCAAACTCAAACTAAGCTCAGCATATCACCCCTAGACCGACGGTCAGACTGAGAGGACGATACAATCACTGGAAGATTTGTTGCGAGCATGCACCTTGGACCACAGAGGAAGTTGGGACGATGTCCTACCGCTGATAGAATTCACCTATAACAACAGTTTCCACGCGAGTATCGGCATGGCACCGTATGAAGCATTGTATGGACGTAAGTGCCAGACGCCTCTTTGTTGGTACCAAAATGGCGAGAGTTCTATCGTAGGACCAGATATGATTCAACAGACTACCGAGAAGATCCGATTGATCAGAGATAGGATGCAGACATCTCAAAGTCGACAGAAAAGCTATGCAGATGATGCGTTCATTATAGCATATGGTTCATTGTTAGTTTTGCATTGCATAGTAGTCATTTTAGTGGTTTTTACCCATAGTTCTCATGCATTTTTGCTTGATTTAGATAATGCACTTGGTTTGAGTTCAATTGTGCAGAAAAGAAGGTTATTGGCCCAGGAAAGCGGAGCTAGATCATTTAGACGGATGTTGCAACCAACTCGGAGGCCAAAATCACAAAATATGGCAAGATCAGAGGAAAACACGGCCTGCCCGTGTTGATGCCACTACCGTGCCTAATTGGGCGTGAAGAAAATCAAGACTTAGAAGTCAGTGAATACCACGGCCAGGCCGTGTTCCCCAACACGGCCGTGCTTCTGCTTCCAGAGAGCAACACGGCCTGGCCGTGTCCGTCCCCACGCCCGTGTCGGGCTGCTCATCTGCGTTTTTGTGCTTTAAAAGTAACGCCGGCCGCGTTGTGCCAGCTCCACTACCGTCTTTGCGTCTCGGCCGACTTTTATTTTTGCGGCGTTTGACTTAATTTGGAGATGTTTTTCAACCCTTTGGTCCGTAACTATATATAGATAGAGGAATATTGACCTAGGGATGACTCATTTGGTTGTTGGCCTCTTGTGAGTTTGAATCAAGAACAAGGATTCTAGGCAAAGTTGAGGAATCAATGGAGTCTATTGTCGCTTTCTACATCTCAAATGCTTGGTTCTTTCTCTTCCATGAGGAACTAATTCCTTTGTACTAGGTGTAAGATGAACTTTGTGGATCCTTTTATGTAATTGAATTCAGAATTTTCAATGCAAGTTTGATGTATGTCATTTGATCAATTATCTCTTTTCTTAATGCGATTCTATGCTTGATCACCATGGGGTTGAACTTGGGTTTAACATCAATTGGAAAGTTGAAGTTTTAAACTTGCTTTGGGATATTTTGACATATCTATAGGGTTATAGGGATATAATTCTCTTTGGTATGAGTTTGTATGAATCATTATCCTTATTGCTTGATTTAATTAATTGGAACCTAAGGGATTAGGGCTTATTAGTTGAATTAAAGGGCTTAAGAGGAAAGGAATTTTCGTTAATCTAATTTAGAGGATTCGAGCTTCAAATACGTGATCATTACTTGCATTGGAATAGGATTCAAGAGCGTAAAGGGTGAGACAAAGGGATTCGAACCCTAGTCACTCTATTCTTCTTAATATTTAAATCAATTTTTTTTGTTAGTCATTATCTTATTGTTGAACACGAATTACACAATTCAAACACTACTCGTTCGTCTGATAGTTCAAATAGTACATCGTTGGTATAGTTAAGAATTGGTCACAATCCCTGTGGATACGATCTTTTATTACCTAACGACGAAATCGTACACTTGCGATTTTGCCCACCAAGTTTTTGGCGCCGTTGCCGGGAATTGTTGAATTAATTTTTAACAAGGCAAACAAGTACCTTATTGAACTATTTCTTTAATTTTTTTTTAAAAAAAATATTAATTGTTGCTTTGCTACTTACCTTTTGCCTTAGTTTTGTGCATGCGAGGTAAATAAACAGGTGAACTGTTGTTTGACCCAGAAATTGAAAAGACAGCGAAGGCTTTAAGGAAGAAGGCAAAGGAAGCAAAGCAACGACAAAAACAATCCTCTGCATCTACCTCTCAAGTCCCAACTCAAGAAGTGATGGGGGACCAACCACGCACTTTGGGTGATTTTGGGAGACGGAACAACCATGCCAGGGTATCAATGCCTACCAACAGGGTGAGGCAAATGCCAATTTTGAAATCAAGCCGGCTTTGTTAAACACTCTCAAGCAAAGCCAATTCGCGGGGAATGAAATTGATGACCCAAATCAACACCTGGTTAGCTTCTATGAAATCTGTGATACTTTTGGGTTGGCTGGAGTGATTGAGGGAAGCAAGAAATTGAGGCTTTTCCCTTGGACCCTGCGAGAGAGAGCAAGAGATTGGCTAGTCACCCCGCCATCGGAAGCATTCCAAGTTGGTGCGATTTGGAGGAGAAATTCATGACAAAATTTTTTCCACCCTCCAAATTCATCAAAAGAAGAGGTGAGATTCATGGCTTCCAACAGAACCAAAGTGAGAACTTATATGAGGCATGGGAGAGATTCAAGCTCCTTCTAAAGAGGTGTCCAGGACATGGATATGATGACTTCAACCAGATGCAAATGTTCTGTAATGGTTTGAGGCCGAACACCAGGATGATGTTGGATGCCTCAGCTGGAGGTACAATCAACAACAAGACAGCGGAAGAAGCAAGAATCTTGGTGGAGCAAATGGCTTCCAATGAGCAGTTATGTCAGAATGATAGAGGGACACTGGGTAAAAGAGGAGTCCTAGAATTGGAAACACAAGATGCGCTCTTGGCTCAGAATAAATTAGTCTCTCAACAATTGGAGGCTATCACAAAAGAGTTGAAAGCACTGAAAGTGGGAACCTCTTCCTCTGCTCAGGTGGACCAAGTGAATCAAGGTTTGAGATGTGACTTCTGCCAAGGGCCTCATGAGAATGGAGGGTGTGATACTTTGGGAGACTCCAAGGAGCAAGCTAATTACATGGGTAACTTCCAAAGGCAAGGAGGGAATCCATATTCTAACACCTATAATCCAGGGTGGAAGAATCATCCCAACTTCTCTTAGAAGCAACATGATAATTCATCATCGAGCAACCCTCCACAACCTCCCAAGCAAGAGAAGCCAAATCAACTGGAGGAAGCTCTTACCCAATTCATGAAGATGACTCAGTCAAATTTCCAGAACCATGAGTCACATTTCAAAAATCAGGAGGCTTCGATCAAGAATCTGGAAAATTAGATCGGGCAACTCTCAAAGCAACTTGCAGAACAATCTAAAGGTAAGTTTTCTGCTAGCACAGTAGATAACCCCAAAACTAAAAATTGTAGTGTAGTTACTTTGAGAAGTGGAAAACCCTTGTCTGAAGTAGAGAAAAAGAAAAAGAGTGAAAAAGAAAAAGTGATAGAAAAAGAAAGAGTGGAAATAGAAGAAGAGGTTGAACAAGAAAAGGGAGAAGTTAAAAATGAGAGAAGAGAAAACATTGAGAAAGGAGAGAAAAAAGAAGGTGAGGAAGAAAATGTTGCTACTGACAATTTGCAGGTACAAGAGAAACCAAAAATTATTCAGCCACATATGAAGCTTCCCTATCCTCATCTGAGCAAGAAGAACCAGAAGGATGAACAGTTTGCTAAGTTCATGGACATTTTCAAGCGTCTCCAAATCAACATTCCTTTTGCAGAAGCTCTTGAGCAAATGCCTACATATGCAAAATTTATGAAGGAGTTGTTGACCAAAAAGAGAAGGTTCAAGGAGGATGAGACGGTAGCCTTGACTGAAGAGTGTCGTGCCATTATCCAAAGGAAGCTTCCTCCAAAGATGAAGGATCCGGGAAGCTTTACAATTCCTTGCACTATTGGGAATTTGCACATTGGAAAGGCTCTCTGTGATTTGGGAGCTAGCATTAATCTGATGCCCCTCTCTATGTTGAAAGCGTTTGGGAGGAGGTGAAGTCAAGCCTACCAAGATGTCTTTGCAACCTGGCAGATAGGTCGGTAAAATACCCCTATGGAATACTTGGAGGATGTCTTTGGTTAGAGTTGACAAGTTCTTGTTCCCGATGGATTTTGTTATCCTTGATATGGAAGAGGACAAGGAGGTCCTCTTCTTCTTGGCGCACCTTTCCTAGCTACAGGAGAGCCTTGATTGATGTGCAACAAGGTAAATTGATATTGAGGTTCCAAGATGAAAAGGTGACATTTAATGTCTTTGAAGCTATCGGCATCCTGGATGATATTGAGAGATGCTCTAGAGTTGATGTGATTGATGACTCCGCTTTGGAAGTCATCAAGCAAGACCAACCTTTACACCCAATCGAGAATGTGTTAGTGAATTCCATTGAGAAGGTGGATGAGGAGATGGAAGATGAAATTGAAAGATGTCTTGCACAACTTGAAGCTCTACAAGTTGAAGAAGTCATTATGAAAATGAAGGAGGATTTGCAAGGTGGTGAGTTAGAAAGAAAGTTACCCGGAACTAAAGCAATTACCCCACACTTGAAGTATGTTTTTCTTGGGGATGATGCTTTTAATCCGTGATCATTAGTAACTCTTTGTCAAAGCCGAGGAGGAGAAGCTAGTGAGAGTACTCAGAGAACACAAAGAGGCAATTGGATGGACCATCTCGGATTTAAAGGGGATCAGTCCACCTTTTGCATGCATAAGATCAAGTTAGATCAAGAGTTTAAGCCAGTTGTTCAACCACGCAGAAGGCTTAATCCGGTCATGAAAGAAGTGGTGAGGAAGGAGGTATTAAAGCTTTTAGAGGCGAGGATGATCTACCCTATTTCCGACAAAGGTACGGGTGAGTCCAAGACATGTGGTTCCTAAGAAAGGGGATGACGATTGTAAAAATGAAAAAATGAGTTGATCCCTACGAGAAGCATCACAGGTGGCGAATGTGCATTGACTATAGGAAACTGAACCAAGCCACTAGGAAGGATCATTTCCCTCTCCCGTTTATGGACCAAATGCTGGAAAGGTTAGCCGGACAAGCCTACTATTGTTTTCTGGATGGGTACTCAGGTTATAATCAGATATCTGTCAACCCAGAAGATCAAGAGAAGACAAAGATTCACCCGCCCATTTGGAGTCTTTGCGTCTGCAGACGGATGCCCTTCGGTCTTTGCAATGCGCTCAAGAACTTTTCAAAGGTGCATGCTTTCTATTTTCTTGATATGATTGAAAAATCTATTGAGGTATTTATGGATGACTTCTCTGCTTTTGGAATTTCTTATGATGATTGTCCTGGTAACTTGGAAAATGTTCTCAAAAGATGTAAGGAGACCAATTTGGTATTGAATTGGGAAAAATGCCACTTCATGGTAAAAGAAGGCATTGTTCGGGACATAAGATCTCATCTAAGGGGATAGAAGTGGATAAGGCAAAAATCGAGGTGATAGAGAAGTTGCCTCCTCCGCTGAATGTGAAAGAGTGAGGAGTTTCCTTGGGCATGCTGGATTTTATAGACGGTTCATCAAGGACTTCTCCAAGATTGCTAAGCCACTTTGCAATCTCTCATCAAGGATGTCCCATTTAAATTTGACCCAGTTGCTTGAAGGCATTTGAGTTATTGAAAGAGAAACTTGTCTCGACTCTGTGATAGTTGCACCGACCGATTCACCGTTTGAGTTAATGTGTGATGCGAGTGATTATGCGGTGGGGGCTATTTTGGGGCAAAGAAGAGAGAAGTTCTTTCATGCCATTTATTATGCTAGCAAGGTGTTAAATGAGAACCAAGTTAACTATGCGACCACAGAAAAGGAACTGCTTGCCATAATGTTTGCTCTCGAAAAATTTCGTTCCTACTTGATTGGTTCCAAGGTTGTGGTGTTTACTGATCATGCGGCAATCAAATATCTGATGACTAAGGTTGAATCCAAGCCAAGACTCATTCGGTGGATTTTGTTGTTGCAAGAATTCGACCTTGAGATCAAAGACAAAAAGGGGAGTGAAAATGTGGTGGCTGATCATTTGTCCAGGTTGGAGAATACTGAGATTACAGTGAGGGAATTAGACATTCTAGAGGTTCCCGGATGAAAAACTTTTTGGCTATGATCGAGAGGCCTTGGTTTTGCGGATATGGCAAACTTTAAAGTCAGCTGTGTTATACTTGAGGAATTAACTTGGCAACAAAAGAAGAAGTTTTTCAAAGATGCCAATTACTTCATTTGGGATGATTCCTATCTCTTCAGACAAGGCCCAGATGGAATTCTGAGAAGGTGTGTTGCGCATGATGAGGCGCAGAAAATTTTATGGCATTGTCACAATTCACCATATGGAGGTCATTTCAATGGTGAACGCACAGCTGCAAAAGTGCTTCAATCTGGATTCTACTGGCCTTCAATTTTCAAAGATGCTTATGCTCATGCAAAAAGTTGTGACAAGTGCCAGAGGATGGGAAGCATTTCCAAGAGGAATGAAATGCCCTTAAACTCCATTTTGGAGGTTGAGCTTTTTGATTGTTGGGGCATTGATTTCATGGGACCATTTCCTCCTCATTCTCTAACCAAAGATATTTTGGTAGTCATGTGGATTATGTCTCAAAGTGGGTAGAAGCGGTGGCAACTCAAGTAAGTTGACTCTCACCTTGTGGTGAAATTCATAAAGAAGAACATCTTTTCTCGGTTTGGGGTCCCCAGTTTTAATCGATGTGGTGGTTCGCATTTTTGTAACTCAAAGTTGGAGGCTGTGCTGAAAAAGTACAATGTGAAGCACAAAGTTACCACTCCTTACCACCCTCAAAGTAATGGGCAAGCTGAAGTGTCAAACAGAGAGATTAAGAAAATACTTAAGAAGATAGTGAATGCCTCAAGGAAGGATTGGGCCCATAAGCTGGATGATGCTTTGTGGGTGTACAGGACAGCTTATAAATCCCCTATGGGGTTGTCTCCTTACCAGCTAGTCTATGGCAAAGCTTGTCATTTGCCAGTTGAACTTGAACATAAGGCATTTTGGGCCCTGAAATTTTTAAATTTTGATTCAACCTTGGCAGGAGAGAAAAGAATCTTGCAAATTACCGCATTTGGATGAAATCTTGATTTGCATGCGTATGAAAATGCTTCCATCTATAAACAGAAGGTGAAAGCTTATCATGATAAGCATATTGTCTGAGAACTTTCTCCTGGGCAGCAAGTGTTGCTTTTCAACTCCGCCCAGTTATTCCCGCAAACTCAAGTCCAAGTGGTCGGGACCTTTTGTGGTAAAAGAAGTGATGCCACATGGAGCGATGAGGTGGAGGAGCCTTCATCGCAAAGATCGTTCAAGGTGAATGGTCAACGACTGAAGCATTATTTTGGAGGAGAGCTTAACAGGGAAAAGGTTGCTCTAGTCTTGCAAGAGCCTTGAGCATACCATCACGCGTCAAGCTAGTGACGTTAAAGAAGCGCTTCTTGGGAGGCAACCCAAGGTGTTCAAGAGTGCATTCATGTTGATCAATGTAAAAAAAAAAAAGGGGAGGCAGTGAAGAACACGGCCTGGCCGTGTCTGAGCCACTGCTGTGGCCTCAAAAAAAAAAATGGGAAGACACAGTGAATAACACGGGCTAGCCGTGCCAATTGGCACGCCCGTGTTCCAGAAATTTTTTTTTTGTGTATGAGGAAACAGTGAAGAACACGGCCGTGTTCAGGTGTCCTGCAGCCAGGGGTTCAGCGTGCCTCAGTGCGCGTGCCCTCACCCAATCTTCCCCCTAGCCAATCACAACCGTCCATTCCTTTTAAATTTTAATCTGTGGTCCTGGTGCAGACCCACCGTACATACCATACACCAAGGCACACCGCAGAAAAACCCAAAATAACCCCCCTCTCTTTTGCAGGCCACGCCCGTGTACCCCCATCCCTTCTTCACAATTCATTCTCCTAAACCTAAACTTTTGTTCAGCCGCAGCCTCATCCACCATCCCCACCCCTTCAATTCACCATTCCTCCCTTCTCTCAAACTCCATCTCCATTCCAGCAGCACCCCAACTTTAGTCTTCCACCATCATCTCCTCCCTCCATTTACCTCGTCCTCTCCACCTCTTCCTCCACACTTCACTCCTTTTTCTTCTCTTCACCCTCCCCCTACCCCTTCACGCATCCCACAACCCCACCACCTCTTCTCTCTTCAAACTACAGGCGCGGCGACCACCTCCATAAGCCCGTCGCACAGCCCCCTTACTCCATCGTCTTCTCCTCTTCCTCTCACCAACAACCCACCACGTCATTTCCTCCCCGTCTCCTGCCATCTTCTTCACCTCCAACCCAAACCCATTTTTTTATTTTATTTTCACATTACCTGTGTGTTGTGCTTGTTGTGTGACTTGATTACAGGGTATTATGGCTTCAAAAAGGCAAAGGGGTGATGCCTCAGGCACCAAGGAACCGGCATTGGCCAAGGGGAAAGGAAAGGGCAAGAAAAAGGTCACTGAAAATCCTCATGGCATCCAATTTCGTGACGATGTCCAAGAAGAGAGGTATAACTCTCTGGTTGCAAGAAATCTTGTCCCCACTGTTAATTCTAGGACTGCTAGATGATGTCCAGTATTTATTTGCTAATGTGGGTTGGACAAAGTTTGTGGGATTGAAAAGTTTTACTCATGCAAGAATTACTCTGGAATTCCTCTCATCCGTTAATGCTAATGTCTCATATGCGGAGTATTGGCCAGAGGACCACCAGGATAATTTGATAACCTTTAGGTTATTCAATACGGAGCATAGCCTGTCACTGAGCCAATTCAATGCAATATTTGGATTGCCATATGGTGGTCACCGAAAAGTCCCCAATGATTTCTCTGCAAGACAATTTTGGTACTTGCTAACCAAGTCCGACACCTATGACTCCTCTTCATCCAAATCATCAAAGTTGCGAAACCCTGCTTTCGCTTATGTTCACAGAGTAATGTCAAACACATTGTTTGGCGTAGGGGATAGTGACGGCGTTGTCCGTCGATCAACTTATATTTTTGTGGAACATGCTGCACCTGCACTTTGATTAGATGCAGGTGCTCATTTGATCACCCACATGGTTAAAGTAGGGAAAGCTTGATCGGAAAAATTGTTATTGGTGGTTTAATCACCTATTCTTTGAGCCTCTGGGCTATAGAACCTCCGGTCTCCCAATTGTTCGTGGGAGCACACGCTTGGACATGGAAGCATGCTTGGCCATGAGAATGATAGTCCGGGAAGGCCAATGTTATTGTTTGGTGCTACCTGATACTGAGTGTAACACCCATATTTTCGCGATACGTTAATTAGCGTTATTTAGTGTAATTTGTCGTATTTACGCTGTAATAAAGCAATTTCATGTTCTCTGAGTAAGTGAATTAATTAAATCAAGATCAAACTATATTTGAGAATTAATATTTTATATTAATTCACGGTTTGAAAATCGTCGAAAAATTCTAACGAAGTTTTGACGCGTTTCAAATCGCCGGGCGGTTTCACCGCAAATAAAATTATAAATGAACTCCGATTTCGATGAAAATCGAATCGTAACTTATTGAGACTATTTTTGAATATTTGACATGATTTTTATTATTTATAATTAAATATTTTCACGCGATGAATTAATTTCTCGTTAAATTAATTTTCGCGAGTTTATCGATAACACGATATTTCGTCAGCTGTGTTTTAAACAACCCCTAGACTCTAGAATTAGAGGGTAGTATTGAGGGAAGTGAGATTAGGTGAGTTGAGGGAGTGATGAGATTGGTACCTAATAAAGTTATTTTTTAGTCACGTGTGTGTGGTTTTTAATTAAAAACTATTACTTAAAATGTTTTTGTTACCTACTAGTATTTTTAATAGATTACTTAAGTGAAAAAAAAGGTGAAGAACTCCCACATTCTGAACTCCCAGCGTGAACCCCCACCTCCTTTGCTCTCTTGATTTCCTTTCTTCTTCTCCAAGAGTTCATGACTTCCATGGCCAAAAACCTCCACTTCCATTGAGTTTTTCAACTAACTTCCTTCATCAAACTTGTTGCAAATCACCACCTCAACTTAGATCTTCATTCTCACCATCATCCAAGTAAGAAAAATAATTTTTTTTCCTCTGTTTTTGAAGCTGAAATCGCAACAGTTCCCTCCCCATTTGAGCTTGATTTTTGTTCCCAAATCTTGTATAAATGCTAGGTTTTCTTCTCCATTCCATTACATATGTTTCTAACCATCTAAATGAGCTTAAAATCAGAATTTTCTCACCCTTCTTGAACCCTAAAACCAGCGCTAAACAGCCCCATTATTATGTTGATCTAGTTGTTGTTTTTAATGAAAATTAATTGATGATTATGTGGTTGTTTGTTGGTGTTGATGATGAATATAAGGATATGAGCACTTCTAATGTCTCTTTGGTACATATGGGTGAAAACCCTAAGTATGAAGAAGAGGGTCATGGTGTGATCTTTGATGAGTCAACTAATTAAGTAGTTAATTGTGTTGTTAGGGATTGTTTGATGCTTGTCTAAGTTATAGTTTTTTTTATTAAGCATGAATGAATTGTTGTTTTTGGAAATTTGCCTATTCTTGAATCTTAAGACATAAGTGGCTTTGATGTTAAATCTTGAGCTTAAGTATTTGATAACATGTTTAGGATGGTTTTGGAGCTATTGGAATTGTTTTGATGATAGTTGAATGTGTAGTTTAAATTAAATAGTTGTAACATGGTAGTTTAGTTATATTTTTAATTCTTGAACCATGTTAATTTGTAGCTATGATGCTTGGTCATGTATTGAATGGTTTATTAAGGGTTTAGAAGTATTTTTAAGGTTGATAGAATCATTTGCATGAATTAGTATAAAAACTAGCTTATGGTTTATGAAAAATTGGGTTATGGAAGACTAGACATGGTTATTGACTTTGATGAAATGACCTTTGAATTAATAAAAATGAGTTAGCCTTGAGTCTTTAAATTTTTGGAAAAAAAAATGTTGAGAAAGAATTTTTATAAACCCTTGTTTTGATTTGCTTTTAGTTTATGCCTTAACTATGTATTGTAATGAGCATGCTTAGGTTATTAAATTTGAGTTTATGTTTATTCTTGAACTAGAAAAATGTGGAGTTCTAGTTGTGGGTCTTTGCCTTGAATTGTTTAATTAAATTGTTGGGGTGATTTAATTGATTTTGGAAGTGTGTGATGCATATTAGAGTTAAAGTTTTTAGTGAGCATGAATAAATTGTTATTTAAGGTTTGCCTATTCTTGAAACTATAGAAAAATTGAGTTGTGATGTATAACTTTGTGTTCAAGTGTTTAATTGATTTTGTGCTATGCTTAAGGTCCCAAGAATAGAGTTCTTGAAAAATTAGCATTTTCTTGAATTAAGTGTTATGTATTAACTTTGCAAGAAAATGATTTTTGAGTCAAAATCTTATTCTTTCCAAGCAAGTTAAGGTTTATAAATAGTTATGTGATAAATTATCTTTCAAAAAGTATTTTGATTTTAAAACTTTATTTATTTTTAAGTAGCTAATAATTTAAATGCTTGAATGAGTTTGGTTGGAAAAAAGGGTTAAGTTGAGAGCTTAAGTTTAGTTAGAATCTTAGTTTGTGCTAAGCTGTTCGTTGTGTTAGGCTCGAGTGATCCGAGATCGTGCGGTGCGGAAACTGAGGTGTACGTGGACGCGGACTTGAGGATTTCGAACCGACATTAGCGACTATTGGTGGTAAGGGCGCTTCATATTTATAATTATTGTTATATGTCCTTGTGTAAGGGCAAATTTAGATACGAATTTAATTTCAAGCATTTACGCGAAGAAGTCTGAGAACCTAAGGGTTCGAAGTGAGGGTCTTGTACCCCTTCGCTTATTTATTTTTATATGCTGATTATTTTAGTGGGCTTGTCTGCAAGTGGTTGGTAGCTGTCCCCAACCCCCCACACTTGTTTGTTCCTCTCTGTGAACTCCATAGAGTTGCAAAGGGATGAATTCTGTGAGTTGGTAGTTGTCGGTCGTTATTGAGTTGCGAATTGTTTGTGCTGTTTGTATCGTTGAATTGCGTTTCTTTATGTAAACTGCTTTTATTGCTTGAATGGTTGAATTGCGTTTCTTCATATTAAGCATGCTCTTATTATTTGATATGCGGTCGAATAATCTTGCGTATAGCTTTTGAATTATCGTGTGCGGTGAATTGTTCGTTGAAGTGTGAGAGCTTAGTTGTGTCGTTGGGAGTTGTCGCGTTTTGTGGTAACTCTGATCTGGATAGTGCCGGAATGGGGATTTAGTATCGTTGTTAGCCTGTAGTGGGACGATCCCGGACCTGAATAGTGCCGGAATGGAGATTCAGTGTCCTCAGAGTTTTAGACCTGAATAGTACCGGAATGGAGATTCAGTGTCGTCTGAGTGTTTCTCGATCTGAATAGTGCCGGAATGGAGATTCAGTGTCGTTTGGACGATTCTCGATCTGAATAGTGCCGGAATGGAGATTCAGCATCGTTGATAGTGTTAAGGGAATGAGTTTTGATTTGGGTCTTGAGTCGCGCTTGTGAATTGTATACACTGTCGTTGCCTACTGCTTTATGCTTTGGTTTATTGTGATTATTTGAGAAGTTGACCCTTTCCCGTGGTGCCTTCAACCAATGATGGTTACCCAGGCGATGGAGTGGACGCGAGGGACCCGATGGTGGACAATGACGGGGAGGACTTCTTCGAGGATCCGGGTGATGTCTTTTATTTGTCATGATGGACCGATGCGCGTTTGTGATTATCTGACTGTGTATGTTACTTTTGGATGACTGTAGCTTATGTCTTTTGTGTATAGCGTTAGGTGACGGTTAAATTTGGGTGATGTTTCATTGTCACAGTGGTAAACTGGAGGTTTTACTTTTGGAGCAACCCTGCGTGGGTAATCAGCTGAGTACCTCATGTAGTAACATTGTAGGGTTTTCATACTCAGGGTATATTCTTGCTTATGCATATTCATTTACTGCTTTCGGTGTGTAAAACTCTTTAACTGATTATCTTTTGGTGGCATGTGTGTATGTCTTGTTTAGCTGTAGTAGTCAATTGCATTTATAATTCCATCATGTTTCGAAAACGTTGCTCGTACTCTGAATGTGTGTCACAAAAGACACTTGTTTATAAAAAGAAAAAAAAAATTACCGCATTTTCCAAAAGACACAAAGAGTACTATTTCGAAAACCTACTGGCATTCAGAATTGTTCTAGCTTAGTAGCGGTCTGGAAACGGGTCGTTACACTGAGGAAACTCATCCTCTACCTGACTAGGAGCACACCACTATCAGAGACCAGAGGAACTGGAATTTTCCCGGAGGCCCCCAACCTGAGCCCCTTCAAGAGGAGAGACCTGAGGCACCCCCACAGAAACCTGAGGCCCCTGGCAGTTCTTCACATTACTCTGCTCCGCAGCCACCTCCCGGTTCTTATGCCGCTCTTCAGGAGGAGATGGCTGCTCAAAGGGCCCAGTTGACGAATCTGGACAACACCGTCCACGGTATTCAGGACATGGTCACGGCATTGTATAACTGGCACCTCCATCGCATATCTGGCGGTTTCCTCCTCCGCCCCCACAGTGAGTCCTCTCTTGCATCATCCCTATCTCAGTTAAATTGTTCACATTGGGGACAACGTAAATTCTTAAGCTTGGGGTAGGGCGTTTAAATTTTTGCATTTAGTTTTGCATATTAGTTTTGCATTTTTAGCTTAATGTTTGCATATTTGTTTTAACTGTTGTTTTGTTCACATCATTTTATCCCCCAATTGTACGCTATCCTCTTGTGTTTTGGCATGTGTGCTACAATCCTTTTGAAATTTGAGATTGCATGATTTGGAACCCAATTATTTTGTTCTTGTGATGGGCTTCAAGGCAGTATTCTTAATGTACATAGGGATAATCTTTGGATAAGTTGAGAATTAGCATGTGGCACTCTGATTTGATGTTTTTCACTGAATTTAACTTCTAAATGTGAGACTTGAGCTTAATACCAGGGCTTTTACTTCATCATGTTTATATGCCCCCCTTCTCCTTGTATGAGTGTGTCCATCCTAATTGTGCCCTCTAGAACTTGACTTGAAACCGTTTCAAAACTTGAAAATTTTTGTCAACACACTTGAACATGATTTAGGCAATTTAGGCATGTTTCAAGCCTCTGTTTGTTGAATGAAAAATTCCTCTAGTTGCCCCCTTTGAGCCTGAAATGAGTTTAATTTTCTTGGTACCCAGGTGATTGCTAAATGTTCTGATGCCTTTTAAAGTATGTGTAAGGGAGCAATTAGTTGTGAATCTTGTGTAAATTATGCAGTGCTTGAAATTTGGGACCTCTGCTGTTATTCAATTCCTCCCCAGTAATTGCAAAAATCTCAAATGGGGGAGGAAACAAAAAAAAATAAAAAAAAATAAAAAATAAATATATAAAATAAAATAACAGAAGAGGAGCAAAGTAAAAAGGTGTTGAAAACGAAAGGGAGAATAAATTGTTCCGCTTATGCTGCTTTAAAAGGGTTGTTTTCTTTGTCTATTATTTTAGCCCTTGTGTTCCCCCTTTCTTGTTTTTATCCCACCGTGCAAGAAAAAAAAATCCTATGGCCACGTTACAACCTTACAAAGACCTTTTGATTCTTGTGTGTTTTCATGAATTGTATGCTGAGATTTGGTTAATAGTCAAGCTTATGGTAGAACACTTTCATGGATGGATTGGAGCGATTTGTCATAACCTTTAAACACTTGGAGAGTTGTGAGGAGAGTGCCCTATCAGTGAGAGACATGATTCCAGAGCGCCTGATTCTCTAATTGAACTTGATTTTGGTTGTCCCTATTATGCATTTCTAGCCTTTAGCCTATTGCTTGAATGTGCTATTATCTCGGGTTCCTTATTTGTTGCGTCTCTTGTTTCTTTGCTTATCATTGGCCACTGCAATTGCTTGAGGACAAGCAAGATTCTAAACTTGGGGTAATTTGATGCGTTCATTATAGCATATGGTTCATTGTTAGTTTTGCATTGCATAGTAGTCATTTTAGTGGTTTTTACCCATAGTTCTCATGCATTTTTGCTTGATTTAGATAATGCACTTGGTTTGAGTTCAATTGTGCAGAAAAGAAGGTTATTGGCCCAGGAAAGCGGAGCTAGATCATTTAGACGGATGTTGCAACCAACTCGGAGGCCAAAATCACAAAATATGGCAAGATCTGAGGAAAACACGGCCTGCCCGTGTTGATGCCACGGCCGTGCCTTATTGGACGTGAAGAAAATCAAGAATTAGAAGTCAGTGAATAACACGGCCAGGCCGTGTTACCCAACACGGCCGTGCTTCTGCTTCTAGAGAGTAACACGGCCTGGCCGTGTCCGTCCCCACGCCCGTGTCGGGCTGCTCATCTGCGTTTTTGTGCTTTAAAAGCAGCACGGCCAGGCCGTGCCAGGCTCCACGGCCGTGCTGCGTCTCGGCCAGACTTTTATTTTTGCGCGTTTTGACTTAATTTGAAGATGTTTTTCAACCCTTTTGGTCCAGAACTATATATAGATAGAGGGAATATTGACCTAGGGACTGACTACTGGTTGTTGGCCTCTTGTGTGTTTGAATCAAGAACAAGGATTCTAGGCAAAGTTGAGGAATCAATGGAGTCTATTGCTGCTTCTACATCTCAAATGCTTGGTTCTTTCTCTTCCATGAGGAACTAATTCCTTTGTACTAGGGTAAGATGAACTTTGTGGATCCTTTTATGTAATTGAATTCAGAATTTTCAATGCAAGTTTGATGTATGTCATTTGATCAATTATCTCTTTTCTTAATGCGATTCTATGCTTGATCACCATGGGGTTGAACTTGGGTTTAACATCAATTGGAAAGTTGAAGTTTTAAACTTGCTTTGGGATATTTTGACATATCTATAGGGTTATAGGGATATAATTCTCTTTGGTATGAGTTTGTATGAATCCTTATCCTTATTGCTTGATTTAATTAATTGGAACCTAAGGGATTAGGGCTTATTAGTTGAATTAAAGAGATTAAGAGGAAAGGAATTTTCGTTAATCTAATTTAGAGGATTCGAGCTTCAAATACGTGATCATTACTTGCATTGGAATAGGATTCAAGAGCGTAAAGGGTGAGACAAAGGGATTCGAACCCTAGTCACTCTATTCTTCTTAATATTTAAATCAATTTTTTTTGTTAGTCATTATCTTATTGTTGAACACGAATTACACAATTCAAACACTACTCGTTCGTCTGATAGTTCAAATAGTACATCGTTGGTATAGTTAAGAATTGGTCACAATCCCTGTGGATACGATCTTTTATTACCTAACGACGAAATCGTACACTTGCGATTTTGCCCACCAGCAGACCAGAGACGCCGACCGTTGGAGTTTGAAGAAGGAGAACATGTATTTCTCCGAGTTACCCCTGTCACTGGAGTTGGTCGAGCGATCAAATCCAAGAAGCTTACTCCTAAATTCATTGGACCCTATCAGATTCTTCGTCGTATCGGCCCTGTGGCCTATCAAATTGCCTTGCCACCTTTCTTATCAAACATTCATGACGTCTTTCACGTCTCGCAATTGCGGAAGTATATCTCCGACCCTTCTCATGTCATCGAACCGGATGTGATCCAACTGAAGGATGATCTGTCTTTTGAAGCGTCACCTGTAAGAATCGTAGACCGAAAGACTAAGCAGTTAAGGAACAAGGAGATACAACTGGTTAAGGTCGTATGGGACCCAAGGCCGGAGACGCCACCTGGGAGGCTGGAAGAGAAGATGAAGACTCAGTATCCAGAGCTTTTTCACGGTACGTGACCCACCTATAGTTTCGAGGACGAAACTATTTTTAGAGGGTGAGTATTGTAACACGCGTATTTTTTTTATGCGTTAATTAGCGTTATTTAGTATATTCTGTCGTATTTACGCTATAATAAAGCAGTTCCTCGTTCTTTGAGAAAGTGTATTAATTAAATCAAGATCAAATTAAATTTGAGAATTAATATTTTATATTAATCCACGGTTTGAAAATCGTCGAAAATTCTAACGAAGTTTTGACGCGTTTCGAATCGCCGGGCGGTTTCACTGCAGATAAAATTATAAATGAACTCTGATTTCGATGAAAATCGAATCGTAACTTATTGAGACCATTTTTTTTTTGAATATTTGTTATGATTTTTATTATTTATAATTAAGTATTTTCACGCGATGAATTAATTTCTCGTTAAATTAATTTTCGCGAGTTTATTGGTAACGCGGTATTTCGTCGCCGTGTTTTAAACAACCCCTAGACTCTAGAATTAGTGGGTAACCTTGAGAGATATGAGATTAGGTGGGTAAGATTAGGTGATATGTTTAACATCTAATTTAATTGCTAAGTGTCATTAATTGTGTGGTTTGTTTTAAAAAAAAAAAAAAAGAGAAAGTCTTACATATAACCACTCTTACTTACTACATTATTATTTTTTCTTATAAAAGGAGGAAACCCCCACCTGCTGCCTCACGTTTTCTTCTCCCCCAAAACCCTCTTCTCCATCTTTTCTTTTCTTCTCCAAGTTTCCATCACTTCCATTGATGATTCCATCCATTTCTTTGATCCTTTGAGCAAGGTTTCTTCATCAAAATTGTTCCATACCATCTCCTCTACCTAGATCATCCTTTTGATCATCATTTGAGGTAAAGAAATCTGATTTTTCTTCCCCTCCTTGCTGCTGATGTCGTGACTTTCCCTCCCCATTTTAGCTAGTTTTTTTTGCTTCCAAACTTTGATTAATTGCTAGGTTTTCTTCCTTATCCTACTACCTATCTTTCTAACCATTTGTATGAGCTTAAAAACAATTTTTTTTCCCTCTGTTTTCTGCAGAAATTAGCGCCACCCTTCCCCATTTTTAGTGTTTTGATCTTTGCTTGGTTTATGTTCTAATATGTTGCTTGTTTGTTGTTGGTTGTTGTTGATTCATGGTTGAAGCATCATAAAACTCTTCCCTTGAACTTTGATCGAAAAACCCTAGGCATGAACAAGAGGGAAATTGTGTAATCTTGCTTAAATCATGTAATTAATGATTTATATGTGTTGTAGGAATTGATTTGATGCTAACTGCATGTGTAGTTTAATTTAATTAGGAGTAACATGTTAGTTTGCAATTTTTCTCTATTCTTGAGTCTTGAGAAACATGTTATTTAATTGTCTAAATATGTGTTTAAGTATGTGATAATGTGTTTAATATGATCTTAGGACTATTTGGGATTAAATTGCATGATTAGTTTAGTGTTAGATAAGTTTTGGTATAAAATTGAGTTTAGAGGGATTAAAAAGGGCACGTAGGAAATTGATTTTCTTTTTATGCTTTAAATTCTAGCATGTTGGTTTATGGCCTTATTTTAATTGTTGAAGCATGATGAAAAACATTTTTAAGAAACATAAACTTGGTTTTGATTAAATTGTGCTTAGTATGTTTTACTTGAAATAAGGCTTAAAATTGTATTTGAGCTTGATTTAGTACCTAGAATGCTTGCATGTATGAAAGAAGTTTTATATAAAAATATATATATATATATATATATATTTAATGAAAAACATTAGTTATGCCTTAGTTGTGTAAATGTGTGTTTATGTGAAAGTTTTTTACAAACTAATTAAAAGAGTTACCTTGAATTACTTGTTATGCAAGAAACTTCTATTTTATTTTACTTTTATTTTTTTGGATTCTTGAGTGTTGGGATAAGTAAGGGATAAGTGAGAACTAAGTGTTACTAGAATTTCTAGTTTGTACTAAGTTGTACATGTAATAGGAATCGAAGTTTCCGAGATCGTGCGGCACGGGAATCGAGGCGTACGTGGAAGCGGACCCGAGGACGTAGGAGCAGTGTTAGCAGTGACAAGCAGTTAGGGCGCTTCATATTTATAATTATTGTTATATGTCCTTGTGTAAGGGACAAATTTTGACGTGAATTTAATTCCAAGCATTTACGCGAAGAAGTCTGAGAACCTAAGGGTTCGAAGTGAGGGTCTTGTACCCCTTCGCTTATTTATTTTTATATGCTGATTATTTTAGTGGGCTTGTCTGCAAGTGGTTGGTAGCTGTCCCCAACCCCCCACGCTTGTTTACCTCTCATCAATTCCATCGAATAGCGAGAGGATGGATTTCATATTGATTGTTATTTGTTGTTGCTCGATGCGATTATTTGAGATGAGATGCCTATGTTATTTAGATCGATGAATTGAGTTATATTGCTATGTTACCTATGTTGTTGAGCTGAATTATATTGTTATAATTATAACGGTTGTCATCCGAAAGTCTGAGTTGGTTGAGTCGTTGAGTCGTAGGACGTTTTTGAGCCTGAGCCGATTCACCTAGGGTGTTGGAATCTCCTAAAAGGCTACGGCTGGTGTTCGGTAGGGAATGGCTAGACGTTGGTTTTGCCGGGACGTTTTTGAGCCTGAGCCGATTCACCTAGGGTGTTGGAATCTCCTAAAAGGCTACGGCTGGTGTTCGGTAGGGAATGGCTAGACGTTGGTTTTGCCGGGACGTTTTTGAGCTTGCGTCGATTCACCTAGGGTGCTAGAATCCCCTAAAAGGCTACGGCTAGTGTTCGATAGGGAATAGCTAGGCATCGTAATGCTAATGGAACCTAAGCTGAATGTCCTAGGGTGAGGGAAGAGCCCAAGGCTACGGCTAGTATTCAGTGGATGGATCCGCGTTACTTTCGGTATGTGGCGAAAGTGTTGAGAGAATGAGTTTTGATTTGAGTCTTGAGTCGCGCTTGTGAATTGTATACACTGTTGTTTGCCTACTACTTTATGCTTTGGTTTATTGTGATTATTTGAGAAGTTGACCCTTTCCCGTGGTGCCTTCAACCCATCATGGTTACCCAGGAGATGTCGAGGACGTGGAAGATCAGCTGGAGGACGAGCGAGGAAGGCCACTTTGAGGGTTCTAGCAATGACCATTATTTGTCTTGAGTTGCTTGTTGATCGTTGTATGCTGTTATGTTTTGTGGGGGATTGTAGTATATATATGTATCTATACTTTTGTGTATAGTTGGTTGGTGACCGGTTGGGTGTGTGATGTTGTGTTATGGCGGGGTAGGCTGGTGAGTCCGCGTTTGGAGCGACCCTGGCGGTGTCTCTGGAAGTACCCCAGTGGTATGATCGCTCTTTGAGAGTCATCATACCATAGGTGTATTTCTTTGCACATTTGCTGCTCTGTTATTTTGCACATACTGTGTGTATGACGTATGTTTTTATGCATGAATGCTTTATCAGCTTTAGAGTCTTGCGTCCTAGTTGCACCATGTTTCGAAACGCTGTAAGTACTCTGTGTGTGCTTTACAAGCACTATTGTTTAAAAAAAAAATATCCGCATTTTTCGAAAGGGGCACAAGAGTACCGTTTTAAAAACACGTCACATATAGGCTTCTTTTGGTTTCGTAGCGATCTGGAAACGGGTCGTTACAGTAGGAATCTAATACCACTTCGTAGAGATACTACAGTCGGACCTGATAACCCCAACATGGAGAGAGCAATTCAAGCGATGACTGAGATGGTAGCGGCAATGGCTCAACAATCGGCTGCTGCGACCCAACAAACTGCTGCTATGGCTCAACAAACTGCCGCCATGAACCAACATAATCTACAACAACAGCAGAGGGCGGAAAGGAATGAAGGGGCTAGAGGGTTAGCTGATTTCCGTAAGCAAGACCCACCAAAGTTCTATGGTGAACCGGATCCGGACAAGGCGGATCTGTGGCTTCAGGAGATAGAAAAGATATTTGAAGCACTTCACTGTCCTGAGAATGTCAAGGTAGACTATGCGTCTTATTTACTGCTGGGAGATGTCGAGTACTGGTGGAAGGGCGTCAAACAGATGCTGGCGACTGAGCGCCGAGAGATTAGTTGGGAGACTTTCCGCAGGAGGTTCTTGGAGAAGTATTTTCCAGAGACTGCACGGATGGAGAAGGAGCAAGAATTCCTTCGTCTGTACCAGGGCAACATGACGGTATCGGAGTATGCCGCTAAGTTCGAGTCGCTTTCAAGGTATTTCAGTCCTTTTCGTGATCGGGCGGATCAGAGTTGGCTGAGCAAGAGATTTCAGAGGGGATTGAGATTCGATGTTCAGAAGTCGGTGGTGTCTCTGAGAATTTGGAACTTGCAAGAGTTGATTGATAGATGTGTTGAGGTGGAAGGTATGAGGAACCGCAAGAGAAGGATTGGTACTGGTTCCATCCAGCCTTAGAATTAGGGTCAGAGACATGATCAGAAAGGAAAACAGCAGAAGAAGCCTTACAACCGGCCTCAGGGAAACAACAAGGGACAGTATCGCCCCATGGCTCAGAACTCCGATGGTAAGGGGCAGACTAGGACTGGACTGGTTTGCTACCGTTGCGGAAAATTGGGGCATTATGCCAATGATTGCCCGCAAGAGGAAAGTCTATGTCACAATTGCAAACAACCAGGGCATTTCGCGAAGGACTGCACGGCTTCAAAAATGGAATCAAGCGTGAATACAGCGAAGGCCAAAGGAAAACGTCCAGCCGCCAAGGGAAGAGTTTTCTGCATGAGTGGTGAAGAGGCGGAGCAGACTGATGATCTTATTCAGGGAGACTGTGAGATCGAGGGTAAATCCTTATCCGTTCTTTTTTATTCCGGAAACCACTCATTTATTTCTTTGGATTGTGTGGACCGTCTAAAATTATCTGTGACTGCCTTACCTTTCAAATTAGTACTTACTACTCCAGCTGCTAAAACTTTGGTTGCCAACACTGTATGGTGGTTATTCAGGGTAGAAAATTTGTTGTTAATTTGATCTGTTTACCTCTAAAGGGTCTAGATGTTATCCTCGGGATGGATTGGTTATCTTACCACCATGTCCTCTTGGACTGTGCCCACAAGACAGCAGTCTTTCCTGATCTTGGAGTTTCCAATTACCTTTCTGCTAACCACATTGGGGTTTCCTTGAAAGAGGGAACTCAGGAGTACATGTATCTCACTAGTCTAGAGGCCTCTCTAGAGATTGATTTGAAGGATGTTCCAGAGGTGCGTGACTTTCCATATATTTTTCCTGATGATATACCCGGTTTACGGCCAGTGAGGGAAATCAAATTCTCCATCGATTTGCTTCCCTGAACAGGTCCGATTTTGATAGCGCCTTATCGAATGTCTCTAGCAGAGATGAAGGAACTGAAGTCTCAAATTGAGCACTTAGAGTCGAAGCAGTTCATACGACCGAGCGTATCACCGTGGGGAACTCCAGTGTTGCTGGTAAAGAAGAAAGACGGACGATCAAGGTTGTGTGTAGATTACCGTCAGCCCAACAAGGTTACTGTCAAGAATCGGTATCCGTTGCCACGTATCGATGACTTGATGGATTAACTACGAGGAGCTGCGATATTTTCCAATATAGACTTGAAGTCGGGCTACCATCAGATTCGTGTGAAGGAAGAGGATATTCCCAAGACTGTTTTCAGAACCAGATATGGCCACTATGAGTATCTAGTGATGCCTTTTGGAGTGACGAACGCACCAGCAGTGTTCATGGATAACATGAACAGGATTTTCCACCCATTCTTGGATCAGTTCGTGGTGGTGTTTATAGACGATATCCTAATCTATTCGCGAAGTAGAGAAGAGCATGAAGAGCATCTACGCCAAGTATTACAAATTCTTCGAGAGAAGTAACTCTACACCAATCTTTCCAAGTGCGAGTTCTGGCTTGAAGAGGTGAATTTTCTTGGGCATGTGATCACGAAGGACGGGATAGCGGTGGATCCAGCCAAGATTGAAGTCGTGTTAGCAGGGGAGCAACCGAAGACTGTGTCCGATATCCGAAGCTTTGTTGGATTAGCAGGCTACTATCGGATATTTATCGAAGGGTTGTCGAAGATCGTAGCGTTGCTTACACGACTCACGAGGAAGGATCAACCTTTTGCTTGGATCGAAGAGTGCGAATCCAGTTTCCAGACATTGAAGGAGCTTTTGACGACAGCACCTGTGTTAGTTTTGCCTCAATCGGAAGAACCTTACGAGGTTTACTGCGATGCTTCACACCAGGGACTTGGATACGTGCTGATGCAACATAGGAAGGTTATGGCTTATGCTTCGAGATAGCTTAAGATTCACGAGAGGAACTATCCTACGCATGATCTTGAACTTGCTGCAGTGCTGTTCGTGCTGAAGATTTGGAGACACTATTTGTACGGGAGCACATTCACTGTTTTCAGCGACCACAAGAGCTTGAGGTACTTGTTCGACCAGAAGGAACTCAACATGCGATAGCGGAGATGAACGGAATTTTTGAAGGACTACGACTTCACTTTGGAATATCATCCAGGGAAGGTGAACGTTGTAGCAGATGCATTGAGCAGGAAGAGCGTGTTGTTGATTTGTCACTTATTGATGGATTATTGTGCGTGGATGAGTTGAAAGGCATCGTGGTGTATGTATGCTTAAAACATGGTTAAGATATACGTTACGAATTTTATTGCATAATTGATGTTATTGATTATGCCATGATTGAAATATCAAATGTGGTGATATGCTCATTGGAGGTGGTTAAAGGCATTGTTGCGTCGTGTCTTGTGGTAACGTTGACTCGTCTATCCTGGGTAGTGGAAATGCCCATGGCCAAAGGAATTTGGGAACGTCATTAAATTTTTACCATCGCAGGGAAAAGTGTCGGTCTGGTACGTACAGCCCGATATGCCTCTGGCGTATGGATTCCGGAATTAAAACTGCACTATCATGTAGTGAGTCAATAGGAACGGGTGCATCCTTATTGATTATTTTGAATATTATTGTTATGTGTGTTATACTTGTTGTGGTATATACTATTTTTGTGTTACCTTTTATTTCGAGAAGTTGACCCTTTCCCGTGGTTCCTTCAACTGATGATGGTAACCCAGACGATGGCGAAGACCTTGGTGATCCCGGCGATGGTGGCGTCGCCAGACATAGTGTTTGACTTCCTAGACTTGGAGACACCCTCGACGATGGAGTTTGACCCCATCTCCCGTCAGGTTGTATATACTGGGGATGTAGTGCAGACCTTTAGGGTGGACGGACTTGTGTTGAGGCAGGAGACTTCCAGGAGGACAGTGAGTTTCCCGATTAGGATGACGCAGATCGTGGACGCGTGGCGTGGCACTCAGGGCGATCAGGTGTTACCAGCTTCTTTTTCGTCACCAGAGGAGTCATCTGATATTCTTAGGAGGATTACGAGTCGTTACGCACCCTTGCCTAGAGGTGCTAAGATCAGAAGGACCGCTCGCAAGAGCGTTGGCATTAGACGTTGGACAGCCAGGGCTTCGACCTCACGTGCGGCAGCTGCTACCCCGACCCCTGTGGCAGAGCCTGATGTAGAGCCTACTTCCCCTTTGGTTGTCAGGACCCCTACTCCTCCAGTGGATCCCTCCCCTGTTTGTGGAGTATGTGGTGAGGTTGGTTGCAGCGGAACGGTTTTCATCGAGGAGGTCTTAGTTGAGGAGGACGAGCCCGAGGGAGTATCGGCACCTGTACCTTTTATTGACCTGACTGGCGAGGATGATGAGGAGGAGGACCCATCTGAGGGTCTGGGTAGTGACTTCTAGCTGATGTGGTTTGTCTGCTTGTGTAGATATTTTGGGTGTCTGAGAGGTCTGTCTGTGTTATAGATGTGGAGTGGTGACCTGTCAGTCTTTTGGGGATAGACTTTTTGCTATACAGTTGGGTAGACTGGCGGTATACTTTTTGAGCACCCCTCTGCATGGGTAACTGTCGAGAGTACCCCAGGAGTATGATCACTCTCGTGAGGGTCCTCATACTTTAGGTGTATTCTCTTTTGGACATGTTCATTACTCTTGTATTATATTTCGTACTGGTTATGACTCACTTTGGTGATGTATATATATATGTATGTATTGCAGTGCATGCGTCTTGTATCTTTAGATTGCATCATGTTTCTAAAAGTTGTGGCTACTCTGCGTGTGTTTTGCGAAAGAAGTTGTTTTAAAAAAGAATGTATCTTATTTTCCAAAGGACACAAGAGTAGTATTTTAAAAGTGCGTTGCATTTAGAGTTAAGTTCTTGTCTGTGGCATTTCAGAAATTGGGCGTTACATTGAGCTTCGCCAAGTGGGTACATTCCTGAATGCATTATGATATGTGTTTGTTGTGATTAATGTTCCTTTGATTGGAATTTGTTTGTGTGTGAATGGTTACACTTGGATTGCAGACCCATCATTGATTATTTTAGGGTGTTTTTATTGACAGGGACCCCTTGGTCACTCTTTTCTTTGGGCTATTGAGTGGCGCCAACTGGGTACATTCATTGATGATTCCGTTATGTGTTCAATGCGTGATTGATGTTTAAACATTCAGTTGCATTATCATGTTTTGAGGATTTATTAAGGTATTTTAAATAAATATACTTATGCTTATGGGGAGGAGTTTTCCATACGTAGCACACCACGTATGGCTGGAAACAACGATAACAGTTTTTATTGTTTTAAGTCTATGTTACTGAGTTTTATAAACTCACGTTTTGGGGCGCTGTTTTCAGGTACAAGTTGATTGAAGAGGTTCAGAGCATGAAATGTGCTCGGTCTTGCCTTTCCGCGAGGCCTGAGTCACCGGATCACAAGTCGTTGTCCTGAGTTTTAGGTTGTGTCCCTGTCACGTTAGGAAATAATGTATAGATCGTATTTATTGTATCTTATTGTTATTTTTTTAAAAAATGGTTGTAAGTATTAAAGTAACTTCCGCTTTTTGAAACTCTGTTTTATGTTTACTATTTTAGTAGCATATTTTTATATGACACTTATGTATCCAAGGATTTTATTAAACAAAGTATAGTATAGTATTTTAAAGCAGGATTCATTCATTATTATTCTTCTGTATGCAAAAAAATTTCCAAGTCCGATTTATGTAATTCTGGTTAGATTAGTAAGTAATTCCCTAATTAGAGTTAGGGCGTTACAGCCTGCACCTTTTCTCTAGGTGTAAGGGTAAAATATGAAAAACCACCAACCGATTTTCCAATTACAGGAAATAATTCGGTTATTCGCGACTGAGATTGCATATCATTAGGCTCATCGTCTACACAACCACGTCTATTCCATCTTATCTCAATATTGTCTAAATACCTTGAACAAAATGTAAGAATCTTTTCCATAAGATAGCCTTCTGCTATAGACCCTTTCGGACGTGCTTTATTACGAACATAGGATTTTAGATGCCCTAAGTACCTATTTATAAACCATAACAAATATTATTCTAAATAACCATTACACTATTGAATTGAAAAAATGAAAAGGAAGCTAACACACGTGTTTTACCTCTCAATAAGATACATCCAGCGGTAATGAACGGGACCTCCAACCTTAGCTTCTTTGACAAGGTGAACAACCAAGTGAACCATAACAATAAAAAATGAAGGAGGAAATAACATTTCCATGTGGCATAAAGTGAGGACAACTTGATTATACAATTTTTCCAAATCTTCAACTTTCAATACTTTCCCACATAATTGTCTAAAGAATGAGCACAACTCGATCAACACTGTCGAAACCTCATTGGGCAATGTTGTTTGCGAGGCTAACAGTAGCAATTACTTCATCAATATATGATAATCATGACTTTTCAACATTCCATTCAACTTAAGATTATTTAAGTCAATGCACCTAGAAATGTTGCTCGAATAACCATCTGGCATAGTAATATTCTTTAAAGTTGACAAAAAATCCCTTTTGCCCATTTTAGTCATTGTAAAGACAGCTAAAGGATATTTTCCATTTTCATTTGACCAAAGGTTAGGTCTTACACCCATATCTTTAAGGTCTCTTCGAGCATTGATATGATCTTTTGACAGGCAGATATCTTTTCATAGTTCAAACCAAGCTTGGTGATCGTTTTCTTTACCTCATAAAATGAACTTGGAATCTTTGCATGTTCAAATGCATCTTGCAAGAGTTCTAAAATCATTATCATGGCTTTATCACTCATTCCACACAGGCATTTGATATGATACAACTTCACCAAAAAAGATAACCTTGAATATTTTGTACACCCTTCATACAAGGGTTGTTCTCCATCTCTTGCTAATTCATAAAATTCTTTGGCTTCATTCCTTTCTTGAGTGGCGTTTGGCATCACATCTTCATCTCTTTCAATCTCTACATTCAATGCAATTGGTACTTCATTTGCATGGTGCCTAGCAACACCAAAAGCATCATTGATCATATCCTGGATAGGACCTTCTTCAATAGTGGTGTTTTGAACTGGATTTAGTGTGTTACTATGGGAGGCTTCATGGTTTTCTTCTCTCTCCCCATGGTAGAACCAAAGCGTGTATCCTACCGGAAATGGTGTACATATTAAGTGATCATGCACCACATCCCAAGTCTTCCATTTTTTGAAGCCACATTCTTGACAAGGACATATTGTTTTGCCATTTACCGAACGGTGTTTAAAGGCAAAATTAATGAATCTCTTAACCCCTTGCACATACTCGTCCGTGTTTCGCGGCTTCGTAATCCATGACTTATCCATTGCTAAAAAATATTATTCTGAATTTCAATAAAACACATAACTTAGTAAGACAAATACGACAAAAGTTATTTATGTATATTATCTACTAGTGATTTTTAGTCACTAGCAAACGATCGGAGTCCAAACATATAACACAACTAACTATAAATGATAATTAGCATAGTAGACAAAAGAAAAAGATCAGTGGTACACAATAAGGTAATAGCAGATAAGGGAACCTGTTCAAAATATTAATGATATTTAGAAAAAAAATCATATATATAGCCGCATGTGTGTGTATGTAAAACATTTATCGAATACTGAGCAAAATTCCAACAAAACTATATAGCCGTATTTACGAAATTTAAAACAAATTTCAGAATTAACATCAAGTGAGGGAACCTGTTCTCAGTGGAGGATTAGATATTGATGCTAAGCAACTGATGAGAAGACTTACCTGAATAAAAGGAAGAGAGAGACAAAAATCAAAGGTTTGTTGACAAAAAAGTGCACAACATAAAGATTGCTAAAAAAGTAAACTAATTTAAGAAAAGAATTGCAAGCACGCAATCACTAAGGGTGAGGCTTGTAATTTTTTTTTCATGAGTGAAGAATCATAAACTTATTTTAATTGATAAGCTCCCATAAATTATAAGTTAATCCAAACTGGGTCTATACCAGGAAAAACAACACCTTTTTCGTCATAAAATTTATGAGGAAAAAAAATACTAAAAGAAAGTCGTGTAATAACTGAGTTTTTATAAACAATAGTCTCTCTTATGAGTTTGAAATTAGCTTCTGCGTCCCATTTTTCTCATAAGTTCTCTCATTTAACCTCTCCATAATCACCTAAAGCTTATAAGGACTTTTATAAATGAAACACCATAAACTTATTTTAATTGAGATGCTTCTGTAAACTAGAAGTCAATCCAAATTGGGTCATAGTATACCAATTACTATTATATGAGTCCCAAAAGGACTGTCACAGCCCCCTCTTGCTACTCCTTCTAGTTTATTTAATGAATCTAAATCATGTTGTGTGACTTGAACACGTGCATGATTTAAGGACCCCTCTCATGTAAATCACAGAATGCAGGGGAAAAAAACCTTGAGAGCATAAAAACAGTGAAAAACTATTGCCCAAAGCTACATTACTATTGTGCGATCTCGTATACATAAAAAAAATTGTGAACTTCATCAAACATGGCGTCCAGCATCATCAAGTTTCCACTCAGCTAATAAATTCAAGCGCATGAATGTGATGTACTGCTTTATGTTCCAGTACACCAAGGATCAAAATATATTACATATTTATATTTAGCTTATCAATCAAGTAATCACAATGGATTGAACTATTGTTTTAATTTTCACATTCCTCACCTGACATTTGAGCTTCAAAATTAAACCAAGAAATTTTCCATTGCATAAATATTAGAACAATAAAAAAATAGAAAATGAACTGATATCTCTTTAGTCTCCAATACACGGGCAAGCAAAAAATCTACTAAAATATTGTGTGGAGATCCTGGTAGAAATAAAATCTTTGGGCACACCTTGTGCATTATGGTGAATGATTCAAGCAAATAGTACCTTTCAGTGAAACAATATTTGGAATGGCTTCAGTTCAATGAACAGATGCTGGATACAATTGGTTGGCAGTGGAAGTCCAGAACAGTTAAATACCTGCCTTTTTCAAACCTATACTCAACTAGGAACAAAAAACAAAACGTTTATCAGTTCAACAAGATACACTCATAAGTCCCTACATAAATCAAATGGGTTTCAAAACTAGCAAGATTATTGCTTTATACATAATGCCAAAGCACATTCGGCACCCTGATTACAAGAACTATACATACTTCCAGAAATTCAATCATTTTTCAATTTCACAAAAGGTTTAGAAACAAATGCGTGGAAAAAGGCATATGCAGAACAGCAATTGAGACATTGAAGTGTAAGTTGCTTCAGACGACCTCTTCCTCTATCATTTGGTTGTTGTTATATGATTGCTAGCAATGCATATGGTTGTTGTCGTTGCCTTCAATTTGGTTTTGGTGGAGTTTTATTTTGGATCATGTTAATTTTTTTGTTGGTGTCATGTGTAGTGTTGGCATTTCAAAAAGTGTTGATGCTGTTAATTCTGTAATGCTCTTATTTTTCATGTTCGTCGACATTGATTTATCCTAAACCTTTTAATTCAAAAACTTGCCAAGTCTCCCTACTCAGCTAGGTCCTTAGCCATTTTTCTTCTAGCAAGCACAACTCCGGCTGTTGGTAGAAACATCAATGTAAAAAACACGAAAAATCAGTCACTATATTTTCTTTAGGATAATAGATATGGATTATTGTAAATTGATGGGAATGAATCACTCATCTAGACTATTCTTAAATTGAAGACAACATCCCAGATAAGCTTTGTAAATACTCTTATGGAGAGGAAAATTAGAAAGTTCCTTTCATAGCTTGAGCAACAGTTATCTAACTTATCTTATTAAGAAACTGTTGTAAGCAAGCTAATCAACGAATTGCAGCAACAAAAATGTACAAGACACCAATAATTTAGCACAAAAACCATAATAATGAGGACCAATCCAAAACCCCAAATTGCATACAACACACCTCTAACACATAAGAGTATGAATAATAATACATACTTCCAGAAATTCAATCATTTTTCAATTTCACAAAAGGTTCAGAAACATATGCATGGAAAAAGGCATATGCAGAACCGCAATTGCGACATTGAAGTGTAAGTTTCTTAATAGAATTAAAAACAATAGAATGGATACATTGCAGAGTAAAGAGAAAGAGCAAAGAGCGAACTGCTAACCTGTTGAAGTAGATGATGACGGAGACAATGCAGCGCAAAGAGATAGAGCAAAGAGACGATGCAGAGCTTTAGGGATTTAGGAAAAAGAGAGAGATAGACCAAAGTAGAGTTAGATGAGAATGCTTTAGCAAAAATATGATTATAAGTTTGGAAATTAGATGAGAATGCTTCTGAAAAGGCTATGAAGCAAAAATTACCAGAAGGATTTTGCAATCAGTTTTGGGGGAGAAGAACTACAAAGAATTCCCTGCAAGTGAGGTCCCTTCTGGTGCATCCTTCTCCAGCATCAAGTGCGGGGTCCCCCCTTCTCCAGCGTCCCCCTAGTTCGGCGTACCCCCTTCGTTTCGTGTCCCTTCGTTCGGCGTCTCCACTTCTTTCTCTGTCAGGGTTTGCTAGAACAGATTGTAGAGTGTGCGGATTCGAATGAACACACTATCAGGGTTTTTTGTTTATTTTCGAATGGAGAGATTGGGATATGGGATATGGTGGGAGAATGGAAAAATGGGCGCGGTGTAGGGAAAGTGTTCACGCTGAAGAATTAAGGTTTTTTTTTATAAATATTTTGACCCGCCGCTAACAGCTATACAACCGCCGCAAACATTAAAACAAGAAGGCAGTTATGTAGGACCGCCGCAATAACCGCCGGAAGCTTCAAGCGACGGCGGTTCTTACAAAACGGTTGTAATCTGACCGCCACTATTCATTCAATTTCTTGTAGTGTATGTTCAAGGAAGGCACATAGCAATTGCACAGGACTTGATTTCTGAAGTTATCAAGTGCCCTAACTCTGGGACAGAGATCGCTGGTGACTGGAGAATGAGTATGGTGGAATTGATGTAATCAACGAGTACATCTATGATAAGTCCAATACTACAAAGGCTGTGGACATGAAGAATCGCTTTCAGGTGCTCTTCAAGATCATTAAGAGCAATATTATGCCCAAGGCTGGCTCTGTGGATTCTGTGAGCACAGACTGCAAGTTCGTAATGTGGCATTACAACTTCAAGACAACCATCAATCTTCCAAGTATTATCTTCACATTCCAAAGAAGAGCTATCAGCTTCTCCAGGAAAGGGCAAAACAAGAATATACCCTATGGAAGGGTTGTTTCCGAACTGTTGGAACAACATGGTGTGATCAAGTATCTGCAAGCTCTGAACACTGAAGAAGTTGGAGTTTCAAACCTGCATTGCCCCTATCTTCAACAATGACAACTTAAAGAAGGTGGAGTTGTTATCTTCTGAAATGATTGCTGAAGTTCTCAAGGGAGGTGATGCTGAGAACAAACCTGATAGGAAAGGAAAAAGGGTAAAGATTACTAATGATGGGCCTTCTCAAACTACAAAGAGAATTACTCGAAGTACTGGAATCTTTATTTCTTCTCAGATACTTCCAGTTGCTCCTCTAGTAAGGCCCTCCTTCTTGCCTTCTATGCTGACTGAAGAGCAAGAAGAGAAGAAAGTTGAGATAGCAGAATACTTGAAAAAGACTTGTGAGGAAGCTGCTTAATATCATGATGAATTGAGAGCTAAACGGCCAGAAGCCTCACATCGCACCGCAATGTGATCGCCATGTTGTTGCTCCTCTGCTATCGCTCTTGCTACAAAGAGGAAGAGAATTCACAAGTTGAGTGATCTGCCCCCAAAGAAAACAAAATATTACACAATACTGTTCATTTATATGAAACTGTCTATGGTACTGGTTTTGCTGCAACCCAACCTTCTCAACCTTTACCTTCTAAAAGGCCTCTACCCCCTTTACCCTCTGACTCATCATCTAATGATGATGAAGAAGATAATGTACCCCTGAGACAAAGACAAAGAATAAATGTCTCCATTCCTTACATAGAACCACTTGCTGTAGTTCCCCCAACCACACCTCAACCCATTCCTCCATCACAACCTAAACCTACCACTCCACCTCAACCTCAACCATAAGTTCAACCTGACCTTAACCGTCCAACACAACCAGAAACAGAAACAGAATCTGTCACCTAGGAAACCCAAATCTCTACACCTGGCTCTGATACTGTCCTTGAGATTCAACCCTTAGCTACCTTTAAGCCTACTTCACCACCCTCCACTCAACAAATTTCAACTCCACCTCCTTCTGTTGGAACCTAAACGATTAAGAAGTTTAGACCCTCATTAATTTTGATGATAACAAAGTATTCACAAGAGAACAATTTATGTTCTAACATTTCTTGAAGTGTGCAGATACTAATAATACATATATTCTAAGCCACTCAAGCAAGAAGAAAGTAATTCTCAAGAGAAGGATACATTCTAGGTGTCAGCATCCGGCTCATCCTTGTGAGCGTCTGGAATTTTGTCTTTATGACACTAGGCTTATCCAATTGTTACAAGCGTCCGAACTTCCGATTCTGAGCGAGCGTCTGAACTTCATTTCAAATCACGTGTTAGTCACGTTGCTGCTCTTCCTCTCAGAAGTTTTTGGAACGAATTTCGAAATTGATTCTGAGCGCTAAAATTGTTGTACGAGGTATCAAAGGTGACACCTTTAGCTAAAAGACAAAAATCGTACAAGCAATTATGAAAAGCAAGGTAGTACGAAAACGGTAATATGTACTACTGGGATATTCTCTGGAAAGGAAGAAAGAGACAGCTTTTTGAATTTACCTCACTCAATGGAAAGGAGCCATTTTTACCGTAACGGTAATATCCTTGGAACTCCTATATATACCTCATGGTATCTATTGAAGAGGGTCTTAGAGATCTTGTGAAAAAGCTTCTTTGAAATCTTCTTGAAATATTACCTCATTTACTGAGAACAAGCACTGTTGCCATACATTACAAAGAGTCAACCTCTGAAGCACTGCTTCTGTGAGCAATCAAGTCTCGTGCTAAGTCTCTGGACTACAAGAACTAAACTCAGCGTCCGACCCTTTCTTTTAGAAAGTTTTTCTATAGTTGAGCTTAATCTTTTATCCTCTCTGTGAGAGTTATTTTTGAATGTATTTCAACTCACTTGTAAACGCTGTTTTGGCCTAGTTAAGGCTGTATCCTCAAAGGCTCGACTGTACTGAGTCGTTTTGAGAAGTTGAGAGTATTGTCAAGTTGTGACAGAAGAATACTCTTGAGGAAATTGTAATCAGGTTGATTATAGTGGAAAATCCTTCAGGAACGAAGGGACTAGACGTAGCTACCAGTTTGGTAGTGAACTAGTATAAATCTCTGTGTCTTTTGCTTTATAGCTTTCTATTTCTCTTTATCTTAGTGTGTTAAAAATAAGTTTTCACAAACTGCTTTTCCAGCGTCTGATTATTTTCAGCATCCGATATATAAACAGTTTTGAAAAACTTTTGTTCTAAGTGTTTTTAACATAAAGTTTGCGAAAAGTTGTAAACACAATTCAACCCCCCTTCTTGTGTTCACGTTCAGTTGGTACCAGAGCTCGGCCTCTTGGTTGAGCACTTAACAGTGTCAAGAGAAAAGATCCTATATTGTGAATATGTCTACTGAAGGTGGTCATATGAACCGTCCTCCTCTATTCAATGGAGAAAAATTTGATTACTGGAAAGATAAGATGAAAGCATTCCTTGAGGCACAAAATCTTGATTTGTGGGATATAGTTGAAAGCGGATACATTTCTCCCGCTAATGTCCTTGGCGTTGCAATACCTAGGGGAAACTGGTCTGATGATCAGAAAAAGAGATATCAAACCAATCAGAAGGCAAGATTTATTCTCATCTGTGCTATGACAGAAAGAGAATATGATAAATGTGGTAAGTTTGATACTGCCAAAGAAATCTGGGATTCTCTTGTGTTGTCTTATGAGGGTTCTGCCCAAGTAAGAGAAACAAAAGCTAGCATGATGGTGCGCCAGTATGAGCTATTAAGAATGGAAGATGGAGAGAACATTGAAACTATGTTTGGAAGGTTCCAAACACTTGTTCATGGGTTGCAGGCCCTTGGAAAAAGTTATACTACACCTGATCATGTGAGAAAGATCTTGAGAAGCTTGACTAAGCAGTGGAGACCCAAAGTCACTACTATTCAAGAAGCAAAAGATCTAAATGTTCTTCGGCTTGAAGATCTTATGAGTTCTTTGAAAGCTCATGAACTTGAGCTAAATGAAGAAGAACCTACCAAGAAGAGTAAGTCTATTGCTTTAAAAGTTAATCAACATAAACCTAGTACTTCTAAAGCTTTTCAGGCTGAAGAAGAAGAATCAGATGATGAAGCTTCAGAAGGAGATTCTGATGGATCAGACGATGAGCTAGCATTCATATCTAAGAAGATCCAGAGAATGTGGAAGAAAAGAAACTTCAGAAGGAAGTTTCAGAAGAAAGATTCAAAGGACAAGAAGGAGAGCAAAGACAAGGACAAAGCCCAAGTCATTTGCTATGAATGTAAGAAGCCTGGACATTTCAAATCCGAGTGTCCTAATCTTAAAGAAAAGTCCACAAGAAGCTCCTTCAAGAAAAAGAAGAAAGGTCTCATGGCAACATGGGAAGATCTTGACTTATCCTCCTCTGAGGAAGATAAAGAAGAAGAAGCTCACATTGCCCTCATGGCAGACACTGACATTGACTCAGAAGAAGAAGTTGAAGAGGTAATAGTATATGATTCCTACTCTGAACTTCAACTTGCTTTTGATGATCTTTTTAAGGACTCTGTCACTCTCTCTACTGAGTATAAGAATTTGAAAAAGAAATTTTTAAAACTATCACAAGATTTTCATTCTTTACGTAATGAAAACTCTGTACTCAATGAAGAGAACCAGAAGCTGAAAATTGAAAATCAGCGTCTGGTTGATAACCAGCGTCTGGAAGCTAACAAGCAACCAGAAGCTGAGAGCTCTCAAGCTAAGAGTTCTGTAGTTACAGGCAATCCAAACTGCAAATCAAATGACTATGAACAAGCATTTCCAAAGTTTCTTGCAGAGAGTGTAACTCCTAGCAAGCAAGCTTCAATGATCTGGGGTGTCAGTAAAATGACAACTCATGGTCTTGGTTATATATCAGATGAACCCCTTTTGGAAAATGATTCAGCATCTGATAAATCCCATAGTCATAGTAAATGCTTACATTGTACTTACTGCAATAAATATGGTCATTTGAAAAGTGCATGTAATGTTTTTAAAACTGTGAAGGATAAGCCTCCTTCAAGAACTAACAAGAAAGGACCCAAAAAGATATGGGTACCTAAAGATAAAATAGTCTATGTTGCAGACATGCTTAGCAACAAAGTCAACCCACCAATCTTGGTACTTAGACAGTGGATACTCGCGTCACATGACGGGAGAAAAGCATATGTTCCAAGAACTAAGACCTAGAGAAGCTGGATTCGTTGGTTTCGGAGGAAACCAGAAAGGTAAAATAGTTGGAATTGGTCGCATAGGTAAAGGCTCTCTTCCTTCTATTGATAATGTTTTATATGTTGAAGGACTGAAACATAATCTATTGAGCATAAGTCAATTATGTGACAATGGTTATGAAGTCATCTTTACAGAAACTGGATGTTTAGTAAAAAGCAAAAACGATGGATCTATATTCTTTACAGCAAAGAGGAAACAAAATGTTTATAAAGTTGATCTTTCTGAACTTGAAAAACAAGATGTCAAGTGTCTTATGTTTGTTGAAGATGAGCAATGGATTTGGCACAAAAGATTAGGTCATGCCAACTTGAGGTTAATCTCAAAATTAAACAAGCACAATCTTGTTAGAGGCTTACCAAATCTTAAGTTCCAATCTGATGCCCTGTGTGATGCGTGTCAAAGAGGAAAACAAGTTAAAACTTCCTTTCATTTAAAAAATGTTGTTTCAACCTCGAGACCACTTGAATTTTTACATCTTGATCTTTTTGGTCCCACAAGGACAGCCTCTTTAACTGGAAAGAAATATGGATTAGTCATTGTTGATGATTTTACTAGATGGACATGGGTTAAATTCCTTGCCCACAAGGATGAGTCTTTTAAGGTATTTACTGTTTTCTGCAAATCAGTTCAAAATGAAAAAGGCATCTGTATTTCTTCTATTAGAAGTGATCATGGGGGAGAATTTGAAAATGAGAACTTTCAAAAATTTTGTCAAGAAAATGGCATCTCCCACAATTTCTCCTCTCCTAGAACACCTCAAACAAAATGGTATTGTAGAAAGGAAAAATAGGTCCCTCCAGGAAATGGCCAGGACCATCATCAATGAAGCTGATATTGCGAAACATTTTTGGGCAGAAGCAGTAAACACAGCGTGTTATATTCAAAATAGAATTTATATAAGACCTATTTTGAATAAGACTCCTTATGAATTGTGGAAAGGTAGAAAACCAAACATTTCTTACTTTCATCCTTTTGGTTGTATTTGTTATATCTTGAATACTAAAGATCAGCTTGGTAAGTTTGATTCCAAGGCTGACAAAGGAATCTTTTTGGGATATTCTGAAAGATCTAAAGCTTTTAGAATATACAACAAAGAAACTTTGACAGTTGAAGAGTCCATTCATGTCAAGTTTGATGATAAGAAGCCTGACACTGCTATGTCAGAGCTAGATGAGTTATTTTCAGAATTAAACCTCGGCGACAAGTCAGACGGTGAACATACATCTTCATCATCTGGTGGTGACAAGACGAAGAATTCTACTCAAGCGGAAGCTGAAGCAAGAAAAAGCTGGAAGTACAAAACCAATCATCCAAAAGATCAAATCATAGGAGAACCTGGTGACAAAGTACGAACCAGATCCTCTTTCAAGGAGCATGTTGATTTTGCACTTCTCTCTGAGATGGAACCTAAGACGATTGATCAAGCTTTGGAAGATGAAGGGTGGATTCTAGCAATGCAAGATGAGGTAAATCAGTTCCAAAGGAATGATGTATGGAAGCTAGTCACTCTACCAGAAGATAAGCAAGCTATTGGTACTAAATGGATATTTAGAAATAAGCTTGATGAAGATGGTAAAGTTATGAGAAATAAAGCAAGGTTAGTTGCTCAAGGCTACTCACAAGAAGAAGGTATTGATTTCACTGAAACTTTTGCACCTGTTGCAAGACTAGAAGCTATTCACATTTTACTTTCATTTGCAGCACATCATGAGATAACACTATATCAAATGGATGTGAAAAGTGCTTTTCTAAATGGTTTTATAACTGAGGAAGTTTATGTTAAACAACCTCCTGGTTTTGAAGATATTGAATTTCCAGAACATGTTTTTAAACTTAAAAAGGCACTATATGGTCTTAAACAAGCTCCCAGAGCATGGTATGATAGACTAAGTTCCTTTTTAATGAAAAATGGATTTACAAGAGGTTTAGTTGACACTACTCTTTTCAGAAAAACCTCAAACAAGCATTTCATACTTGTTCAAATCTATGTTGATGATATCATTTTTGGAGCCACTAATGAAAGCCTTTGCAAAGAATTTTCTAAGCTTATGCAGGCTGAATTTGAGATGAGCATGATGGGAGAATTAAAGTTCTTCCTTGGAATACAAATCAAGCAATGCAGTGATGGTATTTATATTCATCAAAGCAAATATATCAAAGAATTATTGAAGAAATTCAAGATGCTGGATTGCAAGCCTATGTGTACACCTATGCATCCTACCTGCACTCTTAGTAAAGATGAAATTGGTAAGAAGGTAGATCAGAAACTGTACAGATATGATTGGATCTCTACTTTATCTTACGGCTTCAAGACCTGATATTATGTTCGATGCACTTTGTGTGCTAGGTTTCAATCAGATCCTAGAGAATCATACCTAAGTGCTGTTAAAAGAATATTTAGATATTTGCAAGGAACTACTAATCTTGGTTTGCTTTATAAGAAATCAAAAGATTACAAATTAGTAGGTTTCGTGATCTTGACTTTCTTTGGAGATCGAATTGAAAGAAAAAGCACAAGTGGAGGCTGCCAGTTCCTTGGAGCTAATCTTGTGTCTTGGTCAAGCAAAAGGCAAAGCACAATTGCACTCTCAACAGCAGAAGCTGGATACATCTCAGCAGCAAGTTCCAGTTCTCAACTTCTGTGGATGAAGTATCAACTTGAAGACTACCTGATAAAAGAGAGTAACATTCCTATCTTCTGTGATAATACATCTGCCATATGTCTTACTAAAAATCCTATATTGCATTCTAGAGCAAAGAACATTGAGATTAAGCATCATTTTATAAGAGAATATGTTCAGAAGGGTATTCTAGAAATAAAATTTGTAGACACTGATCATCAGTGGGCTGACATATTTACAAAACCCCTTGCTGAAGATAGATTCAATTTTATAAGAAGAAATTTAAACCTTCATCTTATAGAAGAATGATTAATCTCAGTGTCTGATAATAAACTAAATCTCAGCATCTGACATGACATAAGCATGTATGTGCATAAGCATCTTATTTGTCATATGCATCATAACTCATCATCCGGTAAGTCGGTTGCGTGCGTCCGAGCACACCCACACGTGTCACACGTGTTAAGGATTCAAGCGTCTCATCATATCTACTGAGTCATGATTATTTACGTTTTCAATAAAATCTTTTACTTTTATTTTGGCGTCTGCATTTAATGAAAAGGCGAATCTTTATTTTCTTTTCTTTTTGATTTATTTTTATGAGAAAATACGAAGCGATATTTTGAAAAAGAACTGTACCATTCTCTATTAACTTTCCCACTACTCCACATTTTTCGCTCTACTCTGTGTTTTCTGCAAAATCGTACTCGTTTTCTCTTTCTCTCTATCTCTCTGTGTGTGTGTTTAAACCCTAAAACCTCCATCACCTTCATTTCAACTGCAATCATGGCTGGTGTAACAACCTCTGAGTATACGGCTATCTACGACACCATGGCTGAAGGAAAAGTTTTGTTGGAAAATCGTGTTGATTTAGAGAACTTCAAACTCTATGGCCTCGACTTCTACAGTGGTTTCAAGGCAATGGGCTGGGAACACTATTTCTTCTGGAACCAGGTTGAGGTTCTAGTGACGGCTATCAAAGAATTTTGGGGCAATGCTCGTTTACACAAAGGTGGTATTTTTGAAGGAACCGTGAGAGGCTACAAGTTTGTTTTTACCATCAACAATATCTCTGAAGTCACTGGTTGTCCATGTGAGGGTCTCGTCTTCTATACAGATTGGGCTGACGCATTTCAAGGCATTGAGAAAGTCAATGATGATCTGTTTGAGAACTACAAGCAGTTGAAAGAATCTGGTGAAACTCCTACTGCAAAGAATCTGAAGAGTCATTTCAGAGTTCTTCACAAAATAATCACCAAGAGCGTCTTGTTGAAGGCTGGCTCTAGTGACATAGTCAACTATGAACAGAAGTTCATCATGAGACACTTCATGGCTGGTAACAAGGTAAACCTGCCAAGGTTGATCTACAACAACCTGCTTAATGCACTGGTTAACTCGAGAAAAGGTGTTGCTGATAAGAAGAACACCTACAAGTGCATTCCTTATGGTGTTCTGCTCACTAGAATGATGGCCAAGGGTCTGGTTATAAACAAGCTGACTGCTTTACCAGATCAAGAAAAGGTGAAGTATTTTGGTGCTGATAGTATTGTGATTCCTGACACATTTGGAGTCAACAGCCTGGTTAGGATGAAATTGATCACTGGGTCCATGATCAAGAAGGTGAAAACAGAGCAACAGGAAGAGGAAGCTGAAAAGAAAACCACCAGAAGCTCAATGACTGGTGTGAAAAGAACTGTTGAGTCTCCTTCACGAGACCGTAAGAACAAAATGTAAGGTGGCTCCTGCACTCCTTTGTTGAAGAACCAGAAGATGAGGACCGAGTTCCCATCAGTCAGGTTCTGAGAAAAAGGAACAAACCAGAAGCTGAGAAGCAAGTCTCAGCATCCGGTTTACAGAAGAAAATTCAGCGTCCGCCTCCAGCAACTGCTCCCAGACAGAAGCTCAAAAGATTGGTCAGGCAATCTGAACCTGAACCAAAGGTACTAAATTCTTCTGATGAGTTTGTATCTGTTTTTGCATCTGATGATACCATTCCTGTTCCACCAATATCTGTTGCACAACCACTAAATACTCAAACCCGTGTACAGAAAACCTCCATAACTCCCAAACACCTTACCCAAACACAAACCAATACACTCACCATCTCATCACCTCAAACCTCCACATATAACTCCCTCACTACATACATTTCCAAGCTTCATTCTCATCCCTTTAACCTACTTTTCAAAATACCTCCCATTAATCCCTTCAAACCTTACTCACCAAAAGCCTACAAAATCACCAAAACCACTCCCACCTTACTTACCCTTACCCTTAAACCTACAGACGCTGGTGGAAAGAAGAATATCTCATACAAACCACAGTTTGTTAAGTATGAGATATATCATAGCATCTACGATCGTCCATCCACATGGCATTTAAAAACCTTCACCTCTGGAGCTGCCAGATTGGAGATTGCCGCTCCAATAAGTGCAACCTTCAAGGATGGAGAAGACCACTTCCAAATGTCATTTAAAGGAAGGTTGAGACCAGCATCCGAAGCGAGCAATTCCCTTCTCTCGTTGATCTTCCTAGATCCCTACCACACCGAACCGCTCACGTTGGAAGAATGTGAAAGGTGGATCACAGATGAAGAAGCTGCCTTCATGGCACACTGTCTTGAGCAGAAAAGGCTTGAAGCCATAGGACAATATCGAAACCCATCTCATCTTTCTGTTAAGATAGTACCAGATAGACAAAGGTGGCTACCTTGGTCTATCCCTGGGAAACGGAAGGAACCTGCTCCGGGCAAGCAGCCATTCAGCAAGATCGGGCTAAAGGAATATGAGAAGGCACCTACAAAGTACAATCTTAAGGAATTCTCCCAGCTTCCGATTGCCAAGATCTCTGAGGATCATGCCAGAAGGTTTTACCTGACTTCTCTGAAGAAAGATGAATGGAGAACTGGCTCCTCAAACTGCTGCAATGCTGAGAAGGCTACTATTCCAACTGTTGGGACAATCAGCAGAGTTACTGACATCAATCTTAGAACAGTGTACTTCGATGATATGTTCAGATGCTCAGTAATCAGACCTCTTGACTGCATGAAGATATATGACCAATGGGTTGCTGTGACCAAGCACTTCGACATTGGATTTACTTGGAGTCAATGGTCTGAGTCTTGGAAAGACAAAGCCATATTACCATGCATCGACCCCCTAGTGCTAGAAGAAGATGACAGGGAAAATCTGAGAAGAATTTACCTGGCAGAAAATGAAGCACTCTCCTTCACCTGTGAAGCGTTGAGTGTCTTTATCGTAAGTTTATGGGGAGAAGACGCTGGGAATAGGTTTGACTCTTACTAGCTGATGTTGTTCTACACGGAGAAACCATCTTCATGAATTTCTTTGTATCCGTAAGATGTGAAGCATCAATGGGAGATTCGCATGTAATCAGAGCTCAGAAGACTTGGAAATTTCATCAAATGGTTTATACCAAATGATGCATTCTTTTTAAGAGCTCAAAGGAAGAAGGATTTGAGACTGAAGATATCCAACTGGGTGCTAGCAGAGCATCAGAAGATGAAGTCTGCACTTGTACCAGAAGCTGGACCTTCTACTTCTACTTCTGCAGTTGAGATGGTCACCATTCCCAAAGCAGAATTTGAAGAAATGAAGGCTACAAACTTGAAGGTCACTCAGCTGGAGACTGCACTGAAGTTACTCTATGAACGTCTCAATATCCCACCTCCACCTCTTCCAAACCCTTGAAATTTTTTTACTTGTGTGTTATATAAAATCTGTTCTATTTGGTTGATACACTTATATATATAATTATTTTTGATCTAATTTCTATTCAAATTTTTCTAAGTCTTATTTTGACTATGATGTGTTTTTACACTCTTTTTGTCTGATGACAAAAGGGGGAGTAAAAGAAAGGTATGATGAACACGAAAGAAAGGTATATTGAACACGTGAAAATCTGATAATCCACCATCCGATGTTCACTGTCCGATGGATACACTGGAACTAAAGTATCATGCATAGCATTTCATACATAGCATTTGTGTGCGCTAATATTCATTGATCTAGTACTCTTATAATGTTTAATAAATTTTGGTACAATGAAATATATTTGATTAAATCAATCTATTTGGTATATAATCAGCATCCGATCTCACTTTATTAAATATATGCTCTGATACATCTACGGATTTTTCGCAATCACTTAAATGAATTTGTTTACCAAAAATTGCCTTAATACCTGAATTGTTCATATATATATCTAAATGGTTAAATTCAGGGGGAGATCCTTGATGTCCTTTTTTAAACTAAATTGTTCATCTACCTTAGATGTTTGTCATCATCAAAAAGGGGGAGATTGTTGGAACCTAAACGATTGAGAAGTTTAGACCCACATTAATTTTGATGATAACAAAGTATTCACAAGAGAACAATTTATGTTCTAACATTTCTTGAAGTGTGCAGATACTAATAATACATATATTCTAAGCCACTCAAGCAAGAAGAAAGTAATTCTCAAGAGAAGGATACATTCTATATGTCAGCATCCGACTCATCCTTGTGAGCGTCTGGAATTTTGTCTTTATGACACTAGGCTTATCCAATTGCTACAAGCGTCCGAACTTCCAATTCTGAGCGAGCGTCTGAACTTCATTTCAAATCACGTGTTAGTCACGTTGCTGCTCTTCCTCTCAGAAGTTTCTGGAACGAATTTCGAAATTGATTCTGAGCGCTAAAATTGTTGTACGAGGTATCAAAGGTGACACCTTTAGCTAAAAGACAAAAATCGTACAAGCAATTGTGAAAAGCAAGGTAGTACGAAAACGGTAATATGTACTACTGGGATATTCTCTGGAAAGGAAGAAAGAGACAGCTTTTTGAATTTACCTCACTCAATGGAAAGGAGCCATTTTTACCGTAACGGTAATATCCTTGGAACTCCTATATATACCTCATGGTATCTATTGAAGAGGTGCTTAGAGATCTTTGTGAAAAAGCTTCTTTGAAATCTTCTTTGAAATATTACCTCATTTACTGAGAACAAGCACTGTTGCCATACATTACTCAGCGTCCGACCCTTTCTTTTAGAAAGTTTTTCTATAGTTGAGCTTAATCTTTTATCCTCTCTGTGAGAGTTATTTTTGACTGTATTTCAACTCACTTGTAAAAGTTGTTTTGGCCTAGTTAAGGCTGTATCCTCAAAGGCCCGATCAGACCGAGTCGTTTTGAGAAGTTGAGAGTATTGTCAAGTTGTGACAGAAGAATACTCTTGAGGAAATTGTAATCAGGTTGATTATAGTGGAAAATCCTTCAGGAACGAAGGGACTAGACGTAGCTACCAGTTTGGTAGTGAACTAGTATAAATCTCTGTGTCTTTTGCTTTATAGCTTTCTATTTCTCTTTATCTTAGTGTGTTAAAAATAAGTTTTCACAGACTGCTTTTCCAGCGTCCGATTATTTTCAGCATCCGATATATAAACAATTTTGAAAAACTTGTGTTCTAAGTGTTTTTAACATAAAGTTTGCGAAAAGTTGTAAACACAATTCAACCCCCCCTTCTTGTGTTCACGTTCACCTTCACCACACCTCAATGAAACTGAAATTACACCAAAACCAATCATAGAAGATGAAATTAGAAGATGAAATAACAATCACTTCTCAGATTGCCTCTGCGGTAATTCAGACTCTTGAATCTGAACCACCTATTCCAGATTCACCCAATGACATTGTCATTATTTCTCCACCTTCTGCAACACAAACCATTGCTTCTTCAAACCAAACCCAATCTCCAGTTATTCCTATATACTGTGGCCCTAAGATTTTTCCCCAGCCAAACCCCCACCTTTTCTCTGAATTTGAATGGTTTATGGGCCTAAGACAGCATGAACTTGACATTGAAAGGTTGATTGAAGAGGATCGCGCGTCCTCTATTGGTACCTGGCTGGCTGTTGAAGATTTCTTTGCCAATTGGTACTTTGTGACTCACTGGTTTGAAAGTCACAAACAGCAACAGCTTGAAATCTTAAGGAGAATCAAGGCTGCACCTGGATGGAAACAGCCTCCAAGGGAAACACTTGATGTTTGGGAACCTACACCTAAACCAGAACCCGCAACTCCTCCTACATCTACTGCTATGGTTGCTCAGGCCTCTGCCTCTACTTCTTCCAGTCACTCTGAGAGTGTGGTTGTTCCAAGGGCTGTCTTGGACAAATTGGTTGAAGACAATAAAGAATTCAAGGAATTCATGGCTACTTCTCAGCAATTCATGGCCACTTCAAATCAGAAACATGATGCAGTTGCGGATATGCTGAAGATTAACTTAGAAAAGTTGAACAAGCCTTAGATAGCCTTTAGGATTTTACCGTTTTACTATTTTAGCCTTGTACTTGCTTTCCTTTTGGTTAAAACTTTTTGTAATATGGTACTTCTTTTTTATCAATGAAATCAATATCTTTTTGGTACCTACTCTATTTTAAACTTTATCTTTCTATTTACTCTGTTTTGACAATGATGTTCTTTATATTCTTAACCTTTTTGTCTGCTGACAAAAGGGGGAGAAGAAAATAGAGAAGTATAGAGTAATTGATGAACCTAATGTATCAACCAAGTGTTATCATGCATTGCATTATTTGCTCTGATACATTATATTGAAATGTATGCTCTGATGTATTTCAATTGGTATGCTCTGATACATCAATATTTTAGTGTATGCTTTGATACAATATGTTTTGATGCATCACCTTTTAAGTGAATGCTCTGATACATTATATGAAGTGCTCTGATATAATACATGAATCTGATGTGACATTGCACTTAGAAAATATTTATATGTGCTTAATTCAGGGGGAGCCTCTAAAATTTTATAAGTAAATATTTTTCTAATGAAAAATTGTTCATCAATCTATGTGTTTGCCATCATCAAAAGGGGGAAATTGTTAGAATCAAGTGGTTTCAGAAACATTGACCTTTGTTTTAATGATACCAAATAATGAATAGAACATTTATCATCTAATGTGTTGGTTAGTGTGCAGAATTTAATGAGTAAGTCACTATTAATCAGATAGAACAGTCTTAAAAAGCTGTGCTTATGTGTGCTTTTCACCCTCCGTTTCATTCCTCTGAGTCTGGCATTGATCATCCGGTAAGTGCTGATGATGTCATCGTCTTATAGCCTCACTCTGAAGATCATGCTCTGGTGGTAGTCAATGATCTAGTAGATCATGCTCTGGTAAGACCATGCTCTGATAAGACTACACTGTTGAAACCCTTCGTCTGGTACTACAAGACTCTGTTATATGAAAGGCCAAGAAATACTGTACTGAAGAACTTGCCTTCGGTCCAAGCTTACTCTGGTAAGCAGAGTATCTCAGTAACAAGCATCTTCTGATAGGAGGATGCCTCTGATTGGAAATCAGCCTGTGTGAAACATTAAAAGCTACTTCAAGTATTAAAGAGACCTCATTGATAAGTGTTTTAATGTACGAGAAATCAAAGGGCCAAAGAGAATGTCAACGGATATAATCATTAGAAATGACTTACTCTGGAAGTGTCTCATATTCAAAAAGATCACAAGTGACAAGATTCTGCAACTGTCTATTGTGTCAGTGTACAGGAACAGAGTTGAAAGTGACAAGACTCACTAAAAGCCACAAAAAGCGGATCTGAAGTTTTGTCCATTGGTGAAAGAGCTGTTAGGTCACAACGGCTCTATTTGCAACCCTAGCTATATATACCTTAATTCATTCACTGAAGTAGGTTAACGATTCTATTACAGCAAATTGAGACAGTGAGCAACTAAAAAATTATTCCAAGTCTCTGAGACCAAGTGAACAAGCACTTAGTCGTTTTATTCTTTCTCATAGAAAGTTATTCGTTGTGCTTAAGCATTTCATTGTAAATTCTCTCTGCTGAGAGTTATTGTTATTGTTTCAAGGTATTTTTAAACTCTTATATTTAGCCCAATAGTGGATGTATTCCTTAGAGGCTCGACCGCACTAAGTCGTTCTAAGAAGTTGTGAATATAGTCAGTTTGGCAGTAGTATACTCTCAAGTGTAATCGATTGATTATAGTGAAAAAATCCTTCAAGTGTGTTAAAGGGACTAGACGTAGCTACCAAGTAATAGTGAACTAGTATAAATTAGTGTCTCCTACTCCTTCTCTTCTATATATTTACTTATTCTCATTATTTTTTTTAAGAGTTGTTTTGAAAAGGTTTTCTAAAACACACAAGTATTTCGAAAAGATTTATAAAACCCAATTCAAACCCCCTATTTCTTGTGTTTTTGTCACGTTCACAGATTGCTTTAATGAGTCTTTTGACAGTGATTATTTAGTTGGTGGGTATCTTAAATTTCACAAATTAAACATTCATGTTATATCTAGCTGATGTACCTTACAATTTTTTCCATGCATATATATTAAATGTTATTGGCGTGCTTACTGGTATTGGCACTGAAAAACAATACAAGAGGAGTGGATTTCATATTAAGGTCCTTGACATTGAGCCCAAAAAATAATGGGAAATAATTATTTAAATAAGTTATCTACATAAAATTTTTAAATATGACAGTGTCTAACTGGAGATTCATTAGTTTGAAACGGTATGTCACAAGAATCATATGGACCCAAGGTCGTAGATAAATATCATCGTGAGAATTTAATTTATGATTGAGCTAACGTTATTTAATATTTTGTCGACAATGATTGATCAAACAAGAAACTGATTGGACATTTCTTTCGTTGAATATTAAATTCTCCTACACATAATTATATCAAAAAAAATTCTCTTACACATAATCATTAAAACTATTTAATTTTCCAATTATAAGGACACTAATATTTCCAAAAAAGAAATATTTACAATCATTTTTCTAAAGATTAGTTTAAAATTAAAATATAACATAGCAAGCTTTCTTTTTCATTATTTTATATTTCATTATATATAAATAATAATAATGATAATAATGATAAAACATTACATGTTAGACTAAAATTTTATATGAAAGCAACGAGAGATTTCAACTTAAAGATAAATTTTAGTTTATTCACGAGGATAAACATTCTCTATACAATTTTGGAATCTAACATCTTAATAATATTTATAAAAATTATTGTTCCCTTTTTTATTATTAATAACATTTATTAATTTAAATAATTTATTTTTCAGATTAAATTTCTTTATATTAACTACATCATTTACCCCATGCATGGCACGGGTTAGTCACTCAAGATCATAAATAAGCTATAACAACGTCAAATATGTCTTCTTTTTTTACCAACGTCGAATATGTCTATTTTTATATTTATTATTTTCCTTTTATCCGGAAGCTCTACCTATTTTATATATAGTTTTCAGTGCTACTTTAAATACGAATTATAAACAGATTCATCCACCTGTTTTACGGGGTATATAATAGTAATTAGTAACTTTAAAATGGTTATAATTTGTAATCAATGATTGAAATAAATCAATTGTTATATAAATTTGAGAAATGCTAGGAACACACTCTCTTTCTAACACACACTCTCCTATTGGTTGAAATTTATATGGGTCCCACCAAATTTATGTGGGACTCACATGATTTAGTCGGACCTACTTGAATTTTAACCAATAAGAGAGTAAATGTTGAAAAAAGAGTGTTAGAGGGTGTGTTGATAGCACTCCTCAATAAATTTTTGTAATGAAGATCCATTTACAAATGTTTAGAAAAAATGCATATATAATGTTTTAATTATTTTATAGAATTGTTTATAAGCCACACATACCCGTGCATGGGACAAGTTACCATACTAGACGATGTTGTATTTTAGTTCAAAACCTCTATTTTATGCTTTCATTATAATAAAAATGTTTAATTGTTGTTTTTCAAATTTAAAATAAAAATTGTCTTTCAATAGGATAATTATTTTGAGAATATAATATTAATTTTTATTATACTATAATTGTAATCAAAGTTATAGTTATGATTTTGAAAATATTATTACTATGATTATTATTTTAAGTATAACTAATTATTCTAGAGAGACTTACATATTGAAGGTTTGAACATATACATAATTTTTTTCCTTCTAAACATAGATGTATGATAATACTTTTAAAGCATATATCGTGCGTAGCACAAGCCTACAGTTATATTGAAAAAAAATGATTTTATGATCTAAATCTATTCTTAAAGAGGCCTTATAAAATGAAGGTTTGACTTTATACAGAACGTTGCTTCTTCTAAACTTTAGGTGTATGATTATAATTTTTAATAATACACCGTGCATAGCACGGGCCTACAATTATAATGAAAAAAATTATGATTTTGGGATCTAAATCTATTCTCAAATGGAGCATTTGATAATGAATGTTTGACTTTATACAGAATGTTGCTTCTTTTAAACCCTAAGTGCAAGTTTATAATTTTTAAAATGTAAATTATCGGTCAATATTGTTGGCTATTGAGTTGAATTACCTATGTGCTGCAATAAATATTGAATTTATAAAGTTAGCTTTACATTTTCAGTGTTATTTTATTTTGTTTTATTCAGCTACGAAATAAAGTGTTTGACTAAAAATTATACGAGTGTTAAGTCAAATCAGTTCTTTTTTTTTTGAAAAATTTTCACTTTAGTAACTTATTTTTTATGAATTTGTATATGATTTGGTCATTAATGTAGTATGATCTTATCTAGTACTAATGTACTGGCATATTTTATTATTGTGGTTTGTTACTTTGCTTTTTTATGGAGCTAGAATGTTGAATTATTGTTGTCTTGAACTATTTTATATTTTGTATATATGTCATTTATAGGTTTATTTAATATTAGATAAACTCTTACGAGTTTACCAGTCGAGTCTACAGAAGCTCCACGAGTTTATGCAGACTATTGAATTTGACAACCTTGAGCACGGGTCTGCAATTTATGTTATAAAAATTTTGATTCTATAATCTAAATCTATTCTAAAATGGAGACTTAAATTTTGAATATTTGAATGTATACAAAATGTTGCTTTTTCTAAACCATAAGTGTATTATTATAATTTTTAAGTATATACCGTGCATAAAGGGGGCTACAAATATATTAGGAAAAAAAATTATGATTGTATGATCTAAATCTATTCTTAAATAAAGGCTTAAATTTTGCAGGTTTGAATGTATACAAAATGTTGTTTTTTCTAAACCCTAGGTGTATGATTATAATTTTTAGCTATATATCGTGAGTAGCACAAGACTACAGATATATTGTAACAAAATTATGATTATATGATCTGAATCTATTCTCAAATGAAAACTTAGATATTGATGGTTTCAATGTATACAAAATATTGTTTCTTCTAAATCCAATAGTATGACTACAATTTTTAAGTATATATTGTGTGTAGCACGAATCAACAAATACATTATAAAAAATATCAAATATTTTTTATTTAAGAAAATAACAATTTTCTTTTAGTATAGTATATAAAACATAATATACGGGGATTGACATTTTACAAAATAACACAATATTTTACACAAAAAACTTTATTATCTATATGTAAATTACACTTTTTGATCCATAATTGAAATAAATCAAATATTATATAAATTTTTATATACAAGTCCTTTTACAAATGTTTAGAAAATAAATTATATATAATATCTCAATTATTTTATAGAAAAGTTTATAAGAAGCACATACCCATATATGGCACGGGTTGGAATACTAGTTTAAAACATATAATTATAAAGTGTGTTTTTTTAAAGTGCTTGCATATTTTTTGGGAGGATTTGATTTAACAAAAAATAATAGATCTTTGTGTTTTATAGAAATTATCGAAATTATTAATATATTCATAAAAAAGAAGTATATTCTTATCAAAAAAAATTTAACAATTTTACATGATTATACTTGATTTAAATATAAATAATAGATATGTTTAATTTTAAAAAGACAGCACAACTTTTTAAAACAAACTTTTTAACAGATATAAATGATTATACTTGTATTCTGAAGTAGAACTCAGAGGACGGCTGGAGTGAAGCGGTGTGGCGGTGCTCGCAGTGGTTGACGACGGCGTGCGGGGGTGGTGTACTTGCAAGGACTCTGATGCCTAAGTCAGTTTTGGTAGGAGGTGAGGTAAGCAGGAGAATGAATGAAATCGTACCTGGATCGTGACGGAGACCCTTTTATAGTGCTCGGAGACGGTTATCGAGATATAACCGCTCTCGCGAGATCAGGGGTGCCGTTGGATCTATGCCAGGTTGTGATGAGCTGGCGTAAAGATCTGAGGACCGTTGGATCTGCCAGGTCGACATAGCTCTGAAGTGGAGTAGCCAACTGCACACGATACTGGGCCTTCGCCGAGCGCTCTACTAGATTGGGCCTTGGCCCAGTCCGGAACAGTTGTCCCCAAAGTCGGTAGCTCGAGTGTCGAGGTGGTGACTTGTAGATGTTTGCTTTTGGGTGATATCGATATTTGGTACTTCTGTTTGAAGAGGAATGTCAATGCTCCTTGTCTTGTTCGAGGAGAAGGAGCTAAATCGCCTCCAAACCTTAGGCGCGTGAGCGTTAGATTTGAAATTCAAACTGTCGCTTCAGTCGCCCTTGGGATTTGGAGCGCCGCGTTGTTTCGAGGCGAGTCATCATTGCCCTGTGTCCCCAGGTTAAATAGGTGCGACGTGTCATTGATCAACGGGGAGAGGAGAAGAAAGGTCATGTCGCTTAGATCAGATCAACGGGGAGAGGAGAAGAAAGGTCACGTCATTTCGATCAAACTTGGGGTTTATAAATAATCATTCCCCTTTCACTTTCTTACTTTTGCTTGTTCTGTAAAGCCTCTGAGAGACTCTTCTGCTTCGCCTATCCTTCTTCTTCTTCTGTGGTGATTCTTTGAGTGTTCTCTGGTTCGTTCTTCTCTCCGGTGGTTTGTTTGTCCAACCGTTCGTGCTTGCTCGCGTTTCTATTTCTTCAATTACCCTGTGAACTTTGTCGTTTACAGGTAAATCTCTCTTCCTCTTCTTTGCTTTTCCTTTCGTTGTTTCGAAATGGGTAGTAACATAAGGTTTCTTTTGAAAGATTCATCCTCTTCTTCTTCTTCTGTTTCTGGATTTTCCACTTCCTCTTCTCCTGGTGGCCCCTCAGAAGGGCGGAGAGATATCGCCAATAGTGGTTGCTCATCGCCGAACGTCAGTTTCGTTTTGACGAGCTTCGGGAAGGAAAGTTCTTCCCCCGTAATCTATCCCCCTCTGGGGCTTTTCGTCGAAGATTATGAGGGTAAGAAAGTGTCCCCGGTGGATTCCGTAGAAATCAAACGTCATTCCTTAAAATTACAGAAGTTTTTCGGGCGGGCCTTCACCGAGAGAGAAGTAGGAGAGTGATTGATAAGTATAGATAAAAATCAACCTTATTTTCATGACAGTGCTTTGGCTAGGTTGGAAATGGGTAAAAAGTTGCTTCAGAGGGATGACTATTACTTGCCCCCAAATGCTGAAGATTTCGGTTAGGTTGCGGAGGACGCACTTTGTACTCGCTCCCTTTACTCGTCGAAAGAGAGTTTTTCACTTCTGTTAGGGTCTCTTGATGTTGCGAATGGGGTTGGTAATTTCAAAAATTGGAGTGTGGATCAACCCAAACTCGACGCTCGGATCTGTTCGTACTCGTCCAATATATTGATGTTTATGTACAAGGTCCTTTTTAAAGACTTAGGTTTTACGCTGCCTTTTTCTGCTTTCGAGGTGGAAGTCCTACACGATTTGGAGGTTGTCCCTTCACAGTTACATCCAAACGCTTGGGCGTTTGTTAGGGGTTTTCAGCTATTGTGCCCCTATTTGAAAATTGAACCACTGCTCGAGACATTTTTCGCCATCTTTTCCCCTCTGTGGACCGAAGCGGACTCAGCGAAACGCCAAGGCTGGGTTTCGCTGAAAGAAAATGGAAAAATTTTGAGTTGTTCTCAGAGTCCCACCGTGGCTTTAAGTCGAAATGCTTTATTGTCGAGGCCATTAGTGAAACTGGTATGGAGAACGTTTGTATTCCCGTGGAAGCGGTGGACGAGAACGGGCAAGTGTTTATAGACTGGCAAGAACGGTTTCCATTGTGTTGGACCGACATGCATTTTCAATATCAGAAGAGTGAATTTACTTATAAGCTCGAGGAATTGGACGACAACGCATGGTTCGGCTTGAAGCGAATTCGTGGGTTTGTTGAGAAGCTCAAACCTCGACAATTCGTGAACAAGAAGGGAGAGATGCTCTCAGAAAAAAGATACATCGACACTCATCGCCTTCTCAAATGTAAAACTCCGGAAGAAGCTAGTGTGTGCTTAAGTAATCTTGTAGAAATTTTCTGCGTTCATAGTTCTCCACTTATCCTTCTAACTCACTTTGTTCCTGCAGATTTAATGGCGACTTCGACTTATTTAGCGAACTTGAAGAGGAGGGCTTCTGCTGAAAGGACTCCTTCTCCCGCAGTTGGAGAAGGTTCCAGCCAAACTACTACTGTTCTCACTCCATTTTTTGGAGCCTCGCCTGTTCAAGTTGTTACGCTTGAGGTTTCTTTAGGTCGAGATCAGGGCACCGCAGTCCGAGCTCAGGTTGATGTTTTAACTGTGGCAGCGAAGGTGGTCGAAGATGTGTCTTCGGACACTAATCGAGTTCTCGCTTAGGTCACTAAAGAGCCTGCTGCCAAGAAGATGAAGAAGCCTCCCCCTCCGCCAAAGACCTCGGCTCCTGTGCAGACAATTAAAGCAAGAAGTAAACCGAGCAAAGGGAAAGAAGTGGTTCCGTCTCCTGGTGAGGTTCTGCCAGTTTGGTCCCACCGTGAGTTGGTGAGCACGGATAAAGTTGGAGGGTTATTTCCTCCTTCCGATGAAGCTTATTTCAATGAACTTTCCGAAAGCGCCAAGGAAAATTCATTCTTTGAGAACATGACTTATAAGTTGCGTGACCTGGTAGTTTCCAAGTGGTTGTTTAAGAAGAACAGGCAATTGGAAGTTTAGCTCGAAGGCCTCCGCAAAGCCAAGTCTGAGTTCGACACGAAGATCAAGTCTTTTGAAGGGCTTGAAGTCGACCTTTGGGCACAGTTGGGGTCTCCCAGGAAGGATACCACTAAGGCCAAGGGTGAAGTGACTAAGTTGACGAAGGAGCTCGAATGTCTTTCTTCTGAGAAGAAGAAGTGGATTGAAGAGTGAGAAGGGCTCTTGATGAGGATCAAAGACCTCGTGAAGTCTGAAGAGAGCTTGAAGTTGGATGTTCTCGAATCCCAACGCAAGGTGGAAGGTTTGAATAATAAAAACGAACAACTTTCCAAAGAGACCCAAGAACTCCCCAAGCTTTCTAAAGAGGCTCGGGCTTTGACGGCTGAGAAAGTAGAGTTGGAAAAGTTGCTCGTGAATGCTGGTGATGAGTTGTTTGGCAATGCCATCACCCAGATTTGGCTTCTTAATCCGGGTCTCGTCTTCAACACCAAGGGGATGACCCCTAATGGGGTAGTCGAGGGGAGCTCGATCGTAGATGGTCAAACAAAGGAAGTTATCCTTACTATGCCTACTCTGTCTCCCGAAGTGGCTCTTCCTTCGGCTTTCGAGGTGCCTCCTCCTTTGACTTCTGACGTGGCTATTCCCTTGGCTTCTGAGGTTTCTCCTCCTTCGACTTCAGAAGTGGCTGTGCCTTCCAAGTCTTAGGATTTTTGCTTGTATTTGTCATTTGTTTTGATTTCGCTGTCTTTTGTGATGAACAAAAACGTTTGTAATGATCAAGTAATTTTAACTTAGCAAAATGTTTACCTCATTTATTTTGCTTGTTGTTTGTTTGGAACCTCGTTATTCAAGAGGGTTTACCCATTTGCTGATGTTCGCTACTCTACTGGCCAGGCAGAAAGCGAGATCGTTTGGAAATCAGTTTACTGGCCTGGTATTCCCCATTGATCTGGGATAAAACTAACTGGGAATCAGTTTTGAGTTTAACTTCCTCAGCACCGAAGTCCCGAGCTAATGTAAGTCCTGCTAGACATGCTTCATATTCTGCTTGATTGTTTAAGGTAGGGAATGAGAATCCCAAGGAGAACTCGACGATCAGCCCGTCGTCGTTCTCGAGTAACAATCCAACGCCACTACCTTTGGCATTAGATGATCTGTCAACGTGAACTGTCCATTTAGAGCAAGGTTATGTGGCTCCCAGAGTCATCTCAACAACAAAGTCTGCCAAACATCAAGCTTTGATGGCTTGTCGTGCTTCGTAAGTAACCCCAAATTTGGACAACTCAACCGACCATTTGATCATACGTCCTGCCAGGTCAGGCCTGTGTAAGATCTGTTTGATTAGTTGGTCTGTCCGAACTACTATGGGATGTGCTAAGAAATACTGTCTCAACCGTCGAGCTGCGATCACCAATGCTAGCGCGACCTTCTCGATTTTCTGGTATCTCAGCTCAGGGCCCTGAAGTGCTTTGCTCACGGAATAAATGGGGTTTTGGCCCTCATCTGTTTCGCGGACGAGGACGGCACTGAGAGCTTCATCAGCTACTGCCAGATAGAGATAAAGGACCTCCCCTGGGGATGGTCTTGTCAAGACTGGTTGTTGAGACAAAATACGCTTCAGTTGCGTTAGAGCTTCTTCGCATTCGGGGGACTATTCAAACTGGATCCCCTTTTTGAGTAGGCGGAAGAAGGGTAACGCATGTTGAGCTGATTTCGAAATGAATCTTGTCAACGAGGCGAGCATTCCAGTGAGCTACTGGATGTTTTTCTTTGATGATGGTTGTTGCATTTCGGCAACAACGTGACATTTGTCGGGGTTTGCCTCAATTCCTCTCTCGGTCAGGTAAAAACCGATGAATTTTCCAGCTCGCACTCCGAAAGTAGATTTTTCGGGATTTAATTGCATGTTGTGGTGTCAGACTTCGTTAAAAACTTCTTTTAGGTCGATGACGTGGTCGACCTCTTTCGATGTTTTCACGATCATGTCGTCCATGTATACCTCAAGCATTTTTCTGATCTGGTTTTTGAACACTTTGTTCATCATGCGCTGATAAGTGGCTCCAACATTCTTGAGGCCAAAAGGCATCACTTTGTAGCAGTAGTTGCCTTTGTCGGTCATGAATGCGGTTTTTTCTTGATCGGCAGGGTGCATCGGGATCTGGTTATAACCAGAGTATGCATCCATGAAAGACAGCAATTGAAAATCGGAGGAATTATCGACAAGTCTGTCAATATTAGGCAGGGAATAGGCGTCCTTGGGGCACGCCTTGTTAAGATCGGTATAATCAACACACATGTGCCACTTTCCATTAGACTTTTTAACTAGTACAACGTTAGAAAGCCATGTAGTGTATTTAATCTCCCTAATAAACTCAGCCTTAAGAAGATCATCGACAGCTTTGGCTGTAGCTTCAGCTTTCTCAGGAGCTTGCTTGCGACACCTCTAAGCCACCCAACGGGCTTTGGGGTCGAGAGCAAGTTGATGGCAGGCAATGTCAAGAGAGATGCCCGGCATGTCAGCAGCAGTCCAAGCAAAGAGGTCTGCATTGGACTTCAGGCACTCTGTTAGCTGTAGTCTAACCTACTCGGGGAGGTCAGCACCGAGCTTCACGGTCTTCTCAGGGTCATCCCCTAGCTGAATCCAGATAAACTCGCCATCAGGCATTGGCCTTTTGATCTTCTGTTGGAGTTTGCAGGCTAGGGGATCGTCCTCTTGGACTTCATCTTCGAGTTCAATCCTGGCATTGAAATCAGTAAGGTTGACTTCTACAGCAGCTTTTGTACGAACATGTTTCTTAGCAGATGGAGGCTGTTTCTCCTCTCCTGACTCGTCGACTTTCAAAGACAGGAGATAACATCTCCTTGCAGCTTCGCGGTCGGTTTCCACAGTGATGATTTTGTCGTCGTCACTATGGAAACGCAATTTTAAATGGACTGTCGAGGTCACTGCTCCGAGCACCCCCAAGGTTGGGCGTCCAATGATACAGTTGTAAACAGACTTGCACAGAAGTACAATGAATTGGACTTTGACAGTTTTGGAGGCTGGCTGTTCGCCGAAAGTCACCATCAATTCCACATAGCCCAACGGCTTTGTTTTGGAACCATTGAAACCAGTCAGATTAGACCCTGGGTACGGTACGAGGTCTTTCTCAGATAGTTTCAAGGTTTTAAACAGTTCGTAGAAAATAATATCCGCCGAGCTCCCCTGGTCTATCAATATTCTTCTGACGTCAAAGTTGGCCATGTAAGCTTTGACCAACAGGGGAATCAGATAATTCGACTTCCAATTCACCAAGTCCTCGTCGTAAAAGGTGAGGGGTGGTCTTCCCTTATGTTTGCTAGATGGGGGAAGAATAGTGGAAACTGACATTGTCTCTCGCAGCTTTCGCTTTGCTGAATTGATGCTCGCACCTCCCTTGTTGGAAAAACCCCCAGAGATTACTAGGGCGACTGGGGGAGGTCGAGGTCTTTCTTTGCTTTCCTCGGATTCTCGACCTGCCTCGTCGAGTTGTCTTCTTGGCGATTCTTTCTTTTTAGATTGAGGGGATCTGGACCTTGACCTTCTGTTGCCAGATCTTGGCTTTGCTTTCACAAACCTCGACAATTTTCCCTTCTGGATCAATTGTTCAATGACATCTTTCAGGTGGAAGCAATCATCAGTGTCGTGTCCAGCACACTTATGAAAATGACAATATTTCGACTTGTCAGCGTTCGACTTCTCTTTCCCCTTCAGTGGGAACTTGATTCCAGCATCTCTGAACTCAGTATTCACGCATTCGTTCAATATGCGCGTTCGTGTGGTGTTTAGGGGAGTGTACTCGTCGTACCTCTTCGCGTTGTCCGCCAGCTTTCTTTTGGGGTTTATTTTTTACTTTCGATGCCATCAGCTTCTCTTCATAGTTCATGTATTTCTGAGCTCGTTTAAGGAAGTCATTCAGAGTTTTTGGTTTGTCGACACCAATATTAACACTGAACAGATTTCCTTCCACCAAGCCCTGCTCCAGCAAGTATAACTTCATCTCGTTAGAGCATTTCTTCACAAAAATCGCCTCCTTATTGAAATGCTCAATGTACTCTCTGATAGGTTCATCTTTCCTTTGTCTAATCACGGAGAGTGCTTCTGTCGACTTCGGCTGTACTTTGGATGCGGTGAAGTGAGCAAAAAATTGATCAGTGAGTTTGGCCCAGGAGTCTATGGAGTTTCTCTTGAGGGTCTGGAACCAAGACAAAGCCGTTTTTTTCAGGTGAGGGGAAAAATCTTGCATTTGACGGGTTCTTGGGCACCTCGGTACTCCATGACAGTGTCAAAGCAACCGACATGCTCATCCGGATCAGTTGTGCCATCGTATGAGTCCAAAGCTGGTGGTTTCTAAAGATGCTTTGGGATCGGAAACTTCACGATCTTGGAGGTGAAAGGACCAAAAGTCTCACACGTGTCATTCTCTTCATCACTCTGCAGAGAAGTGGACGAAACAGAGTGAGCACGACGGCGACTAGAAGTGCAGTCTGGTGACTTCGCTCGGCGCCACGAGCAGTGGCGGCCCTGCAAGGTGGTGTGTCACTGCTCGCGGTCGTGCCTCTGCGACAGGGAGAATGACTTGGAGAGTGGCGGCGACGCGACAGAGAGTGTTTCGCCTCAGGCCCTGAGGATAGGCTGTTTGGCAAAACTCTTTCACGTAGCCTTTTTTTCATTTCTTCTTCTTCCGCGAGGAGAGTGGATCTGAGATCTGTGATGGTGAGGAGGAGAGCGATTTGCTGCGGCGGAGTGCGGCATGTGAGGATCGGTGCGGAGTTGTGTCACGGCAGCGACGATGAACGGAATGGCGAGTCTCAGATTCTCTAGATCGCTAAGGTGGCAGAGAATTCTGATCCTGTCTGTTTTCGATTTGCGTAGCTACGCGAACCGAAATTTCTTTCTGCTAATTCTCCATGTGATCAAGGCGCTGATTCTGAATCTGCATCGCTTCAGTGTGGCTTCGCATAAACTCGCAAAACTCACGGAGGAGGAAGGTGGCGGTAGGAGCGGTTTCACCTGTTTCAGTTGTTGCCGGAGCAATGATGAGCGAAATAGCATCGACCTGAAGCGGAGGAAGGTTCCTCGACCTTTCGTATTCGACGGTGAACGGTACTCGTCCAGGTTGAGGTTGATCCACCGGAACGATCGAAGGATTCGGCGGATTCAGATCCGTGTGGAGTTGAGAACTGTGAGTTGCGATGGTTTGCTTCGATCCAGTCATCGTAAACGACGAAGAGAAACTTCGGAAGAGATGAAATCGAAGACGACCCCCACAGACGGCGCCAATGTTCTGAAGTAGAACTCAGAGGACGACCGGAGTGAAGCAGTGCGGCGGTGCTCGCAGTGGTTGACGACGACATGCGGGATGGTGTACCTGCAAGGACTCCGATGCCTAAGTCAGTTTAGGTAGGAGGTGAGGTAAGCAGGAGAATGAATGAAATCGTACCTGGATCGTGATGAAGATCCCTTTTATAGTGCTCGGAGACGGTTATCGAGATATAACCGCTCCCGCGAGATCCGGGGTGCCATCGGATCTATGCCAGGCTGTGATGAGCTGGCATAAAGATCTGAAGACTGTTGGATCTGCCAGGTCGACATGACTACGAAGTGGAGTAGCCAACTGTACGCGATACTGGGCCTTCGCCGAGCGCTCTGCTGGATTGGGCCTTGGCCCAGTCCGGAACAACTTGATTTATTTAAAAATAATAGATCTTTATTATTTTATTAAAAAATAAAATAATATAAATTTTTATAGATAAAAGTAATTGATACTTTTTTGTTGAATTATTTTTATAAAATATTATATCTTAAATATTCTAAAAAAAACAACTACGTTCTCAATATTAAAACTAATTAACATATACACATGATTATAGTTATCAAATTATAAGAATTCTAAGTGACTATTTAAAAGATATACATCAATATAATAAATTGTAATTATTTTAGCATGTTTTCGAAGAAATCATATTTGTTTTCATACAAAAGCAATTCATATTTTTATCAAAATACAATTTTTTATACCACTCCGTGTATATTGTAAAATACGATGATTATTATTTTTTGTAAATATAATATATATAAAAATTGTTTTTGCCACAAATAATTAAATCATGTATAAAAAATAGGTTTTGTGTCATAAAAGCAAATTTAATTAAGTTTACATATATTTGATGTAAAACCGAAAATTTTGATTAAATATATTCCTTTTTTTACACGTTTTATCATATTAATAATTAGAGATGTTTTTGTAGACAATATCAATTAATAATTATGTAGTACATTTTTTGCATACAAATTCAAATAATATTTTTTGTATATATTAACAATATTTATAGAAAATTATTCTCAGATTTACATATCCATGCATGACACGTGTTTTATACTCTTGCATGACAATGGTAGATCACACACACACAAACAACACTGTAGTTTATAAAACATTTAAATTATACCCAGTTACCAAAGTGATTGGTTGGTTTGAAGCGTAACAATCTCCCTTCTAATATTCTGTGCGAAGGCAAATCCTTGCAGAGAACACAAACTATTTAAATTATTTGACTGATTCTAAAATTATGCGCTGGACTATATGCAGAAACTACACATAACAAAATATAGAAATTACACATAACAACGACTTGTAATATTATACTATCATTAATCAACGCTGATAATTGAACACAGCACACATACGCGTCAGTACTGACTTGTCCGTACAGTACGGATCCCACTTTTTTTTTTCAAAATTTTTTTTTTCAAATTTTTCTTTTTTATTTGGTTAACGGAGTTCACTTATCTGGTTAATGGTTCATATTATCCGGTGAATGTCAACCATGAAACTTAACACATTCCATTTATTTATCTGATTAACGAAGTTCACTTATCTGGTTAATAGTTCTTATTATCTGGTGAATGTCAACCCTGAAACTTAACACATTTCATTTATTTATCTTGTTAACGAAGTTAACTTATCTGGTTAATGGTTCACATTATCGGGTGAATGTCAAACTCACGTTCCATTTATTTATCTGGTTAACGAAGTTCACTTATCTGGTTAATGGTACACATTATTTGGTTAATGACAAAAAAAATTATAACCAGTTAAAAAAAATCTAAAATAAATAAAAAATATTTTTTTTTTTGAAAAAAAATTGTCCATACAGTACGGACCGTATGTTCGTACAGTACGGACCGTATATCACTACTAGAAAAATCGAAAATACCGACGGACATTAGAGACGGAATTATTCCCGTCTCTATTAGAGACGAAATTAGAGACGGAAAACGCTACTTAGAGACGGAAATCGAACTTTGCAATTTAGAGACGGCATATAGAGACGGAAAATTCCGTCTCTAATATATTCCGTCTCTAACGCCGTCTCCAACTGGTCAACGTGGAATTGAAAATGGCCAAACTTTATTCAGAGATGGAATTTAGTGACGGAAAAATTCCGTGGCAAACAAATTCCGTCTCTAAACCCGTCGCAAACTTATCAATTGGGTACAACATATTGTAAAAACAAAGTTAGAGACGGATAAATTCCGTCTCTAACAATTCCGTCACTAACATCCGTCTCTAACAATTCCGTCACTAAAATCTGTCTCTAATGGTTTTTTTTTTTGGTAGAAAAGATGACATCTCTAATGATGTTTTAATTTTAATTATAATTATAAATTGTTTTTGAATTTTAAAAATATTGTATTATTTATGCAAAATATTTATTACTATGACATTAAAGTGTAAAATACATAATATTTTTTAAAAAATTTTCATAAATATATATATTAATTTTAATCACATATCCTTTAGCATTTTTTTTGATTAAAAGTATTTTTGCAAATTTTATTAAATAGTTATATAATTTAATTATTGAAAATGTTAAAAAAAATTAAATCCCTCCATTTTTTTTTCATTTCCTCTCATTCCCTTCCCAAACTCATCGGCCTATCCTTCTCAAATCGTTCTCGACTCTCTCGTCCCTCTCGTTCTCGCCTCTCTCGTCCCATTCCTCTCGTTGTCCGCTTCTCGTTCTCACCTCTCGATCCTCTCCGTTCCCGGCCTAATCTCTCTCTCACGGCCTATCCTGGCTCTCACCTCGTTCTCACTCTTTCATTTCCCTCTCGTTCTCGCCTCTCTCGTTCCCATTCCTCTCGTTCTCACTCTCTCGATCCCTCTCTCGCTCCCAAATTTAATCTCTCTCTCTCACCCCTTCTCTCGTTCCCCGTCGCTCTAATCTCTCTCAGCGCCCCTTTCTCTCGTTCCCTGTCGCTTAATCTCTCTCGGCGCTCCTTTCCCTTTCTGTTTTGTTAGTTGCGACTAATTTGGCTCATTTTCGTTAAGCCGTTGAAGAAGGGTTCGTTCTTTGAGATTTGATCTGTCTTGAGGTTTCGGCTGATCGCTGGAGCTTCTTGTTGCTCTACCAAGGCAAGTGTTTCATTTTGATTCTCTTTGTTTGTTCGATTCTATGTTTCATATTTCTTTCTGTTTGATTCATTTGTCGGTGGTGTTAGTTATTGAGTGAGATAGTTAGCTTAGTTTGTTAATGGTCTAGCTTAGCTTGTGTTAGTCTGCTTTTCTTGATTGTATATATATTGTTAATCATCAATGAGAAAGCACTTTTGCCATTTTGCATATTGTAATAACATCTTTGATCTTTTATTGTTTTGGCTTGGAGTTGTCACACATTTTAATCTAAAAGATTCCATATAATCAATTACTAAGCCATTGTTTTCAAAGCTTGATTGCTGAAGGGTGCTTTATTCTGATTTTATGAATGGACCTCGAATTTTGTCTAGCATTCAATTGGTATTGACCTCTCTTGTGCTTAATGAAAATGTTGACAACTACATTTGTTAGTGATAATAAAAGAGTACCTAATTTCTTGACACTTGAAGCAATGTGGAGTATGTTACGCTACAAGAAGACTAGCGTAATCGATGCTGACAGAGAAGAATACCTTGCTATACTCACTAAGAAAGCAACTTCAATTCATATTGTCTAATTGTTAAATTGGAATAACCTGGTGGACTTGTGTTTCAATATGCCTAACCCATATTGACTATTCTCTGTAAATAAGAAATGCATTATGTCTTTATTTTTTAATTAGCATGGTTATTTGTGTTGTCAGGGTCATCAATCAAAGGGAGTACCACCTATTCCAAAGCTTTTATTGCGAAAGAGGAGGTCATTTAAGAGATATCCAAGTAAGTTTGCTAGAATCAATCATCTTTTTCTCTGTTCTAAGAGTTTTTTAGTAGAAAAAATGATTTGCACACAGCCATTAGTTGTTTAGTTGATAGTAACAATTTTGATATTAGATATTTGATTTATCTATTATGTATAAAAAGTGTGTTTTTTTATTGAATAGCCCATTAGGTAGATAAGTGTGTTTTTTTATTTGATTTACCTTACTTTGATTCATATAGCAATAATATTAAAATTAAAATGATGGTCCCCATTAGGTAGATAAGTTACGTGGATCAAGATGCACGCACTCTCTCACTACCTAACAGCAAGACACACAGTTTTGAAACAAGCAAGATCTCTATTAGCGATAGATCCAACATTTAGCAATTTTCAAACCCAAAATCATGATTACAGGTAATACTAACTAATTCAATGAGGTTGTCAACTATTTCTGCAATCTCCATATGTAGTAACTCACGATTATCACGATTATCCTTTCCATCCTACAGATTATGCTCGTCTCACTTGATTATAGTAATAAACATTTTAAGAAAGGGAAAATGGAAATTTTATAGCCTTAAGGGAAGAGCACATGTCCATGACAAGAACACAAGTCATTGATGTCATGTGTCGATGCACTTAATGTTAGACAAATCAAAGTTGTTTTCTTTATACTAATTGGGAAATCAATTAGTTTTGGTTACTTTGCCATGTCGCCAAAGGGTGACATATCTTGCCTTTGCACAACTAGTGTAGCATGTAGATGTATCAATTGTTGCCCACATTGGTATCATTGATTTGATTTGATGATTGACACTTGATCTTTGAGATATTATTTACATGTACAATCCTTTTGTTTTTCCCTAAGTTTGCTAGAATCAATCATCTTTTTCTCTGTTCTAAGAGTTTTTTAGTAGAAAAAATGATTTGCACACACCCATTAGTTGTTTATTTGATAGTAACAATTTTGATATTGTGATTAAAGGAGCATAACCCTATATTATGATTTACATATTCTTACTTTTTATTGTGATTAAAGGAGCATAACCCTATATTATGAAGTTAGTTATAAATTTTTCTATTGTGATTTGTAACACCTGAGGACGAGATCGACATCGTATTAGGACGACGTATCGAGACCTCGACCAAGACCTTGTGTCGAGATCCCGTGCCAAGATCGTTTACCGAGATCATTTGCCGAGCTGAGGAGACCACGTGCACTAGCTGCTGAGCTGAGGAGGTCGCGTGTCGAGTTGATGAAGTCGCGTACCGAGCTGATGAGGACGCATGTCGAGCTGAGGAGGCCGCGTTCACGAACTCGTGTTAGAGCCTTGTGCGTTTGCACGAGCACCCTTGTCGACATCGTGTCGAGATGACACCTCGTATTCTTTCGAACGTTATTCAGCGCTATTATTATATTGTTTGTAATTATTATATTGTCGGCTTGACCGTTCTCGTCGTGTGTCTAGACCGTTGACCGACAGAGTAGAAGGTAATTATGAGAGGAACGATTAAACGGGTAGATGATTGATGGGATTGGCATCTTATAGCTGGAGTTACGATTATACCCCTTTCTCACCAGCTGTATACCACGACCGATTCCCTCAAACACTCATTTCTTTTTCTTCTTTCTTTCTTCTTCCTTCCTTCTGCTCTGAGTTTCGTTGTTTTTCTCCAAGAATTTCCATCGACGAAACCGTGAGTTCCATCGAGATTCTGCACAAGCTTTCTTCATCAACCTTGTTCATCATCATCTTCTCGACCCATATCTCGCCTGTTCGACCATCACCATTGAGGTATGAAGAACAGATTTTTCTTTTTCTCGTATACTCTTGTTTAGCTATTTCTTCTTCCATTTTTAGCCAGTTTTATGCTTCCAAATCATGTCAAATTGATGGGTTTTCTTCTTCACAATATTACCTATCTTTCTAACCGATTAATTGGGCTTGTAAAACAAATTTTCTTCCTCTGTTTTTCTGCAATTGGCAGTGCCCAGAAACCCCCATTTTTGGTCTATTTCGATTTCTTGTTTTTTTGTTTGTTGCTTCTGGTTGTTGTTGTTGTCGATCTATCTGTTGAAGCATCAGATAACTTTTTCATGAATTTTTGATCGAAATCCCTAACTTTGTGTTAGAGGAAAAATATATTTCAGTTCTTGAGTTTTATATTTTTCTGGGTTGTGGTTGAGTTTGGGAAGAGAGAACTAAGTGTATTAGAACCCATAGATCGATCTGAGTTGTGTTTGTTTTAGGAAGTCTGATTCCCGAGATCGGGTGATTTTCGAATCGAGGTGTACGGGAAAGCGAATCCAAGGACGTGGAAGCAGCGGAATCCAGATCGAGAACTGTACGTGTCGAGGTCGACTGAGAAGCGTACGTGTCGAGGTCGATCGAAGACAGCCGTGTCGAGATCGAGTAAGAGAAGTCGTTGTCGAGCTCTTTGAAGACAGCTGTGTCGAGGTCGTTGTCGAGCAGCATTAACTTGGAGTTCGGTAAGGGCGCTTCACATTAATACTTTCGTAGTATGCTAGCGTAAGGGCATTTCATATTCTACGTGGTTATGTTATTGTGTATGGATTTCCTGATTTGTGTCGAGCTTGAAATGTTGTGATATGATTGAGTTTTTGCATGTATTTAATATGTGATTGAATATATGTCGTGAATTGTGTATTGCATGTTGAATTGCGTTTCTTCATGTCGAGCTTGCTCTTTTTATTTGACATGCGGTTGAATATCTTGTGTTTAACTCTTTGAATATCGTATGCAAGTAATTGTTCATCGAGTGAGCGAGCTAGGTGAGTCGTATGACGCGTTTTGAGCCGTGACCCGGATAATCGAGGGTGCTAGGTCCCCTTTGTTTACTGGAGATTGACTAGACGTCGCCACGCTATGGGACCCGGGAAGTTGACTGGCCCTAGGGAGAGCGAGGATCCCAAGGCTTCGGCTGGACTTTCCGACATACGGTACGGCGTGTGCATTCCGGAAAAATTGTCGAGTCGAGAGAAAATGGATTTGCGAGTTGTGTCGAGTTTAGAGTGAGATGGTCGAGTCACGTCGGTGAATGTTATACTTTGCTGTTTGCTTATATTTTTATGTCGAGCTTATCTTGAATTGTTGAGAAGTTGACCCTTTCCCGTGGTGCCTTCAATCCATGACGGTTACCCAGGCGATGTCGAGGGCGCTGGGAACTCGACAGTAGATGATGCCGAGGAGGAGCTCGACGAGGACCCGAGTGACGACCTGTACTTGTCGTGATTGATTGTTTGTTCGACGTATTTCTTTTGATGACTGTACCTTGTTTTCTTTTGGAGTAGTATGTCGTGACCAGTTTGGGCAGTGTTGTTTTGTTGTTTCAGGGTAGACTGGTGGTCTTACTTTTGGAGCAAACCCCTGCGTGGGAGTTCTGAAGTACCCCAGAGTATGATTGCTCTTTTGAAGACGACATACCTTAGGTGTATTTTCTTTATACATTGCTACTCTGTATTTTGTATACATTATTATTTCGAGTGATATATATATGTATGTTATGCATGTATGTTTTAGTAGAATTTAAGTCTTGTGTCTTAGTTGCACCATGTTTCAAAAGTCAGTAATTACTCGATGTGCACGAGTTGGTTTTATAAAAAAAAAATATATCGTATTTTTAAAAGGCACAAGAGTTTCGTTTTTAAAACACATCTCATACAGGTTTATTTTGAGCTTGGTGTGTTGAGCTCGGTAACTCGAGCTCGGTATATTGAGCTCGGTAGCGGTCCGGAAACGGGTCGTTACATGATTTACATGCCACTTGTTTTAAATTAGAGAAAAATGGAAGTTCCCGAGCATCGCAAGTGGATGGTTAAAAGGGTTGGTCCTGATAAGAGAAGGGTTACAAATGAATTTATGACAGGGGTTGTCGAGTTTCTTAAGCTTGCTTGTACACAAGAAAGTTACAAAAAAAGAAGAAAGCTGAGATACCCATGTAAAAAATGCAAGTGTAGGAGGTTTCACATAGTTGACGATGTCAAGACACATCTTTGTAAGAAGGGGTTCATGGATGGTTACTATTATTGGACTAACCACGGTGAAAAAAGGCCTCCGATTCCACCAATGGTTTCAAACAACTCCTATTATGGAAGTAGTGAGGCTCGAGAAGACTTCATTGAGTATGAGCAGATGGTAATGGATACTGCTGGACCATCTCTTGGTTCTTATCTTGAGCAAAATGGATTTCGTTGTGGAGAACAAATGAGGGAAGATCCTAACCCAGAAGCCAAATTTTTTTTTGATATGTTGTCTGCTGCGCAAGCTCCCTTGTATAACGGTTGTGAAAGCTACTCTGAACTATCAGCTTCAGTGGAAGCTTTAAGTATCAAATCTGACTTCAACAACTCCGAGACTTGTTTTAATCGGTGGGTAGATTTTATCAGAAATGCTTTGCCAGATGACAATCGAATGCCTAAAAACTTCTATCGTGCAAAGAAGTCAGTGGAAAAGCTTGGATTAGGTTGCATAAAGATTCATTGTTGTCCAAATGGATGCATGATTTATTATTATCCTGATGATAAACATCTTCGTAACTGTAAAATATGTAATGAAGATCGTTACAAAAGTGTCATTAGAAATGGTAAGGTTAAAGAAGTTCCTTTGAAAAAGATGTGGTATTTCCCCATTATTCCAAGGCTTCAAAGACTTTATTCTTCGATGCAAACTGCAAGTCAAATGAGATGGCATCGTGAGAATGTGAGAGAGTCAGGTTATTTATCTCATCCATCGGATGGAGAGGCTTGGAAGCATTTCGATGAAAGATACCCTGAATTTGCAATGGATCCTCGGAACGTGAGGTTAGGGTTGTGTCTTGATGGATTCGCTCCATTTGATAAAACCGGTCGACTTATTCATGTTGGCCGCAATTCTTACTCCTTACAATCTTCCACCTTGGATGTGCATGAGAAGAGAGTTCTTATTCTTAACCATTATAATTTCTGGCCCTAAGAATCCAAAAAATAAAATTGATGTGTACTTGCAGCCACTTATAGAAGACCTTAAACTTTTGTGGAATTCTGGTGTTATGACTTATGATGTCTCACTACAATAGAATTTTGTCATGAAAGCTTGTTTGTTGTGGACAATTAATGACTTTCCTGCATATGGGATGTTGTCAGGTTGGATGACAATGGGAAAACTTGCTTGTCCAATTTGCATGGAGTTTTCAAAAGCATTCACCCTTCAACATGGTCGTAAGACATCCTTTTTTGATTGTCACCGCAAATTCTTGCCACTTGATCATTGTTATAGAAGAAATAAGAATGCTTTTAGGAAGAGACAAGGCGAGACATCATTTCCCCCACAAAGGTTGACTGGTGAAGAAATGTTGGAAATGGGAGATGATTTACGTAGCATAATTGTGTCCCCATATGACAATTTGCCAGGGTATGGAGTTTTTCACAATTGGACCAAAAAGACCATCTTTTGGGAGTTACCATATTGGAAAACTAATCTTCTCCCGCATAATTTAGATGCCATGCATATTGAGAGAAATGTGTTTCTCAATATCTTGTACACGGTCATGGACACCAAGGACAAGACAAAGGACAATTTTAAAGCTAGACTGGACTTAGCAGAGATTTGTAGACGAAAAGACCTAGAGCTACAAGATGGTGGAGGGCAAAAGCTAAAAAAGCCTAAGGCAAAATATGCATTAACTAAGCAACAAAGATTGTGTGTGTGTGAATGGGCCAAAAAACTAAATCTTCCGGATGGGTATGCCTCTACCTTGTCTAGGTGTGTTGACATGCGGGAAGCAAGTTTATTTGGAATGAAAAGTCATGATCGCCATGTGTTTATGCAACGCTTGCTCCCAATTGCATTCAAAGCTCTACCAAGCCTATTTGGAACACACTTACGCAGTTCACCAATTTTTCCGAGAGCTTACTTCACCTCTACTAAAAGAGGATAATTTACGTGCAATGGAGCAAAATATTCCAATCATTTTGTGTAAACTTGAACAAATATTTCCCCCAAGTTTCTTTGACTCTATGGAGCATCTTCCAATTCATTTGCCATATGAAGCTAAAGTTGGTGGTCCTGTGCAATACCGCTGGATGTATCCTTTCGAAAGGTTGAATCATCTATCCTATTTTTTAATAAGTATCATGTGGTATTCGTTGTAGTAATGTCTTCAATTAATTTTATTAGGTTTATTCGTACATTAAAGGACAAGGTCAAGAATACAGCTGCTGTTGAGGGTTCTATTTGCGAAGCTTATTTAGTGGAGGAGACCTCTACATTTATGCCTTACTATTATCCACCCGAGGTTCCATGCAGGAGGACTAGAGTGCCACGAAATGATGATGGAGGTGAAAGTTGCCCGATTGGATCACCTTTATCTATCTTTAATTATCCCAGACGTCCTTCTGGAAAATTGACATCTTGTATCTTAGAAGAAAGAGAAATTAGAGCTGCACATCTATATGTTCTTCTGAATTGTCCTGAAGTAGAGCCGTTTTTGAAGTAAGTTCATAAATTATTCTTTTAGTTACCTATATCATTGACAAATAATGAAGTGACTTTACATGTGAACGCGGTGCAACATATATGCAAATATGCTACAGGAACTTGGTACAAGTGACTCAGAAGTTGACAAAGAAATTTCCAAATCATTTCCTGATTGGTTTAAAGAATATGTATGCGGAATTAAATCTCCCTAAATTTGTGATCTTAATTACGTTTCTTGTTAGGTGAAACTAATTTAACCATTTTTGAAATAGGTACTAAAGAACCATAATGAAGATGCCTTTTTGAGGAGTTTGGCATGGGGCCCCAAGAAAAAAGCCAACAAATGGCCAATGTATTTTGTAAACGGATACAAGTTTAATACAAAAGGTCATAGTCATGGGATGAACACAACAAATTGTGGTGTATATGTCCCGTTATCAAGTACTCATCAATCACAGGTTAGTTAGTTGTCTTGGGTTTAGGTTTCAAGGAAGTGGAGAGATTTGGCAAGGCCTTTTGAAAAAAGTAGTTGAGTTCCATTCTGGAATTTTATTTAGAGTAACAAAAGGTCAAATCAAGTGGATCTTATAACTTCTTTCCATTTTCCCTTTTACAATAAAGGTTATCTTCGTGGATATCTACATCTATGTGCATATATGTATGGATTATGGAGGTAGGTGTTGGTGTCGTGCGCCAATTACAACCGTTTAATTGTATCGAAAAGGGGATGTAATTGTGATGAGTCTGTCTCTGTATAGGAGAGCATGGCGTTGTATGAGGAAACACAAACACCTCTAGTCTACCGTTGTCATAGTGTATATGATGGTTTAGTATCTATGCTGAGTTAGTTAGTACTAAATTCCCCAATGTTTTTCCCCCCTCTATTCTTTTATATCCGTGGTTGAACTTCTCTTTTTAGTTTTAAATTTATCTATTTGGTTTGTTTTACTGTCTCTTATTTTCTAAACCAAGTTTGGTGCAGATGCAGGGGCAAAGAAAATTGTTCATTCCAGCATTGGTTATTCATTTTTTTCTGGGCATATATTTTGTTGCTGCATGCATTTTATGATCCCTCCTTTTCATTCTAGCCAAATATAAAAAATTGTTCTAATCCCTCTTACTTTTTATTTGTTGCTGCATGCACTTTCTACTTTTTATTTTCACTTCCACCATTTGATTTTACTCTACAATTATTTTTTTCTCCAACATCTAAACATCTCACTGTGGAGAATAATTTGTTTTCAATTCAGTTAGATTTGGAGAATAATTTGGGGAAGAAGATCTTTGCTACTCTGAAAGCTCTAGGTCATTAATTAGTTTGGGAAAAAAGGAGAAAAAACTCGATTTGGTTATAACCTGTAAGCTACAGCCCCAATTTGTTCCAGAACCTTATAAGGCCCATAAAACCTTGTACTGAGCAATATTTTGGATAACAAGGACCACATTTTCTGGTAGTCTAATATTTTGGAATTCAAAGGAGCAATATGCTTAACAATCATCAGTCAATTAAACATTTACATTTCATTATGATGGCTGGCCAGTGAACATTTCTGTTGTTCATTTTTCATTGCCATTCTCTCTTGGTTATTTTCTTTTTCTGTTCATTCTTTCATTGTATAAATGACTTTTGTTTTGTAGTCAACATACAAATGGCTTGAAAAGGATAAACACAATATCAGAAAGTGCTTTAATAGCAGGGGATCTCTTGCACTTAAAAATGCTTTGTTCAAGGTGCGTAGTGGTAAAGATCAAGGTACTTGGATTGGTGAAGACAATTTAGAACAATTAAAGATTCAATGGCAAGAGGAGGGTTGGCAAAAAGTTTCAATGACTAATAAGCAAAACAGACAATCTCAAGATGGCGCCAATGTGCACAGTGGAGGATCTATATCTGCAAGAGAACATGTCAAGAAAATGGTTAGTAATTCTTATTTAGAGCATCACTATTTAATTAAATTCTTACTAACTTGATGTTTGTTAGATATTCTTTTAGAAGGTGGAATTAAATAGGGAACCAACAAATTATGAGCTTTATGAGCGACTTCATAGGCCAAAAGGGAAACCAAATGAGTGGTTCAATGAAAAACAAGCAAAAATAGCTATATGTATACACTAGCCTTAAAGTAATATATCTTTTAACTAAAAATATATACTAATAACTCTTTTTTCAGGAAATCTACGAAACACAAATGGCTGAGAAACAACTTCAAAGTGGTGAAGGTAGTAGTCAGCAATCTACCCAAGAGTCTGCTAATGGTATATTCTTAGAAGTTGTTGGAGGAATCAACAAAAAAGGACGCATATTTGGATTAGGATCTCAAGTCGCAATCATAAAGCATCTTCAAAATCTTTTCCCTCCATCTCTACTGATTTAATATCAACAGAGCAAGTTACTGCAATGGAAGCTAAAATTCAAGCATTAACAGCTGAACTTCAAGAGAAGACTCATGAACAAGAAGCGCTAAAACAAAAGATGGACCAATGGGAGCAAATGTTTGCGAGAGTTAATTGGAAGACTTTACTTATCCCTGCAAGAGAGGATGATAATGACAACAATGAGATGGGTGATGATCCTTTGTGTTGATTAGTTTCATTTACATGTTATTGTTAGATCATATATTATCTTTTATTTTGTGTTTTGGACAAGTTTATAATGTGACTTGCCATAAACATATTCCGAATTTCTTTTTGTAATGCACTTGTTACTTTATGTGATGTCAATATCCTTTTGCATTATAATTTTAAAATTTGTGTTGATTGAAATCGAATGAATTGATCATTTAGTTAGCAAAATGTACTAAAAAAAAAAATTAGAGACGGAAAACCCAGCCGTCTCTTATGTTAGAGACGGAATTTAGAGACCACCATGGTAAAATAAAAATTTGATAGTTTAGCGACGGAATTGGAGCTCCGTCTCTGTTAGAGACGGAATTGTTATGAAGCCCGAATTTCTAACAGCGACGGAAATTTCATCTTAGAGACGGAAAAATTCCATCTCTGATTAGAGACAAAATTTTTTGTCCGTCGCTAACACCTCTGCGACGCCAAAAACAGCCACGGATTCAGTTCCGTCTCTGATTCCGTCGCTAAAGCGATTAGAGACGGAAAATACTCAATTTAGAGACGGATTATGTCCGTCTCTATTTTCGATTTTTCTAGTAGTGTAGTATACGTATCTGTGTCAAAAAATGTGTTCAAAAAATATTTTTCATCATTAATAGTTAGTAACATAATATTTTTTTACATTCCATTATCGAAACAAATTAATCAAATTAATAAATTACTAAAAAAAGTTAAACGTACCCGTGCATGTCACGGGTCAACATACTAGTTTAACTACATTTTAATTTATGGCAAAATTTATATTAAGTTCCAACTATTAAGTTCGTCTTGTTATTTGTTAAATACACACAAATATTCATGAAACAGTTTCACCTTATCCACTCTTTGAAACATGATATGACAGTTAGCGACAGTTTTCTACTTTTCTCTGTTAAAAACATGACAAACTTGACAGTTTTTCTGCTTTTTTATGCGCCTTTTCTACTTTTCTGATATGAGTTTTGTCCTTTAATTTATTATTTTTCTTTCCCCTGCTGTTGACATTAAAATACATTGAGCACACAAGTGATTTAACACATAGGTGCAGATAATTGTGTAGTTTTTTAAGTTTCAACATCATTCGGTGGATTAAGGAATCACACGTTAATATATATATATATATATATATATATATATATATATATATATATATATATATATATATATATATATATATATATATATTGACGAATCACACGTTAATATTGAAACTATGAAACAATATATATATATATATATATAATCTATCTTTTACACATATGTTTTATAAATAAAAAAAATCAATCCTGTAAGAATTAATTAAAATTGCTTTTTTGAGAATAATTAATTTACATTGTTAAATTTATGAAAATGTATTAATTTTTCATTTTTATGTTTTATCTTTAACCAAAATATTTAATTATTAGTCTTTTTAACTTTATGTTTTTTGACATAATGTAAAATATTACTCCCTGCACATAATTTAGCCAAAAAGAAATATTTTTTTGTTTTCAATTATCTAGAATAAATTGTATATATGTATAATGATTTAAAGATATTCTATTATTGTTACATACGCTATGGAGACCGTCATTTTGCGTAAATTTATGCATCTCATAAATATATAGTATACCATTATTTAACATTTGTTTATGTCAATAAATATATTCAAAATAATAATTTTTTCCACAGGTTTTGTGTCAATTGTAATTAAAAAATTGGCAAAATTATGTTTTTGGTCCGTTTACTTTAGGGTTCGGTTTGATCCCTTATATATTAAAAGTTTCGACATAGTCCCTTATGTGTAAAATGTGATTCCCCTTGTTTTTTTTTTCTATTCGAATTGGTGGTATAATATTCGTAACATAAGGGACCAATTTGAAACTTTTGATACATAAAGGACCGAACTGAAACCTAGAATAAAGATAAGAGACTAATTCGAAACTTTTAATAGATAAGGGACCAAACTGGAACTTAAAATAAAGATAAGGAATCAAAAGCATAATTTAGCCAAAAAAATTCTAACCTGTTTACATTTTTGTTATTGTTTTCAAATTCGAATTTAAATATTTTAAGATAATAAAAAATATTACTCCTCAATCCTGAATTTTGTGGAGGTGTGGAGGTTGAAAAACATTGTTTTATATTTGATTTTGAAAGATTTGAATCCCATTTTAATTTTGATAGTGATGAAAAATAACTGAGATGTAGTATCGCATCTCTTGGATTGCATGAAAACTTTCATGTTATTAGAGTGCCATGCTATAATAACATTTCAGCTATTAATAATAATAATAATAATAATAATAATAAATATCTTGCATTGCGAGAATGGGCAGGGAAACCGAATACATTATTAGGGGATAACACGTGGCATTAATCAAGGATGAGAAAACATGCCTAAATTCACGCTTATTAAAAAAAATTAGTTACCTCCAATTTATTTTGTAAATCTCATATAAAAAAATAAGTGTATTCTCTAAATTACCTTTGACAATAATTATTGCTAAGTTCTTTTTTAATATTTTTAATTTCTTAATTTCTTAATATAAACACCTAGCCTGACACTACATTTATTGTACAGCCGAAACACACTGTTCACACGTTGGGTATATGCAAGCCTTTAACGTTTCACATGGTCTGGTCTTAGTAGCAAAGAAAAAAGTTTAAAAAACGCTACAACTGGTCTCTTACTTCACGTCTTCCTATTCACAATCATGATGTCCCGTGCTATTTTTTTTTTCTGCTTCATTGATGCTTGAATTTTCCTTAAAATTTTCATTTAAACATTTGATTTACCCGCCCTAATTTTTCTTTAAATTGAACTTCAAACTTGTGGCTTGTGCATAGTAAGAACTAGGCTTTTGAGTGTCTCCTTTTTTTCCTTTATAGTGTGTCTAAACTTCTTGAACCTGTCTCTAACTACTTGGAATTGATTTAAACTATCCATGTAATGATTCTGATGTTGTTGGTCTGGGTTTTGATCTAAACGTTCCTTGTAATGATTCTGATGTCGTTGATAGTGCAACATCAGTGATGGACTGCAACAAAAGGCTTCCAAATGTCTCTGATAAAGAAAACAGAGTACCTTCAATTCAATTGGAATATCCTTCTTCTAGTATTATTAGTGCATTTCCCTTTGACTTAAATGTGTACCCATCGTGTGAAGATGTCTTTGAAGATGAGTCTGAAGCTTCCCCACCTAATGATGATGTAGATGACAACATTCATGATCTTTATTTGGATGAGGTTGATGCCATGCTTACTAGTATGTTGGTTTCCACTTGGCTTGAACAATTTGTATTCTGTACAAAAAAGATGAGATTGACACCTAATTAATGTAGCAGGATCCAAACAGTGAACATGATAAAGAAGGTGGCGACACACTATGTCAATACCCAACTCAAATGAGGGACCGTCCCACCATTGTTGTGGTGTTGTCATTTTCCTGGTACCACAAAGGGAAAAGAGGTTGAAGTGTGAAAGAGGAAAAAGACAAAGAACCTTTTAATATGGAGAGTAATGCTGCCCAACCTTTTCATTTGCATATCTCAATATCTAGTTGAGCACATGGAATATGAGTGGTTTCTCAGCAACAAAATAAGCATTGAAAACCAAATTTTAAATTTACTTAAGGGTATTTTTGGAAACATGTCATTAAATAGAATAGGTAGTAGTTACCTTTTGCTTATATTTTGGAACTAATATTTTGGATTTTTTTTTTTTGCTTATATATGAATACAGAGAGAGTATAAGTACAAAATATTTGTTCCAAAATATAAGCAAAATGTAACTACTACCTATCCTATTTAATAACATGTTTCCATAAATACCCTTAAGGAAATTTAAAATTTGGTTTTCAATGCTTATTTTGTTCCCGAGAAACCACTCATATTCCCATGTGCTCAACGAGATATCAAGATATGCAAATGAAAAGGTTGGGCAGTATTACCCTCCATATTAAAAGGTTCTTTGTATTTTTCCTCTTATAACACCCCGATTTTCATAGCGCTACTGATCTAAACTCAACCTCTAAATGCGGAATGGTTTATAAATATAATACTTGCCTTGTCCTTGAAAGAAACACGAGAATTTTTTTTTTCTTTTTAAAACTCATTTGCAAAACACAAGTCAGAGTATTACAGCGTTTTTGAAACATGGTACAAAACTATAATGCAAAAGAGGATACCACTAAATATGGATACTATACCAAAGGCAATTACAACTTTTCGAGTTTGAGTGCAAAAAATAAAAATTCTATACCAAACTAGGAATACACCTGGAATATGAATACTTTAAGCTAAGAACACTCATACTCCTAAGGTACTCTCGGTAGACACCTGCGCAGAGGGTTGCTCCAAAAGTTAAACCTCAGTCAAACTCCAACAAAACGACATCAAAACACTAAGTTGGTCGCCCAAAACACCTACGCCACAACAGTCGGAGTGGTCGAACACTCTCTACCACCTCCACAACTCACTGTCAAGATCCTCAAAAGGATCCTCCTCTTCATCCATCATCACCACCTCCTCATCATCCTCCTCATCTACTGTGAGGTTAATGATTGGGATGGTTGGAGGCACTGCCTAGACCCTAACCTCCTCTACGGGCAAAACCTCTATCCATCCACCGGAACAGCAGCCTACAGTGCCCCAGAATCTGCAGGCTAGAGGACCCACCTGAGGAGTAGGCTCACGAATTAGAATCAGAGAAGAGGGAGAATACTCTAGTACTGGCTTTGGCTCCACTAGAGGAATCGGTGAGTCTATCACCGCGTGAGAGGTGGATGCTCCTACATCCACATCTCTGGACCCCACGCTCTTGCGAGCGGTCCGGCGCAATAAAGATCCTCCAACCCTAGGTCGTCCTGAAAGATAGCCTGTCACGGGACCTCTGATGTAGCTGTAGTGTCTCCATCAGGCTTTGCTCCCAGCCAAGAGTCCATAATACGTTCGAAGGATACAAGGAAGTCCATCACCCTGCATGTCACCTCCACCCGAGTCACCTTCCCGTCCACCCTAGTCATGCCGATCATATCACCTCTATATGCGACCCTGCCGGTGGTGAGATCAACCACCCAAGCATGGGGTATGTTCGAATATGGGAAGTCATAAGTTGTCTCTACCGGCAACTCCATCGTCGTCATTAACTGGGGTGACATCCATGAGAATGTCTGAATAGATAGGGTCATCTTTCCAAACAAACATATAACAGCAATAGCATATACGCAAAACATATCATACTAACAAAAAGCAGCATCATGGCATACAACACTCAAAGAATCAACATAATAAGGATGTACCATAAATCTCTATTGGTTAGCCTATATGCCAATGCACATGATTCGAGAATATCACCACGCTTACCTATACCATTGGGTATTTTCCCGCGGGATACATGTCCAGTACCACGCAAGGATTTACCTGGGACATGAAACTCTTTAATTTCCCTGCAGGGATACTTGTTCAATACCACGCAAGGATTTACCTAATATATGCCGCTCATTTTTCTCTTGACTGTCGATACATACTTGTATCTAGGTCTGGGCTCATTATACGATAGCTCGACACTAGGCTCACGCAGATACCTAAGTTAGCATCAATGTATGCATGAAATGCACCACCACAGTTAGTCACTGCAACTGGATCACTCACGCTGAGTATCCGAGATATTCGACTTATGTTCTAAACTTCCTCCGTTTAGAATCCCACACCATCGTCTCGAAACCTCACCTAATATCCCTGAGTCCTCTTTCTTTGAAAATTTCTACCAGTTGCAAAAAGGTTGGTATTGAAAAATTCCACCAGTAGTTCGAAAATAATTATTTTAATTATTCTAACGCTCACTTTATTCATTTTAAAGAAAAAAGTGATTAAGCCATTACTAGTTAGGGTTTTTAGAAATATTCCACCTTATTGTGTCTCATTGGTTTTAAAAATAAATCCTCTTAGGTTTTTATTTACGAAAAATACCTGACGATTTCAACGACGTAGCTCTCCACACACTTATTCTTGATAAACTCTTTTACTCACAAATTATTGAATGTACACACTCAGAATATATTCAATAAATCACCACATTACATCAACAACAACTCAATCAGAATTACATAGAATCATAATCATATATAATTCAAAATCAAACACCATCAACAATTTGATTATCAAAACAGATACCACATCATCAACTCATGTGTTCATACACCAAAAACAATATATTTGAAAGATGCCCTTACCAACAGGCTTTCCTTCCTCGCTAACGTCACAAACACGATCTCGAACACGAACTCGCACACAACCACAATCTCTACAACCTTAAGCAACAAACACTAGGGCTTTAGAAACAACTTCTAAACTACTAACCTTACTCCTAGGGCCAAGGTTCCACTAGGCCTACTAGGGTAACACCACTCTAAAATTTCTAATTTACAACCTACAGTTCAACTACTAAATCAAGGATTAAAAACAAGGTTTTAAAAACTCCCCAAATTTCTCAAAAATCTTCATAATTTTAACTCAAGAAAACTTTGAACTTTTATTAACCAAAAACCATATCTTTTTTAAAAAAAATCATGGATCTAACTTCCAAACCACATAGTTCTTAAACCACTAACATTTTGATCAAATAAAAGCTGTAAAATCAACATCAAAAACCCTAATTACCTCACGGTTTTCAACCAAAACACTAAACCCCAAATTTTTTTCATCTTTCAAACCTTTCCAACAACAAAGTAAAACAAAACTAAAGATTTGATCACACAATTTCTTAAGACTCCACCATATTTAAAAATACAAGGATTTCTTCAAGATTTAGGTGTTCATTATCTTAAATCATTAAAACATACTTGAATCAAAGATTAAAACTAAATCAAGCATTCTCTGAAACTCTTAAACAACAACAACAACAACAACAAAATCATGAAGAAAACAAGTTTGAAAATGTTGAAATATTCCCCCTTTTTTCTCTTTAAGGTCACGGTCTCTAGGGCACTCAAGGAGGAGAAAAATTTCATTTAACAAAATCATCATCAACAACAACAACAAATTAACAAGTGAATCAAAGTAAATCTTCCCTCAAAACTCTCTCAAGATCACGGCCTAAATGACTCATGAGGAGAGGGAAAAATTCAACTCTTTGATCACTCAAAACCATCATCAACTAACTATGAAAAAAATAGAAGCAAAAGAGTTAAAAATATCACCCACAAAACTCAAAGAAGGCCACAGTTTTGTCCAAGGAAAAAGAGGAGAAATTCTTGATCAAAACTCTTACACTCAAGCTCAAGGTCTTAGCACAAATTAGGAGAAGAAAAAGCAAGAAAATGGAGTGTTTGAAGGGGAGGGAGCTCACGGCCTCACAAGGAAAATGGAGAAGAGAATTTTTTTTGTTCTTCACTACCAACACTTAACAAAATGAAAGAATTTCTTCTCCCCCTTCTAATTAGATAGTTGGCCGACCAAGAGAGAAGAGAGAAAGGAGGGAATGACTCATCACTTAGCACCATGCTTAGGCCATGACTTTAGGTAAGATTTTTACCTTATAACCAATAAGCTAATGACACCTCACATTTAACCCATGCTTTCTTTTAACAACTCTAAGTCAAATCTTGACTCTTTAGTCAATTGAGTCTCGGCATCGTAAAATCATGGTGTCGGGTGATCGCGTTATTGATAGTTCACTCGCTGATTAATCGCATAAATTAATTTACCGAGAAATTAATTCAACACGTGACTAAGAAATTATCGGCAAATAATTTCTTTACCAATAAATCATAAATCCAATTCTAAACAATCATATACTATCACAACAAGCTACAATTCGATTTTTGTCGAAATCGAAATTCGTTAGAATTTTCTCTCGGATAAAAATTAATCGACGATTCAAAATATGACGAAACTTCGTTAGAATTTTTCGATGAGATTTGAACAATGAATTAATAATAATATTAATTCTCAAATATAATTTTATCTTGATGAATTTCATTCACTTTATTAACAGATAAAAATATGCATATTTATTGCGTAATACAACAAAATACAGTATAATAACGTTAATAAAATATAGTAAAACTATGGATGTTACAATACTCCTCTCCCCCAAAATAGTTTCGTCCTTGAAACTAAGCGTCAGAAAACATTCTGGATACTATTCCCTTATCTTGTCTTCTAGCTCCCAAGTTGCATCTCTGGTCGTCTGATTCCAGATCACCTTGACTTGCGAAATTTCTTTGTTCTTCAGCTGCTTGATCTTCCTGTCTGCAATCCTCATAGGGGGTACTTTAATTGAAAGGTCATCCTTCAACTGAATCACATCAGGTTCAATGACATGAGACGGGTCAGGAATATACTTCCGTAATTACGAGACGTGAAAAACATCATGAATATTTGATAGCAAGGGAGGTAAAGCTCTGTGGTAAGATACTGGCCCCACACCACGAAGAATTTGGTAGGGACCGATAAATTTAGGAGTAAGCTTTCTGGACATGATCGCTCGACCAACTCTAGTTGTAGGTGTGACATGAAAAAATACATGATCTCCCTCTTTGAACTCCAACAGTCGTCGTTGTTTGTCGGCATAGCTCTTTTGTTGACTCTGAGATGCTCTCATCTTCTCTCGGATCTACTTCACCTTCTCAGTAGTTTGTTGCCATGTCAAGTCCTACGATCGCGTTCTCACCGTCTTGATACCAGCAAAGTGGCGTCTGACACTTGCGCCCATACAAAGCTTCATACGGTGCCATCCCTATGCTCGCGTGATAACAGTTATTGTAGGTGAATTCGATCAGCAGAAATAGGTCGTCCCAGCTTCCATGGTTGTCCAAAGCATAACCTCCCAGCAGATCTTCAGCGACTGAATTGTTCTCTCTGTCTGGCCATCTGTCTGAGGATGATATGCAGAACTAAGTCTCAACTTGGTCCCTAAAGCTTCATGCAATGTTCCCCAGAAATGAGAAGTAAACTTTGGATCTCTATCGGAAACAATACTTGAAGGCACTCCATGTAATCGTACAATCTCAGCAATGTAGATCTCGGTCAGCTTCTCTACATTCTACATCATCTTACAGCTAAGAAATTAGCAGACTTGGTTAACCTATCGACAATTACCCAAATCAAATCATATCTCCTCTGAGTTCTTGGTAAACCCATGACAAAATCCGTAGCTATGTTGTACCACATCCACTCTGGCATGTCCAACGGTTGTAATATCCCAACAGGTCATTGATGTTCCACTTTCGCTTTTTGACAGGTCATGCACGATGCCGCGTACTCCGCCATTTGCATCTTCGTCCAAGGCGATCAAAACTTCTACTTCAGATCTTGATACACTTTGGCCGCTCCCGAATGTATGCATGCTCAACTTACTCTTGTGCGCCTCATCTAAAATCGTCTTCTTGATCTCCGCCATATCTGGCATGCACACACGTCAAGATGTTGTTTGGTCCAACCTTGAATTCCAGTGCCTTTCCTTGCACAATTAACTCTCTCTTCTCCTGTAGAAGCTTATCACTTGCTTGATGTTCCCTAATGTCATCCATTAGTCCACTAGAGATAGTAATCATTCCAAAACTCAGCTTCCCAGGTGATAGCTCCACATCCAAATGCAAGTCTCGAAACTTTTCCAACAACTCAAATCCTTGACCATCATTGTCGACTAAAATGCTTTTCCTACTAAGCACATCGGCTACCACGTTTACCTTCCCAGGATGATACTGCAGTGTGAAATCGTAGTCCCTAAGAAATTCCATCCATCTTCTCTGCCTCATGTTAAGCTCTTTCTGATCGAACAGGTACTTTAAGCTCTTGTGATCGTTGAAAACTGTAAACGTGCTCCCGTATAGGTAATGTCTCCAAATCTTCAATGCGAAAACCACCGGAGCTAGCTCCAAATCGTGCGTCGGATAATTCCTCTCGTGTTTCTTCAGTTATCGCGAAGCTTACGCTACCACCTTCTTGTGTTGATCCAAACACATCCTAGCCCTTGATGAGAGGCATCACAGTAAACTTCGTAAGGTTCCTCTGGTTGCGGCAAAACCAAAACATGTGAGGTCATCAAATGTTCCTTCAGTAGTTGAAAATTGGCCTCGTATTTCTCTGTACATGCAAAAGGTTGATCCTTCCTCGTAAGCTGAGTAAGCAGCGCTACGATCTTTGCAAACCCCTCAATAAAGCTTCAGTAGTAACCTGCTAATCCAACAAAACTTATATCAGACACTGTCTTCAGCTGTTCCTAAGCTAGCACGATTTCAATTTTAGCTGGATCCACAACTATTTCTTCCTTTGATATCACGTGCCCCAAAAATTTCACTTCTTCCAACCAAAATTCACACTTCGAAAGATTAGCATAAAGCTGCTTCTCCTGTAGAATATGTAACACTTGACACAAATGCTCCTCATGTTCTTCACGGCTCTTCGAGTAGATCAAAATGTTGTCGATGAACACCACTACGAACTGACCCAGAAACAGGTGGAAGATCCTATTTATATAGTCCATGAATACTGCTGATGCGTTTGTCACACCAAACAGCATCACAAGATACTCGTAATGACCAGATCGAGTTCTGAATGCGGTCTTTGGAATGTCTTCAGTCTTCACACGGATCTGATGATAACCGGACTTCAGATCAATCCTCGAAAAGACAGAAGCTCCCCTTAGTTGATCTATCAAATCGTCAAGATGCGGTAACAGGTATTGGTTTCTGATGGTAACTTTGTTGAGTTGCCGATAATCTACACAAAGTCTTGATTGTCCGTCCTTCTTCTTCACTAATAGCACTGGAGCTCCCCACGGCAAAACACTTGGTCTGATGAATTGTTTTGACAACAAATCTTCTATTTGCGACTTCAGCTCAGTCATCTCGGATGGAGACATCCGATAAGGCGCTATTGAATTCGGGCCTGTTCCAGGAAGTAGGTTGATGGAAAACTCGATTTCCCTCACTGGCAGCAAACCCAACACGTCGTCAGGAAAAACATCCGAAAAGTCCTTCACCATAGCTACATCCTTCAACTCGATCTCTTGAGTGACCTCCAAGCTAGCGAGTGATATGTATTCCTGAGCTCCCTCTCTCAAGGAAACTCTGACAGGGTTGGCAGATAAATACTTGGAAACTCTCGGGTCGGGAAAAATTACAATCTTATAGGCATAGTCCAGAAGGATATGGTGGTATGATAACTAACCCATCCCGATGATAACATCCAAATGTTTTAAAGGCAGACATATCAAATTGACAAAGAAATTTCTACTCTGAATAACTATAGGACAATGAAGACATGCAGTGTTGGCAGTTAATGTCTTAGCAGCTGGAGTAGTAACTACTAAGTCGAAAGGTAATGTAGTCACAGGCGATTTCAAACGATTCACACAATCCATGTCAATGGGTTGCATCGGAATCAAAGAGTACAAATTGAAGGTTACCGCAATTTTGCATACCCCCTGAATCAGATCGTCAGAATGCTCTGCGTCTTCTCCATTCATGCAGTAGACTCGGCCTCTAGCAGTCGGGCGGTTAGCTCTTGCAGCGTTCACAGATGGCTATGCCTTTGGTTCCCTACAATCCATGGTGAAATGCCCCGGCTTCTTACAATTGAAACACAAATCATCCTTGGCAGTGCACTTGTCTGCATAGTGCCCTGAATTCCCACAACAAAAGCATCATTGTCCACACCTTTAGGTTGATTTCCCCCACTCCCCGAACTCTTAGACATCGGACGATACTATCCCCGATTGTTCTCTGGGGTCGATGACACGGCTTTTTTTGTTGTTGCTTTCCCTTCTGACTCTAGCCTTGGCCTTAAAGCTGTGATCGGATTGATCCCTAAAAACTGCCCTTTCTCTTCCTACTCTTCATCATCTCGATCTGGATGCACTTCTCGACCAACGGTTGGAACTGTCAGATGCCCAATGGTAGCACTGACTTCTTAACATCATAACGCAGCCCACGCTCGAACTTCTCACTCATCCAATGCTCGTCAACTTGATCGCGAAAAAATCAAAAATACTTGGTCAACGACTCAAACTTGGCGACGTACTCTGACACTATCATATTTTCCTGGTACAAACAGAGGAATTCTTGCTATTTCTCTATCCTTGCATTTTTCGAAAAATACTTGTCTACGAATCTGCCACGAAAGATCTCCAGTTTTCCTCACGGTGCTCAGCATCCAACATCTACCTCGCTCCTTTCCACCAATATTTGGCATTGCCCAACAACAAGTACGATGTGTAGTTGACTTTGACATGCTCAGGACAACGAATTACTTCGAAAATCTTCCCTAACTCCTGTAGCCAAAGGTCAGCCTTCTCGGGATCAGGTTCTCCATAAAACCTTGGCAGCTCGTGCTTGCAAAAGTCCACCAGCCCTATCGCTTCAGCGTTTTGCCCAGCCCGCTCTGTTGTACATCACATTGAGTCATTGCTACTGTTTGTTGTGCCATAACAGCTGCCATGTCCGCCATTACTTGGATCACTCGATCCATCTCCGGGTTCTCAATTCCAGCAAAAGGAATCTCTTTTCTGGGCGGGATTGGGTTCCTTGTAACATCCCAAATTTTTTATGAAAAATTACTTTAGCAATAAAATTCCAGTTACTGGAAAGTAAGTCGTAGGGACTGATCACCTCAATGATTTACTGAGAGTACGAGGAACTATTTTGGCTTATTTTGAATAATTTATTTACTATAAATAATTATTATTCATGATGTCAATTCAAATTAATAGACAGCGTAGACGTATGCTGCTTTTAAGGTGAATTCATCAATTATACTTATTATATAAGTTTTTTGTTTGACGCGGTAACGAGTATTTTTGTTGACAAAGAAAGTGATTGAATTAAATTAAGATCAAATTAAATTTGAGAATTAATATTTTATATTAATTCATGGTTCAAAGATCGTCGAATAATTCTAACGAAGTTTCGTCGCGATTTGAATCACGGGCAGTTTTGTCGCAGATAAAATTTTAAACGAACCCCGATTTCAATAAAAATCGAATCGTAACTTGTAACTTGTTGTGAATATTTTTGAGTGTGTTAGATTATTTTTATTATTTATGATAATTTATTTTTACGCGGTGAATTAATTTCTCGGTTAATTAATTTTCGTGAATTATCGGCCAAGAATTAATCGGTAATGCGATTACTCGACGCCGTGTTTTTAGTACACTTAAGACTCTAGGATTAGAGGGTATTCATGAGAGATGAGAGATTAGATGGGTTAGACTAGTTGATGGGATTAACATCTTACTTTAGAAGTTAGGTGTCACTTAAGTGATAGTTTTTTTTTATGCTTACTCTTTGATTAATTTTTAACCAAGTGTTTAATTGTTATTAAAATTTTTTTTATCCCACCTACTTGGGCAGCATAGCCGCGCCCTCCCTCCCACTCTCTACCTTCATTTTATTTCCATCTTCTTCATTCTTGAGAAAGAAAGCTCCAAGTTCTTCCATGGCTTCATCATCTTCTCACCTTTCATGCAAGATTCTTCCTCACTTCTCCAACCTTCTTTGCACCTAGTTCTTCTTCATCTTCCTACTACCCATTTCATCATACAAGTAAGCCTGAGGACCAATTTCTTCTCCTCCCTTTTCAGCCCCAAAACCGTGGGGGGTGTGTGTGTGTAGGAGATGTTTTTCTTGTTTTATGCTTGTTTTTATGCTTGATTGTTGCTTGATCATGATCAATAGAAGAGATGAGCACTTCATCCCCAAATCCTTGAAACCCTAGGTGCTAACCCTAAGGGAAAAAAAGGGGTTGTGTGATCTTCAAGTGAATCTTACAAATTAGTTGATGATTCTTGCTTAATGGATGCTTTTGTTGCTATTTTAGTGGCTAGTTTTGAATTGGGACTTGGATTGAGTAGTTTTATTAAAAACCCTTGTTCTTGAAAGAGAATTAATTTGGCATTTGATTTGGATTATGCTTTGGTTTGGAAATCATTGTTGTTTTATGAAAGAAATGGGGTATGGATTGATGTTGTCTAGTTGATTGGAAGTTGCAAATTTTTTTTGGGAAAAGGGGAGTATGGCCGCGAGCTCTAAGAGCTTGAGGAGGGATCATTTTTGTGTTTCTTTGACTTATATTATTTTTATTAAATTGTGTTTATGTTTTGGAAAAATTATGGAAGTGATTGGATTGAAAATTTGAGTTGTTTTTTTATTTTTATTTTAAGGCTATGAAACATATAAGGTGAATGGGATTCCTTGAGACCCAAGAAACCAAGTGGAGCCTTGACTTGAGCATTTTGAGAAAAAGTATAAATCTAGTATTGGTTGATGTCTCAAGTTTTGGAGAAGGTAGATTTAGTATTTAAAAACTTTGTTTTTCAACTTAGTGTATTTTCTTTCAAAATAAGTTTAGTTTTAAAATCTTATTCTGTGAGTTGTTGTTATTTTTCTTCAAGTGTAAATGTCTTCTTATTTAAGAAATTTTTTTGGGAAGTTGCCTAGGGAGTTAGAATTAGATCTAAGCCTAGGATTTTACTAAGTTTGCTTATGGTGATAGGAGTTGAGATACGAGTTCATGCAGACTAGGATTACGACGTGTCTGACACGTGAGCTGTAGACCTTCAGTAAGGGCACTTCACATTATAGGTGTTTATGTTTTGTATAGTATGTGTAAGGGATACTTCTAGACATACTTAGGATTTTATTTGTTTTTCGATCAAAGAAGTCTGACTATTTAGTGGGTTTGTTTACAAGAGATTGACGATTGCCCCCAACCCCCCACACTTGTTTGTTACCTCTTTATTAGTTCCATAGAACTTCAAAGGGACGGATTGTGCTATCGATGTTGATGAATGATTGTAATTTGGTAGTGTTTGTTGTATGAGTTATCAAGGAAGCATGACTTGTATGAAATGTATTGTTGGTGATATTGGCTAGTTGAATATTTATTTGATGTGGATGGTTAAATAATTATTTGATTATGCTTGATTGAATTGTCATATGTGTTGATATATTCATTGGAGTTGTGGGAGTATTGTCGTGTCGTTAGAACTTTGACCTGAACAACCTAGGGTGGTGGAAGAGCCCAAGGCTACGGCTGGTGTTCAGCTGATTAGTTTTATTGTCGTGTCGTTAAGGAACTCGACCTGAATATCCTAGGGTGGTGGAAGAGCCCAAGACGGCTGGTGTTCAGCTGCGATGTTCGTCATTCCAGAATCATAAACAGTGGCATATAGTTGCGCCAATAAGGAAGTTGGTGCAACTTTATTGAATTATTCTTTAATGTCAATGACCTACTGATTTATCTGTGTTGAAGCATGAGGTTTCCATATTATATAATGTCTATGTAATATCCTTTGCTGTTGTATATGTTGTCATATTTGTATCTATCTCTTTTATTTTAAGAAGTTGACCCTTGCCCGTGGTTCTTTCAATCAATGAATGTAACCCAGATGACGAAGCAAGTATAGTGTTCGGGATTATTGACCAACGTAGCGGAGGATGGCCTGCCCGGCCTTCTACTTGTTGAACGTGGCAAAACACAAGAAAGGGGGGGTTTGAATTGGGTTTTTAAAAAACTTTTTCGCAAATACAAATGTTTATGAAAAATAACTATTGAATAAACTGTGCAAGGAATAAAGAATAGAGAGAAGAAAGAGACACAGTGATTTATACTAGTTCACTATCACCTGATAGCTACGTCTAGTCCCTTCACTCACTTGAAGGATTTCTCCACTATAATCAACCGATTACACTTGAGAGTACATTTCGCCAAGCTGCTATACTCACAACTTCTTAGAACGACTCAGTGCAGTTGAGTCTCTAAGGTATCAGCCACTATCTTGGGCTAAGTACGATTCAAATAAGAGTTTTGAAACAATATATAGAGATAACTCTCTTCAGAGAGAATTTACAATGAAACTACTTTTAGCACAAAATAACTTTCTTAAAGAAAGAATAAAACAAGATAAGTGCCTTGTTCAAGCGATCTCAGAGACTTGGATGAATTCTTGATTGCTCACTGTCTCTTGATTGGGTAGTGTTTGAGAAGATAGATGTTGATGCTCTACCACTGTAAAAATATTCAAGTTGCTAGATTACACAACCGTGTGTGTTGAAAATCGCTTTGTTGAAATCTCAATTCATGTCTTACTTGATGTGAGGTAGGATATATAGCTAGGGTTGAAAAAGTGCCGCTTGTGACTGCGTCTCTTTTTGTCCGCAGAATGCTTTCTTTTTGTCCAAAGTCAAAGTTCGATCCTCGGAATTTCGCTTGCGAGGATCGCCGCTTTCAAGACGAAAAGCACTCGGTATTATACGCAATGTCAATTAACTTTGTCCTTAGTGTGCTTTTCAAAAATATAGACACTTCAAGCACAAGTTTCCTTGATGATTTTATCCTTTGACATTCTTCTTGTCTAAAGATACCTCGTATAACAAGGTACTTGAATTTTACTATCATAATCGAGCTTCACGGATCACCGATTCTTGTGTGTAGAATTTAATGGGCTATCAAATGGCGTAATCGTGTGTAGGAACGCACTAAGTCTATCATAGAGCACATATAACACAATCATGAGTGTTGGATCAAGACCGAGCGTTGACTAAACAGAGTGTAGTCTCTAGACTGATCTACCGGGCGTTGACTTACACGGGCGTTGACCAAACAGAGTGTAGTCTCTTAGTGATCTACCGCAGCGCTGACTTACACCGGGCGTTGACCAAATGCAGTGTAGTCTCTTAGACTGACCGTCTGCAGCGCGTTGACTTACACCGAGCGTTGACCAAGCAGAGTGTATGTGCCAAGAAGCAGCCAGAGTCGGGCTTTCCAGTGAAATTCAAGATTTCACTAAGTCTTCAAGGCACTTTTCCGAATATAAATACTTTCTCGCACACTTATAACCATGTTGAGAATAAATTGTTCTCTTAATCTTTTGTTATCATCAAAACAATTAAGGGTTATTGTTTCAATCCACTTGATTCCAACAATCTCCCCTTTTTGATGATGACAAATACATATATTGATGAACAATTTTTCTTTATAAAAATATTTATTCAGATGATTTCGCAGGCTCTCCCAATTAAGCATATATAAATATTTCTAAGTGTAACAGAGAGATATTACTGATATAAGTTTGAGCATACAGAATATATTAATCGGGAACACATAATGTATGCATGATGACACTTGGTTGATACACTAGGTTCATCAATTGCTTTATACTCTCTATATTCTTCTCCTTTTGTCATCAGACAAAAAAGATTAAGATGAAATAAAGAACATCACACGTCAAACAAGTATAAAGAAAGATAAAGAGAAAACTTGAGTGTCATAAATAAATTTTATTAGAAATAAAAAGCAGAGTGAACAAAAAACAAACTCAAAGCAAATCTATCAAAAGGAGAAAACTAAAAAGGCAAAAAAATAAAAATCCTAAGGTTTTCTAGGGTTGCTCCATCTCTCCAAAATTTGCCGCACATGAGTAGTCATCAAATCTTGCTTTTTCTCGAGGCTTCACCTTTGATCAAGATGGGATTCCATAAATCTTCACATCGCTTTCTTCAACCACTTATCAAAAACTTCTTTTGGCACAACCTACATTGATTCATTGTCATGTGAAGCCGATCCGTAGATGCAACCATAGCATTGTGTGCGTGTGGTGGAGTTACTGAGTGTCTCTTGGAGGAGTAGGAGGGAGGAGAGGTGCGGTTACTGGTTCCCGAACAACGGACTCTTCTCTTGGAGGAACTCTCCATGTCGTGGCAAAGATGCCATCTCATTTCTTTTATCTTGCTCTTGCCTGTGCTTGTCAAACCAAGTGTTCCACAGACACTCCGGCCTCATACCGATCTTCTTGAAAGAAGATCATTGATTACTTCATCAAATCTATCGTCTCGAGAAACCCCGTAAACGAGATTCCCTGAATCTTTGACTTTGAAGTACTAATGCTACCAATTAAATTGGGAAGAACGTTGGGCACAATTCTTTGGTTCAAGACCAGGCTCGAGAGGGTCCAGTGCAAGTGAGAAGAAGTAGCGGAGGCTCACAATGAGAGATCATCAAGATCATCCCCAGGAGTTACTGCAACGGTCTGGTTCTTCCCGGAGAGGAGAATTTGGAGGAGAGCGATTGAGACATGAAGGGTACCATTATGGAAGTCCGAAGAGGAGTCGTGAGAGGTTGCAACATGCGAAGAGGTTGAGTTTCACACACAACCAGATTGCGGATTCAAGAGATGAAGACTTCTTGAACCCTTGACTCGATTCAGGTTCCTCGTGAAATGGACTCGATCTCACATGGTATGTTGAGGTCTGGTTGTTGGTGAGGGGGTGAAGCGGTTCTAGGTGAGAAGCTGGTTAGGGTGGTGATTTAGGTGGTGAAGGTGTTTGGGTTTGAGGTATAGTGGAATCTGGGGGTAAGAGGCTAAAGGTTCAATATAGGGGAATTTGAACACATGGTTGAGGTCTTTGTCCTAGTCCTCGAGGAGCAACATCATCTTCATCAGGATGAAGATGAGTCTGAGGGTAAAGACGCAAAGGCTTTTTTGGTAGGTGTTGGTTTGGGTCTTGACAGTTGGGGTTTAGGTTTGGGGCAAGGATTGTGATGAAGGAGGTTCAACAAGTAGAAAGCAACAGAACAACTGCATTGATAAGTAGTATCATATAAATCAACTACCTTATCAAGTGCCTTCTTCCTTTGCAGAGGCATCTCCAACCTTGTGTATCCTTTTCCGAGGGGTGGCTTTGTGCCGGTGGATCAGAGAGGTGGGCTCGGCCAGAATGGCCTACCTAGGGTCGAGGTAGGAGCATGAACCGGAGGTGCAAAGGTTTCCACGCCAGTACAAGGCTCAGAACCAAGCTTGCTTCATGATATAGTCGTGTTTCCTCTAACCTTTCCTTTATCATTTGATCAATCTCGATTTCTTATAACTTCTTCCTCTGTAGCATGAGGCATGCATGTAGGTCTCACAGGGAGAGAGTGGTGAGGGATTAGAGGCAATGTGAATGCACTGCTTGAGTGACCCTCTCCGGTTGGTCCAAGAGAGACACCAGAGTCCACCACAATCTTCTTCCCTTCTTCACAACTTTCTTCCTTGCTCTTCTTCACTCTTGCAATTGCGGCAATAACCTTCTTGGAAAGGAGTCCCATTCTCCTTAGATTGTCTGAAGAGAATAGGAATCACCATCGCTTTCGTGGCAAGCCCTCTTCCAAGGTGTTGAGACCTTGAAGAAGATTTATAAGACCTTGGTTCTCCATAATTGTCGACAACAAATTTTCCATAAAGGATATTCATATATTTCCCTTTTCGAGTACATTAAGTCTCTTCAGATGTTCAAAAATTATCTGTGGAAGGTTGATTTTTGCTTTGAGTTCATAATTCCATTATTATGAACTTGTGGGTACAGCCGACGTATCACAAAGCTTTGATTTTGGCACCAAGCGCTTCATGATGATTCTGAGCAGTTGCTCGAACACATTCTTCATGTCCATCGCCTTGTCCCTCTAAGCTTCTATAGATGGTTTCATTCACGACATCCCAAACACCAGCATCCTTTTCCCAACCAATGTTTCAACTCCATCATTAGGGCAATGGGTGATTTCAAGAATTAGGTCCTCGAGTGACCACAATGCGCCGCTTTGAACATGACTCGTGAATGGTCTTATCTTTACTCCAAGCATAAGTCCGTAACTCCTTCACCAGATTCTCATGTGAGTTGGTCATGTAGAAGAAATCCATTATCCCCATGTCGATGAAATCAGCTCAAGTCGTATCCTTCATTTGCCATCCTCGAACCTTACTGTGTTCCCACCAACACTTTGAGAGGTCCGAGGTTTGAAGATTTTTCCAAGTTACTTGTGGAGCGGCCATTGTTGAAATGAGAAACACAGAGTGCAAAGGTGAAAGGGTTTAGGGTTACGAAATGTGTAGACTTCTCTTTGAGAGATAGAGTGGGTAGTGAGTGATGTGAGTGAGTGGGTAATAAACGTGTTGAAGTTTAAGCACCCACGCTTGATTTAAAATGAATTAAAATAAATTTGTCTTTTCCAAAAGAAGTAGCCGTCAAAATTGAAAAGCGCATAGAAACATCATTCTTGTGATAAAATCAATTATGACGCAGAAAGCAAATGTCACCTCACTAACGCATCAACCAGTCTCGAGAGAGACACGTGTACTTAAAGATTCCCGGAGACGGTATGCAATGATCATAATACGAGCGATTAATGAAAAGAATATAACGAGATAAGATAATCAGCGGAATCAGCAGATTTAACTACGACATAGCCACACACGCAGAGTCAACAAGTCAAACACATCAAACAGAGTCGACTTTATTCAACCGTAGTCAACTTTATTCAAACAGAGTCAACGTAGTCAAAGCGAGTCAACTATATTTAAACAGAATCAACTTAGTCAAATAGAGTCAACTAAATTCAAACAGAGTCAACTTAGTCAAACAGAGTCAACTAAATTCAAACAGAGTCAACTTAGTCAAGCGAAAGTCAACTAAATTCAAACAGAGTCAACTTAGTCAACAGAGTCAACTATATTCGAGGATCAAACACCTATTCCTTTATAAGAAGGAAATTCAAGTTCTTTCTTATAAAGTTGAATCTATCTTCAGAAGGGTTTTGTAAAGATGTCCGCCCATTGATGGTCGGTATCAATAAATTTAATTTCAAGAATCCGCTTTCAACATAGTCTCTAATAAAATGATGTTTAATTTCAATATGTTTGGCTCGAGAATGCAAAAATAGGGTTTTTAGTCAAGCATATAGCGATAGCTATCACAAGATATAGGGATTTTACTCTCTTTTAACTGATGGTCCTCAAGTTGATACTTCATCCAAAGTAGTTGTGAGCTACAAACTACGTGAGATATGTACTAAACCTGTGGATAGTGCAATTGTGCTTTGTCTTTTCTTTGGACCAAGAGACAAGATTTGCTCCAAGAAATTGGCACGACCACCACTTGTGCTTTTCCTTTCAATTGTCTCCGAAAGAAAGTCACATCACGAAACCTACTAACTTGTAATTATCCGAGTTCTTATAAAGCAAAGCAAGATTAGTAGTTCCTTTAAGATACCTAAATATCCTTTTAACCGCATTAAGTGAGATTCTCTAGGATCGATTGAAATCTTGCACATAAGCACACACTAAACATAATATCGTGCCTTGAGGTCAGTGAGATAAAGGAGTGAACCAATCATACCTCTATATACCTTTTGAGTCTACCTTTTTACTTGATTCATCTTTGCCAAGAGCACATGTTGGATGCATTGGTGTGCTCATAGGTTTGGTTTCCTCTAGCTTGAACTTCTTCAAATAGCTTCTTTCACATATTTAGGGTGATGAATATAAGTTCCATCTTGACATTGCTTGATTTGAATACCAAGGAAGAATTTTAATTCTCCCATCATACTCATCTCAAATTAGATTCGCATAAGCTTAGAAAACTCCTTACAAAGAGACTCATTAGTAGCACCAAAGATAATGTCATCCACATATATTTGAACTATAATAAAATGCTTTTAGATGATTTTCTAAATAGAGTAGTGTCCACTGTCCTCTTTCAAAATCATTTGACATTAAAAAGGAACTTAATCTGTCATACCAGGCTCTAGGAGCTTGTTTAAGACCATAAAGTGCCTTTTAAGTTTGAAGACATGTTAGAAACTCAGATTCTTCAAAACCAGGTGGTTGTTTCTACAAACACTTCCTCATTTATGAAACCATTTAAAAATGCACTTTTTACATCCATTTGGTACAAAGTAATGCCATGATGTGCGACATAAGATAAGTAATATTCTAATAGCTTCAAGTCTAGCTACGGGGAGCAAAGGTTTCGAGATAATCAATACCTTCCTCTTGTGAGTAACCTTGTGCAACAAGTCTAGCCTTGTTCTCTTACCACTTTTCCATCTTCATCAAGTTTGTTTCTGAAAACCCACTTGGTTCCAATGGCTAACTTGTCCTCCGGAGGAGGCACAAGCTTCCACACATCGTTCCTTTGAAATTGATTTAGCTCTTCTTGCATAGCAATGATCCAACCATCATCAGTAAGGGCTTCATCAATTGTTTTTGGCTCTATCTCGGAGTAAGGCCGTGTCGCAGTGTTCTCTCGAGAGGATCTTGTTCGACTTTATCACTAGGTTCACCAATGATTTGGTCCTTTGGGTGATGGGGTTTGAACTTCGATCGATATGATTATTTCCTTATCACCGGAATCAGCGCGGAGACTTCACCAGAGATCACACTGGAAACATCACCAGTCGGCACTTGTGATATCAACTCTTGTTTCCTTGTTTATCTCAGAATGCAAAAAACTATCTACAGCTCGGCGTATCATTGTCGAGGCTTTTTATCATCAAATCTTACATGCATAGATTCATCAACAACTAATGTTTCTTTGTTGTATATTCCAGTATGCTTTAGAGCGTTGAATATCCCAAAAAGATAGCTCTATGTGATTTAGAGTCAAATTTTCCTAGACTGTCCTTGTTGTATTGAGAACAAAGCAGTCACACCCAAATTGATGAAAATATGAAATGTTGGGTTTTCTTCCTTTCCACAATTCATAAGGAGTCTTATTCAAGATAGGTCTAATGTAGATTCTATTTTGAATGTAACATCACGGTGTTTACGCCTAAAAGTGCTTAGCAATATTTGTTTCGTGAATCATGGTTCGCCATTTCTTCAAAGATCTATTTTTCCTTTCTACAACACCATTTTGTTGTAGTGTTCTAGGGGATGAAAAGTTATGAAAAATACCATTTTCTTCACGAGTTTTGAAAGGATTCATTTTCCAAATTCACCACCATGATCACTTCTAATAGTAGTAATACAAAAGCCTTTTTCATTTTGCACTTGTTTGCGAGAATCTGGAAAACAACGTAAAAGACTCATCCTTGTGGGTTAAGCAATTTTACCCATGTCCATCTAGTATAGTCAATCGACAATGACTAGACCATATTTCTTTCCCATTGCAGAGGTAGTTCGTTGGTCCAAATAAATCTAAATGTAAAAGCTCAAGTGGCCTTGAGGTGGAAACAATATTTTTGGAATTAAAAGAAGATTTCGTTTGTTTCCTTTTTGACATGCTTCACAAAGAGCATCAGATTGATACTTAAGATTTGGTAGGCCTCTAACAAGTCCTTTCTTGTTAAGCTTTGAGATTAACCTCAGTGGCATGACCCAATCTTTTGTGCCAAGTCCATTGCTCTTCATCAATTGACAAAAAACATTTTACATTTTGATTTACTTGACTCGGAAAGTTTAATTTTGTAAATATTATTTTTCTCTTTGCCTTGAAAAGAATAGATCCATCTTTCTTGCTTTTGACTATACATGATGTGTCATTAAAGGCAACATCATAACCACTATCGCATAATTGACTTATACTTAGTAGGTTATGCTTCAAGCCATCCACTAATAATACATTATCAATGGAAGGAAAGCTCTTACCAACTTTTCCACTTCCAATGATTTTACCTTCAGATTTTCCTCGAAACCAACATTTCCACCTTCTTCATGATGGAGTTCTTGGAACATACGCCTTTCTCCCGTCATGTGACGTGGAGCGACCATCGCCCAAGTACCAGACTGTAGTAACTCGCTGCTAAGCAAATCTGCAACATATATAATTTTATCCTTAGGTACCCAAATCTTTTTGGGTCCTCTTTTGTTAGTCCTAGAAGGAGACGTGTCCTTCTTGTTTTTTAGTTCATAACAAGTACTCCTAATGTGCCCTTTCTTATTGCAGAAAGTACAAAGTAAACAGTCACTGTGATTGTTGGAGTCTTTGGTTTTCAAATTGGTGTTTTGAAAAGTTGGTTCTTCAGGGTTATAACCAAGACCCTTTTTACCATTTTGACTTACTCCCCAGATCATAGATGCTTGTTTGCTTCGTGTGACACATTCAGCAAGAAATCTTTGAAATCCCTCTTCATATTTTGAAGAGTTGCATTCAACCTTATTCTTCATCGTTAAATCAAGTACTCACCAAATGGTGGTTTTCGCTTTGAGTTTCTATTCTCTCGGTGAGTATTTGAATTTCTTTAGAGAGTTTTATGAATTTCTTTTTCAAAGATTTGTACTCATTGTTGAGCTTTGAGGACTCATCTAACAGTTCATCAAAAGCTATTTGAATATTAGAAGATGTGTTAGAATCTACCTCTTTATCTTCTTCTTCACTGTCTGAGCCTATGGTAGCCATGAGAGCCATGTTTGCTTGTTCTCATCATCCTCGGAAGATGATGAATCAAGATCATCCCATGTAGCCATGAGACCTTTCTTCTTCTTGCCTTTGAAGCCACCTTTCCTTGATTTCTCAAGTTGTGGGCACTCGGACTTGTAGTGACCCGGCTTCTTGCACTCATAGCAAGTCACTTGGCTCTTGTCCTTGAAGTCCTTCTTTCCTTTGAATCTTGTCTTTCCCGTGAGTCCCTTTGTGGAACTTCTTTACGAACCTTCCTTTGCTTTTCATCATCGCTGAATCTTCCTTGAAATAAGGAGATTTCATCATCGTGATCTTCATCACTCTCATCGGATGAAGCTTCTTCAGCCAAGCTCCGCCTGAGAGCTTTGGGAAGTAGATGCTTTGTTTGAAGTTTTCAGAGCAATGGTCTTTGCTTTCTTGGGAGGTTCTTCTTCATCAAGCTCAAGCTCGTGAGTTCTTAGAGAACTCAAGAGATCTTCAAGACGTAATTCATTCAAGTCCTTGGCTTCTTGAATAGCCGGGGCTTTGGGTCTCCATCTCTTTGTACTTCTCAAGATTTTCTTAACATGGTCAGCAGTGGTATAGCTTTTCTTGAGAACCTTCAAGCCATGAACTAATGGTTGAAATCTTCCAAACATAGTTTCGATGCTTTCATCCTCTTCCATCTTGAAGAGTTCATATTGTCTAACCAAGATATTAGCCTTGGTTTCTTGTACTTGGGAAGTACCCTCATAGGATAAAGCCAGTGAGTCCCAAATTTCTTTGGCAGTGCTGTTATTGCCACATTTCTCATACTCTTTTTCAGAGATAGCACATACAAGAAAGTATCTTGCTTTTTGGTGCAAGGTATATTCCTTTTTATGATCATCGGTCCAAGACTCCCTAGGAATAGGATTTCTTTTGGAGTCAATCGTTCGATGTCTTGTTTAGAACCATATCCCAAAGTTCAAACTGTTGAGATTCGAAAAAGTTTTTCACTTTATCTTTCCAGAGTCATAGTTAGATCCAAAGTGAACAAAGGGACGATTAACGTGACCACCGTTCGTTGCTTGCCATAGGAAAGTATAGGATCTTTCCTCTCACATCGCTAAGTGCTCAACCAAGAGGCCGAGCTCTGATACCAATTGAACGTGGCAAAACACAAGAAAGGGGGGGTTTGAATTGGGTTTTTAAAAACTTTTTCGCAAATACAAATGTTTATGAAAAATAACTATTGAATAAACTGTGCAAGGAATAAAGAGTAGAGAGAAGAAAGAGACACAAAGATTTATACTAGTTCACTATCTCCTGATAGCTACGCCTAGTCCCTTCACTCACTTGAAGGATTTCTCCACTATAATCAACCGATTACACTTGAGAGTATATTTACGCCAACTGGCTATACTCACAACTTCTTAGAAACGACTTCGATGCAGTTGAGCCTCTAAGGTATACACCATCTGGGCTAAGTACATTCAAATAAGAGTTTTTGAAACAATATAGAGATAACTCTCTTCGAGAGAATTTACAATGAAACTACTTTTAGCACAAAATAACTTTCTTAAAAGAAAGAATAAAGCGATAAGTGCCTTGTTCAGCGATCTCGAGACTTGGATGAATTCTTGATTGCTCACGTCTCTTGATTGGGTAGTGTTTGAGAAGATAGATGTTGATGCTCTCACTACTCGTAAAAATATTCAAGTTGCTAGATTGCGCATAACCGTGTTGAAAATCGTTTGTTGAAATCTCAATTCATGTCTTACTTGATGTATGAGGTAGGATATATAGCTAGGGTTGAAAAAGTGCCGTTGTGACACAACGTCTCTTTTTGTCCGCACAACGTTCTTTTGTCCAAAGTCAAAGTTCAGATCCTGGAATTTCGCTTTTGCAGATACGCCGCTTTCAAGACGAAAAGCATTCTCGAGTATTATACGCAATGTCAAGAACTTTGTCCTTAGTGTGCTTTTCAAAAATATAGACACTTCAAGCACAAGTTTCCTTGATGATTTTATCCTTTGACATTCTTCTTGTCTAAAGATACCTCGTATAACAAGGTACTTGAATTTTACTATCATAACTGAGCTTCACAGATCACCAGATTCTAGTGTGTAGAATTTAATGGGCTATCAAATGACAGAATCGTGTAGGAACGCACTAAGTCTATCATAGAGCACATATAACACAATCTGTTGAGTGTTGACTGAAGACCAGAGCGTTGACTAAATAGAGTGTAGTCTCTTGGACGATCTACTGCAGGCGTTGACTTACACCAGGCGTTGACCAAGCAGAGTGTAGTCTCTTAGACCGATCTACCGAGCGCGTTGACTTACACCAGGCGTTGACCAAACAGTGTAGTCTCTTAGACTGATCTACCGTGGCGTTGACTTACACCGGGCGTTGACCAAACAGAGTGTATGTGCCAAGAACCAGAGCCAGAGCGGGCTTTCAGTGAAATTCAAGATTTCACTAAGTCTTCTGAAGCAGAATTTTTCCGAATATAAATACTTTCTGCACACTTATAACCATGTTAGAGAATAAATTGTTCTCTTAATCTTTTGTTATCATCAAAACAATTAAGGGTTATTGTTTCTGAATCCACTTGATTCCAACACTTGTGTCTTTGTTTGCAACTTACTAGAGGACTAGTAAGCATTTTAGTGCTCCGACCGGCTATAGATTGTGTACTGTTAGATTTCAATGTTGTAATAAGTGTATTTTCAGTTGCAAAAACTTGGGGTGTAATATGTGTAATTCTTGAATAAATTATGAGTATGAGTCCTGTGGTTTTATTTTGGTGACCTCATTTATTTACCGTCATGTTTCTACAGTCACTGTGACACTCTGACCGCTCTTTTAAAGAAATTTTTTTTAAAAGAAAAAAAATAGAACCACTTTTTCGGAAACCATGCAAGCAGAGTATTTCACCTTTCGGAAATATGTCAACGTTTGTTAGAATATTAGCTTAGTAGCGCTCCGGGAAGGGGGTGTCACAATAGTGGTATCAGGGCGGTTCGGTTCTAACGGGACTGTGAGTTGGGAAACTATAGCTGGTCAAGTGTCGGGTTTTGTAAAGCACAATTGTTAGAGGTCAAACTGTGTCTTATTGTGAGTCAAACTATGCTTGTGTGTTAGTTGTCCCTCAAGTGGAGTAGCTCTACTTGTACTTGTTTGAAATTGTTTCTTAGTTGAAACAATGTGTGTGGACACACGAAATTTTGTGGGGTTCTAATGAGGTTGTAAAACCTTGCGAGAATCCAATATCTTATAAACGAGTAACCCCTTCTGTTGGAACTGATAGTTCAAGAGATGGACCCGAGAATCCAGATAGCCAACCTGTAGCAGGGACGGTAGTTGTTGTTGCTCAACGGACTACTACGGAGAATCAATGTGAACTGCTAGGACATCAATGAGAAGAGTAAGCTACAGAGACCAAAGGGTTGGTTGACCTTCGTCACCACGACTCTCTTAAGTCCTTCGGGAAATAAGAGATGAGATACTACTACTACTGCTGCTGCTGCTGCTGCTACTACTACTGCTGCTGCTGCTGCTGCTGCTCCTGCTGCTGCCATCGCTATCGCTACTACCATCGCTCCTGCTCACGCTCATCGCTCTGCTACTACTCATCGCCTCCTGCTCCTGCTTGCCGCATCGCTACTACTACTACTACTACTACTACTATTATTCTTGTTGTTGTTGTTGTTGTTTAGTGTGATTTTTGTTGTATTAGTGATCCTAGATATAGATCACGTAAATGATTGATGTTTGAAGTATTTTGATATGTATTATAATTGAAAAAAAAATCAAGAGTATTTTGCGACTCTCTTAAGTCCTTCGGGAAATAAGAGATGAGATTCTGAGATTGTTTACAGGCGACGCTATTACTACTACTACTACTACTACTACTACTACTACTACTACTAGTAGTATTAGTATTATTATTATTATTATTATTATTATTATTATTATTATTATTATTATTATTATTATTATTATTACTGTTGTTGTTGTTGTTGTTGTTTAGTGTGATTTTTGTTGTATTAGTGATCCTAGATATAGATCACGTAAATGATTGATGTTTGAAGTATTTTGATATGTATTATAATTGGAAAAAAATCAAGAATATTTTGCGATTTTGTGAGTGTAAAATGTTTGCCACTAACATCTGTGCTTTTGCAGTAGTCTACCCTTGTACTACTGTGAATATATGTGATTGATTGTACAATTATTTAAATATTTTGGGCGTATTAATATTTTCCCAATGAAGATATTTTACGCATTTATATTCTAGCACGCATTAATTAGTTGTCTTGTGATAATTTAATTTACGCAAGATTCATTTGACTCAGTCAAATGGAAGCTAGAGTTGTTGGTAGGGATATAGTGGGGTTAGTGCATGACGAGTTGTCTAGCTAGCTTTGGGTAGTACCTAAATTTTTACCAAAAAACCCCATCTTGAATTTTTAGATTATGGAATATTTTTTTATAAAGGAGAGACAAGTATAGATCGATGACTAATTTTTCCACAAATTCCTTTCTTATTTGGCCGACCACTCACTTATAAAAGGGTGCAGGAGAAAATATTCCATTGTAGTGGAAAGAAGGATGATGAGAACTTGGACCAACCTTTTTGGGAGACTATTCATTCCTTTCTTTATTCTCTGATCGGCTACTAAAAAATAAAAAATAAAATAAAATTAGCCAACCTTTTACTATTTTGTCAGTCAGACGTAAAAGGAAAAGGGATTGAGATAATGTTGGAACCTAAACGATTGAGAAGTTTAGACCCTCATTAATTTTGATGATAACAAAGTATTCACAAGAGAAAAATTTATGTTCTAACATTTTTTGAAGTGTGCAGGTACTAATAATACATATATTCTAAGCCACTCAAGCAAGAAGAAAGTAATTCTCAAGAGAAGGATTCATTCTATGTGTCAGCATCCGGCTCATCCTTGTGAGCGTCTGGAATTTTGTCTTTATGACACTATGCTTATCCAATTGCTACGAGCGTCCGAACTTCCGATTCTGAGCGAGCGTCTGAACTTCACTTCAAATCACGTGTTAGTCACGTTGCTGCTCTTCCTCTCAGAAGTTTCTGGAACGAATTTCGAAATTGATTCTGAGCGCTAAAATTGTTGTACGAGGTATCAAAGGTGACACCTTTAGCTAAAGGACAAAAATCGTACAAGCAATTGTGAAAAGTAAGGCAGTACGAAAACGGTAATATGTACTACTGACATATTCTCTGGAAGGGAAGAAAGAGACAGCTTTTTGAATTTACCTCACTCAATGGAAAGGAGCCATTTTTACCGTAACGGTTATATCCTTGGAACTCCTATATATACCTCATGGTATCCATTGAAGATAGTGCTGAGATACTGTGAAAAAGCTTGCTGAAATACTGCTGAAATATTACCTCATTTACTGAGAACAAGCACTGTTTCTGTGAGCAATCAAGTCTCGTGCTAAGTCTCTGGACTACAAGAACTGAACTCAGCGTCCGACCCTTTCTTTTAAAAAGTTTTTCTATAGTTGAGCTTAATCTTTTATCCTCTCTGTGAGAGTTATTTTTGACTGTATTTCAACTCACTTGTAAAAGTTGTTTTGGCCTAGTTAAGGCTGTATCCTCAAAGGCTCGACTGTACTGAGTCGTTTTGAGAAGTTGAGAGTATTGTCAAGTTGTGACAGAAGAATACTCTTGAGGAAATTGTAATCAGGTTGATTATAGTGGAAAATCCTTCAGGAACGAAGGGACTAGACGTAGCTACCAGTTTGGTAGTGAACTAGTATAAATCTCTATGTCTCTTGCTTTACTGCTTTCCATTCATTTCTTTTTTGCTGTGTTAAAAAACAAGTTTTCACAAACTGCTTTTCCAGCGTCCGGTTTATTTCCACCGTCTGATAAACAAACAGTTTTGAAAAACTTGTGTTCTAAGTGTTTCTAACTTAAAGTTTGCGAAAAGTTTTGAACACAATTCAACCCCCCTTCTTGTGTTCACGTTCAGATAAGTCTTACATTATTTGGGTAGTGTTAGTGGGGAGAGAGAGAGAGAATCCAGTTTCCTCCCCTTTTCTCCTCCTTCTGCGTTGCGAGCGAATACAACTCCACAGACCTCATTTTTCCCCCTTCAATTCTCCCTTAGGAAATACCAAACCTTGTGGTGATTGCAGCGTGTGAGAAACCTTAAGAATTTGGAGAGTTTGAGAGTTGCATTTCCTTCTACCTCCTCTTTGAGAAACCACGAACCTTAGGATGATTTTGGAGAAGGATTCACTTTTCTTTTCTTGTCATTTGTTGATGTGGGTGCTGCTGTTAATGTTGATAATATTGAGAGTGTTGATGTTTTGCTTCTGTTAATATCTTAGCACCGCGAGTTCTTGGAGGAGCTCTAGGTGAGTATTTTAATTCTTGTTTTCAATTCCTGTATTGTTTGTTAATGATCTTGTTGAAAATGGTCCTAAGTTTTTAGATGATTTTGTTAAATCATGATTTAGTAGTAAAAGTTTGAAAATGGTTTTGTTCTCTTTTGTTGTAAAAGATAATTTCAAGGTTTCTAGTCAATCTTGGGTTCAAGAATGTTTTTATTTTATCTTGTCTTGTTGGGAAATGTTCTTGACCTTATTTTCTTTTAGAGGAACCAAGTTCTTATGTGTGTGTATTGTTGAAGAAAAATTTTGCAAGTTGTTGTTAAATTGAAGCTGAACCCGTGACTACATATTTTTAGTGTGAGATCTGATTTCAAATTTTTATAACTTAAGTTCTTGAAGATTTTATGTATTGATCAAGAACAATATTTATTTTTGTTCTCCTTGAGCTTGATCTAGGCTATGATTTGGAGAAGAGTTTTATAAAACTTTATTTTTAAAATTCTTGCTCGAATTTTTAGGATTTTATAAGTGAGTTTTAGTATTTTGCTGTTTAAGTTTGTTGGAAGAAAATTGAACATTCTCTCTAACATATTTTCTATCAAGCCGTGAGCTTTAAGAGGGTAAAAGGAGAAAATTTTTGTGTTTTAAACTTCGATCCTTTCATATTTTGATTGTTGTTCAAGTTTAGTAGTTCTAGAAAAAAAAATTAGATTTTAGTTAAAATTGTTTTAAGTGTTGCCAAGTTTGGAAAATTTTTGGAAAAAGAGTTGATTTTGAAATCCTTGAATTTGAATTAAGTTATGATAGGAAATTAATTTTTGGGCTTTAAAGTTTGGGCTAGTGATTTAAAGGTTTTAGTATAATTGTTGTTTTGTTGATTTGTGTTTTAAGGCCATGAAACACCTAATGTTTGAAGGAATCTCTGTGGTTCCTAAACAAGGTGGAGTCTTAGAAAATTAAGTGTTTAAAATTCTTGATTCTTAGTGCTTGCAAAAACTTTGAAAAAGGAAAAATTCTTGGGTACCACTTTATTGTTTGAAACCGAGGGAGTAATTGATGTTTTGATAGTATTTTAAAATTTTATTTGATTAATTGATAGTGTTTGTTAATTAGGCATTTTAGAAGTTTAGTAATTGTCTTGATCTCGAAGGAAAATGATTTTCTAGTGTTTTAAGCTATGAAGCTCGGATACTCCAAAACAAGAAACGTATCCGTGTCATACCCGTATCGGATACCGATACTCCTCGGATACTTCTAGATACGTGTCCTAAAAGTATCCCTATTATCTTTTATTTTTGAAAAATATTTATTGTCGAGAATACTTTTTGATACTCCTTGGATACTTCCTGAGTCCCGTATCCTAGCGACAGATCCTTTCTTTCAATCCCGACGGCGGTTCTGTTCTCTCCATCCTGTCAGCAGTTTTTAGTCTCTCCATCTCTGGTTTTCTTTTTCCAAAAAAGCAATGTTGTAGGGTTTTTCTTCACTCTTGCAAAAATATTGTTCTGGTGTTTAGACGTTGTATGTCTTGTTTATTCACCTATTGCATTGTACTGTTTGTAAAAAAAAATTATAAAATAGCTGGGAAAAGGGTTCAAGTGCTGGGTCTAGTACTATTGATCCAATGTCTCTTTCCTAACAAGTATTATGCATATATATAAGTTTTTATATAAAATTTTGTTAACGTATCCAAACTGTATCTTATCCTAAATTTCAAAAAATTCCTGTATCCCCGTATCCGTGTCGTATCATACCCGTATCGTATTACGTATCTGGGCTTCGTAGGTTTTAAGTTAAAAGTTTAGTTATAAAATTTTTGAGTGAGTGTGTAATTTTTTTTTTCATATAGTTCTCTGAGAATAAGGAAAAATGATTTCGAGTTTTGGGCACTTAGTTATCGGTGTATGAAAATTTTTAGAAAAAGCTTTGGTTTAAAAGGACTTTTAAAGATAAGCGAGTTATTAATTTGGTTTTCATCTTTGAACTAAAGTATGTGTAATGATTTTGAGATAATGAGAACCTAATCTCAAAGGAACTTTGTTGTCTATGAGAATGGTTGAGTCTTAAGTAAAATTTTGTTTCATTAGTTCTCTGTTTTAATGATTTCTCCAGAGATGTAGAATTTTTTTTTTTAGGAAAAACATTCGATTCGAGAAAAGAGTTTTAATCTTTTGGAAGTTTTAAGTGGTCTTTTTATGTTCTTGATATGTGTAACCGTGGTTGCATATGAATAGGATAGTATTATTTTCGTAGTAATAGCGCATAACTGTAGTCAAGTTCGTGTTCGTATCTGTGGTTGTGTTCGTGTTCGTGATCGTGATCATGAATAAGCGGAATGCGTGGCTCTGGAATAAAGCGATGGCCAATCGTAAGAAATTCTTCGTCCACTAACTACGCTTACCTTACGGTGTGCTATATGTATATGCTTAGTGTCATCGAGTGTGATTGTTATTATTGCATGCTATACTTTATAGCTATAAATATTATAGTACAACGTATAATAATATGTATTGTGAATGTTTTATATGTTCAAATTATTTTTATGGATTTGAGTAAAACAATTTTTTCGTATTTTACTATCCGTGTAGTTTCGAGGATGAAACTATTTTAAGGGGGTGGTATTGTAACATCCCAATTTTTTTAAGAAAAATTACTTTAGCAATAAAATTCCAGTTACTGGAAAGTAAGTCGTAGGGACTGACCACCTCAATGATTTACTGAGAGTATGAGAAACTATTTTGGCTTATATTGAATAATTTATTTTCTATAAATAATTATTATTCATTATGTCAATTCAAATTAATAGACAGCGTAGACGTATACTGCTTTTAAGGTGAATTCATCAATTGTACTTATTATATAAGTTTTCTGTTTGACGCAGTAACACGTATTTTTGTTGAATAAGAAAGTGATTGAATTAAATCAAGATCAAATTACATTTTAGAATTAATATTTTATATAGGTTCAAAGATCGTCGAATAATTCTAACTAAGTTTCGTCGCGATTTGAATCACCAGACAGTTTTGTCGCAGATAAAATTTAAAACGAACCCTGATTTTGAAGAAAATCGAATCGTAACTAGTTGTGAATATTTTTGAATGTGTTAGATTGTTTTTATTATTTATGATAATTTATTTTCACGCGGTGAAATAATTTCTCGGTAAAATAATTTTCGCGAATTATCGGCCAAGAATTAATCGGTAACGCGATTAATCGACGCCGTGTTTTTAGTACACTTAAGACTCTAGGATTAGAGGGTATTGATGAGAGATGAGTGATAAGTCTTCATCACATGTAGATTTATAGTGCTTAATTGGATATTTGTGTTGTGATTGAAGAGAATTCAAAGTGATTACTTGCTTAAATTGGGTGATTTAGTGTATTTACTTGGATTTGTTCTAACGTTTGTGCATTAATGTTTTCTATGATTTTTTATCTCTAAGTGCACAGAAATGGGAGCATAGCCAAATGATTGACTTGAAAGCGCGTCTGGAAGCGCTGTTTCCTGACAAAGAAGATTCCAAAAGCTATATCTTGAGCCACACTAATCCAAATGAGATGATCTTGGTCTTGTTGGAAATATAGAAGAATTATCTACAACTTTGATGAAGGAACCGAGACCTAATCAATCTCTAAGTTGGGGTAATTTGTGCTACAAGTTGATAACGTGATGCTGTCTCAGCCTGATACATGTTCAATGTTTTAATTATATCTGGCGTTGTATGTGTCCGAATGAGATGAAACAGGTGCCATTGGAAAGCTAAGATCCATAGCGTCAACTTTCATGAAGACATCTTGAGCTAATTCGGACTTTACAGAAGTGAAAAATGCAAAACAACGTGGAAAAACGGGTGCAGGAGGGCACCCCGTGCGCGCAGAGCACGGTTGAGCGCTCCTGGAGCGCCAAATCTGATGCCATTCTGTTTCTTAGCACGCAGGTTGCGCGCAGAGCGCACCCGGAGCGCTCTGGTCGCGGTGTTAGCCTTAAAAACACGAATTTTTGATGTTTTAATCATTCTTTACCATTCCAAAGACCTAAAAACGCTGGAGGCTTGTCAAGGGGTGCTAGGGATTCATTCTCCACCATCTCCAAGGAGGATTCAAGCTTGGGAGCAAGGATTTGAGTCTTCAATGGAGTAGTTCTCTACTATTGTTTCTATTTTCTGGTTTGGTTTCTCTTTCTCTATGAGTAACTAAACTCTTTTAGGCTGAGGTTAGATGAATTTTGTGAAAACACTTATGTAATTGGATTCTATTATTTCTATGCAAGTTTATTTATGTTAATTGATCATTTATCTCTGTTCTTAATGCCTTTTGATAATTGATTTCTATGCATTAAGAACAAGCGAGCATTATGTAATTGGATTCTATTATTTCTATGCTCATGATTGGAAAATTGGGGTTTTTAACTAGCATTGAGATTGTTGGACATATCTATAGGGTTATAGGAATATAATTCTATTTGGTATGAGTTTGTATGAATCTTTATTCTTTATAATTGATTTAATTAATTTGAACCTAAGGGATTAGGGCTTATTAGTTAAATCAAAGGGATTAAGAGGAAAGAAATTTTCGTTAATCTAATTTAGAGGATTTAAACTTCAATTGTTCATGAGTATCGCTTGCATTGGTTTTGAATTCAATTACATAAAGGTGGAAACAAAAGGATTCAACCCCTAGTCATTTTTAATTATTCGAATTCAATTACTTTTTATTAATTTTAGTTGTTACAAATAGCATCAATTCCAATACAAAGAATTTGTTCACGTTCAAAATAGTTACGAACTTTGTTTAGTTGAATAATCAATCGCAATCCCTGTGGAGACGATCTTACTTATCACTTTATTACTTGTGCGATTCGGTACACTTGCCGAAATCATCAACAAGTTTTTGGCGCCGTTGCCGGGGATTATTGAATTGATTTTTAACACGACAAACGAGTACTTTTTGAACAATTTTTTTTATTGTTTTTATTTTCTGTTTATAAAAAACATATTGTTATAATTGTTGCAGTGCTACTTACCTTTTCCTTTAGTGTTGTGCATGCGAGGTAAACAAACAGGTGAGCTGTTGTTTGACCCAGAAATAGAAAAGACAGCAAAGGCTAATAGGAAGAAGGCAAGGGAAGCAAGACAACAACAAAATCAAGCCTCTGCTTCTACTTCTCTCATTACAACTCTAGTAGTAATGGGGGATGTACCACCACCACCGCGCACCTTGGGTGATTTTGGGAGAAGGAACAATCCACGGGCTGTCATGGCCTACCAACTGGAGGAAGCAAATGCTTTTGAGATCAAACCATCCCTGTTGAACACTCTCAAGCAAAACCAATTCGCTGGGGATGAAATTGAAGACCCAAATCAGCACTTGGTAAATTTCTACGAAATCTGTGGCACCTTCATGCTGAATGGAGTGACAGAAGGTGCCAAGAAACTAAGGCTTTTTCCTTTTACCCTACGAGATAGAGCAAGAGATTGGCTGCACACTTTGCCTACAGGAAGCATCACTACTTGGGATGATTTGGAGGATAAATTTATGAACAAATTTTTTCCACCCTCCAAGTTCATCAAAAGAAGAGGTGAAATTCATGGGTTCCAGCAGAACCATATCAAAAATCTGTATGAGGCTTGGGAGAGATTCAAGCTTCTTCTGAAAAGATGTCCCGACCATGGGTATGATGAGTTTAATCAGATGCAGATGTTTTGCAATGGGTTGAGGCCAAATAAAAGAATGATGCTGGATGCCTCAGCTGGAGGTACAATTAACAGTAAAACAGCTGAAGAAGCAAGAACTTTAGTGGAGCAAATGGCTTCCAATGAGCAGTTGTGTCAAAATGATAGAGGAACACAGGGTAGAAGAGGACTCCTTGAGCTAGAAACACAAGATGCACTCTTGGCTCAAAATAAATTGGTCTCTCAACAATTGGAAGCTATCACCAAGGAGCTTAAAGCGCTGAAAATGGGAGCCCCTATTCCCGCTCAGGTGAACCAGTTGAACAGGAACTTGAGATGTGACTTTTGTCAAGGACCTCATGAGAATGGAGGTTGCGATGCTAAGGGATTTTCGAATGAGCAAGCTAACTACATGGAAAATTTTCAAAAGCAAGGAGGGAATCCTTATTCCGACACCTATAATCTTGGGTGGAAGAATCATCCCAACTTTTCTTGGAAACAGCAAGATAGCCCATCATCAAGCAACCCTCCACAACCTCAAAAGCAAGAGAAGCCAAATCAATTAGGAGAAGCTCTCACTCAATTCATGAAGATGACTCAATCCAACTTCCAGAATATCCATTCCAACTTTCGGACTCATGAGTCTCATTTCAAGAACCAAGAGGCCTCCATCAAAAATCTAGAGAGTCAAATTGGGCAACTCTCAAAGCAACCTACGGAGCAAACCAAAGGTAAGTTTTCTGCTAGCATAGTTGATAATCCTAAAAATGAGAACTGTAGTGCAATTACTTTGAGAAGTGGAAAAATAATGTCTGAAGTTGAGGGGAAGAAAAAGAGTGAAAAAAGTGAGGTGGATGGAGTTGAAAATGAGAGCAATAAAAATAAAGAAAAAGAAGAAAAAAGAGAGGTTGAGAAGAAGTCCAACTTAGAAGAAGGATGCATAGTTATAACTGAACAGGTACAGGTGGGAAATAAGCCCAAAGTGGTTCCTTCATATAAGAAGCTGCCATATCCTCCTGTGAGCAAGTAAAAGGAGAAGGATGAACAATTCTCTAAGTTAATGGATGTCTTCAAGCGCCTCCAGATCAACATTCCTTTCGCAGAAGCTCTTGAGCAAATGTCTTTATATGCCAAATTCATGAAGGAATTGTTGACTAAGAAGAAGAAATTCAAAGAAGATGAAACTATAGCTTTGACAGAAGAGTGTAGTGCCATCATTCAAAGAAAGCTCCCTTCAAAGCTGAAAGATCCTGGAAGCTTCACAATTCCCTGCACTATTGGGAATTTAAATATTGACAAAGCCCTTTGTGATTTGGGAGCTAGCATCAATTTGATGCCGTTATCTATGTTGAAGAGGATGGGAGGAGGTGAAGTCAAGCCTACAAAAATGACACTGCAGCTGGCAGATAGGTCAATCAAATACCCTTATGGAGTTATGGAAGATGTATTGGTAAGGGTTGGCAAATTCCTTTTTCCGGCAGACTTTGTGATCCTTGACATGGAGGAAGACAATGAGGTCCCTCTTCTTCTTGGAAGACCTTTCCTAGCTACAGGAAGAGCCTTGATTGATGTCCAACAAGGTAAATTAATTTTGAGGTTCCAAGATGAGAAAGAGACTTTCAATGTGTTTGAGGCTATGAGGCATCCCGATGACACCGAAAAGTGCTCTAGAATTGATGTGGTTGGGCAGCCGGTTGGAGAGAATCTTGATCAAGACCGACCTCCCAAACCCTTAGAGAAGGTGACAATGAATTCTATTGAGGAGATGTCTGAAGAGCTGGATGATGGGATGGAAAAAATTTTAGTGCAGGAAAAAAGAAGAAAAGGAAAGAGTAATCTGCATATGGGCCATGGAAAACAATTCCCAAATTGCAAAATTCCAAAGAAGGCACATGTAGAACCTACTCATTCTTTTGAAAAGCGCACCAAACAGGCGAGGGATGACAATGTCCACCCACATAAATTCAAGAGGAGAAAAAGGAGACCAATGCGAAAAAGGGAAATGATTTCCATGCAAGCACTCAGGGCTATGGGTGTGCATCTTCTTAAGGAAGGTGGTGCTTCAATCTTCTTTTCCTCCTTTAAGGAGCCTTGATCGACTCCTTCAATCTTCAAGCTAGTGACGTTAAAGAAGCGCTTCATGGGAGGCAACCCATTGGTGGTGGCGTTAGGCGGCTCACCTTTCTCATTTCAAGTTAGTGGTTGTGTCGAGCGGCTCAACACATGGGTTCTACCTTTCTTTCCCTTCTTTTGCTATTTATTTTTTTTTATGTTGAATTTATTTTCGTTTGTGTGTGAAGTTGATACCATGCACCCTATGACTGAGCTCTTCCTCTATGGAATTCCTTTTCATCTGAGAATTTGTTTGTGAACTGTACTCTTATTGTGTGCATGACGTGTATGATCAAGGAGCTGAAATTTTTGTTGACATGAACCATTTTAAGCAGCTTCTTGTAACCATAACTTTTGAGAATTTCAGTGGTCATGAATCTTTTCCCATTACAAAAGCAAAATCTGTGAGTGTTTGTGCCTAAACATAAATTTATTTATTCTTGAGTGCTCCACCATTTGTATGAATTCTTCAGAACTTGACTCAGTTCTTGATTGCTTTTGCATTGCATGTGAACACACACACAGATGATTGAGATCTTTATTTTTGTTTGAACTGCTAGAGCCTTTGATTGCCTACCCTTGTGGTATTATCTTTTGCTAGCCCTTTTGAGCCTTAAGCCAGTTTTCTGAATTTTAAGCTCAATACAAGCCAATAACTGGAAAAACCAAGTGTCCCTTTAAATTGGAGTTGAGAGATTGTTTTCTATAAAATTGGTTATTTGGTTGTGAATTAAGTTTGGGGTTGCTTGAGGGCAAGCAACAATCTTAAGTTTGGGGTGGCTACACAAAGCATGTGCATGTAGTCATTTCAGGAAAAAAAAATGAACAAGCCAGAGGTTCAAATTGTTGTTTCAAAAAAAAAAAAGAGAAAAGTAAAGAAAAATCAAAGTGAGAAAGCAAGGAAAAAGTTCTCCTGTGGTTTGTTGGTACTAAAGTTAAAGGTGATTGGGGGAAGTTTGTGAATTGATACAAGGTATGGATAAGAAATAATAGAGGCATCTCTTAACTCCAATTAAGTTAGCCTAGATCCAAACAAATATCCTCCTTTACCTAAGCCCCATTTCACCCTTTGAAAAGATCTCATAATGTGTGTGGCATTTGTGTGTTTTTGCTTTCTTAGAATTTTGTCAAGCCTATGGTAGATGATTGCATTTGGTGTGAGTTGAGTGTAAACAGTATCCTGAGACACTTGAGTGGAGTGAAACACATTATCTGGAAAGGTGTAATGGGAATTGATTTGTTGCTCTGAGTAAATAAATTCATTTTGGTTACTTGATTTGTGATAATTGGAAATCATGAATACAAAAGAGTAGGTGAATTGATTGTGCATGGATTGTCAAAAAAATTTATGAAAATTTCACCTAGATGAATTGGAATTATTTGAAATCCAACCCATGTTTTTGATTGAGTTTGCTTGAGGACAAGCAAAGAGCTAAGTTTGGGGTTGTGATAAGTCTTAATCACATGTAGATTTATAGTGCTTAATTAGATATTTGTGTTGTCATTGAAGAGAATTCAAAGTGATTACTTGCTTAAATTAGGTGATTTAGTGTATTCACTTAGATTCGTTCTAATGTTTGTGCATTAAGATTTTCTATGATTTTTTTATCTCTAAGTGCACAGAAATGGGAGCATAGCCAAATGATTGACTTGAAAGCGCGTCTGGAAGCGCTGTTTCCTGACAAAGAAGATTCCAAAAGCTATATCTTGGGCCATACTAATCCAAATGAGATGATCTTGGTCTTGTTAGAAAGATAGAAGAATTATCTACAACTTTGATGAAGGAACCGAGACCTAAATCAATCTCTAAGTTGGGGTAATTTGTGCTACAAGTTGATAAGGTGATGCTGTCTCAGCCTGACACATGTTCAATGTTTTAATCATATCTGGAGTTGTAGACGTCAAAATGAGATGAAACTGGTGCCATTGAAAATCTAAGATCCATAGCTTCAACTTTCATGAAGACATCTTGAGCTAATTCGGACTTTACAGAGGTGAAAAATGCAAAACAACGTGGAAAAACGGGTGCAGGAGGGCACCCTGTGCGCGCAGAGCACGCTTGAGCGCTCTTGGAGCGCCAAATCTGATGCCATTCTGTTTCTTAGCACGCAGGTTGCGTGCGGAGCGCACCCGGAGCGCTCTGGTCGCGCTGTTAGCCTTAAAAACACGAATTTTTGATGTTTTAATCATTCTTTACCATTCCAAAGACCTAAAAACGCTGGAGGCTTGTCAAGGGGTGCTAGGGATTCATTCTCCACCATCTCCAAGGAGGATTCAAGCTTGGGAACAAGGATTTAAGTCTTCAATGGAGTGGTTCTCTACCATTGTTTCTATTTTCTGGTTCGGTTTCTCTTTCTCTATGAGTAACTAAACTCTTTTAGGCTGGGGTTAGATGAATTTTGTGGAAACACTTATGTAATTGGATTCTATTATTTCTATGCAAGTTTATTCATGTTAATTGATCATTTATCTCTGTTCTTAATGCCTTTTGATAATTGATAATTACTAAATTGAATTTGGGTTATGCTCATGATTGGAAAATTGGGGTTTTTAACTAGCATTGAGATTGTTGGACATATCTATAGGGTTATAGGAATATAATTCTATTTGGTATGAGTTTGTATGAATCTTTATTCTTTATGCTTGATTTAATTAATTTGAACCTAAGGGATTAGGGCTTATTAGTTAAATCAAAGGGATTAAGAGGAAAGGAATTTTCGTTAATCTAATTTAGAGGATTTAAACTTCAATTGTTCATGAGTATCGCTTGCATTGATTTAGAATTCAATTGCATAAAGGTGGAAACAAAATGATTCAACCCCTAGTCGTTTTTAATTATTCGAATTCAATTAATTTTTATTAATTTTAGTTGTTACAAATAGCATCAATTCCAATACAAAGAATTTGTTCACGTTGAAAATAGTTACGAACTTTGTTTAGTTGAATAATCAATCGCAATCCCTATGGAGACGATCTTACTTATCACTTTATTACTTGTGCGATTCGGTACACTTGCCGAAATCATCAACAATGAGAGATTAGATGGGTTAGACTAGATGATGGGATTAGCATCTTACTTTAGAAGCTAGGTGTCACTTAAGTGATGGTTTATTTTTATGCTTACTCTTTGATTAATTTTTAACCAAGTGTTTAATTGTTATTAAAATTTTTTTTTATCCCACCTACTTGGGCAACAAGGCCGCGCCCTCCCACCCACTCTCTACCTTCATTTTATTTCCATCTTCTTCATTCTTGAGAGAGAAAGCTCCAAGTTCTTCCATGGCTTCATCAGCTTCTCACCTTTCATCCAAGATTCTTCCTCACTTCTCCAACCTTCTTTGAACTTAGTTCTTCTTCATCTTCCTACTACCCATTTCATCATACAAGTAAGCTTGAGGACCAACTTCTTCTCCTCCCTTTTCAGCCCCAAAACCGTGGGGGGCTGTGTGTGTTGGAGATGTTTTTCTTGTTTTGTGCTTGTTTTTATGCTTGATTGTTGCTTGATCATGATCAATAGAAGAGATGAGCACTTCATCCCCAAATCCTTGGAACCCTAGGCGCTAACCCTAAGGGAAAAAGAGGGGTTGTGTGATCTTCAAGTGAATCTTGCAAATTAGTTGATGATTCTTACTTATTGGATGCTTTTGTTGCTATTTTAGTGGCTAGTTTTGAACTGGGACTTGGGTTGAGTAGTTTTTATTGAAAACCCTTGTTCTTGAAAGAAGATTAATTTGGTATTTGATTTGTATTATGCTTTGGTTTGGAAATCATTGTTGTTTTATGGAAGAAATGGGGTATGGATTGATGTTGTCTAGTTGATTGAAAGTTGCAAATTTTTTTGGGAAAAAGGGGAGTATGGCCGTGAGCTCTAAGAGCTTGAGGAGGGATCATTTTTGTGTTTATTTGACTTATATTAGTTGTATTAAATTGTGTTTAAGTTTTGAAAAAAATTATGGAAGTGATTTGGTTGAAAATTTGAGTTGTTTTTTTATTTTTATTTTAAGGCTATGACACATATAAGGTGAATGGGATTCTTTGAGACCCAAGAAACCAAGTGGAGCCTTGACTTGAGCATTTTGAGAAAAAGTATAAATCTAGTATTGATTGATGTCTCAAGTTTTGGAGAAGGTAGACTTAGTATTTAAAAACTTTGTTTTTCAACTTAGTGTATTTTCTTTCAAAATAAGTTTAGTTTTAAAATCTTATTCTGTGAGTTGTTGTTATTTTTCTTCAAGTGTAAATGTCTTCTTATTTACGAAATTTTTTTGGGAAGTTGCCTAGGAAGTTAGAATTAAATCTAAGCCTAGGATTTTACTAAGATTTCTTGTGGTGATAGGAGTTGAGATATGAGTTCGTGCTGACTAGGATTGCGACTTGTCTGACACGTGAGCTACAGACCTTCGGTAAGGGCACTTCACATTATAGGTGTTTATGTTTTGTATAGTATGTGTAAGGCCTACTTCTAGACATACTTAGGATTTTATTTGTTTTTCGATCAAAGAAGTCTAAGAACCTCAGGGTTCAAAGTGAGGGTTTTGTTACCCCTTTGATCTTTAAAGCTTTATATATGATTATTTAGTGGGTTTGTTTGCAAGAGGTTGGCGACTGCCCCCAACCCCCCACACTTGTTTGTTACTTCTTTATTAGTTCCACGGAACTTCAAAGGGACAGATTGTGCTATCGATGTTGATGATTGATTGTAATTCGGTAGTGTTTATTGTATGAGTTATCAAGGAAGCATGACTTGTATGAAATGTATTGTTGGTGATATTGGCTAGTTGAATATTTATTTGATGTGGATGGTTAAATAATTATTTGATTATGGTTGATTGAATTGTCATATGTGTTGATATATTCATTGGAGTTGTGGGAGTATCGTCGTGTCGTTAGAACTTTGACCTGAACAACCTAGAGTGGTGGAAGAGCCCAAGGCTACGGCTAGTGTTCAGCTGCTTAGTTTCATTGTCGTGTCATTAAGGAACTCGACCTGAATATCCTAGGGTGGTGGAAGAGTCCAAGGCTACGGTTGGTGTTGAGCTGTGATGTTCATCGTTCCGGAATCATAAACAGTGGCATATAGTTGCGTCAATAGGGAAGTTGGTGCATCTTTATTGAATTATTCTTTAATGTCTATGATCTGCTGATTTATCTGTGTTGAAGATGGGGTTTCCATATTATATAATATCTATGTAATATGCTTTGCTGTTGTATATGTTGTCGTATTTGTATCTATCTCTTTTATTTTAAGAAGTTGACCCTTGCCTGTAGTTCTTTCAATCAATGAATGTAACCCAGATGACAAAGCAAGTGGAGTGTTTGGGATTGCTGACCAGAGTAGCAGAGGATGGCCTGCTCGACTTTCTACTTGTGTCTTTGTTTGCAACTTACTAGAGGACTAGTAAGCGTTGTAGTGCTCCGACCAGCTATAGATTGTGTACTGTTGGATTTCAATGTTGTAACAAGTGTATTTTCAGTTGCAAAAACTTGGGGTGTAATATGTGTAATGCTTGAATAAATTATGAATATGAGTCCTGTGGTTTTATTTTGGTGACCTCATTTATTTACCGTCATGCTTGTAGAATCCCTGTGATACTCTGACCGCTTTTTTAAAGAATTTTTTTTAAAAGAAAAAAAAATAGAACCATATTTTTGGAAACCATGCAAGCAGAGTATTTCACCTTTCGGAAATATGTCAATGTTTGTCAGAATATTAGCTTAATAGCGCTCCGGGTACGGGGTGTCACATTCCTACAAGGTCCAAAAAAACCAGTCAGAACCCCACAATCAAAGGGTGTGTCAGCACACATTGCTTCAACCAAGAAACAATCCAAACAATTATAAGCAAAATTGCTTCACCCAACAAACAAGTACAATACAAGCACAACTTGCCACCCGACAAACAAAACCCGACAACTTGACCAGCTTAGGTTACCCAATTCACAGTCCGGTGAGGGCCGAACTGCGCTGATACCACAATGTAACATCCTGATTTTCAGAGCGCTATAACTCAACCTCTAAATGCGGAATAATTTATAAATATAACACTCGCCTTGTCCTTGAAAGAAACACGGGTAATTTTTTTTTCCTTTTTAAAACTCTTTTGCAAAACCACTAGTCAGAGTATTACAGTGTTTTCAAAACATGGTAGACAACAATAATGCAAAAGAGGATACCATTGAGATATATATATATAATAAAACCGCCAAAGGCAATTACAACTTTTCAAGGTTGAGTACGAAAAATCAAAATACTATACCAAACTAGGAATACAATTGAAATTCGTATACTCTAAGCTAAGAACACTCATACTCCTGAGATACTCCCGACAGACACCTGCGCAAAGGGCTGCTTCAAAAGTCAAACCTCAGTCAAACTCCAACAAAACGATATCAAAACACTAAGTTGGTCACCCAAAACACCTATGCCACAATAGTCGGAGTGGTCAAACACTCTCTACCACCTCCACAACTCATTGCCAAGATCCTCAGAAGGATCCTCCTCCTCCTCCTCCTTTATTATCACCACCTCCTCATCATCCTCGTCATCTCCTGTGAGGTCAATGACTGGGATGGCTGGAGGCACCGCCTCGACCTTAACCTCCTCGACAGGCAAATCCTATCCATCCACCAGAATCGCAACCTACAGTGCCACAAAATTTGTAGGCTAGAGGATCCACCTGAGGAGCAGGCTCGCGAACTGGAATCGGAGAAAAGTATTCTTTGGTACTAGCTCTGGCTCCACTGGAGGAACCGGTGAGTATACCACCGCGCGAGAGGTGGATGCTCCTACATCCACACCTCTAGACCCCACGCTCTTGCGAGTTGACCGTCGCAATAAAGAGCCTCTGACCTTAGGCTTGTCCCCAAAGATAGTCTGTCGTGGGACATCTGATGAATCCTTTAAAGTAGTTGTAGTGTCTCCATCAGACTGGGCTCCCAACCAAGCGTCCACAATGTTGGGGATTTGAGAGATCGACAATTTTTAAAATTTCTTTCAAAAACACTCTCAAGCGGAAAAATCCCCGTACCCATGGATCACGCATTGCTCATGAATCACAAATAACATGATAGTTTGTAGTGTTTACCTCTTGAAGCGTAGAGGAGATCGATCACCAACACCACGATCTTGTAGTGTCTCTACTCAGTCCACACGAACGGTAGCCTCGGAATGCGTCTTGCTAGTTGACGGCAACAGGAAGGAGGCACAGAAAGGTCTACGAAGCTTAGACTAGGGTTGGAGCGTTAAGCTTATATACTCCATTCCTTTCATTCTGTTGCCCTAATGGGCCTCATACAATATGAGCCCATTTTCTTCTTATTTAATTAAATCATTATTTAATTAAATAATCTGATTCCGATTAAACCGTTCTATCGTGTGACCCTATAGGTTCCCATTATGTTGGCAATAATATTAAATATTAAAATAATATTAAATATTATAAACAATGAGCGACATCTAGCAATGTATCATTGCTACCCAATTAACAGGGAAAAACCGGTGATCCGATTTTAACCTTACCGCGACCAAGATTACTATGAAGTCGATGTCCCTTCGTCCATGTGTCCTAATTGAACACGAGGCATGAGGAGCACCTATGACACTTGCATAACTATTATGAAGCGTCCTCATAGTGGGTCAGTCCAATATAAATATTACTCCTAATATTTATACCTGTGTGCCGACTTGATATCGCATATCCATGACCCACGAGATGTGGTCATCAGTCTACCCACACAATAGTCTCTATACATTATTGTCGTCCTAATTAACAATAATACTCGACTACGGATGCTTTAAGAATAACGTTCTATATGTTCAATGGGGTCTCACGATCAAGTCACACTTGATGTTCCATGAAACGAACTGTCTATTCTAAGGACTTTATTATGCTATAAAATAAATAACGCAATAAAATAAATGCCTCATATATATATCAAATATATAATCAAAGTCATGACACAAATGATAATCTACTAAAACTAGATTGGCCACTAGGGCTTACACCAACAATCTCCCACTAGCACTAGAGCCAATCGGGCATCAATCTAATACCCATCGATCTAGTGTGAGCATCATGCTTCTGCTGAGCAAGAGGCTTCGTCAGTGGGTCTGCAACATTGTCTAGTGTAGGTACTCTGCATATCTTTACATCTCCTCTATCGATGATCTCTCGAATGAGATGGAAACGCCTAAGTATATGTTTGGATCACTGTTGAGATCTAGGTTCCTTGGCTTGCGTGATTGCTCCATTGTTATCACAAAAAGAGGTCAATCGGGTCTGAAATGCTAGGAACAACGCCAAGTTCACTAATGAACTTCCTGATCCAAACGGCCTCTTTGGCTGCATTAGAGGCAGCTATATACTCAGCCTCTGTAGTAGAATCAGCAACTGTCTCTTGCTTTGAACTCTTCCAGCTAACAGCTCCGCCATTTAGGCAAAACACAAACCCTGATTGCGATCGGGAATCATCCCTGTCGGTTTGGAAGCTAGCATCAGTGTAACCCTTTACAACAAGCTCTTCCTCACCGCCATAAACCAAGAACGAATCCTTAGTCTTTCTCAAGTACTTAAGGATGTTCTTGACAGCTGTCCAATGGCCTTCACCAGGGTCAGATTGATATCTACTCGTTACGCTTAAAGCATACGAGATATCTGGTCTAGTACTCATCACAACGTACATGATAGAACCAATTGCCGAAGCATATGGAACTTTAATCATGCATTCCCTTTCATCTGATGAGGTAGGGCATTGTCCCTTAGGCAAATACACGCATGTGACATAGGCAAGAGACCTTTCTTGGAATCTTACATATTAAAGCGCCTAAGCACTTTGTCAACATATGTACTTTGACTAAGGCCGAGTAGCCTCAGTGATCTATCTCTATAGATCTTGATTCCTAGCACGTAGGATGCCTCGCCTAAGTCTTACATCGAGAAACATTTCCCTAACCATGTTTTCACATTTTGCTGTGTAGGGATATCATTTCCGATGAGTAGTATGTCATCCACATACAATACCAGAAAAACAATTATACTCCCACTAACCTTCTTGTAGACACAAGGCTCATCTTCGTTCTTGATGAATCCAAACTGTCTTACAGTTTCATCAAAACGAAGATTCCAACTTCTAGAAGCTTGCTTTAATCCATAAATGGACCTTTGCAACTTGCATACCTTTTCAGCATTTCTTGGATCGACAAAACCCTCGGGTTGTGTCATGTACACATCCTCGAGAAGATTCCCGATCCGCTGTTGCGCACGAGTCAAAATAAATAAATTAAGAATGTAGTAACAAGGCAGTTAACCTTGGTTGTCTCACAGGGATCTCTAATTAACAATAACCAATAACAAGAACACGCAAAGAAATAAAGTTGGGGGGATTTCGATTCAAGAAACAGGTTATAAAAGATGTAAATATCAATATATAAAAAGGACTAATCCACTGGTTCAAGATAATTAATATTTGGATCTATCACGGGTTTCAAAGGATTATTCTATTTCGTGATTCTATTCTTGTTTGACCATAAAATTAATCAATCAAGCGTCAATTAACTTTATAAGAATTCCTACTGTAATACAGAATTAATTAAGCATCAACTAAGCATCACACCATGACGGCTAAGGCACAACAGTTTTGTAAAAATAAAACGTCTGATGCGATAAAACGGCTGATTAGTCCTTTTTTAAGTCTAAGCTCCTAAGTTGATTCATCGGTGAAAGGTTGTCGTTACAGATTTTGAGGTTCGGTGCCTAATGTTTAATACAATTTTGTTTTAATTTCTTTAATCCCATCTCTATCAATTTCGAATTTGGTTTGAATGTATGCAATCTATTCAGTTCGTTTTCTGCTTAGTTAATTGTTCTGTCTTCATTGTGAAATGCGATTCAGTTGTGTATGAACACTTGATTATATGCATCTGTTTCGTAACTTTTATTATTTCGAATTAGTTGACTGCTTAAATTAATTGATTTGAGTAGAAATTGATAGAGGGTTGATTAGAATTCTATTATGATATTGGTTGCGTTTTTAAACGGCGCTTGTCCGCTCCCGTGACCGATTGAACCCGCTGTTTTGGCGCTTACTTGAAACGGTGTGAATTCGTATAAACTGATTAACGCTTGTTTAGTTAGTTTATGTCAACTATGAATTTGAAATTGAATGGATTGTTGTTATTTAGAACCTGTGATAAATCCAAGAGGAGCACCCAGAAACTGGTGAATCAATTGTCTCTCTAACCTGATAATTCTCTCAACAGAAAATGTTTTCACAAACCCCCCCTTTCATTATTGTTGATTTTTGTACTTCCTGAATTTGGTAATTTTGGTGTTAGAGGTTCTCGTGAGACGACCAAGGTCTCTTGCCTTGAATACTATAAGTAAATCTTTTAATTATTTTGACCCGCGTACGATCGCTGATCAAATTGGCGCCGTTGCCGGGGATCTTTTAGCGTAGTTTTGTTTTTGTTTTTTGTTTTGAGTTTTTTTGTTATTATAAAAAAAAATTGAATGCATTTTCATTGGATTTCTTGGTTTATATGAGTGGGGAGTGATTTCACTATTCTAGGACTATAGGTCTTGTGGCATGATATGGATGACTTTCTTGCATTCTTAGTGTGATAAGTTGGATTGGAATATTAAATTGTGCATCTTTTGTGATAGATCATTTTCCTTGGTGAGGTTTGGGCCTTATAATGGATGGAATACATTTTGCCATTCTCTTTCTTTCTTGTGTGATTTCACTCATGATTGTTGGTTACTCTAGAACTTGACTTGACTCTTGTTAAAACTCTTGTTCACATGCATGCATTGAAATGATCTAGGCAATTTTTGTTCTTTTTAACCACTAACCAAATAAGCCTACCTTGCATTTATCCCTTTGTTTAGCCCCTTTGAGCCTATTTATCCCATTCTTTGTTGTATAGCTCATTACAAGCCTAAAAGTGAAAAACCATGATATGACCCAATCTTAGGGGATAAAGGAGCTTTGCTTTGAAAAAAAATATGATAATAAATATTGCATAAGTGTGGGGGTGCTAAAAAATGTGGTTGTGTTAGAATATCTAATGTTGTGCTCTATTGGAAATTTGGCAAGTGCATAAAAAAAAAACAGAAAAATAATAAAAATAAAATAGTGGGGCACAACATTTGGTTAAAAAAAAAAGGGAAAAAAAGAAAAGTGTGAAAGTGGAAAAATGGATTGAAAATTGGTTGAATTGCCCCCATGATTATTTGGCAATTGTTTTCCATTGCTCCTCTATCCTCTTTGATTTTATAGCCTAGTTACCCTTTCAATTATCCCACCTTGACCTTAACCCCATTATAACCTTAATAAAGACCTTTTGATCTTTGTGTGCATGTGTTTCAAGTGTGGATGTTAGAGTCTTGTCAAGCCTATGGTAGTACTAGCTTTCATGATGTGATTTGAGTGTAAACATTAGCCTAGACACTTGAGAGTTTGAGAGAAATATTTTTCTGTGAGGATTCTATCACTTTTGATGCATTCCTTGGTTATTCTATCCTCTTGTTTGCTATGAAAGTAATAAGATGTTGTTCATGATTGCCATGAGTACTTGAAACCTTGAATGAGCATTTTGTTTGCCACTATGCATCCTTGGGATTCATTGGAAATGCATCTTTGCTTTGTTTTTTGACCATGAGTTTTGCTCGGAGTGCAAAAGCTTAAGTATGGGGGAATTTGATCAATGCATTTTAATGCATCTTTTATAGCTTTGCACTTGGTGTTCTTAATTGTGTGTTTTGCCCAACAATTACTTTTTAACATGGTTTTATATCTTTGGGTCTTGATTGGGCTTTAGTGGAATTATTTGCTAATTTTCGGATTTTGTTACATCCTAACCCATGTCGCTTCTACAGGCCATAACTTGGGCTATACTTGTCCGATTTCAGTGCTCTTTATGGCGTTGAAAAGCTAAGAAGCAGAGCTACAATTCTTATGTTGGCACTGAAGCCCAGTTCTGCCGTTTTGAAGGTCGAAAATCCACTTTACTAAGGCTGGCGAGTTGCACTACGGGTTTTGGACCATTCACTCATGTAATTAGTTGTTATTGGGCTAATTAAACATTTTGGGCCCTTCTCTTTGGTCATAAACTTCAGGTTACCTAGGTTAACCTAAGGAGACATTATAAATAGGATTTTTAGAGTCTTAGGATTTACCTTTTGATTACTTTTGAATATTTTGCCGTTTTTGAGTTTTAGCAATCTTTTCTCCTTCTCCCTTTCTTAATTTCGTTTTTGTCAAATCCTTCTATGGAAGGCTAAGACCTTAGATTAATTCACTGGTTAGAGAGTTTTTATAAGGATCTTGAGGTTTGATTATTATTGTTAATTTCGATTTTTGTGTTTCTATTTCTTTTCCTTTTGATCTTTCATCTCTTTGATTTCTATTTGCAAATTCGTTTTGGGTATTGATGCTTAATCATATCAACTTCGTTTTTGCTCTCTGATTTGTGATTATTTGAATTAAATTGAACGCTTGCTTTAGTTTATTTCGAATAGAGATTATTAGGATCTATAACGCTTAGTTGTAGGTTTGATTGAATTCGGTTATTAGATTAATTGTGTTCTTGTGACGCTTGTTCCTTGATCATGATTATTATTGTTAATTTCGATTTTTGTGTTTCTATTTCTTTTCCTTTTGATCTTTCATGTCTTTGATTTCTATTTGCAAATTCGTTTTGGGTATTGATGCTTAATCATATCAACTTCGTTTTTGCTCTCTGATTTGAGATTATTTGAATTAAATTGAACGCTTGCTTTAGTTTATTTCGCATAGAGATTATTAGGATCTATAACGCGAATTCAATCAAACTTACAACTAAGCGTTATAGATCCTAATAATCTCTATTCGAAATAAACTAAAACAAGCGTTCAATTTAATTCAAATAATCTCAAAACAGAGAGCAAAAACGAAGTTGATATGATTAAGCATCAATACCCAAAACGAATTTGCAAATAGAAATCAAAGAGATGGAAGATCAAAAGGAAAAGAAATAGAAACACAAAAATCGAAATTAACAATAATAATCAAACCTCAAGATCCTTATAAAAACTCCCTAACTAGTGAATTAATCTAAGGTCTTAGCCTTCCATAGAAGGATTTGACAAAAACGAAATTATGAAGGGGAGAAGGAGAAAAGATTGCTAAAACTCAAAAACGGCAAAATATTCAAAAGTAATCAAAAGGTAAATCCTAAGACTCTAAAAATCCTATTTATAATGTCTCCTTAGGTTAACCTAGGTAACCTGAAGTTTATGACCAAAGAGAAGGGCCCAAAAGGGTTTAATTAGCCCAATAACAACTAATTACATGAATGAATGGTCCAAAACCCGTAGTGCAACTCGCCAGCCTTAGTAAAGTGGATTTTCGACCTTCAAAACGGTAGAACTGGGCTTCGGTGCCAACATAAGAATTTTAGCTCTGCTTCTTAGCTTTCCAACGCCACAAAGAACATTGAAATCGGACAAGTATAGCCCAAGTTATGGCCTGTAGAAGCGACATGGGTTAGGATGTAACAAAATCCGAAAATTAGCAAATAATTCCACTAAAGCCCAATCAAGACCCAAAGATATAAAACCATGTTAAAAAGTAGTTGTTGGGCAAAACACACAATTAAGAACACCAAGTGCAAAGCTATAAAAGATGCATTAAAATGCATTGATCAAATTCTCCCACACTTAAGCTTTTGCACTCCGAGCAAAACTCATGGTCAAAAACAAAGCAAAGATGCATTTCCAATGAATCCCAAGGATGCATAGTGGCAGGCAAAATGCTCATTCAAGGTTTCAAGTACTCATGGCAATCATGAACAACTTCTTATTACTTTCAAAGCAAACAAGAGGATAGAATAACAAAGGAATGCATCAAAAGTGATAGAATCCTCACAGAAAAATATTTCTCTCAAACTCTCAAGTGTCTAGGCTAATGTTTACACTCAAATCACATCATGAAAGCTAGCACTACCATAGGCTTGACAAGACTCTAACATCCACACTTGAAACACATGCACACAAAGATCAAAAGGTCTTTATTAAAGTTATAATGGGGTTAAGATCAAGGTGGGATAATTGAAAGGGTAACTAGGCTATAAAATCAAAGAGGATAGAGGAGCAATGGAAAACAATTGCCAAATAATCATGGGGGCAATTCAACCAATTTTCAATCCATTTTTCCACTTTCACACTTTTCTTTTTTTCCCTTTTTTTTTAACCAAATGTTGTGCCCCACTATTTTATTTTTATTATTTTTCTGTTTTTTTTTTTTTGCACTTGCCAAATTTCCAATAGAGCACAACATTAGATATTCTAACACAACCACATTTTTGAGAACCCCCTCACTTATGCAATATTTATTATCATATTTTTTTTCAAAGCAAAGCTCCTTTATCCCCTAAGATTGGGTCATATCATGGTTTTTCACTTTTAGGCTTGTAATGAGCTATACAACAAAGAATGGGATAAATAGGCTCAAAGGGGCTAAACAAAGGGATAAATGCAAGGTAGGCTTATTTGGTTAGTGGTTAAAAAGAACAAAATTTGCCTAGATCATTTCAATGCATGCATGTGAACAAGAGTTTTAACAAGAGTCAAGTCAAGGTCTAGAGTAACCAACAATCATGAGTGAAATCACACAAGAAAGAAAGAGAATGGCAAAATGTATTCCATCCATTATAAGGCCCAAACCTCACCAAGGAAAATGATCTATCACAAAAGATGCACAATTTAATATTCCAATCCAACTTATCACACTAAGAATGCAAGGAAGTCATCCATATCATGCCACAAGACCTACAGTCCTAGAATAGTGAAATCACTCCCCACTCATATAAACCAAGAAATCCAATGAAAATGCATGTAAATTTTTTTTTATAATAACAAAAAAACTCAAAACAAAACTACGCTAAAAGATCCCCCCACACTTAATCACACATTGTCCTCAATGTAAGCAACAAGTATAAAATAAGAGTAAGGAGTAAGGAAAGAAAACTCCCTCTTCAAGGTGGCTTTTTCAAGTGGAGCTCTTCTACAGTCTCCTTTTCAAGTGCGGGGCTCTCATGGAAAAGCTTGAGGCAGTGTCCATTGTCTTTGAAGACTTTACTGGTGGCTTCACTTTTTATTCCCTTTGCATCATAAGGAAAAGTGCTAGTTGCAACAAAAGGGCCAATCCACTTGGATCGAAGCTTACCCGCCATGATTTTAAGGCGAGACTGGAACACATGGAAGTGTTTGATTTTCTTCTTCTTCACAACATCCTTCTTTTGCTCAATGGAGGGAAGTATCTTGGTGGATGGAGTTACATCAGAAGCTTGCAGTGTCGCAACATCATTTGTAACATTAACAGGCACAACCATGCAATTTGTAACATCAGAATGAGTATCTTCAACTAAGTCAGCAAGTACTTCTATTTGAAAAAGAGAAGGCTCTTCCATGGGATGCTTCTTAGTAGCATTAAAGATGTTAAATTTAACTATGTTATCCCCAAATTCCATGGAGAGTGTTCCAGCATGGACATCAATCTTGGTTCTTGCTGTTCTTAGGAATGGTCTACCTAGGATGATAGGCGCCCTGCTGGATTGTGTCTCTCCCTCCATGTCCAGAATGTAAAAATCTGCAAGAAAAATCAAGTCATTAACCTTAACAAGTACGTCCTCCACAAGTCCAGTAGGGTGAGCATTGCTCCTGTTTGCCAACTGAATAACAACACTTGTACTCTGCAAGGGTCTAAGAGCCAGAGAGTTAAAGATGGATGTAGGCATCACATTAATGGAGGCACCTAAATCCAGCATGGCATTTTCAAATTTACTCTCGCCTATGGTACATGGAATAGTAAAAATTCCTAGATCCTTGCACTTTTGGGGCATCATGGATTGTTTGAGTGCAGAAACATTGCGACTCATGTTGACCTTTTCATTTCCCTTCAGCCTTCGCCTCCTTTTGCGTGTGCACAACTCTTTAAGGAACTTAGCATATCTTGGAATCTGCTTAATCGCCTCAAGGAGAGGTATATTAACTTCAACCTTCCTAAATGTGTCCAAGATTTCCTTATCTTTGTCTGCCTCATCCATTTTCTTAGTTATCGTAGCCCTTTGGGAAAAGGAAAGTGGTATAGGCTGTGCATCATCATCATCAGCAGAGGTAGGTGCAGAAGGTGGCTTATCTTTTTTTCTGCTGCTGCCACTTGCATTTTCTGGCCGAGAAGGTTACGAAGTGTCAGCGACTTTGCGGACACTGAGAGTAATTGCACTGACATTTGCACTGACATTTGGATTTGGTACTGGCTGGGCAAGCAGTTTGTCCGACCCCTGGGAATGTATCTGATTAATGGAAGTTGCTAGCTGTCCAATTTTTTGCCTCCAAATTCTGAATGGTTGAATCTGTTACATTTGTTGGAATTGGAGATTCGGATCGCCATCTGCTTAACAAGGTCTTAGATGAAGGTTCAGATTTCTTTGGGCTAGCGATGGGGCGGAGTTGCGGCCTAGGCTGCTGTGTAGAGGCATCTCCCCATCTCAGGTTTGGATGGTTTCTCCAATTGGGGTTGTACCTGTTGGAAGACAGATCATATTTGGGCTGGGGCCTGTCATTGAATATATTTGCTGCATACGCCTGAGGAGTATTAGCATTGTCACTCTCCTGCAATGTAGGACATGCATCTGTAGGGTGCTCTGCAGAGGTGCAAATACCACAAACTCTCGCTGCCTGAGTTTTAGTTACAGCTAACTTTTCCACCAATGAAACAAGTTTATCAAACCTGGTCTCTAAGTTCTTGTGTTCAAAGAACTCAGATCTCATTGACTCCTTTTGTCAGCACCACTGAATTGTTTCTGGTAGTGAACTGCTGAGAATTAATGGACATGTTCTCAATCAGGCTTCTTACATCTGCTGGGGTTTTATCTACAAGTGCTCCTCCGCTAGCAGCATCTATGATGTTTCGGTCCATAGGCAGCAAGCCTTCATAAAAATACTGGATGAGCAGCTGTTCAGAAATCTGATGGTGAGGGCAGCTTGCACACAACTTTTTGAATCTCTCCCAGTATTCATGCAAAGATTCATTCGCAATCTGCCTGATGCCACATATTTCCTTTCTGATCGAAGCAGCTCTAGAGGCAGGGAAGAATTTCTCCAGAAACAACTTCTTCAATTCATTCCAGCTTGTCACAGAACCTGGTTGAAGGTAGTACAACCAGTCCTTGGCAGTGTCTTGCAATGAGAATGGGAAAGCCCTCAGCTTGATGTGGTCTTCTGGGACACCTTGAGGTTTCATGGTGGAGCATACAATATGGAACTCCTTAAGATGTTTGTGAGGATCTTCACCTGCAAGACCATGAAACTTAGGAAGCAAATGTATTAAGCCAGATTTAAGCTCAAAAGGCACCTCAACATCAGGGTATTCAATGCATAAATCATTATAAGTGACATCAGGTGCAGCAAGTTCCCTTAATGTTCTAGCAGCCACTGTATCAGAATCAAAATTAGAATCAAAGAGAGTATGACTAAATAAGCTATAATTATCACTATCACTATCACCTATATGATTACTACCTATGTTATTACTAGTCATGCATCATAAACTAACAAATCAGAAAATACCAACAATGTCCTAATAGCTAAAACACTAAAGAAATTGAGAAACCTTATCAAATAAAATCTAAAAAATCTAAAAACAGCACCAAAAATCTCTAAAAATCAAATAAATATTATGCTATTTTTTTGGATTTTTTTGAAAAAACGAAAAAATAAAAAAAATAAAAAAGTGATCTAAACGATGGAATTTCAGATTGTTAGCCTCTACTCTCTATATCAGTTTCTGATATGGGACTTTGGATCCTTTATTTTTTCCGGATTTTTTGGCCAAATTTCGGAGCAATCCGAGTAAGTTGATCGAAAATCGATTTTTTTACTAATCAATGCCAAATCCGATGTTAAGACCTGAAACACAACCAAAAACACAAAACCAATTGTTAGAGACGTTAGTAGGGTCCTTGAATTGGCAACTATTGATCAGAGATCCCTGGCAACGGCGCCAATTTGATCCGCTGTCGCGCACGGGTCAAAATAAATAAAATAAGAATGTAGTAACAAGGCAGTTAACCTTGGTCGTCTCACAGGGATCTCCAATTAACAATAACCAATAACAAGAACACGCAAAGAAATAAAGTTGGGGGGATTTAGATTCAAGAAACAGCTTATAAAAGATGTAAATATCAATATATAAAAAGGACTAATCCACTGGTTCAAGATAATTGATATTTGGATCTATCACGGGTTTCAAATAATTATTCTATTTCGTGATTCTATTCTTGTTTGACCATAAAATTAATCAATCAAGCGTCAATTAACTTTATAAGAATTCCTACTGTAATACAGAATTAATTAAGCATCAACTAAGCATCACAGAATCGATTAATCATGATTAAGGAACAAGCGTCACAAGAACACACTTAATCTAATAATCGAATTCAATCAAACCTACAACTAAGTGTTATAGATCCTAATAATCTCTATTCGAAATAAACTAAAGCAAGCGTTCAATTTAATTCAAATAATCTCAAATCAGAGAGCAAAAACGAAGTTGATATGATTAAGCATCAATACCCAAAACAAATTTGCAAATAGAAATCAAAGAGATGAAAGATCAAAAGGAAAAGAAATAGAAACACAAAAATCGAAATTAACAATAATAATCAAACCTCAAGATCCTTATAAAAACTCCCTAACCAGTGAATTAATCTAAGGTCTTAGCCTTCCATAGAAGGATTTGACAAAAACGAAATTAAGAAGGGGAGAAGGAGAAAGATTGCTAAAACTCAAAAACGGCAAAATATTCAAAAGTAATCAAAAGGTAAATCCTAAGACTCTAAAAATCCTATTTATAATGTCTCCTTAGGTTAACCTAGGTAACCTGAAGTTTATGACCAAAGAGAAGGGCCCAAAAGGGTTTAATTAGCCCAATAACAACTAATTACATGAGTGAATGGTCCAAAACCCGTAGTGCAACTCGCCAGCCTTAGTAAAGTGGATTTTCGACCTTCAAAACGGCAGAACTGGGCTTCCGTGCCAACATAAGAATTGTAGCTCTGCTTCTTAGCTTTCCAACGCCACAAAGAGCACTGAAATCGGACAAGTATAGCCCAATTTATGGCCTATAGAAGCGACATGGGTTAGGATGTAACAAAATCCGAAAATTAGCAAATAATTCCACTAAAGCCCAATCAAGACCCAAAGATATAAAACCATTTTAAAAAGTAGTTGTTGGGCAAAACACACAATTAAGAACACCAAGTGCAAAGCTATAAAAGATGCATTAAAATGCATTGATCAATTCCCATTAAGGAATGCAGTCTTGACATCCATCTGTCAGATCTCATTGTCATGGTATACAGGAATGGCAAGTAGGATCCGGACGGATTTAAGCATTGCGACTGGGGAGAAGGTTTCATCATAGTCTATTCCATGAATTTGCTTGAACCCTTTTGCCACCAATCGTGCCTTGAAGGTATTCACCTTACCATCCATGTCAGTCTTCTTCTTGAAGACCCACTTGCACCCTATGGGTTTTACCCCTTTGGGTGGCTCAACTAAGGTCCATACCTGGTTAGTGTACATGGACTCCATCTCAGATCCCATGGCCTCTAGCCACTTCTCAGATTCTGGGCCAATTACGGCCTCCTGGTAAGTCATAGGCTCATCTTGATCCATGAGCAGCACATCACCTTCTTGAGTTAGGAGAAGTCCATATCTCTCAGGTTGGCGACGTGGCCTGCTAGACCTATGCGGATCTTGTGCTACTTGAACCATTGGTTGAACCACAACACTTTGTGGTACTGGTTCTTGTTCCATTACAGGTGGTTTAGTATTTTGTGGGTCTTGGATTTCTCCAAGTTCTACATTCCTCCCACTGGCTCTTTTAGAGATGTATTCCTTCTCAAGGAACACTCCAGTCCTTGCAATAAACACTTTGTCCTCGGAGGTGTTATAGAAATAGTATCCCTTAGTTTCCTTAGGGTACCCCACAAATATACATTTATCTGATTTAGGTCCAAGTTTATCTGAAATCATACGTTTCACATAAACATGGCAGCCCCAAATCTTTAGAAAGGACATACTGGGTCTTTGGCCCGTCCATATCTCATATGGTGTCTTTTCAACCGCCTTAGATGGAACACGGTTAAGGGTGAAAGCAGCTGTAAGTAAAGCATATCCCCAGAAAGATTCATAGAGGTCTGACTGACTCATCATAGATCGAACCATGTCTAACAAGGTACAATTCCTCCTTTCGGACACACCATTCCATTGTGGTGTTCCAGGTGGTGTGAGTTGGGATACTATCCCACACTCCTTCAGATAGTCATCAAACTCCTGGCTTAAGTACTCACCACCACAATCTGATCGTATGACCTTAATACTCTTACCAAGTTGGTTCTCCACTTCGTTCTTGAATTCTTTGAACTTTTCAAAGGTTTCAGACTTGTGTTTCATTAGATACACAAACCCATATCTACTGAAATCATCAGTAAATGTAACGAAGTAGGGAAAACCACCTCTAGCAGTTTTGCTTAGTGGACCACATACATCACTATGTATTAAGCCCAAAAGATCACTAGCCCTTTCACCTTGTCCAGTGAACGGGACCTTGGTCATCTTTCCCAATAAGCAAGATTCGCATACCTCAAATGATTCATAATCAAATGAGTCCAAGAGTCCATCTTTATGGAGTTTGGAAATACGCTTCTACTATATGGCCTAAGCAGCGATGCCAAAGGTATGTCGGGTTCAAATAATTTGGTTTGACCTTTTTCGCATTTATGTTAAAAATAGGCATATCAAGATCAAGGACATAAAGCCCATTACTCATAGGTGCACTAGCGTAGAAAACATCATCCAAATAAAGCGAACAACATTTGTCCTTAATAATAATATTAAAACCTTTCTTGTCCAAACAAGAAATAGAGATAATGTTTCTGCTAATTGCTGGAACAAAATAACAATTATCCAATTCCAAAATAAGCCCAGAGGGCAAAGTCAAAACATAAGACCCTACAGCTAATGCAGCAACCTTTGCTCCATTTCCAACTCATAAGTCCACTTCGCCCTTGGTCAAAGTCCTACTCCTTCTTAGTCCCTGCACATTAGTACAAATGTGAGAACCACATCCGGTATCTAATACCCATGATGCTGAAGTAGATAAATTAACATCAATAACATAAATACCTGAAGTGGAAGTCTCACTTCCTTTCTTCTTCTTGCACTCTTCTAGGTATTTTGGACAGTTCCTCCTCCAATGTCCAGGTTTTCCACAATGGAAGCAGGAAGCATCCTTAGCAACCCCGCCTGCTGGCTTCTGGCTAGAAGAACTTTGCTTGAACTGTTTCTTGCCCTTGTCCTTCGTAGCCCAAGAAGCGGGCCTCTTGCCCTTCCCCTTTCCAGAGTTGACCATCATAATGGCCTTTCCCTTTCCCTTGTTAATATTTTGCTCAGCAGTTCTCAACATACCTGCAAGCTCTGGCAACGGTTTAGCAAAATCGTTCATGTTATACTGCATGACGAAATGGCTAAAGTTATCCCAAGAACGACATAGATAAGGTCCGCTGTTGCTCTAGGCCCAAAGGAAATCCCACCTCTCGAGACTCTCGGTGTACCCAATCATCTTAAGTACATGAGGCCCTGCGGGTTTCCTTCACCCGACTGCAATGGAAAAGGGCCCTGGAGGTGTCAAATCTCTCCTGCCTAGCTTGCCCTTGAAAAAGCATCTTGAGGTGTTCGATCATATCGAAAGCCTCCATGTTCTCGTGTTGCCTTTGCAACTCCGAAGTCATGGTAGCTAGCATGAGACATCCAACATCTATGGCGTCGTTGAGGTGCTTCTGGTAAGCATCCCTCTCAGCCTTAGGGGCAGTAGCAGCGGGTGCATCAGGCACTGGCTCATCATGTGCATACAACTTCCTCTCTTGCTTGAGAACAATTCTCAAGTTTATTTCGATCGAGAAAGTTGCTTCCAGACAGCTTGTCCTTCTCAAGGACAGATCGCAATGACATGGTATTAGCGGTGTTGCCAGACATGGTAATCTAAAAAAAATAAACATGCAGAGATAAGTATCATGACAATAACATATTTAATAAGGACTTTTATTAAATACGCTCCCACTATTTTACTCAAACTAATGACCCTCCTCATTGGCTCGGAAAATCCCGTTGGAAGATTTTCTAGTGGGCCAAGATCCATATTTCGCCACGTCCTGAGTCAGCTTTGGTTGATCGCCCAGAACTCGGCTATTTAGGTAGGAAACTATTTCCAATCGCATCTATATGCAACTCTTGGATCAGCCGGGTGAATAACCCTTTATTCTAATTCATCTTATGAATTAAAGCCCAACTTTTGCCTCTAGGCCCATTTCCTTCTTATTGAATTCGGCCCAGTTAAGTCAAACCCGATGGTTGGCAGTTGGATATTTCACCTATCGCGCCTCACCAAGATAAAATAAGGTGCTCAGCTTTGGCATGACCCACACTTACTCTATCATGGCCTTGACGAGTGCCACACATCGGAAGACATTTCGACTTAATATTTTCTTTGAGGGAATTTTATTGTAAATGATCTCACTGGCGTTGTATTAACATACAAGGCGTTTTGCTCTCAGCATACATGTCACACATGCCTATGTACATTCATCTAACATACAAAACATACAAGACATACATGCTCATACATATTTAAAACATTCAGATAATATATTTCATGCAACACTTGTGTAAATATAAAACGAGATATGATATTACGGTTATGGCCTTCTAAGAAAGAAAAAAAAAGCTAAACTATTACAATTCTTTAAGCTTCTCAAGCTCCTCCATATGGTGTTGCCTCCTCTTCAACTCTTTGAAGTAAATAAATATTTATTGAAAAATAAATAAATAAAATAAAAGGCACGACACGTAGGTTGTATTTAATTTAAAACAAGTCACGACACGCAGGTCGCATTTACCAAAATAAATAACACCATAATCTAAGGCCATAACCATAAACCAAACATTTAAAATATTTAAAAACAAATAATAATAATTTCTATTATTATTATTATTAAAATTATTTTAAAATCAAAATATTAAAATGCTAACACTGACATTTTTTTTTTGAATTAGCTGATCCAAGCCACAACAAACAATTGCTGGACTTGAATACACGTTTCCTTTTTCCCAAAAGCCAATTCACAGTTTCATGCGCATTTTTTTTTAAAAAAAACATTTCCTTTTCAAATTTGGAAAACCATTTCACGGGTCAAAAGCAAATGAAAAGGACAATCATTGTGGAATTAAAATTCATGGAGGAATTCTACCCAAAATCAGACCCATGACGCCGCCAGTTCTGCACAAATATTGTTCCTAAAATTGAATCAATATCACAATTTTGCAAAAGCATGTTAACTGCGTTTTTGAAATCTGGGTAGTCAGTCACCGGTTCCAAAGCAACTCAACTGGCATTTCATAACCGAAAACTAAATGCACACTAAACCCATATTATGGTTTTCATGAATTTCAAAAGAAATTAGACTCGAAAAACATGAATACGAGAAACATGATTAGTGCTATGGAAAGGAAAAAAAGAATTGGACCCACTGGAACCCTTTTTTTTTTAAACTTGCACAGATCAAAGCAAAGACCGGACCAACGAAAAAAAAAATGCACGGTTCCAATCGAAATCCCATTTCTCTATTCACAGAAGGAGAATCGACCGAATAAACAGACCAAACAAATGGCAAAAAGGAAACGCAAACATGTTCAGTCGCAGTAATAAAACAGGATAAAAATTAAACCTTTAACCAAAACAAGCATGCTTCACATGATCATATCATATATGAGATTAAAACACGCTTTCAATCATGGCAAACAAACAAAGGGATTCAAGGCAATAACGACCAATGTTCTGATACCACTGTTGGGGATTTGAGAGATCGACTTTTTAAAATTTCTTTCAAAAACACTCTCAAGCGGAAAAATCCCTGTACCCATGGATCACGCATTGCTCATGAATCACAAATAACATGATAGTTTGTAGTGTTTACCTCTTGAAGCGTAGAGGAGATCGATCACCAACACCACGATCTTGTAGTGTCTCTACTCAGTCCACACGAACGGTAGCCTCGAAATGCGTCTTGCTAGTTGACGGCAACAGGAAGGAGGCACAGAAAGGTCTACGAAGCTTAGACTAGGGTTGGAGCGTTAAGCTTATATACTCCCTTCCTTTCATTTTGTTGCCCTAATGGGCCTCATACAATATGAGCCCATTTGCTTCTTATTTAATTAAATTATTATTTAATTAAATAATCTGATTCAGATTAAACCGTTCTATCGTGTGACCCTATAGGTTCCCATTATGTTGGCAATAATATTAAATATTAAAATAATATTAAATATTATAAACAATGAGCGGCATCTAGCAATGCATCATTGCTACCCAATTAACAGGGAAAAACCGGTGATCCGATTTTAACCTTACCGCGACCAAGATTACTGTGAAGTCGATGTCCCTTCGTCCATGTGTCCTAATTGAACACGAGGCATAAATGCGCCATCCTCGTTAAGTCCAATCATATGTTCCTCGATACCGGAATGGACGTGTAATCACAAGCGGGCCCAATATCATTTATTGACCCACTTCCGTGTGGCCACGCATATTTCACGTCTCACTCTATCGAGAGGCCCAAGACATTACTCCTGTTATGTAGGAGGGACGAATCCTGTCTACATCACTCTCACCATGAGGAGCACCTATGACACTTGCATAACTATTATGAAGCGTCCTCATAGTGGGTCAGTCCAATATAAATATTACTCCTAATATTTATACCTGTGTGCCGACTTGATATCGCATATCCATGACCCATGAGATGTGGTCATCAGTCTACCCACAAAATAGTCTCTATGCATTATTGTCGTCCTAATTAACAATAATACTCGACTACGAATGCTTTAAGAATAATGTTCTATATGTTCAATGGGGTCTCACGATCAAGTCACACTTGATGTTCCATGAAACGAACTGTCTATTCTAAGGACTTTATTATGCTATAAAATAAATAACACAATAAAAGAAATGCCTCATATATATATATCAAATATATAATCAAAGTCATGACACAAATGATAATCTACTAAAACTAGATTGGCCACTAGGGCTTACACCAACACACAATACGTCCGAAGTGTACAGGGAAGTCCATCACCCTGCACGTCACCTCCACCCAAGTCACTTGCCCCTCCACCCTAGTCGTCTCGATCACATCACCTCTATATGCAACCCTATCGGTGGTGTGATCAACCACCCAAGCATGGGGTATGTCCGAATCTGGGAATTCATAAGTCATCTTTGTGACACTCTCGTTTTACCGTTAGTTAATTCGTCTGTTTTCTGTGTTATGCGTTTTACCCCGCTCATACGTATTTTTGTGCTGTTAATCAAGTGAGTGAATTTCACAAAAGTAAAATTATATTTGGGACTTAATATATTTTATTAAGTCATAGTTAAAATTTCAGTTCAAAATTTCACCGTTTTTCGGTCGCGTTTTGAACTACCTGGGTAAGATTTTACCCAGCAGAAAACTTTAATTCGACCCGAATATTTTAATATTTGGAATTTGAGTGTTTTATATTATTTTAGACTTATTGAAAGTGGTTTGGTAATTTTTGGATGAAATTTTATAATAATGTACTTTCTACGCAGTTAAAACACGAGACGCATAAAACCGAATGCGCGACGAAATGGGAACTAATACCCCTTGATTTCGTGAGGAACAATCTGATGTGGTCAGGGGTGATTTGTTTTTATTGGGCAAAAAGAAAGTGGGTGGGATTTATAGTCATAAAACTCAAGTGGGATATTCTCTTCCCATAACCTGCCCATGGCCGCCCCATTCAACCAATGGGAATGGCTAGCTCAATTCAGAAAATGGTGTACACAAAGGGGTTAAGTGATTGTAATGATTAGTGGCTAAGTTTAGGGATTTTGGGCCTTGTGTTGGCCAATGAATGAAGAAGCTTCTCTCCCCTCCCTTTGTGCATGATTTGGTCGAACCTTTTAGGGGCTGAAGGAGTCTCATTTCAGTTTATTCTTCTTTGTGTGTGGTGTGGGAAAATTAGAGAGAAAATAAGAGAGAAGCATAGAGAGAACTAGAAGGAGAACTAGGAACATTTAGCAAGCAAAACACAGAGTTTTTTCCTCCTCTTCCTTTTGCCTTTCTCGTCATTGAACAGCCCTATAGTGAGGGTAATATACTCATCTCTTCTTTATTCTTATCATGGTTATGCATGTTACTTTGTTTTCTTTTGGAAACAAGTTTTTCTCTTGTCCCTTTAGTCTCCAAAACCGTGGTCTTGCATGTAGGTTTTAGGTGTTGAACCTTTGATTTTTCTTGCTTATTTCTTCATGCATGTTCTTGATAATGATCAAGGAAACAAAATGACAAATTTTTCCCTTCCTTGAAGAGCCTAATGCTATGACCTAACGAGGGAAAATAATAGAGTGTCTTCCATGTGAATGTTATCTTGCATGTGGTTATTGTTGTTGTTATTGTTGTTGATTCATGGTTTTCAAGGAGATGATTTTGGAAAAAGTTGTTCACAACCTCTTGATGATGAGAATCTCATGAGTAAACCCAAGTGTTTCCAAGAGAAGGGATTGAGTCAAGGAAAGGTGTGTTAATTTATTTCTTGTTGATCTTCTAAAGCCCTGAAAGAAAAAAAAAACTGCACTGACATATGTTTAGTGTTTTGGTCATAACGTTTTCCACAGATATTCGTTTTTGTTGATTCTTGATTTTCTGGAAACTAGACTCATTTATCTACATTTTGTACACAAATTTTACTGAATTTGGTTGAGTATTGATAATTTAAAATGCGTCACAATGTGGAAGACAGAAGCTGTCATTTTCTGTACATCCGGAAATGGTTTTGCAAAACTGTACCGAATGGCTAATGATTTGTTAAATTAAAATTCACTTTCAAAAACTAGACACTCGAAGATTTCCAGGAAGGGGTCATTTGCTCAAATCTGACATCGTTTGCTATATTAATAAAATCGGTGAAGTTGGAGTACAGATTAGAGTTTTCATAAGTTTTGAGATATTGCTAAAGTTTTTATTAAATTGTTTTGATTTTGGATCTTAATGATAAGGAACAAGTCTAGGGCTTGAATCGTTAGAAAGATAGGTGGAGTTGTTTTCAAAAATATAGGCTTTGGGAAGTGAACTAAGAATGTTACTTAGTGATCCCATGTGTTGCATTTTATTAGAAATAAGCTTTAAACAAAGGTTGAGTAAAAATAATTATTTTCCCTAAAAATAACACCCTAGGCCGAGAGCTAGGATGGGTTTTAAGACCCTAAAAATGTGTTCTAAGTATGTGTTATGTTGGTTGAAGGTGGCTACATACTAGTGGACTTAGAGTTAAGAGCTTTAGCTTGGAATAAAAGCTCCTAAGGTAAAGGAAATTTTCTCCAATGAGTTTTAGCATCCTTGAGTTGCATGTTGATTGGAATGGTTGTTTTGAATGATGTGTTGAGATTGTTTGTAATATTTACGTAGTAAATGTTATGTGTTGCTGCATTGGATGGATTTAGTACATTGTATTATTGTGATTAAGTTTGTATGAATGCATGTAGTGATGATGCACAATTTGGAGGATGTAATTGATGTATGGACGACATAATGCTCCGACGCGTTTTCTTGAAAACGAATATGGTTTGCGAAACTAGAATATTGAGGCTTTGAAAATGGTAATTAAAAAGGGCTCTCCAACGGAGCCTAGTGGCAACACTAGTGCAATTTTGGGATACTAAGTCGGTTAAAATGGGCCTTTTAAGTCGGTTTTGAAACCGACTTATATTCAGCAGACTTAGTATGTATCAAGTTTTTAAATCGGTTAAAAAACCGACTTAAAAACTCACTTTTTAAATCGGTTATTAAAAAACCCGATTTAAAAAGATACGTTTTTTGAAAAATCGACTTGAAAAGTGTGACTATTTTAAATCGGTTATCCATAAAACCGATTTAAAAAGTCGGTTTTTAAGTCGGTTTTCCTTAAAACCGACTTAAAAGATCAATCTTTTTAACTCGGTTATTTGTACAACCGACTTAAATGGTCACACTTTTTAAATCGGTTTTCTTAATAACCGATTTAAAAAGTTAAATTTTTTTTTAATTTTTTTTCTAGCGTGCACTCGTTACAGCAACCTGAAGAACAAACTATGGTAAACTACACCATTCAAAACCATAATTGGCACCAAAATTGCCAAATTATAAAACAGACAAAAGTCTACATTTCAAACAATATTGTGAGCTAAATAATACTTCACCAAAATACGAAGTAATATAAAAAATAACAATACCATTAAGTAGTCATTTGTAACCGTCAAATAGTCATTTCTAACAACAAAAAACATATCTAAGAATCAAGTAGTCATGATTTCCTTAATCGCCTTGGTTTTACCAAGTTACTTGGCTGCGTCCCATACATATTTATAAAAAATTGTGCCCAAGTTTTCTGAAGGTTTTGCATTACAGCAAGTTCCAATGGTGACTTGTCTTTGAATGTCTGCAAAGTTAAAACATAATTAACTATTAGTAATAAGACCAATAAGATAATATCTAGTCCAAAAATGAAGAATTATAAAAGGTTAAAAATTCTATTACTTCCTTCCACGATGAAACAATATTTATGAGACAATAGTCAACATATTTTGCATGACATAGTATCCACATGCATAACCGTTATTTTGTTTAGGCACCTAAAAATATAATGAGTAAAAATTATACACATTAACTAGTATAAGCTATAAATTAATTTCGGTCTTTAAGGTACTTACTACGGGAATCACCCATTCAGGCTTCTTATTTCTAAAACCTTGCATAAAATTATATCCTTCCATAGCTCTGATAAAATAACATTAACGAAAAGTAAGTTATATATCGAAAGTAATAATACATTCTACAAAGACAATGAATGGCCGAAAGCTTACGCATTAATTGGGCGCGAAATGGAACCATTTGCCTTACTATGCATCGAACACATCCAGACTACCAAATTACTCTTAGGACAAAGGATAAAAAATTGCCAATGGCCACTGCAACAGTAATGGTGTATCAGAAGCACATAAAAGGAAACTAGCTAGGCTACCAATTTGACAATATAGTTAGTAACATGCATGTACCTACCTAGACAAGTACGGTCCTAGATAACAGTCTTTTGTCGGTTCTGTTAGTAGTTTTTTCTGGATGTATTGACGAATAGATTCTTCACGATTATTGGTACCTGTAATGATGGTACCATTAATGTGGTATGGATCCAATAATCCATACAAATGACTGGTGTCCTTCGTAATACAGAGGCGATGCAGATATCTGAGATGTCGAAATAAATGTTCATTATAATTGAAAGTTAGGAAAATGTATCACATAATTAATACTTACGTGCACCATACTGCCAAGTGGGATAGCTCAAGCCACTCAGTACCCGAACACAAGTGCAAAAGGTCCTTCTTGTCAATGTAAAAGTGTTCATGGTGTTCATGCTCCAACTCTATTTTTGCACTTCCTTCGTCAAGCTCCATCGCCAGTGCAGCCAAATCTCTTAAAACATTTTCTTCATGCACTTCCGCCGGTGAACAACTATCCTTAACGCTCTTAGCGCTCACATTTTCTTCATGCACTTCCACCTGTTCCAAAATTTTGTCTAACTGTTGATTAAAATTCTGTGTAACCTCCTTTATGATGCCCTGCCTGAAGGCCTGCAATTGCTCCTCAGTATATATAGCTCCTGCGGGGCGGCACAAAGGTCCTCCATAGAATTTCTTTAGGCCCACACCTCGTCCAACACCGCGAACACGGCCAGGATGCTCCGGTGTTCCAATGGCGGTGGTCAAGATATCTTGACGCCCATGCGGAACAAAAGCACCTTGCTGGCTCTCTTCAACAAGGGACTCCTACAACATATAACATCGATGAATTGACACAATGTGTAAGCTTTTTACAATAACATTGATAAAATGAGACAATGTGGAAGCTCTTTACTTACAATCTTATCAGCAATTGAGGCTGACGCCTCACTTGTATAACCTCCCGATGGCTTTTGTCGGGCCCTCTTCCATTGCTCATAGCGCGGTGGAGATGGAGGCTCTAAAAGTAAGGTTGGATCACCCGCCTCTTCCTGCAATACTCTCAAAGACTCTTGCTTCATATCACGCTTAAGCTTTCGATAACCCCCACGAGACAATCTGTGGGGGCATTGATTGTTTGACTGGTTTTTTTTCGCCTTAAGTCTTTTTATCTTTTACAAATATCACAACACAAAATTCAGCTAAAAAATAAATTAGAATGACCAACTAAAAAACTATAATTCCAACTAACCTGAAACTCAGGTGTATGTCGGCTGGCAACAAACAATCGCCATGTTTCCTCATCAATGAAACTATACATAGAACAAGGCGATGCATTACCATGTTTATCTCCAGGTCCAAAAACGTACACCCTGGTGAGTACGGTCTTAAATGCCTTCCAACGCTCACCCGCAAAAGAAATCCATGTCTTGTTAAGCTCTTTAGTATCAGGAATATCAAATTTTAACTACAATACACAACAAAATGGTGGTGTTAGATTGCTGATTAGGTATATGGTTAAATACAATATAATTACAAAGCATGGAGAATAAAAGTTAAATACCAAGATATCTTGCCAAATCAAATTCTTTATGTCCCCATGAATGTCTTTCCATTTGTCGGCCAAAATACTAGCCTTGGTTCGGGCAAGCATCCCCACATAGCTAATGAATAAGTCTGCATTATTACCAATGGGGTGGCGTAAACATTATCAAACTCTACACTGCATTTCTCACCACCCAAGCTTAGCACCAACATGTGATAAGGTCGTGGCACGTCTAGTCTTTTTTTTGGGTGAGTCTTTCCCCGATGAATCAGCCATAGTGTCTGTTTATACAAAAAAGAACGAATGTCAGAACATAAATAACGGATAAATAACAAAATGTATTAACTTATAAATTATAAATAACAAACATGTATTAACTTATAAAGTCTTTGATGGTCAAGTTTGAATGTCCTCCAATATCCCTTCTTGATGATCATCACGCGTGGCATATACATCATCAACTTCATTATCATCAGTAAAAGTAGATCTTTGTGTTGAGAAAAGAGGAGTTTCACAATCTAGAGTTGAATCTTGACTTTCATCACTCTCATGCATGTTTTTTCTTTGGAGGACCACAGACCACCTTTTGCTAGAAGGATCATTGACATAAAACACTTGTTTTGCGTGGAACGCCATAATGAAAGGTTCATCCTTATAACCTACCTTGTCAAGGTCCACCAATGTAAAACCTAAATCATCGGTTTATACACCACTGTTACAGTTAACCCACTTACACTTAAAAAGAGGCACTCTGAACTTACTGTAATCAACCTCCCAAATCTCTTCAATGACCCCAAAATAAGCTATAGATGCTAGAACGGGGTTTTTATCCTTTGAACTAGAGAAGTGCATAGAAGAAGCCATGACCATAACCCCACTGTTCTGTACCGTACTCTTATCATCCTGTGACTTTGTATAAAAGGAATATTTATTAATATCATATCCACTCCAGGTTAAGACATTGAAGTTAGGCTCATGTGCTAACCATTTTAATGTATCAGAAGCATTATCATCATTCATAATCTGATCTTTAAACCACGTTAGGAATGTTTTGTTATGCTCGTTCAATACCCATTTTTCGTTCATTCGAGGGTTTTTGGCCTTGACAATGGTTTTGTGAGCAGACAAGTATGACTCAACCTCATCAGTGTTATTTAATATATACAAATGTGCTTGAAGCACTTCCGCTCGACCCATGTTCTTAACCTTTAGACCTCGTGTACCCTTACCGTCACATCTTCCCTGATGACGAGACTTGGGAAGCCCTACAGGTTCTGCTTCTGACAAGTAGTCTGTACAAAACTCAATGGCTTCTTCTGTGATGTACCTTTCAACAATCGATGCTTCGGGACGGTATTGATTCTTCACGTAACCTTTCAAAATCTTCATGTATCGCTCGACAGGGTACATCCATCTTAGATAAACTGGGCCACACACTCTAATCTCCCTCACTAGATGAATAATTAAGTGAACCATGATGTCGAAAAATGAGGGAGGAAAGAACATCTCCAACTGACACAAGATAATAGCAGCCTCAATTTCCAATTCGTCCAATTTGTGAGGGTCAATGACTTTACTGCATACAGCGTTAAAGAATAGGCACAATCTAGTTATGGCATGCCGAACATTTTTTGGTAAGATACCACGAATAGCCACCGGTAGTAGTTGTTGCATCAAGACGTGACAGTCATGAGACTTTAACCCAACTAATTTGAGATCTTTCATTGAGACAAGACTCTTGATATTTGAAGAGTAACCTTGTGGCACTTTCACGCCACGGAGACACTCGCAGAAACTTCCTCTCTCTTGTTTTGACAAGGTATGACATGCTGGTGGCAAATATGTCTTGTTACCTCTTGGCTGTGGAGCTAACTGCTCTCTTATACCCATCGCAACCAGATCTAGACGGGCATTCACACTATCCTTTGTTTTCCCCTTAATATTGAGAAGCGTACCGATTACACTATCACACACATTTTTCTCTACATGCATCACATCAATACAGTGTCTTATATCAAGACTAGACCAGTACGGAAGATCAAAGAACACTGACCGCTTCTTCCATATGGTTTTCTCAGTAGACTGCTTCTGCTTCTTTCCAAAACTAACATTGATGTCCTTCAGTCGTTGATAAACTTCTTCTCCAGTTAAGGCTTTTGGAGCAATTTCATTCTCCTGACATCCATTAAAAGCCTTTTTCAACTTACGATACGGGTGATTACGTCTGAGAAATCTCCGATGTCCAAGATAAACAGTCTTCCTTCCATGTTTCAGTTGATGATAGCATGTACCTTCTTCACATATAGGGCACGCTTTATGTCCTTTAACACTATATCCGGACAAGTTACCGTATGCTGGAAAGTCATTGATGGTACAAAATAACATGGCACGCAACTTGAAATATTCACGGGAATACCCATCAAACACATCAATACCTTCCTCCCACAACGTTCTCAAGTCTTCAATTAAGGGACGGAGGAAAACATCTATGTCATTTCCTGGTTGTTTTGGTCCCGAAATCATCATGGATAACATAAGGTATTTGCGCTTCATGCACAACCAAGGAGATAGGTTGTAAATTACCAAGAGAACCGGCCATGAACTATGGATGCTACTTAAGTTACCATATGGATTCATTCCATCCGTAGCAAGTCCAAGCCTAAGGTTTCTTGGCTCATTGCCGAAATCCGGAAACAAAGAATTAATTTTCTTCCATTGCAAAGAATCAGCCGGATGGCGAAGCTTTCCATCACATTTCTTCTCATTTGCATGCCATCTAAGGTTCTTTGCGTCATTTACATTGGCGAACAATCGTTTAAACCTTGGAATAATTGGAAGATACCATAACACTTTTGCAGGAGGACCCTTTGTGCTCACATCACAACTATCATCACCATCCTTCTTTTTGTAGCGTGATTTTGTACACTTGGGGCACTTTTCTTTGTCTTCATGCTCTTTACAATACAATATGCAATCATTGGGACATGCATGTATTTTCTTATACTCCACACCCATCGGACATAATATCTTCTTCGCCTCATAGTTACGGTTCGGCAATGTGTTGCCTTCTGGAAGCATGTCATTCAACAACTCAAGCAATTCAGTGAAGCTTTTATCAGTCCACCCATTTTTTGCCTTCAGATTGAACAATCTCAACACTGCTGACAACCGTGTGAAATTTGTACACCCCGGATACAATGGTTGTTCCTTGTCACTACATAGAGTATCATACACATGTGCTCGCTGGAAAGACTCTTCTCCAATATCACGGATCATGTCCTCTAGTCGATCGTCCATATCTACATCAACTTTCTCTCTTTGGGACACACTTGGCATATCCAACACTTCACCATGCCATGTCCATGTCGTGTAACTCTTGCAAATCCCAAAACATTGAAGATGATTCCTTATTTCATCAACATTTAGTGGTGTCTGATTAAAACATCTAACACAAGGACAGTAAAATCTTCCATTATTATTGGGAAGATTTCTTTCAGCAAATTTTAGAAATTCTTCCACTCCATTCTCATACTCTTCACTCATGCGATTACTTTGCATCCAACTACGATCCATATCTACGTTCAGAAATAATATGGCATCAATAATATTAAGATAATGCAGCTGTCTTGCAAGCCTATTGTAGACAATGACGGACCGTAAATTTTAACTTGTGGGGGCAAACTTGTATATAATTTTTAGGAATGCTTGTATATAAATTTGTAGTATTAAAAATATAATATGGTGGAAATGGTGTTTTGTAAAAGGATGTAGCTGTCCTTGAGCCCTTGTCTAAAATAATGGAAAATCCTTGAGCCCTTGTCTAAAAGAATGATTATCGAGGACATTCCTAAATATTGTCATTACCTCTAGCCCAAAATGAGGAGAACAAGGAGGAGGATTTTCCATTTGAAAAGTTTAATAATTGTAAAGTTTGAAGAGAGTATAAATTTATGAATTACAGATACTAGAAATTGGTTTTACTAGAAAGTGGTCAGTTGTTCTTGTATGATTTGGAGTCTCATGGTTGAGAGTACCATGGAAGAATGATTTGAACTATTCTGAAAACAAGGCTTGGTTGAGTTGTGAATTTAGTTGGCATCCTAGGATTTTGATTGTTGCATGTTCTGATGCTGTCTTTTTAGTTGATTGAAGCCTTAACTGTATTAAGCTTGTCTATGTTGAGGTCCCACTCAAAGATAGATACTTTTAAGTTGGCTTTAAAATCGAGATTTTGCATTAAGGATCCAACTGTTCAAACAACAAGCAAGACTCATTGAAAAAAACTTTCAAACTATTTAGCTTAACCAATTATAGTTGATATATAAACTGTGTAGATTATTTTAACATGTTGGTTACCATTGATCACCACACACAGACACACACACATGAAGCATATATGAGTCCTTCTTAAAATGAAGTCCTTCTTAAACAAATTCTTTAGCATATCAACTAGATAAAACTTGTTGGTGCACCATGTATTTATATAAACACAAGATATAATTAATGATACAGAAAATTAACAAGAACTCATTCATTTTAATTTAAGCATGAAACTCTGTGTATTATTCTTTTTCAGGTTGGAGACATCAAGGAATGAATTTATTAACAAGTGTTCAATTGAACCATTTGCCTAAATTTGATACATGCTCATTTAAAAAGTTTACTGCAAGAATGCTTATCTCACTTGAGTCCCACACATACAAAAAGATAAAAGGCCAAAAATTGTTTACAAATAGGACAAGAACATGCATACATAAATCTGAGTTTTATTTGCAAACAAAGCTAGTTACATAGAAGAGAAAGAAAGAACAATGACCAAAAAATATATTTTTGTATTCTATATTAGTTAGATAAAATTAGCCAAACCAGCACCCAAATGTAGATTCTAGTATTATACACATCTTGTGAGATATTAAGTGTTTCAATAAACCATGAGTAAAATGCAGGCATTTGAGCAAGAAAACTTCTATTCATCATAACGATATGCAACAAACAAAGCACAAAGATGAAAGAAATGCTCGAGTGAAAATTCAATTGATTGATGATCTGGGACAGAAACTATATAAGAGAAATTTCAGTTCTTTTGCAAGTGAACCAAAGTCTCCAAATCAAAATAAAAGCAACCAAGAAACCAGCACCAAAGACTACTTGTTCCTAATAAAATTTAGTGGCAAACTAGACTTGGTGAATGCTAAAGAAACAGTAGGATCATGCATTTTCAAACTAATTGCTAAAGATGATAACCCTTAAAGCAAAACATAATCAACTTGAATTTTCAAAAACACTAACCCTTAAAGCCACTTTGACAATGGGTTGCTTGTCGTTCTCCCAGTGCAAGAGCCTGCAATGGTTTCACAAAACAAAATTAATAAGCTCAAAATAAGATTACAAAAGGACTAGTACATGAATTAGCATGCCTAGGAAAACTAGTAAAAGCAAGGACTAGCAAAATTATTAGTCTGTTTATTGGTATCATTCGATTAAACCTCTCCTTTGTAAAAGAATAAAGAGAACCAAGAATGTGATAAGAAGCTTATCAATCTTATTACTTTTGTCTTTATTTCAACCATTCAAATGGCAAACCGAAGAAGACAAGCCTCAAAATAACAAAAAAATTAATAAGCTTAAAATAACAATCTATTGTATTAGAGTTTCTCTAAGTGGCCATGAGTTGGATTTCATACTTGATTCCATGATTCTTTATAAATAAGGCTGAATTTCAACTCTAGATTAAAAAAAAAAAACTTGTGCATTGTTCAACTTTTTGGGAGTTCAAGTATTTGAGAGAGTTTGTCATTGATACCAAAAAAAAAATATTAAACTTAATAATGATTGTTGATTACTAAAACTAAACAAGGTTGTGCAGGTTCTGGATGCACCTTAACTTCAAGATGACTTTTACTTGAATCTTGTGGACTGGTCCTCACAAAATACTCTAGCATGAGTTTATTACACAGACATCAAGGAATGAATTTTTTTTAGAGGATCTTAGTGATGGATGGGTCAAGAGCACTGAAAAGTCAGTCAAATAAGAAAACATTATGGGAAATTAATCTCTTTTTCCATTGATGGACACTTCATGGTTGGGTAAAGCATGTGCATACTGCTTGAAAGAGACTCTACACTGATCAAATTAGCATAGTTTTTTGTTCTAATTCCATGACTGTGACATTTTTCCTATCTGTCTCTGTGTTATTGTGCTAATCTTCAGATTTCATATATGTTTTTAGTGATAATTCCATGACTGTGATTTTGTTGGCATTACTTTGAAGGGAACAAAAATCTCTATCTACAAGTTGTACTTGTATTCAATTCAATACAGGTAATAGGTATAATCACTTATTATTATTAAAACAAGAATTAAAAACAGTAAATAAATTTGAGTAAAATATACCTCAAACTTGACTAGCTCAATATTCAAAGAATTGATCCTGTGTGTCCAGAGCTACTATCGATGTTGTTTTTCCAGTGTTTCTGTAAGCAAAAAGATACAAAGAAATTAGAGACTCCATATTCCATAACATAACAATTATTGAAAAAAAAAATTAAGGACCTAATTGAGTCAAAAATAAATAAATTTGAATCTGCCTGTTTGTGCAGATTTTCAGCTTCTGTTTGAGTCAACATACGGCATGCTGTGCACTCAGCAATCAAATCTGAACAAAAAATAACTGTATTTTTTGATATATAACGAGCATAATAAATCTGAGCAGAATAGAAAATAGAAGGCACGATTTGGACATAATAAATATGAGAACAATAAATCTGAGCAGAAAATAAATTGGATATTTTACGATTTGGACTGTATTTTCTGAACAGAATAGAAGGCACGATTTTTTGATGTATAACGAGCAATCAAATCTGAGCAATTGTATTTTCTGAACTCATAAAGGCACGATTTGGAAAGCTACATACCTGATTTGGAAAGCAAGCAGAACGCGATTCAGAGCAAGCACAATGAAGCGAACGGCGGTCTTGCCGGTGAGTCGATGACGGCAAGCAGAACGGCGGAGGCTTGCACTCTTTTTGTCACAGCGCGCGATTCAGAATCAGAACGGCGGGTTTGGGAGAACAGCGTGTTCGGTTGGCACGATGAGTTTGGGAGCGAAAGGAGAGGGTCTGTTGGGTTTGGGAGTGATGAGCGAGGTGTAACATCCCTAGTTCGTAGTCGACCATACAAACTAGAATCATTACCTTTTCGTAAAATCAGAGGTGCACAAAACGGAATGGATAATCTCATAAGAGAATTACATAAAGTTTCACAACCAGTGATGTCTCAGTCATACAAAATAACATGAAGTTTTTTTTTTTTTTTTTTTGGAAATACACATCACTTAGCCGAGAAGATACAAATATCCATAAGTGCACAGACCCCTAAAACATAAAGCGGTTCAAGACCGATACATGACACCAAATAAGACTAAATATAGTCTCCATGATACAAAACACTGGAACATGAACTGGTCATGATCTGATAACCTCAGCCGGCAGGACTCTTGCCCTTACTTGAATTACCTGAATCCTTCACCTGTGAATCTGAAAAATCAACAACAATGAGGAATGAGATTACTTAATCTCAGTGAGTTCTCGCGACCCCTTACCATAATATTCTCAGTTGATAAATTTTAAACTTAGCCTAGGGTGCATCCCTCCTAACGTGATAGACTTACATAATATAAAAGCTACCGCGTACATTGTGAGGGAATCCGACACTCGTAAATAACGAGTAACTGAACCATGAAGACCCCGGGAGCAGTTCATGACACCGACCCAGTACACCCTCCATTCTTTAATCAGTTTATTTTCCCTTATGTATAGGATACATAGTCATCTCACACTGTTAACCAAAATCATGCATAAACATTATGCAGAAACTTTCAGCACAGCAACATAAACTTCGACAATTTATTTACCCTATCAAACGATATCGGAATCTAACAAACGACCCACCTACAGAAAGCTAATGAGGTCTATTTTCTAACCATGTATTTAGAATTTTGGAATGATGTACCAAAAAGTGCAGTTTTTCGAAACAAAACAGTAAGTTTACAGAATGGGACAGCAACTGTGTCCTAAGTTGGGAGCCTTCTAGAATGACCAAGACAAACTCAAATAAAATGAAACTTGAGCCTAAATGGTAGCAAAATTTGTCTACTTTTCAAAGGAATTGGATTCATAAAAAAATAAGTTCATTTGACAACATAATAACCGAAATACTGAACCTAAGCACAGTTTGGCTTCAGAAATTTGACCTAACTTGGGACACTCATAACTGGAGGTATACTACTGAATTAAACCAAACTAGTGCCAAAATGACCGTAATTAAGTCTATTTTCGAACAAGGTAAGCCCCAAAATTTTTAGATAAGCAGAATGGTCCCAGTTTCAAAAGAACCGAACCTACCTGCAGACAGCCTCCACAATTTCACCCTCACTTGTGGGGTCTATAACTTGAGCTATACTACTCCAAATGAGACCAAACCAAAGCCAAAATGACCATCATTTAATCTATTTTCAAGAATGCTAAACTATAAAATTTTAGGACTAACATATGTCCCCAGCCAACACGAAACAGAACTGGTATCAGACTGGTTCCAATTTCAAACTTCCACACAAAATTTGCACAATACATCATCAAAATTCAGAAAAACATAACCAGAGGAGTCCAATACAATCAGCCCAGAACATTCATGCAATTTATTCAGAGACAAACACAATCAAAACCCTAGAACTCACCTAGTTGCCGTGTAACTCGAAAACCGATTTCTTGGACCAACGAAAACAAAAGAGCTCAAAGCTTCAGCTCTCCCTCTAATTCATGGAGATAGAGGAGATGGAGTTTTTCATCCAGCCTGTTTTGCTTGTTAAATCTAGTATCAATGGGAGGGAAATTGAAAATGGAGGAGAATGGTGAAGTTTCTAGCAACATGCAATGAAAGAAACTCAAGTTCTCTCCTCTTCTCTCCTAGCGCCTCACCCTCTCTTCCATGGAACCCATTTCAGTTTTTTTTTCCAGCCTTTCCAGCTGAGTTGCTCGACTGCAATCTCCCTAGGTTGCTGGTTGTGTTGTGCTCAAGTGTGGGTTTAGGAAAAGACAGTTCTACCCTTACTAATCCTCTCATCTATTACCTCTTTATCCTACCTTGGCTTTCTCTTATTTTCTAACATATTCCATACTCAACATACTTATTTCTATGTTAATTAGTATTATCAGAAACAATTAGATAATTAAATTAACCACAAATTTATTCCCAGCACAACCCCACATATTAAAATTAAGTCTAGCTATTTCAAATTAACTTGTTGATTTGTAACATGAAATTAAATTAAACAAGCAATTCACACAATTCATGTAACTCACAAATGTTCATGAACTTGGGCATACACTTGGGTGTTACATTACACCCCAACTTGAAAAAATTTCGTCCTCGAAATTGCTTAAATCTTACCTCATGAAAACAAATACGGATAACGAGAGCGCATCTCCTCCTCAAGCTCCCAAGTAGCTTCTTCGGGTGAATCTACGTCCCAAAGGACTTTTACCATCGGAATGGTCCTCGATCTAAGCTTCTTTCTCTCAAAATCTAAAACTCTAACTGGATAGGGTTGGAATGTAAGGTCTGAATGCATATCAACCGTTTCAAAAACTAACTGGTTGTGTAGGGGCACGGATATACTTTCTCACCTGGGATACGTGAAACACATCATGAAGGTTTGATAAAGATGGAGGTAAAGCAATTCTCTAGGCAACAGGTCCACTCCGCTCCAGGATTTGGAATGGACCAGATAAAGCGGTGAGCTTCTTTGGCAGCGATGCGACTAATACCTAGGGATGGTGTAACCCTGAGGAACACATGATCACCGACCTCGAACTCTAATGGTTTCTCCTCTTATCTGCATAATTCTTTTGCCGACTCGAGCGGTTTGATTCTTTCTCTAATCTGTCTGATTTTATCGGTAGTCTCTCTCGCCAAGTCCGCCCAATCAACCTGTTCTCCCCAATGTCCCACCAAAGATAAAGGAGTTCGGCATTTGCGCCCATATAGGGCTTCATACGAGCCATGCCGATACTCGAATGGTAATCAAGTTGTTATAAGCAAATTCCACCAGTGGAAGATGATCCTCCCATCTACCACCACTATCCGTAACACACGCCGTAGCATATCTTCCAATGTCTCAATGGTTCTTCTGCTCGACCGCTTCGGTCCGAGGATGATAAGTCAATCGATGTTGAGCCGGGAACCCAAGGCCATGTGCAAAGCTCTCCAAAATCGAGATGTGAACTTTGGATCTCGATCGACACAATACTAATCGGTACCCGTGAAGTCGAACTATATCCTTCAAGTGCTGCTCGCTAACTTTGATGTTTTGTAGTTGGAACGGACAGAATGAAATGAGCAGATTTCGTCAATCATCGACTACAACCCCGGATGGAGTCATGGCCATTTCGTGAAAGGGTAAGCCCATCACAAAATCCATTGAAACACTTTCCCATTTCCACTCAGGAATGTCCAATGGTTGTAATTGACTGATGGCTTTTGATGCTCGATCTTAACCTTCGACAGTCAAACATCGAGAAACAAACTCGCGATATCTGATTTCATCCCCGCCACCAATACATTTCCTTAAGATCTCGATACATCTTGGTGTTGCCAGGATGCACCAAATTTACTCTTATGAGCCTCTTCCAAAACTTTTCTTTTAATTTCCTCATTAGTGGAACATAGATCCGATTTACGAAACAAACAATCCCATCACTATCCTCTCGTGAAGTCTGGCCGGTGACGTGTGGATCAGAACTCTTCATCATAGTCCTGCATTTGTCGATTGCCCTTCAATGCACTAGTAACTGGATTTGGTTCAACGCCGCTTGTCCCTTTTCGCCTTAACTCAAGATTAAGATCTCGAAATGATTCTAATAGTGCCATCTCACGCATCATCATGGAAGACATGTGCAAGTGACTTTCTACTCAAGGCGCTACTACTACATTAGCCTTACCGGATGATACTTCAATTCAAATCATAATCCTTTAGGAATTCAACCCATCTCTGCTGTCTCATATTCACTCCTTCGATCGAAAAGATACTTTAAACTCTTGTGGTCATGAATACTTCAAATCGTGAACCGTAGAGATAGTGCCGCCAAATCTTTAAAGCAAACACAATAGGCCAACTCTAAATCATGAGTGGGGTAATTCTCCTCATGGGCCTTTAATCGCTCTAGAAGCATAAGCAACAACTTGACCTTTCTGCATCAACACACATCCTAAACCCTTACCGATGCATCAATCGAAAAACTGGAATCCTTGGTGAGTCGGGAATGATAAGGATTGTGCCGATGTCACCGAGCTTTAAGTTCCAAAAACATTCTTCGCAGCCTAGTGTCCCACACAAACGATTGTCCTTTACGAGTTAAACGAGTGAGTGGAATTACTAATTGCGAAAATCCTGAATGAATCGTCGGTAATATCCACCAATCCAAGAAAACTCCTAATCTCAGACTGTTGTTGGGCGTTCCCAATTCAAAACTGCTTCAACTTTACTTGGGTCAACCGCAACACCTTCCCGAGAGATAACATGTCCTAAAAATTTAATCTCTGGCAGCCAAAACTCACATTTTTCCGGTTTAGCATACAGACGCTTTACCCGGAGAGTATCCAATACAATTCTCAAATGTTCTGCATGATCCTCTTCATTCTGTGAGTAAACCAGGATATCATCGATGAATACAACCACAAATTTATCAAGATATGGTCTGAAAATTCTGTTCATATAGTCCATGAAGATTGCCGGAGCATTAGTCAATCCAAAAGGCATTACTACGAACTCGTAATGACCATAACGGGTTCGGAATGCTGTCTTCGGGATATCCAATGCCCGAACCTTAATTTGGTGGTAACCTGACCTTAAATCAATCTTGGAAAACACTGATGCACTTCTCAACTGATCTAGTAAATCATCAATTCTAGGCAATGGATACTTGTTCTTCACCGTTACCTTGTTCAACTGTCTGTAGTCAATACATAACCGCATAGTGCCGTCCTTCTTCTTTACTAGCAGAACAGGTGCACCCCAAGGTGATGCGCTCGGGCGAATGAATTTCTTAGCAATCAAATCCTCAAGCTGAACCTTCAACTCCTTCAACTCTAATGGAGACATACGATACGGAGCAATCGAGATAGGTCCGGCACCCGGAACTAGCTCAATAGAGAACTCTACCTCACGATCAGGAGGTAGTGAAGATACTTCATCCGGAAACACATCCAGATACTCATTAACCACAGGAATGGAAGGTAGATGAACACCATGACCGGAAATCGATGACATGTAGAGGAAACAACCCTCAAACCCGGGAGACGTACAAAGATTTAGAAATACTGATGAAAGTGATGATTCAATACTGACCTTGGAAAGTGCCACTGTCTCAGAGGCAACACTAATTATTGGGTTGTGACAATCAAGCGTGTCATGGTGTTTAGTGCCCCAGTCCATACGAAGAATGATGTCCATGCCTTTAAGGGGCAAACACACTAAGGTCGATAAGGAACGATTTATCACCGACAAGCGTTTACAACACAATCCTCACAGAGCGATCGGGTGGAAACATCGCCCTCGGCGGTGTGTGAATTTCAATGGGGTGTGGTAAGGTTGTTAAGGCGGATGGAGCCTCTCAACACAATCTTGAGCAATAAAAGAATGAGACGCACTTAATCAAATAGAATAACTATGGGACTCTGAAAAAGAAAACCCGTACCCTGAAGAATGTTGGCAGTGGCTGCAACTCTGCTGGAATTCAAAGCAAATGCTCTCCCCTGAGTGGTTGGAATGGGAGGCTTCCCCTGAGGCTTCTTAGGACAATCTTTAGCATAATGACCTGGCTCCTTGCAATAAAAGCATTCTCAGACTCCCAAAGGCATTCCCCTTTGTGAAATCTTCCACAACGATTACATGCATTAAACCTAGGACCCCCTGATTGCTGAACTGACTTTCCTTTGTTGATATCACCTTTAGGTTTCAAGTTAGAGGTTGAAGTTCCAGATCCCTTCTTTTTGCCTTGCCAAAACTCTCGGCGTTCATCATACATTTTCTTCAAATCTTCTTCTGCAATGTAAGACTGTTCAACTAACGCTGCAAAGCTGGTGGCAGAGAAGGAACTTAAACCTTGGGCAATATCTGCACGTAAACCTCTTCTGAACCTATTAATCTTCCATTCTTCATCCACAGCATGCCTAGCCAACTGGTAGAATTGTGACAACTCCTCAAAATTAGAGGCATATTCACTAACTGACATGTTGCCTTGCTTCAAAGCGATAAATTCCTCTTCTTTCTTCAATCTCATATTTCTTGGAAAGAACTGGTCCAAAAACATCTTCTTAAAATTCTCCCAAGTGATGGGAGTCCTTGACTAGTCATGAACTCGTAGGCATTTTGCCACCAAGTCTCCGCTTTGCCATTCATCACATCTCAAGCAAATAAAACCTTTTGCTCATCGAGAACCGCAAGGTCCCAATTTCTTCTCTAAAGCATCCACCCAATACCGCGTACTCAGATCGGACCTTGATACCATAGAAACTTGAGGATTTGATTTCTCAAAGCAGAAGTACATCTTATTAGGGTCCTCGGTGGTCGCGGTACAACCTGAGGAGGAGGAGGTTGGTTTTGTTATGCCTGAATCATTTGCTGAATCATTGCCTGTTGGTTATTAAGCATCTGTTGGTTCATCTGTTGATTCATCTGGTTTTGTGCTTGCATATTCAGCATGAATTGCTGCATCCATTCAGGAATAGGAGCCTCAGGAGCCGGTGCTCTAGGTCCAATGTTGCGTCTCAAGGCGTCCACCATAATTACATAAAATGCACCAAGCATTGAGTTGATCACCTCAATATCTCTTAGCATAATAAGAAGAAGTATAATCAACACTTAAAACACAAACACAAATACATACTAATCTAAGCCCGACAAGGTCGAACTGCTCTGATACCAAATGTAACATCCCTAGTTCGTAGTCGACCATACAAACTAGAATCATTACCTTTTAGTAAAATCAGAGGTGCACAAAACGGAATGGATAATCTCATAAGAGAATTACATAAAGTTTCACAACCAGTGATGTCTCAGTCATACAAAATAACATGAAGTTTTTTTTTTTTTTTTTGGAAATACACATCACTTAGCCGAGAAGATACAAATATCCATAAGTGCACAGACCCCTAAAACATAAAGCGGTTCAAGACCGATACATGACACCAAATAAGACTAAATATAGTCTCCATGATACAAAACACTGGAACATGAACTGTCATGATCGATAACCTCACCGGTGACTCTTGCCCTTACTTGAATTACTCAGATCCTTCACCGTGAATCTGAAAAATCAACAACAATGAGGAATGAGATTACTTAATCTCGGTGAGTTCTCGCGACCCTTACCATAATATTCTCGGTTGATAAATTTTAAACTTAGCCTAGGGTGCATCCCTCCTAACGTGATAGACTTACATAATATAAAAGCTACCGCGTACACCGTGAGGAATCCGACACTGTAAATAACGAGTAACTGAACCATGAAGACCCGGGAGCAGTTCATGACACCGACCCAGTACACCCTCCATTCTTTAATCAGTTTATTTTCCCTTATGTATAGGATACATAGTCATCTCACACTGTTAACCAAAATCATGCATAAACATTATGCAGAAACTTTCAGCACAGCAACATAAACTTCGACAATTTATTTACCCTATCAAACGATATCGAATCTAACAAATGACCCACCTACAGAAAGCTAATGAGGTCTATTTTCTAACCATGTATTTAGAATTTTGGAATGATGTACCAAAAAGTGCAGTTTTTCGAAACAAAACAGTAAGTTTACAGAATGGGACAGCAACTGTGTCCTAAGTTGGGAGCCTTCTAGAATGACCAAGACAAACTCAAATAAAATGAAACTTGAGCCTAAATGGTAGCAAAATTTGTCTACTTTTCAAAGGAATTGGATTCATAAAAAAATAAGTTCATTTGACAACATAATAACCGAAATACTGAACCTAAGCACAGTTTGGCTTCAGAAATTTGACCTAACTTGGGACACTCATAACTGGAGGTATACTACTTAGAATTAAACCAAACCAGTGCCAAAATGACCGTAATTAAGTCTATTTTCGAACAAGGTAAGCCCCAAAATTTTTAGATAAGCAGAATGGTCCCAGTTTCAAAAGAACCGAACCTACCTGCAGACAGCCTCCACAATTTCACCCTCACTTGTGGGGTCTATAACTTGAGCTATACTACTCCAAATGAGACCAAACCAAAGCCAAAATGACCATCATTTAATCTATTTTCAAGAATGCTAAACTATAAAATTTTAGGACTAACATATGTCCCCAGCCAACACGAAACAGAACTGGTATCAGACTGGTTCCAATTTCAAACTTCCACACAAAATTTGCACAATACATCATCAAAATTCAAAAACATAACCAGAGGAGTCCAATACAATCAGCCCAGAACATTCATGCAATTTATTCAGAGACAAACACAATCAAAACCCTAGAACTCACCTAGTTGCCGTGTAACTCGAAAACCGATTTCTTGGACCAACGAAAACAAAAGAGCTCAAAGCTTCAGCTCTCCTCTAATTCATGGAGATAGAGGAGATGGAGTTTTTCATCCAGCCTGTTTTGCTTGTTAAATCTAGTATCAATGGGAGGAAATTGAAAATGGAGGAGAATGGTGAAGTTTCTAGCAACATGCAATGAAAGAAACTCAAGTTCTCTCCTCTTCTCTCCTAGCCTCACCCTCTCTTCCATGGAACCCATTTCAGTTTTTTCAGCCTTTCCAGCTGAGTTGCTCGACTGCAATCTCCCTAGGTTGCTGGTTGTGTTGTGCTCAAGTGTGGGTTTAGGAAAAGACAGTTCTACCCTTACTAATCCTCTCATCTATTACCTCTTTATCCTACCTTGGCTTTCTCTTATTTTCTAACATATTCCATACTCAACATACTTATTTCTATGTTAATTAGTATTATCAGAAACAATTAGATAATTAAATTAACCACAAATTTATTCCCAGCACAACCCCACATATTAAAATTAAGTCTAGCTATTTCAAATTAACTTGTTGATTTGTAACATGAAATTAAATTAAACAAGCAATTCACACAATTCATGTAACTCACAAATGTTCATGAACTTGGGCATACACTTGGGTGTTACACGAGGGTTGTTGGCACGATGTGTTTGGGAGCGAAAGGAGAGGGTCTGTTGGGTTTGGGAGTGATGAGCGAGGGTTTTGGCCTTTTGGGACTCCCGCGTGAACGTAAAGGTCTAATATTTTTAAATCGTATTTTCTAAAAAAGGACTTAAAATGTTTTAGAGTTTCATATTTGTTAAATCGGTTTTTTTAATAACTGAGTTTAGAAGTTTTTTTTTTTAAATCGCATTTCTTAAAAACTGAGTTAAAATGTTTTAGAGTTTCATAAGAACACTTTTTTAACTCGGTTATTCCTAAAACCGATTTAAAAAGGGTTGTTTTTAAATCGGTTTTCTTAATAACCGACTTAAAAGGGTCACCACATAGGATTTTAAATCAGTTTTCTAATAACTGATTTAAAATCTCCGATTTAGAATCCCTATTTTGCACTAGTGCAAGGATGGAATTTTGGATTAAAAGGGATTATGTTTTCAACTCAAAGAATTTTTTTCTAAAAAAAGGGGGGGAGAAAAAAAGGGAATTCGAACTCCTTTAAGGAATAAAAAGGGTTTTCAAATAAATAAATAAATAAATAGCTAAGCTTAAACAAAATAAATAAAATAAAAATAACACTAGATTCTTAGCAAGTGTGGTTCTTAGTAAAAAGAAGAAAAAGGGGTTTTCAAGTAATTACGTGGAGAGTCTAAAAAGGGATTTAGGGAGAAAGTGGCTGTCAATACATCAAATACGACCATGTAAATTGTGAAAATTAATGACCACGGACACTCTTCGTGAGTGAATCCGAAAGGAATTGAACGTTGTGCAAGAATGCAATCATAAGATATCGTTTACTCTGAACAAGACGATTGGATCCTAGCATCAAGGTATTCACGCGTTTAGCCCTAGCCTGAAGGACGATTACGAACTTAAGGTCTTTGTAGGGGGCAGTGTATACTGGGGGGCATTGGTCGGCCCGGTGTCACACATACCATTGGTATCGGTATACAAAATTTGTTGATGGCAGGATGCCTACTATCCTATTGGTATAGGAATTAAGCCGTAAATATCACGCTGACTGCATCCACATACTGACTAGATGCATTTATGATGTCGTCGAACTATTGTATGCCTGTTTTGCATGCCTTATGTGTTATACTCAGATTTCGTGTGAATAATTATAGTATGACTATAATGCATATTGCTTTATTATGTAGTATTTTATTTTACTCTTGTGAAGCTTATGATGAACTTGTGAACGAGAGATTTACCCTTGCATCTTTCTTTTCCTATGGTTATGTTGGATATCGTTGCATTAGATGGCTCACCCCGAGCTTCGGCATATGGGTCTGACGACCTTTGAGTTCCCTGAGGGGGACCACGAGGACGCCTGGGAGATTGACCACGTCTCCAGGTGAGTGACGCATACAGGACTAGTGGTCGAGACTACTATTGTCGGAGGGATAGTGACCAACACTCAACTCAGTAGGAGGACCATACACTTCCTTGTACCACCGTCGATTATTACTCTGACTCACCCGCATGGTGCAGCTTTAGTGGCTGACATTCCTTATCTACCACAGCCGATCACAACCGATCCAATTTTTGAGGTGCCCGTACAGAAGAGTGGAGTTCTCCCCGATGTTGTAGCCCCGGCGGTACCAGTGGAGGTGCCGAGGGAGGTTCCTCTCCCTACTCGCCCCTCTTCCCCTGCACCCCCTACCTCAGTAGGACCACAGTTCGACCTCCCTCATAGGACTAGGCGGATATGGTCGTATGTTGACGTAGTGGATCTCGGAAGCGATGAGGAGGAGGAGGAGGACCCTTCGGAGTGCTCTACGGGTGCTGACTCTGGGTCCGTTATGGGATGTGCTGGGCTTCCACCTAACAAACGGTTTAGAGGAGTTTGACTAGCTTAGGATGTTTTTCGAGTTGGGGTTGTACTGTTGTCTTTTGAAGTGGGTGTTTTGGTTGGACGCCCTTTTGGTGATGTGTAGGACTATGTTTTTTTTTTCATTTGCTCTCTTCTTACTGTTGTCGAGTTTTGATACACCAGACTCTGATTTACGCCTGCGAGCGTACTCGGTGTATTTACTTAATTATGTGACTATTGCATTGTGTTTTCGTATAATTATGTTTTGCACTCATCATTTTGAAAAGCCTTAAAAAAAATCTTATTTCTACTTACAAAGTAATTTGAACTCGAAAGAAAACCAGCATTCAAATATTTTAGCATCGTTTTGGGTAGAACACGTGGCACTCAAGGTTGGGGTGTTACATTAGTGGTATCAGAGCTGGTCGAGTCTTTCGAGAATTGTTGGGTTTAGGTCTATTGAGTTTTTGTTGTGTGAACTCTGTGTGACTGTTTGAAAAAGTTTCTGATGGGAACAATGTGTGAAACATCTAAGGATGATTATCTTTTCCCTGGGTTCTGACTGGTTAGGCCTTGTAGGAACCCTTGCCTCCTAGACAAGCGACTCCAATCCCAAGAGCTGAAAACCCCGAGATGGACAAAGTTATTCAAGTCATGGCTGACATGGCAGCGGCCGTTGCACAATAGACCGCTGCAAAGACTCAACGCGATATGCAAAAGCAACACCGAGAAGAGCAGAATGCTGAAGCAAGAGGTCTGGTAGAATTTCGCAAGCACGATCCCCCGAAGTTTCACGGAGATCCCGACCCAGAGAAGGTTGATCTGTGGCTTCAGGAGATCGAGAAGATTTTCGAAGTGACGCACTGCCCAGACCATGCAAGGGTCATTTACTCAACCTATATGCTGCTCGGTGACGCAGAATTCTGGTGGAAGGGGACCAAACAAATCCTGGAGGATGACCACCAGGAGATCAACTGGGAGGTGTTCCGCGCCAAGTTCTTGGACAAGTACTTTCCAAGGAGCGCAAGGCTTGAGAAAGAGAAGGAGTTCCTGTATCTGTACCAGGGGAACATGACTGTAGCAGAGTACGCAGCTAAGTTTGAATCACTCGCCAAATACTTTTGATTTTTTCGCAATCATGTGGATGAGGAATGGATGAGCGAAAAGTTCGAAGGGGGTTTGCGATATGAGATCAAGGAATTTGTACTGCCATTGGGCCTCTGTCGTTTTCAACCACTGGTGGAGAAGTGCATATAGATAGAGACTATGAAGAGTGGGAGGATTAATAAGGGGAATTATGGAGGGTCGACTAGGTCACAGAATCATAATCAAGGACAAGGTCAGAAGGGGTAGCATCAGCAGAAGAAGCCTTATTCCTGACCCCAAGGAAACAATCAGAAGCAACCGTATCATTCATCGTCAGGCGCTTTTGGTGGTGAAGGCGAAAGCAGAAATGCCCGACCAAGGAGATGTTACATGTACGGGTCATCGGAGCATATGATGGACAAGTGCCCAACAAAGGATTGTATAGCGCTAAAGGCTGAGCCAGTAGTCAATAATGTGAAGGCGGGTAGGCCAACTGCAAGAGGACGCGTTGTTGCGACAATTCCTAAGATCTTGAGTTTTGAGTGATGATCAAACCTTTGACATAGAGTGAAATGTTTTCTAATCATTGTTAGCTAATGCCTCTACTTGAGCTTTATGATATAAGACAGGACCAAGAGACATTATGCAAGAAGGAAGTTAAAGGCAGTCAGACAAAAATTTGAGTATCAAGAAAGTTCATTAATCTGTCTTGAGAAAGTTCTTTCAACACATGAAAAGGATCAAAGACACCTTCCTTGTCTTTGCTACATCAAGGAAAGATAAATTAGAAAATCCTCACTCACAATTGAATGTACAAAAGCATCAAATCAAAGCACTATTGTACAGCCATCAAGTGAAGACACTATTAAGATTCAGTACGACGAAGATCAAAGACAGATTGCCTCTGAGTTATGCTTGAGAAGGTTCGCAATGAAAGAAACAAAATCCATCCGTTGAAGACTGACATGACGAGCCTGCAGGACGGCAACAGAGTTGACTCCACTGACACAAGGACAAGGCTACAAGTCAGAAGCTACGTGGAGCCTTCTCCAACGGATATAATGAAGGGAAGCCTATAAATACCAGTTGAAATGCTTCATTCATAGTTAGAGAACTTACTGGAAAACACTGAAAGCACATCCTAGCCAGTCTTAAACTTTCTCTCATCAGCACTCAGATTCAGTGCTAAATCTTTTTGAGATACAACTTACTGAGTGTCCTAGTAGCTTAAACTTCATCTTATGTAAACTTAGAATATTTAAAGCTATTGTTTTCCCACCAACATTTTATTGTATTTGTAATCTTGTTTCTCTCTTCTACCAAGCTACCAAGGTGGTGAGTATTGGCAAGAAGGTTTAGCAAGTGGAACTTTCTAAACTTGTTGAAGTTTCTAAAGTTGAGACAGTTGATAGGGCTGTAGAGCAAACTATCTTGTAAGCTTTTGGGTCTTGGAGGGACTTGAAAAGCAGTGTAACTATTTGAGAAAATAGTGGAAATACTCACTGGAAGTGAGGAGTGGAAGTAGCCTAAGTTGGGTGAACCACTATAACTCCTGTGTGTAAACTTTCTATCTCTTATCTCATTTATATTTCTGCACTGCTCGCATTAGAAAGTTTAGATCATTTAAAAATTCAATATTAACAAGTTCATCGCAGCACACATCTCTTATTAAGAATTTCTATTGAACTTAAATATTGAAACATATATTCAAGCTTCCATCTACATTCTCAAAAGATCATTTTATCAACTGTCCATTCATTAGAAAGTTTGGTCATTACTGATTCATTAACCATTTGTACTCCAAGAAACTTCTTGAGAGATAGTTAGCTTGTTTCAGGAAGTTTAAATTTTAAACAGTCACAGTTCAACCCCCCCTTCTCTGTGACATCAAAACACTTCAATTGGCATCAGAGCTCTACCTCTAAGGGTTGAGCACACTTCACAGTGTAGGAGGAAAGATCCTGGAAGAAGTGATGAGTCATAAAAATTCAGTTGCATTTCTTCCTGAAGGAGCTTCATCAAACAGGCCCCCTGGCTTCAATGGCGAACACTACTACTACTTGAAAGATCAAATGAGAATGTTCCTTGAATCACAAGATACTGACATATGGGACATTGTTGAAAATGGACCATATGTGCCTACAACTACATATGATGATGGATCAACAAGACTAAGCATAAGGCATGGACAACAGAGGATAAAAAGATGGTACTACTAAACTCTAAAGCTAAATATTTTCTATCATGTGCACTTGGCAGGTCTGAATACGACAAGATAGTTGGAAAAGACACTGCAAAGGAAATATGGGACACATTGCAAACAGCGCATGAAGGAACGGATCAAGTGAAGGAGGCTAAAATAAACATATTAGTCCAACAATATGAAATGTTCAAAATGAATGAAGATGAGTCCATAGATGAAATGTTTAGTAGGTTTACCACAATTGAGAATGGAATGAAGTCTCTGGGAAAAACTTACTCAAATCAGGACAAAGTAAGGAAGTTGCTTAGGAGCTTACCAAAAGTGTGGAGGCCTAAAGTAACAGCCATTCAGGAAGCAAAGGATCTTGCCACTCTGAGGATTGAAGAACTTTTAGGCTCACTAAAAGTCCATGAGCAAGAAATAATGGAGGAACTTCACCCAAAGAAATCAAAAAGTATAGCACTCAAAACTTCCCAAAAGGCAACACGAAGTCCGTCTCAAAAATCCAAAGCTGCAGCACTAAAGGCAGCACAAGAATCTGGAGATGAATATCAAGATTCAGAAGAGGAACTTTCTAACCAAGAAGATGAACTTGCTCTTATATCAAAAAAAAAATTCAAAAAATGCTGAGCAGAAGAAGAGACAATAAAAGGCTTCCACCATCCAGAAGAAACTTCCCAAGAGGAGAAAGTAGCAAGTCACCCATTGTTTTCTACGAGTGTAACAAGTCAGGACATATAAAGCAAGACTGGCCGAACTTAAATAAAAGGAACTTCAAGAAACAACCCCAGAAGAAAAAGGCATTGATGGCTACGTGAGATGATTCAGATGAGTCATCGTCTGAACCGGAAGAAGAATCAGCCATCTTATGTCTTATGGCAGATTCTGACCAAGAGGAAGTAAGTGACACTAAACCCTCTGAATGTAGTTCATGTTCAAAATGTCTAAAATGGGAAAGCATGTTTGACAATCTTTTAAATGACTCAAATATCTTATCTCAAAAATGCTTGTTGTTCAAAAATCAGTTATGTGAATCCAAAAATGAAAATGAAGAACTGAGGAAGCAAAATGAATATCTTGTAGCCTCAGTCAAAACCTTGCAAAACTCATACTTTAAACTTTCTGAACAACATAAGCTGCTAAATGAGAAAGTTGCTGAAAAGCCAAACCTTCTCATGGCAAATCTTGAGAAGGAAAACGAGTCATTAAAAGAAAAGATCAAAGTGCTGATAACTGATCTAGATAGTTTTGTGCAAATTCAAAAAGCGTTTGAAAAACCTGAAAGATCTTACAGAGAATTCTTACATCAAAATGGTTCTGAGCACAAAGAAAGACAGGATCATAAACATCACAATCATGCTTATAGATATTCTTATCATGGCAAAAAGCAAAGTGTACAATTTTCATATTGTAAAAAATTTGGCCATCATATCTCAAATTGCTTCAAAAGAGAAAATGTTAACTATAGAAGGTTTACTAACCCTCAAGGACCCAAAGATCTATGGGTACCTAAGTCTCTTTTAATGACAAATGCAGGAGTGCCTCTTAGCATCCAAGAAAAGGCTGTGGCTGTTAGACAGTGGATGTTCAAGGCACATGATAGGCGAAAAAGATAAGTTTCTCTCTTTAGAGAAAGTACAGGGAGGCTTTGTTATCTTTGGTAACAATGACAAAGCCTGGATAAAAGGTATAGGTACAATAGGTAAACAAAATTCTGCTTCTATTAAGAAGGTTCAATATGTTGAAGGATTGAAATATAACTTAATTAGTATTAGTCAACTTTGTGAAAATGGACACAATGTCATTTTTAAAAACAAATTATGTTTGATTACTGAAGAATCTTCTGGAAAAGTCTTGTTTACAGGATTTAGAAGTAAAAATCTATATTATTTGGATCTAGATGAGTTACCAAGTGAAACCTGCTTTGTATCAGCAAATGATGATAAGTGGATCTGGCATAGGAAAGTTGGTCACACTAGTATGAAAACCATTTCCAAACTCTCAAAACTTGAACTTGTGAGAGGTCTACCTAAAATAAAATTTGAGAAAGATAAAGTTTGTGAAGCTTGTACTCAAGGGAAACAAGTCAAATCCAGCTTCCAGTCTACAAATCTGATTTTCACTCATAAACCTTTGGAATTATTGCACATGGATTTGTTTGGACCTATTAAAACTGCAAGTTTAAGTGGAAAAATATATGGTTTTGTAATTGTTGATGATTACTCAAGATACACTTGGGTGTTATTTTTGAAAAACAAAGATGACTCATTTCAAGCTTTCAAAGTTTTCTTCAAGAAAGTTCAGAATGAACAAAATTCCAAAGTGATTACTGTAAGAAGTGATCATGGAGGAGAGTTCGAAAACTGTTTTTTCCAAACCTTCTTTGACAAACATGGAGTGTCACATAATTTCTCCTGTCCAAGAACTCCACAACAAAATGGAGTTGTTGAAAGGAAGAATAGAACCTTGCAGGAAATGGCAAGAACCATGTTAAATGATTCAAACATTGAGAAATATTTTTGGGCTGAGGCCATAAACACTTTACTGCTACATTCTGAATAGAGTCACCATTCGAAAAGGCTTGAACAAAACTCCCTATGAACTTTGGAAAAACAAAAAGCCAGATATCTCTTATTTTCACATCTTTGGTTGTAATTGTTATGTGTTGAATAACAAGGACAACCTTAGCAAATTTGATTCAAAGTCTGACAAAGGCATTTTTCTTGGTTACTCTACTTCATCTAAAGCATATAGGGTTTATAATTTGAGAACCAAAATAGTTGAAGAAAGTATGCATGTGATTTTTGATGAAATTGATAACTTTGTTAATAAAAGAAAGGATGATGAGTCAGAAGAAGATCTAGTTAACTCCGAAAAGTTCAATGATAAGGAAGAGCAAGACAAGTCAACTCCTGAACCTGGAACTTCCTCAAAGAAATCAAATAACAATGAGAATTCTCAGAATCAAGACATGCCTCGAAGTTGGAAGATGGTGGTTCATCATCCTCAAGATCAAATCATTGGAGATACTTCAGAACCAGTCAGAACCAGAATGTCTTTTAGGAAAGAATCATCAAGTATGGCCTTCATATCTGAAATTGAGCCTAAAACGTAAATGATGCTCTTCAAGATGATTCATGGATAGAAGCCATGGAAGAGGAACTTACTCAATTTAAGAAAAATGAAGTATGGAAACTGGTTCCAGCACCTGCCTATCAATCAGTGATTGGAACAAAATGGGTCTTCAGAAACAAGCTAGATGAAAATGGCAAAGTCACAAGGAATAAAGCCAGACTTGTTGCACAAGGATACAATCAAGAGGAAGGTATAGACTATGATGAGACCTATGCTCCTGTTGCTCGTTTGGAAGCAATTAGAATTCTTCTTGCCTATGCTGCTCACAAGAATCTTAAACTTTTTCAAATGGATGTTAAAAGTGCCTTTTTAAATGGATATTTAAATGAGGAAGTTTATGTACATCAACCTCCTGGATTTATTGACCAACAAAAACCTAATCATGTTTTTAAACTTTCTAAAGCTTTATACGGATTAAAACAAGCTCCAAGAGCTTGGTATGAAAGGTTGAGTAACTTCCTGATCAAAAATGGTTTTTCAATAGGCAAGATTGATGTTACACTTTTCAGAAAAATTCATGAAAATGATCTTCTCTTAGTTCAAATCTATGTAGATGACATTATCTTTGGAGCAACAAATGAAAACTTGTGCAAAGAATTTAGTAGACTTATGAAAAGTGAGTTTGAGATGAGCATGATGGGTGAGTTAAGATTTTTTCTTGGCTTACAAATTAGACAACTTGAGGAAGGTATATTTATTTTTCAAGAAAAATATGTTAAAGATCTTCTCAAAAAACATAAAATGAATGAAGCCAAACAAATGGCTACCCCTATGCATCCATCCTCAAGTATTGATAAAGATGAGGAAGGTAAATCTGTATCTGAGAAAGAATATAGAGGCATGATTGGTTCATTGTTATATCTAACTGCCAGCAGGCCAGATATAGTGTTTGCTGTAGGTTTATGTGCCAGATTTCAAACCTCCCCAAAAGAATCACATTTAATAGCCGTGAAAAGATTTTTTAGATACCTTGTGGGCACAACTGATCTGGGAATTTGGTATAAAAAGAAAACTCACTTCGAGCTAGTTGGATATTGTGATGCTGACTTTGCGGGTGATAAAGTTGAGAGGAAGAGTACAAGTGGATCTTGCCAACTCTTGGGAGAATCTTTAGTATCTTGGTCATGCAAGAAGCAAGGAACCATTGCACTCTCTACAACCGAAGCCGAGTACATCTCAGCTTCAGCATGTTGCTCTCAACTCCTTTGGATTAGAAATCAACTTGAAGATTATTCTATAAGGTATCCTTGCATCTCAATCTATTGTGATAACACAAGTGCTATTAATCTTACAAAAAATCCTATTCAACATTCTAGAACTAAACACATTGATATCAAACATCATTTTATTAGGGATCATGTTCAGAAAAAGGAAGTTGAAATGATTTTCGTGGATACCAAAAATCAACTAGCTGATATATTTACAAAACCTCTTATTGAAGAAAGTTTCACTTTCATCAAGAGCAAATTACATATTATTAAATCTCCATAATTGAAAATTATATATTGTTGCGATATAAAACCTTCTCTGAAGTGTACTCGTTCGAACTCCCTCTTGAACTCTCATCAACTACGGATATGAGGTAGTTGAGGAAGGTAAAATAATATGAAATATCTCTCATTCAAAATTATTTGAATTTGGGCGCCACATCAGTTATGTGACATATGTCAGAAATGGCATTGATCGCCTTCTCTTTCCCTATAACCGTTATCACCCAACGGTTACTCCCACCACCGCCTCACCATTTATTTAAGTGGACTCGGTCCACTCAAACTTTCTCTTTCTGAATTTCTCAACATGGTTCGTCTCAAGAAAGCCACTTACACCTTATCATCGCAGGAGAAACCTCCTCACCTCATCCCTGATTATCCTTTTGATGAAGCCCAAGCTTCACCAGTAACTTCCAAGCAACCCAAGAAACCCAGAATATCCTCCACACTTCGTAGGTCCTCTCGCATCTCTTCCATTTCTCCCTCCACTAAGATTTCTGCACCTTCTACAGAGCAGGCAATCATAGTTATTCGAGAAGAGGAAGTTGTTCCTGAATCCGTTGAACCCAAATCTGCGAAGAAAGAAAAGAAAAATAAGAAGAGGCCTCTGGAAAGCGTTGCAGATAAATGGATTAACAAATCTGTTCTTTCTGGAAGGATCTATCTATTGTTTGAACTTCAAACAAAAGGATGGAATTTCTTTCCCTACACCGAAGCACAAAAATGGTCGGATCTTCTTCAAATCTCTGAAAGCTCTTGTCCTTCCATGGTCAAGGTTTTCGACTCTAACCTTCACTGTACCAAGGACATGACCAAAATCACAAGCTTTGTTCGAGGTAAACATATGGAACTCACTCCTGAAAATGTTGGAGAAGCCTTGGAAATTCCTCACGGTGGAAACAGAGTATATGATGATGAATGGTTAGACGTCCTCCACCTTTCAGAAGAACGTGTCAAAGAATGTGTTCTCACAGATCCTACCACTGACATCAGCCATCAAAATCTAGTTAGATTGGCCAAGGTCTTTCACAACATGAGCATTCATCACCTTGCGGCCAGAGGAGGAAGTTCTCACAAGGTTTCAAATGTTGATCTCATTATTATCTACCATCTCATCACCAAAACTCCCCTCTGTCTTCCTTACATTATAATTCGTTACATGCTTCAAGTGGCGGCTTCGTCCAGAGTTACCATTGCCTTACCCTATGGTATGTTTTTATCTAAGATTTTCAAATTTCATGGAATAGAAATTGAGGAAGAAGAAGCTTCCTATGAGAGACCATCATTCTACTCAAAGAATGTCAGACAAATGGGCCTCACTGATCTACCTCCTAAAAGAAAAAAGAAGTCAGTATCAAATAGGGTTGTTCGAAAAATCTCTCTTGAAGAGAAAAAACTAACTGAGGAGATCCAAATTCCATCATCACCAATACTCTCTCCTCTTAAGATTGAAGGAAAGAAAGAAGAGACAGTTCAAGAAGGTACTGTTGCAAAGGAAGTTGATGTTGCTGAAGAAGAGGAGGTTAATAAGGAAGTTCACCCTATAGCAGAATCCATTCCAACAGCTGAAGTTCTAACACAAGAACTTTCTGATGTACCACATATTCCAGTTGGTGCCAAGCGCAAACGCACCAAAGAAGAAAAGGAAGCACGAAAACACAGGAAAATGGTAAGACTTGCTAGACAACAAAAGGCTCCTGTCATTGAGCTACCTCCTCCTTCTCCACCAATTCAGCCCCAACCTCAACCTGAACATACAGAAGTTACTAAAGAGAGAGTTCCTGAACTCTCCCAAGAAGAGATACAGTGAAATTCTGGTCTTTGAAACTCAGGGGGAGCAATCTCCTTCTGTGGAAGACATCTCTGATGATCCTCCAAGTCTCCAAATTACTCAAGAGGCCAGCACCCTTGCAAAGGTATCTGCCCCCGTTTTCATTCCTGGCATTTTTCAATCACCCACCAAAACTGGCAACACATTCAACTCTGAAGATATGGCAAAATTCCTATATCCTTCTCCACCGGTTTTTGATACTTCACTTAAACAAGCCCGATCTGCTTCAGTTCTTCCTGACCCCACATTAGAAGTGCTTCGCTTTAACCAATCTCCAATCAAACCTCCTTCATCCTCCATGCCACCTCCACAAGCTACTGAGACTGCGGCACCTGAAGCCAAGGAATTATCTCTTGTGGATCGCATCAGCAAGTTGGAGAAACACATGAAAAAATCAAGGGACCACCAAAAACACATCATTGAATCTCATCGTGTGATTCAGCAGGAAGTTCGTTACTATGCTGCTAGGTCTGAAATGTATCAAGCATTGCTTATTCAGCATGTGGTACCTCACCTTGTCCCCGCACTTCAACTTCCTGCTCTTGCTCCTCCACAAGTCTTTCTAGATGTGCCTGCTCCTGCTCCATCATCTTCCTCTGGAGACTCTTCTCCCTCTAAGTAACTGCTGTGTATCTCTGATGTCCCCCTTCCTTCTGATAATGACAAAAGGGGGAGTTATTAGACTATTAGACTATTAAGTATTTTCTAATATATGTTTATTGGATGTACTAGGCAATGCTTAAAGTATGTTTTGTTTGGCCAATCGATCCTATGATCCGTTTTGTTGTTGGCTATCAAACTTGTAAACTAGTACAATTTTTTTCAGTACCTGAACAATATGTAAAGTTCATATGACCTATATGCTCTTTTTGTTGAATGAAAACCATTTCAGGGTCTGAAAACTTGCCTGCACTATTATCAAATTCTCTCTAGCAAATTTTTAAATGTTGAATATTTGTATGCATAGATTCAGGGGGAGCACAAATATTTCCAATAATCTTTATAATAAGTTTGGTTAATCATTAGAAAACTTAACACTTTCTGAAAAGTTTGTCATCATCAAAAAGGGGGAGATTGTTGCGACAATTCCTAAAATCTTGAGTTTTGAGTGATGATCAAACCTTTGACAAAGAGTGAAATGTTTTCTAATCATTGTTAGCTAATGCCTCTACTTGAGCTTTATGATATAAGACAGGACCAAGAGACATTATACAAGAAGGAAGTTAAAGGCAGCCAGACAAAAATTTGAGTATCAAGAAAGTTCATTAATCTGTCTTGAGAAAGTTCTTTCAACACATGAAAAGGATCAAAGACACCTTCCTTGTTTTTGCTACTTCAAGGAAAGATGAATGAGAAAATCCTCACTCACAATTGAATGTACAAAAGCATCGAATCAAAGCACTATTGTACAACCATCAAGTGAAGACACTATTAAGATTCAGTACGAGGAAGATCAAAGACTGATTGCCTCTGAGTTATGCTTGAGAAGGTTCGCAATGAAAGAAACAAAATCCATCCGTTGAAGACTGACATGACGAGCCTGCAGGACGGCAACAGAGTTGACTCCACTGACACAAGGACAAGGCTACAAGTCAGAAGCTACGTGGAGCCTTCTCCAACGGATATAATGAAGGGAAGCCTATAAATACCAGTTGAAATGCTTCATTCATAGTTAGAGAACTTACTGGAAAACACTGAAAGCACATCCTAGCCAGTCTTAAACTTTCTCTCATCAGCACTCAGATTCAGCGCTAAATCTTTTTGAGATACAACTTACTGAGTGTCCTAGTAGCTTAAACTTCATCTTATGTAAACTTAGAATATTCAAAGCTATTCTTTTCCCACCAACATTTTATTGTATTTGTAATCTTGTTTCTCTCTTCTACCAAGCTACCAAGGTGGTGAGTATTGGCAAGAAGGTTTAGCAAGTGGAACTTTCTAAACTTGTTGAAGTTTCTAAAGTTGAGACAGTTGATAGGGCTGTAGAGCAAACTATCTTGTAAGCTTTTGGGTCTTGGAGGGACTTGAAAAGCAGTGTAACTATTTGAGAAAATAGTGGAAATACTCACTGGAAGTGAGGAGTGGAAGTAGCCTAAGTTGGGTGAACCACTATAACTCCTGTGTGTAAACTTTCTATCTCTTATCTCCATTATATTTCTGCACTGCTCGCATTAGAAAGTTTAGATCATTTAAAAATTCAATATTAACAAGTTCATCGCAATACACATCTCTTATTAAGAATTTCTATTGAACTTAAATATTGAAACATATATTCAAGCTTCCATCTACATTCTCAAAATATCATTTTATCAACTGTCCATTCATTAGAAAGTTTGGTCATTACTGATTCATTAACCATTTGTACTCCAAGAAACTTCTTGAGAGATAGTTAGCTTGTTTCAGGAAGTTTAAATTTTAAACAGTCACAGTTCAACCCCCCCTTCTCTGTGACATCAAAACACTTCACCCGTGTTTGCAATGGATGGACCTGAGACCACCCAATCTAAAGAAGGGCTCATACAAGGAGAGTGCGACATCGCCGGTAACCTTCTATCCGTACTTTTCGATTCAGGCGCAACACATTCATTCATTTCTATGGATTATGTGAAACGTTTGGGTCTTCCTGTTTCTTCTTTACCATTTGATCTGGTTGTTACCACCCTTGCGGTAAAAACCTTGACAGCCAATATTGCATGCTTACATTGTCCTATGACTATTCAGAATAGGAATTTCCTTGTCAACTTGATTTGTTTGCCTTCGAAACATCTGGATGTGATATTAGGAATGGATTGGTTATCCTGTCACCATATCCTACTAGACTGTGCCCGAAAGATCTTGATCTTTCCTGACCCCGAGATCTTAAAATTCTTATCTGCTAATCAAGTCAGAGTTTCCTTGAAATGGGCAGCTCAGGAATACATTTCACTGTGCAGCTTAGAAGCCAAGCAGGAAAATGATGTGAATAGTGTACCTGTTGTGAAAGACTTTTCAGAATTATTTCCTAACGATGTTCCAGGTGTACCGCCTGTGAGAGAGATTGAGTTTTCGATCGATCTAATTCCTGGAACGGGCCCGATCTCCATCGCACCATATAGAATGTCACCAGCAGAGTTGGTTGAATTGAAAACTCAACTGGAGGATCTATCTACGAAGCAACTCATTAGACCAAGCGTATCTCCATGGGGAGCACTTGTACTCTTAGTCAAGAAGAAGGATTGACGCTCAAGACTTTGTGTGGACTACCGTCAACTCAACAAGGTAATGATCAAGAATAGGTATCCTCTGCCCTGCATTGACGACTTGATGGATCAGCTTCGAGGAGCTGCAGTCTTCTCAAAGATCGACTTGAAGAGTGGTTACCACCAAATCAGAGTGAAGGATGGGGATATACCAAAAACTGCTTTCAGAACTCGCTATAGACATTATGAGTACCTTGTGATGCCTTTTGGAGTGACGAATGCACCTGTTATATTCATGGACTACATGAATCGAATTTTCAGTCCATTTCTGGATAAGTTCGTCATCCTATTCATCGATGATATTCTCATCTATTCTAGAAGTCGTGAAGATCATGAAGAGCATTTACGTCAAGTTCTGGAGATTTTACATTGAGAAGCAACTTTACGCCAACATATCCAAGTGTGAGTTTTGGCTAGAAGAAGTGAAATTCTTGGGACATGTGATTTCAAAGGATGGCATTGTTGTAGACCCTGCAAAGGTAGAAACAGTGTTAGCTTGGGAACAGACGAAGATGGCAATGGAGATTCATAGTTTCGTTGGTTTGGCCGAACATTATCGGAGATTCATCGAGGGTTTTGTGAAGATCGTAGCACCTTTGACTCAACTGACAAGGAAGGATCAACCTTTTGCGTGGATCGAGAAGTGCGAAGAAAGCTTTCAACTGTTGAAGGAACGTTTGACTACATCTCCAGTCCTAATCTTACCGACGAGTCGTATGAAGTTTACTGCGATGCTTCACATCAAGGGTTAGGTTGCATGCTCATGCAACACAGGAAGGTAGTGGCTTACGCTTCGCGATAGCTAAAGACTCATGAAAGGAACTACCCTACACACGATTTGGAACTAGCAGCCGTGGTTTTTGCACTGAAGATCTGGAGGCACTACTTGTATGGATCCAAGTTCTATGTTTTCAGCGATCATAACTGTCTGAAGTACCTGTTCGACCAGAAGGAGCTTAACATGAGACAAAGACGATGGATGGAATTTCTCAAGGACTACGAATTTGATCTACAGTATCACCCTGGGAAGGCACTTCATAGCCGATACGTTAAGCAGGAAGAGTATTCACATGGCCGGATTGATGACGAAGGAGCTGGAGTTGATAGAGAAGTTTCGCAACTTGAACCTAGCCGGGACACGTGGGATCTTCTCAAGTGGGATCTTCTCTCCCCATAACTTGCCCATGGCCGCCCCATTCAACCAATGGGAATGGCTAGCTTAACACAGAAAATGGTGTATACAAAGGGGTTAAGTGATGGTAATGATTAGTGGCTAAGTTTAGGGTTTCTGGGCCTTGTGTTGGCCAATGAATGAAGAAGCTTCTCTCCCCTCCCTTTGTGCATGAGTTGGTCGAACCTTTTAGGGGCTGGAGGAGTCTCATTTCAGTTCATTCTTCTTTGTGTGTGGTGTGGGAAAAGTAGAGAGAAAATAAGAGAGAAGTATATAAGGAACTAGAAGGAGAACTAGGAACACTTAGCAAGCATAACACAGAGTTTTTTCCTCCTCTTCCTCTTGCCTTTCTCGCCACTGAACAGCCCCATAGTGAAGGTAATATACTCATCTCTTCTTGATTCTTATCATGGTTATGCATGTTACTTTGTTTTCTTTTGGAAACAAATTTTTTTCTTGTCCCTTTAGTCTCCAAAACCGTGGTTTTGCATGTAGGTTTTAGGTGCTGAACCTTTGATTTTTCTTGCTTATTTCTTCATGCATGTTCTTGATAATGATCAAGGAAACAAAATGACAATTTTTCCCTTCCTTGAAGAGCCCAAGGCCATGACCTAACAAGGGAAAAGAATAGAGTGTCTTCCATGTGAATCTTATCTTGCATGTGGTTATTGTCATTGTTATTGTTGTTGATTCATGGTTTTCAAGGAGATGATTTTGGAAAAAGTTGTTCACAACCTCTTGATGATGAGGATCTCAAGCTTGAGTAAACCCAAGTGTTTCCAAGAGAAGAGATTGAGTCAAGGAAATGTGTGTTAATTTATTTCTTGTTGTTCTTCTAAAGCCCTAAAAGAAAAAAAAAACCCGCACTGACATATGTTTAGTGTTTTGGTCATAACGTTTTCCATAGATATCCATTTTTGTTGATTCTTGATTTTCTGGAAACTAGACTCATTTATCTACATTTTACACACAACGTTTACTGAATTTGGTTGAGTATTGATAATTTAAAATGCGTTACAATTTGGAAGACAGAAGCTGTCCTTTTCTGTACATCCGAAAATGGTTTCGCTAAACTATACCGAATGGCCAGTGATTTGCTAAATTAAAATTCAGTTTCAAAAACTGGACACTCCAATATTTCCAGGGAGGGATCATTTGCTCAAATCCGACATCGTTTGCTATATTAATAAAATCGGTGAAGTTGGAGTACAGATTAGAGTTTTCATAAGTTTTCGGATATTGCTAAAGTTTTGATCAAATTGTTTTGATTTTGGATCTTAATGATAAGGAACAAGTCTAGGGCTTGAATCCTTAGAAAGATAGGTGAAGTTGTTTTCAAAAATATAGGCTTTGGGAAGTGAACTAAGAATGTTACTTAGTGATCCCATGTGTTGTATTTTATTAGAAATAAGCTTTAAACAAAGGTTGAGTAAAAATAATTATTTTCCCTAAAAATAACACCCTAGGCCGAGAGCTAGGATGGGTTTTAAGACCCTAAAAATGTGTTCTAAGTGTGTGTTAAGTTGGTTAAAGGTGGTTAGATACTAGTGGACTTAGAGTTAAGAGCTTTAGTTTGGAAGAAAAGCACCTAAGGTAAGAGAAATTTTCTCCAATGAGTTTTACATCCTTGAGTTGTATGTTGATTGGATTAGTTGTTTTGAATGATGTGTTGAGATTGTTTGTAATATTTAAGTAGTAAATGTTATGTGTTGTTGCATTGGATGGATTTAGTACATCGTATTGTTGTGATTAAGTTTGTATGAATACATGTAGTGATGATGCACAATTTGGAGGATGTAATTGATGTATGGACGACACAATGCTCTGACGCGTTTTCTTGAAAATGAATACGGTTTACGAAACTAGAACACTGTGGTTTCGAAAATGGTAATTAAAAAAGGCTCTCCAATGGAGCCTAGTGGCAAGGATGGAATTTTGGGTTAAAAGGGGAACTCAAAGAATTTTTTTTCAAAAAAAAAAGGGCGGGGGAAGAGAAAAAGGGGAATTCGAACTCCTTTAATGAATAAAAAGGGTTTTCAAATAATTAAATAAATAGCTAAGCTTAAATAAAATAAATGAAATAAAAATAACACTAGATTAAGTGTGGTTCTTAGTAAAAAGAAGAAAAAGGGGTTTTCAAGTAATTACGTGGAGAGTCTAAAAAGGTATTTAGGGAGGAAGTGGCTATCGATACATCAAATACGACCATGTAAATTGTGAAAATTAATGACCATAGACACTCCTCGCGAGTGAATCTGAAAGGAATTGAACTTTGTGCAAGAATACAATCATAAGATATCGTTTACTTTGAAAAAGACGGTTGGATCCTAGCGTCAAGGTATTCGCGCGTTTAGCCCTGGCCTGAAGGACGATTACGAACTTAAGGTATTTGTAGGGGGCAGTGTATACTGGGGGCGTTGGCCGGCCCGGTGTCACACATCCCATTGGTATGGGTATACAAAATTTGTTGATGGCAGGTTCCCTACTATCCTATTGGTATAGGAATTAAGCCGTAAATATCACGATGACTGCATCCACATACTGACTAGATGCATTTATGATGTTATTGAACTATTGTATGCCTGTTTTGCTTGCCTTATGTGTTATACTCGGACTTCGTGTGAATAATTATAGTATGACTATAATGCATGTTGCTTTATTATGTAATATTTTATTTTACTCTTGTGAAGCTTATGATGAACTCGTGAACGAGAGATTTACCCTTGCATCTTTCTTTTCCTATGGTTATGTTGGATATCGTTGCATTAGATGGCTCATCCCGAGCTTCGGCATATGGGTCTAACGACCTTTGAGTTCCCTGAGGGGACCACGAGGACGCCTGGGAGATTGACCACATCTCCGGGCGAGTGACGCATATAGGATTAGTGGTCGAGACTACTATTTTCGGAGGGATGGTGACCAACACTCAACTCAGTAGGAGGACCATACACTTCCTTGTACCACCGGCGATGATTACTCTGACTCACCAGCATGGTGCACCTTTAGTGGCTTATATTCCTTACGTACCATAGCCGGTCACGGCCGATCCAGTTTCCGAAGATGAGTGGAGTTCTCCCTGATGTTGCAGCCCCGGCGGTACCTGTGGAGGCGCCAAGGGAGGTTCCTCTCCCTACTCACCCCTCTTCCCCTGTACCCCCTACCTCAGCAGGACCACAGTCTGACCTCCCTCATAGGACTAGGCGGATATGGTCGTATGTTGACGTAGTGGATCTCGGGAGCGACGAGGAGGAGGAGGAGGACCCTTCGGAGTGCTCTACGGGTGCTGACTCTGGGTCCGTTATGGGACGTGCTGGGTTTCCGCCTAGCAAACGGTTTAGAGGAGTTTGACCAGCTTAGGATGTTTTTCGAGTTGGGGTTGTACTGTTGTCTTTTGAAGTGGGTGTTTTGGTTGGATGCCCTTTTGGTGATGTGTAGGACTATGTTTTTTTTTCATTTGCTCTCTTCTTACTGTTGTCGTGTTTTGATACACCAGACTCTGATTTACGCCTACGAGCGTACTCGGTGTATTTACTTAACTATGTGACTATTGCATTGTGTTTTCGTATCATTATGTTTTGCACTCATCATTTCGAAAAGCCTTCAAAAAAAATCTCTTATTTCTACTTACAAAGTAATTTGAACTCGAAAGAAAACCAGCATTCAAATATTTCCGCATCGTTTTGGGAAGAACACGTGGCACTATAGGTTGGGGTGTTACAGTCTTTGCTGACAACCTGATCGCCGATAACTTCATCGTCATCATCAACTGGAGTCACATCCATGAGGATGCCCGAATAGGAAGGGTTACCTTCCCAAACAAACCAATAACAGCAACATCATACACGCAAAACATATCATACTAACACAAAGCAATGTCATGGCATACAACATTCAAATAATCAACACAATAAGGATGTACCACAAATCTCTATTGATTAGCCTATATGCCAAAGCACATGATTCCGGAATATCACCACGCTTACCCATACCAATGGGTATTTTCCCGCTGGGATACATGTCCAGTACCACGCAAGGATTTACCTGGGACATGAAAACTCTTTAATTTTCCCGCAGGGATACATGTTCTATACCACGCAAGGATTTACCTGATACATGCCGCCCATTTTTTTCTTGGCTGTCGATACGTACTTGTATCTAGGCCTGGGCTCATTACACGATAGCTCATCACTAGGCTCACGCAGATACCAAAGTTAGCATCGATGTATGCATGAAATGCACCGCCACAGTTAGTCACTGCAACTGGATCACTCACGCAGAGTATCTGAGATATTCAACTTATGTTCTAAACTTCCTCCGTTTAGAACCCCCCACCATCGTCCCGAAACCTCACTTAATATGTCTAAGTCCTCTTTCTTTGAAAATTTCTACAAGTTGCAAAAAGGTCGGTATTGAGAAATTCCACTAGTAGTTCGAAAATAATTATTTTAATTACTCTAACGCTCACTTTATTCTTTTTAAAGAAAAAGAGATTAATCCATTACTAGTTAGGGTTTTTAGAAAATTTTTGCCTTATTGCGTCTCATTGGTTTTAAATAAAAAATCCTCTTATGTTTTTATTCATAAAATACTTGATGATTTCAACGACGTAGCTCTCCACACTCTTATTCTCAGTAAATTCAATCAGAATTACATAGAATCATAATCATATATAATTCAAAATCAATCACCATCACCAACATCATTATCAAAATAGATACCACATCATCAACTCATGCATGCACACACCAAAAACAATATATTTGAAAGATGCCCTTACCAACAGGCTTTCCATCCTCGCTAACATCACAAACACGATCTCGGACTCGAACTCACTCACAACCATGATCTTTACAACCTTAAATAACAAACACTAGGGCTTTAGAAACAACTTCTAAACTACTAACCATTATCAAAACAGATATCACATCATCAACTCATGCTTTCACACACCAAAAACAATATATTTGAAAGATGTCCTTACCAGCAGGCTTTCCTTCCTCGCTAACATCACAAACACGATCTTGAACTCGAACTCGCACACAACCACGATATACAACCTTAAACAACAAACACTAGGGCTTTAGAAACAACTTCTAAACTACTAACCTTACTATTCGGGCCACGGTTTCACTAGGCCAACTAGGGTAACACCAATCTAAAATTTCTAATTTACAACCCCTACTTCAACTACAAAATTAAGGTTTAAAAACAAGGTTTTAAAAACTCCACAACTTTCTCAAAAATTGTCACAACTTTAACTCAAGAAAACTTTGAACTTTTATTAACCAAAAACCATCTCTATTTAAAACAAATTCATGGATCTAACTTCCAAAACACATAGTTCTTAAACCGCTAACATTTTTATCAAATAAAAGTTGTAAAATCAACATCAAAAACCCTAATTACCTCACGATTTTCAACCAAAACACCAAACCCCAAATTTTTTTTATCTTTCAAACCTTTCCAACAACAAAAGTTAAACAAGACTAAAGATTTGATCACACAATTTCTTAAGACTCCACCATCTTTAGAAATACAAGGATTTCTCCTCTATTTAGGTGTTCATGGTCTTAAATCATTAAAACATACTTGAATCAAAGATTAAAACTAAATCAAACTTTCTCCAAAACTCTTAAATAACAACAACAATAACAACAACAAAATCATGAAGAAAACAAGTTTGAAAAGCTTGAAATCTTCCCCCTTTTTCCTCTTTAAGGTCACGGCCTCTAGGGCTCTCAAGGAGGAGAAAAATTTCATTTTTCTTCTTAGATCATCATTAACAACAATAACAACAACAAAAACAACAGCAAATTAACAAATGAATGAAAGTAAATCTTCCCCCAAAACTCTCTCAAGATCACAGCCTAAATGGCTTATGAGGAGAGGGAGAAATTCAACTCTTTGAACACTCAAAGCCATCATCATCCTTCTTTTTTGGCAATGAAAGGAAAGGAGCCTCGTTAAAACCTTTTGATGCACAACCCTCCTGAGGGAAAAACATCTAGAAGGAAAAAGAGTACTACTCCCTATATTTATTCAACAAAGATAAAAAAAGAATACAAAGACAACATAGGAGGACTAGGCCAAAACCCATGGAGAACAAGGAAATAACAAGGGGGTTCATAGACTAAGACCCTTGCATCAACAACTATTTGAATCTATAATTAGGAAGACTTCACCTGTTACAGTAAAAATCTCCACTAATAATTGTTGGGATAGTATCCCACCAATGGAAATCGTGGAAAGAGAAACCTAAAGAAGCAATCTTATTTGCACAATGATTGTCTTCTCTGTAAATATGGAAAAATTTAAAACACATCTTTTTCACCAATTCTAAACAATTCTCCCAGTGATTTCTCAGCTACCAAGGAACAAGGGTAGGGGACCGAAAAGCAAGCACTGTCAGCTGAGAGTCACATTCTAACCACAATTTATGCCAGCCTTTATCATATGCCATCTCAGTAGCAATTGTAGCACCTGTCAGTTCAGCATGGAGGGCATAAGTAATACCAATATCCATAGAAAAGCATCCTAAAGTAGCCGCACTCCTGTCTCTAAAGATACCACCACAAGCAGCAAATTCAGGGGCTCCTTTAGCTGCACCATCTATGTTGCACTTAATCCAGTTACAAGGAAGATTAACTAGTTAACTTCAACAATGAAAAAAATAGAATCAAAAGAGTTAAAAATCTCACCCACAAAACTCAAAGAAGGCCACGGTTTTGCCCAAGGAAAAAGAAGAGAAATTCTTGATCAAAACTCTCACACTCAAGCTCAAGGTCTTAGCACAAATTAGGAGAAGAAAAGGCAAGAAAATGGAGTGTTTGAAGGGGAGGGAGCTCATGGCCTCATAAGGAAAATGGAGAAGACAATTTTTTTGTTCTTCACTACAAACACTTTACAAAATGAAAGAATTTATTCTCCCCCTTCCAATTAGATAGGTGGCCGGCCAAGAGAGAAGAGAGAAAGGAGGAAATGACTCATCACTTAGCAACATGCTTAGGCCATGACTTTAGGTAAGATTTTTACCTTATAACCAATAAGCTAATGACACCTCACATTTAACTCGTGCTCCCTTCTAACAACTCTAAGTCAAATCTTGACTCTTTAGTCAAATGAGTCTCGACGTCGTAAAATCACGAAGTCGGGTGATCGCGTTATTAATAGTTCGCTCGCCGATTAATCGCGTAAATTAATTTACCGAGAAATTAATTCAACGCATGACTAAGAAATTATCTGCGAATAATTTCTTTACCAATAAATCATAAATCCAATTCTAAATAATCATATACTATCACAACAAGCTACGATTCCATTTTCATCGAAATCGGAATTCGTTAGAATATTCTCTCAGATAAAAATTACCCAACGATTCAAAATACGATGAAACTTCGTTAGAATTTTTCGACGAGATTTAAACTATGAATTAATAATAAATATTAATTCTCTAATATAATTTTATCTTTTGATGAATTTCATTCACTTTATTAACATACAAAAATATGCATATTAATTGCGTAATACAGCAAAATACAATACAGTAACGTTAATAAAATACAGTAAAACTGCGGATGTTACTCCTCTTTTCCCTTTGTTGTACCAGGAAAATGACAACACCACAATAATGGTGGGACGGTCCCTCATTTGAGTTGGGTATTGATAATGACTCAGAAAATATCTCACTATCTCAGGATGAGGAGAACAAAAAATTCAAGATGCTCTTTTTGAGGGTGAAATGATCTCTCACCATAATGTTGAGGTAACTGTAGAAAAAAAAGAATCACTAAATGGAATTGAAGATGGAGCATCTGCAAGTAAGTTCACGTATGATATCGACTTAAACGAGTTTTGAAGAGGCCAAGGAATCAGGTAGACCAAAAATCCTATGTCAGAAAGTTGTCCAACCATATGAGAGAGCATTTGATAGGTAATGGGAAATTAACTAGCTACTATATCTAATAAAAACTAATATTGGATTTTCAATGCTTTGTTTAATCATTTCTCCACCATTTATACAGAAAAGTTGCCAGCATAGGCTCCCTGAAATCTAGGGATATTTTGGAGGATTCATAACAGAGATAAAAATAACACATTTAATAGCATGACAACTGTCCATTGTGCACATGACTCAAACGGTAATAAAAGAAACAAGCTTCTAGAAGGACTTTAATTATTTTTGGGCTCTGTAATTGTTGCTGCCATACTCATAAAGTAATCTTTCAAATAAGTGGGCCTTTGAGAAATCCTTTTGGCACGGCCCAAATCAGTATTTGTATCAATACCATCCCCTGGGAAAATCACTTTGTCCTCAAGGTGATAATTGTGAGAAAGTTCCTCACATTTCTCCCATGTTGGGTCTTGAGGAGGCAATCCTAACCATTGCACTAATACCAGCCTTGTTGTTGGAACTGAAGTATTATCCCACTTTGAATCTAAAATTGCCAATGGTTGAATGATAGGATTGTTTTCAACAGTAGTGGAAGGAAGTTCATCCGAGATAGCAGGGAGAGGCCCTTGATGAAGCTTAAGTAGAGAACAATGGAAAATTGGGTGGATTTTTGATGATGTAGGTAGAGCAAGCTTGTAAGCCACTGATTCTAAATGTTCAAGAATCTTGTAAGGACCAAAATACCTTTTAGACGGCTTATGGTAGTGAGAATCAACAAGAGAAAGCTGCCTATATGGTCGCAGCTTGACATAAACCCAATCGCCAACATTGTAGGTAACCTCCCTGCGTTTCTGTCAGCAAAGAATTTCATCCGAGCCTGTGCCTTGAGCAATTTATGCTGGAGAACAGTGAGGACTTCTTGTCTTGTGGACAGTAAAGAGCCCATGGATTCTACAGCTGAAGTAACAAGTAAATAATGTGGGATAGATGGCGGTGGCTTGCCAAAAGTAACTTGGTAAGGTGAGAGTCTCGTGGACGAGTGTGAGGATGTGTTGTAAGACCATTCAGCCAAGGATAGAAACTGGTACCAATGCTGTGGTTTGGTATGGACAAAGGAACGAAGATACTGCTCAAGGATACGGTTAAGTACCTCCGTTTGTCGATCGGTTTTGGGATGATAGGAGGTGCTCATGCGGAGTTTAGTACCAAATAACTTGAAAAGCTCTTTCCAAAAGCGGCTGAGAAATATAGGATCCCTATCCGAAACCAAACTCCTTGGAAGGTCATGGTATTTGCAGATAATATCCAAGAATAGCAAAGCAACCTTGTGAGCAGTAAAACTAGTGGGGAGGGCGCCAAAATGTGCACCTTTAGAGAACTTGTCAACAACAACCATGATAACAGTAAAGCCATGGGATTGTGGAAGACCAGTAATAAAGTAGAGTGAAAGATCTTCCCACACGGCTGAAGGAGGTGGCAATAGTTGCAAGAGACCCGCCGGTTTCTTAGTATTATATTTGGTGACTTGGCGTACAGGGCATTGACAACATATTTACGAACATTCTCATGCATTCCTTGCTAAAAGAAGCTGTCATTGAGCCGGATGAATGTTTTATGGACACCCATGTGGCCACTAATGGGGGAATTATGAAATTCCTGCAGTAACTGATCCTTGAAAGCATTAGAAGCGTTCACCCAAATCTTGTCTTTGTAAAAGAGGAGACCTTGATGAATTTTGTAGTCAGGATGGTTACTTGGATTCTGTTGGACAGATTGGTAAAAGGTGGTAAATTATGGGCAAGATTGTAAAGTAGCTCGCAGCTCATCCAAAAAAACAAAGTGAGAAATGGTGAGAGTTAATGTCAAACATTCACAAGGAGGTTCCACCCGAGACAGTGCATCAACAACAACATTAGTTTTCCTAGATTTATATTGGATACTAAAATCATAACCAAGAAGTTTGGAAAGGTATACCGGTTGCTCCGGAGTTTGAATTACTTGAGAAATCAATTCCTTGAGGCTCTTATGGTCCGTGTGAATGACAAAGGAATGGCCCAAAAGATATTAGTGCCATTTCTTCACAGCTGCAGTGATGGCATGAAGTTCACGGACATAGGTGGATGAACGGAGCAAATGCGGGCAGGATTGCTTACTGAAGAAGGAAATTAGGTAGCTGCACTGCATCAAGACAACACCCATAGCAGTGCGCGAAGCATCGGTTTCCAGATCAAAAGGAAGTAAAAAATCAAGTAAAGCCAAAGTAGGCGCTGCCACCATAACATGCTTCAAGGAGTCAAAGGCTGATTAAGCTTCGGGGGTCCAGTGAAAGGAGTCTTTGCAGAGCAGCTGAGTGATAGGCGAAGCAATGGTAGCATACCCCTTGATAAACTTATGGTAAAATCCCGTGAGTCCCAAAAAACCAAGCAAGGTAGCAACGGAATATGGGACTGGCCATTCTACCATAGCCTCGAGTTTAGAAGGATCGACTTTGATGCCATCTTGACAAATAATATGGCCGAGATACTCCAATTGGCACTGCCCAAAAAAAGACATTTGGAGCTCTTAAGGAAGCATTGACCACGGGGAAGTTGAGTAAGGTCCTGCTCAAGGTGTTGTAGGTGCTCAGATAAGGAAGGGTTGTAGACCAGGATATCGTCGAAGAAAACAGCTGCAAATTTGCGAAGAAGTGGTTCTAGAAGCGCATTCATTGTGGCTTAAAAGGTGGAGGGAGCATTACAAAGTCCAAAAGGCATGACTTTGTACTTGTAGTGGCCTTGATGCGTTCGAAATGTTGTTTTAGGAATGTCTTCGATAGCCATGCGAATTTGATGGAATCCTTGTTGAAGATCCAGCTTAGAAAACCATGAGGCTCCACCAAGATCATCTAATAGCTCATCAATGGTAGGCATAGGAAACCTATCCTTGATGGTGATGGCATTAAGAGCCCGATAGTCGACACAACATCTCCATGAATCGTCCTTCTTCTTAACCAAAAGCACAGAGGAGGATAAAGGGCTCCGACTCGACTGAATCATCCCCGAGCACAACATCTCTGCTATTTGCCGCTCAATTTCATATTTCTGGTAATAAGGGTAACAATATAGTCTGACATTGACTAGGGAAGAATTAGGAATGAGATGGATTTGGTGATCTGAAGGGCGAAAGGGGGGAAGTGGAAGGTGTATCAAAAAGAGCGAAAAAACTGGTGAGTAAGGTCTGGATATTTGGTGGGGTAGTAGTGTGGGGTGCAGCGTAAGCAGGTTGGGGAGTATCACAGGGTAAAATCTGAAGTTGAAACAATGAAGAAGCAGCATTATTTTGTCGTTTTACCTGATGAGCAGAGGTCCCATTTGGCTTGAAGGGAGCATCGGAATGAAGGACAATGGGGTGGCCTAACCATGTGAAGCTCAGGGATAAAGAGGAGTAATCCATGAGAACATGGCCTAGGCTCTTGAGCCAAGGTGCTCCTAAGACAACCTCAGCACCACCAAGGGGAATGACAGATAAATCCACAACAAATTCGTGACCCTAGATATGTAGAGGAACCTGTGAGCAATTGTGTCCACAATCTATAGTGTCACCATTACCAATCATGACTCTGAGCGTAGTGGAGGTGGGGGACAACGGCAGACCAAGAAACTTAGCCACATGGGTCTGAATAAAGTTATGGGAGCTACCTCTGTCGACAAGAACTGCCATAGGTTGCTTTGTAATGGTGTCAGTGATGCGGATAGTGTTGTGGTTAGGACTGCCGGACATGGCGTGTAAACTGAGTTGAGCCGACGCGTCCAGTTTAGCGGCAGTGTCAGTGGCGGCTTCGATGGAGGAGACGGATGATTCCGGCATGTCCTTTTCATCATCGTCATCTTCTGAGATAAGAAGGAAGAATCGACCCTTGCATTTGCGACCATGACGAAGCGTTCGTCCCAGTTGTAACAGAGGCCGCACTCGCACGTGCCAACATTTCTTCGGACGTGAGCTTCTTAAAATTGAGCTTTGGTTGAGCAAAGGGAGGGTTTGTGTTTGCGGTTTGGGTAGAAGAAGGGGTAACAGGGGAAGTGGAAGAAGGAGGGTTGGTGGTAAAAGGGGGTTTAGATCGGAGGTTACGACGGCGGTCGTTTATCTTATCCTTCTGGATCTTGGCCAAGGCGGTGGTGTGAGGGAGGGAAATTGGTTGAAGGGCTTTTACTTCCCTTTTGATTTCCGATGTTAAACCAAAGATAAAACATCTCAAAAGAAATGGGTGTGATAACCTAATGACTCTGTTTGCTAAGTGCTCAAAATCGTGGAGGTATTGGTTCACAGAGCCAGTTTGAGAGAGCTTGAATAGGGCTCCCCGCGGGTCATCATAAAACGAAGGGGCAAATCGGGTTTTGAGGGTGAGCAAGAAATCATGCCAAGAATTGATCAACCCATTGCGAGACATCCACTCAAACTAACTCAAGGTCGGACCATCCATATAGAAGGAGGCGATGGTGAGTCGGTCATGCTCCGAGGTGCCATGGAAGTCGAAGAGCTATGTTATTTTGAAGATCCAGCAAATTACATCTTAGCCATCAAATCGGGGAACTTCCAGCTTCATATGGGGTTTAGGGCGGTCTGAAAATGGAGGCAGTGGAGGTGGTGGAGGAGGGGGGCGGTGGGGGGCGAGGTGAGTACGAAGATGAGAACTGAGGCTGGGCTTTGAGAGAAGCCATATCTCCAACCAAAGAATCGAGTTTGGCCGAGAGAGTAAGAATGGCTTGCTCAAGGGGATTTGGTGAAGTAGGTGTGTCAGCCATAATGAGGTTAGAAGGGCAATGAAAGCACCAATTGATAGGTACTGGGAAATTAACTAGCTACTCTATCTAATAAAAACTAATATTGGATTTTAAATGCTTTGTTTATTCATTTGTCCACCATTTATACAGAAAAGTTGCCAGCATAGGCTCCCTAGAATCTAGGGATATTTTGGAGGATTCATAACAGAAATAAAAATAGCACATTCAGTAGCATGACAGCTATCCATTGTTCACATGACTCAAATGGTAATAAAAGAAACAAGCTACTAGAAGGACTCTAATTATCTTTGGGCTCTATAATTGCTGCTGCCATACTCAAAAAATAATCTTTCAAATAAGTGGGCCTTTGAGAAATCCTTTTGGCACGGCCCAAATCAGTATTTGTATTAGCATTCTTGGACTTGACCAGAGGAGTTTTTGATCTTAACAAATTTCCAGATGAAGGACTCGAATTTGGACCTGAGAATCGGGAGTTGAAGAAAGGGTTTCAATTCACGACATGCTGAAGATTTTATTGGATTCTTCATTTTAGGTGTGTTTGAAAATAAAAGGAAGCCTTGAATTTTGATGCTCTCAGATGTTGTTACATGTTTTTGAAGCATGAAGTAATGAAAAGTTTTTGCTATGTCAATGTTAAAAAGAGAACCTTTTTTTAACACTTGCATCAAGTTAAGTTCATTTCAGTGAAAGGTTTTGTACTCATTGAATGACACGTTAGTTCACTTCTCCCTTTTATTTGTGGTGCTGTCATTTTAAGGTAAAGACAATTAATCATTTTTATTCCAATGACCTCTATTCATAAAGCATATGGCATTTTTTTATTCCTTTTGCCAATAAGCTACACTTCATTTGGCGTTCCTTGTCCCAGTATTACTATTATATTGGCCGATGCATGCATTGCCAGCAAGACGAGTTTGTTTGTGATGGACTTAAAAAAAATAAAAGTTGCTTCACGTGTAAATCCTGCAAGTGATGTTATAAGCAGCATAAGTTCTATTTTCTGTCATTAAAGCATTATAACTTGATGACATTAAGTTTAACTAAATATGTAAATGCAAATACCCGAATGAAAAGCAAATTGTTATAGCAAAAACAAAAATGCTAAACCAAATGCAATTGCACTGTTCAGTAGCCATATGAAAAACTACAATCCTAAAAGAACCTAAAAGTGGAACCAGCAGATACATGCCCAAAGCAAAGAAAACTCCATCAGATGTAGTCAGCTTTGTGCAAGTACTCAGAAATTTCTTCAATTAATTCTCGATCACAATTTAGTTGAGTCGGTAGTCTTCCTTCATTAATCAATGCATCTTTCTTAATATGGGGAATTTTGTAATTATTGGATCCTTTGACCTTTATGATTTCAATCATGCATGTGATACAATATCAATTAATTTCTCCAATTCGAGCCTGGAGGAGCTCCTAGAAGGGTTAGAGAAGGAGAGGGAAAAAACAACTAAAATGGTGGATAAAATATCCGATTTTCTTCCTTTTTTCTTTATTGATTCATTCACTGAGATATATAGCCTCAGTCATCTCCTAATTCTACGGATCAAGAGCCAAGTGGTCAAGGAACCTTACAATTCCTCCTAATAACTTAGAGAATCTCACAACTGAATGAAAATAGAAAAGATTGTATAAGGGAATATTACAACCGACTGAGAAAAAGAAGGACATAAATGCATAACAGAAAGATCCTAAGTTTATTCTATGCTGACTCATACATATTGAGTCACAAGTTTGCTGGTAGTCACTTAACCATCTTGGGCTTCTCTTAATTCTTTTGGGCCAGTCCAACATGCTTGTATCCATGACCTGTGTGGCATCTTTTGGGGTGTGAATACGATTGACGAGAGTTGTATCATTACTCCACCCTTCCACAACAACCTTGCCCTCAAGGTTGTGATTAGGCCAAGCTTTCAAAAATTTAGTTTCAACTTCTGAGAATTTCATCAGCTTAGGTTGACACTTGGATATACTTTGTATAACCAATAGTATATCTAACACTGCTTGCCTAGGAGGTCTGATTCCGTGAGGACTTTGCAAGCCCAAAAATGTCAACGCGGCGACTGCATGGATCAGTTTCTTATGCTCGGGTGCAGGAATGAAGGATAGGAATGTAATTAGCACAACACCAAAGCTAGAGACATATATGTGGATGATGGTAGCAGCATAAAGAAAAACCACAGCACTAGCAATTTCTATGGCAACATGCATTCTGATATGCCAAGGAAGTAAGTCAAAGTGTGCGCGATGATCATGGAAGTGACCAGCAACAGTTTCCTGTGAAATATATGCATACACAAGCTGAAAAATAGGACTGCAGAGAGAAGTGTGGCTGCCGAGTAACACCTGATTTGAATCGGGCAAACCAGTGAAGAGCTTGCCTTCCTTCAAGAATTGTTCAGCTATGCACATTGTGGTGACACCAATGCGACTATCCTTTCTGTGACGCTGCCTCTCAGTCCATAAGGTGGAAACACTGCAGCCACGTGAAGTACCAAGTTGGAAAGCAGGTGTCGTTGCCGCTCGAATAACATTAGCTGAGCCAAAATTGGAGGCAATACTGCGAATGATCAAAACTGAAATGGAAGATATCGTAAGAAACACCACTGATGTGGCTGTGTAGTTTAAGTCCCCTGCACCGACAAGAGAGTGCATGTGAATTCTATTTGAATCTTTGGCAAAAATTACAAGTTCAGGTGGAGTTAGCTTCTGTGTGCGCCAGCACTCCAAGTAATCATGGGGCTGAATATTACATGTTGAAGCTGGGTCAAGAGATCTGCTGGGGTTAATGAGTCCAACACTATGATCATAAGAAATTGAAGGGGCAGTAGAAAATGCATCTCTAAGAGGCTTGATGGTAATCTCATGAACAGATGCTGTTGTCATTAATCCAGATTTTATAGCAGTTGGACTCCCTTTTGGATTCTTAGTTGTGCACAAGGCATCACTCCCACCTACATGTGGCCATGATATTGAAGTGCCAGAGAGTATATTAAACTTCACCTTCCAATGAACTATAATAGATGGACCTATAAGCCCACTCTCAACAAGACTTAGGTGTACTCCAGGAGCCACTGTAAACACAAATTGTGGGATTTCCTTGTTGTCGTTCTCTTCAACCATTGTATCTGGAAGACCTTTATAGAGTGTAGTGACGAGCACTAGTCTTCTCTCTACCAGCGCACCATCTGCAAGAGAATCGCTATCAACGACGCTGGCGCCCACTGTGATGATCCAAGGTGACACAATTGGAGGTCTAACAGGGCCAGGTCCTGCATTTCCAGCTGAGAATGAAACAAAAACACCATTCTCTATTACTCTGAATACGGATAACGATAGATTGTGACAGGAGTAGAGTTCACCACCTAGAGAGATGGATAGAATAGGCACTCCCACAGTTGCAGCGCTATCAACAACTGACAGAATATGTGAGTTGAAGCATCGATCAGTTCCATGCACTATGTAAGATGCAATTCTTGCTCCTGGTGCTATTTCTCTGGTTGAGCCAGAAGCATACCCCAGAAGGTGAGCACCATGCACCAGAGAGCCAACAATTGTAGCTGTTATGTGAGGGGCATAAGCATCTTGAGCACTTTGTGAATGGTAGTCATATTGCTCATCAAACGTAAAAGTGGCAACAACATCAAGAGAACCAAAAGGATGTGTTGTAAACAAACGCATAAGCATGCTAGCTAAGACCCATTCCATTTACAAGGAACATGATAACAATTGGATGAATCCATCACAATTGTTCCCCGTAATGGAAACCAATTCTGAAATGAAGACAAAAGCATGAATAGCTACATCACTTAGGAAACCTTGCCCTGGTGCATTAATTTCACCTGGATCCCATTGGGCGAAATGTAAGGACCCCTGTGGAAGTGAGAAATAGCAATGTCCACTCAGAGGCATTTCATCGAACACAAGGTGGGCATGTGAGAAGGACCCGGTATGGACATATTCATTTGAGTCACGTGGTCCACACTCAGAAAATTCAGCAGCACCAAGTAAAGGGAACAAAAGATTATAAGCCGACAAAGTAAGAAAAAATTCAGTAAGTTTGTCATTGCAAATTGAGTATTTCCACGATGTGGGCAGCAATTTGGAATCAACATCAAACTGGGATGTGGTGGTGTGAGGAGAATAGGGCCTCAAAAAGGTATCCCAAGACAATCGTAAGGGTCGAGAGGCAAGGGAGGTGTGTACCGTGGTGCGAAGTGGTGGTGCGGTTGGGCCTGGATCAAAGGGACCTATGAGCGGTGTGTCCCTAGCTGGGATGTTGGCAACAGCACTGAAGAGATGAAGGACGGGCTTGGATTTGCAACGATGAATGGAATAGAAAACGAAGTTGCCATTCCGAGCAACCACCGAGAAAGCAGCAAGGGTCCCAACATGGAATCCCAAAAACTCGATAGGTTTGGGTTGTGTGAATTTGTGGAAGCTAGACCGGCAACGGGCGTCAACGATCGCAGTGGCATTGTAAGGCACAGCGGCCAAAGGAGGTGGTGTAGAGAAACGAGAAACTTGCATAACGGTGTCGGCGCGCGACGCCTCAACAGAACCAGATGCGAAGTCAGCCAAGGAATCCGAATCAGAGTCTACGACCGCATCGGAAACAATTTCTACATCGCAATCGGCAACTGAATCCACATGTGAAACCAGAGTATGAGAAAGCAAATTCAGCTGTTGAGAAAGCAAACGAAGCGACTCGTTCATAGGAGCGAACATCGCCGCTAACTCACGTTGCAATCGGAGTTGGAGCTCGGTCAAGCAGAGATCGAGCTGAGACACTGGTTCAGCGGGCATGAGATCGAAATGAAAGCACCAATGATACAATATCAATTAATTTCTCCAATTCGAGCTTCGAGGAGCTCCTAGAAGGTTTGAGAAGGAGAGGGAAAAAACAACCAAAATGGTGGATAAAATATCCGATTTTCTTCCTTTTTTCTTTATTGATTCATTCACTGAGATATATAGCCTCAGTCATCTCCTAATTCTACGGATCAAGAGCCAAGTGGTCAAGGAACCTTACAATTCCTCCTAACAACTTAGAGAATCTCACAACTGAATGAAAATAGAAAAGATTGTATAAGGGCATCCACAGCGTGAGAAGTGGGTTGCGTGAGTTTGCTGACACACAGCAGTAGAAATGTGAAAAACTGTGTGTGTCTCTCTCCATGTGTCAACAAAGTGTCGTTCACAACATAGTTACTTTGACCGAGATTTAAGAAATCACACAACAAATGCAAATGGCCACATCAGCAAAAAAAATTTAAAACACGATGCACAGTGTTAAGCAACCAGCGTTAAAGCTAGCCTAAGGGAATATTACAACCGACTGGGAAAAAGAAGGACATAAATGTATAAAAGAAAGATCCTAAGTTTATTCTATGCTGACTCATACATATTGAGTCACAAGTTTGCTGGTAGTCACTTAACCATCTTGGGCTTCTCTTAATTCTTTTGGGCCAGTCCAACATGCTTGTATCCATGACCTGTGTGGCATCTTTTGGGGTGTGAATAGGATTGACGAGAGTTGTATCAGCATGACTGAAGTGTGAGAAATATTTTGTTCGAATCTTTGCATGAAAAAGTGTTATAAGAGTTTTCCACAGCTTGAATAAGCTCATCAACTGATTTAGTAGCCTCCTTTTGCTGTAATGACTGAATGGCGTTGAAAAAACCTAGATCCAAAACATTCAAATCGGGAGAATTAGGCGGTTGTCAAGTTAAACGAATGTCGAACCCCCCCTTTCAGAAGCCACTCTACAAAAATCTTCATCATCTGCAGAAACATGGTGCATTATCTTGTTGTATGTAAATCGTTTCCCTTGCATGTTCTCGTGGCCATTTTTCTTTAATGGCCGGTAAAACCTTGTTTAGAGAGCCCCCGATGCTCTATTAACACTTGACCTTCTTGCTGGTACTTTATTAACTAGAGGAAACACACCAGTTAATCCTGAGAATAACATGTTATCATCATCATCAAATCTAGGTCTTGCCACTGCAACTAAACACATGACCTTAGTAATGTAGTTTTTGTTTTTGGACGTACGATATGGTTCATCCTCGTTTGCAAGAAGGTAATACTTCGCGGATGTTTTGGACATGTAGAACCATTTTTCATCTATGTGCACAACGTTATGCATGGACTTGAACTTTGGGTCATGAGGAATGCTACTTTCCTCAAGCATGGACAAGCAAAATCTAAGACGAGCTTTCATATTATCCTCCTTCAAATAAGGCTTTAGTGCATTCGAATGTCGATGCAACACTCCGTCTCTTTTATATTTCACCAATGCTGTCATGCTAATGCCCAATGCAAAGGCTAGAGATCGAAGAATGCCACATTACTCAATGCAACGTCACACACTTTCTCAATATCTATCTCAACTCTTTTTCAACCACAATTTTTTGTTTTCTTATGGCAAACATCACCCGTTTGAGTTTGCCTCCAATTCCGATAAATAACATCGATGGATACTGAATAGGAAGCAACCAGCCTTTTAGCGGTCCCACGTTTTATTTTTCCATTACAACTTGAATTTTTCAATATTTCAGAAATGACGTTCCGTTGGTTGTTGTAAAAGAAAGAACGTTTTTTCAGAGATGGTTGTGTCTCATGAAAAATGTTCTCTACTGCATGATTAAAAAAGACAAAATTAAAGAAATGAAGTACTAAATAAATGACACCCAACATGTTTGTAATCTTAATGCTTAGTCGAATAAACAATAGTGAATCTAAATCAAACTCTATAGGCAATGTGATACAATATGCATTCTTTAGGATATGAAACTTAGAAACGTGACATTTAGTCACTTGCACTTTGGTCAAATAACTTTAAAATTTTAAGACTATGGCTTCTACAAATAGAGATTGCACAAAAATTCCTTCTCAACCCTTGCACGTCAAATTGAACAAAAAGTTGAAGTTAAATTTTAATTACTCTAAAAATAGTGGAGGCAAGTATTACCACATACTAATCCATCTTGATTAATTAATTATCTAGTTAGTTAGCTATTCTATTATTTTGTAACTAACTCCTTCTACTTCTTTGTATTGTATATATAGAGTTTAGTCTTATTTTCTTCCTTGTAATCTGACACATTACAGAAATGAGAAATTGCTTTCTCCCATTTTCCCTTGCTCTCTGTGATGGTTTCCATGCTTAATATGCTATCAGATTAACGCCTTCGCTACACTCTGCGATCCATCTCTGCGATTTCTGGTTCTTGTTTCGATTCAGATTATTTCTTTTGTTCTGTTTCATTCTCCTTGATTCGTTCTTCTTTTCTGAATCATCTTCATCAACGGTTCTGAAACCCTAATTCATGGTGAATCAAGATTTCGCTGATTTTGCTACAAATCCTACAAATCCTTACTATATTCATCCAAATGAGAATCCTTCCATTGTTCTCGTCACACCATTGCTAGATCGAAAGAACTATCACTCGTGGATGAGATCCATGAAAATTGTGCTGATTTCTAAAAATAAGATGAAGTGTGTTGACGGAACTCTTCTGCGACCGTCTGTTTCTAGTCCTCTTTAAGATCCATGGATTCACTACAACAACATGGTACTCGGATGGCTTCAGCGATCGGTTTCTATGGATATCGCTAAGTCTATCATTTGGTTTGATCATGCTTCGGCTGTTTGGAAGGATCTGGAATTTTGTTTCTCAGACGGAGATATTTTCAAGATTTCTGATCTGCAAGAAGACATGCATCGTCTTCAATAAGGTAGTCTTGACGTTTCCTCATACTACACTCAATTGAAATCTCTGTGGGAAGAAATTGAAGTGCTTCGTCCGATTAGGGATTGCACTTGTGCAACTCCCTGCACTTGTGGTGCTGTGGCTGATATGAAGAAGTATAAAGATCAGGATTGTGTTCTGAAATTCTTGAAAGGCTTAAATGATCAATACTCACAAGTTAAGTCTCAGATAATGATGATGGAGCCATTGCCTCCCTTACATAAGGCCTTTCCTTTGGTTCTACAACAAGAAAGGAATGTTTCTTCTTCTGTTACTAATGAAAGTCATCCTGAACAAGGTGTTTTGGCTATGCAAGTTCAGCAATCTGGTTCCACTATTTAGAATCAAAATGAGGGTTTTAACAATGGAAATTCTAATGGAGGCCATGGTAGAGGCAAAGGCAATTTTGGTAGAGGTCAACATTCGGGTGGCAGGGGACAAAATTCTGCTCCTAATCGCTATTGTACTCATTGTGGGAGATACAATCACACAATTGATACTTGTTATGTGAAACATGGCTTTCCTCCAGGCTATCAATCTAGAGGAGCACGATCTAGCAATGGCAAATTTGTCAACATGGCCTCTACTGGCACAGACAGTAGTGTTGAATCAGTGCCTGAATCTGTTCCTTCTTCAAGTACCTCTGTGACACCATCTTTGACTGAGATTCAAGGGCAACTTCAATAGTTTCTAACGCTTTTCTAATAGTCAACTCCTTCTTCCACACCCTTACCTTCTGTAAACTCTGTTATCTACAATCCTGTGGCCTTCAATACCATTTCTTCACCCACTTATGGTAAGCAATCTGTCATTTGGGTAGTAGACTCAGGTGCCACTGACCACATCACTTACTCTTTTGATCATTTCACATCTTTTCAGCATATTACTCCAATTCCCATTTCCCTACCCAATGGTAATAAGGCTCATGCTACCATGATTGGCAGTGTTCAGATTTCAAAGGATATTATCATTCATAATGTTCTTTTTGTTCCCAATTTTCATATTAATTTACTTTCTGTTAACCGACTTTTAAATTCTATTGATTGTCACATTATTTTCTACCCTAACCATTGCTCTATTTTGCAGAATTCCAACTAGAAGATGATTGGTACAGCTGAGAAAAAGGGAGGATTGTATCTCTTGAAAAGTCAAGCTACTGGCTCTTATCATTCTGGTTCTGTTTGTAATTCTGTTTTCACCAACACTACCACTTGTAATTCTGTTTCACACAATACTCATACACACACAGATGATTCCTTTTTAGTTTAGCATAAAAGACTTGGCCATGCCTCTGATGTGATTCATAAATTTGTCTCAGTACAATTTCCTTATGTTTCTTACAAAAATCAATCTATACCTTGTGATGTTTTTCATTATGCTAAACAAAGAAAACTTTCTTTCCCCAATAGCATTACACATTCTTCTTATATTTTTTAATTACTTCATGTTGACATTTGGGGTCCTCATGGATGTTCTTCCATAGCTGGTCATAGGTACTTTTTGACCCTTGTTGATGATTATAGTCGATTCATATGGATCATTCTTATGAAAAATAAGAGTAAAACCAGACAGCATATCATAAATTTTGTCAATTATCTTGAAACTCAATTTCATGTCAAATTGAAAACCGTGAGAAGTGATAATGGTAATGAATTCTTGATGACTAATTTCTTTCTTGCTAAGGGCATTATTCATCAACGATAATGTGTTGAAACCCCTCAACAAAATGGCATTGTTGAGCGGAAACATCAACACATTCTCAACATTGCTAGAGCTTTGTCTTTTCAAGCTTCTTTACCTTCCAATTTTTGGCATTTTTCTATTTTACATGCGGTTCACCTCATAAATAGGCTACTAACTCCACTTTTAAAATTCAAAACCCCTTGTGAATTGTTGTTTCAAAAACCTCCAACTCTTATTCATCTTAGAGCATTTGGTTGTCTTGCATTTGCTTCCACTTTGCAAAATCATAGAACCAAATTTATGCCTAGAGCAAGGAAAACTGTTTTTCTTGGATATTGAGATGGTACTAAAGGTTTTTTGTTATATGACATCTCTTCAAATTCCTTTTTGGTCTCCTGCAATGTCATCTTTTATGAAACCTTATTTCCCTTTTCCAGTACTACTACAGAGTCATCACCACAAGTTGTTTTAGATAATTCTCATCTCACTATTGATCCTCCTACTTTGCTTCCCTGTTCAGTACCACAATCAAACTCTGTTCCAGAAAGTAATTTTGCAATGTCGCAACCAGGTCCTATAGTGTCACAACCAAGTGCTGTCCCTTTTCCAAATTTTGTTTCTACTGGTTCCAATTCTGCTGTGCCACCTATTTCTGATAATCAAAATTCTGTTCCTCTTAAAACTTCATCCAGAACCAGAAAGATGCCTGGCTACTTACAAGATTACCATTGCAATTTTCTCACATCTTCATTGTCCCCAGTTCTTCTTATCCTATTTCTTCTTGTTTGTCATATGACAATTGTTCTTCTGTTTACAAGCATCTTTGCCTTTCTATTTTTGCCAATGTTGAGCCCAAAACATTCAAACAAGCATGCAAATCTGACTGTTGAATTAAAGCCATGAAATCTGAGTTGGATGCTCTTGATCTCAATCAAACTTGGTCCGTAGTAGACTTACCTGCAGGAAAAATTCCCATTGGATGTAAATTGGTCTATAAAATTAAATATCTTGCTAATTGTAACACCCCATTCCTGGAGCACTACTAGACTAAAATGTAACACTTGCAAGATCAAATACTTTTGAAAATGAAATACTCTGGTTGTATGATTTCGAAAATATGAGTCTATTTTTTTTTCTTTTAAAAACATCATTTTAAAATAGCAGTCAGAGTATTGCAGCATTTTCGAAAGATGGTGAATAAACAAAGACACCATAATAAAACCACAAAACCATACAAATAGATTTATTCAATCATTGTACACCTGACAATTCAAGTCTTGAAAACAAAATACATTTTATTACAACATTGTAATTAAAATAGTACACACCCTATAGTAGGTCGGCACACTACAATACTTACTAGACCTCTAGTAAATTTCAAACAACACACAAGATGGATAGCCAGATAGGACTATCCTCAGCTATGCTTGTCAGCAGCCTCGAACACTCTGCAGTCTTCATTATCTGGGTTACAATCATTGATTGAAAGAACCACGGGCAAGGGTCAATTTCTTAAACAAAGACATATAACACAGTACAACATAATATACAATTCAATAAGAATGCATAAATGCTCTGCAAATGCGACTACATGCCACTGTTTATGATTCTGGAATACCCTGCAATGGTCAATCGCTGGTACGCCATGGTACGTCCCCAATGCGATACTATTCCATGCTAAGGGTTAAACAAACAATGCCCCTGAATTCCAGTCTTGGCCTTGGGGCAATCCATCACCCCGAGATATTCAGGTCGAAGTTACCATAATGCATGACAATGCATTTCGCCTACTCCAATGAACATATCAATGCAGATGATATTTCAATATGGCATAATCAAATAAATATTCAATTATCCAGCATTAATCCAACAGCACATATCTCAAAACTTAATTAAGCATACATGCAACACAACGTAATAACAATTTCAGCATCACAATAATTCAGCTATTCACAGCAATTCACAATTAACAAATCAGCATTCATCAAACATAAGCATACAAACATAATCTATGCACATCACTAAAACATTACCAATTATGGAATGTGAAGTGCCCTTACACTAACATACAATAACAATTACCGAATATGAAGTGCCCTTACACTAACATACAATAACAATTACTGAATATGAAGTGCCCTTACCAAAATCAATAGTTCACGTGTCAATAACACGTCACAGCTCTAATCGGCACGTACTCACGTCCTCAAAGATCCTAAACAGCACACACTGAAACTTAGAAAAATTTCTAATTCACCCAAAACAATTCCCTAGGTTATGGTTTAATCCTAAACCCCTAGGTTACTCACCCAAAAATCCTTTTAGTAATACACACATGCTTGAAATAATAGCAAAGTTGAAAAACAAATATTTTAAAGGCTAAAAATTCATTTTCTTTCAAAGCAAATCAATTATTAAACTCTTAAAATACCTACTAATCAACTCCTAACTTATTAATCAAGTAAAAATTTTAAAACAACTTTAAACACAATATATTCCTCGGTTTTGATAGCAAAAACAATACCTAAAAATTTTCTAACTTTTAAGCACCTTTCTAACAACAAAACTAACAGTAAAAATGAAAGGTCTTAAGCACTAATTTTCTAATACTCCACTTTGGTTTAGGAATACAAGGATTCCCTTTAACCTAAGTGTCTCATTGTCTTAAAATGCCAAATCAACTACTCAACTCAATTAAACTTATCCCAAAATTTCCAAAACATTAACAACAACTAAATACACATGATTCAAGTTAAAAACACAAAAATTTTCCTTTCCTTTTTTCCTTAGAGCTCTCGGCCACAACACCAAAGTTTAGGAAAAATTGTAAAACTCCCAAATCAATAAAATTTCAACACACAACACCTAAATTTCCTTTCCAAAATTTCCAAGATTCCAAATCAAAACCAACAATCCAAATACATTGCTCCCATCATAGCTTAAACAAGCATCAAGGAGTCTCAAACTAAATTTTTCTTTGCTCAAACTCAAGTCAATAACAACAACAACAAATTCAAGTATCAAACAACAATAACCTCAACCCAATTTAAGGATTCACATGAGCAATCACATTTTTCCCTTTCCCTTAGGGCAATCGGCCTAGGGTTCCAAAAATTATGGGGATAATTGATCCTCTTGCTCCATGATCATAATCAAGATATATTTGAATAAATAAGCAAGAAAATAGACAACAAAATAAAAAGAAACCCTCACCCACAATCCCTAACTTGGCCACGGTTTTAGGCAAGGAGAAGGGAAAAGATTTTGGCTTCACATCCTCACACACTACTCAAGATATAGGTGTTGTTTAAGAGAAGAAAATAGAGGCAAAAGATGGTGGTCTTGGTGGTAGAAGGTCACGTTTCAAGGAGGAAAGGAAGAAGGAATGAAAACTTTATTTTTTCTCACTTCACCCACACTTGTATCTTAAGAGAAAAATGGAAATGAGATAGTAAATGGGGTGGGAGGTTTCAGCCAGAATAAAAGAAAAAGGGAAGTGGGTTTGTTTCCTTTTCTCTTCACCAACACATGAATAATTTTGGAGACAAGAAATAAGAATGGAGGAGGGCTTCGGCTGATTTTAAGAGAAAATGAGAGTAGGATTTTTTATCCTAATTTAGTATGTGGTTGTCCTTAATTTAGAGATTAGGATAAGGATAAGACTAGGTAGATATTTTTCTTATGATCCACAAAATTATGACACCTTGCATACATAACTTGGAGGCAATGTAAAAAAAAAAATGTGAATGGGTGAGAATGAGGGAGGGGTCACGCTGATCCAAGGCAAAAGGAAGGGAAGGAAAATAAAAAAAAATATTAATCTAAAGAGAGTGCTAATAGATAAGATCAAGGATAGATATTTATTCCTAACCCAATTAAAACACGACATCTCATAAATCTAGCATAATATTAGAGTTTTGGTGTCCTAAAATTACGGCGTCGAGTAATCGCATTATCGATTAAATTTTTCGCCGATAAAGCGCAAAAATTAATTTACTTAGAAATTAATTCATCACGTGATAATAATTTATCATAAATAATAAAAACAATTGAAAACACTCAATCATGCTCACAATAAGTTACGATTCGATTTTCATCGAAATCAGAGTTCGTTTAAAATTTTATTGCGGATAAAACTACCCGGTGATTCAAAATACGGAGAAACTTCATTAGAATTTTTAGACGATTTTTGAACCATGAATTAATATGGAATATTAATTCTTAAATTAAATTTCATCTTGATTTAATTCAATCACTTTCTTAGTCAACAAAAATATGTGTTACCACGTCAAATAGAAACCTTATATAAAGTTTAATTGATGAATTCACCTTAAAAGCAGCATACGTCTACGCTGTCTATTAATTTGAATTGACATCATAGATAATAATTATTTATAATAAATAAATTATTTAAAATAAATCAAAATAATTCCTCGTACTCTCAGTAAATCATTGAGGTGATCAATCTCTACGACTTACCTTCAAGTATTCAGGATTTTATTCGCTAAAACAATTTTTTTCTTAAAAATTAGGGTGTTACACTGAAGGCTCCATTGAGAGGTATAAGGAACGATTGGTTGCTCGAGGGTATACCTAAATGGAATGGGTGGATTATTTTGATACATTTTCTCCCGTTGCAAAGCTTACTACCGTCAAGACTTTATTTGCTTTGGTTGCCATTAAGGGTTTTGGTTGCCATTAAGGGATGGTTTTTGGAACAATTGGATATTAATAATGCATTTTTGCATGGGGATCTCAATGAGGAAGTATACATGACTTTACCCCCTGGTGTTGCTATACCTAACTCAGCTTCTGGTTGTCCTAAGGTGAGCAGATTGCGCAAATCCCTTTATGGTCTTAAGCAGGCTAGTAGACAATGGTATTCCAAGTTATCTTCAGCACTTGTTTCCTTGGGTTATCATCAATCTATGGCTGATCACTCCTTGTTTGTTAAGTCTGTTGGTTCCTCCTTCACAGCCCTTTTAGTTTATGTGGATGACATTGTTTTGGCTGGGAACAATCTCTTGGAAATCAAATCTGTTAAGACATTTCTAGATCAGAGTTTTAAAATAAAGGATCTTGGAAACCTTCGGTTCTTTTTAGGCTTGGAAATTGCACGCTCCAAGTAGGGTATCATTCTTAATCAGAGAAAATATGCTCTTGAGTTGTTAAAAGACAATGGTACATTGGCAGCAAAACCCTCTACTACTCCCTATGATTTATCCCTGAAATTACATGATGCTAATTCTCCTTCATATACTGATGTTTCAGCCTATCACAGACTTATCGGGAGACTTATCTACCTCACCACTACACGCCCTGACATAGCTTTTACTGTTCAGCAGCTAAATCTGTTTGTGTCCCATCCCAAAGAAGTACATTATCAGGATGCAACCAAAGTGCTTCGTTATCTTAAATCCTCTCTTTCTATTCTTCATCTTCCCCTCTTAAACTTACTGGTTTTGCAGATTCAGATTGAGCTAGTTGTGCCCTTACCAGAAAGTCGGTTACCAGTTATTGTGTTTTCCTTGGCACTTCTTTGATTTCCTGTAAATCAAAGAAGCAATCTACTATATCTAGATCGAGTTCTGAGGCGGAATACAGGGCCTTAGCAAGTCTGTCTTGTGAGATTCAGTGGCTGTTCTATTTATTTATAAACTTGGGAATTCGGTTTGATCACCCTGTTGCGGTTTATTGTGATAATAAATCCACTATTTATCTAGCTCACAATCCCTCATTTCATGAAAGGACGATGCATGTCATATGGGAGAGAATTCAAAATGGTTTAATTCATCTTCTTCTGGTTCCTTCCTCTGCTCAACTAGCTGGTGTCTTGACCAAAGCAACTGCTCTCTCCTGCTTTCACAACTTTAATCTCCAAGCTTGGACTTCGAGATGTTCACAGTCCAGCTTGTGGGGGAGTATTACCACATACTAATCCATCTTGATTAATTAATTATCTAGTTAGTTAGCTATTCTGTTATTTGTAACTAACTCCTTCTACTTCTCTGTTTTGTATATATAGAGTTTAGTCTTATTTTCTTCCTTGTAATCTGACACGTTATAGAAATGAGAAATTACTTTCTCCCATTTTCCCTTGCTCTCGGTGATGGTTTCCATGCTTGATAGCAAGATAGATTCCATTTTAATTCTTCCCAACATCCTGATTTTATTTTAATTTAAGAAAGCATTATCAACCTTCAAATAATCAATAAGCTAAATTTGTGTCCCATTGATAGAAAGCCCATTGATCGAAAGACAAGTCATGACACATTCATATAAAAAACCAAAAAATACTAGCAAGCTAAAAAAACAATGAGATGATGGAAAAATTAAAAACGGATCACTGCACCTTCGGTTAATGTGTCGCCACCTTCTTTACCATTTCCACTGTTTGGATCCTGCTGGATTTCTGCACAGTTTTTTTAAAAAAAAAAATCAGTTACATTAATTAGGTGTCAACCTCATCTTTTTTGTACAGAATATAAATTGTTCAAGCCAAGTGGAAACCAACATACCAGTAAGCATGGCATCAACCTCATCCAAATAAAGATCATGAATGTTGTCATCTACATCATCACTAGGTGGGGGAGCTTCAGACTCATCTTTAGAGACATCTTCACACGATGGATACACATTTAAGTCAAAGGGAAATGCATCAATGATACTAGAAGAAGGATATTCCAATTGAATTGAAGGTACTCTATTTTCCTTATCAGATACATTTGGAAGCCTTTTGTTGCAGTCCATCACTGATGCTGCACTATCAACGACATCAGAATCATTAAAAGGAACGTTTAGATGAAAACCCAGACCAACAGCATCAAAATCATTACAAGGATAATTTAAATCAATTCCCAGTAGAAACATATTCAAGAAGTTTAAACACACTAGAAAGTTAAAAAGGAAATACTCAAAAGCCCAGCTCTTACTATGCACAAGCCACAAGTTTCAGGTTCAATTTAAAGAAATATTAGGGCAGGTAAATCAAATGTTTAAATGAAAACTTTAAGGAAAATTCAAACTTCAATGAAGCAAAAAAAAAAAATTAGCGCGGGACATCATGATTGTGAAGAGGAAGAAGTGAAGTGAGAGACTACTGAAGCATTTTTTAAACGTTTTTCTTTACTACTAAGACTAGACCAGTGAAACGTTAAAGGCTCACGTGTACCCAATGTGTGAACAGTGCATTTTGGCTGTACAATAAATGTAGTGTCAGACTAGATGTTTTTATTGAGAAATTAAGAAATTAAAAATATTAAAAAAGACCTTAGCAATAATTATTGTCAAGGGTAATTTAAAGAATACACTTATTTTTTTATATGAGATTTACAAAATTAACTGCATGTAACTAAATTTCATAATAAGCGTGAATTTAAGTATTTTTACTTATATTCGAATACAGAAAGAGTATATGAATATGGAGGGAGTAATATGTAATGATAGATAGATAGATAGGTACTATAGGAATTTTGGATTCCAATCTTTTTTTTTTTTAGGCAAGAGGGGGCTAAGCCCCTCCAATTGTGTTATTACCTATTGTATGGCAATGAATTTTGCAAGAATTCTTATTTATGCCAAATTTTGATCTTTTTTTAGTGTTTTGAAATAATGTTTTAAAACAAATAATATGCCAATCTAATTGACTCAAACCGAACTAACTCGTTCTTTTGTTAGATTGGCTTGGTTGGATTTGATAAAATTGAAAACTAAATCAAACGAAACCAATTGATTTTGATTGGTTCGATTTTTTCCCTTTAAAACCACATCAAATTGATCTGTGCAAAACTTTAAATGTACTTATTTTATACTTATTTTTCTATTGATATTTTCTTATGTTTATCTCTTATTTTTCTATTGATATTTTCTTATGTTTATCTCTTTTCCTTTTCAATCATATAACTGATCCTATATTTTACTTTCTCTCTCTTTCTATTTTATTTTTGTCTTCTCTACACTTCTATCATATTCCTTAGTAGTGGTGAGAGTATCTTCATGTCTAAAATTATTAGGAAATAATATTTAAAATTATAAAATAAACATGTATGAATTAAGGAAAATTATTAACATAAATTATGTAAATTAATTTACGCTATTGCTTGTATTTATTTGATGTAGTATATTAAAATTAAAATTTTAACTTATAAAAAAGTTCCATATTAATAATTAAAAATGTATGTGATTTATAAAATTTAAATAATGATCTTAAAAAAATAAAAAAAATTAATAAAATGCGATATGTTTATTACGAGTTAATGAAATTTAATATATAAAATCGTATTAAAAAGATTTTAATTGATATACACTTACACTATCATCTAATCACATATTACTTCACTTTATTATATTTAAATAATGATCTTAAAAAAATAAAAAAAATTAATAAAATGTGATATGTTTATTACGAGTTAATGAAATTTAATATATAAAATCGTATTAAAAAGATTTTAATTGATATACACTTACGGTGTCATCTAATCACATATTACTTCACTTTATTATATCATTTCTTAAAAGAAGAAATATGTTAACAAATATATATGATTATAACGTAAAATTTATAAAAAATTAATACAGAAACCCCCGGGTCGTCTTCATTTCTCTCGACTCATCTCTTCTCTCTTTCTAATTTCCGCATCTTAATGGAAACTTCAAGTTCCGCACCCAACAACAGTGTCCCTCGACGGCCAACCTTCCGCTCTTTCCGCTGCTCCTTTTCCAGACGCTGCTGTCGCTGCTTCTGCTGTTTCTACTCCTACCCATAACCCCTTCAATGGATCCTCCATCTCCCGGGTCAAACGTGCGTGTTCAGCCTTATTCTTCCACCTCTGCGAACTTCGTGTGTGACATGCCTCATATAAGCAGTCTTGTCGATGCTAAGGTGAATGAAACTAATTGTTCTCTCTGTACTCCACTTTTTTATGATTGTTTTAAGATATTAAGATCTTGCAAAATCTAGTGGGTTTTTATGTAGCTTGGACGTTTAGTTTTCAGAATTTTAATTTTAATTTTAAAATTAAAGTATTTAATTTGGGATTTTATTTGTTATCATTTATTGCTTAGGGATTTCATTTTAGAGAGGAATGCTACGCAGACTCTCTTTCTGACACTCTCTTTTAAATACTCTCTCAATGATTGGGTTACGTCACACCTTTTTTTTCCTAAATCAACCATTGGATTGAAAGTTACTATCATATAGATCATATCTGTAAATTTTAACATTAATCTATGACCAATTTCTTTATGTCGTGAATGCGTCAAGATTAACGCGTTATTTTATACTTCTGTTGACGTTAATCTTGACGCATCTTGATGACATAGCAACTGATCATAGATTAATGTTAAAATTTACAGATATGATCTATATGACAGTAACTTTCAATCCAATAATTGATTTTGAAAAAAAAAAGTGTGATGTGGCCTAATCATTGAGAGAGTGTTTAAAAGAGAGTGTTAGAGAGAGTGTCCTTAGCATTCCTCTTCATTTTATTCCGACACTACAAGGGTGAATTTGATGCTACTTCTTCACCCAAAATCTTAATGTAGACTTTTAGGTAGCTTGTTCTTTATGTTAATGTTAACTTGATCTCCTGTATTATCTTTATGTAGCTTATTCTTAACCAATGTTCACTTCAAACTCACCCTTGAATTTCCAAAACTTTTCATAGGGTGTAGGTAGAAACATTAGCCATAGCAGATACTTGTCTTAATTAGTAATATCTATAGCGACAGGGATACTATTGTTGTTTAGTTCTTCTTAAAGCAGGAACAGAACATCAAAAAGGAAGTTTAGATCTTCTTTCTTTGCTTTTTCCATTTCCCCTTAATATTTCCATGCTTAAATTTTGATCAAATAACTTTTGCGAATGAAAATTCTGTATCATACTGCGTAATTGGTTTTAATTCTGTTAGTCATGTGAAGCAAACTAAGGGGTGAATAAAGTTTCCTGTTTATATTTGTTCATTGGGACTTAAATTGCTTGTGTGGATTGCGAAGTACGCTTTGATTATACAGTTATACATGTGTTTCTGATATTTTTCCGGTCTTCTAATAATGTTAATTGAATAAAATGTGTGTGTTTCAATTGCGGTATAATTTCAGATTTTTTTTACTTGTAATATGCTCGTTTGCTAAATGTGCTGTCCTTTTTATTGGGCTGGTTATAAGAGGGACAAAACCCAAGAAGCAAGACTTGGTCCTGAACCATGGAAATAATAATAGCTATGATTTTGAGGTAAAGATAAACTTTGTTAAATATCTATCATTACAAGGAGATCCTCACAATAGTCACATTGCTTCTCTTGCCATTGCCTTATAACAAGTTAAAACTCCAGAGTCCAGAATATACATGCAACAAGTGGAGAAAAATGCAAATGCAATAGCATCTGCTTTGTTGAAAAGAAAATGCCGATTAGTGACTGATGGGACTGACAATCTAAACACCCTTGGATGGATTGGCAGTTTCTGCCTCTCCTTTTTGTAAGATGTATAAAAAATTAAAATAGCTTTTGAAATGATTGCGCTTTGCTTTCCTTAACAGTAAAAATTATTATTGGATACACCAGCAGTGGAAAATTATGCAACTATATGAGCAACTTAGATTTTAAAATTGTCTTTGACAAATCAAAATTGTCTGATTTTGTTATTTATTAGAAATAAAGCCTAATAATATTTATAAAGATATAAATACTTCTTATGTTTATGTTTGAGTAACTCTAATCTGGCGTGTTTTCACTTTACCACCTTTTGGTTGAAAGCTTATTTGATCATCTTGTTAGCACACAACCCCTTTAGATTTTTTTTTCCTACTCTTTTAACTGAATAAATTTGTGATCAAGTAACCATCCAAGATCCACATCTATGAATTGAAAGGTCCAATTGATCCACTCTGTAATCAGTTGTTAGATTCAATAGGTCTTCAAATCATTCATTTGAAAAAATGGAAACCCTTATTGCATTTTCAAATGTACCAAGTTAGGGTCTTATTTTTTAAAATCAGATTATTTTTTCCTTTATGTAGGTCCTGCTAATCTGATCTTCTTAATTGATGTCAAAAGAGTGAAGGAACAAAGATTTTAAGCAATGCATGTACGATTTTTAGATTTAAAGATGGGTTGAGACCAAGAAACTTGACAGATTTGAAGTTTATTAAAATTGTCTTAAACAGAGTCGCTTGGAACTTGGAAGATGTATGGAGATTAAGGACCAACTTTGGGAGCTATGGATACTTGTGACAGAAGGTTTGGTCATATAATGTGGGATATTGGCTGTTCTTTTTTTGGGTCCTTAACTAAGAAAAATTAGTCTTATAAGCAGGAAGTGATAAACTTCTATTATTGTATGGTGATGAAGTCAGATCGAAGAAAGACATCAATTAAAGAAAATAGATGACAAGTTGAAGAAAGGGGTGATAAATAGCTTAGATTTCATGCCTAAAATATCTAAACTGGCCTTGGCTTGAAATAATTGAATTTTCGAAATTGCTCATATAACTAACACTACTATTTAATTTATATTAAATATTTCAGTTTGATATGTATGCCAATTTTATATCTTTCTGTTGACCGATTGATAGAGAGATTCTATAGCATGAGTCCAAGTATTTTAAGTCCTAGTAGTATACCCATTGTTGCTCCTCTAGACTCATTCTAGATTTGTTTTAAATCAATCCAGATTTTTAATAGCTCTTGAAGGTGTGTTGGAATATATAATATAAAAACTTACCCAAACTTTTGTATTTACTAAAAGTTATGGATAGGTTTAGAAATTGTTACCTGAAATTCCTACTTGAATTTAATAGGGGAAGTTTCTTTTGTGAGCCCAAGATATTTGTTTCATTTGTCTCCACTGCTGTTTTTTCGGAAAGCTATATCCATGAAGTTCTCTGAGAAGGTTATTTTACAAGAGAAGGCAAAGACTAACAATTTTGTCTGATATGTTTTCCTAGCTGGCCCTTTTTCCACCTTAATATCTTATTGTTTGGATTAAAGATGCTTTATATGTATTTTATTAGTTTGTCAAATTGCTTCGGGCATGGATGTGGGTGAGTGTATTTCACTCATGCTTCCGATTGCTCTTTTTCCCTTCTCCAGTAAATTCTGTCTTTGAAGTCATAGTTTAAATGGGCATACTCTCTAAATCATTTTATGATTTAATGCAGGCAGAAACTGTGAGAAGGTCTGTGAGGCATGTTACATCAACAAATGTGCCATTTATGGTTCCTTCTCTCCTGGAGGAGTGAGAATTGGTGAGTAGCTGCTCTCCTATATGTCTGAAATTCTGGAATAAATCAATATAAGTGATTTAAGAACTTGTTGAGCTTATGATTATTCTTTTGCCGCAAATCTTTGATTCAAATCTCTAAACTCAATCAATCAATCAATTGAAACTATAAAAGCTTCTCTAAATTGTGTCATTTTCTCTTGGCATTAACTTCCACATTTTTTTAGTGAATGGTCCTTCAGATATCTTTTGTTTGTTTTGGTGGAATTGATGCATGCCAAAGGATATGTTTTTTTTTCTCCTATCTCTAATCTCTAGCTTTTAAGGAGATATTCTTACTTAGGCACTGCCTAAAATATATAACAATCAGATTCAATTGCCGTCTGATGCGCTGCCTACTGCCTACAGGGAAATTTTCCATGCATCAGAGCATAGATAATTCATGTATTCTTAATTACATTAATAATTTTTGCACTCTAAGCCAATTGCTTTGTAGTTTCCGTGTTTAAACAAATAGCTATTGAATCTTCTGAACACCTTAGATACTAGAGGGCCTTCATTTCATCTGTATTCAGGTATTCCTGCTGTGACATCGAGAGGCTGTTTAGAAGATGATTTTTTAGACCATAGCTGATTTTCGTTTTTAAGGAAGCTCAGATAACCTGCTGCATGGTACAAAGGGAACACGGGAAATCACGCAAAGATTCTCAAGGGTCTTCGGAATATTGAAAATATTATTGAGCTTAGACATCGAGTTGAGACATTTGCTTCCCAGTGTGCAATGCCAGGATTCAATATTTGATTCTTGTAAAGCCGGCTTCCCTTTGGGCATCCATTACATCATTATGATATGACTTGGCTTACCACACTCTGTTTTTTGTTCCTAGCTTAAATATCTTCACAAAGTTAGCTCCTGTAAATTATGTATGCAAATAGAAGTGAGATCATACTGCCATGGCCATGCATTACACTAAGTATGTCTGCTATATTGTACAAAGATTTCCCTTCCCCAAAACCCCACATTTTTTGTGGTTTTGTTACTTTTGTATATAAGGAACTTCAGTAATTTCATTTTACTGGTAGAACAAGAAATACATAAAGAAAGGTCTTACTTTTCAGTACACATCTTGATGTATATTTGAAGTGTGGATGAGATTATTATTTAACTTTTTATAAAGTTGCATTAAATTATTTATGGATGGATTAGATAAAGTGCATTCTCTGCTTGTTACATAAAGTGCATTCCCTGGTTGTTACTGTTTTTGGAGCCTAATTACTGATGGGTGTAGTTGGATTTTTAATTTAAGAACACAATTCCATTCTACCTAACACAAGCCGTCATGGTTTGTGCATTGAGCATGATACTTTTTATGCTAAAGAATGCTTTATCACCATGCAGCAGCCATTGCTTTTATAGTAGGGTGGCTCCCTAGAACACAATTTCTGTTGTGCCTGTTTGGCATCCGGCATACTGGACTTTTGCCAATAATGTTATTACTCTTTTTTGTATGCATGTATGCTCCTTTGGTATTATTTTGTTGTTTGGTTTGAAAGCAGCACTCTTATGAACCCTTGTGAGGAGGCAAGGCATGAATTGTTCAGGCAAGGAAAAGGAGTTAGATACGGTTATAAACTAGTTATTCACAACTCATGCTCAGTACAAGTGGAAAAAAAAACAGAATAGTCAGTATAGTTAAGCTTTTAGTAGGAAAATAGTGTTTGACGAGAAAATAGGTAAATGAGTTTTTGACACGTGTCTTTAGTGTAGTTAAGTTTGTTTTTTAAATAGATAATAGATGCGATGACAAAATGACTGCCAAAAACTAGCAATAGATTAAACATCCCCAAAAAAGTGTAGTTGGAAGAATTTTGGAAGACAAAATAATTCTGAGATAGGGAAAGACTGGTCATGCCGTTGTGTTCATTTTCATCATCATTCCATTGCTCTCTCTAGGTGAACGGAACCGAATCAAACAAAAGCTTCCTAGGAGCAAAAGAAGTTTGCTTTTGACATTAAAGTAGTTCAGGAATCTTGTAAATGTTTCCTACAGTCCTAAGCTTTCCTTTCTATTGTTTCAGAAGTAGAATGGTTAATCATTAGCTATAACAACTCGAGAGCACTCTTTCAAATTCATTGCCTTGAAGCAAAATCAGTCACTGCCAATGAAAAGGAATTTAAAATTACTCCCACGCCTTTACTGTCACTGTTCATTTGTATTTATTGCCTTTTTTTTCTTTATGGGATTCTTTCAATATTTGTGTTTTCTACGCATCTTTCAGTATATATTTTTTTGGGGAGTTTAGTCCTCTCCCAAATTCATTTTTTGTTTTTAAACTACACTAGTTGGAAAACCAGTGCTCAACATCGGTGACAAGAAAAAAACAGAACTTATAATGTAGTTAAATTTTTTGTTTGAAAATGGTTTTGTCACGTATTCTTAATATAATTAAGGTTTTTAAATAGATAATAGAATATAATAGAATTCTGGAACCAACCCCATTCAGTTGGAGAATCTTTGTCACTGGTTTCTGCAGCAGTATGACCAAAGATTGGACAAACGGTAACTAACTTTCTTGTTTTGGATCAAAACTACAGTAACTAACATGATAAACATTAGAAAGACCACATGAGAGAAAAAGAAAAATCTTAAAATGGGATGAAAAGTACAACAATCCACATCAACTAAAGATTCTAAGAAGTGAACTACTGATTTTCATTTACTAATCTACCTCCTTTTAGTTATACTCTTAATTTTTCCAACTCAATTTTACTTACACTAATAGTAATTTAATTTACCTATGACTACAAAAGTCGAAAAGCTTCTTCCTCCCTTCAACAATCTCATCAAAGAAATCATCAAGCTGGCAAATAATATTCTCAGCTCCAGATTTCAACACCTCAAAACACATTCTAAGATTCTCCACTCTCTCCCTCAAACCAACCTCCATTTCCCATTGAACAACTTGCGACCCTTTCCTCTCCAATTCTCCTCTAAGCTCCTCCACTGCCACCCTCGACCTCCTAAACTCATACAACAACATCCCGGGCGGTGCCTCGCTCATCTCCGCTGCCACCCTCTGCTGCAACCTCGTCGCCGACATCATTAGCCCCGACCCCAAAAACAACCTACCCTCATACCCTCCCAAAATAGTGTCCGAGGTTTCGGGGCAACGATAGACCAATCCGTGTAGCAATACCATTAGCAGCATTGAACTAACGTTCCTCATTGCATATAAAACACCCCTGAAACCGTTGAACCCGTTCAGCTTCGATTCCACAGATACCCTTTCATCGAAACGTAGAGATAGCGGGTGGACTCTGGTTTCCATCAAAGCACGATTCTCTTCCTCTAACCCCACTGCTTCTCTTCGACATCCCGATATAGCCCTCAGAACCTGAAGGGGAAAAAAATGACTTCAACTTTGAACCATTTCCAAAAGGATACAAAGTAAAACAAACAAACAAACAAAAACATCACATTGCGAGTTCTATTGTAGAAGGTGAAACGTGTCATCAACCAAGTATTTCAAAAGTGTTGGATTTGTGCTTGATACGTGGACAATGCAGATTCCATATTTGATGCAGTCAAAATTCACCATGTCAGGTTATCTTGATTGTCCAATTGAAATCGAATGGTTCACATTTTATTTTTGAAGTCTATACTTGTTTTGTAGAAGTTGAATTGTGAACCGTCCGATCAGACTTAATCAGACGGTCGAGATCGTCTGACTTCCTGTGACTACGTGAATTTGGATCGTATCAAATCCGAATTCGACAATGCATCAGTCCAAAAGAACAACAAAAATAAATAAATAAGTAAATAAATAAATAAAGCATTGTGATTGTTAGTTTTACTGTACTATGTGAAGCTTGTATAATAAACCAACTACCCCAAAAGTTTAAAATGTTAGATTCTAACAAGTCAATTCAAGTGTCCTTTAGACTTTAAAGAATGAAAAATGCAAAAGTCTATCAATTTTGTATTGAAAAGAATTATTCTAAACCATCAAATCCTCTCATTAAACTATGTTATAGATATTGAAAGATGTGAAAGGAGATGAATGAATGGATTGGTTTGATACCTGGCGCCAGAGTTGAGGAGTGAGGTGGGGGTGAGAATCAAAGGAGGAAGTGATGTTGATGCCAGCAGAGTAGTAACCTTTAAAGCCAGAAATGCCAGACTTGAGGAGGTGGCATGTTTCCCATAGCTTAGAGCTTTCGTCCATGTATTCGTCGAGCCATTTGTCACCAACAGGGAGGTGGAGTTTCTGAACAAGAAGGATGAGTTGGGTGTGGAAAGATCGGAGGAGGGAAAGTACCCTTTGGAGGAATTGGATTGACATGAAATTGTTTGAAAGGAAGGCTCTTTCTAAGTCCTCGATTCCTCTGCTCATGAATGTGTAGAAGCCATTCACTGAGTTTGTGTTGGTGGAAAAAGGACAAGAGTCCATTTTGGTGAGAGTGTTGTGAGTGATTAAATGGTGTGGGAAGGGAGGGAGATATTTAAATAGCGAGAGAGAATGGAAATATGAGATTTATGAGAGATAAAAAAAGAGAAGGGAAAAAGTGGAAAAGAATGGTAATTAAGAGAGGGAATATCTTGGAAGCTCACAGGTTTCTAAGGTTGAAAAGGATTGTTGGGAGCAATGATGAGTGTTTCCTACAGAAGGGAAAGGATGATTGGTAATATGCCATTTTCATTGTTTAAATCGGCACCACGGAAGACAGGTAAAAAAATGAATATTTTCTCAAGAAACTGGAAATTTTTAAAAATAAAAAAAAAGGTTAAAGTAATGTTTTGGTCCCTATACGTGACATCGATTCTTAATTTGGTCCCTATACTTAAAAAATTATTAAAACAGTCCATATACGTGTATAAATTCTTAATTTAGTCTCTGCCGTCTAACACTGTTTTTAACGGCGTTAGTTGTTTAAAAACAATTATTAACCGTCCCTATACGTGACATAAATTCTTAATTTGATGTATATACAAAAAATAAACTATTAAAACAGTTCCAAAAAAAAAACTATTAATATAGTCTCTATATGAAAATAACTATTAGAAGTCCCCGTAACAAAAAAATGACTAAAATCTGGCCATGTTACAATCCAAATATGGTCCCTAATGTGACACTTGCCCATGTGTTAGGTACTTATAAGACATATTTAATCCACAAACAAATATATAAGACATTTAATAGAGACTATTTTAATAGTTTATTTTTTTGTATAGGGACTGTTTTAATAGTTTATTTTTCATACAGGGACTGTTTTAATAGTTTTTTTTTCGTATAGGTACTATATTAATAAACTTTTAGTCGATGTTTCTTATAAGGACTGTTTTAATATTTTTTTGTCGTATAAAGACTAAATTAAGAATTTATGTCACGTATAGGGACCAAATGGGTAACAGTTAGAAACGTGGTTTGGACGGCAGGGACCAAATAGGTAACAGTTGTCACATGTAGGGACTGTTTTAATAATTTTTTAAGTATAGAGACCAAATTAAGAATCGATGTCACGTATAGGGACCAAAACATTACTTTAACTTTAAAAAAAAAAACAAAGATAATTATCAATAACAGCGTCATCGACAGTTAATTGCATCTTTAGTTTTTTTTTTTTCCCCTTCCTTCCTTTGTATGGTTCTGTCTAGCTTCGAACAAAGAACTATGTCCAATCTACGCGACGGTGTATGATTGAGCTGTTAAGGAAAGCATAACCCAAAAGAAATGTCATAAGATCGAATGCTAGAAAAGTCATTTTGTGGAGGCGACCAACTGAGTGCAAAACACCTCGCTCCGATTCATCGACTCAGGATTAATCTCACGCAGGTCCAAAGAGTTTCAATAGACCCAAAGAGCTCACTTGATTCAAAAGACTAATTAGGATGTGTAACAAAAAGAACTATGTCCAATCTATTTCGAATTACTTTTATTAATTATTACAGATATTAAGGGCGACAACCCGTGGAAGGGGGTGCAATTGTAAGTGATTCCATTATCTTTGAGTTCGGGACTTAAAAATGCAAGATGCTTCCCCCACGTCCTTCCACCAACCTAGTCCTTGCATTTGAATATATCTAATTCTAAATTCTTATATCAAATTAGTATGTAATCCAAATCCAAACTAGAAGTATCGTTATAATTGTTATTCCATGGATATATTGGAGATGACGTAATAAACAAATAAAAATATCCATGCTATTGATTGAGTAGGCCTTACTACCCCATCAAAGCGACAGATGTTGGTAGAAAAAAATGATTTTGAACTGTCTCTCCTTTGTGATGTTGCAGTATTGCAATTGGATCCCATGATACGTAACAATTGTGTTTTATTTGAATGATCGTTTTATAGTCACTAGTTGATGGCCACTAAAGTATACTAATACTATTGTATTGTCAAAGCATATTGTGCTATGTACGCGACTCTTCATTTGGACATAGGGGGAGTAGGGGACCATTTACCAATCAAACGATGTCAATTATGTATTGGGCCATGTAACATCTGGTACAATTAGGCTAAGGCGAGTGCTCATGGGTTTTTGGAGAATGGGACATCTTACAAGCATGTTGGTCTTCTAATTATTTTTTCTTTTGACGGGAAATCTGAATTCCTTAGATGAAAACAAGCTCATTACAATAAGCATCATAGGATTGGTATGGGACAGACCCCATCCAAATTTTTGAACCTTGAGACCTTGCAATACAAACTAGACTATGGGCAATTAAATTACCACTTCTTTTTACATGGACTACACTAGTGTTGTGCATCTGTGACAGCAATTCAATACAATCCATGATCATAAAGTCTATGTCAACTAACAGAATAGTTCCTAAAATAGCTTTAACAACCAACTTAGAATCAATCTCAATGATAAGTTTCTCAAAATTCTGGCCTACAGCCCAATTCAAGCACCATCTTAGTCCAATGGCTTCGGCCAGGAGAGGAGAAATTGAGATTTCCTCCAATTTTGTAGCTACAAAACTCACCTTGCCTAAGTTATCTCTTGCTAGCATGCCCCAACCAGTGTGTCCTGAATTAAAAACCCCTGCATCAATATTAATTTTTACACAACCAGCATCAGGTGCACTCCAAATGGGTGCTGCAACCGCAACCTGGTTCCTTCCTTGGGTCACCTGATTTTCCCTATTGAACTCAGTCACAAAACTCTTAATTTCCCCAACCACCTGAATGTGCTTAAACTTGGAAAAATTAAAGACAGCTTGGTTTCTATGCTTCCAAATTTTCCAAAGTGAAATGCAAATATATTGTTGGGCTAGGGGATCTGAGTTGCCTAACCAGTTTTCAAGCCAAGATTGCACATGTATTCTATCAGGCATATGGATTCCTAAAGGAGTAGCAAACCATACCAGTTTTGAACATGGGCAAGACATGAATAGGTGATCTTGAGTTTCAGGTTCAATGCGGCAAAGAGGGCAAATCAAATCAAGTTGGACCCCTTTTCTACTCAGATTACACCTTATTGAGAGGATATTTTGACCCAGCCTCCATAAAAAATTCTTGACACAGTTTGGGACTTTCATCTTCCAAATCCTGCCCCACAGATTCTGGCTGCTTCTATTAGAGGACTCAGGGGCTTGCTTTCCTTCTTCATCTTTTAGAATATGGTGCGCAGACTTGACCGGATAGGATATGTTCTTCTCCCAATGCCATATCAACTTGCCATTAGGCAATCTTAGAGAAATAGGGATATTGAGGATGTGTCTTGCATCAAAAGAATTGAAAGAGTTATTGATCAAAGCTCTCCCAATTTTTGGTGTCTGTATCAATTAGGGCAGCAACTGTTGCCTCAGATGGGAGCTCAGAGGTGTTATTGGAAAATTTGAAATAAGGCAGGGTAGGAATCCAACTATCTTGCCAAATTTTAACTTTCTGACCATTGCCAATGATCCAACGGGCACATAAGGGAATGACTTCTCTTGCATGCATTAGGGTTCTCCAAGCATAGCTAGGGAGATATCCAACCTTTGCCCCCATAAAGTCTGATCTTGGGTAATACCTGGCCTTAAAAAGTCCTGCCATCAAAGAGTTATCATCATTAATGAGTCTCCAACATTGTTTACCTAATAAGGCCTTGTTGAAGCATCTAAAAGATCTAAAACCAAGCCTCCTTTTCCTTTTACAGTGCCAATTCTTTCCCAACTTAGCCAATGCATCTTCCTTTGTTGTTCAGTTGAGCCCCACCAGAATTTGGAGAGCATTCCTTCAATAGCATCACAACACCCATCAGACAATTTGTAACAGCTCATGATGTACGATGGAATTGCTTAGGCTACTGACTTAATGAGAGTTTCCTTCCCCGCCCGTGAGAAACATTTCTCTTTCCACCCTTTGATCTTTTTCCAAACTCTCTCTTGCACAAAGGAGAAAATATCCTTTTTTGATCTTCCTACCATCACAGGGAGGCCTAGATACTTCATATTAGATGTCACGGTCTTTACATTAATCTTCTGACAGATCATATCTTGCTCATTTGGAGGAACATTTCGGCTATATGACATTTTCGATTTATCTAGGCTTACCAATTGACCAGAGGCCGATTGGTATTCACCCAAGATATTCATGATTTCATCTGCTTCTTTCATATTTGCTCTGCTGAAAAGTAAGCTATCATCCGCAAACAATAGGTGAGTAATTTTGGAGCCCCCTTGCTACTTGAATGCCATGAATATTTCCATTATCAGCTTATCTGTGGAGCATACCTGAAAGGACATTAGCACACAGGATAAATAAGTAAGGCGAGAGAGGATCACCTTGTCGTAATCCTCTCTCCGGGGTAAGCACACTGCTAGGCTGCCCATTCACCAGAATTTGATAAGACATAGTTGAAATGCAAGCCATGATAGTGCTAATAAGAGAAGGGGGAAACTCCATGGCTGACAACATAGATTTCACAAAACCCCATTCAATGCGGTCATAAGCTTTAGCCATATCAAGCTTCAGAGCTAACATACTTTTTTTCCCTTTTGTTTTCTTCTTTAGCCGATGAAAGCATTCCATAGCAACCAAAGCATTATCAGTGATAAGCCTGCTCTGGACAAAGGCACTCTGCTCCACATCAATTACCTTAGTAAGGATTGGCTTCAACCTATTGGCAATCACCTAGGTCACAATTTTCATTACAACATTACATAAGTTGATAGGTCGGAACTTCTTTGGGGAGTTAGGATTTTTGCACTTGGGGATGAGTGCAATGAAGGTTCTATTAATACGAGCAGGTGATTTTCCTTCATTGAGAATACCCAAAGCTAAGGCTTAAACATCCCTACCCACTATATGCTAATATTGTTGGAAGAACAAAGCTGGGAGACCATCAGGGCCGGGAGCCTTTAGAGGGTGCATCTGATCAATTGCATCTTTCACTTCCTGACAAGAGAACGTTTGGCTACACCACACTTTATGCTCTGCTGACCTACCCTTAACAGCTTGACAAACTGTTCCAATGTCCACAAGGTTGGAAGAAGAAAACAACTCACCAAAGAAATTGAGGAGGATTCCTTCCACCTTAGACTGCCTTTGACCCCAATTCCCATTTTCATCTTTCAGCTTTTTTATGACATTTGTTTTCCTCCTCTGACTTGCTTTATTGTGGAAGAACTTGGTGTTTTCGTCCCCCTCCTTCAGCCAGACCGCTCTGCTTCTTTGACACCAAATAGTTTCTTCTATCTTTAACAAATCAGCATGTTGCTGCTCAAGATCTTTGTAAGCTTTTAGCCCCTCAGCACTTTCTGCCCACATAGACTCATCTTTTAGAAGTTTTTCAATCCTCACGATCTCCTTTCTGACTTCAGAGGATCGGTAGGCTTTAAATTCTTGGTCTATTCCTTGGATGGACTGTAGCTTATCCAAGCAACTAGAACCAGCAATCCAATTTCTCCGAATCAAATCCTCACAATTCTTATCCTTAATCCAACACTTTTCAAATCTGAAAAGGTGTTCCTTCCTCCTATCTCTTGGATGATCAGATACTTCCAACTCAATAGATAAGGCAGCGTGGTTAGATCTAAACCGTTGCAAGTGGTGCACTTGAATTGGAGAATACCTGTTAATGAAGTCATTTGTGGCCAAAGCTCTAATAAGCCTCCCTTGAATTCTATCAGTCCCTCTCTACCATTACCCCAAGTGAAAGAGACACCTTGAGATCCAAGATCAAGTAAACCACATTCTTGGACTGCATCATGCCCAATTTGTAATTGCCCAAAGCTTCTAGGATTACCCCCTTCTTCTCAGATTCAACCAATATGTCATTAAGGTCCCCAAAGCAAAGCCAATTCTCACCCCTCATCCTCTTTTGGCACTCCATCGGGAAACCATAGACCCTAGAGAAAACCCACTGATCATCCTCAGCCTCATTCTTCACCTTCCCACTGATGTGGTTTAGTGAGTATGAAGTAATGGATACGTCAAGTGAATCGTTCCACCACAAAGCCAAGCCCTTTACCCGTTCTCTACCTTGCCCCAAACAAGAAACACCCAAACCAGAATTAAAACCACATCTCCTTTGAACCTTATCAATTTCTCCTTCCTTCAACCTTGTTTCCATCAGGAAAACAAGGTGGGGCTTTTCTATGTGGATGAGCCTCAACAAGGCTCGAATTGCACGAGGGTTCCCCATCCCCTGACAATTCCAACTAATGGTTTTCATTGAGTTAGGTGGTGTTGGTCTTCCTACACCACCCCGACAGAGTTGTCCACTTCCTTAAATTCGACATTTCTTTTCTTCACTTCACCCCTTATGTCATGAGCATAACCATCTGAGATCACAACATCAACCAACTGTCTTTTCTTTTGTTCCTTCCCAAACTTTGCAGCAACAGTGCTCTTGGAACTTCTACATCCCTTTTGTCTAGTCCACTTGCGACCACCTTTCTTGCCCTGCTTTCCTTTGATGTTTTCCTCAATCACAAGTTTCTTTGATATTTCAACTGTCCCCAGGGATTCTGCTACCCCTTCCACTGCCTTGTTGATCTCATTGGCCTCTTTTCTTTCCAACATCACAACTACCTCCTTTTTCTCAGTATCCTTTTTCTTTTGTTCTACTTCAATTCCAGGGGATTTTCTTTCACCAGAACCTTCACACTTGCTATTGTTAGAAGAAGCAAATAGAGACTTGCAGCACGTACCTGAATTAGGTTCATGCTTCGGTTCCATTGGCGTCTTAGGAAGAGGTGAGGCTCGAAGCCAGGGGCCAAATGATTGCTCCTTTTCTTCTATACCGCTGTAACTACCATCCTCTTCACCCACATTTTCTTCGCAGTCTTTGATTTGATGGCCGATTCTGCCACAAGTGTAACAAAAGGTAGGCAGCCTCTCAAATTTGAAATCGATCCAGATGTTATGCTCCTGGTATCGTAGAGTTATGCCTCTCTTTAGTGGCTTTCACAGATCAAGAACAACTTTCAATCGAATGGATTTGCCAATTCGGTTACAGTCTCTTTGACCTATTTCTCAAACTTCCAATCAAGTCTCTGATCTACTTTGCCATCGAGTCCATTCGCATCTTCAGCGGTAGATCGTAAACCCTTACCCAGAATGATACGGTGTGCATTTCCTGTTTTGGTGGTTGCTTTGCACCTAAAATCCTTGAGAGGATGACAAGGTTTCGGTCGAAGCTCCACGGGCCAGTCTTCAAAACAAATTCCTCGTCCCTTCTGGTAGTGAAATTGAAGAGGTATAGGTTCTTGTTAAGTTCCTGAACCTCCACAGGGTTCTTCAGTTGCTTAGCTTGCACAATGGTTTGCTTGAAAGCCCTAATATTGTAAGGGTTATCGGTCCAAATTTTTCCCACCAAAATGTTTCTAAACGCATCCTCCTTATAGGTCTCCTCTTCCTCCACAACTAGAATATCTTCCTCATCGTTCTGGACATTCTTTCCTTTCCTGTTTTCCATTCCTCAAACCCCAAAACACTTCCCACCAAACCACAGAGCCAAAGCCTTAACAAAGGAAACAAAAACCAGAACTGGCAAAGGCACAGCTAGGGGAAAACCAACACTAAGAAGGGGGAAAGAACCAGAAGAATCTGGGTTGAAACCAGGAGAAGCTGGGTAAGAGAGTGCCTCGTAACCCTAGCAGAGCAAAAGTCGGGGGAAAAAAACTTTTTTCACATAAATTTTACCAAATATTGGTCTTTTAATTAGATTTCATCAAAAAGTGAATAAGGAGTTTTGGGGATAGATAAAGAAGAACATTGCTCAAAACCATTATTATGGACGCACCTTGTATTGTCTCACATTCCTAATCGTAGGCTTAATGTTCTCTTGAGAGAACTCACTATGTTTTTCCCAGCTTCAATAAGAGCGCTAAGAACAAAACCCTAGCCAAGATGTGTCCTGCTGCCTCCAACGGTCATTGGCCTATTTAACCACCCTTGGGGGCCCAAACCCTCGACTAACACGTGTCCTACTAGGGTTACATCGTACAATTACAAAAATATCTAGCCGCGTGGAGAGGACGGGTCCCTGAGAACTCTGACATGTGGCGGTGTCGTACGAATTCTAACATTTCTTGTACTAGCCTTTTCATCAGTGGGCAGACTGAGTACGTGTGTTATTTCCTTTATGCTCAGTTGACCCTTTATGAATGGAATCACGACCGAGCTCTAATCACAACTATGCACTCTTGACCGATTGCAGGGGCAACCACCCCTACCCAGATGGAGCCGATCAGAGTTGCGGCCAAAGCCCGGTCCACTTAAGTAAATCTATGCACTTAGTATATAACTAGGGAAAGGGAGCATTAAACATGCACAATAATTTAGTTAGTGTCCACTTACATTGGCTCGACAAGAAACTGTTGTTGTTCTAGGGAAAAAGTCTCAATACAAATTCAATTGTCGTACCATCCCATCATTGCTACGTAAATCTAACTTTTTGGTGTAGCAATTCCACCTACAACCACTACTTAAGAATTATGTGTAACCTTGGGTATCGATTCATGGATGAAACCAGACCCGTTTTACCGTAATATTGTAGTAGTTATTGAACAAAACCGCTACCTATGCACATTCGTCAATGCAAAGTTTTCAAAATATCTATTATTTTTACCTTTTAAGTGACCAAAAGTTCCTAAAGGGCATTTTGGATTTTCAATCGTTCTCTATTTAGTTTAGATTTAAGTGCCTCTCTCTCTCTTATTCTCAATTGTTATGTCCAATCACCATGAATTGTCATAATGGATGAGTGTTGCAACAAAAGTTGGGCATGAGACTAGATCTGGATTAATCACTAGTAGATTTAGTTTCCAATGAATAGGGACTAGTCTATATGCATTTTATAGGGTTCTTGATCATTATAACACTATCAATTAATAAAGTTACGCTAAGAAATTAGGGTGTTGGTTAGGCAGACATGATTATTCACAAAGGAATTAGATTTAATCTTTATTAGTGAACTCAAATGGGTATTTTTTGGGGAAAGTTCATAGCAAACGAAAGAGTAGGATACTGCATGAATGTGATAATATAGAGATTATGTTGCCTAATCGCTTTTACCATTCAACAAGTTTATCATCCAACACTTTATTTTCTTACTTTTTATTGCACTTTTAATTTATCTTTTATTTTATGCTTTACACGCGACATCACCAACAATATACTCCCTCTGCTCCTTTTTAAGTGTCTATTTTTTTAAAAAAAATTGTTACTATTTATCTGTGACTTTCAAAGTTCAAGATTATATTAACTATTTTTTGTCAATTATATATTTAACTATTTATTGTAGAGAGAGAAATAAGTTAATGGGATAATAAACAATCAAAGGTATTAATAGAAAAATACTAATAATTTCATCAAAAACAAAAAAAAAATTATTGATTTCTTTGATTGGTATGAAAAAACCTTAAACGACACTTAAAAAGAAATGAACATAGTTTTTTTTAATGGAAAACAAATTTATTACTAAGGAGTACAAGGGGTGCTCCAACCCTTTACAACCAAGTATATACCAAGGCAACCAACATGTCTAAAATATCAACAAGGCAATAGCATTTGGAATGATAACTCTACTTATAGTTTATTACTTGTACCATACCAATACTTTTGTGGGGTGTCTAATAAACGTCTCCTAACTGGTTAGACTTGCATAAATAATTTTTATCAGATTTCATATTCTGAAATTATTAATTTCTCTCGAGGGTGGCAAATGACTTGAACCATCTAGTGATAGAATTTCCCAACAATGTTGTTCGGAGACCAACCGTTGTTTGAATAAGCAAAAATAACATTCACAGACATGAATGTCAACCAAAAAGGGTATTTGATTCAATTTGATGTCTTCTTTTTCGATCGTTATTTCTTCAAACAATAATGGTTGTTCTTGGAACACTATCACTAAACAACTCTATCACTAGATGGTTTTAAGTCTTTTGCTTAAATTAGGAGAAATTTTTGATTTTATAATATGAAGTTTAGTAAAATTTAAATCCACATGTAGGTCTCACAGATATCTGTGGAACATGATATGCAAATATAGTCTACACCATGTATTTGAATAAATAAATCTTTCTTCAAACATATAAATGTACAAGCAAATGACATAAAAATTATTTGAATAAATTACAGTGAACATTTTTTAACAAAATACTTTTGAACAAGGAACCTATATGATGAGTTACCCAGATCCATATTGAGTAGTAACCAAACCGCTACTCGAACTACCACACAAGTACTGGTTCCAATGCGGAACCTCTAACCGTTTGCACAATGGTTAGTGATTCCTGATTGCTACCCAATACTACTCTGGCCTCATTTATAAGCAAAAAAGACATTTCTACATTCATTAAAAAATGTATGTATATACATATATTTTTTAATGAATGTGGAAATGTCTTTTTTGCTTATAAATGAGGCCGGCGGGAGTATATCCCAACTTTTTATTTTGCCAACCTACTTAGCAATTGAAACTGCTATGCAATTCCATTTTTGTCCTGGAGACAACAATTATCTCTAGAAGTAGATATCGGTGTAGTATAAATGAGATGCCTCCATTATTATGATTGAATTGTTTGAGGGAAGGAGTGAGGGTTTCCGTGAAGCACTTTTTTTTTTTTTTCATTCTTTTAACTTTATCTACAATCTCACTCCAAATATTTATTTTCTTACATGGTACTACTTTATAAGTTACAACGTTTTACATGTCATGTCATACAAGTTGCACATCTCTTTTCTAAGCCATTAGATTGTTTAACTATTAATAACTTGTTTAGAATAACGTTTGAAAAAATTTAAATGTAAGTTTTGTGACACCCACTATCTCATTGTACAATAAATACAAATAAAAGCATACAAGAAGTAATAAAATAGTGAGTTTAAAATTTTTTAACGAAATAGTAGTTAACGTCGACCATCACTGAAAACCAAGTCTGCGGAATAATAATTTAAAAGCATAAAAGTCATTTGCAGAAATAAAAACCAAATAACTCGATGTCACGTGTATTAGAGCTATTGGAATTAATTCATTATTAATAACAACAACAAGAACAAACATGCTCAAATCTCATAGAAGAAAAAAAAACCTTAGGCGGAAGCTATAAAGACATACAAGCATGCTCAATAAGAACAACATGTTCTCTACCCTTAGGATCTACGACATGTTGGATTATCAAGGATTAGAAGAATACCTGGATCCATAGCAATCAATCACCTGAAGCGGAATACCAAAGAAATGATCACGAACAACCAACGAGCAACTGAATCCATAGCAACGAACAACGAGCATGTTAGCGGTGGCTTTATGGTTCTTCCTCAACCGAATCTTCTTGAGCTCTCTCACGAGACTTTAGGTTCTCTTCAGATGGGGAGAAGAGAATGGATGACGGCGATTCGGTGTATTGGGGACCATAGTCTTCTTTATAGTGTGTTAAACCTAACAGGGTACCCATTATCCCCTTATCGGGCCACACTTACATCTACTCATATAAAGTCCATATCAATTAAATTAAGAGTCCAATGAGTTTACCTTATTTTAACTTTATATGATCACATAAAATATAGCTCCTTTATGATAAATAACTAATATAATTATTAATAATATCAGCCCATATTAATTATTGGAATATAAAATTCCAACAATCTCCCACTTGGGCTATATATCGTAATAATTATATCAGAATTTCTTAGTGCGCATATCTGAATGCTATTTATCTTTAGACTTCCTCCTTACAATCTGGTCCACCTCATGTATCAATAATGAAATCACCGCGGCTTTTGTCACTTCTGTAAATTGTGACTAAACCCCGACGATCACCACATCAACACATTTGATGACATAGATCAATATGGATGAGTAGCATGGAAATTACATGGAATGTGATCTCAATCATGCCTATTTTCAACTGGTCCTACTTAAATCTTTGGTGAGATCAATTTTGCAAAATTTAATTCTGCAAAACAAAATCCTTAATGTGCAAATTAATTTTGCACACAAGATACAAACATGTTTATAATGTATTCATAAACATAATCTTTATTTCTGCAGAAAATCCGAAATAACATAAAGTTTGTCTCTTAAACATAGAACACAAATAAAGACTCCCACTAAGCTAAGGCAACCTTAGTGACAACACACCCATATAAGCAACATGCTCATGAAAAACCTTATGTGTCAAGCCCTTAGTCAGTGGATAGCTAGCATGGAATTAGCCTCTATGTGCTCTATAGAAATTCTTTTATCCTAAATTCATTATTTCAACAAAGAACACCTTTATGTCAATAGAAATTGTATCATTCTTTATTGTTGTTGAAGTAGGATACGACTGACTTATCTATCACACTGTAACTTAAATGGTATTTTAATACCTTTTACTATATGCAACCTAGTGACATAGATATTTCAGTCATATCCCATAATTTGATGTCTATAATATTAACATCCTGAATATCAGAGTCAGAGTTCTTGATGATTTCTAATCTTTCAGATCTTTGATATATGGGCATATAGACTTTTGTTTTCCTTGATGATCCTCATGGTTGCCTTTTGTAATAATTCAAACTAGAATTGCTCAAGTATCTGCCACATGATCCCACGATGTACGTCGTTTCCTGATGCGTACAGATAAGATAATGTATCAGACTTCCCATAGCTAGAGCATAGGGAACTTCCGGATTTCTGAATTTCCAGATTTTCTTTCGGGCAAAATTGAGACTAAAATTGTCTCCTTAGTAATCGAGGTATCCTCTGGTTTACTATATTTCATGTCGAATTTATTTAAACTTTATCGATATAGCTCTTTTATGATAATCCCGTAATATTCCAAGAGATATCTCTCGTAATTTTGGATTCCAAATACAAAAGAGACGTCCCAAGATCCTTCATCTCTAAATTTTCGTTGGAGATTACTCGGTTCGCCAACCAGACTATATCGCTATTGACTAGATAAAATATCATCGACATATAGTAGCGATAATATAAACTTACTCCCACTGACCTTGTAATACCCACATTCGCCCACAATCCTCATCTCGAGACCAAATGAGACAATTACTGATGAGACTTTGCGGTATCACTAATGAGACAACTTCTTTAGCTAATGGGTGAATTATGTCAGTCAAGAACTATCTTTGGGTCTATCGACACAAAGTATATCGGTTTCACCATATACATTTGTTTCATTAATGTTGCCATTAAGAAACACCGTCTTGACATCCATCTTATGTAGCTCCAAAGTTATAATGAGCAATAAGTGTTGTGATTGTCCGAAAAGGAGTCTTTCAATAAAACAAAATAGAATAACTCTTTACGGTCAATCCTTTCTTTATGGCTCCCAATGCTCTAGTTCTTGAGGGTGTTGAGTTTGATCTTCATGAATAATTTCCTTAACTTGATTGGGAGGAAGAACAATAATGTCCTCATGAGGATCCAAATTTGCTACACCAATAGCAACTGTATGAATTGGTTCAATAATTAGAACCACTTCTTCCTCACTCAATTTTGTTCTGTAACCTTATCTCTCCCCCAAACTCGATATCCTTAAAGAACTATGCAGTTCCCGTCTCAAAAAATTTCTTTAACTTAGGACCAAAGTTTATATCTCTCAGAACTTTTAGAAATTATAGATTGTCACAAGTCATAGCTCAATTGACTCCAACAATATTTGAATTTAAAAGACAAATTGAATCCATTGTTTAAAAAATAAACCCAAAATCATCTTAATTTATTCAAAAAGAAACAAAAAACCAAACTTTATCCCAAAATTTGATTCAACCAAATTGTCTTTTAATTTCAAATATAAGCCAATAACAACAATCTAAAATGCCTAGAGTCTCAGTCTTCACCGACTTTGCCAACTCCTATATGGATGCATCTTTTAGCGTCACTTGACATTTGTCAGTTAAGACAACCTTAGTTGTTTTTTTTTTTTAGAGAGACCCTTAACAGTTTCATCTTTAATTTTCTTTATTTGCCCTTATCCTTTGGGGTATTTGCCAAATGAGCACTATTTTATTTTTTTTCTCTTGCTTCACCATTTATTTTCTTGCACACCTTATGAAATAATCTTATTAAAGATTATTTCCTCCTTTGACAGTTGTAAACTGATTTAATCTGATCTAATTGTGCAAGAAAGAATACAAATGTTAAATATTTGAGCAAGTCGTTAGACTGCTCAAGTTTTAGCACCTTAAGTTTGAAGACAAGATTTGAATATTTTCATAATGTGCTCCTCATATTCCCTTTACTTTTTTACTTAATGAAAATTAAGCTCTCCAACGAGTGTTCATTTTCGCCTCATTGCCTTTTGCAAGCACTTTTAATTTCAGCAAGGAAATTTTACGACATAAACTATATCATCGGAAATAACACCCCTAAAGTTCTCTGAAATATTATACTTTATGATCATCAGATTTATGCGGCTGGAGAAATCCTACTTCTCATACTTGATTCTCACTTCATAGATACCGAATTGAGTGGAAGAAAGTGAGTTTCTCCATTCTTATGCTAGGTCTAAATCCAAAACTTTCTTTAATGTTCTGTCTTTAATCCTAAAACTCTAAACTTTTAAGGATTAAATTGAACTCAAAACAGCAGATACACAAACTATTATAATTCAAAGAGAACAAAAGTACTAAAATATACTTATCAAAATATCTGATGCAACATTAATACCAAGTCTTTGGACAATGATATTAATTGCTATTGGTATTTTGTTGTAATGATCAAACACTGTCGATAAGTCCTGTCAAACAATGGTTATCTTTGGACATCTCATTGCTCACATGGAGAAATTATCCTTATAATCGCCACAGGTTTACCATTACAGGTGTGAATACAACCCGGCCAAATATTAACCTTCCTTTGGACCGATTAATATTCGCATGGACACGCACCCACACAACATCAATTGACACGTCAAATTAAAATAATTAATAAGACATGCTCAATTATTCTTTATCTGTAAATTAAAGACCCAAACAAGATACCAAACGCACCATTAATCCCCAATCTTTGGATTGTAAAGACAAACTGCAAGCAGTACTCTCAACGCAACGATCAAACATTGGTGATAAGTCCTGTCAAATAATGGTTGCCTTTGGGCATCCCAATTGCTCACATGGATAAATTGTCTTTATAATCACCACACATTTATCATCGCAGGTATGGAATTATGCAGCCAAGTTGCGCCTTCCTTTGGGCCGACAACAACTCGCATGAATAACTCCACACTACATCTTTTGTAAATTTAATTGAACTAATCTACGCAACAGAGGTTACTTTGGCAACATATTGTTTCAATCAACCCAATTAAAGATACTAGACAATTATTAATTAAAAAATGGGAGGGCCTTAGTTTACATAAATTCAACACCTAGGTGTAGGAATATCTATAGCTGTATATTTATAACACCACACATCAGTCAAAAGACCACTTAGCAGTCCTAAAGCGAGAGAAGTATCTCACACATCACTGCCTAGTGGTGTTGTTGGCCGCTCGATGGCTCAAATACGACAAGATGACGAACCGAGACCACCGCCCAGTGGCCTGCTGAAATCGGCACCATTGCTGAGTGGTGCCCTTCATTGCCCAGCGGTTGGGAGGCGAAGTTCTAACTGCGACATTTAGCATGCGAAACATACATAGCATACAAGCATACATGCATACACTTCATACATCACATGCATAATTCATAAGAGTTATCGTGGTATGGTTATGGCCTCCTAAACAGAAAAGAAATAAATAACTATTTATTACAATTCTTTAACCCAAAAGTCAGTCGCTCCAAACCGGCGTCCATATGGTGTTGTCCCCTCTTTCGTCTTTTTTGATCATTTATAATATTTTAAAAAAATAAAATAAACTAAAATAAAGAGAAAGTCACGACACGCAGGTCGTATTTGAATTAAATCACGACACGCAGGTCGTATTTAAAATAAATAAACAACACCAAAAAATTCTAAGGCCATAACCATACACCTCAAATTTGAATTATAATAATATTTCATTAATTATTATTAAATTCAAAATCCAAATCTTAAAAATAATATTGCGGTAATAATTTTATTTGATTCATTCTCAATATAGACAAAAACATGAAATATGTAATAATCAAAGACAGTTAAATCTTATTATCACAATAAAGAGATATTCAACCAAAGATTTGTATGTCTTCTTTCACGATGGTCAAAATCAAGAATATATATACCAAATATAATTGAAGATTAACCGCAAATGAACTTAATGCAAAGGCCAAAATATCGTGAAATTCTTATGGCACAAATCACATATAATATCTCGCTCAAATATTTTGTCCAAATCAAACGTATAGAATCATAACTTTAATAATTCCTAAAACAAATCAGAAAATGACAAAACTTTCTTGGTTTCCTTTTTATGCAATATAAAAAAAAACCAAATCTTTATTTTCCTTATTCCAAAACAAATTTCATGTACAAGATTTCCAAAAATCAATTTTAATTTCAAATATATGAAATCAATTGCCCTCCAAAAACTCGATTATGATAATTTCAACAAAAAATTGAAATCTTTTGATTTCGAAATTAACGCACAACGCTGAACAATTCTAAATCAAATCATATTTTCAATTTCAAATAATATGAAGTCATATCATAATTTATGATAATATTTGAAATCAAACTAAATTGAAAGCAATTAGCGTCGTGGCCTTTGAAAAAGAAATAAGTCAAAAGCTATAATTATTGACCTTTGCATACGGAATTATCGAGGAAGGCCAAAAAAAAAAAAACTTTTCACGTACAACACTTGATTGCAAATTCCAAATTTCCAATCATTAAAAAATTGCCAACAATCATTCATGAATATTAAATAATATTCAAATAAAAACAAAACTCTCTTCCAAAAAATCTTTCACACCGAGAGATAAAAAAAAAACTTTATTGTGCAAATTTATTTTCAATTTCGATCAATTACCGAAATCCGAAAGGCACACAACTTTTTTTTTTCTTCAGTATTTTGAAAGATCTGCATACAAAAATAAAAGCCATAAATTATGTAATTTTGAGTTCACGCAAAATTGAGGAATAACATAAAACTCATTCAAGAGCAAAACCGCATCATAAATCAATCCTAATAAACCAACATAGAAGACCGCTCTGATACCACTTGTTGGAATTAATTCATTATTAATAACAACAACAAGAACAAACATGCTCAAATCTCATAGAAGAAAAAAAACCTTAGGCGGAAGCTATAAAGACATACAAGCATGCTCAATAAGAACAACATGTTCTCTACCCTTAGGATCTACGACATGTTGGATTATCAAGGATTAGAAGAATACCTGGATCCATAGCAATCAATCACCTGAAGCGGAATACCAAAGAAATGATCACGAACAACCAACGAGCAACTGAATCCATAGCAACGAACAACGAGCATGTTAGCGGTGGCTTTATGGTTCTTCCTCAACCGAATCTTCTTGAGCTCTCTCACGAGACTTTAGGTTCTCTTCAGATGGGGAGAAGAGAATGGATGACGGCGATTCGGTGTATTGGGGACCATAGTCTTTTTTATAGTGTGTTAAACCTAACAGGGTACCCATTATCCCCTTATCGGGCCACACTTACATCTACTCATATAAAGTCCATATCAATTAAATTAGGAGTCCAATGAGCTTACCTTATTTTAACTTTATATGATCACATAAAATATAGCTCCTTTATGATAAATAACTAATATAATTATTAATAATATCAGCCCATATTAATTATTGGAATATAAAATTCCAACAAATGTAACACCTCGATTTTTGTAAGTGTATATATGTGTGGTTGTAATTGTAGGTATTGGTATTATTATTGTTATTAGTATAATAGTTAATAATATGTTGGTTACTTCGTTACTGCATTTTATGAGTTATATATATATATATATATATATATATATATATATATATATATATATATGAACATATATCTATGTGTGTATTTTTAAGTGATAAGGTGCGCGCTTATATTTTTGTGTTATTGTAAGTGTTCTATATATTTTACATATTAAAATGTGATTATGTATTTTGTATACATAATATATAATCGATTCATATTGATAAGTAAATGAGTTATATTAATTATATTAGTTGTACTTATATTAATATACAATTATTTGTATTCATATTTAGATTATCTATATATTAATATAAGATATATACTTATGATAATTATAGTTTTACTGAGATAAGATCAATTAGATATCTTAGAGATCCAATCCTTGGATATATACACTTATCTTATCTTAATCTTTTAAAAATCCTATGTAGAAATAATTACTTTTTTTAACTCTGCACGTATATTGCCCTTTTGACCCTTTTAGAGTATGATTTAGGATTTTATCGTGACACACATATTTGTAGTAAATTCTCTTAGCTTTCCAACACCACCAAGAACATCCCATTCTGACATCCATAGCTCAAGTTACAGCAAAAATAGTTACGTAGTATCGTTACACCCTTTTACGCGTTTTTACGTGTTTTGACCCGTTGGACTCAACCCGTGTGATCCGTTCGACCCAAAATGACCTGAACACTAACCTAACCCTAAAAACTCAGTAGTAACATTCTAATTACTCCCATATCACTAGAGAGATTCCTAAGTGCCGTCACAGCCCTTTTTTATCGTTCTCGCTCGTTTCTCATCGGAATTCGATGCCGTTCGAAGGGCTGCAATCGTGGGAAGATTTCCTATCATCTAAACTCATTATTTTTTTGTCTTGGAAGAGTGGATGTCGTTGGTAAGCCTCTCTCTTTTCTGTTGTGGTTTCATCTCGCGTTTTTGAGAATTCTAACATCGTTTTTTTACCGTTCTTCATTGTTTCTCATTCAAATTCGATACTGTCTTCAACCGTTTCTTTGGAGAATTAGTATCTATCATTCAAGAAGCAATCTCTTGCTGTTTTGAGACTAAAATTCGTGGTAAGTCATTGTTATTCCGTCATGGATTCCATCTCTTGGTGTTAGGGACTAAAACTACCATTTTTGACTTTTCTTTCTCTTACGATGTCAGAACCTTGTTCCTCTTGAACCTACGGGGCCGGAGGAACGTCCTTGACCTTATAATAACAAAGTCTTACTGTTATTGAGAATAATTTCGTGGTAAGTCTTATTTTTACTGTTTTGGCATTCATCTTTTGGTTTTGGGGACTAAAAACACTGTTTCTGACTTATTTTTCTCTCCCGATATCAGAATCACGTGCTGTTTAAAGCTATGCGATCGTTGAAGCGTTCTCTATCCTATAATAACAAGTCTTCATTGTTATTACTCAGATTTCTCATTGGTAAACCCTGAACCCTTTTATCTTGTGTTCTATCCTTTCAACGGGTGAAATCCTAACACTGTTATCTTGCTGTCTTTTATTCTTGGCCTTTGGAATCAAAGGAGGACTAAGTTGGAGTGTGTCTCTTGCTGTTTGGATTGTTTCTTTGCTATTTGTACGTTTGGACACTTGAATTCTTGATTTCTTGGAGTAGAGGTAAGAAGAGGGTGGTTGACTTATATGGGAAACGGGTAGATAGGGATATAAATGCATGATTGGGGTGTCCCATGACCCCAACGTCTCACGCTACCGATTAGTCGATTAAGTACCATTGTAGGAGTACTGAGAAATTATCTTTAATTACTGTTTTTATGGTTCTAATCACAGTAGGAGCAGTGAACTTGCAATTTTGTGGAGTTACACATGAATATGTGATAATCTAAGTGTTTTGTGCCTTAATACATACTGTTTATGATTATGTGATGTTGTATCATGCTGGAATGACACTTATTTTGCTCTATTTGTGTATATATGTTGGTAACATGATTTCATGACGTTATGACATATGATTGATGCTTGTATCTAATTTTGAAATGAATTAGTTGTTGGACTGGATGCTACAGCACTGAGCTGCAACAATTGTTGTATTTGAATTATACAGGAATTTCAAGGAAATGACTTATTGTTTTCTAGCTTAGTCCCACTTAATTTTGCATTTGGATTGATTGTTTGGATTAAAAGGAACCTCGTCGACGCACTGACGTAGTGGTACCTTAGGATTTACACAAAGGCTGGTTGCCAATGTGATTGGTTGTGATTATGGTTTGACCACTAGATTGGATTGACACATAGGCCGGTTGCCATACATCATGTATGTAGTGTCTTTGGGGTGGTAAGCAAATGACTTTGGAACAATACGGTGACGGCCACAATGAGCTTTGCTCGGCCTTGCGGGTAGAAATCAGTAGGGAGGTCTTACTTAAAGGCGGGGCACCGTTGGGGCGTCCCACGAATATGCTAGATCACCCTGACTAGACTCTGCTTGTGTCCTTGGATGTTGAGGGCACTCTCATCTGCTTACTCGGAGTTGGATGGATCCATATATATTAACAGAGTAGGCTTTAGTTTGAGTCTTGCATTAGAGTTTGTCTACGTAGCGCCATGATTTGTATTCGTTGTTGTTATTACTATAGATGATGTGATTTTCCCCTATATCATATAATAAATTTTATGATTTATTATTTGCGCATCATGTTGTTTATTTTCCCCTACCGTGTATTTCTCATATGAGTATGATTCCTCACCTCTTCTTGTTTTCCTTTGTGGCTACTTATACACCACCGTGTATGGGTAGACGGTGAGCTTGCAGGTGATGTTGAGATCGACATTGATGCCGAGTTGTAGTCTTCAGGCTGCTTAGCTCAGGACGTTGTGTTTATGATTGACTGATTGTTTATGACTTTCCATTTTCGAAGTATTTATAAAAGGGGAATACTACTCTGACCACGTGACATCGGGTTGGGATGTTTTTACTCGTATTTTTCTTAATAAATATTCAGTTGATTTGTAAATCGTTTGAGAACTATTTTTATGTAAAAAAAAAGAGAAACTGTACGAGGCTCGTGTTTGCCTAAGTTTTTCCTAATAAGCATGTAAGATGTTTAACCTAGCAACTTTTGATGTGATGGCCGTTACTTGCGAAATGATTTGAGATATTCTTATTTTCCGCAAACCAACTATAATTTCCACATTTACTCTTTAATAATACTTTCAGGGTAAAGGGTGTCACACTAAACCCTTAGTTTTTACATTGGAATGATAAACATTCTTAAATCATAAATAACTCCTAAACTAAGCAGCATCGGTTAGACTACTCCTCAGCGTCCACATCATCACCTGCAGTCTCACCATCTACCCGTACATAGGGTGTACAAGTAGCTACAAACACAGATGGATGATGAATTATACTCGATATGAAAAGAAATACCACATAGGTACAACAAAACATGTTGCGTAAACAATCAGTCATACAACATATCAACAAACTAAATCTCAACTGTCAATGTCAATCGATCAACAGTCCTACGTCAGTAACAAGCTAACATGAACCAAACATCTACTCTGTCGAAGTCTTCAGGATCCTTTTCCTCTCCAGGTAAGCGGATGAGAGTGCTCTCAACATCCAGAGATACAGACTGAGTCTAGTCAGGGTGATTCAGTGTATGAATGTGACACCCCAGCAGTGCCTCGTAAAGTTGTTTGCTTACCACCCTAGCGATACTTCATCTTCGATGCGCGGAAACCGGCCGAAGTATCCATCAGTCGTGCGTAACTCAAAATTGGAGTTACTATTTAATCACATTTTTGTGATCAAAGGTCATGGGGTCCACTGTGTTAACAAACCTGTCGACGAGTTTCCCACAAACCAAATACCTAACAAACCCGTCGAGTATGAATCGAAATAATCATCATGTATTGGTCACCAACCCATGATCAATAAACAAACAAGGAGGATAACAAAATTGTTATCCTCGGAAAACAAGTCAAACATCAAGTGCATACCCATTCTAGGGGGTTACTACCCTTAACCAACCCTTACAAGTCTATTAAATAATTTATTTAACAAACAACAGGGGTATGAATCGATCCATAGCCCCTATGAATCGATGTAGGGCTAAAAACTCATTATGTGAATTGAAGTGTGCAGTCAAGAATCGATTCATGACTTCAATTCATCAATTTTCCACACAGCTGTTGTGAATCGATTCATGCAGGTGTGAATCGATTCACAGGACCTATAGAAGTGCAGCAAAGCTATTTTTCTTCATTTTTGCGAGTTGTGGACCTCTCCTAAGTGGTCCCACGTCCAGTCCAATATTTTAGTCAATTACTAAATTACCCTAAGTTCTTTAATCATTTGTTTTACCTTCAAACCTTAATTTAACTCTTGTTCTTAGATTCTTACCACTAACCCATGCTCATACATAATTCTCTTCTTAATTTCATTAATCCTTGACTCATCCAATTAAACCAAGTTCAATATCATCAACTTCAAGCCCTAATAGCCTATAACAATCCTTTATTTCATTAAAGGTTCTTGATACAATTTATTAATTCTACTTGTGCTATTTGTTCCGGACTGGGCCAAGGCCCACTCCTCCCAGAACCACTTCCGTGGCCAAACAACATCAACAGATAGTGACCGATCAACGACCACCGATCTGGTGCGTCCATTACATCAACGGTCCCTTGATTCGCATTGGCTCTACGCCACCGAACTAGGACCTGAACGTGAACACAAGAAGGGGGGTTGAATTGTGTTGAAAACTTTTCGCAAACTTTAAGTTTAAAACACTTAGAACACAGGTTTTTCAAAACAGTTTGTTAAACGGATGCTGAAAATAAACCGGACGCTGAAAACAGTTTATGAAAACTTGTTTTTTTTAACAGAGCAAGATAAAGATAAATAGAAAGTAGTAAAGCAAGAGACACAGAGATTTATACTAGTTCACTACCAAACTGGTAGCTACGTCTAGTCCCTTCGTTCCTGAAGGAATTTCCACTATAATCAACTGATTACAATTTCCTCAAGAGTATTCTTCTGTCACAAGCTTGACAATACTCTCAACTTCTTAAAACGACTCAGTACAATCGAGCCTTTGAGGGAACAGCCTTAACTAGGCCAAAACAACTTTTACAAGTTAAGTTGAATACAAGTATAAATAACTCTCACAGAGAGGATAAAAAATTAAGCTCAATATAGAAATGCTTTCTAAAAGAAAGTGTCGGACGCTGAGTTCAGTTCTTGTAGTCCAGAGACTTGGCTTGAAACTTGATTGCTCACAGATGCAGTGCTTTCAGAGTATTGACTCTTTGTAGTGTATAGCAACAGAGCTTGTTCTCAGTAAATGAAGCAATATTCTCTTGTAGAGTTTCGGCAGTTTCTTCAATGGATACCTTGAGGTATTTATAGGAGTTCTAAAGGATATTACCGTTACAGCAAAAATGGCTCCTTTCCATTGAGTGAGGTAATTTCAAAAAGCTGTCTCTTTCTTCCTTTCCAGAGAATATCTCAGTAGTACATATTACCGTTTTCGTACTACCTTGCTTTTCATAATTGCTTGTACGATTTTTGTCTTTTAGCTAAAGGTGTCACCTTTGATACCTCGTACAACAATTTTGGCGCATAAAATAAAATTCGAAATCCGTTCCAGAAACTTGTAAGAGCAACTACGTGACCAACACGTGATTTATAATGAAGTTCAGACGCTTGCTCAGAACGGAAGATCGGACGCTCAAAGCAAATGGATAAGACTAGTGTCACAAGAAGATAATTCCAGACGCTCAAAGGACAGTATACTAGGATGAGCCGGATGCTGACACATGAAGTGTATCCTTCTCTTGAGAGCTTCTTCCTTCTTGTTTAAGTGGCTTAGAAATCTATGTAATATTAGTATCTGCACACTTCAAGAATTGTTAGAACATATAAATTGTTCTCTTGTGAATATTTTGTTATCATCAAAATTAATGAGGGTCTAAACTTCTCAATCGTTTAGGTTCCAACAATCTCCCCGTTTTTTATGATGAAAAATATCTAAGGTTGATGAACAATTTAGTTTCAAAATGACATCAAGGGTCTCCCCCTGAATTTAACAATTTTGATATACAAGATAATTCTAGTATTTAGGCGATAGTTGATAAACAAATTCAATTAAGTGATCGCAAAACAAAATACGTAGATGTATCAGAGTAAGATCGGATGCTGATCAAAAAGATTGATTTAATCAAATTGTACCAAATTTATTGATCATTATAAGAGCACTAGTACCAAATTTATTTATCATTATAAGAGCACTAGAACAATGAATATTAACGCAAAATGAATAACCACACAAATGCTATGTATGAAATGCTATGCATGATACTTCAGTTCCAGTGTATTCATCGGAGTGTGAACATCGGACGGTGAGTTAGTCAGATTTTCACGTGTTCATCATACCTTTCTTTTACTCCCCCTTTTGTCATCAGACAAAAAGAGTGTAAAAACACATCACAGTCAAAATAAGACTTAGAAAAATTTGAATATAAGGCAGATAATTAGAGCAAAAAATAGTGTATATATATATATAAGTGTATCAGCAAAAATAAGAAATATCACTTAGTACCAAAAAAAAATATAAAGCAAAACAAAGTTTAAGGGTTTGGAAGAGGTGGTGGAGGGATGTTGAGACGTTCATATAGTAATTTCAGAGCAGTCTCCAGCTGAGTGACTTTCATGTTGGTGGCCTTCATCTCTTCAAACTCTGCTTTGGGAATAGTGACCATCTCAACTGCAGAAGTAGAAGTAGAAGGTCCAACTTCTGGTACGGGTGCAGGTTTCATCTTCTGATGCTCTACTTGCACCCAGTTGGATAGCTTCAGTCTCAATTCCTTCTTCCTTTGAGCTCTTAGAAAAAATGCATCATTTGGTAAAAACCATTTGATGAGATTTCCAAATTTTCTGAGCTCAGACTCTGTTTGAATTTCCCATTGATACTTAGCATCTTCTGGAAACAGCAAATTCATGAAGATGATTTCTCTGTGTAGAACAACATCAACAGTGAAAGAAGCAAACCTATTTCCAGCTTCTTCTTCCCAAATACTTCTGATAAAGACACTCAAGGCTTCACAAGTGAAAGAGAGTGCTTCATTTTCTGCTAGGTAAATTCTTCGCAGATTTTTCCTGTCATCTTCTTCTAGCACTAGGGGGACTAGGCATGGTAACATGGCTTTGTCTTTCCAAGACTCAGACCATTGACTCCAAGTAAATCTAATGTCGAAGTGCTTGGTCACAGCAGCCCATTGGTCATATATCTTCATGTAGTCAAAAGGCCTGATTACTGAGCATCTGAACATATCATCGAAATAGACTGTTCTAAGATTGATGTCGCACTCACTGATTGTGCCAACTGTTGGAATAGTGGCCTTCTCAGCATTGCAGTAGTTTGAGGAGCCAGTTCTCCATTCATCTTCCTTTAGAGAATTCAGGGAAAACCTTCTGGCATTATCCTCGAGATCTTGGCACCTAAGCTTAGAGAATTCCTTAAGGTTGTACTTTTTAGGAGCCTTCTCATATTCCTTGAGCCCGATCTTGCTGAATGGCTGCTTGCCCGGAGCAGATTCTTTCCTTTTCCCAGGGATAGACCAAGGTAGCCACCTTTGTCTATCTGGTACTATCTTTACTGAAACAGAAGAAGGATCCCTGTACTGTCTGATTACTTCAATCTTCTTCATCTCAAGACAGTGTGCCATGAAGGCAGCTTCTTCATCTGTGATCCACCTTCCGCATTCTTCCAATGTGAGCGGTTCATTTTGTGGTAGGGATCTAGGAAGATCAACAGAGAAGGGAATTGCTCTGCTTCCAGATGCTGGTCTCAATCTTCCTTTAAATGACATCTGAAAGTGGTCTTCTCCATCCTTGAAGGTAGCACTTATTGGAGAGGCAATCTCCAATCTGGCAGCTCTAGAGGTGAAAGTTTTCAAATGCCATGTGGAGGGATGATTGTAGATGCTATGATATATCTCATACTTAACAAACTGTGGTTTGTATGAGACATTCTTCCTTCCACCAGCGTCTATAGGTTTATGGGTAATGGTGAGTAAGGTGGGAGTAGTTTTGGTGATTTTGTAGGTTTTAGGTGTGTAGGGTTTGAAGGGATTAATGGGTGGTATTTTGAATAATAGACTAAAGGGATGAGAGTGAAGTTTGGAGATATATGTAGTCAGTGAAGTATTTGAGGAAATTTGTGGTAGGTTAAGGTTGAGTGTAGTGGATGATGATTGGGTAGGTTTAGAGAGAGTTGAGGTTTGTTGGAGGCTCATTTTGGTTTTCCTGGTTTGTGTTTGTGGTTGTGAAACAGACAAAGGTGGTGCAGGAATAACATCATGAGCATCAAACACAGATACTGATTCATCAGCAGTAAAATCAAGTACCTTTGGGTCAACTTCTGATGGCTTGACCAACCTTCTTTTGGACCCTCTGGTGACAGCAACAGCAGGAGGAGGAGGAGGGATTTGCTTCCCTTGACCGGACGCTGAAGCATCTTTTTCAGCTGCTGGTCTAAATTGTTTCTCCAAGACCTTTCTGATGGGAATTCTATCCTCATCTTCTGGTTCTTCAACAGTAGGTGCAGGTGCCACCTTCTGCTTTGTTCTTCTGGTCTCCCTTGAAGGGGACTCAGCAGGTCTTTTCACACCAGTTATTGAGCTTCTGGTGGTTTTCTTTTCAGCTTCTCCTTCCTGTTACTCTATTTTCACCTTCTTGATCATGGAGCACAGTAATAAGTCGCATCCTGACTGCATCGCTGACTCCAAAAACTTCGATCGAACAACAAAGACCAACACCAAAGTATTTTTCCTTTTCCTCTGTGTTGATGGAGTCAGTCAGCTTCCTTACAATGCCGTCTTTGATCATCATAATGGAGAGAAGAACTCCATATGGGATTATCTTGATGATGTTCTTCTTATCAACATTCTTCCTTGAGAAGACAAGGTCATTTATCAGATTGTTGATAATCAACCTTGGCAGATTGATTTTCTTCCCAGCCATGTAGTTTCTCATAATGAACTTTTGCTCGTAGTTCACTATGTCGCTTGACCCAGCCTTCAGAATCACGCTCTTGGCGATGATTTTGTGCAGTACATGGTAGTGGCTTTTCAAGTCTTTAGCCGTGGGAGTGATGTTCTTCTTCTTCAGTTCACGGTAGTTCTCAAACAGAGCTTCATTGACTTTTTCAAGTCCTCTGTAAGCATCAGCCCAGTTTGAATGGTAATTGATTCCTTCACTCGGACACTTGATTGTCTGAGCAATAGAGTTGATAGTGAAACGTAGTTTGAATCCTCTGATGTGACCTTCTATGACTTCCCCCAGAAGTAAGTATGCACTTCCCCAGAATTCCTTAATAGCGTAGCTCAGTACGTCCACTGGTTCCCAAATGAAGTAGTTTTTCCAGCCCAGTTTCTCAAGACCTTCCTCAAAATCAAAACCATATAGCTTGAAGTTTTCGAAATCAACCCGGTTCTCATTCAGAAGTTTTGCCTCAGAGAAGACATCGAAGGCAGCAGTGTATTGTCCAACCTTTCTGTCGGCCATTGTAGCAATTGAAGAGAGGGTGATGGAGGTTTTAGGGTTCGAAAACACACACAAAGAGAGAGATAGAGAGAACGAACACGGTTTTGCAGAAAACGCAGAGTGGAGTGAAAAATGTGGAGTAGTGGGAAAGTTAATAGAGAATTGTACAGTCCTTTTTTCAAAATATCGCTTCGTATTTCCACATAAAAATTAAATCAAAAAGAAAAGAAAATAAAGATTCGCCTTTTCATTAAATGCAGACGCCAAAAGAAAAGTAAAAGATTTTATTGAAAACGTAAATAATCATGACTCAGTAGATATGATGAGACGCTTGAGTCCTTAACACGTGTGACACGTGTGGGTGTGCTCGGACGCACGCAACCGATTCACCAGACGATGAGTTATGATGCATATGACAAATAAGATGCTTATACACATACATGCTTATGTCATATCAGATGCTGAGATTAATCATTCTTCTATAAGATGAAAGTTTAAATTTCTTCTTATAAAATTGAATCTATCTTCAGCAAGGGGTTTTGTAAATATGTCAGCCCACTGATGATCAGTGTCTACAAATTTTATTTCTAGAATACCCTTTTGAACATAGTCTCTTATAAAATGATGCTTAATCTCAATGTGCTTTGCTCTAGAATGCAATATAGGATTTTTAGTAAGACATATGGCAGATGTATTATCACAGAAGATAGGAATGTTACTCTCTTTTATCAGGAAGTCTTCAAGTTGATACTTCATCCACAGAAGTTGAGAACTGCAACTTGCTACTGAAATATACTCAGCTTCTGCCGTTGAGAGTGCAATAGTGCTTTGTCTTTTGCTTGACCAAGACACAAGATTAGCTCCAAGGAACTGGCAGCCTCCACTTGTGCTCTTTCTTTCAATTCGATCTCCAGCAAAGTCAGCATCACAGAAACCTACTAATTTGTAATCTTTTGATTTCTTATAAAGCAAACCAAGATTAGTAGTTCCTTGCAAATATCTAAATATTCTTTTAACAGCACTTAGGTGTGATTCTCTAGGATCTGATTGAAATCTAGCACACAGGCAGACGCTGAACATAATGTCAGGTCTTGAAGCCGTAAGATAAAGTAGAGATCCAATCATACCTCTGTACATTTTCTGATCTACCTTCTTACCAATTTCATCTTTACTAAGAGTGCAGGTAGGATGCATAGGTGTACACATAGGCTTGCAATCCAGCATCTTGAATTTCTTCAATAATTCTTTGATATATTTGCTTTGATGTATATAAATACCATCACTGCATTGCTTGATTTGTATTCCAAGGAAAAACTTCAATTCTCCCATCATGCTCATCTCAAATTCAGCCTGCATAAGCTTAGAAAATTCTTTGCAAAGGCTTTCATTAGTGGCTCCAAAAATGATATCATCAACATAGATTTGAACAAGTATGAAATGCTTGTTTGAGGATTTTCTGAAAAGAGTAGTGTCAACTAAACCTCTTGTAAATCCATTTTCCATTAAAAAGGAACTTAGTCTATCATACCATGCTCTGGGAGCTTGCTTAAGACCATATAGAGCCTTTTTAAGTTTAAAAACATGTTCTGGAAATTCAATATCTTCAAAACTAGGAGGTTGTTTAACATAAACTTCCTCAGTTATAAAACCATTTAGAAAAACACTTTTTACATCCATTTAATATAGTGTTATCTCATGATGTGCTGCAAATGAAAGTAAAATGCGAATAGCTTCTAGTCTTGCAACAGGTGCAAAAGTTTCAGTGAAATCAATATCTTCTTCTTGTGAATAACCTTGAGCAACTAACCTTGCTTTATTTCTCACAACTTTACCATCTTCATCAAGCTTATTTGTAAATACCCATTTAGTACCAATAGCTTGCTTATCTTCTGGTAGAGTGACTAGCTTCCATACATCATTCCTTTGGAACTGATTTAGCTCATCTTGCATTGCTAGAATCCACCCTTCATCTTTCAAAGCTTGATCAATCGTCTTAGGTTCCATTTCAGAGAGAAGTGCAAAATCAGCATGCTCCTTGAAAGACGATCTGGTTCGTACTTTATCACCAGGTTCTCCTATGATTTGATCTTTTGGATGATTGGTTTTGTACTTCCAGTTTTTCTTGCTTCAGCTTCTGCTTGAGTAGAATTCTTCGTCTTGTCACCACCGGATGATGAAGATGCGTGTTCATCGTCTGTCTTATCACCGAGGTTTAATTCTGAAAATAACTCATCTAGCTCTAACATAGCAGTGTTAGGCTTCTTATCATCAAACTTGACATGAATCGACTCTTCAACTGTCAAAGTTTCTTTGTTGTATATTCTAAAAGCTTTAGATCTTTCAGAGTATCCCAAAAAGATTCCTTTGTCAGCTTTGGAATCAAATTTACCAAGCTGATCTTTAGTATTCAAAATATAACAACTACAACCAAAAGGATGAAAGTAAGAAATGTTTGGTTTTCTACCTTTCCACAATTCATAAGGAGTCTTATTCAAAATAGGTCTTATAAAAATTCTATTTTGAATATAACAAGCTGTGTTTACTGCTTCTGCCCAAAAATGTTTCGCAATATCAGCTTCATTGATCATGGTCCTGGCCATTTCCTGGAGGGACCTATTTTTCCTTTCTACAACACCATTTTGTTGAGGTGTTCTAGGAGAGGAAAAATTGTGGGAGATGCCATTTTCTTCACAGAATTTTTGAAAGTTTTCATTTTCAAATTCTTCCCCATGATCACTTCTAATAGAAGAAATACAGATGCCTTTTTCATTTTGAACTGATTTGCAGAAAACAGTAAATACCTTAAAAGACTCATCCTTGTGGGCAAGGAATTTAACCCATGTACATCTAGTAAAATCATCAACAATGACTAATCCATATTTCTTTCCAGTTAAAGAGGTTGTCCTTGTGGGACCAAAAAGATCAAGATGTAAAAGTTCAAGTGGTCTCGAGATTGAAATAACATTTTTTAAATGAAAGGAAGTTTTAACTTGTTTTCTTCTTTGACAAGCCTCACACAGGGCATCAGATTGGAACTTAAGATTTGGTAAGCCTCTAACAAGATTGTGCTTATTTAATTTTGAGATTAACCTCAAATTGACATGACCCAATCTTTTGTGCCAAATCCATTGCTCATCTTCAATAGACATAAGACACTTGACATCTTGTTTTGCAAGTTCAGAAAGATCAACTTTATAAATGTTTTGTTTCCTCTTTGCTGTAAAGAATATAGATCCATCATTTTTGCTTTTTACTAAACATCCATTTTCTGTAAAGACAACATTATAACCACTGTCACATAATTGACTTATGCTCAGTAGATTATGTTTCAGTCCTTCAACATATAAAACATTATCAGTAGAAGGAAGAGAGCCTTTACCTATGCGACCAATTCCAACTATTTTACCTTTCTGGTTTCCTCCGAAACCAACGAATCCAGCTTCTCTAGGTCTTAGTTCTTGGAACATATGCTTTTCTCCCGTCATGTGACGCCTTGACATCCTTGTCTAAGTACTAAGATTGGTGTGTTGACTTTGTTGCTAAGCAAGTCTGCAACATAGACTATTTTATCTTTAGGTACCCATATCTTTTTGGGTCCTTTCTTGTTTGTTCTTGAAGGATACTTGTCCTTCTTAGTTGTAAACACAGTACATACACTTTTCAAATGACCAGATTTATTACAGTAAGTACAATGCAAGAATTTACTATGATTATTGGATTTATCAGATGCTGAATCATTTTCCAAAATAGGTTCATCTGATATATAACCAAGACCATGAGTTGTCGTTTTACTGACACCCCAAATCATAGAAGCTTGCTTGCTTCGAGTTACACTCTCTGTAAGAAACTTTTGAAATGCATGTTCATAGTCATTTGATTTGCAGTTAGGATTGCATGTAACTATAGAGCTTTTAACTTGAGAGCTCTAAGCTTCTGGTTGCTTGTTGGCTTCCAGACGCTGGTGATCCACCAGACGCTGATTTTCAGTTTTTATCTTCTAGTTCTCTTCATTGAGTACAGAGTTTTCATTGTGTAAAGAATGAAAATCTTGTGATAGTTTTGAAAATTTCTTTTTCAAATTCTTATACTCAATAGAGAGAGTGGCAGAATCCTTTAACAAATCATCAAAAGTAAGTTGAAGTTCAGAATAAGAGTCATATATTATTACCTCTTCAACTTCTTCTTCTGAATCAAGATCGATTAATGCGCCATGAGGGCAATGTGAGCTTCTTCTTCTTTATCTTCCTCAGAGGAGGATAAGTCAAGATCTTCCCATGTTGCCATGAGACCTTTCTTCTTTTTCTTAAAGGAGCTTCTTGTGGACTTTTCCTTAAGATTAGGACACTCAGACTTGAAATGTCCAAGCTTCTTACATTCATAGCAAATGACTTGGGCTTTGTCCTTGTCTTTGCTTTCCTTCTTGTCCTTTGTATCTTTCTTCTGAAACCTCCTTCTGAAGTTTCTCTTCTTCCACATTCTCTGGATCTTCTTAGATATGAAAGCTAGCTCATCATCTGATCCATTATAATCTCCTTCTGAAGCTTCATCATCTGATTCTTCTTCTTCAGCCTGAAAAGCTTTAGAAGTACTAGGTTTATGTTGATTAACTCTTAAAGCAATAGACTTACTCTTCTTGGTAGGTTCTTCTTCATTTAGCTCAAGTTCATGAGCTTTCAAAGAACTCATAAGATCTTCAAGCCGAAGGACATTTAGATCTTTTGCTTCTTGAATAGCAGTGACTTTGGGTCTCCACTGCTTAGTCAAACTTCTCAAGATCTTTCTCACATGATCAGGTGTAATATAACTTTTTCCAAGGGCCTGCAACCCATGAACAAGTGTTTGGAACCTTCCAAACATAGTTTTAATGTTTTCTCCATCTTCCATTTTGAATAGCTCATACTGGCGAACCATCATGCTAGCCTTTGTTTCTTTTACTTCGGCAGAACCCTCATAAGACAAAACAAGAGAATCCCAGATTTCTTTGGCAGTATCAAACTTACCACATTTATCATATTCTCTTTCTGTCATAGCACAGATGAGAATAAATCTAGCCTTCTAATTGGTTTGATATCTCTTTTTCTGATCATCAGTCCAGTTTTCCCTAGGTATTGCAACACCAAGGGCATTAGCGGGAGAAATGTATCCACTTTCAATTATATCCCACAAATCAAGATTTTGTGCCTCAAGGAATGCTTTCATCTTATCTTTCTAGTAATCAAATTTTTCTCCATTGAATAGAGGAGGACGGTTCATATGACCACCTTCAGCAGACATGTTCACAGTAGGATCTTTACTCTTAACACTGTTAAGTGCTCAACCAAGAGGCCGAGCTCTGATACCAACTGAACGTGAACACAAGAAGGGGGGTTGAATTGTGTTAAAAACATTTCGTAAACTTTAAGTTTAAAACACTTAGAACACAGGTTTTTCAAAACAATTTGTTAAACGGATGCTGAAAATAAACCGGACGCTGAAAAACAGTTTGTGAAAACTTGTTTTTTTTTAACAGAGCAAGATAAAGATAAATAGAAAGCAGTAAAGCAAGAGACACAGAGATTTATACTAGTTCACTACCAAACTGGTAGCTACGTCTAGTCCCTTCGTTCCTGAAGGATTTTCCACTATAATCAACTGACTACAATTTCCTCAAGAGTATTCTTCAGTCACAAGCTTGACAATACTCTCAACTTCTCAAAACGACTCAGTACAGTCGAGCCTTTGAGGGAACAGCCTTAACTAGGCCAAAAAAACTTTTACAAGTTAAGTTGAATACAAGTATAAATAACTCTCACAGAGAGGATAAAAAATTAAGCTCAATATAGAAATGCTTTCTAAAAGAAAGTGTCGGACGCTGAGTTCAGTTCTTGTAGTCCAGAGACTTGGCTCGAAACTTGATTGCTCACAGAAGCAGTGCTTTCAGAGTATTGACTCTTTGTAGTGTATAGCAACAGAGCTTGTTCTCAGTAAATGAAGCAATATTCTCTTGTAGAGTTTCGGTAGTTTCTTCAATGGATACCTTGGGGTATTTATAGGAGTTCTAAAGGATATTACCGTTACAGTAAAAATGGCTCCTTTCCATTGAGTGAGGTAATTTCAAAAAGCTTTCTCTTTCTTCCTTTCCAGAGAATATCTCAGTCGTACATATTACCGTTTTCGTACTACCTTGCTTTTCACAATTCCTTGTATGATTTTTGTCTTTTAGCTAAAGGTGTCACCTTTGATACTTCGTACAACAATTTTGGCGCATAAAATCAAATTCGAAATCCGTTCCAGAAACTTCTGAGAGTAAGAGCAACTACGTGACCAACACGTGATTTATAATGAAGTTCAGACGCTTGCTCAGAACGGAAGATCGGACGCTCAAAGCAAATGGATAAGACTAGTGTCGCAAGAAGATAATTCCAGGCAGCTCAAGGGCGATTATACTAGGATGGCGGGATCTTTGACACATGAAGTGTATCCTTCTCTTGAGAGCTTCTTCCTTCTTGTTTAAGTGGCTTAGAAATCTATGTAATATTAGTATCGGCACACTTCAAGAATTGTTAGAACATATAAATTGTTCTCTTGTGAATATTTTGTTATCATCAAAATTAATGAGGGTCTAAATGTAACACCTGAGGACGAGATCGACATCGTATTAGGACGACGTATCGAGACCGCGACCAAGACCTTGTGTCGAGATCCCGTGCCAAGATCGTTTGCCGAGATCATTTGCCGAGCTGAGGAGACCACGTGCACTAGCTGCTGAGCTGAGGAGGTCGCGTGTCGAGTTGATGAAGTCGCGTCTGGCTGATGAGGGCGCATGTCGAGTGAGGAGGCGCGTTCACGAACTTCGTGTTAGAGCCTTGTGCGTTTGCACGAGCACCCTTGTCGACATCGTGTCGAGATGACACCTCGTATTCTTTGAGCGTTATTCAGCGCTATTATTATATTGTTTGTAATAATTATATTGTCGGCTTGACCGTTCTCGTCGCGATGTCTAGACCGTTGACCAAGCGAGTAGAAGGTAATTATGAGAGGAACGATTAAGCGGGTAGATGATTGATGGGATTGGCATCTTATAGCTGGAGTTCACGATTATACCCCTTTCTCACGGTGTATACCACGACCGATTCCCTCAAACACTCATTTCTTTTTCTTCTTTCTTTCTTCTTCCTTCCTTACGCTCACGAGTTTGTTGTTTTTCTCCAAGAACTTCCATCGACGAAACCGTGAGTTCCATCGAGATTCTGCACAAGCTTTCTTCATCAATCTTGTTCATCATCATCTTCTCGACCCATATCTACTTTGCTCGATCACCGATTGAGGTATGAAGAACAGATTTTTCTTTTCATCGTACTCTTGTTTAGCGCTATTTCTTCCTTCCATTTTTAGCCAGTTTTATGCTTCCAAATCATGTCAAACTGATGGGTTTTCTTCTTCACAATATTACCTATCTTTCTAACCGATTAATTGGGCTTGTAAAACAAATTTTCTTCCTCTGTTTTTCTGCAATCGGCAGTGCCCAGAAACTCTTCATTTTCGGTTTGTTTCGATTTCTTGTTTTTCGTTTGTTGCTTCTGGTTGTTGTTGTTGTCGATCTATCTGTTGAAGCATCAGATAACTTTTTCATGAACTTTTGATCGAAATCCCTAACTTTGTGTTAGAGGAAAAATATATTTCAGTTCTTGAGTTTTATATTTTCTGGTTTGTGGTTAAGTTTTGGATGAGAGCTAGATGGAGTTGAGACCATAGATCAATCTAAGTTGTGTTTGTTTTAGGAAGTCGATTCAGAGATCGTGTGATTTCAGAATCGAGGTGTGCGGAAAGCGAATCCAAGGGCGGAGCGTGGAATCCGGATCGAGGCTATGCGTGTCGAAGCCGTTGTCGAGCTCGTTGAAGACAACCGTGTCGAGATCGAGTAAGAGAAGTCGTTGTCGAGCTCTTTGGAGACAGCTGTGTCGAGGTCGTTGTCGAGCAGCATTAACTTGGAGTTCGGTAAGGGCAACTCTTAGACATTATTAAGACTTTATTTTTATTGTTATATTTATGTATGGACTCCTTGATTGGTGTCGAGATTGGAATGTTGTGATATGATTGGGTTTTTGCATGTATTTGATATGTGATTGAATATATGTTGTGAATGGTGTATTCTTTGTCCGTGCGTTTCTTCATGCGAGATGTTTTATTGCTTAAATGTCAGTGCGTTTCTTCATGTTAAGCATGCTATCTTTATTTGATATCTGATCAAGTACGTTGTGTTACTCTTTGACATGGGGCGAGCTAATCATCGAGTGAGAGAGCTAGGGAGTCGTATGGCGTTTTGAGCCGGACCCAGATAAGCGAGGTGCTAGGTCCCCTTTTTGTTTATGGTGGATTGGCTAGGCGTTGTAGCATTATCGGTTTGGGGATGGACCTTTGATTAATGTATGGAATTCGGTTTGGGGATGGACACGCTGTTTACCTATTACGTCGGTTTGGGGATGGACTCTTGGCGATATTAGGAATAAGAGTCGAGTCGAGTCTAGAGTGAGATGGTCGAGTCACGTGTGGTGATTGAGATATATTATTCTTTGTTTGCTTATATCCTTTATGTCGAGCTTATCTTGAATTGTTGAGAAGTTGACCCTTTCGTGGTGCCTTCAATCCATGACGGTTACCCAGGCGATGTCGAGCGCGAGGAACTTCGGCGATGAGATAATGCCGAGGAGGAGCTCGACGAGGACCGAGTGGCGACCTCTATCTGTCGTGATTGTTTGTTTGTTGGATGTTTGTTTTTCTCGAGGACTGTGCTTCGCTTTTTCTTTGTGTTCGAGGTCGTGACCAGTTTAGGCGATGTGTTTTGTTGTTTGAGGGTAGACTGGTGGTCTTACTTTTTGGAGCGACCCCTGCGTGGGAGTCTGTGGAAGTACCCCAGGGTATGATTGCTCTTTTGAAGTCGTCATACCTTAGGTGTATTTTCTTTATACATTGCTACTCTGTATTTTGTATACATTATTATTTAGAGTGATATATATATGTATGTTATGCATGTATGTTTTATTAGAATTTAAGTCTTGTGTCTTAGTTGCACCATGTTTCGAAAAGCTGTAATTACTCTGATGTGCACGAGTTGGTTTTATAAAAAAAAAAAATATATCGTATTTTTAAAAGGCACAAGAGTTTTGTTTTTAAAACACATCTCATATAGGTTTATGTTGAGCTTGGTGTGTTGAGCTCGGTAACTCGAGCTCGGTATATTGAGCTCGGTAGCGGTCCTAAAGCGGTCGTTACATTGTTGGTATCGAGCTTGATTCGGTTACGACCGAAATTTGTGCATAGGAAGATTTGGGTAGTCAACGTGTCGGGTTATGTGTGTTGGGTACCTAGTTGTATTATGTTAATTCTTTGTTTGATTAAGTGAAGCACTTATTGCTTGAAAAATTGTTTGAACTGTTTCTTGATTGAAGCGGTGTGTTTTAACACATCCTTGTTGTGAGATTCTCGACGGGGTTTTGAACTTTGTGGAATCTAATGCCACCTCGTAGGAATACGACATCTGCAGCAGTGAACGTCAACATGGAGCGAGCAATTCAAGCTATGGCCGAGATGGCGGCAGCCATGGCTCAACAATCACCGTCTTTGCAACTCAACAGGCTAACGCGATGGCTCAGCCAGGCGGCGTTAACTCGGCAGAACTTGCGGCGACAGCGGCGAAGCGAGCGAAATCTTTGAAGCGAGAGGATTAGCGGACCGAGAAGCATGATCCACCGGTTCTACGGTGAGCCAAATCCGGATAAAGGCGATCTTTGGATGCAAGAGATCGAGAAGATCTTCGAGGCACTTCATTGCGGGACAACGTGAAGGTCGACTATGCCACCTACTTACCGCTAGGAGACGCAGAGTTTTGGTGGAGAGGAGTGAAGCAAGCGTTTATAGCGAGCGTCGCGAGATGACACAGGAGCTTTTTCGTGAAAGGTTCTTGGACAAGTACTTCCCAGATCTTGCACGAGCCGAGAAGGAGCGAGGAATTTCTTCAATCTGCGGCAAGGCAACTCGGCGATGTCCGAGTATGCGGCCAAGTTCGAGTTGTTGGCGAGGTATTTCAGTCCATTTCGTGATCGAATCGACCAAAGATGGTTGAGTGAGAGATTCCAGCGAGGATTGAGATTCGACATTCGAAGTCGGTGGTGTCGTTGAGGATCCGAAACCTCCAAGAGTGATTGATCGATGTGTCGAGGTAGAAGGAGTGAGAGCCACAAGAAGACTGTTGTGGGAGGGCCGGTGAGACCCCAGTGCGAGGCGAAATTTGCACGTAAAGGAAAACAAGCTGCGAAGAAGCCGTCTGGCCAGGCCTCGGGGAGCGACAACGAGGGGACAATATCGTCCAGATGACCCAGTGCAGAAGCGGAGGGCAGGCCGGTGTCGAGGTGACTTGTTTCCATTGTAGAAAGAGCGGGACATTACGCCAATAATTGTACTCGAGAGGGTGGAGGTGTGTTTCAAGCGTAAGCCAGGACATTTTGTCAAGGATTGTCCTACACCTAAAAGCTGAGCAAGCGATGCTTGCGGCAAAGGCCAAAGGGAAGCGTCAAGTGGCTAAAAGCGAGTTTTACGCATGAGTGGCGAGGAAGTCGAGCGAGTGATGATCTTATCCAAGGTGAATGTGAGATCGAGGGTAAATCCTTATCCGTTCTTTTTGATTAGTGCAACCCATTCCTTTATTTCTTACGATTGTGTGAACCATTTGAACTTGATTGTATTTGCTTTACCGTTTAAATTAGTAGTTACAACCCAATTGCTAAAACCTTAGTCACAAACACCTGCATGTCTTGATTGTGTAGTGGTTATTCGAGTAGAAAGTTTGTGGTCAATTTGGTTTGTTTGCCTCTTAAGGGCTTAGATGTCATTCTCGGGATGGATTGGTTGTCACACCACCATGTCCTTTTGGTGTGCCAGTAAAGCGTAATTTTCCAGACCTTGGAGTCTCCAATTATCTTTCTGCCGAGCGTATTGGAGTTTCTTTGAAAGAAGGAACTAGGGAATACATGTATCAGCTGGTTCGGAAGTTTTCCAGCAGATCGGCGTGAAGAATGTTCGGTGGTGTGTGACTTTGAGGGCGTTTTCGAAGGCGTGCTAGGGTTACCACCGATGCAGGTCGAGTTCTCCATCGACCGATTCCAGGGACAGGGCCGATTTCCAAAGCGCCATACGGGATGTCTCTGCCGAGATGAAAGAGTGAAGTCCCCGATCGAACACTTGGAGTCAAAGCAATTCATACGACCGAGCGTGTCACCGTGGGGAGCTCCGGTGTTGTTGGTTAAGAAGAAGGATGGGCGATCAAGTGTGCGTGGATTATCGCGAGCTCAACAAGGTTACCGTAAGAACCGTTATCCGTTACCACGTATTGGCGACTTGATGGATCAACCGTGGAGCGGCGATCTTTTCAAGATAGACTTGAAGTCGGGCTACCATCAGTTCGCGTGAAGGAGGAAGATGTCGCCAAAAGCGACTTCCAGGACTAGATACGGTCACTACGAGTACTTGGTGATGCCGTTTGGAGTGACGAATCGCCCGGTGTGTTTATGGACTACATGAGCAGGATTTTCCATTCGTTTTTGGATTAGTTCGTTGTAGTGTTCATCGGCGACATATTGATTTACTCGAGGAACCGAGAAGAACACGCATAACACTTATGTCGAGTACTACGGATATTACGAGATAAGCAACTCTATGCCAACCTGTCGAAGTGTGAATTTTGGCTTGAAGAGGTGAATTTTCTTGGTCACGTGATTTCCAGGAGAAGGGATAGCTGTGGATCCAACTAAGATTGAAGGCGTGCTAGCGTGGGAACAGTAGAAGGCGATTCTGAGATCGGGAGTTTTGTCGGCTTAGCGAGGATATTACCGAAGATTCATTGAAGGTTTCTCGAAGATTGTCGCGCCTCTTACGGTAGCGAGGAAGGATCAACCTTTTGCCTGGACCGAGGAGTGCGAAGCCAGTTTTCAAAGACTGAAGAAGCTTTTGATGACAGCGCCTGTGCTGATCTTGCCTCAACCAGAAGAGCCTTTCGAGGTGTATTGTGATGCGTCACACCAGGGATTGGGATGCGTACTGATGCAACATCGGAAGGTGGTCGCGTATGCTTCAAGACAGCTTAAGATTCACGAGAGGAACTACCCTACTCACGACTTGGGTGGCGTGATGGTTTTTCTTGTGAAGATATGGAGACACTACCTTTACGGGAGCACTCTTACTGTTTTCAGCGATCACAAGAGCTTGAAGTACCTGTTCGACCAGAAAGAGCTCAACATGCGTCAACGTAGATGGACAGAATTTCTCAAGGACTATGTAACACCTGAGGACGAGATCGACATCGTATTAGGACGACGTATCGAGACCTCGACCAAGACCTTGTGTCGAGATCCCGTGCCAAGATCGTTTGCCGAGATCATTTGCCGAGCTGAGGAGACCACGTGCACTAGGCTCTTTGGTGAGGAGGTCGCGTGTCGAGTTGATGAAGTCGCGTCTGAGGTGATGAGGGCGCATGTCGGTGAGGAGGCCGCGTTCACGAACTTCGTGTTAGAGCCTTGTGCGTTTGCACGAGCACCCTTGTCGACATCGTGTCGAGATGACACCTCGTATTCTTTCGAGCGTTATTCGCTATTATTATATTGTTTGTAATAATTATATTGTCGGCTTGACCGTTCTCGTCGCATGTCTGAACCGTTGGCCAAGCGAGTAGAAGGTAATTATGAGAGGAACGATTAAACGGGTAGATGATTGATGGGATTGGCATCTTATAGCTGGAGTTACGATTATACCCCTTTCTCACCAGCTGTATACCACGACCGATTCCCTCAAACACTCATTTCTTTTTTCTTCTTTCTTTCTTCTTCCTTCCTTCTGCTCTGAGTTTCGTTGTTTTTCTCCAAGAACTTCCATCGACGAAACCTTGAGTTCCATCGAGATTCTGCATAAGCTTTCTTCATCAATTTTGTTCATCATCATCTTCTCGACCCATATCTCGCCTGCTCGGTCACCGTTGAGGTATGAAGAACAGATTTTTCTTTCCTCTGTGCTACTGTTTAGCGCTATTTCTTCTTCCATTTTTAACCAGTTTTATGCTTCCAAATCATGTCAAACTGATGGGTTTTCTTCTTCACGATATTACCTATCTTTCTAACCGATTAATTGGGCTTGTAAAACAAATTTTCTTCCCCTGTTTTTCTGCAATCGGCAGTGCCCAGAAACTCTTCATTTTCGGTGTATTTCGATTTCTTGTTTTTCGTTTGTTGTTTCTGGTTGTTGTTGTTGTCGATCTATCTGTTGAAGCATCAGATAACTTTTTCATGAACTTTTGATCGAAAACCCTAACTTTATGTTAGAGGAAAAATATATTTCAGTTCTTGAGTTTTTATATTTTCTGGGTTGTGGTTAAGTTTGGGATGAGAGCTAGATGTATTAGAACCCATAGATCGAACTGAGTTGTGTTTATTTTAGGAAGTCTGTTTCCCGAGATCGAGTGATTTCCGAATCAAGGTGTACGGGAAAGCGAATCCAAGGACGTGGAAGCAGCGGAATCGGATCGAGGCTATGCGTGTCGAGGTCGGTGAGGCGTCACGTGTCAAGGTCGATTGAGGGCGATGCGTGTCGAAGTCGTTGTCGAGCTCGTTGAAGACAGTAGTGTCGAATCGAGTAAGAGAAGTCGTTGTCGAGCTCATTTGAAGACAGCTGTGTCGAGGTCGTTTTCGAGCAACATTAACTTGGAGTTCGGTAAGGGCGCTTCACATTAATACTTTCATAGTATGCTAGCGTAAGGGCAACTCCTAGATATCTCTAAGACTTTATTTTTATTGTTATATTTATGTATGGACTCCTTGATTGGTGTCGAGATTGGAATGTTGTGATATGATTGGGTTTTTGCATGTATTTGATATGTGATTGAATATATGTTGTGAATGGTGTATTGCTGTCGAATTGCGTTTCTTCATGCAGAATGTTTTATTGCTTAAATGTCGAATTGCGTTTTCTTCATGTTAAGCATGCTCTCTTTATTTGATATGTGATCAAGTAAGTTGTGTTACTCTTTGACATGCGCGAGCTAATCATCGAGTGAGAGAGCTAGGAGTCGTATGGCGTTTTGGCCGGACCCAGATAAGCGAGGGTGCTAGGTCCCTTTTTGTTTATGGTGGATTGGCTAGGCGTTGTAGCATTATCGGTTTGGGGATGGACCTGTTGATTAATGTATGGAATTCGGTTTGGGGATGGACTGCCGTTTACCTATTACGTCGGTTTGGGGATGGACTGTGGCGATATTAGGAATAAGAGTCGAGTCGAGTCTAGAGTGAGATGGTCGAGTCACGTGTGGTGATTGAGATATATTATTCTTTGTTTGCTTATATCCTTTATGTCGAGCTTATCTTGAATTGTTGAGAAGTTGACCCTTTCCCGTGGTGCCTTCAATCCATGACGGTTACCCAGGCGATGTCGAGGCGCGAGGAACTTCGGCGATAGATGATGCCGAGGAGGAGCTCGGCGAGGACCGAGTGACGACCTCTATCTGTCGTGATTGTTTGTTTGTTGGATGTTTGTTTTTACGAGGTGTGCCGTTTTCTTTTGTGTTCGAGGTCGTGACCAGTTTGGGCAGTGTGTTTTGTTGTTTCAGGGTAGACTGGTGGTCTTACTTTTGGAGCAGCCCCCTGCGTGGGAGTCTGCCGGAAGTACCCCCAGGGTATGATTGCTCTTTTGAAGTCGTCATACCTTAGGTGTATTTTCTTTATACATTGCTACTCTGTATTTTGTATACATTATTATTTAGAGTGATATATATATGTATGTTATGCATGTATGTTTTATTAGAATTTAAGTCTTGTGTCTTAGTTGCACCATGTTTCGAAAAGCTGTAATTACTCTGATGTGCACGAGTTGGTTTTATAAAAAAATATATCGTATTTTTAAAAGGCACAAGAGTTTTGTTTTTAAAACACATCTCATATAGGTTTATGTTGAGCTTGGTGTGTTGAGCTCGGTAACTCGAGCTCGGTATATTGAGCTCGGTAGCGGTCCGGAAACGGGTCGTTACATTGTTGGTATCGAGCTTGATTCGGTTACGAGAAATTTGTGCATAGGAAGATTTGGGTAGTCCTTTGTGTCGGGTTATGTGTGTTGGGTACCTAGTTGTATTATGTTGATTGCTGTTTGATTAAGTGAAGCACTTATTGCTTGAAAAATTGTTTGAACTGTTTCTTGATTGAAGCAGTGTGTTTTAACACATCCTTGTTGTGAGATTCGGCGGGGTTTTGAACTTTGTGGAATCTAATGCCACCTCGTAGGAATACGACATCCGCAGCCAGAACGTCAACATGGAGCGAGCAATTCAAGCTATGGCCGAGATGGCGGCAGCCATGGCTCAACAATCAGTGCTGCAACTCAGCCAGGCTAACGCGATGGCTCAGCCAGGCGGCGGCGTTAACTCGGCGAACTTGCGGCCAGCGACGAAGCGAGCGAAATCTTTGAAGCGAGAGGATTAGCGGACCGAGGAAGCATGATCCAGAAGTTCTACGGTGAGCCAAATCCGGATAAAGGCGATCTTTGGATGCAAGAGATCGAGAAGATCTTGAGGCACTTCATTGCGGGACAGCGTGAAGGTCGACTATGCCACCTACTTACCGCTAGGAGACGCGAGTATTGGTGGAGAGGAGTGAAGCAAGCGTTTATAGCGAGCGTCGCGAGATGACACTGGGAGCTTTTTCGTGAAAGGTTCTTGGACAAGTACTTCCCAGATCTTGCCGCAGAGAAGGAGCGGGAATTTCTTCAAGCTGCGGCAAAGCAACTTCGGCGATGTCGAGTATGCGACCAAGTTAGTCGTTGGCGAGTATTTGATCCATTTCGTGATCGAGCCCGACCAAAGATGGTTGAGTGAGAGATTCCAGCGAGGATTGAGATTCGACATTCGAAGTCGGTGGTGTCGTTGAGGATCAAAACCTCGAGTGATTGATCGATGTGTCGAGGTAGAAGGAGTGAGAGCCACTGAAGAAGAGCGTTGTGGGAGGGCCGGTGAGACCCAGTGCGAGCGGATTTGCCGCAGAAAGGAAAACAAGCTGCGAGAAGAAGCCGTCTGGCCAGGCCTCAGGAGCGACAACGAGGGGACAATATCGTCCAGATGACCCAGTGCAGAAGCGGAGGACGGGCCGGTGTCGAGGTGACTTGTTTCCGTTGTGGAAAGAGCGGGACATTACGCCAATAAGCGTACTCGGAGGGTGGAGGTGTGTTTCAAGCTGTAAGCCAGGACATTTTGTCAAGGATTGTCCTACACCTAAAAGCTGAGCAAGCGATGCTTGCGGCAAAGGCCAAAGGGAAGCGTCAAGTGGCTAAAGGCGAGTTTTACGCATGAGTGGCGAGGAAGCTAAGCGGTGATGATCTTATCCAAGGTGAATGTGAGATCGAGGTAAATCCTTATCCGTTCTTTTTGATTAGTGCAACCCGTTCCTTTATTTCTTGATTGTGTGAACCATTTGAACTTGGCGTATTGCTTTACCGTTTAAATTAGTAGTTCTGACCCAGTGCTAAAACCTTAGTCACAAACATGCATGTCTTAATTGTGTAGTGGTTATTGAGTAGAAAGTTTGTGGTCAATTTGGTTTGTTTGCCTCTTAAGGGCTTAGATGTCATTCTCGGGATGGATTGGTTGTCACACCACCATGTCCTTTTGGGTGTGCCAGTAAAGCGTAATTTTCGGACCTTGGAGTCTCGATTATCTTTCTGCGAGCGTATTGGAGTTTCTTTGAAAGAAGGAACTAGGGAATACATGTATCTGGCTAGTTCGGAAGTTTTCCAGCGGATCGGCGTGAAGAATGTTCCGGTGGTGTGTGACTTTGAGGGCGTTTTCGAAGGCGTGCGGGGTTACCACCGATGCGAGGTCGAGTTCTCCATCGACTGATTCCAGGGGCGGGCCAGATTTCCAAAGCGCCATCTGGGATGTCTCTGCCGAGATGAAAGAGTGAAGTCCCGGATCGAACACTTGGAGTCAAAGCAATTCATACGACCGAGCGTGTCACCGTGGGGAGCTCGGTGTTGTTGGTTAAGAAGAAGGATGGGCGATCAAGGTGTGCGTGGATTATCGCGAGCTCAACAAGGTTCACCGTAAAGAAGCAGGTTATCCGTTACCACGTATTGGCGACTTGATGGATCAACCGTGGGCGGCGATCTTTCAAGATAGACTTGAAGTCGGGCTACCATCAGTTCGGCGTGAAGGAGGAAGATGTCGCCAAAGCGACTTCCAGGACTAGATCACGGTCACTCTGAGTACTTGGTGATGCCGTTTAGAGTGGCGAATCGCCCGGTGTGTTTATGGACTACATGAGCAGGATTTTCCATTCGTTTTTGGATCGATTCGTTGTAGTGTTCATCGGCGACATATTGATTTACTCGAGGCGAGAAGAACACGCAGAACACTTATGTCGAGTACTACGGATATTACGAGATAAGCAACTCTATGCCAACCTGTCGAAGTGTGAATTTTGGCTTGAAGAGGTGAATTTTCTTGGTCACGTGATTTCCAGGAGAAGGGATATTTGTGGATCCAACTAAGATTGAAGGCGTGCTAAGCGTGGGAGCAGTAGAAGGCGATTCTGAGATCGGGAGTTTTGTCGGCTTAGCGAGGATATTACCGAAGATTCATTGAAGGTTTCTCGAAGATTGTCGCGCCTCTTACGGTAGCGAGGAAGGATCAACCTTTTGCCTGGGCCAGGAGTGCGGCTTGATTTTCAAAGGCGAAGAAGCTTTTGGCGGCAGCGCTGTCTTGATCTTGCCTCGACCGGAAGAGCACTTCGAGGTGTATTGTGATGCGTCACACCAGGGATTGGGATGCGTCTTGATGCAACATCGGAAGGTGGTCGCGTATGCTTCAAGGCGACTTAAGATTCACGAGAGGAACTACCTACTCACGACTTGGGTGGCGGCGTGATGGTTTTTCTTGAAGATATGGAGACACTACCTTCTGGGAGCACTCTTCTTGCTTTCGGCGATCACAAGAGCTTGAAGTACTGTTCGACCGAAAGAGCTCAACATGCGTCAGCGTAGATGGGCGAAATTTCTCAAGGACTATGTAACACCTGAGGGCGAGATCGACATCGTATTAGGGCGGCGTATCGAGACCTCGACCAAGACCTTGTGTCGAGATCCGATGCCAAGATCGTTTGCGAGATCATTTGCCGGTGAGGAGACCACGTGCACTAGGCTCTTTGGTGAGGAGGTCGCGTGTCGAGTTGATGAAGTCGCGTCTGGCGATGAGGGCGCATGTCGGTGAGAGGCGCGTTCACGAACTCGTGTTAGAGACTTGTGCGTTTGCACGAGCACCGCTATCGACATCGTGTCGAGATGACACCTCGTATTCTTTCGAGCGTTATTGACGCTATTATTATATTGTTTGTAATAATTATATTGTCGGCTTGACCGTTCTCGTCGCGATGTCTAGGCGGATTGGCCAAGCGAGTAGAAGGTAATTATGAGAGGAACGATTAAACGGGTAGATGATTGATGGGATTGGCATCTTATAGCTGGAGTTACGATTATACCCCTTTCTCACCAGCTGTATACCACGACCAATTCCCTCAAACACTCATTTCTTTTTTCTTCTTTCTTTCTTCTTCCTTCCTTTTGCTCTGAGTGTCGTTGTTTTTCTCCAAGAACTTCCATCGACGAAACCTTGAGTTCCATCGAGATTCTGCATAAGCTTTCTTCATCAATGTTGTTCATCATCATCTTCTCGACCCATATCTACTTTGCTCGATCACCGTTGAGGTATGAAGAAGCAGATTTTTCCTTCCTACGTACTCTTTGTTTAGCGCTATTTCTTCTTTCATTTTTAACCAGTTTTATGCTTCCAAATCATGTCAAACTGATGGGTTTTCTTCTTCCCGATATTACCTATCTTTCTAACCGATTAATTGGGCTTGTAAAACAAATTTTCTTCCCTGTTTTTACGCAATCGGCGGTGCCAGAAACTCTTCATTTTCGATCTATTTCGATTTCTTGTTTTTCGTTTGTTGTTTAAGTTGTTGTTGTTGTCGATCTATCTGTTGAAGCATCAGATAACTTTTTCATGAACTTTTGATCGAAAACCCTAACTTTATGTTAGAGGAAAAATATATTTCAGTTCTTGAGTTTTTATATTTTCTGGGTTGTGGTTAAGTTTGGGATGAGAGCTAGATGTATTAGAACCCATAGATCGAACTGAGTTGTGTTTATTTTAGGAAGTCTGTTTCCCGAGATCGAGTGATTTCCGAATCAAGGTGTACGGGAAAGCGAATCCAAGGACGTGGAAGCAGCGGAATCCAGATCGAGAACTGTACGTGTCGAGGTCGACTGAGGAGCGTACGTGTCAAGGTCGATTGAGGACGGTACGTGTCGAAGTCGTTGTCGAGCTCGTTGAAGACAGCCGTGTCGAAATCGAGTAAGAGAAGTCGTTGTCGAGCTCATTTGAAGACAGCTGTGTCGAGGTCGTTTTCGAGCAGCATTAACTTGGAGTTCGGTAAGGGCGCTTCACATTAATACTTTCATAGTATGCTAGCGTAAGGGCAACTCCTAGATATCTCTAAGACTTTATTTTTATTGTTATATTTATGTATGGACTCCTTGATTGGTGTCGAGATTGGAATGTTGTGATATGATTGGGTTTTTGCATGTATTTGATATGTGATTGAATATATGTTGTGAATGGTGTATTCTTTGTCAGTGCGTTTCTTCATGCGGAATGTTTTATTGCTTAAATGTCAGTGCGTTTTCTTCATGTTAAGCATGCTCTCTTTATTTGATATGTGATCAAGTAAGTTGTGTTACTCTTTGACATGCGGCGAGCTAATCATCAGTGAGAGAGCTAGGGAGTCGTATGGCGTTTTTGGCCGGACCCGGATAAGCGAGGTGCTAGGTCCCCTTTTTGTTTATGGTGGATTGGCTGGCGTTGTAGCATTATCGGTTTGGGGATGGACTCTTGATTAATGTATGGAGTCGGTTTGGGGATGGACTGCCGTTTACCTATTACGTCGGTTTGGGGATGGACTGCTTGGCGATATTAGGAATAAGAGTCGAGTCGAGTCTAGAGTGAGATGGTCGAGTCACGTGTGGTGATTGAGATATATTATTCTTTGTTTGCTTATATCCTTTATGTCGAGCTTATCTTGAATTGTTGAGAAGTTGACCACTTTCGTGGTGCCTTCAATCCATAGCGGTTACCCGAGGCGATGTCGAGCGCGAGGAACTTCGGCGATAGATGATGCCGAGGAGGAGCTCGGCGAGGACAGTGGCGACCTCTATCTGTCGTGATTGTTTGTTTGTTGGATGTTTGTTTTTCCGAGGCTGTACTTCGTTTTTCTTTTTGTGTTCGAGGTCGTGACCAGTTTGGGCGTGTGTTTTGTTGTTTGAGGGTAGTGGTGGTCTTACTTTTGGGCGACCCTGCGTGGGAGTCTGCGGAAGTACCCCAGGTATGACTTCTCTTTTGAAGTCGTCATACCTTAGGTGTATTTTCTTTATACATTGCTACTCTGTATTTTGTATACATTATTATTTAGAGTGATATATATATGTATGTTATGCATGTATGTTTTATTAGAATTTAAGTCTTGTGTCTTAGTTGCACCATGTTTCGAAAAGCTGTAATTACTCTGATGTGCACGAGTTGGTTTTATAAAAAAAAAAATATATCGTATTTTTAAAAGGCACAAGAGTTTTGTTTTTAAAACACATCTCATATAGGTTTATGTTGAGCTTGGTGTGTTGAGCTCGGTAACTCGAGCTCGGTATATTGAGCTCGGTAGCGGTCCGGAAACGGGTCGTTACAGACTACGACTTTACGTTGGAATACCATCCCGGTAAGGCTAACGTAGTAGCAGATGCGTTGAGTAGGAAGAGCGTTTTAACCTCGGCGATGATGATCAAGGAGTTGGAGATGCTCGAGAAGTTCCGAGACTTGAAGTTGAGTGTCGAAGTTTCACCGGGGAAGCTGAGATTTGGTATGCTTACCATTTCTAACAGATTGTTGGACGAGATCCGAGACCAGCAAGTTCATGACGAGCTACGCAAGAGAAGGTCGATTGATAAGCGCGAGAAGCGGCGAATTTCACGTCGGGCGGGCGACATCTTGAGGTGCAATGGCCGAGTGTGCGTACCTAACGTATCCGGTGAGGAAGTTGATCCTCGGCGAAGCGCGCATAAGAGCAACTTTAGTATTCATCCAGGAGTTACGAAGATGTATCAAGACTTGAAGAAGCATTTTTGGTGGTCCGAATGAAGAAGCAAGTGGCCGTCACGTAGCCGTGTTTGGCGTGTCGTAAAGCGAAGGTGGAGCACCAACGACCTGCGGGAATGCTCTGATAAACAGCGAGCGGTATGGAAATGGGACAGCATTTCCATGGATTTCGTTGTAGGTTTGCCGAAGACGCTTGAGAGAAGAAGAATGATTCGATTTGGGTGATCGTCGACCGATTGACCAAATCTGCTCATTTCTTACCAGTGAGGTCGACATACAACGTGGAAAAGCTGGCCGAGATCTACCTTGGGGAGATAGTGCGACTTCATGGAATACCTCTTCGATCGTGTCGGCCAGAGATCCAGTTCACGTCTCATTTTGGAGGGAATTGCAAGGAGCGATGGGGGCCAGAGCTCGAGGCTTAGCTCGGCATATCATCCACAGGCCATCGACGGTCGGCCGAGAACGATCCAATCACTTGAAGATTTGTTGCGAGCTTATGCGTTAGATCACCGAGGAAGTTGGGACGGCGTCTTACCATTGGTGGAGTTCACCTACAATATGATTTCCATGCGAGTATTGGAATGGCACCTTTTGAAGCGCTGTATGGGCGGAAATGTCGACGCCTCTTTGTTGGTACCAGGGCGGCGAACGAACTATCGTAGGACCGGATATGATCCAGCGGACTACAGAGAAGATCCGTTTGATCGAGAGATCGGATCACGAACATCTCAAAGTCGGCATGTAAGAGTTATGCGGACCAACGGCGTCGACCACTCGAGTTCGAGGAAGGAGAACATGTATTTCTTAGAGTCACCCCACTCTTTGGATTTGGTCGGCGATCAAATCCAGAAACTTACCCTAAATTTATTGGACCTTACGGATTCTTCGTCGTATTGGTCGATGGCATATCGGTGCCTTGCCACCATTCTTGTCGAACATCCACGGCGTCTTCCACGTCTCACAATTCACGGAGTATGTTTCCGACCCTCTCATGTCATCGAGCGGATGTGATTCAACCGAAGGGCGACTTATCTTTGAAGCGTTACCGGCAAGGATCGTTGATCGGAAAGCCAAACATTCTGGAACAAAGAGATTCAACTTGTCAAAGTTGTGTGGGATCGTAAGGCGGGAGATGCGACTTGGGAGGCTGGAGGAGAAGATGAAGACTCGATTACCTGAACTTTTCCGAGGTAAGAATTTTATTTGCAATTTCGAGGACGAAATTTTTTAGAGGAGAGATTGTAACACCTGAGGGCGAGATCGACATCGTATTAGACGACGTATCGAGACCTCGACCAAGACCTTGTGTCGAGATCCGTGCCAAGATCGTTTGCGAGATCATTTGCCGAGTTGAGGAGACCACGTGCACTAGCCGAGCCGAAATGAGGAGGTCGCGTGTCGAGTTGATGAAGTCGCGCATCGAAATGATGAGGGCGCATGTCGAGCCGAGGAGGCCGCGTTCACGAACTTCGTGTTAAAGCCTTGTGCGTTTGCACGAGCACCCTTGTCGACATCGTGTCGAGATGACACCTCGTATTCTTTCGAACGTTATTCAGCGCTATTATTATATTGTTTGTAATAATTATATTGTCGGCTTGACCGTTCTCGTCGCGTGTCTAGACCGTTGACCGACAGAGTAGAAGGTAATTATGAGAGGAACGATTAAACGGGTAGATGATTGATGGGATTGGCATCTTATAGCTGGAGTTACGATTATACCCCTTTCTCACCAGATGTATACCACGACCGATTCCCTCAAACACTCATTTCTTTTTCTTCTTTCTTTCTTCTTCCTTCCTTCTGTTCTGAGTTTCGTTGTCTTTCTCCAAGAACTTCCATCGACGAAACCGTGAGTTCCATCGAGATTCTGCACAAGCTTTCTTCATCAATCTTGTTCATCATCATCTTCCCGACCCATATCTACTTTGCTCGATCACCGTTGAGGTATGAAGAACAAATTTTTCTTTTCATCTGTGCTACTGTTTAGCGCTATTTCTTCCTTCCATTTTTAGCCAGTTTTATGCTTCCAAATCATGTCAAACTGATGGGTTTTCTTCTTCACAATATTACCTATCTTTCTAACCGATTAATTGGGCTTGTAAAACAAATTTTCTTCCTCTGTTTTTCTGCAATCGGCAGTGCCCAGAAACTCTTCATTTTCGGTTTGTTTCGATTTCTTGTTTTTCGTTTGTTATACGGTTGTTGTTGTTGTCGATCTATCTGTTGAAGCATCAGATAACTTTTTCATGAACTTTTGATCGAAATCCCTAACTTTGTGTTAGAGGAAAAATATATTTCAGTTCTTGAGTTTTATATTTTCTGGGTTGTGGTTAAGTTTGGGATGAGAGCTAGATGTATTAGAAACCATAGATCGATCTAAGTTGTGTTTGTTTTAGGAAGTCTGATTCCCGAGATCGTGTGATTTCCGAATCGAGGTGTACGGGAAAGCGAATCCAAGGACGCGGAAGCAGCGGAATCCAGATCGAGAACTGTACGTGTCGAAGTCGTTGTCGAGCTCGTTGAAGACAACCGTGTCGAGATCGAGTAAGAGAAGTCGTTGTCGAGCTCTTTGGAGACAGCTGTGTCGAGGTCGTTGTCGAGCAGCATTAACTTGGAGTTCGGTAAGGGCAACTCTTAGACATTATTAAGACTTTATTTTTATTGTTATATTTATGTATGGACTCCTTGATTGGTGTCGAGATTGGAATGTTGTGATATGATTGGGTTTTTGCATGTATTTGATATGTGATTGAATATATGTTGTGAATGGTGTATTGCTGTCGAAGTGCGTTTCTTCATGCAGAATGTTTTATTGCTTAAATGTCAGTGCGTTTCTTCATGTTAAGCATGCTCTCTTTATTTGATATGTGATCAAGTAAGTTGTGTTACTCTTTGACATGCGGCGAGCTAATCATCGAGTGAGAGAGCTAGAGTCGTATGGCGTTTTGAGCCAGGACCCGGATAATCGAGGTGCTAGGTCCCCTTTTTGTTTATGGTGGATTGGCTAGGCGTTGTAGCATTATCAGTTTGGGGATGGACCTGCTGATTAATGTATGGAATTCGGTTTGGGGATGGACCTACCGTTTACCTATTACGTCAGTTTGGGGATGGACCTGCTGACGATATTCCGGAATAAGAGTCGAGTCGAGTCTAGAGTGAGATGGTCGAGTCACGTGTGGTGATTGAGATATATTATTGCTGTTTGCTTATATCCTTTATGTCGAGCTTATCTTGAATTGTTGAGAAGTTGACCCTTTCCCGTGGTGCTTTCAATCCATGACGGTTACCCAGGCGATGTCGAGGCGCGAGGAACTCGGCGATAGATGATGCCGAGGAGGAGCTCGGCGAGGACCGAGTGGCGACCTCTATCATCGTGATTGTTTGTTTGTTGGATGTTTGTTTTTCCGAGGGATGCCGTTTTCTTTTGTGTTCGAGGTCGTGACCAGTTTGGGCGGTGTGTTTTGTTGTTTCAGGTAGACGGTGGTCTTACTTTTGGAGCAGCCCTGCGTGGGAGTCTCTGGAAGTACCCCAGGGTATGATTGCTCTTTTGAAGTCGTCATACCTTAGGTGTATTTTCTTTATACATTGCTACTCTGTATTTTGTATACATTATTATTTCGAGTGATATATATATGTATGTTATGCATGTATGTTTTATTAGAATTTAAGTCTTGTGTCTTAGTTGCACCATGTTTCGAAAAGCTGTAATTACTCTGATGTGCACGAGTTGGTTTTATAAAAAAAAATATATATCGTATTTTTAAAAGGCACAAGAGTTTTGTTTTTAAAACACATCTCATATAGGTTTATGTTGAGCTTGGTGTGTTGAGCTCGGTAACTCGAGCTCGGTATATTGAGCTCGGTAGCGGTCCGGAAACGGGTCGTTACACTAAACTTCTCAATCGTTTATGTTCCAACAGGACCGTCGATCTGATCAATGGTCTGAAGCACATCTCCAAGGACTTAGCTTCCCTATCACCATCCATTCACTCAAAACCCTAAATAGGGTCGTATATAAAGAGGGCCGACGAAGAAACATGGTACGTTTCCATTACATCATACTGACCTCATCAGAACCGTACTGACTTGAGCGTTGGAGTGCCTTTTGTAGGTACCCCACCACCATTCTCTATCGTCACCACCACCGCATGTGACGACCTTAGCAACTCCAACCAGCTCTATGTTCCTTGCTCGGAACATTGGCGACCACAGTGGGAGATTTGTTCTACATTGAATAGATCTCACCGATTACCCTATGGCCAGACCGTCGCTGCAAACTCAACCGGTTTGTCGGTCCCAGAGGAACAACCCTGGATCTCATCCTCTGTCGTCACAAGTCGACGAACAGCTAGTCTCCGTCACACCGGAACCCGTCATGTTCCCGGTGACCTTGGAAGAAGTTCCCCTGTCACCACTTCCACACGGCGAGATTCTGCCAACTGCTATGGCGGCTCCACCAATCACCGATGTTCAACCATCTCTCCTGGAGAACGTCATTTCGATCATCCAGAGATAGACTCAGATGATTGAAGACAAAAACAGTAGGATCGCCGTAATGGAAACTCAGCAAGCCGTCGCGCAACTAGGATCGCATCGCAGGTCTACGTCACCATCCAGATCTCGTCGCAGATCTAGGTCACCATCCAGATCTGGAGAATCCAGAACCGAAGGGAGTCACGAGAACCCTAGATATGGAGAATTCCATCGATCCACCACCGAAGGACACCACACCGTTGGGTCGCCGCGCCACATGAGGGAGAAGCACCAACGATCGTCTCGGGCCGGCAGAACCACGGAACGGTCATCGACTAGAAGGCGTAACACCTCACCGCACTCTCAGAGGAGATTGTAACGACCCGTTCCCAGACCGCTACTCGACTAGAAATAAACCAATCTGCGACGTATTTTTAAAATGGTACTCTTGTGTCCTTCAGAAAATACGGTACATTTTTTTTAAAAAACATCATCCGCAAGCACGCACAGAGTAGCTACAGCGTTTCGAAACATGGTGCAATCTAGGACACAAGACACATGCACTGGGAATACATACATGCATATATAGATAAGTCATCAGATACAGTACGTGCAAAATAACCAGTGTAGAAATGTACGGAGAATACACCTATGGTATGAAGACCCTCGTAAGAGTAGTCATACCCCGGGGGTATTCCCGGCAGACACCCACGCAGGGGCTGCTCCAAAAGTAAAACGCCAGTCTACCCTGTAGTATACAAAAGACAATTCACCAAGCCCGACTGGTCACCAAAACAAACTGTACACCAAAAGTAAATACTACAGTCATCCCAAAACACAAACATGCAACAGTCAATCACGACAAATAAAAGTCATTGCCCGGATCCTCGGCGGGGTCCTCCTCACCATCGTCCTCCATCAGGTCCTCCACGTCCTCGCCATCGCCTGGGTTGCCATCATCATTTGAAGGAACCACGTGAAAGGGTCAACTTCTCAATAAATCAAGAAATAACGAAACATAAACAATGGGCAAACAAACATATGCACAGTTCTCAAGACGCAACATAAGACTCCGCTCAAGACTCAACGCTCACGACACTTTTGACAATTTTCTGGAATGTAACGCCGACCCATCCACTGAACGTCAGCCGTAGCCTTGGGCTCTCCGGTCACCTTAGAACATTCAGCTCAGGTTCCTTGACACTACGACGCCTAGCTAATCTGCTGAAAAACCAGCCGGAGCCGTTTGGGGGATCCTAGCACCCTAGGTTAATCGGATCAAAGCTCAAAAACGTCACGACACTTGACGACTTGACTAAACTCTCGCACTTCAATGAATAAATCGCCGCATACAATAATCTAGGAAACAATTGAATAATTATTAGACCGCATATCAAATAATATTCACGCCAAGCTCAAAACAGTGCAAACAGTTCAGCAGTATAAGCAATTCATCTTAACAATCATAACTCAAAGAAACAACGGCGATACCAAACAACTCAGTTCATCCCTCTGCAACTCAATGGAGTTGGCAGAGAGGCAAGCAAACAAGTGTGGGGGGTTGGGGACAGACACAAACAACTTGCAGACAAGCCCACTAAATAATCAGTATATCAAAAGCAGTAAAACGAAGGGGTACAAGACCTTCACTTCGAACCCTGAGGTTCTCAGACTTCTTCGCATAAATACTTGAAATTAAATTCCTATCAATATCTAAAGTTACCCTTACCACAAATGCTAGCTAGCGTAGCACCGTAAGCTTCGTTTCCACGCTACACGATCTCCGGGTTCGGAACTCCTATCACCACAAGTGAACTTAGCACAATTCTACAATTCCAACTTAGGAACCTAGGCTCTCAAACATAGCCCTTTCTAACCAAACATACACACCAAACATTTAGTCACCAACTACTTGAAAGGAATAAGGTTTTGTAATCAAAATCATTTCTTAAGAAAACTAAACATAATAGATTTTCTAATGTTCTTGAAAACTTTTAAAGTAAACACAACTCATGTTTTCATAAATCTTACAAGTTTTAAAAGCATACTCATTCAAGCATTTTAACCAAGTTTACAAACAAAATCCTCCCTTTTTACACCTCTTAGGCCTCTTGGCCACACCCCTCCTTTTTTCATAAAAAAATTGCCAAAACCTCTTTTGCATAATTAACTACTACCTTGCATGTTCACAAAACTCAACAACCACATATATCCACTAGTACACATAGCCAAATTCAAATCATTCATCAAGAAATTTTTTTTACAATACTTCTAACCAAAAGATTTTTCAAACAACTTCCTTACTACACTAAAATTCAAATCCTTCCACCAAACTAATTTCAATGCAAAACCAAATGCCAATAGCAATTAAAATAAAGATACAAGCAATGATTTTTCTTCTCTCCCACACTCCTAGGGCTCACGGCCCTAACCTCCTTTTCTTCAAAAATTTGTAAAGTTCACCCAAAATTGATAACACCATCTTCATCCATTCTTTTACTTCACCAAACCACATTTAAAACACTCAAACAAATCATCATCAAATCTAATCATGTTCTTCAACATTCAAGAGTCTCAAATAAGAATCAAACTCAATCCAAGAATAGGTTTTTCATTAAAATTTGCCTAAATAAAGTTTTAGTTCCAAAACTTTAACTAAGACAACAACAACTACATTAATTATGCTAGAATCATCAATTTATTACATGCTTCACCAATTAAATCCCACAAATCCTCTTTGTCAAGAATAGGTTTCCATCTCAAAAACAACTCAACAACATGCTAGTTCTAAAACTACCACTCCAATCAACAACAACAACACAAATTTAACTCAATTAAACAACTAATTGCAAGATTGAACCTCAAGATCACTTTGCCCCTCTTTTTCCCCTTGACTCACGCCTAGGGCTTCCAAGAATGGGAACTTACATGCTCATCTCTTTCATTCAATCATCAACAACGCAAAACAACACTTAAAACAAACATTAGAACAAGGAAAGGAAATGAAATGAGCCACCACCTCTTCCTCCTCAAGCTCGCGGCCAAGGGGGCTGTTTTGGAGGAGGAAAATGCTTCTCCGAAAGCTTGATGATGAGCTAGGTAGAGATGAGGTAGTAGGAGAAGAACTAGCAAGAAAATGGAGGTAGGAAGTGAAATAACTCAAGGTGGGTGGAGGTTGCTTCCATGGAGTTCTCTTTGAGAGCTTCTCTTTCTAAAAGATGAAGAAGAAGATGAAATGGTGTTTTTAGAGAGAGGGGCGCTGCTTGGGCTGCATATAGGGGAGGGCTTTTTAATTTTTTCTCACTTAAAAACACTTGGTTAAGAGTAAATTAAGGAAAAGGTAAAAACAACCAATCACACAAATAATGACACCTATCAATAAAGTAAAGATGCTAATCCCATCAACTAATCATACCCATCTAATCTTACATCTCTCATGATTACCCACTAATTCTAGAGTCTAGGGGTTGCTAAAACACGGCGTCGAATAATCGCGTTACCGATAAATTACTCGCCGATAAAATCGCGAAAATTAATTTAGCGAGAAATTAATTCACCGCGTGATATTATTTTATTATAAATAATAAAAACACTAACAAACATTCAAAAATAATCACGACAAGTTACGATTCGATTTTCATCGAAATTGGGGTTCATTTAAAATTTTATCTGCGGTAAAACTGCCCGGCGATTCGAAACGCAATGAAACTTCGTTAGAATTTTTCGACGATATTCGAACCATGAATTAATATTAAATATTAGCTCTCAAATTTAATTTGATCTTGATTTATTTAAATCACTTACTTAGAGAACAAGAAATTGCTTATTATAGCATAAATACGACCAAAATACACTATAATAACGTTAGATAATGTACCGTAAAAATACGGGTGTTACAGAGATCGCCTCCGCGCCGATCACCGCACACGTCGACGGCCTCCAACGAAAGCACGTCGCCTCACCGCACGAGGAGGTATGACAACGACGACGATGACCTACTCCAGGTTGGACCATTCACCGAGGAGATCACATTGTTCCCAATTCCTTATTCACTCGAAAAGCCCCCGACCTTTGAGCTGTACAACGGAACAGGGGATCCCTTTCGATACCAACATGAGATATCGGAACGGTAAGGGACCAGTTAAATGCAAGTTGTTCCCTCTGACTCTGTCGAAGATAGCTCTGGCTTGGTTTCAGGGGCTGAAACCGAACTCCATTGGATCGTGAGGCGAACTCAACATGAAGTTCACCTACCATTTCACCACTTTTCGACCTCAGCCCAAGTCGGAAGCAACCCTCGCTGCTATTCGGCAGGGAGAAAATGAATCCTTGAGGAAATATATCGAGAGGTTCACCCAAGAGGCCATGCTGGCTCGAGAAGTCCGAGAAGACATGAAGATGTACCTCCTCCAGCAGGGGTTGGTTAAGAAAAGTTTGTTTCACGTCCTTATCGGAGTCAATCGCCCACGCGATTATAACGACCTCTTGCACCGTGCCAAAAGGTTCATCGGCTATGAGGAACAGTGCATGCTGACCGACCAAGAAGAAGCAGCACAAGTAAAGGGGTCGGCCCACAAAGAGCCCAAGTCGAAAAAGGAGAGAGATTTTAAGAGTTCGGTAATTAAATACACCAAATACACACCATTGAACACCTCGCGAGCCCGCATCTTGGAAGAATGTCTGCACACGGAGTTTAAGGACGCTGGGATCAAGCTCCTGAACAGGATAAAACAAAGGCCGAACACAGATAAGACAAAGTACTATCGATGGCATCGCAGTAACGGTCCCAATACGGAAGATTGTTTCCAGTTAAAGGATGTCGTCGGGCAGTTGATAAGGCGAGGTAAACTGCAGAAGTATACCCACGAGAAGTTAGGAAGGAAGCGGTTGAGGTCCCCGGCCGCGCGTGTCCACGATGTATCCACAAGTCGAGACCCCAGGCGAAGGGTCGATGACGAAGAGGATCAAACCCAGACCACGACAATCGCCATGGCCATCACTGGAGGACCTAGCAAGCCGGGAGGCCCATCCATCAAAACTGAAAAGAGGAAATTTAAAGACATAGTAGTAGTTGCCGTTAACTCCAGTTACCCTCCTACCAATCATCCGAAGTCAAGTAGACCACCTCTTGCCTTTTATGACGAAGACTTGATAGGAGGTGAGCCCAACAAAGGCATCCCTCTCTTAGTCCGGGAGAAGATGGCAAATGTCGACGTTAGGAGGATCCTTGTCGACCAGGGAAGCTCTTAAAGGACCTCCTCATGAAGCTCACGACAATCATGTATAGAGGATTATTTGATACGTTAAAGCTCTTGAAGGACCTCCTCATTCCCTACGAGGGAATGGACTTGCAAGGATTCAACGGGGCCAAGACGACACCGATAGGATATGTCAAATTAATGGTGACATTTGGCACCTACCCAAAGTCGAAAACGATCAAGGTACAGTTTTGAGTCCTCCCGCACAACTACGACTACAACTGTATCATTGGCAGAGACCTACTCTAGCCAATCTTGGAGCCATGACATCGATAATCCATTTGAAGATGAGATTCCACATCTCGAGCGGGGAGATTGTCATCCTAAATGGTGACCTAGATGCAGTTAGAAGATGTTTTGTGATCAGCCTGAAGAGAACACAGGTTGATCAGATTGGGAAGACGCTAGTGCCCGAGAAACACTCCTCGTCGGCGCACGTCGTGATGTTAACCGATGTCAACCCCCGCTTTGGGGCTAAGGACATTAGGGTCAAAACCAAGGATATAGGCGATCCCTTTGCCAAAGAACTCGCAAAGAAAATTGAGAGACTGATTCCTGATGGTGAGTCCTCCCATGTCCAGATCGAGAAGGATCCATCTCGAACGACAAAAGTAGGGGACGACCTCCTCGAAGAATTGAGGACGAGTTTGGTCAAATTCCTCCAGGACAATGTCGACCTGTCGCTGGGTCGCTAATGAAATGCCTGAGAATATCACCCAATGTAGCATGTCACAAGCTGGCACTCAATCCATCGGCGCGCTAGGTCGCTCAGAGAAGACGCTGACAATCTCCCGAAAAGGCCTAAGCTGCCGAGAAAGCCGTGTCGGACCTAATCAAAGCAAACTTTGTAAAAGAAGCAAAGTACACAACTTGGTTATCAAACGTGGTGCTCATGAAGAAGTCAAACGGGAAGTGGAGGATGTGTGTTGACTACACCGACCTCAACAAAGCATGCCCTAAAGATGCATACCTGCTGCCGAACATCGAAAAGCTCGTCGACAACTCATCTGGTTTTCAGTTCCTATCCTTCATGGATGCCTACTCTGGCTATAACCAGATACCGATGTATGAGCTCGACCAAGAGAAAACAGCTTTTATGACCAAATGTGCCAACTACTATTACAAAGTCATGCCCTTCGGCTTGAAAAATGCAGGTGCCACGTATCAGAGAATGATGAACAAAGTCTTTGAGAAGCAGATCGGAAGACTGCTCGAGGTCTACACGAGTGACATGAAAGTCAAAACTATCCAGGACGAAGACCACGTCACCCACCTCGCTGAAGTTTTCTCCGAACTTTGCAAGCACAACTTGCACTTGAATCCAGATAAGTGTACTTTCGGTGTGAGGGCGGGGAAGTTCCTCGGGTTTTACCTAACCGATAGAGGAATTAAGGCCAATCCAGACAAGTGTCGAGCAATCACTGATATGAAAGAACCGACCTCGAAGAAGGAAATACAGCGATTAACCGGGATGATGGCAGCACTAACTAGGTTCATATCAACTTCGGCTTAGCGTGCACTCCCATTATTCAAGTTGCTCAAAAAGGAGGTCTCTTTCCAGTGGACCCTCGAATACCAAGAGGCTTTCGCCCAGTTGAAAGAAATTATTTCTACTCCGCCAATGTTGAGTCTACCTCAGAAAGGGGAGACCTTATACCTTTATTTGTCCGTGACCGAAGAGGCTCTGAATGCTGTAGTGGTGAGAGAAGACATTGTCGGACAGAAACCGGTATACTTTATCAGCAAAGCCCTTCAGGGGCCCGAACTGCAATATCAGTGAGTCGAGAAGATGGCTTTAGCTCTCGTCGTTTTTGCACGAAGACTTCGCCAGTATTTCCTTTCTCACCGCATCATAGTCAGAACTGATCAGCCAATAAAGCAGATCCTATTCCGACCAGATCTAGTAGGTTGGATGATTAAGTGGTTGATCAAACTTTTCGAATTCAACGTCATCTACGAACCAAGGAAGGCGATTAAAGCCCAGCCACTCGCGGACTTTGTAGCAAAACTCACTCTGAATTCATCTTCGTCCCCAGTAGGCAAGTGGATATTTTTGTCGATGGGTCTTCTAACCCTAAAGGAAGTGGAGCCGGTTTGATCCTGGAGAACGAGGATGGCCTGGTTGTCGAATACTCACTAGCATTTGCCTTTCCGACGTCAAACAACTAGGCCGAATACGAGGTATGCATTGCCGGACAGATATTTGCTAACGAACTTGGTGCGGCACGCATTGTTATTCATTCCAACTCATAGCTCGTAGTCTCACAAGTCAATGGCAGTTACCAAGCTAAGGATCTCTTGCTACAGAGATACCTCACCCAAGTCAAAACTCTGATGAGACGGTTCGTTCAAGTGAGATAGTACACATTTTGAGGAAGCGAGCGTGCAGTCGGCGCAAAGATACCGACCTCACATCGGTCGGTTATCCTAGAGACATTGATCGCTCAGAGTGTTCAGGACTCTATGGCGAAAACACCCGAAATCCCAAAGGAATAACCAAGGGTCACCACCGCGACTTATATGCACAAACTATCAATTTCAAACATCGACTTCGGGGATTCATGGATGACACCGATCTTGAAGCTACTCTATTTGGGAGAAATACCAACAGATCCGAAAGAAGCATCCAAGCTCTGCCGAAGAGCATGCTCATCTTTCATTATTGAAGGGAAATTATATCAGATGGGCTTCTCCATACCCCTACTGAAGTGTCTGGACACCTCAGAAGCACACTATGTGTTGGCTGAAATCCATGAAGGTATATGTTGACAACACTTAGGCAGAAGGGCGTTGGCAAAGAAAACACTGAGGGCATGTTACTATTGGCCGACCATGGAACTCGACGCCAAGGAATACGTGACGAAATGAGACAAGTGCCAGAAACATGCTGATGTCCACATCGCACCTCCTACCGAATTGACTACCCTGTCATCCCTATGGCAATTCGCCTGGTGGGGGGATCGACATTCTGGGCCCATTTCCCCTGGCTCCGGGACAGATCAAATTCTTGGTAGTGGCATTAGACTACTTCACAAAATGGGTCAAAGCCCAGCCTCATACAAAAATAACTGCAAAAAACCTCATCAAATTCTTCAACTCCCAAATCCTCACCAGGTTCGGGATTCCAAAGGTTGTGGTATCCGACAACGGCTCGCAATTCATCGACCAACAGTTTTAGAAAATACTTGCAGACCTCAACGTGAAACACCATTTCACTTGATCGAACATCAACGAACAAGCCGAAGCGACCAATCGCGTAATCTTAAGCGGTCTCGACGGCGCCTCGATGAAGGAAAAGGCCGATGGGTGGACGAATCGCCTCAGGTTCTTTGGGCTGCAGAGCGACTCCACATTCGTCAATAGGAGACACCGTTTCGATTAACTTACGGTCGAAAGCTGTAATTTTGGTTGAGGTCGGCGAATTGAGCTAGAGAACCCTACACCCACCTGAACCGAGGCTGAATTACCAATATCTTTGAGGCGTCTGGGACCTATTAGAAGAAAATTGGGTGATCGCGTGATGAAGACCAAGGAAGCTCAAATGGAGACCATCTAATGGATGCAAGGCCCAATGATGCTCTACAAGGACTTGGAGGCCCAATGGCGAGGTCAAGGACTAAAAAGGCTAAAGAGGCTTTGGACAGAGAAGTCAACTATTTTCTATCTCTCAAAGCAACTCCGAAGGCCCGACTCTCAAGATAGTCCAAATAATCCAAGTCGATGAAGAACCCATTGTGGGGGCATGATATCACCTAGTTGTTCTTTAATTTATTTAAATTAAGAATTTGAACATTTTTAAATTCAGTTTGGTTGTATTTTCCTTTTGGGACATTTTTTGTAATGAGGTCCTATTTGTTTTGGGCTAACTAAGCACATAGGACCTTAGGAAGTGGGCGACTTTGCTAAATTGGGCTTGGCCCATATCTTTGAGCTAGGTTCAGCTTGGAGGAGCTAACTTGCTGACTCCTCCAAGTAGGTTTGGCCGTCACACTCTATTAGGAAAGAAGGGAGGAATTGATTACCATTATGGCTATAAAAAGCCTTTGTACTCTCTAATTCAGCACTTTTGAATCAGATTTTATTTGCACTCCATTGTGAGTTTGTGAGAGCTAAGCCTCTTAGGTTCTTGGGTGAACCATTTCTGATTCTTATCAAGAGCTTCCGTTCTCTTGTGGTGAATCTTCACCGGACTTATCACTCTCTTGAGAGTGTGGCGTCTTCTTTCATTTCTGTCTTAGTTCCATCTTTTTATTTTAATTCTATTCTTTGAGTTCTTTGTTTTTGCGCCATTATTCTTTAAACTTGCACCTTAGCATTTCATTCTTCTTGTACTACTGTTTGTATGCGCCATCATTGATTCAAGAACAAACCTTGTATTTGTTCTTCCTTCTTCAAATAGAAGTGGGCGCTGGTTTGAGGATTAAGGACTCTAATTCCTAAAGTTCTCATTTTTTTTACTCAGTTTTAATCCTTATAACAAGAGTCAATTCGAGGACGGTCCGTTAAAAACTATATGCATCCAACTTGGATCATATCATGTGGTATCTAGAGCCCTAATCCTAGAATTGACAAAGTTCTTGTTTTTTTTGTGTACTGTCTTATTGCGTTCTAACACCAAGCATAGTTGCTTAGTGCCATATCTGTACACATTCTGATCATCTTGATCAGTGCTATTTCCTTGCATTCTGCTCTTTAATTCCAGTCACTTACTTTCCTAGCCTTTAATTTCGTGCCTTTTAATTCTGTCCTCTTTAATTCCAGTTCTTTGTTCTTGTTTTTATTCAAGTAATTTATTCTCTTGTGCAATTTACAGCCTTTAATCCTTTATTTCCATATTTGTTGCTGTTGATGTGTTATAGCACTTGACTTGAAAAGGAAACTTATAATCACATAGTTGGCATCACAATTTTGCAAGATCCAATTTTTAAGTGCACAAAAAAAAAAAAAGCGAGCAGGCGTGAACTATTATTAAAAAAACTATTTTATTTCCGAGAAAAAGCGAAAAAAAGGAGAAAAAGAAAGAAAAAAGGAAAGCTGAAAACACCTTGCACTTAACAAGATTTATTTTGTTGCCTTGGTGGTTTTCATTAAGATTGGTGCTGTAATTCATACCTTTTGCACAATTGTCTTCTCATTCTTCTGGTTCCTTTTTGTCTTCTTTGCATTCCTTTTGAGTTGTACTTTTCCTTGTTAGCTTTTCTTGTTTGTCTTTGTAAATTCTTTTAAGTTTTGTCTAGAGTTTCTTTCCTTTCTTCAGATTCTGAGTGATTAACTCTTGTGAAGGTCGTCACGTGTGAAACGAAACCTTGGTAATTGAAACACGAAAGGGGTTTATTTAAGAACTCAAAGAGACTTGAGGGGTAAAAGGCAAGAGTGAAAACATTATAGAAAAAGCCTACAAAGAGTGAAACACGAGTGATAAATTCAAGAGTGTAAACACGTGAGAAGAGTGGAAAGGGCCTTTATTTTTTTTTCTTTCTTTTGACCAAAAAAAAAAAAGGAGAAACATTCCGAAGATGAGCGGAGGAAGCACACCCCCATCCCCTAGGACAGCCCGATTGATGCAATTCCTAGCCCAAGAGTTAGAAAAAGGGTTAAACCAAGTGCAGGCGAAATTGAACACAAGGTTGGAGGGAAGGAGTAGAGGCTCTCAACATGAGGCCTCACGTGAGGATGAAGATGAATATGATTCGGGTAGGGAAAGGAGACCCAGGAGGGACCATGATCGGAGAAGGAGACATGGGAGGCATGATGATAGGAGACATAGGAGGTATAGGAGTGATGAGAGGGAAGGAGAACTAGGAAGAGTTAAGATCCAAGTACCTTCTTTCAAAGGAAAGAATGACCCTGAAGCCTACCTAGAATGGGAGACCAAAATAGAACAAATATTTTCCTATCACCGTTACAATGAAGAGAGGAAGGTGAAAGTGGCAGCCCTTGAGTTTTCTGATTATGCTCTAATCTGGTGGGACCAAGTACAAAAGGAGAGGGAAAGAAATAGGGATTACCCCGTAGATACTTGGGAGAAGATGAAAACTTTGATGAGGAAAAGGTTTGTACCTTCGTGGTACCACCGGAAGTTACATAATAAACTCCAAAGACTTACCCAAGGAAGTAAGAGTGTGGATGAGTACCATAAGGAGATGGAGGTGGCCTTGGTAAGGGCAAACATCAATGAAGACAGGGAGGCTACCATGTCCCGTTTCCTTCACGGCCTAAACCGTGAGATAGGAGACATTGTGGAGTTGCATCATTATGAAGAGCTTGAAGAGTTGGTCCACCAAGCCATAAAGGTGCAACAACAACTCAAGAGGAAGGCATGGAGGAAATCTCCCTCCACCTTTAAAACCCTTGCTTGGAAGGATAAGCAACCCAAGGAGGTTTCCTCTACACAACCTAAGGAAGGTATGAACTCTAAAAACTCTAAAACTTTTCCTTCCACTAACGCTTCTTCTTCTGTTTCTAAGCACAGGGACATTAAGTGTTTCAAATGTTTGGGAAAAGGCCATCTGGCCTATGAGTGCCCAAACAAAAGGACGATGACCATGAAAGGGGGGTATACTTCTAGTGAGTCATGTAAGGGCTCCCCTGCCGAAAGTGAGAAAGAAGAAGAGTGTGAAACCTTAGCTCATGATGGTGACTTGCTAATGATAAGGAGACTCTTAGGGAGTCAAATTGTGCCAAATGAGCTAGACCAAAGGGAAAACATTTTCCATACAAGGTGCATCATACAAGGAAAGGTCTGCTCTTAATCATTGATGGGGGAAGTTGCACAAATGTGGCCAACACTCGTTTGGTAAGAAAACTTGAACTTCAAACTATTCCCCATCCCAGGCCATACAACCTTCAATGGTTGAGTGAGAATGGTGAGTTACTAGTCAATCAGCAAGTGTTGGTAAGTTTGTCCATTGGTAAATATCAAGATGATGTCTTATGTGATGTTGTCCCTATGGAGGCTGACCATGTTTTACTTGGTAGGCCTTGGCAGTTTGATAAACGTGCTATTCATTATGGTTTTACTAATAAATACTTTTTTGTGCATGATTCTTTGAAAATTACCCTTGTGCCTTTGACTCCTAAACAGGTTTGTGAAGACCAAGTGGCGCTAAGACTTAGGAGAGAAGACAAGAAGGCCACAAAGGGAAAGTCAAATGGGGAAAAGAAAAGTGGAGATCAAAAAAATATTGAGTGTTTAATTGCCAGGGAGAGTGAGATAAAGAGGGCTTGCTTTACAAAGCAAGAGATGTACATTTGTGTGTACAAGGATTTATATTTGAATCATTACTCTAACCCTCTACCTAGTGAGGTAGAGTCTCTTTTGCAGGATTTTGAAGATGTTTTCCCAAAAAGTGTTCCTCCCGGACTACCTCCTTTAAGGGGTATTGAGCATCAAATGGATTTCATCCCGGGAGCCTCTTTGCCTAATAGGACCGCCTATAGGACCAATCCTGAGGAAACAAAGGAAATTCAGAAGCAAGTGGAGGAGTTGCTCCAAAAAGGTTAGGTAAGAGAAAGCTTAAGTCCTTGTGTCGTTCCCGTTATTCTTGTCCCTAAAAAGGACGGCACTTGGCGCATGTGTACTGATTGTAGGGCTGTAAATAATATCACTGTAAAATATAGACACCCCATCCCTAGGCTAGATGATATGCTTGATGAATTGCATGGTGCTTGTTATTTTTCTAAGGTTGACTTGAAGAGTGGGTACCATCAAATTAGGATGAGGGAAGGGGATGAGTGGAAGACAGCCTTTAAGACTAAGCATGGATTGTATGAATGGTTGGTAATGTCTTTTGGACTTACAAATGCGCCTAGTACCTTCATGAGGTTGATGAACCATGTTTTGAGAGAGTTTCTAGGCAAGTTTGTAGTGGTGTACTTTGATGACATTCTGATCTATAGCATAACCTTAGATGAGCACCTAGAACACCTTAGGGCTGTGATGAATGTGCTTAGGAAAGAGAAGTTGTATGCTAATTTAGAGAAGTGTGTTTTTTGTACCGACCATGTGGTGTTTTTAGGCTTTGTTGTAAGTGCTAAAGGAGTACAAGTGGATGAAGAAAAGATTAAAGCCATTAGGGAGTGGCCTACCCCTAAGTCAGTGAGTGAGGTGAGAAGCTTCCATGGGCTAGCTAGTTTCTATAGAAGGTTCGTAAAGGATTTTAGCACCATAGCTGCCCCTTTGAATGAGGTCTTGAAGAAGAATGTGAGCTTTAAGTGGGGGGAAGCACAAGAGAGAAGCTTTAACACGCTTAAGGAAAAACTCACTCATGCGCCCATACTTGCATTGCCTGATTTTTCTATGTCATTTGAACTTGAGTGTGATGCATCTAATGTGGGTGTTGGGGCTGTTTTACTTCAGGGGGGTCATCCAATTGCATACTTTAGTGAAAAATTGCATGGTGCTATTTTGAACTATTCAACTTATGATAAAGAGTTGTATGCACTTATAAGGGCTTTGCACACTTGGCAGCACTATCTTTTGCTAAAGGAATTTGTAATTCATAGTGATCATGAGTCACTAAAATATTTGAAAGGGCAAGGTAAGCTTAATAAAAGGCATGCCAAATGGGTAGAATTTCTTGAACAATTTCCCTATGTGATCAAGCACAAGCAAGGTAAGGTGAATGTGGTGGCCGATGCACTCTCAAGAAGGTATACCTTACTTTCCACTCTTGAAACAAAAATGTTTGGTTTTGAACACATAAAGGAGCTGTATGTGCATGATGATGATTTCTCCAAAGTATATGTTGTTTGTGAAAAGGGGGCGCATAATGGGTTCTTTAGGCATGATGGGTTTCTATTCAAGGAAAAATATTTGTGTGTGCCTAAATGTTCGTTGCGTGAACTCTTACTTAGGGAAGCACATGAGGGGGGACTAATGGGTCATTTTGGGATCCAAAAGACTTTGGACATATTGCATGGGCATTTTTATTGGCCTGGCATGAAGCATGATGTGCATAGAATTTGTGATAGATGCATTGTTTGTAAAAGAGCCAAGTCAAAGGTAATGCCCCATGGACTTTATACCCCCTAACCTATCCCAGATTCTCCTTGGATTGACTTGTCTATGGACTTTGTGCTAGGTCTTCCCCGCTCCAAGAGGGGGAGAGACTCAATTTTTGTGGTTGTTGACAGGTTCTCCAAGATGGCCCACTTTATTCCTTGTCATAAGGTGGATGACGCCACTCATGTGGCAGACTTGTTCTTCAAGGAAATTGTAAGGCTACATGGGATGCCCAAGAGCATAGTCTCGATAGGGACTCTAAGTTCCTCGATCACTTTTGGAGGACCCTTTGGAACAAATTGGGGACTAAGCTATTATTTTCTACCACTTGCCACCCACAAACCGATGGGCAAACCGAGGTGGTGAATAGAACCCTATCGACCTTCTTTGCGGTCAATCATCAAGAGGAACGTCAAAACATGGGAAGAATGCTTACCCCTTGTTGAATTTTCTTATAATAGGGCTGTTCATTCTACCACTAGTTTTTCTCCTTTTGAAATTGTGTATGGATTTAATCCCCTCACACCCCTTGATTTACTGCCTCTACCTGATATTTTTTCTTTGAATCATAGGGACGGGAAGGCGAAGGCAGAATATGTGAGGAAGCTCCATGAGAAAGCGAAGTCCCAAATTGAAAAGAAGATGGAGCAATATGCTAGGCTAGCCAACAAAGGAAGAAAAAGAGTTGTCTTTGAACCTGGAGATTGGATCTGGGTACATATGAGGAAGGAAAGGTTTCCTTCACAGAGGAAATCTAAGCTCTCACCTAGAGGAGAAGGTCCCTTCCAAATCGTGAAGAGGATCAATGATAATGCCTACAAAGTTGACCTACCAGGTGAGTATGGCATTAGTGCAACATTTAATGTGGCTGACTTAATTCCTTTTGATGTAGGTGATGAAGGATCAAATTCGAGGACGAATTCTTTTGAAGGGGGAGAGCATGATGAAGACCAAGGAAGCTCAAATGGAGACCATCCAATGGATGCAAGGCCCAATGATGCTCTACAAGGACTTGGAGGCCCAATGACAAGGTCAAGGACTAAAAAGGCTAAAGAGGCTTTGGACAAAGAAGTCAACTATTTTCTATCTCTCAAAGCAACTCCCGAAGGCCCGACTCTCAAGATAGTCAAAATAATCCAATTCGATGAAGAACCCATTGTGGGGGCATGATATCACCTAGTTGGTCTTTAATTTATTTAAATTAAGAATTTGAACATTTTTAAATTCAGTTTGGTTGTATTTTCCTTTTGGGATATTTTTTTTGTAATGAGGTCCTATTTGTTTTGGGCTAACTAAGCACATAGGACCTTAGGAAGTGGGCAGCTTTGCTAAATTGGGCTTGGCCCATATCTTTGAGCTAGGTTCAGCTTGGAGGGCGCTAACTTGCTGACTCCTCCAAGTAGGTTTGGCCGTCACACTCTATTTAAAGACATAGTAGTAGTTGCCGTTAACTCCAGTTACCCTCCTACCAATCATCCGAAGTCAAGTAGACCACCTCTTGCCTTTTATGACGAAGACTTGATAGGAGGTGAGCCCAACAAAGGCATCCCTCTCTTAGTCGGGGAGAAGATGGCAAATGTCGACGTTAGGAGGATCCTTGTCGACCAGGGAAGCTCTTGAAGGACCTCCTCATGAAGCTCACGACAATCATGTATAGAGGATTATTTGATACGTTAAAGCTCTTGAAGGACCTCCTCATTCCCTACGAGGGAATGGACTTGCAAGGATTCAACGGGGCCAAGACGACACCGATAGGATATGTCAAATTAATGGTGACATTTGGCACCTACCCAAAGTCGAAAACGATCAAGGTACAGTTTTGAGTCCTCCCGCACAACTACGACTACAACTGTATCATTGGCAGAGACCTACTCTAGCCAATCTTGGAGCCATGACATCGATAATCCATTTGAAGATGAGATTCCACATCTCGAGCGGGGAGATTGTCATCCTAAATGGTGACCTAGATGCAGTTAGAAGATGTTTTGTGATCAGCCTGAAGAGAACACAGGTTGATCAGATTGGGAAGACGCTAGTGCCCGAGAAACACTCCTCGTCGGCGCACGTCGTGATGTTAACCGATGTCAACCCCCGCTTTGGGGCTAAGGACATTAGGGTCAAAACCAAGGATATAGGCGATCCCTTTGCCAAAGAACTCGCAAAGAAAATTGAGAGACTGATTCCTGATGGTGAGTCCTCCCATGTCCAGATCGAGAAGGATCCATCTCGAACGACAAAAGTAGGGGACGACCTCCTCGAAGAATTGAGGACGAGTTTGGTCAAATTCCTCCAGGACAATGTCGACCTATTCGCCTGGACTGCTAATGAAATGCACAGAATATCACCCAATGTAGCATGTCACAAGCTGGCACTCAATCCATCGGCGCGCTGGGTCGCTCAGAGAAGACGCTGACAATCTCCCGAAAAGGCCTAAGCTGCCGAGAAAGCCGTGTCGGACCTAATCAAAGCAAACTTTGTAAAAGAAGCAAAGTACACAACTTGGTTATCAAACGTGGTGCTCATGAAGAAGTCAAACGGGAAGTGGAGGATGTGTGTTGACTACACCGACCTCAACAAAGCATGCCCTAAAGATGCATACCTGCTGCCGAACATCGAAAAGCTCGTCGACAACTCATCTGGTTTTCAGTTCCTATCCTTCATGGATGCCTACTCTGGCTATAACCAGATACCGATGTATGAGCTCGACCAAGAGAAAACAGCTTTTATGACCAAATGTGCCAACTACTATTACAAAGTCATGCCCTTCGGCTTGAAAAATGCAGGTGCCACGTATCAGAGAATGATGAACAAAGTCTTTGAGAAGCAGATCGGAAGACTGCTCGAGGTCTACACGAGTGACATGAAAGTCAAAACTATCCAGGACGAAGACCACGTCACCCACCTCGCTGAAGTTTTCTCCGAACTTCGCAAGCACAACTTGCACTTGAATCCAGATAAGTGTACTTTCGGTGTGAGGGCGGGGAAGTTCCTCGGGTTTTACCTAACCGATAGAGGAATTAAGGCCAATCCAGACAAGTGTCGAGCAATCACTGATATGAAAGAACCGACCTCGAAGAAGGAAATACAGCGATTAACCGGGATGATGGCAGCACTAACTAGGTTCATATCAACTTCGGCTTAGCGTGCACTCCCATTATTCAAGTTGCTCAAAAAGGAGGTCTCTTTCCAGTGGACCCTCGAATACCAAGAGGTTTTCGCCCAGTTGAAAGAAATTATTTCTACTCCGCCAATGTTGAGTCTACCTCAGAAAGGGGAGACCTTATACCTTTATTTGTCCGTGACCGAAGAGGCTCTCAATGCTGTAGTGGTGAGAGAAGACATAGCCGGACAGAAACTGGTATACTTTATCAGCAAAGCCCTTCAGGGGCCCGAACTGCAATATCTGCGAGTCGAGAAGATGGCTTTAGCTCTCGTCGTTTTTGCACGAAGACTTCGCCAGTATTTCCTTTCTCACCGCATCATAGTCAGAACTGATCAGCCAATAAAGCAGATCTTATTCCGACCAGATCTAGTAGGTTGGATGATTAAGTGGTTGATCAAACTTTTCGAATTCAACGTCATCTACGAACCAAGGAAGGCGATTAAAGCCCAGCCACTCGCGAACTTTGTAGCAAAACTCACTCTGAATTCATCTTCGTCCCCAGTAGGCAAGTGGATATTTTTTGTCGATGGGTCTTCTAACCCTAAAGGAAGTGGAGCCGGTTTGATCCTGGAGAACGAGGATGGCCTGGTTGTCGAATACTCACTAGCATTTGCCTTTCCGACGTCAAACAACTAGGCCGAATACGAGGCATGCATTGCCGGACAGATATTTGCTAACGAACTTGGTGCGGCACGCATTGTTATTCATTCCAACTCATAGCTCGTAGTCTCACAAGTCAATGGCAGTTACCAAGCTAAGGATCTCTTGCTACAGAGATACCTCACCCAAGTCAAAACTCTGATGAGACGGTTCGTTCAAGCTGAGATAGTACACATTTTGAGGGAGCAGAACGTACGAGTCGGCGCAAAGATACCGACCTCACATCGGTCAGTTATCCTAGAGACATTGATCGCTCCGAGTGTTCAGGACTCTATGGCCGAAAACACCCCCGAAATCCCAAAGGAATAACCAAGGGTCACCACCGCGACTTATATGCACAGCCTATCAATTTCAAACATCGACTTCGGGGATTCATGGATGACACCGATCTTGAAGCTACTCTATTTGGGAGAAATACCAACAGATCCGAAAGAAGCATCCAAGCTCTGCCGAAGAGCATGCTCATCTTTCATTATTGAAGGGAAATTATATCAGATGGGCTTCTCCATACCCCTACTGAAGTGTCTGGACACCTCAGAAGCACACTATGTGTTGGCTGAAATCCACGAAGGTATATGTTGACAACACTTAGGCAGAAGGGCGTTGGCAAAGAAAACACTGAGGGCATGTTACTATTGGCCGACCATGGAACTCGACGCCAAGGAATACGTGACGAAATGAGACAAGTGCCAGAAACATGCTGATGTCCACATCGCACCTCCTACCGAATTGACTACCCTGTCATCCCTATGGCAATTCGCCTGGTGGGGGGATCGACATTCTGGGCCCATTTCCCCTGGCTCCGGGACAGATCAAATTCTTGGTAGTGGCGTTAGACTACTTCACAAAATGGGTCAAAGCCCAGCCTCATACAAAAATAACTGCAAAAAACCTCATCAAATTCTTCAACTCCCAAATCCTCACCAGGTTCGGGATTCCAAAGGTTGTGGTATCCGACAACGGCTCGCAATTCATCGACCAACAGTTTTAGAAAATACTTGCAGACCTCAACGTGAAACACCATTTCACTTCGGTCGAACATCAACGAACAAGCCGAAGCAGCCAATCGCGTAATCTTAAGCGGTCTCCGACGACGCCTCGATGAAGGAAAAGGCCGATGGGTGGACGAACTGCCTCAGGTTCTTTGGGCCTGCAGAACGACTCCACATTCGTCAATAGGAGAGACACCGTTTCGATTAACTTACGGGTCGAAAGCTGTAATTTTGGTTGAGGTCGGCGAATTGAGCTAGAGAACCCTACACCCACCTGAACCGAGGCTGAATTACCAATATCTTCGAGACGTGCCGGACCTATTAGAAGAAAATTGGGTGATCGCGTGATGAAGACCAAGGAAGCTCAAATGGAGACCATCTAATGGATGCAAGGCCCAATGATGCTCTACAAGGACTTGGAGGCCCAATGACGAGGTCAAGGACTAAAAAGGCTAAAGAGGCTTTGGACAGAGAAGTCAACTATTTTCTATCTCTCAAAGCAACTCCCGAAGGCCCGACTCTCAAGATAGTCCAAATAATCCAAGTCGATGAAGAACCCATTGTGGGGGCATGATATCACCTAGTTGTTCTTTAATTTATTTAAATTAAGAATTTGAACATTTTTAAATTCAGTTTGGTTGTATTTTCCTTTTGGGACATTTTTTTTGTAATGAGGTCCTATTTGTTTTGGGCTAACTAAGCATATAGGACCTTAGGAAGTGGGCAACTTTGCTAAATTGGGCTTGGCCCATATCTTTGAGCTAGGTTCAGCTTGGAGGGCGCTAACTTGCTGACTCCTCCAAGTAGGTTTGGCCGTCACACTCTATTAGGAAAGAAGGGAGGGAATTGATTACCATTATGGCTATAAAAAGCCTTTGTACTCTCCTAATTCAGGACTTTTGAATCAGATTTTATTTGCACTCCATTGTGAGTTTGTGAGAGCTAAGCCTCTTAGGTTCTTGGGTGAACCATTTCTGATTCTTATCAAGAGCTTCCGTTCTCTTGTGGCGAATCTTCACCGGACTTATCACTCTCTTGAGAGTGTGGCGTCTTCTTTCATTTCTGTCTTAGTTCCATCTTTTTATTTTAATTCTATTCTTTGAGTTCTTTGTTTTTGTGCCATTATTCTTTAAACTTGCACCTTAGCATTTCATTCTTCTTGTACTCTTTTGTTTGTATGCGCCATCATTGATTCAAGAACAAACCTTGTATTTGTTCTTCCTTCTTCAAATAGAAGTGGGCGCTGGCTTGAGGATTAAGGACTCTAATTCCTAAAGTTCTCATTTTTTTTACTCAGTTTTAATCCTTATAACAAGAGTCAATTCGAGGACGGTCCGTTAAAAACTATATGCATCCAACTTGGATCATATCATCGCGGCACTGAATGAAGCCACTGTCAACCAGCGCATAGCTGCGAGATACAACCACTGCGTGGTTCCACGAGACTTCACCATAGGAGGCCTCGTTCTCTGAAGAGCTGATGTCAGATTGAAGAACGCCGTGCAAAGGAAGCAAGCTCTGAATTGGGAAGGACCTTATCCGGTCACTGCAAAGACCGGTACAGGGGCCTATTACCTCGAAGATCTCCAAGGAAGGGCTATCGCCCGAACCTAGAATGCGACAAAGCTCCGAAAGTACTACAGTTGAATCCAGTCTCTACGACCAGGATCAATCGATGATAATACCTCACCGAGAACACTCTTGTGTTCTGAACAACTTTGGACTATCCAATGTCGAAGTTTAATTAAATCGTTTACAGTTTTCCTGCAAATTGTAATTTGACATCAATTTCTAGTGCAAGTTACGTAAGTTTACGCTTCTAATGTTATTTCTTGTGTTAGGGAAAGAGATATAATGGCCGGTTAGTACACTGATAAACGCCAAACTCTACACCTCGATACATGCATCAAAAGATTTCTGGAAAATTTACATTGCCCCCAAGTGTCATCGACAACACCTTTTCTGGCAAACGACGCCAAAGTTCTCAACTCCCAGCACATGCTACGAAGGAATTCGGGAAGTAAACAACACTCCCGAAGATCCTCGCAAGCGGCGTGAACGTGAACACAAGAGGGGGGTTGAATTGAGTTGAAAACTTTTCACAAACCTTAAGTTAAAAACACTTTTGAACACTTGATTTTAAATCTATTTGCTATCGGATGCTGGAGTATGACCAGATGCTGGAAATACAATTTATGAAAACTTGTTTTTCTTAGCAAGATAAGAATAAATGTAAAGCAGTAAAGCAAGAGACACAGTGATTTATAATAGTTTACCACCAACCTGGTAGCTACGTCTAGTCCCTTCGTTCCTGAAGGATTTTCCACTATAATCAACTGATTACAAATTTTCTTAAGAGTATTATACTATCACAAACTTGACAATACTCTTAACTTCTCAAAACGACTCAGTACGTTCGAGCCTTTGAGGAATCAAGCCTTAACTAGGCAATACAACTTTCACAAAGTATCTTTGAATACAATCAAATAACTCTCACAGAGAGGATGAAAAGATTAAGCTTAAAACAATAACTTTCTAAAAGAAAGAATGTCAGACGATGAGGTTTAGATCTTGGTGTCCAGAAACTTGGCACGAAATTTGATTGTTCACTTGAGTAATAGCTCTTTCAGAATATAGTTTCTAGCAGTTTTTGGCAGCCTTCTTCAATGAATACCTTGGGGTGTTTATAGGATTCCTTGAAGTGTATTACCATTGCAGTAAATTTCAGCTCCATATCATTGAGTAAGGTAATTTGAAATGTTGTCCTTTTCTTCATTTCCAGAGAATATCAGAATAGTAGACATTACCATTTTTACACTATCTGCTTTTCACAATTGCCTTGTGCAATTTTGTCTTATACTAAAGGTGTCACCTTTGATATCTCGTACAACAAAGTGAGCGCACAAAATCAAATTAGAATTTCGTTCCAAAATAGCTGAGGTGAAGAGCAAAAATGTGACCATCACGTGATTCATTAATAGACCAGATGTTCGCTCAGAACAATAGACGGACGCTCGCAACAATTGAGTAATCCACGTGTCAAAGATAACACTACCGGATGCTCGCTTTAGACAAGACGCTGGTGTGAACTGGATGAAAAACACATGGAATGTATTCAAACTCTTGTGAATTTCTTCTTCTTGCTTGAGTGAGTTATAAAACATGAGTAATTTTAATACCTGCACACTCCAAGACTTATCAGAAGATAAATTGTTCACTTGCAAATACTTTGTTATCATCAAAATCAATGAGGGTCTAAACTTCTCAACCGTTTAGGTTCCAACAATCTCCCCCTTTTTGATGATGATAAATATCCAATGTTTATGAACAATTTAATTTCAAAAATAATTTCAAGGGTCTCCCCTAGAGTTCAACAACTCAGATATAATTAAATATTTCAGGTATCAAAGCAATTTATAATAATCAGAGCGTTTGTGTGATCGCAAAATGCATACAAGTATCAGAACATATATTCAATTAGGCGTTGGGATCAGATGCTGAGATCATTATACCAATAATGAATATACTTAAGCAATTATTGAGGATCAGATGCTGAAATTCATTGTACCAATTATAATAAAAATGTGCCAACAGATATTAATGAGTATCAAAGCACCAGACAATGAATATCAATGAGTATCAGAGCAACATATCTTAATAAGTATCAGAGAAATTCAAAGATATGCTATGTATGATTTATGCATGAAATGTGTAATACTTCAGTGTCTTCAACGTGTTCATCAGACTTTTCTTTTACTCCCTCTTTTGTCATCAGACAAAAAGAGTGTAAAACACATCATAGTCAAAACAATAAGTAATAATACTAGAAAAATTTGAAGATAAAGATCAGAGCAATTCAAAATATAATTGTATCAAGTGCAAAAATAGATAATTGTACCAAAAATTAACACACAATACAAAAAAAAATTAAAAAGAATGTTTTTAAGGGTTTGGTGGAGGAGGAGAAAGGAGCTGATTGAAGCATTCCAAGAGGAGATTCACAATGCTTTCCAACTGATGCACTTTCTGATTTGTAGCCATAATGGCTTCAAATTCAGCTCTTGGCAAGACGACAACATCATCATTTGTAGCAGCAGAAGAAGGTTCAGCTTCTGGAACAGGTTCAGCGATAACAACCCTTTGCAACTTCAGCTTCTGATGATGCTCTGCTAACACTGCCTGTGACAAACTCAATTTCCTTTCCTTTCTATCTTGTGCCCTCTGGAAGGAATCATCATTTGGTAAGCTCCATTTGATAATTTTTTTCAACTTCTGTTTCTCAAGTTCCATAGTCCATTCCCATCTATGCACAATCTCAGGGTATAGCATACTCATAAAGATAGTTTCCCTGTGCTTAAACAAATCTTCTACATATGCATTCAATTTTGCAAATGCAGCTTCTCCAAAATTGCATCTTATCTAAGCTCCCATATCTTCAAGAATAAAGTTGATGCCTTCATTTTCAGCCAGATACAACCTATGTAGATTCTCTTTATCATCTTCTTCAATATTAAGAGGCCTAAAATGAGGTACAATGGTTTTGTCTTTCCAAGACATAGGCATTTGACTCGAACAGAATCCAATGTCAAAATGTTTGCAAATAACAGCCCATTGATCTTCCATTTTCATAACACTTAGAGGCCTAATAATAAAACACATAAACATGTCATCAAAATAAGCGAGGTTTGTGTCTGTTACCCTGCTGATAGAGCCAACAGTAGGGATGGTTGCCTTTTCTACGTTAGAGAAGCCAGAAGAACCAGTTTTCCAAGCATCTCTCTTGAGAAGGTTCAGATACACACGCCGAGCATGGTCTTCAGATATCTTCTTAACCGAAAGCTCAGAGAATGCTTTGACATCGTATTTCCTAGGAGCTTCTTCATACTCCTTGAGACCAATAGATTTTGGAAGTTTACCAGGAGCTGGTTGCTTCCTTTTATCAGGGATAGACCAGGGTAGCCACCTTTGCCTATCAAGCAAAATCTTTACAGATACTGAAGTGCGGTCTCTGTATTGATGAATTAGCTCAAGTTTTTTCATCTCCAGGCAGTGAGCCATGAATGCCATTTCTTCATCTGTAATCCATCTTCCGCATTCCTCCAGAGTGAAAGGTTTATGTTGTGGCAGAACATGAGGAAGATCAACAGAGAAAGGAATATTTCCTCTATTTGAAAGAGGTCTTAACCTTCCACCAAAAGACATTTCCACTTTTTCATCATTTTCAGAGACAGTGAGGTGTGAACGAGGGGCAATCTCCAGTCTTGCAACCCCAAAGGTGAATGTCTTCAAGTGCCACAGAGAAGGGTGATCATAGATGGAATAATACACTTCTTCTCTTACAAACCATGGTTTGTTTATATGGGACACATATTTCTTAGCACAATAGTATGAGGTAGGTTTGAGAGTGAAAGAGAGTGGGACAGGGGAAGTCACCTTGACTTTGTAGGTTTTAGGTTTGTTTGGAGGGATTTTGTAAAATAGGCTGAAAGGGTGAGAGTGGAGTGATGAAATGTATGTAGTGAGGGATGTGTTTGATGAGGGTTGTGGTGAGGGAAATGTAAGTGTTCTTGATTTTATGGTTAATTGGGAGGTTTATGGTTCGGTTGATGGAGGTTGTTGAGTGATAAGGGCAGTGGTTTGAGATTTGGTTTTTGTGGTTTTCTTGGCTAGTGTTTTGGACGGTGATGGTTGTGTGGAGTGTGTTTGTGGTGATGAAACAGAGAGTGGTGGTGCAGGAATTGTGTCATCAGAACCAAAGGCAGTAATGGAATCATCAATGGTAAAATCCAGTACCTTTGGGTTAAGCTCAGAGTGCTTAACCAATCTCTTTCTTTTTCTTTGTGGGGCAGCAGCAGGAGGAGGAGGTGGAGGAACATGCTTCCTAGGGCCAGATGCTAAAACAAGTTTTTCAGCTTTTGCCTTTCTCTTCTTCTCCATTATTTTTCTGATGGGGACCCGGTCCTCATCTACTTCTGATTCAGTTCTATCTTCTGGTGCAGGAGGCACCTTCTGCTTTTTGCTTCTTGTCTCCCTTGTTGGAGACTCACCGGTTCTTTTCACACCAGTCATTGAGCTTCTGGTGGTTTTCTTTAGACCTTCAACAATAGCAGCACCAGTTTCTTCTTCTTGTTCCTTTTTCATCTTCTTGATCATATCAGCATTGATCAATTTCATTCTCACCAAGCTATTTACGCCAAAAACATCAGGGCGAACAACAGCACCAACTCCAAAATACTTATCCCTTTCTTCTTTGTTTGTCAAAGCAACAAGCCTTCTAGCAATTCCATCCTTGACCATCATTGTAATAAGAAGAACTCCATAAGGAATAACCTTGATAATGTTCTTCTTGTCAGCAGAAACCTTTCTTGAACCAACAATTGCATTGATAATATTGTTGTGAATTAACCTAGGCAAGTTGATTTTGTGACCAGCCATATAATTTCTCATAATGAACTTCTGCTCGTAGTTCACTATGTCACTTGACCCAGCCTTCAAAATGACACTCTTAGCAATAATCTTGTGTAAAACTCTGTAATGACTTTTCAAGTCCTTGGCCGTAGGAGTTACATTGTCTTCTTTCAATTGGCAATAGTTTTCGAATAGAGCCTCGTTGACGTTTTCCATTCCCCTAAAAGCATCTTCCCAACCAACATAGTAACTAATGCCTTCACAGGGGCACTTAATCATTTCAGCAATGGTGCTTATGGTGAACACTAACTTGAATCCTCTAATATGACCTTCAATGATTCCACCCGGAAGCACATGAGCGTTTCCCCAAAATTCCTTGATGGCATAAGTCATAACTTCAACTGGTTCCCAAAGGAAGTACTAGTTTTTCCAACCCAGATTGTTCAAACCTTCATCGAAGTTAAAACCATAGAGCTTGAACTTCTCCAAATCAATCTTGTTCTCATTCATAAGCCTTGCTTCGTTCATGATGTCGTAGATAGCAGAGTATTGTCCGATCTTAACATTATTCATGGTTGCAGTTGAGGAGTAGGTGATGGAGGTTTAGGGTTTCAGGAATCACACAGAGAGAGACAGAGACAGAGACAAAACAGTTTTCGCAGACAAAACAGAGTGAGTGTGGAGCGAAAGGATTTGGAGTAGTGGGAAAGTTTTGATAAAATAGTTCAGTTACTTTTTCAGAAAACTCTTCAAATTTTCTCTGAATAAAAAATAAATCAGAAAGAAAATAAAATAAAGATTCCCCTTTCCATTAAATGCAGTTGCCAAAATAAAGTTAAAATCAAGAAAAATATTTTATTGAAAACCTAAATAATAATGACTCAGAGTAGGTGTGATGAGACGCTTAAGTCCCACACGCGCATGACACGTGTGTGCTCGGACGCACGCAAACGAATTCACCGGACGCTGAGTTATGTGATGTGAATGACATATCATATGTGTACACGTGTAAATGCTTATGTCATACCAGATGCTGAATGATGCATATCATAAGACGCTGAGATTAATCATTCTTCTATAAGATAGAAATTTAAGTTTCTTCTTATAAAATTGAATCTATCTTCAGCAAGGGGTTTTGTAAAGATGTCAGCCCACTGATGATTAGTGTCTACAATTTATTTCAAGAATACCCTTCTGAACATAGTCTCTTATGAAGTGATGTTTAATCTCAATGTGCTTTGCTTTAGAATGCAATATTGGATTCTTAATAAGACAAATTACAGATGTATTATCACAAAAGATAGGAATGTTACTCTCTATTATCAAGTAGTCTTCAAGTTGATATTTCATCCACAAAATTTGAGAGCTACAACTTGCTGCTGAGATGTATTCAGCTTCTACTGTTGAGAGTGCAATCGTGCTTTACCTTTTGCTTGACCAAGACACAAGATTTGCTCCAAGGAATTGGCGGCCTCCACTCGTGCTTTTTCTTTCAATTCGGTCTCCAGCAAAGTTAGCATCACAAAAACCTACTAACTTGTAATCTTTTGATTTCTTATACAACAAACCAAGATTAGTAGATCCTTGCAAATATCTAAAAATTCTTTTAACAGCACTCAAGTGTGATTATCTAGGATCAGATTGAAATCTAGCACACAGGCAGACGCTGAACATAATATCAGGTCTTGAAGCAGTAAGATAAAGTAGAGATCCAATCATACCTCTGTATATTTTCTGATCTACCTTCTTACCAGTTTCATCTTTACCAAGAATACATGTAGGATGCATAGGTGTGCTCATTGGCTTGCAATCCACCATCTTGAATTTCTTTAGCAATTCCTTAATGTATTTGCTTTGATGTATATAAATACCATCATTGCATTGCTTAATTTGAATTCCAAGGAAAAACTTTAATTCACCCATCATGCTCATTTCAAATTCAACCTGCATTAGCTTAGAAAATTCTTTGCAAAGGCTTTCATTAGTAGCTCCAAATATAATATCATCAACATAAATTTGAACAAGTATAAAATGCTTGTTTGATATTTTTCTAAATAGAGTAGTGTCTACTTGACCTCTGGTAAAACCAATTTTCATCAAAAAGGAACTTAGTTTACCATACCAAGCTCAAGGAGCTTGCTTAAGACCATACAGAGCCTTTTTAAGCTTAAAGACATGTTCTGGAAATTCAATGTCTTCAAAACCAGGATGTTGTTTCACAAGACTTCCTCAGTTATAAAACCATTCAAGAAAGCACTTTTCACATCCATTTGATAAAGAATTATCTCATGGTGTGCAACAAATAAAAGTAAAATGCGAATAGCTTCTAACCTTGCAACAGGTGCAAAAGTTTCTGTAAAATCAATACCTTCTTGTGAGTAACCTTTAGCAACTAATTTTGCTTTGTTTCTCACTACCTTCCCGTCTTCATCAAGCTTCTTTCTAAATACTCATTTAGTACTAATAGCTTGCTTATCTTCTGGTAAAGTGACTAATTTCCACACATCATTTCTTTGGAACTGATTCAACTCTTCTTGCATAGCCAGAATCCAACGTTCATCTTCCAATGCTTGATCAATCGTCTTAGGTTTCATTTCAGAGAGAAGCACAATATATGCATGCTCTTTGAAAGAGGATCTGGTTCTTACTCTATCTCCAAATTCTCCTATGATTTGATCTTTAGGATGATTGGTTTTGTATCTCCAACTTTTCTGATTTCAGCTTCTGCTTGAGTAGAATCCTGTGTCTGGTCACCACCAGATGCTGAAGATGCAGGTTCATAGTTTGTTGTACCACCAATAACTAAATCTGAAAATAATTCATCTAGCTCTGACATGGCAGTGTCAGGCTTCTTGTCATCAAACTTGACATGAATGGATTCTTCCACCATCAAAGTTTATTTATTGTATATTCTAAAAGCTTTAGATCTTTCAGAGTATCCTAAAAAGATTCCTTTGTCAGCTTTGGAATCAAACTTACCAAGTTGATCCTTGGTATTCAGAATATAACATATGCAACCAAAAGGATGGAAATAAGATATGTTTGGTTTTCTACCTTTTCATAGTTCATATGGAGTCTTCTTTAAAATAGGTCTAATAAGAATTCTATTTTGAATATAATAAGCTGTGTTTATTGCTTCTGGCCGAAAATGTTTTGCAATATCAGCTTCATTGATCATGGTTCTGGCCGTTTCTTAGAGGGACCTATTTTTCCTTTTTACAACACCATTTTGTTGTGGTGTTCTAGGAGAGGAGAAATTGTGGGAGATGCTATTTTCTTCACAAAATTTTTGAAAGCTTTCATTTACAAATTCTCCCCCATGATCACTTCTAATTGAAGAAATACAAATTCCTTTTTCATTTTGAACTGATTTGTAGAAAATAGTAAATATCTTGAATGACTCATCCTTGTGGGTAAGGAATCTAACCCATGTCCATCTAGTAAAATCATCAACAATGGCTAACCCATATTTCTTTCCAATTAAAGAGGTTGTCCTTGTTGGACCAAAAAGATCAAGATGCAAAAGCTCAAGTGGTCTAGAGATTGAAACAACATTTTTAGAATGAAAAGAGGTTTTAACTTGTTTTCCTCTTTGATATGCCTCACAAAGAGCATCAGATTGAATTTAAGATTTGGTAAGCCTCTAACAAGACTGTGCTTGTTTAATTTTGAGATTAATCTCAAATTGGCATGACCTAATCTTTTATGCCAAGTCCATTGCTCATCTTCAACAGACATGAGACACTTGACATCTTGTTTTGCAAGTTCAGAAAGATCAATTTTATAAATATTTTGTTTCCTCTTTGCAATAAAGTAAATAAAGCCATCTTTCTTGCTTTTTACTGAACATCGAGTTTCTGTAAAAATAACATCATATCCATTGTCACAAAATTGACTTATGCTCAATAAGTTATGCTTTAGTCCTTCAACATAAAGTATGTTATCAATAGAGGGAAGAGAGTCTTTATCAATGCAACCAATTCCAACTATTTTACCTTTCTGGTTTCTTCCGAAACCAACAAATCCTTCTTCTCTAGGTCTTAGCTCTTGGAACATATGTTTTTTTCCCGTCATGTGATGCGAGCATCCACTGTCTAAGTACCAAGATAGGTGTGTTGACTTTGTTGCTAAGCATGTCTACAACATAGGCTATTTTATCTTTAGGTACCCATATCTTTTTGGGTCCTTTCTTGTTTTTTTTTTTGATAGGAAAATATTAGTATGTTAGTTGTTAGATTAGTTTTTTCTCCTTCGGCAGGATTTGAACCTTGCACCTTTAACTCCTTCACTCCTTCATACCCTTAACTCAAACCAATTGAGCTACCCATCCCCCTCGGGTCCTTTCTTGTTAGTTCTTGAAGGATACTTGTCCTTCTTAGTCTTTAAAACTGTATATGCACTTTTCAAATGACCAGGTTTGTTGCAGTAAATACAATGCTAGCATTCACTATAATCATTAGATTTATCAGATGCAGGATTTTCATTTTCTAAAGAGGGTTCATCTTATATGTAACCAAGACCTTGAGTTTTCGTTTTACTGACACCCCAAATCACTGAAGCTTGCTTGCTTCAAGTTATACTCTCTGCAAGAAACTTTTGAAATGCATATTCATAATCATTTGATTTACACCTAGGATTGCCTTTAGCTTAAGAGCTTTCAGGTTGAGAGCTCTCAGCTTCTGGTTGCTGACACGTTACCAGATGCTGACTATCCACCAGACGCTGATTTTCAGTTTTCAGCTTCTGGTTCTCTTCACTGAGCTTTGGGTTTTCATTTTTTAAAACTTGAAATTCTTGGGATAATTTTGAAAATTTATTTTTCAAAGCTTTATACTCAGTGGAAAGAGTGGCAGATTCCCTAAGAAGATCATCAAAAACAAGTTGAAGTTCAGAATAAGAATCATATATTATTACCTCTTCAACTTCTTCTTCTGAGTCTAGATCACTATTTGCCATAATGGTAAGATTGGCTTCTTCTTCATTATCTTCCTCAGAGGAGGATAAATCCAGATCTTCCCATGTGGCCATGAGACTCCTCTTATTTCCCTTGAAGGAACTTCTTTTGGGCTTCTTCTTAAGATTAGGACATTCAGATTTAAAGTGTCCAGGATTTTTATACTCATAGTAAACAACTTGGCTTTTTTCTTTGCTTTCCTTCTTGTCCTCGACCTCTTTCTTCTGGAATTTTCTTTTGAAGTTTTTTTCTTCCAGATTCTTTGAATCTTCTTAGATATGAACGCAAGCTCATCATTCGACCCATCAACGTCTCCATCTTAAGCTTCGTCTTCTGATTCTTCTTCAGCATGAAGGGCTTTAGAAGTACTAGTTTTATGTTTGTTGACTTTCAAAGCAATAGACTTGCTTTTCTTCACAGGTTCTTCTTCATTCAATTCAATTTCATGAGCTTTCAAAGAACTCAAGAGATCTTCAAGTCTTAAGACATTTAAATCTTTTGCTTCTTGAATAGCAGTGATTTTGGGTCTCCACTGCTTGGTCAAACTTCTCAGGATCTTTCTCACATGGTCAGATGTGGTATAACTTTTTCCAAGGGCTTGTAACCCATGAACAAGTGTTTGGAACCTTCCAAACATAGATTCAATGTTTTCACCATCTTCCATTTTGAACAGCTCATATTGGCAAACCAACATGCTAGCTTTAGCCTCTCTTACTTGGGCAGAGCCCTCATAAGACTAAACAAGAGAATCCCAAATTTCTTTGGCAGTATCAAATTTGTCACATTTGTCTATTCCTTTTCTGACATAGCACATATAAGAATGAATCTAGCTTTTTGATTGGTTTAATATCTCTTTTTCTGCTCATCATTCCAATTTTCTCTGGCTATTGCAACACCAACAACATTAGTGGGAAGAATGTAACCACTTTCAACAATATCCCACAACTCAAGTTGTTGTGTCTCAAAGAAAGCTTTTATCTTATCTTTTCAGTAGTCAAATTTTTCTCCAGTAAATAGAAGAGGACGGTTCATGTGTTACAGACATGTTCACAGTATAGGATCTTTTCTCTTAACATTGTTAAGTGCTCAACCAAGAGGCCGAGCTCTGATACCAACTGAATGTGAACACAAGAAGGGGGATTGAATTGTGTTGAAAACTTTTCGCAAACTTTAAGTTAAAAACACTTTTGAACACTTGATTTTAAAACTGTTTGTTATCGGATGCTGGAGTATGACCAGACGCGGGAAATACAGTTTATGAAAACTTGTTTTTCTTAGCAAGATAAGAATAAATGTAAAGCAGTAAAGCAAGAGACATGGCGATTTATACTAGTTCACCACCAACCTGGTAGCTACGTCTAGTCCCTTTGTTCCTGAAGGATTTTCCACTATAATCAACTGATTATAAATTTCCTTAAGACTATTCTACTGTCACAAACTTGACAATACTCTTAACTTCTCAAAACGACTCAGTACGTTCGAGCCTTTAAGGAATCAAGCCTTAACTAAGCAATACAACTTTCATAAAGTATCTTTGAATACAATCAAATAACTCTTACAGAGAGGATGAAAAGATTAAGCTTAAAACAATAACTTTCTAAAAGAAAGAATTTCAGACGATGAGGTTCAGTTCTTGGTGTCCAGAAACTTAGCACGAAACTTGATTGCTCACTTGAGTAATAGCTCTTTCAGAATATAGTTTCTAGCAGTTTTTGGCAGCCTTCTTCAATGAATACCTTGGGGTATTTATAGGAGTCCTTGAGAGGTATTATCGTTGCAGTAAATTTCAGCTCCATATCACTGAGTAAGGTAATTTGAAATACTGTCCTCTTCTTCCTTTCCAGAGAATATCAGAATAGTACATATTACCGTTTTTGTACTATCTGCTTTTCACAATTGTCTTGTACAATTTTGTCTTATACTAAAGGTGTCACCTTTGATACCTCGTACAACAAAGTGAGCGCACAAAATCAAATTCGAATTTCGTTCCAAAATAGCTGAGGTGAAGAGCAAAAACGTGACCATCACGTGATTCATTAATAGACCAGATGCTCGCTCAGAATAATGGATGGACGCTCGTAACAATTGAGTAATCCACGTGTCAAAGGATAACACTACCGGACGCTCACTTTAGACAAGACACTGGAGTGAACCGAATGAAGACACACATGGAATGTATTCAAACTCTTGTGAATTTCTTCTTCTTTCTTGAGTGAGTTATAAAACATGAGTGATTTTAATACCTGCACACTCCAAGATTTATCAGAAGATAAATTGTTCAGTTGCAAATACTTTGTTATTATCAAAATCAATGAGGGTCTAAACTTCTCAATCGTTTAGGTTCCAACACGACATCTGAGGAACACGTAGTAGACCACCTGATCGACCTAGCCAGTCTTTCCAGGGCAGGTCATGCCGAAATAGCGTTCACCCGTCTTAAGGATCGAACTCCCTAAGATCGGGATAGAGGGCGACCATTCCTTAGCCAGGAATGGACCCTCCGAGAAACCAAATTGGATCCAACTCCGAGGAAACCAAATCAGATATAGCTTCGAGGAAATTCAAGTTGGATCCAACTCCGAAAACAGAAATCGAAATCGACTCCGATAAAACGAGGTTGGAACCAACTCCGATAAACATGCATAAAGAATTGTGCCATATTGTAAGAAAACTTAGCATGGAATAATAAAAATAAACTATTATCTGTTACAGAATAGGCCTCCGAAGAGGTCCAAGTCATAAATTGTTCAAAAAAATTATACAAGCTACAAACTACCCTGGCATCCCAGGTCTTTACACCAGCTCCTCGGCAGTCTTTTCCATGGTCTCTGATGTAGGCACCACCTCCTTTTTCGCTGTAGGTGCCCCTTCATAAAAGACTTCCATGGTCTTGGGGTCGACAATCAAATTTTCGTCGACAACACCCTTTGGGAATAGCCGCGAGACATCGACATCGACAGTCGGGTACATCATTTTGACTTGATCGACAGCATTTTCGAACTGTTGACTCTCGAACTCGCCAGTAATCTTCATCCACTTTTCTGTCTTTACATTGGCCGAGGTCTTCCAAGACCTTCCTCAAACTTCTCCTTTTCTTCATCCTTCTTGGTCTGAAGGGTTTTCTTTTCGGAGAGGAGTTTGTCACATTCCTTTGTGAGGTCGAGGACCCTCTGGTTTAGCTTCGCAACCTCGTTCCTCGCATTGTCCAACTTATCTGTCTTGTCTTGGAGGTCATTCTCAAGATCGCTCATCTTGGCCTCCCTAAGTCGTAGTTCTTCAACACCAGTTTCTAACTTATCTGACACACTCCTGAACTCTGTATTCTCCCTTTCCAGCGCAACATTGTGCTCGGCAGTGTGCACCAGGAGGTTCAAGCTCCGGACCATCCAGCTGGAACACTCCAGCACCGCGTCTTCACGTGCTGAACTGGATAAGTTCGACAGATAAACTTTATCTACGGCCGACGTGTAATGGCGCAGCTCTTCGGAAGATAGGGCATTATTGTGCATCCACACCGAGGGACCGTCGCTTCCGGAGAAGTCGCCACTTCCAGTGACCCACTCCAATCGATTCTGCCTCTGCCTCTTCCCAGTGTCCTTTCTTTGCCGTTTCAAAGGGCGGACACCCTGTTTAGCGTTGACATCCGCCCCTTTTTCACCTTGGGAAGCATGATCCTGATTCTCTTAAACCGGCCAAGACACATGGATGGAGAAAATGGTCTGCCAAAGAAATTGTTGATATTGAGTATATGACTAAGGAGTTATCAGGAGATAGTCTGAAATCTCCGTATGTGTTTTTAGTGCCACGGCCACTGGAGTGTCTTTATGTTTTTGTGATGTATTTATTACACTTGTATTTTCTTTGGCACTACTCTGATAAATAAATGTCAAGTGTTCATGTGTTTAATACGATATGGTTTTGAAGTTGTTAATTTTCTCACTAAAATCACCATTAAGTCACCATAATCACCAGTTGCCCCGAAAGGGTGTCACAACTATTTTTCTTGGAGTTTCATGATTTCCAGTTTGTTGCTATTATTCGATCTTCTGTTGGTCTTTTGTAATATTTTTCTTTTTGTAATTTTATGGTTGCTCTATTTTTGGATTTTTATTTGTTTTTTATTTTTTAATTTTTAATTACTGAGTGGTGGTTTTTTTTTTTGTATACAAAGTGAAGTTTGGGCAAAGCGGTTTGATTCTCAATTTGGCTACGGAAGATGTGGATGGAGGTAGTGGAATATTGTGAAGGTGCGTGTGGTGAATGTGATGGACCCTTACATATCTTTTTTTTTTTGAAAAAAGGGAATAGATAGCGCTTATTTAAAGAAGCGTTATCTATTCTCATCTTTAGATAGCGCCTCTTTAAAACAACGTTGTTTAAATGGTGGGAATAGCTAGTGCTTCTTGAAATAAGCGCTATTTAATCCATATATTAGATAGCGCTTATATAAATAAGCGTTGTCTAATCCAAACCTTTGCTAGCGCTAAAGACACGCTGCCTTTTCTTCCACTTTCAGTAGCGGGCGAATAGATAGCGCTTCTAAGCGCTAGTAAAGGCTTAAAAGAAGCGCTATTGAATCTCAAATGAGATGTAGTGTTACTAGTTAGTTACAAGAGTTGGTGCCTAAGGTATTTGCCTTAACTGCATTATTGTGTACATGACCCGAATGTGAACCCTATTGTTAAGAGCCTGTTCTTACAGAAAAACAGTTCTTACTCATGGCCTTCACTTCAACAGCCTCCAAAGGTGTAATGTGTAAGAACCAGTTCTTACACAAAAAGCTCGTATAAGAACCTACATCTAAATGATCTTAAAATGTATTGGTGTTACTCACAGTACACCGGGCGAAAGGTCACGAGTGATCAAAGATGTTGATTTACAACATGTTTGAATTTTCGTTTGAAAGAGCTAAAATGTAAATTTGTACCAATCGATCTTTCTTTGTAGGATTGGGTCAAACGTGTAACACCCCGAATTTCCATGATCCTTAAATATTAGTAATTTTAGGATTATTGTGTGTTAATCATATGTTTTTAGAAGTGCTTGAGGGTTTAATTAAGAAGGGAGACCTTTAGGAGGGACTATGAAGCCTTAGAAAGGGAAAAATTCATTTTTTAGGCAATTCTGAGTCTATGAATCGATTCAACCTTGTGAATCAATCGATTCACAACAACTAACAGCATTTTTTAATTAGTGGGTTGCCCCATTTTGGCCCGTTTTGGTCTGTTTTTCCTTTAATCGAGACCAAACTCCTTAAGCACGACCCAACCCTAATTGTGCCTCATTAAACCTCTAAGAACTCAACCCTAATCATTCTCCAAGAGCTCTCAAGGAATCCTAGAACTCCAAGAGCTCTCTCTTTGTTGTTCTCACTGTTTCACGTTGTTCTCTCTCATTTCTCCACTGAATTGGATGTTATCTTCAAGGCTACAACCATAAAAACTTTCTCTTCTTCTTCTCCTTAATTCTTCAGGTTCTAAAAAGGAAAATTCGTTGGTATCTCTAGCCCTTTCAATTCCTTTTTTTTAAATTCTTTTGAAATTCATATTCTAATCATCGATTTGAATTCCTTATTTGTCGTTATGCTAGGAACCAGAAAAGAAATCGAATTCAGAACTCTCTAGGATCTTTGTTGGTGGTTACGAATTACATACGGTATGGGTGGTGGATGATCCTACGAAAAGAGGCCTAAGGCTTCAATTGACATGTTTGGGGTGTCCCATGACCCTTATGCCTTGCAGGGCAAGTAACTTGTTTTTAATCATTGCATGAGCAATTGTTTTGATTTCTAAGGTCCTTGTAGGAGCAAGGAACCCTAAGTGTTAATATTTAGTATGATTTAATGGCTTGATGCACAATTGGTGATGTTGTGATATTATTTGAATAAATTGAAAATTATGTTAGCATGATCCATGGTTTGTACTCACTGTTTTGGAGTCTTATTACATGATTGTATGTTTATACTTGGTGTGAAGATGTTAATATTGATTTAGAATAGAATTAGATATGAGTTGGTTGACTTAGGATTATTTAAGAAGTTAATAAGGTAAAAAGTCTTAATAAATAGTGTTCCGAGCAAGGAACGTAGAGCTGGCCAGAGTCGCTAAGGTCGCCACGTGCAATGATGGTGACGACGGAGAACGGTGGTGGGGTACCTGTAAAAGGCTCTCCGACGCTCAAGTCAGTACGGTTCTGAAGAGATCAGTATGATATAATAAAAACGTATCTTGTTTCTTCGTGGGCCCTCCTTATATACGACCCTATTTAGGGTTTTGAGTGAATGGACGGTGATAGGGCAGCTAAGTCCTTGGAGATGTGCTTCAGACCGTTGATCAGATCGACGGTCCTAGTTTGGTGGCATAGAACCAATGCAAATCAGGGGACCGGTGATGTAATGGACGCACCAGATCGGTGGCCGTTGATCGGTCACTATCTGTTGATGGTGTTGGGCCACAAAAGTGGTTCTGGGAGGAATGGGCCTTGGCCCAGTCCAGAACAGTTGCCCCCCAAGTCGTTGTCCAAATGTTTGAGGACTTCGACTTGAGTAGCAATGTGTTCAGACTATGACTTTGACATCGAGAGATGATTTAGTTCGTAGTGTTATTGAAGAGTGACTTTGAATCGTCGACGGACGCAGTTTCAAAGTATGACTTCGAATATAACATGAAGTGTGACCTCGAGGCACTATCGAAGCATTCCCTTAGATAGGCTTTGAAGTGTTACTTCGGTTATGATTTTGAAGTTCGACTTCGGAAAGAATGTTGACGTACGTGACACGCGTCATTACTTGGTGACAGTTTCTAGGGTGTTCTATGTCAGAAACCCTAGTTGACGCGTCACTTCAATCGTTTCAAACCTGAGGAGGCGGCCTTGTTTCACGCACGGACGGCGTGTCAGTCCTTCAAATGAGGTGATGCTTAGATTGACGTGCCAATTAATGCGCAGGTAATCATTACCCTGGTGCTATAAATTGGAGGAGGGGGTTTCATTTGACACTTTCGCAATTCCTCTCCTCTTCTCAGAGATTTGATTTCTTGGAGAGCTTTTGATTTCTTCTTCTCCCTGCTTTTCTGCGTTTGTGGTTCTTCTTCTTCAATACTCAAGGTATGTTCTTCCCCTTCGCTAGTTTATTATTTGCCATTGCTTCTGGGTACGGCCGCCGCGGTGGCTGGCCGGACTCCCTTTTCCCCGTGGGGACCCTTAGATCTGCCTGGGTTTCTCATTACGTTGCCTCATTTTCACTCTTCTCTGTTTTGGGCATGGCTACCTCAAAGGCTGGCTGGATCCCTTCTTCCCAGTAGTGGCTCCTAGCTCTGCCTGGGTTTCACGCTATGTTGCCTAGTTTCACATGAGTTTTTCGGTGAGGATTGAGTTTTTTTATGAGAGTTATGAGTTTCTCGGTGAGGCTATGAGTTTTCCGGCGAGGGTGTACAGTGAAGATTTTCTGGGTTTTTGTGTTGGTTAGGGAGTACAGTGTTTAAACGATCCTTTCTTTGAGCAGGTCGGAGATGGGCAAGACCAAAGACCTCCAAACTAAAAGGGGATATTACGTTCCCCCCAACACCAACAAATACTCGTGGGTTGCCGAGGACGCTCTTTACGCAAGGTCGGTCTACAGCAACGAAGGGACCCTCGTTGTGTTTTTACCATTCCTAGATGTCGGTAAGGGCAAAGGGGTGCTCGGAGACTGGGAAATCATTTCACTTGGCGCAAACGACCGGATCTGCTCGAGATTGGCTGAGGGAGAGGATTTCTTTCTTCCTATGCATAAGATGTATTTCACCAAACTGGGTGTTCGGCTCCCATTCTCGGAATTCGAGATCGAAGTGCTCAACCATTTGAGAGTAGCCCCAACCCAACTTTACCCGAACTCATGGGCGTTCATAAGGTGCTTCGAGCTTGTGTGCTCTCACTTGACATTCCGCCCCGGGTTAAGATATTTTTTCACTTGTTTAGCCCCATACGCTCAGCGAATAAAAGCAGCTCTCAGCAAGGTTGGTTATCGTTGAAACTGAAAGTTAGGCACATCGAGGTGTACATCGATTATGTTCGCGTTTTCCAGAGGGAATACTTCTACCTCAAACCTCGGAGTGAAGAAGTGAAAAAGTACTTAATCAGGGACCTAGGGGGTGCACCGAAGAGCTCTTCCAACTCTAATGGAATCAGGATCACTACCTTGTCAAGCGCAAGGAGTTCGATTTTTCAGAAGACGCCATTAGCGTCCAAGACATAGGATATGTCACTCGGCTAAAAGAATACGTTGGAGGATTTCAAGCCGAAGAGAGGCAGACTCTGTAAGGTGTAAAATATATTACCCGATTCGTGAGCTACCGGATGCTGTTTAGTTGCTCTTCGGCGGGCGAAGCCAAAGAGTGTTTAGGTATATATACTATATATGTACCCAAGTTTGTTTTTCTTGTGCATGATTGTTGATCTACCTGTTTTGCTTTGTTTCAGGTGCAATGGTGAATATTGAAGCTCTGAACTCATTTCTCAACAAGAAGAAAAAGACTATGTCGAGAAGCACCTCATCGGCAGGACCTTTGGGCAGTTCTTCGACGGGTTCCCCTTCACCGGTTGAAGGCAGAACAAGAGTTTATCTGGGAACCTTGTCATCAAGAGGCCTTCGACCAAATCAAGCAATACTTGATAAATCCACTGGTCATGATGCCACTAGTGTCTGGTAAACCGTTGAAGTTGTACATTTCAGTATCAGAAGATACTATAGGTAGTTTACTGGCTCAGGAAGATGAAAACAATGTCGAAAGAGCCGTTTATTATCTTAGTAGAGTTCTTAATGATGCTGAAAGAAGATATAATGCATAGAGAAATTATGTTTAGCACTGTATTTTTTATGTACAAAGCTCAAGTATTATATGACGTCTTGTAATGTAATGGTTATGTCTAAGACAAATGTAATAAAATATATGTTGTCTAAGCCTATTCTGAATGGAAGAATAGGAAAATGGACACTTTCTTTGTCTGAATTTTCATTACAATACGTTCCAATGAAAGCTATCAAGGGCCAAGCAATAGCAGATTTCTTCGCAGATCACCCATCTTTGGATGTGGTCGATCCTGTTGAATTTGTCGAACTCAAACCATGGCGCTTGTACTTTGATGGCTCAAGGCATCGAAATGGTGCTGGAGTTGGGATCTTAATAGTGTCCCCACAAGAAATTCCAACTAAGTTCATGTTTGAACTTAAGTATGCCTGCTCAAATAATGAGGCTGAATATCAAGACTTAATTGTTGGATTAGAAATACTGTTGGAATTAACGGCACGTAATGTTCACATATTTGGGGATTCATTGTTGGTAATTCGACAATTAACCCAAGTATACCAATGCGTAAGCCATAGCTTGGTTGAATATTGCGTAGTGGCGACCAAGTTATTAAAGAAGTTCGACGACGTGATTGTCGAACACATCCCAAGGGAGTTAAATCAGGAGGCAAATGACTTAGCTCAGATAGCCTCTGGTTACAAAATTTCGCCAAAAGTCTTGAATGATTTGGCAGAAATTAGAGAACTCATTTATCCTTTAAAAGAAAGGGATGTCTTGCAGGTTGACTAATCAACACCAAATGATTGAAGAGAGCCACTAATACAATATTTAGAGGATCCTAGTCAAAGTGTTAATAGGAAACTCAAGTACCAAGCATCAAAATTTGTGCTATTGGCTGGAGCTTTATACAGAAAATCAATTGATGGCAATCTGAAAACTTTCCTAAGCCAAGAAGAAGCTTATTTGGCTTTGTCTGAAGTCCATGAAGGGATTTGTAGAGCACATCAGGCAGGTGACAAAATGAAGTGGATCTTAAGACGTCAAATATACTATTGGCCAACAATGGTAAGGGATTGTATCATGTTTGCCAAGTCTTGTGAAGAATGTCAAAGACACGACCATATACAAAATGTCATGCCAGTGAATTGCATTCTATTGTCAATCCTTGGCCTTTCAGAGGTTGGGCATTAGACACTATTGTTCAAATTCACCCCATTTCATCAAAGCGCCATAAGTACATCTTGGTAGGTGTAGACTATTTCACCAAGTAGGTTGAGGCTGTTGTCTTGAAAGAAATCACTCAACAGGATGTTATTGACTTCGTCGAGAGGCACATAGTCTGTCGATTTGGCATACCTCAAACACTAACAACTGACCAAGGGTCAGTATTTATTGGGCGAAGAGCGTCAGATTTTGCTGAATCTAGGGGAATCAAAATGTTAACATCCACTCCATATTATGCTCAAGCAAATGGCCAAGTCGAGGCCGTGAACAAGATCATAATTGGGTTAATAAAAAGGCATGTTGGAAAGTACCCCAGAAGTTGGCATAACACACTTGAGCAAATCATATGGGCATGTAGAAACTCGCCAAGAGAATCAATAGGCACCACACCATATAAGTTAGTGTATGGATATGATGCAATGTTGCCTGTCGAACGTTGAGTCAATTCGTATGCTAAGGCAAGATGATCTACCTAGCGAACGCTATTGGAATTAAATGTTCAACGAGCTAAACGAATTGCATGATGATAGGTTGATTGCGTTGGAAAACTTGGTGAGACAAAAATAAAGAATAGCCAAATTTTACGACAATAAAGTGAAATACAAATCCTTTAATGTTAGTGATTTAGTTTGGAAAGTTATTCTGCCCATGGATAAATATTGTCGAGAACTAGGCAAATGGTCTCCCAAATGGGAGGGACCATTCAAAGTTGTGCAAGTTTATTTTGGCAATGCTTATGCACTTATCGATGTGAATTCTGGTTTAAGAATTAAGTCCATTAATGGCAAGTATTTGAAGCCATATAGGCCGACAATATGCGAAGTAAAAATCTAGACAAAATAAAAAGAATTCCTTATTCATAAGCCATTTGGCAAGTTACAAATACATTGTCGAATTGGCTATTAGCCTGGGAAATACAGAAATAAGTTTCTAAATACTAGGTTGTTATAAATGAGTTTTGAGAGTTTCAGAGAAGTGAAAATGGAAGAAATGAAGACCAAAGGGTATTTAACAAACTTGCATTTTAAAGCTTGCCTCGAGAATTGAAGCGCGGACGTGCTAGGAGGTAACCGCCTGCGATGTGTAATCATGGCCCTATTTTTTAGGGAAGTGGGAACACAGGCATTGATGGGACATCGCCCAAAAGGTAACGGTCTCACACGACGTAGAAATTCTAGTTCTCTTCTGTACAGCCGTCGAAAACCAGAACTTGGGGGGCATTTGTTGGGTGTCAAATTTACAATTTGGGTTCTCGACGAATGTGACAATAACTCGACGAGCCAAAAGCACAATTCCAGAAAGGAAAACAAAAACAAGCTAAGTCCAGAAGATTTGGGGAAGTTTCGACAATGCACATTGAGTGTGGAAAATAGGCAGGTCTTGCCTAAACACGCGAAGAACGGTCGAAGTATTCATCAGACCTTTGAAGACTTAGCAAAATTTTCATAAAAGCGCCAAAAAGGGTCAAACTGACCTGTCTTGGTGAAAGAAGCACTGTCGAAGCCAGCGAAGTTGGTTAGTTACTTAAGTTAGGATTCTGTCGAACATAGTAAATATAATGTAACTGCAAGGCATGCACGTACATCCACTATACACGTGTTACGCAGATTTTTAGGCAGTTATTTTTACATTCTTCTATAAATAGGAGGTCGAACGATGTAATAGGGGTTGGATGCTTGATTAATTTCTCAACGTCTCAACACACAGCAAACTCGCAGATTGAAATCAAGTACTCCTTCCACCCCTTTCATTCAATGCAATTTAACTTTCCAATCATTTACATTCCTGTATTTTACTTCACTGTACTTTTATCTTATTGCACTTTACTTTCCTGCATTTAAATTCTTGCAAACTCTACGTTTTTGCACTTCTAAATTTCTGCGCTTTTTCTTTTAAACTTTCTTTACTTTTTCATGCAATTTACCTTCTGCACAATTTTACTCGCACTTTCCCTTACTTCCAGACTTTCAAAACAACAAAAATCTAAAAACAATCACATTCTGTCTTCATCGTTTTCACTATCGTGTTTCATATCACTTTCATTTCTCAAACTTTCATTAAAACCGTTTTCTCTCTCAATTCTCATAACCATAACCATAACCGTCAATTCGACGAGGGCCCTTGGCATAACAACCAAGTTGAGCCTCACGGTGATTCTGGCAAAATCCTTGGCCTCGCGCGGCTAAGTTGTTTTCTTGACGGAATACTGTTTTCCAGCACGAAACCCATCGTTTGACGAGATTATCGTGTTAATTTATAGAACTCACATCGTTTGAAAATAATCATTTATTTTATTTTGGGCTTATCGAACGATTTTCGTGTCAAACAAAAAACCCAGTAAACAGGAGGACAAGGGGTTGTTTGTTCATCTACGGTATTTATGCCGTTTCCTCGAACGGATAACCGAAAAGTCTGCCAAATTCATGTGGGATTCAATGAAAATAACAAAAAGGAGCAAAGATCAAAATATTTTCTGAGTAATTTTGGAACGTACAATACAATGGCATCGATGGATCCAGCTTTAAAAGGGCCCGTTCATTTAATTGACTGAAAGTAAACACATTTGAGGGAAGTGTTGATTGCCTGGTCAAGTCTCTGTCGTTCTCGTCATGAACTTTGCCTAGAAAGTCTCTGCACAAGAATATTTCACTTTCTTGCTCTCGTTGCTAATTAAATGCATACAACTGGATGGTTGATCCGCAGCTTCGAAGGTCGGAAGATGATACAAAAGAATAGTTGTTATTATATAAGTATATCACGTTCTTTTTATTTCTTCCTTCTTTGTTATTGAGTAAAATCTCATGATCTAAATAATTTGAATTTATTTAATTTTTTTATTTGACGAGCTTAGCATCATGGCATTTCACCGGTGGCGAACTTAGGATCCTGGGTCAGTAGGTGCATAAAATTTTAAATTTATCGAAATTATAACAAGAGCATCAGTACATGTTTTTTTACAAAAAAAAATAATAAGAGCAAATGTCTACTCTTCTTGGAAAATAGAAAGGTTTCAGAATTAAAAAAATTACAAAAGAAAATAACAAAATAATATAGACCGAATTAACAGAGACTCAATTACAACAGAAAAGTTATAAGAGAAAATTAATAGAGGGATCTGATTAGGGTTTCAGCCTAAATTGTGGGAAATCTGAACCTAGTAAAAGGGAAAAACATAGATCGAATGACACTCACCAACAATAAGAAGAGTGGGTCGAGATGAGAGACAATGAGAGAAGTTATGCTTTGAGTTTTGAGAGAGAGAGATGACCAGGTTTGACTGAATGAGATGAAAGATGTGACTAGGTGAGGGTACTGAGTGCAAATTATTATACTAAGAGAGGTCAAAATACAAATTTTATAGGAGGTAAATAGTATTTTTTATTTTTCAAAGGGTGCAAGTTCTAGAGAACATATAGGTCCACTTCAGATTTCACCCAGCATTAAAAGATCTTCAAAAAATAGAAAAATATATTATTAACATTACTCATGGCTAATGAGATGGCTAACATGTGAAGAAACTCTAGGAACCCAATTGTTTTGTACCATTCTTGTGAAGGTCTGGTTTGCTAGAAACCAAACGATGTTTAAGAATGAAGCAACAAATTGGGGTATTCCCCGTGTACAACTGCAAAGACGAATCTCTCGAACTGGGTGGGACTACATATGGGTGACTAAACTTTCCCTTAAGAATTATAATGTTGCTGCATTTCTAGGATCCATATTCAAACTCGAGACCATTGGTTAAACTAGAAGAGACTCGTAGCATCTCATCCAGGTGATCTTGGGTATAGCATAACGTTTTTTTCGATAATGGAATTTTATTAATAACAGTCTAGCTACAGCATCAAAGTGAGCAAGCTCTACCCACCTTCTATAAAAAGTTGCAGAGGGCCCACACTATCATGACTAGTATAGCATAACGTGACTGATATATAACCTCGTTCGCTATCAGTTGTTTTATGGTATTCTCTTTCCTTAAAAATAACTTGTGTTATTAATGCGAATTCAAATTTATGTATAATATATGACAACTTGTGTATAGATACATGTATGTATTATATAAAACCAAATCCTAGTAACCAAGAGCGGATCTTCTTAAGGATAGAGAGGAGCTTAGGCTCCCCCAAGTAATATTAGGATATATATATATATATACACACACACACACACACATATATATATATATATATATATATATGTATATGTATATACACACACATATATATACACACACATGTATATATATGTATATGTATATGTATATATATGTATATATATATATATGTTTGGCACACATCTTCTAATTGTTTGCCATTGCGCGGTGACCATTAGAGTTTTTGCAACTATAGAGACCGTCACTTTTTGCAAAAATAACATACAAAAATGCCCCAACCAAGATTCCAACCCTAAACAGCTATGAAACTTCGGGGTGTGATATGTGTGTGTGTGTGGAAAATGGATCAAATTACTTCATGAGTAACTCTTGTCAGAGTTACTTTGTTTAATAACTCTCTATAGATATAGACTTTCATTAATCTAACCGTTGAATTAAAAGTTCTTGTTGAGTAGATCAACTCCATAAATTTTCATAAAATTTTAAAAAGTATTTGATACTTCATCAAATAACTTCAATTCGACGTATAATATACTTTTTGAAATACAAGTAAATTATTGACCATATTATTACATAAAAACGAATGCCTAATTTCTTTAAAATTTGGTATGCAAGATTGTTAATATAATATGACGATATTCAACAGTTGGATAGATGAAATTCAATATCTATAGAGAGTTATTAATCGGAGTAACTTGATCCCTCCTCATTTGTATATATATACTTTGGCTCTTTAAGAAAACGAGTAAATACCCAATTTGATTCTTGAAACTGTAGGACCGTATCAACCTAGTCACCTACATTATCAATATTCTAAAATGATAACTGAAATTGCAAAATGTTAATTAAGTTCGCCCCTCCATTGATATTTACAGGGACTACAATGATTTTAAGTTGGTAATGTCAAGACTACATTTGAAATTAAGTGAATAATGTCATTGATGCATTTGCTAACAGATCAGATAGAGAGAGACGAACCTGATAAAACGTTTTACAATTTTATAGATTATTTTAGAATATTAATAATGTGGATACTAAATTGATATGGTCTTATAATTTCAGAAACCAAGTCAGGTATTTAGTCACAAACAAAAACACCTCTAGTAGTAACAAAATCCTAATGGTTTCTGAGAGTGTGTTTGAGGGGATAATGATTAAGGTGATATGATTCGGATTTTTACCAATGCATTAGAGAGGCCGATAGTACTAATTCTTGGGAAAATAAGATGCAATAAAAGCACCAAAAAGTGTTGTAGTTTCTTTCACCCACTTGCTAAGAAAGTCAAGCGAAGGAAGTTGTTTGAATGATTGTTAATGATTTCTTCTCTTCTTTTGTAATTTTTCTTTTGGTCAAGAGATCTCAAGAGATCATTAGAAACCAAAACTAGTACGGAAAAAAGGCTGAACTGGCAACTGACAAGAACCTGACATCCTCTCATTGTAAGACCATGAAATCATCATCAATAATGAGATTCTTTCCTTTCCCTTTCCAGTTTCCATTAATAATTTGCTTGAAGAAATTAAGATAAATAGCCTACATTATATTATCAAGAACCATGCGCTTGTTTGTATACCGTTCTTGTACGTGTACAAGATTGCTAACTTTGTAAAGTTACTTAAGCGACCGAGACAGAGTATTTCAACGATACATACGAGACATTCCAAGTGAAAGCGTCATTTTTTATGTGAGAGTGGAAGGATTAAACGTTGAACCTAAGATGCTAACAAAAAAAAAGCCTGACCCTAAGATTTAACTATGATTGATGAAAATCAAAACATAAAATGATGTGACTTTTTCGAGTAGTTACATGGCAACTAAATAGCTTTCAATTATGACTATTTATGTATGTGTTTATGGGGATTTTTATTGGATGTGATTTATCTACCAAATCTGTCGGATAAATAAATATTATCAGTCAATTGCGAGTTCGACAGGTTATATGATAATCTTGTCTAAATAACAGATTTTATGTTTGTGATTTGACAGGAAATGTACTCAACAGTGTGTCATTCATTCCGTCAAATTCTTCACCAAACTCATGCATCAAATCAACTTGGAAACAGGCCAATGATTCACGTCAATTTAGCGATTATTAGGCATTTCAAATATGTTATGAGTTTAAAACAATAAAAGAACTCATGATCTAAAAGGCCACTTGATTAAGAGAAGAGGCAGATTAAAAAAAATACTGAAAAAAGGGATTTAAATGATTGGGAAACGAAAGAAAACATACAAAGAACAAGAAAATAAAAGAAAGCTAGTAAATGATAATGTAAAATAAACTATAGTAATTTCAAGCAGCAATAAAGGTTTGCAATTGATGCAAAATGCATTAAAGTAAATGAAATTTGAAAGAATAAATGCAGCAAATCAAAAGAAAATTGCAGTAAAGAGCATAAAGATGGTGAAGAACTTCAAATATAAGTGTTTATAAGTAAAGTGCAATGGAGTGAATTCTTAAAGAAACTGATGAAGAAACAAAGCGAAGAGTGAATAGAAAAGAGTCAACTAAAGGTTTATGAAAGAATAATTATTAAAAAATGTAAATTGCATTGCATTGTAGAATGGAAAGGTATAATTGAATGTATAGGGTTAGTGAGGGAAGAGAGTGTTTTGTGAGGGTGTAGAACCGAGAGGGTGAAACAAAAATGAAAACAGAAAAAGGAGAGTGAAAATGAAATAAAAGCACAAACTTTTTATATCGGCTGTGAACAAAATCGATTTAAAAAATGGTTTTCTACATGGGTTTGAACCGATGTAAAAACATTCGAGTTGATTGCAAAAATGTCACTGTCTTCTTTTTAAAATCGGTTGCGAATTAGCCGATGTAGATTCCTACTATAGAATCCGGTTTTTACACTAGTGTATAAACTCCAACTTCTTATGCAGGGACGGATGCACGTTTACCCTTCCAAGGGCTTGGGTCCCTAATGATTTTTTTTTGAAAATTTTGATACTATACTAAGAGCTTATAATATATCCTTTAATAAGTTAGACATTCTTCTACACACTTCAAAAGCTCATTACAGAGCTCAATTGCTCTCCATCAAAGGATTTAAGCAACAAAAGAAATACAAGGGATTTACTTGTGATTAGCTGCAACATTTCTTGATTTAAGAATGGATCTGGACACAGATGGCCAAAACACAAAATTATTAAAACTTGTGTTTTTTTATTTATAAAAAGGGTATTAAAACTTGTGTTTTTTTTATCTCTTCTTCAACAAGATTTTAATTTTTATTCAAATATTGTATATGTAGGTGTAATTTAAGCATTACTTCAAAAATATTTTTGATAATTAATAGTTTTTTAAAAATAAGCTACAATAGATAGAGTTGAAGAGTATAGTTACTCTTATAGTTGGCCCCTCCAAACATCGGAGAGTCTGGCTCCATCCCTGTTCTTATGGTAAGATGTTAGCATCAAGATAAAGTAGACACAACTGATATATTCTCAATTAGGCGTTGTTGCTTACTCTTTATTCAAACATTTCTAAATAGGAATGTCTGCACACTTAAGCACACTTGATTAAATACTTTAAGATTAATTGTTCACTTAAAGGTGCTTTTGTTATCAACAAAATTATTGAACAGACTTATTATTCGTTTGGGTTCCAACATTCTCCCTTTTTTATAATGCGAAACTCCTTTATATTTGATTAATAATTCATCTTATATATTTCTAAAAACATAACTCTCACTGAGCAAAAGCTTAGGAGTTTATATGTACGTTAAATAATGAAAGGTACATGGTGTATTTAAACAAGTCAATCATCAAATTAAGTATCAAGGCATTTATATTCATAAACCCGCAGAAATTACTATTATCATAAGCAATGGAGCCTACGAAAGAGTAATCAATCAGACGCATATTCAAGGCAACGTATGACTTTAAGCAATACTAGAGCATAAAATAATAGTGAAGGTAAAATGCCTTGGAAAAGCATAAATATTTTGTGCGTAATTAAAAAGACAAAATCAAAAATCACAAAATAAGTTTCGTAAGAGATTATTAGGCATCCCAGCATCGAGGTATGAGTACCGAGGGGAGAGACTGATCTGACATAATCATACTAGACCCAATATCACTTTAGAGGAGATCAAGCTCAAACACAACAAATGCCATAAAGTGTGGCCTACCAATAGGATCCTTTTCCACAAGATCTCAAAGTAAACAAGGCAAAGGAAGGGGAAAATAGTACCCTTAAGTAGGCATGGCAGCGAGACCCGAACCCACGGGGGCCCACCCGAACCCATCCCGATTTTGACGGGAAAAACCCGGTTTGACTGGGTTCGGGTTCGGGTTCGGGTTTTTCCCGCTTTACAAAGTCGGGGTCGGGGTCGGGGTCGGGGATGGGGGTGTTGATACCCGTCCCGAGCCCGCACCCGAACCCGGCCCACTGGTTATGCAATTACTAAAAATATCCTTACATATATATATTAGTAAACCACAACCCTAGCTTTATTTCTCAGTCTCTCTTCCCCATTCACTACGGCCGCGGCGCTTCTTCCCTTTCCTTCTCGAACCCCACCATTTCCTTCTTCTTCTTCTTATTAACCCCACCAGGCCACCATTTCCTTCTCACAATTTCATGTGCCTCTTCTCTTGTTTTCTCTATTTCCTTCCAACTGCACAATTTGTGTGTTGTTGTTGAGAAAACCCAGAAACCATCACCTCCCTCTCCCGTCTTCCTTTCGTTTCGCGTTTTTTCCTCTCTTCCCTGTCAGCCGCTCGCCGTCGTCGCCGCAACCAACACAGGCGACCAACCATCATCCCGGCGGCCGCAGCGATTCGTCTCCCTCATGCTCTCACCCTCACCCTCTCATCAGATTTGAGATTTTCCCCAAATCCAACAAATCACTCGCAGTCTCACGCCCTCATGCCATCTCCTTCCTTCGTTCTCCATGGCAACACCAGAGGCAGAGAGGAACCAGATCGCCACCCAAGCTTCGGATCTCCGCCGTGCGGCGCTCTGTCTCGCGACTCAAGCTACGGTGGCGGTGCTCAACGTTGGATGGGCGGCGTCAGTTGATTTTTGTGGATTAATTTCTGGATTATTCTCTGGTTTAGTTTATTTTTTTTATGGATTAATTTATGTATTAATCTTTTTTTTTGGTACATTTTATGTTTTAATTTATGTTGTTTCATCTGGTTTAGTTTTTGGTTTCTGGTGGACTCATCTTCATTGTTGTTTCATCTGGTTTAATTTTTGGTTTCTGGTGGATTCATCGTCCTGTGAAAATTTCAAAGTTGTCGTGCCACGTCGTTCAGCTCCAACGCTGCAAAAACTAAGGGACGGGGACGGGGGCGGGCCGGGGAAACCCGACCCCCTGCGGGGGCGGGGATGGGATCCCGTTTTTCAGCCCCGACGGGGATGGGGGCGGGTTCGGGCTTTTTTCTAGGGGGCGGGGGCGGGGGCGGGGAATGCAAAAACCGCCCCCGAACCGGCCCGTTGCCATGCCTACCCCTAAGGACTATAGGAGGCTAGTCCCCAGCTGTCCCATGTAGGGCGTGTCAAGTCTAACAGACAACGTATAAAAAACAAAAGATATGCTCCCTGTATAAGAGATACCCATTATCGAGATGAGACCTCGGCCGCATAAAGATAAGGAAGGTGGTCCCCAAGCCAACTCGTATAAAAGAACCAACAAAGCACAATGTTCGTAAATGTATGCACATGGTTCTATTCTTTTAACCAAACCTAAAACACATACTTACTTGAGCGTTAAAGTGCCTTTGTAGGTACCCACCTTCGCTGCATTCAAGAAGGCCAGATGGGGGGAGAAACTTTCTACGCTAGCGAATGAAGATTTGATCCATTCAGCAGACAATTAGAGAATTGGGACAAAGCAAAAGTAAAATCAAAGTATGCATATACTACCAATAAGCTTCAATCTAATATGAATATAAAACTAAAAACATAAAATATATAGGTTAAAGTAATGTTTTAGTCCCTATACGTGACATCGATTCTTAATTTGGTCCCTATACTTAAAAAATTATTAAAACAGTCCCTATACGTGTATAAATTATTAATTTAGTCCCTGCCGTCTAACACTGTTTTTAACGGCGTTAGTTGTTTAAAAACAATTATTAACGGTCCCTATACGTGACATAAATTCTTAATTTGGTCCCTATACAAAAAACAAACTATTAAAACAGTCCCTATACGAAAAAAAAAATATTAATATAGTCCCTATATGAAAATAACTATTAAAACAGTCCCCGTAACAAAAAAATGACTAAAATTTGGCCATGTTACAATCCAAATATGGTCTCTAATGTGACATTTACCCATGTGTTAGGTACTTATAAGACATATTTAATCCACAAACAAACATAAGACATTTAATAGGGACTATTTTAATAGTTTATTTTTTCGTATAGGGACTGTTTTTATAGTTTATTTTTCGTACAGGGATTGTTTTAATAGTTTATTTTTCGTATAGGTACTATATTAATAAGCTTTTAGTCGCTGTTTCTTATAAGGACTGTTTTAATAATTTTTTTTCGTATAAGGACCAAATTAAGAATTTATGTCACGTATAGGGACCAAATGGGTAACAGTTAGAAACATGGTTTGGACGGCAGGGACTAATTAATGGGTAACGGTTGTCACGTGTAGGGTCTATTTTAATAATTTTTTAAGTATAGGGACCAAATTAAGAATCGATGTCACGTATAGGGACCAAAACATTACTTTAACCAAATATATATTAATTTACCTATTTTAATTTATTCATTTAAAAGGGCAATTTTGTGCTTCTAGATGGATTATGTTCTCCTTATGAGACTCTGACTATAACTAACTACGTACTAGCTTATATCATATCATACTTCATAGACATGAGACATGTTTAGGAAAAGGGCCAAAAAGTAATTTAAAGCCATTTTATTTTTTGAAAAAAAAAAGAAAAGAAAAAGTATTCTAAATCTAAGGTTATATATTGCTTATATTATGCGGCAGGTTCACCCACAAAACTAGACTACTAGATGATTTTATTCTCAACCTTCTAAAGGAAATATTTCTTTTCGCCATGGGCCCCCTAATTACGTTCGCTTTGTAACATCAATTCTGATTTTATTTGGAAAACAATTTAAATTAATGAAACCAGAACAAACATTCTACAATTAAAGAAATTGAAAAATTAATGTAACATCAATTCTGATGTTATTCTGAAACCAGAATAACATCCTTCCTATCCATAATTTTTTAACTGCCAAAAATTATTTCAAAAATTAAAGAAATTGAAAAATTCAACCTTTTGTTAATTGAGTTTTTCTAACGTGTATAACTTTACACTCGACAAGAATCATTAATTGCCAACTTTTTTCTTTATTATATTATATTATATAAACATAAGTTATTATTGGGGTAACACAGTTATAGGAAAAAAAGGGAACCACGTTGGTATAATTTTTATAACATAAGAGACCATTTCGAAATAAAAAGGGGAGATGGATCACATTCGCGTAACTTTTACACATAAGGGATCAATTCAGAAGTTTTAATACATAAGGGACCAAATTGAAACTTAAAATAAATATAAGGAACCAAAAATATAATTTGGCATATTAGTTATGTATTAACGATTCAACGTAGCCCAAGTGATTTGAGGGTGAACGAACACAATTTAATTAAACTGTTTAAGTAGCAATAAATGTTATCACAATTTTAGGGTACCTATAATGCACAATATACAGTGCAATTGGAAGCAAAAGGTAATAATGAAAGGCATCTCCATTAACAATTGTTTGCTCAATTTTAACTTTTTTATAGACAAAATATATTATATATATTTTTATGGGGGAAAGGGTGGGAGTCGACATGGCAGCCTCCCATTTCAAATATCCATAGCTCACCAACTGAGCTATACAATGGGGACTTAAATTTTTGTTTTGTAGCTTAAAAATATTTTAGTGACAACAATGGCAAACTTCATGTCAAATGAAGTTGTCACTACAAGAAATCTCGCGCATACCGACAGCTAACTCCGAAAAATCGTCGGTAACGTGGATTTTCTGACGGACTACAGTCGGCCAAGAGCTCGTCGGTAAAACGCGCGTCGCAAATATTTACCAACAGGCTTTTTTTTGCCGTCGGTCATAATCCGACGGTAATTTTCGGTATATTTCCGACTGCCTTGCCCGTCGGTGATGCCGCTATTCATTTCCGACAGATTAACCCGTCGATAAATCCGAATTTTATTTTAAATAATAAAATTTTATTAATTGATTAATTTTTATATTTAATGTAATTAATTGATTTATTTATTTAATTTAATTTCTGTAATTAATTTAATTAACTATTAATTTAATTTATTAAATTAATTAATTAAATTATTAACTATTAAATTAATTTAATAAATAATTATTTATTTATTTAATTATTAAAAATAATTAATTTATTCTCATATTAAAAAATATTTATTTATTCATTTAATTTTTAAATTAGTTAATTTCTTTAATTAATTTAATTAACTATTACTAGTAATTTTAATTTAATTAAATTGATTACTTTTAATTATTAACTTATTCCCATATTAAAAAATGTGATAACGTAAACAAACAAAAAATTAAAAAAAAGAAACATAATAAATAAATAAATAAATAATCCGAACAAACATCAGTAACTAAAAAAATATCCGAAAATATGAAAAAATATCAGTACAAACATCACTAATAGTTCTGGTAATTCTGATCATGATCGAGATGCTCTACACCATCTGCATCATCGACATGATCATCAGTACTAGGAGGCGGAGGCGGAGGCGGCTGGCGAGCTAGCAACTAGTACATCTGGTCCTGCCGCTGTAGCACCTGAGCCAAAATGGTATTCGTGTGACGGCTCTCCTCCTTCTGCTCGGCCACGACGGCTTTATACACTTGAACTAATGATTTTTTCTTTTTTTACTTGTGGTGGTGGCTTTGTTTACGGTGCACCGAAGTGGGAAGTCAAGAACAAGCACACAGAATAGGAATATGGAGAAGAGATGACCAAACCGTGATATTTTCTCTTTTCTATTTATGGGGTTCTTACTATCGGGGTATACCTTTTATTTTATGAAATACAATTATAGAAGGTCAGATATTGGGAATGTGTTTGGGTTATATTAATCAATGTGAGGAACGACCCTTTTTGGAAATCATTAGTTCAAGTGTTAAACAAAGGAATGATGGGTTGGTTGCAGACCCCTCATATGAAAATAAGGCAGATAGCCAACACCAGAGAGAAGGACATGTGACACAACATGCATTTTTTTGTTAGACATGGGTTAATAGTTTTAGGTCAATTTCTGAAAGTTTTATTATGCATTTAAATGTTGATTCACGATTTTTTTTTTTTTTGTACTTTAGATCCATCCTTCTTGATAGAAGTTCAAATCCTTCTGTTGAAGCAGACAAATTTCATGTACTACAGTGTTCCACCGATCACATATCTCATGCTAAACAGATCTGGAATATTTAAGGATAAACTTCTTAAGGACATCTGTGTGATGTTACAAAAGCTAATGTGCTATTCCTGAGATCCAATACAGCACTATGACATGCCATTAACTAATTTGAGTATTGCTATTGCATAACGAGTAGCAGCAATATATGTCTTTTTCAGTTTTCTTTGATGTGGGATTGTAGAGGCCTGCAAACATAATGTATGATAGATAATTTATAATGTATTATAAATTTAGATGTTAAGTTATATCCTCAACGTGTTTTCTTGATTTTTAAGTATGCTCAATTAATGGGATGGTTTACAAGGAAGTAAAGAAAAAGGGAAGATCTATGTACCAAAAAAAAAGGGAAGATCTGATTGAAAAGGAAGTTGTGTGTGTGTGCTTTTTAAAGTTTAAATGTTACTAATTTTTTGATAAAAGTTTAAAAGTTTTTATTACCTGAGGAAAAAGTTTAGATAAAAAATAATTGTATTAACCTAATTTAAATACAAATGTTTATATTAACGTAATATTTAAATTTTATATAATAAAAGTTTTTAAGGTAATAAAAGGTTTAATATTACTTAACAAGTTTTTCATTCAACATTTTATATTTACGTAATAACAATTTCTTTCTTGAAATAAGTTATTTGATAATTAATAAAGTGAAATTTTTATAGTTTTAAAAAAATTGATCCTTGGCCATGATGGTCCAATTCCTTTAAAAGTTTTAAACATTATATCAATGTTAAACTTTTCTATTACTTTAGTACTTCAAATGAACAGGCTACATGTTACCTTCACCCTAACATAAAACATACATCAGATAAGATTCCCTCTGTGGAGAGAACCATACATCACTTCAACATAAAACATTATTTCTTAGCCAAAACATACATCACTTCAAAATTTCCTCTGTGGAGAGAACTATGAAGGAAATCAAATAAATATTTCGGTGTGGGGGTCAACAGACATCCCTTTTCCACCCAGTGAGTCAACTGACATTTCGTTAGAATGCATACCTAATTCTCAAAACAAGAAACTGCTAAGGAGAACTAGAACGTCCGCGTCCTTCGATACCAGTGGCGGTCTAGGAGCAGTGTGGTGGCCTCGAAGCAGTGTGGCGGAGCAATGACGCTACTGAATAACACGAACAAAACAATAGGTAAATATATTTATAGAGATTAACTTCTAACACACAGAAACCGAACAACAAATCAAAAATCATGCATGCCTCTAAAAAACTCAAAATACAGGATCTGAAATCAAAATAAAAAAATAGAACACAAGATCTGAAATCACTCCTCCAAAGCTAAGGTGGCTGCCTCATGAATGTTTTATTTATTTATTTATTTTTTTTGATTACATCATGAATGTTTTATTAGTATGTTGGAAGTTTCTCATTGATATATGTGACAGACGAAACAGACTCGTTTAATCATTGCCCGTATCAATATAATCTTAATCACTCTTAACCATCGGCATTAGAAGTATAATTTTTTTCATTAGCTACCCTTTAACCTTAGTATAGTATTTCATTTTTAATTGATTATCTCTTGCATTTGTTAACCAAAGTTAATTAACATGTTGAATTGAAATTGATATTGCTGAGAGTATATATGCAGTATATAATTTTTTCTAAAGCAGAAACGTTTAAGAACAGGTATTAACTATTAACCTTCAAATTTGTCAAAAGCACGGAACAAACTTCAGTTTATCATTTTTTAAATCAAGTCTTGCCTAATTAAGGCAGCATTTGCATATATAGATTAACATATAAATTCCGAAGGAAATCTGAAATAGGGTTTAGAAATTAGGAGAAAATGGAAATCAAAATATCAAACCTGAGGAGGAGGAAGGTGTGCGAACTGTGAACGGAGAAGAACAGAGGGAGGCGTCGTGGTCACGCAAGAGAGGAGCAGATCTACAGCGTCGCAGTCGCAACTCGCAAGAGAGGAGAAGAGGCTTCGCGGGCTCGCGGCCGCAAGAGACAGGGCAGAGGCGCGACGTGGTGGTCGGTCAGAGGGCGACGGTCAGAGAGAGAGAGCTAGGGACAGGGACGGTGCCGGAGTGGACGTGTGGTGGCGGCAGTGTGGTGGCCGGAGACACGGAGGAGAACGCTCCACACAGAGAGAAAGAGATGAGAGAGAGGGGTTTCAGAATAGTGAAGGAGAAGATCGTTTTCTGCTCCATAAACTCAACATACTGACGGCCTAAGCCCGTCGTAAAACTAAGCGGCGGTACCGACGGCCACATTTCAAATACCGACGGACAAACCCGTCGGTAATGGAAAAACAAGAGGGAATCTGGCTCTTTGAAGCGCGGATACCGACGAGTCATATCCGTCGCAAAACCGTAGTTTTCGACGGCTTTAACCGTTGGTAAAGGCAAGCCGTCTCATGTTGAACGTTACCAATGGCCGGAAACCACGGTTTTTTTGCTACGGATATGACCCGTTGGTAATATGTCGTCGATACCCGAGCTTTTTCTTGTAGTGTATGGGAGAGGATCCAAATCCTCTTGTTAGGGGTTCCCAGTTGACAATGATATGGAAAAATAATATGAGGAAGTAAGAACAAGTCCCTTAATTGAGTAATCAGGTAATTAGGAACTTCGTGTAAATTCTTGCCGAATGAAGTTATTTTTATTTTTAGCATCAATTTTTATTATCTTTGTCCACAATATTACCTTTAACAAGGAACTATTGTCAATATTATAAAATTTTATCTTTTACACCTAAATTTTGTTAGATAATACTCGATTTTTATTTTATTATTGTCTTATCAGTAATTTTGACACAGTATACATTCAAAGTCAAAATTGTCGTTCTTTATATGCATTATGTTCTTTTTGGATAAAATATATTCATTATGTTAAATACAACAATAACTTCTCTAAAAATTAATGTGTTAAGTTACACACATACATATATACTCATTATTAGGAAGATGATGTTACTAGAGTTTATTTTTGTGTTATTTTTGTCTTATTTTAATAATATTAAGAAAATAGCATCGCTAGAATATACTACTACATTGTTTTCCGAATATGAAAGACAATACTATTGTGTTAATCAATAATATGAAATAATAATTTAACGAAATCAATTTAAGATATAATATTAGTAGATTTATTTTTGCGTTATTTATATGAAATATTTACAGATACTATTGTTATTTTCATATGCATCATGTTAAATATGAAAATATTTTCAAATAAAATTAATATCTATTATAACACACACATGTGTAACTTTTTTTTGACTGGGGACAACGTATATATAACTTTCTGTTTGACGAGAGACACATATATAACTTTTTTTTTACGGAAATCAAACTTTATTCAAAAATTAGAAAAAAGATCAATACACCCAGATTGAACAGAATGTATTGGGGCATTCCCCGTCCACAATTGAAAATCAACACGAACATCTAAGTCAGCTAAGTACACGGTAATGAAATACTTAATCAGAACATAAGCCAATATGGCATTACCAAGCCATCTTAATCCAAACTGCCAAAACAAAAGCTTCCAAGTACGGTCGATGGCCAAAGAGAAATGAGAAGCCACAGTCTTTAAACTCATCCAGTTACGAGTCATTACTATACTCTATGCAGATTCAAATCGACTATAACCGGTCTCGGATATGACTAATCGAACCACATGCTCAGGAGCCATTTGTAGGGAGGAAAGGATGCTGAGGTTGGCGGTGTCCACCAATAGCACTCCGGATCTGTAACGTTGATGCCCACGTCTTGATTGAAACTAGAATGGATCGAAGCTGATCTGTCAATCTGAATCAAACACGCAACAAGACGAAAAACCAAACAACGCCGCACCAAGACGACGAACAAAACAACGTCGCACTCAAACGATGAAATCACGGAAAAACAAGAAAGAAAAACTAGATCTATGTGGAAAAACCACTTATTTATATAAAAGAAGAGAAAAAACGAAGTAGAGGGGTGGTTCGAGGCCAAAAAATGGCCAAAAACCAACCCTATAGGGTGGATGAGGAAGAAGGAAGAGGGAGGGTTTAGAGAGAGAGAGGAGGGAGGCGCTAGAGTTCCAACTTGAGCAATATAGTGTCAGGGGACACACATATATAACTTAAAAATTAGGAAAATATGCTATTTTATGTAACTAAGAAATTTTTGAAATATATTATGTTATATGTATGCCTTAAAATTATCGTCCTTAGATCTCCTCAATTATATAAATAAACATTTCATGTATTATATTTTACTAAATATTTTCCTCTATTTTCTTCTCTCATATCTAATTAATGATTGTCTAATGATATCAAATAATAATGTAATGTAATCAATTTAGAAAATAATATTTATAAGATCTATTGTTGCATAATATTTTTAGATATTATTGTTATTTTAAATATGTATCATGTTAAATATGGAAATATTTTAAAAAAATTACAATGCTTTAGGTTACACACTTATATAAACATAAAAATTAGGAAACTAAGATATTTTTCAAATATATTTATGTTATATCTATGCAGTGTTAAAATTACCTTATTTAGATCTCCTCAATTATATAGACAAAGTTCTCATGCCTTATCTTTCACAAAACAATACCATATGTTTTCTTCTCTTGTATATATGAAGAATTTGTGTGCCAATTGTTCTGGAGGCTTTGCTTCATGGGTGGGAAAGTGTCAACCTATCCAATGTGATCGATGTTTCATGATCTTCATTTCATATCCCCCAAACACACAGCCTCAACAACATCGACAACCTTCTTAATCACAACAACATGCTCAGTCCTCGCGCATTCAACATGATTAACACAATCAACCGCTACCTTTCGACCTTAATTTTTCTCCTCCAATGAATGATAACTTGATGGGCTCAATAATGGATAATGAACGTGAACACAAGAATGGGTGTTGAATTGTGTTTACAAACTTTTCGCAAACTCTGAGTTAAAAACACTTTAGAACACTTGAAAATAAATCTGTTTGAAATCGGATAACGGAGTAGGACCAGACGCTGGAAATAAGATTTTTGAACACTTGTTTTTATGCGCAAGATAACCGTAAGTATAAAGCAATAAAGCAAGAGACACAGAGATTTATACTAGTTCACCACCAACCTGGTAGCTACATCTAGTCCCTTCGTTCCTAAAGGATTTTCCACTATAATCAACTGATTACAAATTTCCTTAAGAGTATTCTACTGTCACAAACTTGATAATACTTTTAACTTCTCAAAACGACTCAGTATGTTCGAGCCTTTGAGGAACAAAGCCTTAACTAGGCAATACAACTTTCATAAAGATAGTTTTGAATACAATCAAAATAACTCTCACAGAGAGGATGAAAAGATTAAGTTCAAACAAATAACTTTCTAAAAGAAAGAATCAGACGCTGAGGTTCAGTTCTTGTAGTCCAGAGACTTGGCACGAAACTTGATTGCTCACTTGAGTAATAACCTTTTCAGGAGTCTTGAGGATAATACCGTTGTAGATATTTCAGCTCCAAATCATTGGGTGAGGCAATTTGAAATTATGTCCTTTTTTTCTTTCCAGAGAATATCAGAATAGTATATATTTCCATTATTGTACTATCTGCTTTTCACATAATTGCCTTATACGAATTTGTCTTATTCTAAAGGTATCACCTTTTTTGATTCCTCGTACATAAAATTGAGCGCACAAAATCAAATTTGAATTCCGTTCCAAAGTAGCTGAGGTGAAAAGCAACAACGTGATCATCACGTGATTCATTAAAAGACCAGATGCTCGCTTAGAACACACTACAAGAAATAGTTCAGATACCGACAGACATTCACCGACGGCTTGTGTCCGTCGCTAAAAAAGCGGGATTTCCGACGGCCTTACCCGTCGGAAAACACGACCCGTCGTATTCTGGATATTACCGACGGCTTAAACCGTCGAAAAATGCTTTTTTAGCGACGAACTCAAGCCGTCGGTGAATGTCCGTCGGTAAACCGTGACTTTTGGAAAATTCCCGCTTGTTTTTTAATACCGACGGCCATTGACCGTCGGTAATGTGGAGTTTTTCCGTCGCTAATCCTGTGTCGTTTACCGACGGGTTAAACCGTCGGTAAGTTTAAAATGGTCGTCGGTAAGCTCTTTATTTGGCCGGAACAGAACCCTTCTTCTTCATTCACTCTCCTGAGTTTCCCTCAAGCTCCATCGTTCTCAGATTTCCCCCCATCATCTGTCCCCATTATAGCGCCGTGAAAGGAAACCACCGCTTCAACCAATCGCCTCATTTGACAATCGTGCCTCTCTCCCAATCGTGCGTCTTACTCCATCACCCATCATGAGGCGTCGAAGCAGCCATCGTCCACTGCAACTCTAAACGGCTTGCCTCCTCCGTGCTTCCCCGTCTCACACACAACTGGTATTTTCTCACTTTAACTGTATATTTCCTCTTCAATTTGGCTAATCAGAGGCAATGTATGGTGCATTATCGTGGATTACTGGATCTAAAATATGTGGTTGGGATTATTGCTCACTTACTAACTTCTGATCATTTTGTTGGTTTTGTTTTGTTCCTTTTGTTTCTCAGGATTCGTTTTGTTTTGCACTGCATAAACGAACCCTAAACCCTTGCAACCTCAAGAAGCCGGATTTCCATCTCAGCCTCGTCAGATCACTTGCAACATTTCCATGGAAGTTCAAGGTAAGCTTTCTCAATGTCAGTTTTTTCTGTAACTGATTTCAATGATTTCTTTATCGCTTCTCCCATTATTATGGCTTGCATCAATGGGTGCTGATCATTTGGTTTCATCTCCCTCGTTCGCCCTCCGCCGCAGCCTCCCTCCGCAGCACTGCCGCCGAACATAACCCCCTTTTTTTCACCATCCCACTCCCGCCGAACCCTCTTGTCTTCTGACCCGGATCGATCTCCAGTTCCTTCTTAAACTCTGTTTCCCATCCCTGCCGCGTTATTTTGGTGTCCATCCCGGAACCTCGCCGCCACCGACGCCTTCCCCGACAGGTTCTAGTGCGAATGAGGTTTATCTATCTCTCTCTGCCCCCCTCTTTTTTTCTTTCTCTCTCACTATTGTTGTTATTTTGTCTCTCGGCAGGTTTCAGTTGGGGATGAGGATCTGATTTTCCGTTAGGTCACACTACGCCTACCCTTTCTTCAGATCCACCTTGAAGGAGCTTCGAATTGTCCATAGGTGAAAATTTCTCCACTTGGATTTGCAATTGGGTTTTCTTTGATGTGTTGATTTCATCACTTCTCTTTTATTCATGATATTTGGATGGTTAATTTTTACTTTTTGTAAGTCTTTTGTTGTGAACTATGTCTTCTTCATGTTATTTAAAAAAAACGGCAGAAGTTGTGTTTCCTATCCCTGACTTGTTTATGTCAATGGGTTATGGGTACATTGTATTTCTTGGTTTATTCATTTTGATGTGTCTATCCAAAACCATGGAGCAATTTTCGGGTTACTTAATCCATGAACCTCACTCGTGTACTTAGCCACTCCTAGTGTGTACCACTGTTAGTTCAACATGTCACAATTTTGTTTTTTGTGGCATTGGGGTGTGGCATTTTTGTTTTTTGTTTTTGGGCTGTGATGATAGCAGGTATGTTTGTATAAATAAAGTTTCAATTTTTAGGAATTGTATACAGTGGCTAGGATGAGGAGGAAATTGTAGATATTTAGTGATGTGATAGCAATAGATGGAGAAGAGGGGATGAAAACTTATTCAGTTCAATTCAATTGGTATTTTATATGCAGAGTCAATAAATTTGGTTTATTTTTCATAATTGATACAATTAATTAATAAATTCATGTTCCATGTCACAAAGGTCATGTAAGTATGATTTAACAAAATTATGGCAATGTTAGAATTTATGGACTTCATTATAAAATTTTACAACTATAGGGACTTCTTTAAAAAAAGTAATTTAACCTATGATCTTAAAAAAGTCCTTAAAATTTTGGTAAAACTATAAGGACTTAAAAGAGTAATTTAACCTATGATCTCACACTAGCCAAGACCTTGAAAGTTAATCACACCTACCCTTCCCCCCACTAAAAAAATCTTATGGCTATTAAAACATGATGGTGAAGGTATGACATCCCTCTCTCAAAAACATATATGAATACATAAGTATATGGTTGTAACTTCAAAGTAACTTCCAGTTCAACTCTTTGATAAATCCTAATGAAAAACATACAAGAATGCACCTGAGGTGAAAGTGTTATGCACAAACAACCAGTTACAAGATTATCACCAACAAAGAAAAAGCAGGTGGTGCAGCTAGAACTCGTGTAACTAAATCCCTTCCTTCTCATCACTGAATTTAGCTTCTTTTCTTCAAAACATATTAAACTCTTTGCATAACCATGAGACTTCCCATCTCAGCACTAATGATAAAAGTCCACACCAAGAAGAGGGTATAGGCCAATTGGACACCAGGAAGGGGCAACTGATGAACCAAATTAGACATGGGCCTTAAACTAGGAAGGTTTGCACTAGAAAGAAGAAAGGGACACATGGAGGAGAGGAATGAGGAGAGTTAGTTACTGAAATAGAAGAGAGAAGGATAAGATCTCACAAAGTTAGTTATAGAGGGGGAGAGAGGTAGAGAAAGGAGCACATCAGAATTATGGAGTAAATTTCAGTCATTGTGGCTTGGGCTCTTAGTTCTGGGGATTGACAGATATTTCGTTACATTTTTCTTCATTTTCTTACTTGTATTTCCTTCTTGTTTTTAAGAGGTATTCCCTTTATCTGTAGAAATTCCTTCATTTTCACAAATTAAAAAAAATATTACAGCTGTTTGTGAGTGCCTAGCTCTATTAACTCATCAGCTAAATTACAATCTAACAGCACAGAAAAGAATTAAAAGGTAAACCATTTCAGTCAACCCAAATAAAAACTGTACAAAACATTTATTTATAACTTTCAACAAAAAGAAATGAAACACACTTCCTTCTGTAAGCAATTATAAGCAATTATAGTCCAAATCATGAATGATACAAAGTATAAAGATTAAACAGAGTTATATACTGAAACACACTTCCTTCTGTATTTTCTTTTCTTCCATCAAGCGAATTCTTTCTTCTTTTGTCATCTTTGTGTTTCCAGTTGCCTTGGTTGTGTTCTTGGCAGGGGCATCAGATCTTTTCATATTTTCAACATTCTCTTCCTGCTCCAAGCTCATATTTTCCTCATCAGGATGACCATACAACTCAAAAAAACACGAAGTTTTCTCAAATGCATGGAGCAAAATGTAAGAAGCACACTAGGTAGAAAATCCAAACAGCAAATAAATAAGTAAATATATGTGCATAAAAAAAAAAACACCAGATTCGTCAGTGGCTAGGATGAGGAGGAAATTGTAGATATTTAGTTCGCTTACTCAATCCAAAACCTAATCTTTGGTGAAAGTAGTAACCTAATCTTTAGTTTGTTTGGATAACCGTTGAAATGAGCTTGCGAGTTCCTTTTCCTTTTGAAGGTTTGAATGGATGTTTAGCTGTAAACGTGCTTTGCCACGGTAAAGCAAATAGACACTTTGTGTTGCACATAAGGAGGAAGCACCTGCTTTGGTGTTCTCTTGGTCTTGGACTATGAGGAGACTTTTATGGCAATTTGTTACCCATTTTGCATGTGGCTTGATTATCTCCTTTTGTTTGGATCTTTGCTGCATGCTTGACCCCTATTATGATTAATTGCTTATCTTAATTGGAATTCCTTCATTTCCTTGATCTGAATCAAAATGAAATTGATTAATTACTGATTCCATCTGACATTTTCTTATATATGTTTTAACTGCTAATTTAATTTAATTTAATTTAATTTAATTTATGCATTTGATTGATAAATTATTGTTGTTTTGACATAAGATAAGGGGGTTGGATGATAAGAAAGAGAACATGAAGTCGCATGTACATGGATCCTGTGATTGGAATTAATTTGTCGCTTATGAACAAGGGTTTCGGATTCCTTTGGTGGTGACAAGGGTTTTACATTGCATTTTCTTTCTTTTTAGGTTTTTGGATTCCTGGGTTTCGGTTCTACTGGTTTTTAGGTATGTTGCATTCGAACTTGTTTGAATTCTATCCTTATTTAGATTCTCGTGTGGTTTTGATATTCTTGTTTATATCTTATTAGTTTCGCTAACACAAAAAGCTCGCTTCATAGGCCTCTGAGTTCGCCACCTCCACCAGCCGCCACTTGTACCACTAGGTATGCACTCTAACGAAATGTCGGTTAACTCATTGGGTGGAAAAGGGTTGTCTGTTGACCCCACACCGACATATTTATTTGTTTTCGCTCATAGTTCTCTCCACGTAGGGATTTTGAAGTGTATTGTGTAATTGTCTAAATGATATGTACTGTGTAATTGTTCCGCCAGCTTTGCTATCACTCATCACCACAATGCTTGTGAGTAAAAAGTGCAATTTTAATTTATGCTTGCCATTTCATTCATGGATATGGATATTGGTGATGTTGCTTGGCCGCAATTTGCTTTGCACATCTCTCTGCATTTCTTTCCTTGCCACTTCGCTTGTCTAATTCTATCCTCTTTAAATGACCAAGTCGATTTTCTAATTCCAAAGTGTTGTTAATCGAGGATCGCGAAAAATAGCGTAAAATTGGTAGGATAGCGTAAAATAGCGAGCAGATAGCGTAAGCTAAATAGCAGTGAAATAAATAAAATTATAAAATTATATATTAAAAAGTGACATATAATATTTAACGTTCAAAGACAAAATCTGAAATGACATAATAAAATATTTATTTAATGACCTATTTTTAGAAACTTAAGTGATTATTTATTCATAAATTACTTTAGAGGCTTATTAAAATAAAATGAAGAGAGCATATGAATATTTTTTATGTTGATATATTTGAATATTAATATCAGCATTTATTTTAAGTGATGTAAAATAAGTTTAAATAAACCCTGAATGAAATGTAAAATAAGTTTAAATAAACCCTGAATGAATAAGTAGCTCTTCCGTTTTAAGAAAATAAAATATATAAATTAAAATTGCAATATTGATTGAATTGTTAATAATTATTATTTATTGAAAAATAAAATATTTTTTATTATATATGACGGATGGCGTAGTAGCAACTAAATGATTAATAAAACTACACACACAGTAAATGGACCATTGCTCAAAGAAACAAGGCAAATTTGAATTGGAAAGGACAAATAATAATAGAATTAAAAAATAGATTTAAAATAAAAAATAATTAAAAAGCAGAATTTTTAAGAACAATAGAATAAAAAAGCAGATTTTAAAAAGAAAGAAGAGAATAACAAAACGAAATTAGATAGAATTAAAAATAACATAATTAAAAAGTAGAAGGATTCAAAAACAGAATTGAAAAAATAATTAAGAGATGAGCAGAATTAAAAAAAGAAACAAGGGAAACAATCATTAAAAATATGATATAACAAAAATGAAAAAGATCTCAAGAAGAGAAGAATTAAAAATTTCAATAAAAAGAAATAAAAAATAACAACATTAAAAATTATCATATAAAAATTAAATGAAAAAGGAAAATAAAATATTTTTTATTATTTTTATATATATATATAAATAATAAACCTAATTCTACCCTTGTCACTTCTGCTTGTCTAATTGTTATGTTAATCATTAATCGAATGGATGTTTGATATTTGTTATTAGTATCTGAGAGAAGCCTTAGCTTCCCGCTTGAGGTTTAATATATTATTGAGTGCATATAGTCTTTTAGGTACCATGTGCTCATTATATATTGAACCTTGAATTGTCCAAGTCGGACAGTTTGGGAAAAAGCTGTTTCTTTACTCGTATAATAGTTGTTGCTTAATTTTCAGATCTTTATATTTGATGAAATTTCGTTCGATTCATTTCCTTTTGTTCTCTGGGTGCATACTTGATTATGTGTTCATAATCGCGTTCATTTTGTGTACTCAGAGACCAATGGGAACTGCTCCCGAAAATTTGCCAAGTATAAGATACGAGAATTAAGGAATGATTATTATACAAGTTCTGAAAAAGTTTTTTCTCGAATGGGATAGCGTCATACCATTTAAAGAAAGAGAGCGGTTGTAAGAACGTCGTGGTCGCTGAAATTGTCATTTTTTTGACATGCGTAAGATGGAATATTTTCTTTCGAGTCGTAGTTGGATGTACGATAGGTTGTATCCGGGAGAGGGGTTTGAAACCAGATTTTTGCACTCGGGGTTGCGTGCTTTGTCCAAGTCGCAATGGCACATAAAGATTTCAAAACTAATGGAGGGATTAGATGTCCGTGCTTTAATTACGATTGCAGAAGGATTAAGAGCCCAAGTGAGGTCACGCACCACCGTATTCAGTTGGATTTAGGCTTAATTATCGGATTTGGACTAGACATGGTGAAAAGTTGCCTCACGTTGATTTAGGGGTTGGTGATAATTGCGAAGGTGCTTCAAGCGATTCGTAGATTCGGGATGTGGTGAGCAGATTGAATTGATGCAAGATATGGTTTGTGATGCCTTGGGGATGAACGTGTCATTCGAGGAGCAACAATATGATGACACAGATGAACTTCCAAATGAGACAGCACAAAAATTTTATAATCTATTGTTAGAAACAAACAAGCTGTTGTTTGAAGGGTCTACAGACTCTAAGTTATCAATGTGTGTGAGGCTCTTAGCTCTTAAGTCCAACTGTGGTGCTACCGAAGTGTGCTTGGATCTCGTAACGAAAATGATGTTGGAGTCGTCACCTATCAAAGATGATTTGCCAAAAAGTTATTACGAGGCTAAAAGCTTAGTGTCCAAGTTGGGGCTAGAATCTAAAAGGATTGATTGTTGTGTGAGAGGGTGTATGTTGTATTACGACAATGAATTTGGTAAAAACGATGGTGCGCTAGTTGAATGCAAATTTTGTGGTGAGCCTAGGTATATGTCACATACTAATAATCGGACGGGTAGACAAAAACTTGTTCCAGTGAAGGCAATGTTTTATTTGCCAATTATTCCAAGGCTGCAGAGAATGTTTGCATCACCATAGACTGCAGACAAAATGACATGGCACTATAAGAATAGAAGCACTTCAGGTATGTTGCGCCACCCTTCTGATGGTGAAGCTTGGAAGCACTTTGATCGTGTGCATCCTGATTTTGCAGCAGATCCACGTAATGTACGACTTGGCTTATGCTCTGATGGTTTTACCCCGTATGTTCAATCCACGGCGAAACCTTATTCTTGCTGGCGCTTATCGTTACCCCATACAATCTTCCTCCCGAAATGTGCATGTCTAAGCCTTATATGTTCTTGACTTGTGTTATACCGGGTCCAGATAATCCGACAGATGGTATTGACATCTATTTAGAGCCTCTTATTGACGATCTCAAAAGGTTGTGGAATGGTGTTGTGATGTACGATATTGCACGAAAGAGGAATTTTACAATGAGGGCAGCGCTGATGTGGACCATTAATAACTTCCCTGTATATGGCATGTTGTCTGGTTGGGGTACTCATGGTAAAATGGCATGTCCGCATTGCATGGAGCATACAAAGGCCTTTACCTTGAAATTTGGGGGGAAGAGTTCTTGGTTTGACTCACATCGCAGGTTTTTACCCGATGATCATGCATTTAGACGGAATAAGAACGCTTTCAAGAAGGGGGAAGTTGAATTAGATGACCCGCCCCCAAGGTTGACACCAGAACAGATCTGGGAAAGGGTTATGGAACTGCCCAAAATCACAGATTTTGGCAAATTGGATCGATTTGAAGGATATGGACAATGGCATAATTGGACAAAAAGAAGTATTTTTTGGGATCTGTCATATTGGAGAGATAATTTATTGAGACACAACCTTGATCTTATGCACATTGAGAAGAACTTTTTTGACAATGTTTTTCTCACAGTGATGAACGTCAGAGGAAAAACAAAAGACAATGAGAAGGCCAGACTAGACTTACCACTTTACTGTAGGCGAAAGGACTTGCATTTGACGAATCGGTCGGATGGGAAGACCCTGAAACCCAAAGCCTGTTACTCTTTAACTGCTGAGGAAGCCAAGTCAGTCTGTCGGTGGATAAAAGAACTTCGGATGCCAGATGGTTATTCTTCTAATTTGGCAAGATGTGCCGATGTGAACAAAGGAACCATGATTGGGATGAAAAGCCATGATTGTCATGTATTCATGGAGTGTTTACTTCCTATTACATTTAGTTCCTTGCCGTCAAATGTTTTAAATCCACTGACTGAACTCAGCCAATTCTTTAAAGATTTGTGTTCTGCGACATTGAGAAAGGATGATCTCATAAGGATGGAACAGAACATACCAGTCATTCTTTGTAAGTTGGAGAGAATATTTCCCCTGCTTTCTTTGATTCTATGGAGCAACTAGCAGTGCATCTTGCATATGAAGCTAGGCTTGGTGGACCGGTTCAATACAGATGGATGTATCCATTCGAAAGGTACTATAATAAAGGATTCTCTAAAATAAATATTAATTTGAAGGGTTAAATGTATCAATTTTTATCATCAACGTTGTTATTTTGTAGATTTATGGGTGACTCAAAACGGTCGGTGAAAAATAAGGCCAGGGTTGAAGGATCTATTTGTGCAACTTACTTACACCGTGAGACAATCCATTTCTGTTCCCATTATTTTACGAACTTCATGTTGACACCAACAAATAGTAGGAATGAAGTAGAAATTGAAAGTGAAAGACACCCGCTTGCCTTATCAGTATTTTGCCTTTCCGGCCGTCATGTTGGAAAGGAGGTGGATAACTGGATAACGGGCGAAGTGTGGAAGTCAGCCCACGTTCACGTGTTGATCAACTATGCATAAGTATCACCGTATCTAACGTATGTATCATTTTGACCACTTTCAATTTCTTTAATCCACAATTGCTCTTGATCATTTGTTTGATAATGACTTGATCAGGGCATTCTTGTTAACTAAGCCCACAAGCGTACAAGACTCTTCTGCCTATATTCATGAATATTTCCCAATGTGGTTTAGGAACCAAGTATGTTTTTTGAGTCGTCATATATATATATTATTATTTATTGTTTGAAAATACAAAAATATTGTTTGAAAATAGGAACCATAATTTGTTTGCACATGGTGTGTACACAGGTGTATAGCGAGGCAGAATCCCCTAAAATCCAACACTTGAGAAATTTATCTCATGGTCCTAAATCACGTGTAAAAGAATGACACACATTCTTTGTAAATGGATACAAATTCCAAACCCAGTCAAAAACAGAGGAGAAAAAAAAGCTTAACAATGGGTTTATGTTAAAGGTGCCACAGATGGAGGTCACGTTGGCTTTTACCGGGTTATTCAACATATATATGAACTGACGTACAATCCTTTAGACTATACTAAAAAAATAGTGCTATTTTATTGTAATTGGTTTGATCCACAAATAGAGGCACAAGAGTGGATCGAAAATATAATATCGTTGACATACACATGAGCATAAGATACCAAATGTTTGATCCGCTTATCATGGCACAACATGTAAGACAAGTGTATTATGTCCCTTATCCATCAACTCGAAGGGACAAACAAGGTTGGTGTGTCGCAATAAAGATAAAACCACGAGGTCGCATTGAAGCGAGATGATACACGGGAAGAAGTGGCTTATCAAGTGGATGAGATGTCTCATGTCAATGTAGTAAATGAAGTGGAACCCATTACTCGACTACGTGACAATCCAATCACATATGAAGATGTAGATGGGGATAAGGAATTAAATGAAGAAGTGGCGTAACCATCAAGATCTCAAGACGATGCCGAAATTGAGTGGGCGTAATGGGCGATTGAAATTGTTTAACTTTTTACAATTTGAGAAATTAATGTGTAACAATATATTTTAATTTGTCGATTATTTTCATAACTTGTTTATTTTTATGGAATTCATTTGTAATATTGTTATGTTTAAATATAATATTTCATGATCAAGTATTATTCAATTGCTCTATAGACATATATGGCATCGGGAGGTTCAGGAGCCGACTTCCTGCACTCACCCAGTGGTGGTAAATGGAAGGAAGGGCATCGCCTCGACCCCCTCGCCGTCGAGGCCGACCATCATTAGGCATGACCCTACCGGGTTTTCGATGTTGTCATCTACACGCCGTCCTAGTACATCTACGCCGAGACACTGATACACCTCCCGCACCTAGACAAATTCGCACCACCTACACGCACTCGGGCACATTCGACACCAGCTACAGACTTCGGCCACGCTCGGCACCTTTGCCTCACATTGACATGATCCCCACCCCGGTTCCAAAGCCACATGGTGCTTCGAGTTCCCATGTTGTGCCTGATCCGGTGGCCGATGCTCATCAGTCCGACCATGATTATAGTACGGGTCATACACCTGATCACACTGATGTTGGGCAGGACGGGGAGGAGGAGGAGGTTCTTGAGCAGGGGGAGGGGCAGGAGCCTGAGACTCTTGAGATGTTGTATGATGGCCGAGTTGTTATCAGGCCATCTGGTAAAGGGTAAGTATTTGCAATTTTTTCGAGTTATTAATAATTTACATGTATATATATATATATATATATTTTTATTTAACATGTTTTTATTGTTCAGGTTTCTTCCCTCAAAGCCAGCTGCGTTAGCTATCACAGCAACAATTGAGGAGAATTACCAGGAGTTTTGGCCCACCTGGGGGACGCTGAAGGATAATGAGCGGGACCATATGTTTAATTCTTTCAGAGTAAGCTGCAATTTTTATTTTATTGCATATTATTTTATTTTCGTAAATTTCAATTATGTTTAATAATGTCTTATATTGATACAGACGAGGGTTGCTTGGGATGAAAAAGATGAGGAGCTGATCGAGAAGAACTTTCATATGAAGGCCTCCCACCGCCTTTCTGACATGCTTCGAGATGCCCGCATCAGGGATCGCCAGCCCAGTTGGATAGGGGATGAGCTCTGGCAGCAGCTGGTAGCGCACTGCAACACCCCTGAGTTCCAGGCGACCAGCACGAAGGCCAAGAAGAATAGGGCCTCTGAGAAGGGTGGCAGCTTGCACACTGGAGGTTCTCACCAAAGCAAAGACACGCAATTAGACTTGTACGTGTTATAAAATTGTTATTATTATTATTATTATTATTATTATTATTATTATTATTATTATTATTATTATTATTATTCTTTATTTAAGTTTTTTTATTAATACAATCACAGTCGAAGAGGTTGGGGAGAGAAGTTCAGTTGCACGAGCTCCATCTTGCAACTCATATGAAGAGGAGTACTAGTGATTTCGTTGATGAGCGTTCGAGGCGGACTCGATTAATTATAAAATATAATAAATATTTTTTAATAATGTTTATATTTTTTATTAAAAAAAGATTTGACTTATTTGTTTGTTTAACAGAGGAGTTTGAGGCGAGGATGTCTCAGTTTACTTCTCAGACCTCATCATGTTCTCCATCTCAGAGCCCTGACGATCTATCTACACCGCTGAGGGTTTGGGCGGAAGTGGTTGGCGGAAAGAAGAAGGGTCGCATATATGGTGCTGGCGACCTTGCCAAAGAACTACAAAGGGGCCCGCCGCCACACGCTGGAGAGTCGTCGAGTAGTAGTCGCGCCCGGTCGCTCTGCCGCGGATGACCAGGAGATAGCCGAGTTGAAGCGGGCCGTGGCCCAAAGAAATAGGAGGTTTTGACTCAGTCTTTGTAGCGGCGGAGCAGATGTACCAGTTGCTAGCTCGCCAGCAGCCTACTCCATCGACTCCGCCTCCGCCTTCGCCTCCGCGTACTGATGGTCATGTCGATGATGCAGATGATGTAGAGCATCTCGATCATGATCAGGAGTACCCTGTTTGTACTTATATTTTTTCATATTTTTGGATATCATTTTTTTTTCGTTTCTGATATTATTTTAGTTACTGATTTTTATTCGTCGAATTTTTTTATTTATTATGTTTTCTTTTTTTAATTTGCTTTTTAGTTTACGTTATCACATTTTTATATATGGAAATCAATTAATAATTAAATTAAATTAAATTACAAGTAATTTTTAATTAAATTAATAAATAAATATTTTTAATATGAGAATAAATTATTTTTATAATTAAACAAATAAATAATTAAATTAATTAATTAATTAATTAATTAAAGAATAAAATTAATTTGGTTATTAATTAATAATTTTATTAATTTTATTAATAAAATTAATTAAAGTAAATATTTTATTAATCAATTTATTTTTCTGAAAAAAAACATTCCGATTACCGACGGTCTAAGTCGTCGGAAAACGTTTCAGATTGATCGACGGTCAAAACCGTCGGAAATTTAACGAAGGCTTTGCCCGTCGGAATTCACCATCATTTTCCGACGGGTATAACCGTCGGTATTACCGACGGTAAAGAATAGTCTGTCGGTAATCCTTTGCGACGACAATATTTCCGACGGGTTTTAGGCCGTCGGTGATCCGTCGGTAAAACTGGATTACCGTCGGTAAAACTGGATTACCGACGGCTTTTATGGATTACCGACGGCTTTAGGCCGTCGGTAATCCCATGTTTTCTTGTAGTGACAGGAGACGGATGCTCGCAGCAATTGAGTAATCCATGTGTCAAAGAATAACACTATCGGACGCTCGCTTTACACAAGACGCTAGAGTGAACTGGTTGCTGACACACATGGAATGTATTCAGTACTTGTGAATTTTCTTCTTCTTGCTTGAGTGAGATAAAACATAAGAGATTTGAATACCTGCACACTCAAAGACTTATTAGAAGATACTTTGTTATCATCAAAATTAATGAAGGTCTAAACTTCTCAATCGTTTAGGTTCCAACAATCTCCCCCTTTTTGATGATGATAAATATCCAAGGTTGATGAAAAATTTAATTTCAAAAATAATTTCAAGGGTCTCCCCCTGAGTTCAACAACTCAGATAAAATTAAATATATCAGGTATCAGAGCGATTTATGATAATTAGAGCATTTATGTGATCGCAAAAATGCATACAAGTATCAGAGCATATATTTGATTTAAACGTTGAGATCGGATACTGAGAACATTGTACCAACAATGAATATACTCAAGTATCATATGATGAAATTCATTGTACAAAATTGAATAAAATTGTGCCAACAGATATTGAAGATTATCAAAGCACCAAACAATGAATATCAATGAGTATCTGAGCAATTAAGGAACATGCTATGTATATGATTTATGCATGAAATTTGTGATACTTCAACATGTCCATCGGACTTTCAACGAGTTCATCAGACCTTTCTTTTACTCCCCCTTTTGTCATCAGACAAAAAGAGTGTAAAACACATCATAGTCAAAACAGTAAGAGTAGTATTTAGAAAAATTTGAAGATAAAAAATTAGAAATATAATTGTACCAAGTAACATAAATATTTGATTGTATCAAAAATAGAAATTGTAATTGGCACGGAAAGACAAAGTAAATATTTAATTGAAACGTTCCAAGATGAATTTCAAAGTGCTTTCCAAATGAGCCACTTTTTGATTGGTTACCATGATAGCTTCAAATTCTGCTCTAGGCAAAATGACAACATCAGCATTTGCAGGTGCAGGTTCAACATCAGCTTCTAGAACCAATTCAACTGTAACAGCCCTTTAGGATTCCATCTTCTGGTGCTCTGCTAGCACATCTTGTGACAATCTCAGTTTCCTTTCCTTTCTTGCCTTAGCCTTCTGAAGGAGGTCATCATTTGGTAAAGACCATTTGATGAATCTTCCCAGCTTCTGTTTCTCTTGATCCATTTCCCATTCCCATCTACGCAGAAGTTCTTCAGGATACAGCATAAGCATAAAAACAGTTTCCATGTGTGAAGCAGATCTTTATTATAAGCATCAAATTGCACCAAGGCAGCTTCTCCATAAATTCTTCTTATAAAAACTGCCATTCCATCAAAAATGAATATGAGTCCTTCATTTTCAGCAAGGAATAACTTATGCAGATTCTCCCTGTCATCTTCTTCAATCTTGAGAGGCTTAAAACAGGGCAGAATGGCTTTGTCTTTCCAAGACAAAGTCCATTATCTCCAATTAAAGCCAATATTAAAATGTTTGCAAACAGCAACCCATAGATCTTCTATTTTCATAGCATTCAGAGGTCTTACAACAGAACACATAAACATATCATCGAAATGGATAGTATCAAGTTTTGTGTCTGTTACCCTGCTGATGGAGCCAACTGTAGGAATGGTTGCTTTCTCTGTATTGCAGCAGCCAGAAGAACCAATGATCCAAGCATCTTGCTTGAGCAAGTTCAGGTATACTCGCCGAGCATGGTCTTCACCAAGCTTGTTGACTGAAAGCTGAGAGAATGATTTGACATCGAATCTTCTAGGAGCTTTCTCATATTCCTTCAATCCAATTCTGCTGAATGGCATTTTCCCAGGGGCTGGTTCCTTCCTTTTTCTAGGAATAGACCAAGGAAACCACCTTTGTCTATCGGGTACAATCTTGACAGACGCTGAAGCAGGATCTCTATATTGATGGATCAGATTAAGCCTTTTCATCTCCAGGCAATGAGTCATAAAAGCCACTTCTTCATCTGTTATCCACCTTCCGCATTCTTCAAGAGTAAGATTTTCATCTTGTGGTAGGAACCTGGGAAGATCAATATAGAAGGGAATTGTTTTACTATTTGATTGAGGTCTCAATCTTCCCTTGAAGGACATATCAACTTGCTCATCTCCTTCTTTGAATACAACTCTTGTTGGGGAGGCAACTTCCAGTCTTGCAACTCCAGAAGTGAATGTTTTCAAATGCCATAGAGAGGGGTGATCATAAATGGAGTGATACACGTCTTCTCTAACAAACCTAGGTCTGTTAATGGCAGATACAACCTTCCTTGCACCAGAAAAAGAGGGAGGTTTGTAGGTGAGGATAAGCGGGATAGGTGAAGTATTCTTGACAGTGTAGTTTTTGGGCTTGTTTGGATTGATTTTGAAGAGTTGATTGAATCGGTGAGAGTGGAGTGAGGATATGTATGTAGTGAAGGATGTGTTTGATGAGGTAGAGGTTTGTGGTGAGGGAAATGTAAGTGTTTTGGACTTTGTGGTTAATTGGGAGGTTTGTGGTTTGGTGGATGGAGGTTATGTGTAGTGTGTTTATGGTGATGAAACAGAGAGTGGTGGTGCAGGTATAGTGTCATCAGAACCAAAGGTATTAATGGAATCATCAATGGTAAAATCTAGTACCTTTGGATTAAGCTTCTCAGAATGCCTAACCAACTCTTCCTTTTGCTTTGTGGAGCAGCAGCAGCAGGAGGAGGAGGTGGAGGAGCTTGCTTCTTAGGGCCAGATACTGAAACAGGCTTTTCAGCTTCTGCCTTTCTCTTCTTCTCCATAATGCTTCTAATGGGGACTCGGTCCTCATCATCTTCTGGTATAGTTTTACCTTCTGGTGCAGGAGGCATCTTCTGCTTTTTGCTTCTTGTCTCCCTTGCTGGAGACTCACAAGTTCTCTTCACACCAGATACTGAGCTTCTGGTGGGTTTTGTTTTAGCTTCTTCACCAACAGAAGCACCAGCTTCTTCTTCTTGTTGCTCTTATTTTTCTTCCTTCATTCTTTCACCAGTTACCAGCTGCATTCCTACCAAACTGTATACACCGAATACATCAAGACGCACAAGAGCACCAACACCAAAATACTTTTCCCTTTCTATTCCTTCCAAAGCTCCAAGCTTTTTGGGAATACCAGCTTTAATCAACAGGGCAGTAAGATAAACACCATAGGGTATCTTCTTGTAGATGTTTTTCTTTTCTATAGTGCATTTCCTCGAACTCACAATGGCTTGAACCAGATTGTTGTAGACCAATCTAGGCAGGTTCACCTTCTGTTTTGCCAAGTAAGTCCTCATAATGAACTTTTGCTCATAGTTCACTATGTCACTAGACCCAGCCTTCAGAAGAACACTCTTGACTATGATCTTGTGAAGTAATCTGAAGTGACTCTTCAGATGCTTGGTAGTAGGAGTTTCCCCATATTCCTAACTGCTTATAGTTCTCAAACAAGGCTTCATTCACTTTCTCCGTACCATTGAAAGCTTTTTCTCAGCCATTGTAAAAACTAATTCCTTCCAATGAACAACCAGTAACATCAGCAATGTCGTTGATAGTAAACTCTAACTTAAATCCTCTGACATAGCCTCCGATTTTTCCATCTAGAAAAGTAATATTTTCCCAAAGTTCTTTAATAGCAGTAACCACAACTTTAACAGATGAACTCGAGAAGAAATATTTTGACCAACCCATAGCCTCAAAACCTTCATCGAATTTGAAACCATAGACTTTGAACTTCTCCAAATCAATCTTGTTCTCATTCAAAAGGTTTGCTTCTGTCATGGTGTCGAAGATAGCAGTGAAGTCACTGACCTTAACGTTGGCCATGGTAGCAGTTGGAGAGTGATTTGATGGAGGTTTAGGGTTTCAGAGAAATTCACATAGAGAGAGAGAGAGAGAACAGTTTTCGCAGAAAAAAAAAAAAAGTGGAGTGAAAGTGAAGGAGTAGTGGGAAAGTTTTGACAAAATAGTACAGTTACTTTTTCAAAATCCTCTTCACATTTCCTCTGAATAAAAATAAATCAAAAAGAAAATAAAATAAAGATTCGCCTTTTTCAATAAATGCAGTTGCCAAAATGAGGATAAAATCAAGAAAAAGATTTTATTGAAAACATAAATAATCATGACTCAGATTAGGTGTGATGAGACGCTTAAGTCCCACACGAGTTCAACACATGTGTGCTCGGACGCACACAACCGAATTCACCGAACGCTGAGTTATGCATTATGAATGACATATCATATGAGTACACGTGTGAATGCTTATGTCATACCAGATGCTGAATGATGCGTATCATAAGACGCTGAGATTAATCATTCTTCTATAAGATGAAAATTTAAATTTCTTCTTATAAAATTGAATTTATCCTCAGCAAGGGGTTTTGTAAAAATGTTAGCCCACTGATGATCAGTGTCTACAAATTTTATTTCAAGAATACCCTTCTGAACATAGTCTCTTATGAAGTGATGTTTAATCTCAATATGTTTTGCTCTAGAATGCAATATAGGATTCTTAGTGAGACAAATTGCAGATGTATTATCACAGAAGATAGGAATGTTACTCTCTTTTATCAAGTAGTCTTCAAGTTGATATTTTAACCATTGAAGTTGAGAACTGCAACTTGCTACTGAGATGTATTCAGCTTCTGCTGTTGAAAGTGCAATTGTGCTTTGTCTTTTGCTTGACCAAGATACAAGATTTGCTCCAAGGAATTGGCAGCCTCCACTTGTGCTTTTTCTTTCAATTCGGTCTCCAGCAAAATCAGTATCACAGAAACCTACTAACTTGTAATCTTTTGATTTCTTATAGAGCAAACCAAGATTAGTAGATCCTTGCAAATATCTAAATATTCTTTTAACAGCACTCAAGTGTGATTCTCTAGGATCAGACTGAAACCTAGCACATAGGCATACGCTGAACATAATATCAGGTCTTGAAGCAGTAGATAAAGTAGAGATCCAATCAAACCTCTGTATATTTTCTGATCTACCTTCTTACCAGTTTCATCTTTACCAAGAATGCAAGTGGGATGCATAGGTGTGAACATTGGCTTGCAATCCACCATCTTGAATTTCTTTAGCAATTCCTTGATGTATTTGCTTTGATGTATATAAATACCATCATTGCATTGCTTGATTTGAATTCCAAGGAAAAACTTTAATTCTCCCATCATGCTCATTTCAAATTCAGTCTATATTAACTTAGAAAATTCTTTGTATAGACTTTCATTAGTAGCTCCAAATATAATATCATCAACATAAATTTGAACAAGTATAAAATGCTTGTTTGATGATTTTCTAAATAGAGTGGTGTCTACTTGACCTCTGGCAAAACCATTACCCATTAAAAATGAACTTAGTCTATCATACCAAGCTCTAAGAGCTTGCTTAAGACCATACAGAGCCCTTTTAAGTTTAAAAACATGTTCTGGAAATTCAATATCTTCAAAACCAGGAGGTTGTTTCACATAGACTTCCTCAGTTATAAAACCATTCAAGAAAGCACTTTTCACATCCATTTGATAAAGAATTATCTCATGGTGTGCAGCAAATGAAAGCAAAATACGAATAGCTTCTAACCTTGCAATAGGTGCAAAAGTTTTAGTAAAATCTATACCTTCTTCTTGTGAGTAACCTTGAGCAACTAATCTTGCTTTGTTTCTCACAACCTTACCATCTTCATCAAGCTTTTTTCTAAATACCCATTTAGTACCAATAGCTTGCTTATCTTCTGGTAGAGTGACTAACTTCCAGACATCATTTCTTTGAAATTGATTCAAATCTTCTTGCATAGCCAGAATCCAACCTTCATCTTCCAAGGCTTGATCAATCGTTTTAGGTTCCATTTCAGAGAGAAGTGCGATATCCGCATGCTCTTTGAAAGAGGATCTTGTTCTAACTCTATCTCCAGGTTCTCCTATGATTTGATCTTTGGGATGATTGGTTTTGTATCTCCAATTCTTTCTGACTCCAGCTTCTGCTTGAGTAGAATCCAGAGTCTGGTTACCACCGGATCATGAAGATGCTGGATCACCATTTGTAGTGCCACCAATATTTAAATCTGAAAATAACTCATCCAGCTCTGACATGGTAGTGTTAGGCTTCTTGTCATCAAACTTGACATGAATGGATTCTTCCACTATCAAAGTTTATTTATTGTATATTCTAAAAGCTTTAGATCTTTCAGAGTATCCCAAAAAGATACCTTTGTCAGCTTTGGAATCAAACTTACTAAGTTGATCCTTAATATTCAGAATATAACATATACAACCAAAGGGATGAAAGTAAGATATGTTTGATTTTCTACCTTTCCACAGTTCATCTGGAGTCTTCTTCAAAATAGGTCTAATAAGAATTCTATTTTGAATATAACAAGTTGTGTTTACTGCTTCTGCCCAAAAATGTTTAGCAATATCAACTTCATTGATCATGGTCCTGGCCATTTCTTGGAGGGACCTATTTTTCCTTTCTACAACACCATTTTGTTGTGGTGTTCTAGGAGAGGAGAAATTGTGGGAGATGCCATTTTCTTCACAAAATTTTTGAAAGTTTTCATTTTCAAATGCTCCCCCATGATCACTTCTAATAGAAGAAATACAAATTCTTTTTTCATTTTGAACTGATTTGCAGAAAACAGTAAATACCTTGAATGACTCATCCTTGTGGGCAAGGAATCTAACCCATGTCCATCTAGTAAAATCATCAACAATAACTAACCCATATTTCTTTCCAGTTAAAGAGGTTGTCCTTGTTGGACCAAAAAGATCAAGATGTAAAAGCTCAAGTAATCTAGAGGTTGAAACAACATTTTTTGAATAAAAAGAAGTTTTAACTTGTTTTCCTCTTTGACATACCTCACAGAGAGCATCAGATTGAAATTTAAGATTTGGTAAGCCTCTAACAAGACTATGCTTTTTTAGTTTTGAGATTAATCTCAAACTGGCATGACCCAATCTTTTATGTCAAATCCATTGTTCATCTTCAACAGACATGAGACACTTGACAACTTGTTGTGCAAGTTCAGAAAGATCAATTTTATAATTATTTTGTTTCCTCTTTGCTGTAAAGAAAATAGAGCCATCTTTCTTGCTTTTTACTGAACATCCAGTTTCTGTAAAAATGACATCATAACCATTGTCACATAATTGACTTATGCTCAATAGGTTATGCTTTAGTCCTTCAACATAAAGTATGTTATCAATAGAAGGAAGAGAACCTTTACCAATGCGACCAATTCCAACGATTTTACCTTTCTGGTTTCCTTCGAAACCAACAAATCCTTCTTCTCTAGGTCTTAGCTCTTGGAACATATACTTTTCTCCCGTCATATGACGCGAGCATCCACTGTCTAAGTACCAAGATAGGTGTTTTGACTTTGTTGCTAAGCATGTCTATAACATAGACTATTTTATCTTTAGGTACCCATATCTTTTTGGGTCCTTTCTTGTTAGTTCTTGAAGGATACTTGTCCTTCTTAATCTTAAAAGCAGTACATGCACTTTTCAAATGACCAGGTTTGTTGCAGTAGGTACAATGTGTAACGACCCGTTTCCAGATCGCTACGAAACCAAAAGAAGCCTATATGTGATGTGTTTTTAAAAACGGTACTCTTGTGCCCTTTAGAAAAATACGGTAATATTTTTTTTTTAAACAATAGTGCCCGTAAAGCGCACACAGAGTACTTACAGCGTTTCGAAACATGGTGTAACTAGGACACAAGACTCAAATGCTGATAAAGCATACATGCATCAATACATAAGTCATATATATACAGTATGTACAAAATAACATAGTAGAAAATGTGCAAAGAAATACACCTATGGTATGAGACTCTCGAGAGAGAAACCATACCCTGGGGGTACTCCCGGCAGACACGCACGCAGGGGGCTGCTCCAAAAGTGAAACCACCAGTCTACCCTGTGACAACAAAACATCACCCGGCCCAACTGGTCACCAACTCACTGTACACAAAAGACATAAGCTACAGTCATCCAAAAGTAACATACACAGTCAGATAATCACAAACGCGCATCGGTCCATCATGACAAATAAAAGACATCACCCGGATCCTCGAAGAAGTCCTCCCCGTCATTGTCCACCATCGGGTCCCTCGTGTCCACTCCATCGCCTGGGTAACCATCATTGGTTGAAGGCACCCCGGGAAAGGGTCAACTTCTCAAATAATCATAAAAATAACAATTCATAAAGCAAGCCACAAGATGCACAATCTCTCAAAACGCAACTCAAACACACCTGCAAGACACTCTCGACAATTCCGGAAATAACGCCGATCCATCCACTGAACGCCAGCCGTAGCTTTGGGCTCTCCACCCACCCTAGGACATTCAGATTGAGAATCTCCATTCCGGCACTATTCAGATCGAGAACACTCAGACGACACTGAATCTCCATTCCGGCACTATTCAGATCTACAACTCTGATGACACTGAATCTCCATTCCGGCACTATTCAGGTCCGAGATCGTCCCACTACAGGCTAACAACGATACTGAATCCCCATTCCTAAGACTATCCAAATTTCGTAGTTACCACAAAACGCGACAACTCCCAACGACACGACTAAGCTCTCACACTTCAACGAACAATTCACCGCACACAATAATTCAAGAGCTATACGCAAGATTATTCGACCGCATATCAAATAATAAGAGCATGCTTAATATGAAGAAACGCAATTCAACCATTCAAGCAATAAAAGCAGTTTGCATAAAGAAACGCAATTCAACGATACAAACAAAGACAAACAATTCACATTTCAATAACGACCGACAATAACCAACTCATAGATTCATCCCTCTGCAACTCTATGGAGTTCACAGAGAGGAACAAACAAGTGTGGGGGTTGGGGACAGCTACCAACCACTTGCAGACAGTGCCCACTAAATAATCAACATATACAAAAATAAAGCGAAGGGTACAAGACCTCACTTGAACCCTTAGGTTCTCGGACTTCTTCGCAGAACGCTTGAAATTAAATTCGTATCTAAATTTGCCCTTACACCAAGGACATATAACAATGATTATAAATATGAAGCGCCCTTACTGCTTGTCACTGCTAACACTGCTTCTACGTCCTCGGGTCCGCTTCCACGTGCACCTCGATTTTTGCGCCACACGATCTCAGAACTTCGATTCCTATTACATGTACAACTTAGTACAAACTAGGAATTCTAATAACACTTAGTTCTCACTTATCCCTTACTTAACCCAACACTCAAGAATCCAAAGAAAATAACATTTAAAAACAAAGGTTTCTTGCATAACAAGTAACTCAAGATAACTCTTTTAACTAGTTTGAAAAACTTTCACATAAACACACATTTACACAACTAAGGCATAAATAATGTTTTTCACTAAAAACCCTCTAGGCCTCTCGGCTTCTAGCTTGTTTTTCTTCAAAATTTTTTATGAAAAGCTTCTTTCATACATGCAAGCATTCTAAGTACTAAATCAAGCTCAAATACAATTTCAAGCCTTATTTCAAGTAACACGTACTAAGCACAATTTAATCAAAACCAAGTTTATGTTTTCTTTTTTCATCATGCTTCAACAATTAAAATAAGACCATAAACAATCATGCTAGAATTTAAAGCATAAAAAGAAAATCAATTTCCTACATGCCCTTTTTAATCCCTCTAAACTCAATTTTATACCAAAACTTATCTAACACTAAACTAATCATGCAATTTAATCCCAAATAGTCCTAAGATCATATTAAACACATCATCACATACTTAAACACATATTTAGACAATTAAATAACATGTTTCTCAAGACTCAAGAATAGAAAAAAAATTGCAGACTAACATGTTACTTCTAATTAAATTAAACTACACATGCAATTAGCATCTAATCAATTCCTACAACACATATAAATCATTAATTACATGATTTAAGCAAGATTGCACAATTTCCCTCTTGCTCATGCCTAGGGTTTTTCGATCAAAGCTCAAGGGAAATGTTCTATGATGCTTCAACCATGAATCAACAACAACCAACAACAAACAAGCAACATATTAAGACATAAAACAAGCAAAGATCAAAACACTAAAAATGGGGGAGGGTGGCGCTGATTTTAGGGCTCAAAAGGGTTGGAAAAATTCTGATTTCAAGCTCATTTGCATGGTTAGAAATATAGGTAATATAGTAGAGAACATAACCTAGCAATATCGCAAGATTTGGAAGCAAAATCAAAGTAGAAAATGGGGGGTGAACATCACGATTTTCAGCAGCCAAAACAGAAGAAAAAATTTAGTTTTCTTACTTGGATGATGATCAAAATGGAGGTCTAAGTAGAGGAGATGATTTGAAAGAACTTTGATGAAGGAAGTTAACTCAAAAACTCAAGGAATTGGAAGCTAGAAGCTTTGGAAGCTTGGAACCCATGGAACTCTTGAAGAAGGAAAAAAAAATGAAGATGAAGGGGGAAGGTGGGGGAATGGCGTGAATGATGCTGAAAATGGGGGGTGGTTCACCTTATATTCACTTAAAAAAATGACTCATCATAGATAAAAATTTAAAATAAGTAAAGTAATTTTTTTTTTGAAATAAATCACAAATTACATGACACCTATTACCTAACCACATCATCTAGTCTTACCCACCTAATCTCATCTCTCTCATGGTTACCCACTAATTCTAGAGTCTAGGGGTTGTTTAAAACACGGCGACAAAATACCGCGTTACCGATAAACTCGCGAAAATTAATTTAACGAGAAATTAATTCATCGCGTGAAAATATGTAATTATAAATAATAAAAATCATGCCAAATATTCAAAAATGGTCTCAACAAGTTACGATTTCGATTTTCATCGAAATCGGAGTTCATTTATAATTTTATCTGCGGTGAAACCGCCCGGCGATCCGAAACGCGTCAAAACTTCGTTAGAATTTTTCGACGATTTTCAAACCGTGGATTAATATAAATTATTAATTCTCAAATTTAATTTGATCTTGATTTAATTCATACACTTACTCAGAGAATAAGAAATTGTTTTATTACAGCGTAAATACGACAAATTACACTAAATAACGCTAATTAACGCATCGCGAAAATATGGGCGTTACAGAATGCAAGCATTCACTGTGATCATTGGATTTATCAGATGCAGGATTTTTATTTTTTAAAGAGGGTTCATCTGATACGTAACCAAGACCATGAGTTGTCATTTTACTGACACCCCAAATCATTGAAGCTTGCTTGTTTCGAGTTACACTTTCTGTAAGAAAATTTTGAAATTCATATTCATAATTATTTGATTTACACTTAGGATTGCCTTTAACTTCAGAGCTTTCAGGTTGAGAGCTCTCAGCTTTTGGTTGCTGACATGTCACCAGACGCTGACTATCCACCAGACGCTAATTTTCAGTTTTCAGCTTCTGGTTCTCTTCACTGAGCTTTGAGCTTTCATTTTTCAAAACTTGAAACCCTTGAGATAATTTTGAAAATTTCTGTTTCAAAGCTTTATACTCAGTGGAGAGGGTGGCAGAGTCCTTAAGGAGATCATCAAATGCAAGTTGAAGTTTAGAATAAGAATCATATATTATTACCTCTTCAACTTCTTCTTCAGAGTCTAAGTCAGTATTTGCCATAAGTGCAAGATTGGCTTCTTCATTATCTTCCTCAGAGGATGATGAATCTAGATATTTTCATGTAGCCATGAGACTCTTCTTCTTTCCCTTGAAAGAACTTCTTGTGGGCTTCTTCTTAAGATTAGGACATTCAGATTTGAAGTGTCAAGGCTTTTCACATTCATAGCAGACAACTTGGCTTTTGTCTTTGCTTTCCTTCTTGTCCTCGACATCTTTCTTGTGGAATTTCTTCTTGAAGTTTCTTTTCTTCCACATCCTTTGGATCTTCCTGGATATGAACGTTAGCTCATCATCCAACCCATCAACGTCTCCTTCTGAAGCTTCATCTTCTGATTCTTCTTCAGCTTGAAGAGCTTTAGAAGTACTAGCTTTATGTTTGTTGACTTTTAAAGCAATAGACTTACTTTTCTTTACAGGTTCTTCCTCATTCAACTCAAGTTCATGAGCTTTTAGAGAACTCAAAAGATCTTCAAGTCTTAAGACATTTAAATCTTTTGCTTCTTGAATAGCAGTGACTTTGGGTCTCCACTGCTTGGTCAAACTTCTCAGGATCTTTCTCACATGGTCAGGTGTGGTATAACTTTTTCCAAGGGCCTGTAACCCATGAACAAGTGTTTGAAATCTTCCAAACATAGATTCAATGTTTTCACCCTCTTCCATTTTAAACAACTCATAGTGGCGAACCAACATGCTAGCTTTAGTTTCTCTTACTTGGCCGGAGCCCTCATAAGACAAAACTAGTGAATTCCAGATTTCTTTGGCAGTATCAAATTTTCCACATTTGTCATATTCCTTTTCTGACATAGCACAGATAAGAATGAATCTAGCTTTTTGATTGATTTGATATCTCTTTTTCTACTCATCATTCCAATTTTCTCTGGCAATGGCAACACCAGCAGCATTAGTGGGAAGAATGTAACCACTTTCAACAATATCCCACAACTCAAGTTGTTGTGTCTCAAAGAAAGCTTTCATCTTATAATTCCAGTAGTCAAATTTTTCTCCAGTAAATAGAGGAGGACGATTCATGTGACCACCTTCTGCAGACATGTTCATAGTATAAGATATTTTCTCTTAACACTGTTAAGTGCTCAACCAAGAGGCCGAGCTCCGATACCATCTGAACGTGAACACAAAAAGGGGGTTGAATTGTGTTTACAAACTTTTCGCAAACTTTGAGTTAAAAACACTTTAGAACACTTGAAAATGAATCTGTTTGAAATCGGATGTTGGAGTAGGACCAGACGCTGGAAATAAGATGTTTTGAACACTTGTTTTTATGCGCAAGATAACTGTAAGTATAAAGCAGTAAAGCAAGAGACACATAGATTTATACTAGTTCACCACCAACTGGTAGCTACGTCTAGTCCCTTCGTTCCTGAAGGATTTTCCACTATAATCAACTAATTACAAATTTCCTTAAGAGTATTCTACTGTCACAAACTTGACAATACTCTTAACTTCTCAAAACGACTCAGCACGTTCGAGCCTTTGACGAACAAAGCCTTAACTAGACAATACAACTTTCACAAAGATAGTTTTGAATACAATCAAAATAACTAGAGAGGATGAAAAGATTAAGTTCAAACAAATAACTTTCTAAAAGAAAGAATCAGACGCTGAGGTTCAGTTCTTGTAGTCCAAAGACTTGGCACGAAATTTGATTGTTCACTTGAGTAATAACCTTTTCAGAATATAGTTTCTTGCAGTTTCTGTAGCTGTTTCTTCAATGAATACCTTGAAGTATTTATAGGAGTCTTGAGGATAATACCGTTGCAGATATTTCAGCTCAAAATCATTGGGTGAGGCAATCTGAAATTTAGTCCTTTTCTTCCTTTTCAGAGAATATCATAATAGTACATATTTCTGTTATTGTACTATCTGCTTTTCACACAATTGCCTCGTACGAATTTGTCTTATTCTAAAGGTGTCACCTTTGATTCCTCATACATAAAATTGAGCGCACAAAATCAAATTCGAATTCTGTTCCAAAGTAGCTGAGGTGAAGAGCAACAACGTGATCATCATGTGATTCATTAAAAGACCAGATGCTCGCTCGTATCAGAGACTGACGCTCAAAGAATTGAGTAATCCACGTGTCAAAGAATAACACTACCGGACGCTCGCTTTACACAAGATGCTGGAGTGAACCGGATGCTGACACACATGGAATGTATTTAGTACTTGTGAATTTTCTTCTTCTTGCTTGAGTGAGATAAAACATAAGAGATTTTAATACCTGCACACTCAGAAACTTATCAGAAGATACTTTGTTATCATCAAAATTAATGAGGGTCTAAACTTCTCAATCACTTAGGTTCCAACAGATAATTGAGCAATATTTATGTCATATTATTGTGGACAATTTAGGAATTAACTCATTTTGAAGTAGTTGTATATTTAGGAATTATTATTAGATTATTGTTTACTTTTGAGTACTATTAACTTATTAAAACCTATATCAAAAGCATTGTTTAATTTTATTTACTTTTGAAATTCTTGCTATATTAGATAAAATATATTTCTCTTTTCATCACAATCACTTGTTCTTGGCTCGAAATTACATATCAAAGGAGGTTTTTACTAATTTTGTGATATATTATTAGTTCAGTGGTAAGAGCTTAGCCTTGTAACCCTAAGGGACATGGTTCAAATCCCCTCGGAGGTAGTTATAACATGGCCATTAATGCCACTGAAATAATAATATATCCCCTTTCCTCATCCCCTTAAAAAAACAAGTTATCCTCTTATACTTTATTTTTTATTCGCTTTGCGAATAATACCATGAGCTACATTAAATTTCATAGCGTATCTATCTATCTATATATATATATATATAAGTAAAGGAAGCTTGAGTTTTAAAATTAAATGCATATTTATTTTAATCCATGAGTTACAATCTATCAATTGCTCTTATTAATTAAATAAAACATATAGTGGTATTTATTAAAATTAGTTCATGACAATACTAAGTGTATTTTGTTAATTATTGATTACAATTTGAAAAAAAAAACAAAAAATACAATTAAGTTGCACTACAAATAATTAAATATTATTATCAAATATAAAATATAGTTTTATTTATTAAAATTAGTTCATGACAATACTAAGTTCTATTTTCTATTTAGAAAGTATCTTAAAAATAATTGTATGATATTTATAAGAAAAATGTTAATTGAACACAAAATCGGTATGGACACCGTATGTCCGTACGGTACGGACCGTACGAACATTTTTTTTTTTTTGCCTTTTTTTTATTTTTTTTAGATTTTTTTAACTGGTTAACACAGATTTGGCATTAACCAGATAATGAATCGCATTAACCAGATATTTGAACTTGATTAACCAGATAAGAAAAAGTTCCAGGATTTAGCATTAACCAGATAATAAATATCATTAACCAGATATGTGAACTTGATTAACCAGATAAGAAAATGAAATGTCCAAAAGTTTCAGGATTTGATATTAAACAGATAATGAATAGCATTAACCAAATATGTGAACTTGATTAACCACATAAGAAAATGGGATGTCAAGTTTCAGGATTTGGCATTAACCAGATAATGAATAGCATTAACCAGATATGTAAACTTGATTAACCAGTTAAAAAAATCTGTAATATTTTTTTGAAAAAAAAAACTTTGTCCGTACATATACGGGCATATGGTCCGTACAGTACGGACTTGGTGTCCCGTATTTGGTGTCCACTTTGTGTGTCCAAATAACGGGACCTTATTTATAATGGATCATATATTAAAATGACTGAACATCAATATTAAAGGAGTGTTCAATTTCAATTTTTAATGTGATTTGATACAATCCTCAGAGCCGTCGGTGACTAAATCGGGAGTCATGAAGGTGGAGGTGGTGGAGACGCCACACTCGGTGATGGAAAATCTGATTGACAAGTCACGAGGACACCACAACTGGCTATGAAGGTTCCAGTTGGAAGTCGGGGATGAGCGCCATGATAAAACCGATAAGCTCTAAGAACGGTTCCGAGAACCAAAGAGAATCGTCTCTAATTTACTCATTCAAAACTCAACATCCTCCTTTCTAAATAGAGAATTACAATATATATAGAGTCTGGGTCCCAATTGACTCAATGGACCCTAATAAATTCAAATAACACATGAAATTAATTATCAGATTTGAAATAATAAATATTAAAACAAATCTGAAGAACAATTCCTAATAAACTCTAAGCAAATCCTAATTTAAAAGAAAGCAAATAAATTGGCATTTATGCCTCACAAATAATTCCTAAAACAAGAAACTAAATTCAAAAAAAGTGCTAAATAAATGATAGCAAATAATTGACGCTGCAGCACATGACCTCATGACTCTGAGGTGCACCAATAAAAATCAGCTCTTGAACATTCCTTAATTGCTCCATGTGTAGGACATCTTTGCCTGCATTTTTTAGTGTATCCTTGTAAGTTTCCCTCCACATACTAAGGGTACCCATTTTCGCATAATTCTCCATTTCTTTAAAAGGATTTGTCCTCAAATCCTCATAATAATCTTCAAGCAAAAACATGGACTTTGGACACCTTTTTTTGCATGAATGAGACCACACCCAATTGCCGGGATCAAAGACGAGTCTCGCTTCCTCAAATTCATTGTTCTTCACCTCATCATAAGAATTAACATTAGAACCAATGAACAATTAAGCAACCTGGGGATCAAAAATGTATTTCAAGTGTGGCCTCGGGACTAGAACAACGGAAGTTTGGACTGAATCTGAATATGCTTCTTTCCACGTGCTCAAGTCACCCATTTTTCTATCATTCCTCTCTTCTTTAAAGGGATTTTCCCTCAAATCCAAACCTGCATCATAAGTTAGTGGGTTATCTAAAAAAATTTCTCTTTTTTGCTCTTCGCCTTCTTTTTCAAGTTTAGATCTTTCCTCCTCCTCCTCTGTCTCAAAGCTATCAACTTTATCAACAAAAACCTCATTTTTCTCGTTTTATTTTTTTCTCGTAAGGTTTTCTTTCTCCTCTACTTTTTTCTCATAGCTTTCTTTTCTCTCTATTTCTTTCTCACTCATTTTATTTTTCTCGCTCTTCATATACATTGGCTTTTCTAGATCTAATGGTACAAAAGTGATTTCACGATTTTTAAATAAAAACGAGTGCTTGTTGGTGTAGCCATCATGCTTTGCATGTCGTTCATGCCTCCGTGGACGTCCAAGTAACAAGTTTCTCGTTTTTGTAGGCACCACATCACATATCACCTCATCTTCATATTCTCCAAGCTTCAATAACACTCGTGCTTGTTTGGTCACCATCACGTCACCCATACCTTTAAACTCTGGACCATCGAGGCTATAGAGTAAATATGGTTGCGGATGCTCAAGAACAAGAAGTTCCAACTTCTCCACCATGGTTGTACTAACTATATTGATCCAATATTTTCTATCAATGACTAAGCTACAGATGTATCCTTCACAAGGCATCTAGTAAAGAAAAAATCTTTCTTTTGCTTGGCTTCCATGATGAAACACTAAAAAAAAAATTCAAACTTTGCAAACAACCACAAAAAAAAAAGATGAATAAAAATTGAAGCTTTTGATTTTTTTCACTTTTTTTTTCACTCCCTTTTTTTCACTCTTTTTTTTATTTTTATTTTTCAGATTCTATTTCTATATTTTTTTTTTTACTCGAGATAGACAAAATGTAAAGGAAAAAAATGAAATGCATAGATAACACCTGACAAGAATCTAAGCTCTGATTACCAAATGATACGATCCTCAGAGCCATCGGTGACTAAATCGGGAGTCATGAAGGTGGAGGTGGTGGAGACGCCACAATCGGTGATGGAAAATCCGATTGACAAGTCATGAGGACGCCACAACTGGCTATGAAGGTTCCGGTTGATAAGTCGGGGATGACCGCCAGGATAAAACCGATAAGCTCTAAGAACGGTTCCAAGAACTAAAGAAAATCATCTCTAATTTACTCATTCAAAATTCAACTTCCTCCTTTCTGAATAGAGAATTACAATACATATAGAGTCCAGGTCCCAATTGACTCAATGGACCCTAATAAATTCAAATAACACCTAAAATTAATTCTTAGATTTGAAATAATAAATATTAAAACAAATCTGAAGAATAAGTCCTAATAAACTCTAAGCAAATTCAAATTTAAAAGAAAGCAAATAAATTGGAATTTATGCCTCACAAATAATTCCTAAAACAAGAAATTAAATTCAAGATAAATGCTAAATAAATGATAGCAAATAATTGACGTTGCAGCACATGACCTCATGATTCTGAGGTGCACCAATAAAAATAAGCTCTTGAACATTCCTTAGTTGCTCCATGTGTAGGACATCTTTGCCTGCATTTTTTAGTGTATCCTTCTAAGTTTCCTTCCACATACTTAGGGTACCCTTTTTTGCATAACGATTCGTATGTTCAAAAAAAAATTATTATCACCGGATTTTATATCAATTGGAGGTCAATTATAATATTATACTGACTATAAAAATAAAATATATTTTCTATTAACAATAACTCATTAATGATTAAAATTAAAATTCTTTAAAAAACAATCCTAACATGTGAAATTAATTCATGCAAATAAACAATAAAGAATAATTATTTTTATGTCAGCATTGACCCACCATATTATTTCTTCGAATTTGTTTATTAGTTATGACATATACTCCAATTCATATATTTAGTTATGAAATTATTTGTGACCATGTCGTCAAAAAAAGTTATTTGTGACCATAATGTCTAAAGCATCGCAACAAGAGAATTATGTGAAATCGTAAATTAAAAAAATATTTTAAAAAAAAATTGGTGCAATTTTACTACAACAGTTCTTTTAATTAAGAGATTGCATACTATTAACTTATATATATATTGTTATTTTAAATTAGTGAAATTACTAAAAAGACGTTTCATCTTAAGTTATGATCAAATTTGTTATCATATCGTTGTTTATTGCATTTTTTATTTTATTTAAACTTCGTATTATGAATGCATGATTAATTCATTTGAAAAATCATCATTTATTATTTAATAATCATAGTGACTAAAAACTATATTGTTCTTTGACAAATGTTACAGGAAAGTTTGACATATAAAATATAGTTTAAAAAGTAAATACATAATTTAATGGCATAATTGAAGAACCAAAATATAGTACCAAAATTTAGATGAAAATATATACCAAAAAAATTAAATGAGAATGACAATAATCCATATGAATGATGAAAACTTAAATTTTATTATATTTACAATAAAAAAAACATCAATTATGATACTTAGAAATATTAATATTACATTAGGAATGTATAATGGAATAAAACTCCTTATTGTAAGAAATTAAATAATTTAAATAAAGATTATTACATCGATTATAGAGTACTTATTTTATTAATATTTTCTATGATAAATGATTTCAAATGATATTTTATTTGTAGAATAAAATAATATCAAATAATTACATTCTATGTAGCGATGATAACCAAAAGTCAATAATAATTGCTAAATTATGTTAAATTACATTTGATAAAATCTATATTTTATCATGGACAATTATATACCTCATTGTCAATAATAATAATATAAGCCTAAGGATTGAAATTATTTGTTGATAATCAAGAAAAAAAAAAGATATGCATATGAAAAAAAAATATAACACCATAACGCGATTAAGAAATTTGTTTGGTAGAGTTATCCTTTGAAATATTAAAGTTTCAATTATAATCCTACTTTTTTTTTTGAAAATAAATTATAATCTTACTAAACAATTGACAGTTCTAATTCTTAAACATGATAATAAATATTATATACACAAAATAATTTATAAATAAATGAGTTACTTAATATAATGTTTCAATATATCTATACTTAATTATTACATTTTTTATGGAATACTTAATTATTACGTGCTATTCTATAATTAGTAAAATTTTATTAATTTAACTTTTTAGTAACGATGGCCTAAGGCCCAAAAAAAAAACTAAAACCTAACTCTTCAAGATGGTGATAACCCTACCAAGTCTGTCAATAAAAACTAAAAGCATGGTAAAAGATGACTATGTATCAAGTGAATACCAATCTGTTAAGAGATTTGTATACAACATTTTACATATTTAAATTATAAAACTTTCACGTATTTTTAAAAAAAAATTAATGTATATATGTAAAGGAAGCTTGAGTTTTAGCTTTAAATACAAAATTATTTTTGTTCATGAGTTACAACCTTTCATTTATCATTCATAAATTTATCACTTTATTATTCTATTTAGATACTATTATTAAATATTTGATAAATTTATTTTATTATTGGTTGTGTTTACTATTAGATATAAAAAATTCTTAGACATTCTATTAAATATTAAAATTGCTTAATGATAATGTTATCTATTATTTACAACTTGAGAAAATATTTAAAAAAAATTAAATTATGCTATAAATTATTAAATGTTATTATCAAATATAAATATAGTATTATTTGCTAAAATTAGATAATGGCAACACTTTGTATCTATATCTTCTATATCTGTATCTATATCTATATCTATCTATCTATCTATCTTATTTTTTTGACAAAATCTATCTATCTATCTAAAGGAAACTTGAGCTATAACATTGAATACATGTTTTTTTCTAATATATGTGTTACAACCTTTCAATTACCCTTATTGATCAATTTTATCATTTTATTACTCTATTTAAATATTATTATTACTATTATTAACAAATATTAATTATATTATTAAATAAATTTAAGGATACTTGAGCATTAGTATTAAATAAAAATTTATTTTAATTTGTGAGTTACAACCTTCAATTGTTAATTATAATTTGAGAAAAATACCTAAAGTATAACTAAACTTTAATATTTATTAAATACTGTAACGAAATATAAAATATAATTTTATTTAATAAATTTAGTTAATGACAAAAATAAGGGCATGCTATTTACTACTGGAAAAAATTATCTTAAAAAATTATATGATATTGTATAATATCTAATATACATATATATAAGTTAAAAAAAACTTGAGCATTACAATTAAATATAAATTTATTTTACTCCATGGATTGCAACCTTTAAATCACTCTTATTAATTAATTTCATCATTTCATTACTCTATTAAGTATTAATTGTATCAACTATTAGATATGAAATTTCTTTGACATTCTATGAAATATCAAAATTGCTTAATAGTAATGATTATTATTAATAATAATTTAAAAAAACAATTAAGTTACATTATAAAATATTAAATATAATCATCAAATATTAAATATATTGTTATTTATTAAAATTTGTTAATGGCAATACTAAGTGTTATTTTCTATTTAAAAATATCTTAAAAATAATTGAAAGATATTTATAATGTATCACATATTAAAATGACTCAACATAAAATTTAATGGATAAGTAAAATATTTTCAATTTAAATTTTTAATATGATTAGTAGGTTCAAAAAAATCTTTATTATCACTGGAGGTAATATCAATTGAAGGTCAATTATAATATTATATTGACTGTAAAAATATACTAGATAAAAAATAAACCAAACAGATTAGAAACACCTTAGGAAAAAGGTTCCCGCGCAATCCGCCTTAACAACATCCAAAATAAAACTAGGCATCGAATAAAATAACTTACTACAAGAAATTAAACTAAGCCCATTCTTAGCTAAACCATCAGCCACCTGATTAGCCTCTCTGTGAGAATGCACAACAACGACCTCACGAAAAGACCAATTTGTTAAGATATTTGTATAAAATTAATATTTTTTATATATTTAAATTATATATTTTTCATACATTTTTTTCAAATATATTTTGTATAAAATATAAATAAACACGTGCAATGCACGTGAGTTTCATCTAGTATATATATAAAGAAGGTTGTCTAGGGGCAACATTAATAAATTTCTTTGTCCATTTATGGGTTAATTAGTAATCTTACTATTTAATTATTAGTTTTAGAATAAAAGAAATAGACTAATTTTTAATTAGTGTCTTTAATTAGTTTTTATTGCATTAAATTATTTTAACTAATTTATTTAACAAGTGTTTCGATTAATTTATGAATTAGTGGTTTTAAAGAAAAAAAATATAATAAATCATTGTGTAAAAAAACTTTATATGATAAAGGAAAATTATTTATATTATTATATAAACCTAATGTTTATTTACATTTTTTATTGCATCAAAAAATTTATATTTTGTTACAAAATGTATGTTTATATTATATGCTATGTCAAAAAAAAAATTAAATTTTTTAAACATTATATTAGGTTAATATAACAATATAACAATTTTTAAAACATTTTTACTTTTTATTTAATTTATTTTTATTTCAAATTCGTAAGTCAAAAAAAATATTTAAACACAAAACTGAAATCCAAGTGTTGGCTGAAAGTTACACCAATTTCTACAAATAAAAAATACATATAAATAATAAAATGGTAAAATAAAAATATATTAGTAGTTGGATTTATTTTATCTTTTATAACGGTTTTTATATTTAATTACTTTTACCATATATAAAGTAAATTATTATAACAGACCCAAATACAATACCAGGACATGAGGATAACAGACCATGCAAATTTAAGGTTACTTTTCTTTTTTGTATTGTTCTGTCCTGGTCTTGGGACACGCTATCCAAAACCAAAAGAGATGAAAAATTACAATTAGTATTTCTTATTGCATTTGTATATCCTGTGATGTATTGTTCCATAAATTATCATTTACCTTTTCTTATTTTTTATTCTATTTATTCTTTAATTTCTTTTCTTTATTTTGGGTACGCTAATTGGTTGATTATATGACTGCGATAGTGTATATTTTTGTGTGACATGTAATACACATCATTTTACCTTTTTTTTCTGTTCACAGGTGGTGAAGAGACAACGCTTTGTCCATAAGTGAATGAGTGTGCGATTAAGTGGCGCAAGTCCCTATTGTGATGGTTATTAACAAGGAAATTCATTTTTCTTATGTTTATATTCAAATATGGGTACTGTGACATGATTTGCAATATCTTTTCTTCATAAAAATACAAAGTTTGATCGTCTTATAATTTACGTGTAATATCACATTTGTGATTATGTTCATCTAGTACGTGATTCTCTTTTTTTGGTAAAGTGGTATGTGATTATCTTTTAGATGAGAAGATTCACTTTTTATATTTTTATAGTTTAATTCAACAAAAAATGAAAATTTTTTTAAATTAAAGAAATAATAAGTCCCGCGTTAATTCCATTTTACAGTAAAAATCATAGAAAACAAAATCGTTTTTTATTTCAATCAAGATTATTTTCTTTTAAGTAAATAGAAAATCAAATATCATTTAAAACAATGGATTATGTAAATAAAAAACTGCGATATTTTTAATCAAAGTCAAATATTTTTAATCTAAGTCAATTATTTTTTTCTAAAATTGTAAATAATTAGTTGTTAGCAATGACTACTTTGGATCTACTTCCGTTTTGTCATTACAAACACTTTTTTATTTTAAAATTAAAATTGAGTTATTAAGGATAACTATTTTGGATTTTCCTGTTTGATTATCATGAACAATTTTTGAAATTTAATTTAATTAAAACAAGTTGTTAGGATAGCCACTTTGAAAAAAAGGATATGCACTTCTAAATTCTGTGTGGTTTTCGCGAGCAACCTTCAAAATTATATAAATAGAATATTCATAGCCATTTATGCGTAAATAGAAAAAAATAAAGTTTGAGTCAATATTTACATGTAGATTTCGACTTCACAAGGAATATAAAAATTAGATAATCAAAAGGATTATCATTCGCCGCTCCCATCATGATGTGGTTACGGCAATGACAATGAGTCTTTTTATAAAGTATTTTATTCATTAGATGATTGTCCTTATCATTGAATTTCTAAAATGATTTGTTAATTCCACTATTACTTTATTTTTAACAACTTTGTAGCTATTAATTTATAAATTTAAAATATCCAATTTTAAATAGTTTTGTAACTTATAATTTGTTGTACTGAATTTATTTTTGATAATTGATGTATTGAATTTATGTTTGTCATTTAGAATAAATATTAAACTACCATTATTTGTTTTGTTTTGTTTTTTTAAATTCTCATTTCATAACTATTTAATTTGTTTAAAAATTTCTTATCCAATAATTTATCTTACGAAAAAGATTCTTAATTCAATAGTTACTTGACTTTTATCAACAAACTAATTATTTATTTATTTATTTATTAATAAGCATAATTTATATGCGTATATCTTTTTATTATATTATTATGTGGTATAACTCAAAGAAATAAGTCAACTAATTATCAAAGCCATGTAATTTCAATATACTTCCGTTTATATATTAAAAAAAAAGTAGTCTTAAAAATTGTTTTCCAACTTACATCCTATTTAACTTCAAAAAAAAATAAGAACTTACATCTTAAAAATATAATTACGTCTAAGAAATGATCAAACAATAGATCTATCACACTACAAGAAAACTTGGGGTTACCGACGAACCCAAAATCCGTCGGTAATGCGATTTTTTCCGACGGATTACTGACGGCCATAAGCCCGTCGGTAAAACGGGCGTCGATAATGCTTACCGAGAGGCTTTTTTTAACTGTCGGTATTACCGACGGCTAAACCGTCGGTTATGATCCGTCGGTACATTCTGACGGGTTAAACCCTTCGGTAGATTTCCGACGGCCTACCCCGTCGGTAAAGCCGCAGATGCTTTTCCGATGGCTCTGCCCGTCGGTAAAGCCGAATTTATTTTTTTAAATAATTAATTAATTTTTATATTTAATTTAATTAATTGATTTATTTATTTAATTTTTAAATTAAATAATTTCTGTAATTAATTTAATTAATTAATTTAATTTATTAAATTAAATAATTTCTATAATCAATTTAATTTATTAAATTAATTAAATTATTAACTATTAAATTAATTTTATTAATTAATTATTTATTTATTTAATTATTAAAAATAACTTATTCCCATATTAAATAATGTTTATTTATTAATTTAATTAACTATTACTAGTAATTTAATTTAATTAAATTGATTACTTTTAATTATTAATTTATTCCGATATTTAAAAATGCGATAAGGTAAACTAAAAAATAAATTAAAAAAAAAAGAAACGTAATAAATAAATAAAAAAATCCGACGAACAAAGATCAGTAACTAAAAAGATATTCGAAAATATGAAAAAATATTAGTACAAACATAACTAATGGTCTTGGTAGTCCTGATCATGATCGAGATGCTCTACACCATCTGCATCATCGACATGATCATCGGTACTAGGAGGCAGAGGCGGTGGAGGAGGCTGCTGGCGAGCTAGCAACTGGTACATCTGCTCCTGTCGCTGCAGCACTTGAGTCAAAATGGTACTCGTCCAACGGGTCTCCTCCTGCTGCTCGGCCACGACCCGCTGCTGCTCGGCCATGACCCACTTCAACTCGGCTATTTCCTGCTCATCCGCGGCAGAGCGACCAGTGGCAGCACCACTACTCGACGACTCTCCGATGTGGAGGCGGCGGGCCCCTTACTTGTAGTTGCTGGCAAGGTCGCCAGAACCATATAGGCAACCCTTCTTCTTGTCGCCAACAACATCTGCCCAAACCCTCAGCGGTGCAGATGGATCCTCAGGGCTCTGAGGCGGGGAACATGATGAGCTTTGAGATCTAATCTGAGACATCCTCGCCTCAAACTCCTCCTGTCAAACAAACAAATAAGTCAAATCTTTTTTTTTTGTAACAAAACAATATAAACATTATTAAAAAAATATTCATTATATTTTATGATTACATGGGTCCACCTCGAACGCTCATCCACGAAATCACTAGTACTCCTCTTCATATGAGTTGTAAAATGAAGCTCGTGCAAGTGAACCTCTCTCCCCAACCTTCTCGACTGTGATTGTATTAATAAAAAACCTTAAATAAATAATAATAATAATAATAATAATAATAATAATAAAAATAAATAATAAAAACAATTATATAACACGTACAAGTCTAACTGCGTGTTTGATGGCTCAAATCCGCAAGTGCACGGAGTTGTCGTCAAGTAATAAAATATCGATCCCACAGAGACTGCTTTTACGCTAATTAAACTAAATCGAGAAATAGAATTTGTTATTGCAATAGAAATAAAATAAATTAAGAACAATGTAATGGATGATTTTAATAATAAGGAAAAGCTTCTAGGACTGGGGGTACCACAATGATGCTCTGAAATCCTAATTGACTACTCTCTTATTAACAAATGAATTCAATTGAAGGCAAGCTATCCTAATTTAGTAAAAGTTCCCTCACAGGATACAGAAACTGTGCTTAAGCGATACAATTCCTACTCTCGTGGTAATTGAAATCGAATTAAACCCATTAAGAAATATGATAGCTTGTTTTATCCTCGAAGGACTAAAAATTACTCTCGTGATTTTAATCCTAAGTTCCGTTCTTACGGTTCCGATAACAAAGGTTCACCTCTCGGTTCATCCCTAGAAATCTAACACATATGAATAAGTGGCCACCGAATTCATAAGAAATAATAATAACAATAAGAACGAAATCGAATTGCATTCAAAGTAATAGAGAGAATATCAAATAATCATCCAAAAGACATCAAAAGGCATAGTCCCAAACCTAGAACAAGGGAAACTACTCTAACATGATGGATAGAATAGAATCCAAATAAATAAACATTCAAACCAGGAAATCGAGAGAGAAGAGACGAAGAGATTGATCCCAATCCTCCACCGTGCCTCCAAGAATCAAAGTTCGAACCCTAGACAAATCTCTAAAGTGTCTATTTATAGTCTAGGGTGAAAAGGAGTAAAAAACAAGTCCAAAACATGTAAAAACATAAAATTCTATGTCCAGGGTGCTGTCGTAGCACGACCGTGGCGTGAGGCACGGCTAGGCCGTGCTTCATTCTATTTCTCGCGCTGTTCAGGTGCTGCCGCAACACGGCCGTGCTTCCTGACACGGCTAGGCCGTGCTTCATGTTGTTTTGTATTTTTCACCTCTTTAACATCCGAACTAGCTCAAGGTGTCTTCATGAAAGTTGAAGCTATGGATCTTAGCTTTCCAATGGCACCGGTTTCATCTCATTTGGACACCTAAAACTCCAGATATGATTAAAACATTGAACAGGTGTCAGGCTGAGACAACATTACATTATCAACTTGTAGCACAAAATACCCCAACTTATTCCAAGTGATTTTTCTCCTTTTTCCAAGGACGAATACCTTCCTTTAAGTACAATTGAACCAAAACCAAGTGCATTATTCAAATCAAGCCAAATGCATAAATAACATGGATTAAAATGACTAAAATGACTAAGATGCGATGCAAAACTAACACTAAACTATATGCTATTTCGAACGCATCAAATTACTCCAAGATTAGAATTTTGCTTGTCCTCAAGCAATTGCTGTGGCCAAAGATGAAATTGAAAATACGAGATGCAACCGATAAGAAACCCAAGATAGAAGCAAGATCAAGTAATAGGCTAAAAGACTATCAAACACAATAGAGACAATCAAAATCAAGTCCAATTAGAAGTTTAGGCTCTCTGAAATCATGTTTGTCACTGATAAGGGCACTCTCCTTATCACTCTCCAAGTGTTTTAAAGGTTAAGACAATTCGCTCATATCCATCAATGAAAGTGCTCTACCATAGGCTTGACTATTAACCAAATCTCAGCAAATAATTAATGAAAACACACAAGAATCAAAAGGTCTTTCAAAAGGTTGTAACGTGGCCATGAGATTTAACTTTTAAGGATAAAAACAAGAAAAGGGAAAATTTAAGGGCTAACAACATAAACAATTAAAGCAACCCTTTTAAGCAGAATAAGTGGAGCAATACATTTTCCCTTTTTGCTTTCAAAATCTTTTTATTTTGCTCCTCTTTTGTTGTTTTTTTTCTGTTCTATTTTTTTATATTTTTTTTTATTCTCCCCCATTTGAAATTTTGCAATAATTATTGGGGAGGAACTAAACAACAGAAGAGATCCCAAGATCAAGCATCAATATTCAAACAAGATCAAGCATCCAATTGCTCCCTTAAACATACTCTAAAGGGTACCATAGACATTTGACAAAAGCATGGGTACCATGAAAATTTATTTCAATAAAGGCTCAAAAGGGGCAACTAGAGGAAGCTTTCGTTCAAAAATCAGAGGCTTGAAACAAATTGCCTAAAATGCCTTAATTATTTTCAAGTGTGTAGACAAAAATTTTCAAGTTTTGAAAAGGTTTCAAGTCAAGTTCTAGAGAGCACAATCAAGATGAACACACTCATACAAGGAGAAGGGGCATAAGAACATGATGAAGTACAAGCCCCAATATAAGCTCAGGTTTCACATTTAGAAGTTAAAATCAATGAAAGACATCAAATCAGAGTGCCACATGCTAATCATCAACTTATCAAAAGATTGTCCCTATGTACATTAAGAACACTACCTTTAAGCCCATCACAAGAGAAAATAATTGGGTTCCAAATCATTGCAATCTCAAATTTCAACAAAAATGTGGCACACATAGAAAAATTAGGAGGGCAACAAAGCAATTGGGGGATAAAATGATGCATGCAAAAATTAAAACTAATACAAAATGCAAAAATTAAATGAGGTGTAAGATTAAATGCAAGAATGAAAGTGAAACCCTTTACCCCAAGCTTAAAAGCTTACATTGTCCCCAATGTAAGGAATTAAGTTGGAGCAAGGATGAGAAGAAAAGAACTCACTAAAAACTTGGGTTGCCTCCCAAGAAGAGCTTGTTTAAAGTCACTAGCTTGACCCTTGTAAGTGCTCAGCCTGGTTCCAATTTGGGAGTGGCACTCCCCTTCACCTTCCAGATCTAAATGATTCTTGGCCCCTTCACCTTCCCTTTTGTATCAGAAATGTTTCCTTTAGCATAAGGAGGCCAAGGGAGTCTCGATGGAAGTAGCTTCCTACGAGCACGCTTCTCAGCTTTGCACTTGGCTTTTTTTTGCTCTTTATCCGTCTCCTCCATGGAATTCCCGATTACCTTCTCTAAGGGCTAGGAAGGTCGGTCTTGATTAAGCAATTCTCCAACCGACTCCCCAGTCATATGAATTCTAGAGCACTTTTCAGTGTCATCGGGGTGCTTCATAGCCTCAAACACATTGAAAGTCACCTTCTCATCTTGGAATCTCAAAATTAATTTAACTTGTTGGACATCAATCAAGGCTCTCCCTGTAGCTAGGAAAGGTCTTCCAAGAAGAAGAGGAACCTCCTTGTCTTCCTCCATATCAAGAATCACAAAATCAGCTGGGAAAAGGAATTTGTCAACTCTAACCAGAACATCCTCCAATATCCCATATGGGTATTTGACTGATCGGTCTGCTAACTGAAGTGACATTCTAGTGGGCTTGACTTCACCTCCTCCCAACCTTTTCAACATGGATAGGGGCATCAAATTGATACTAGCTCCTAAGTCACACAGAGCTTTGCCAATGTGTAAATTCCCAATGGTGCAAGGAATTGTGAAGCTTCCAGGATCCTTCATCTTTGGAGGAAGCTTTCTTTGAATGATGGCACTGCACTCTTCTGTCAAAGCTACTGTCTCATCTTCTTTAAATCTTCTCTTCTTGGTCAGCAATTCCTTCATGAACTTGGCATATGTGGGCATTTGCTCAAGAGCTTCTGCGAAAGGAATGTTGATCTGTAGGCGCTTGAAGATATCCATGAATTTAGCAAACTATTCATCTTTCTGGATCTTCTTGCTTAGATAAGGATAAGGAAGCTTCATATATGGAGGAGTCACTTTGGGCTTCTCTTGTACCTGTAGCTTGTCAGTCACAACTCTGTCTTCCTCACCTTCTCTTTTTTCTTCTTTTTCAATATTTTCTCTACTCTCATTTTCAACTCCGTCTTTTTCTCTTTCTACTTCTTTTTCTACTTCCACTCTCTCTTTTTCAACTCCATCCACCTCACTTTTTCCGCTCTTTTTCTTTCTCTCTACTTCAGACAACAACTTTCCACTTCTCAAAGTAACAGCGCTACAATTTTCATCTTGGGATTATCTACTGTGCTAGCAGAAAACTTACCTTTGGATTGCTCTGCGAGTTACTTTGAGAGTTGCCCAATTTGATTCTCCAGATTTTTTATAGAAGCTTCTTGGTTCTTAAAATGAGACTCGTGAGTCTGAAAGTTGGAGTGGATGTTCTGAAAATTGGATTGAGTCATCTTCATGAATTGAGTGAGAGCTTCCTCTAATGCATTTGGCTTCTCTTGCTTTTGAGGTTGTGGAGGGTTGCTTGATGATGGGTTATCTTGCTGTTTCTAAGAGAAGTTGTGATGATTCTTCCACCCAGGATTATAGGTGTTAGAATAAGGATTCCCTCCTTGCTTTTGAAAATTACCCATGTAGTTGGCTTGCTCATTCAAAATTCCCTTAGCATCACAACCTCCATTTTCATGAGGCCCTTGACAAAAATCACATCTCAAGTTCCTGTTCAACTGATTCACCCGAAAGGTGAATAGAGGCTCCCATTTTCAGCCTTTAAGCTCCTTTGTGATCGCTTCCAATTGTTGAGAGACCAATTTATTTTGAGCCAAGAGTGCATCTTGTGTTTCTAGTTCAAGGACTCCTCTTCTACCCTGTGTGCCTCTATCATTCTGACACAACTGCTCATTTGAAGCCATTTGCTCCACTAAAGTTCTTGCTTCTTCAGCTGTTTTGCTGTTAATTGTACCTCCAGCTGAGGCATCCAACATCATTTTTGTATTTGGCCTCAACCCATTGCAAAACATCTGCATCTGATTAAACTCATCATACCCATGGCTAGGACATCTTTTCAAAAGAAGCTTGAATCTCTCCCATGCCTCATACAGATTTTCGCTCTGGTTCTACTGGAACCCATGAATTTCACCTCTTCTTTTGATGAACTTGGAGGGTGGAAAAAATTTGTTCATAAATTTATCCTCCAAATCATCCCAAGTAGCGATGCTTCCTTGAGGCAAAGTGTGCAACCAATCTCTTGCTCTATCTCGCAGGGTGAAAGGAAAAAGCCTTAGTTTCTTGGCCCCCTCTGTCACTCCATCCAGCTTCAAGGTGTCACAGATTTCATAGAAATTTACCAAGTGCTGATTTGGGCCTTCAACTTCATCCCCAACGAATTGGTTTTGCTTGAGAGTGTTCAACAGAGATGTTCTGATCTCAAAAGCATTTGCCTCCACCTGTTGGTAGGCAATGACTGTCCTCTGATAGTTGTTCCTTCTCCCAAAATCACCCAAGGTGCGTGGTGGTGGTGGTGCGTCCCCCATTACTACTTGAGTTGTAACGAGAGAGGTAGAAGCAGATGTTTGATTTTGTTGTTGTTTTGCTTCCTTTGCCTTCTTCCTATTAGCCTTTGCGGCCTTTTCTATTTCAGGGTCAAACAACAGCTCACCTGTTTGTTTACCTCGCATGCACAACACTAAAGGAAAAGGTAAGTAGCACAGCAACAATTATAGAATTTTTTTTTATATTAACATGAATTAATTTAAAAAGCAATAAGACGCAGTCCCCGGCAACGGCGCCAAAAACTTGATGGCTCAAATCCGCAAGTGCACGGAGTTGTCGTCAAGTAATAAAATATCGATCCCACAGAGACTTCTTTTACGCTAATTAAACTAATTCGAGAAATAAAATTTGTTATTGTAATAGAAATAAAATAAATTAAGAACAATGTAATGGATGATTTTAATAATAAGGAAAAGCTTCTAGGACTGGGGGTACCACAATGATGCTCTGAAATCCTAATTGACTACTCTCTTATTAACAAATGAATTCAATTGAAGGCAAGCTATCCTAATTTAGTAAAAGTTCCCTCCCAGGATACAGAAACCGTGCTTAAGCGATACAATTCCTACTCTCGTAGTAATTGAAATCGAATTAAACCCATTAAGAAATATGATAGCTTGTTTTATCCTCAAAGGACTAAAAATTACTCTCGTGATTTTAATCCTAAGTTCCGTTCTTATGGTTCCGATAACAAACGTTCACCTCTCGGTTCATCCCTAGAAATCTAACACATATGAATAAGTGGCCACCGAATTCATAAGAAATAATAATAACAATAAGAACGAAATCGAATTGCATTCAAAGTAATAGAGAGAGTATCAAATAATCATCCAAAAGACATCAAAAGGCATAGCCCCAAATCCTAGAACAAGGGAAACTACTCTAACATGATGGATAGAATAGAATCCAAATAAATAAACATCCAAACCAGGAAATCGAGAGAGAAGAGACGAAGAGATTGATCCCAATCCTCCACCGTGCCTCCAAGAATCAAAGTTCGAACCCTAGACAAATCTCTAAAGTGTCTATTTATAGTCTAGGGTGAAAAGGAGTAAAAAACAAGTCCGAAACATGTAAAAACGTAAAATTCTATGTCCAGGGTGCTATCGTAACATGGCCATGGCGTGAGGCATGGCTAGGCCGTGCTTCATTCTATTTCTTACGCTGTTCAGGTGTTGTCACAACACGAGTGTGCTTCCTGACACGGCTAGGCCGTGCTTCATGTTGTTTTGTATTTTTCACTTCTTTAACATCCGAAGTAGCTCAAGGTGTCTTTATGAAAGTTGAAGCTATGGATCTTAGCTTTCTAATGGCACTGGTTTCATCTCATTTGGACACCTAAAACTCTAGATATGTGTAACACGCGTATTTTTACAATACGTTAGTTAACGCTATTTAGTGTATTTCTGTCGTATTTACGCTATAATAAAGCAATTTCTTGTTCCCTAAGAAAGCGTATTAATTACATCAAGATCAAATTAAATTTGAGAATTAATATTTTATATTAATCCACGGTTTGAAAATCGTCGAAAAATTCTAACGAAATTTCGTCGCGTTTCGAATCGCCGGGCGGTTTCGCCGCAGATAAAATTCTAAATGAACTCCGATTTCGATGAAAATCGAATCGTAACCTCTTGAGACTATTTTTGAGTGATTGTTGTTATTTTTATTATTTATGATATAATATTTTCACGCGATGAATTAATTTCTCGTTAAATTAATTTTCGCGAGTTTATCGGTAACGCGATTTTTTGTCGCCGTGTTTTAAATCTTAGGACTCTAATTAGAGGGTAATTTTGAGAGATGTGAGGTTAGATGAGTAAGATTAGGTGATATGTTTAATATCTAATTTAATTGCTAGGTGTCATTAGTTGTGTGGTTTGTTTTAAAAAAAAAGAAAGTCTTTTATTTAACTACTCTTACTTACTACATTTTTTTTTTGCTTATAAAAGGAGGAAACCCTCCCCCCCCACCAGCTGCCTCACGAGCTCCCTCTCCCCCAAACCCTCTTCTCCATCTTTCTTTTTCTTCTTCAAAGCTTCCAAGCTTCCATGGCCAAGATCTCATGATTCCTTGAGTTTTTGGGCACACTTTCTTCACCAAACTTGTTGCAAATCACCATACCAACTTGGTTCTACCTCTTCTACATCATTTGGGGTAAGAAAAATTGAAACTTTTTCCCCAAAGAATTTCTGTTTTGGGCGCTAAACAGCCCCCATCTTCTACTTTGTTTTTGCTTCCCAAATCTTGCCATATTGCTAGTTTATGTCCTCTACTATATTACCTATGTTTCTAACCATTCAAATGAGCTTGAAATCAGAATTTTTCAACCTCTTTTGAACCCTAGATTCAGCGCTAAACAGCCCCCTCCTCAATGTTTAATTAATTTGTGTTTTAGTTGAATTTGTTGCTTGTTATGTGTTGTTTGGATGATTGATGATGATTGTTGAGAGATGAACATCTCCAACCCCTTTCCTTAAGCCTCTAGGTCGAAAACCCTATGTGGTAAGAATGGGGAAAATGATGTGATCTCATGAGAATCAATCAATTGAATGTTATAGTGTCATTAGAAATTGTTTTGATGTTAGTTCCATGTGTAGCTTAAATTAAATAGGCTCAACATGATAGTTTAAATTTATTTTCCATTCTTGAACCATGTAAGTTTGTGGCTAGGGTGTTTAATTGCATGTTAGTTGGTTTATTAAATGATTAGAAGTAATTTTAAGGTTATTGGAATTGTTATGCATGAACTAGAAAGAAATTAGTGTATGTTACTTGTAAGAAAATGGTTCTTGAAGGACTAAATTGGCATGTAAAATTTGATTGGTTGTTTTCTAGTAATTAGTGTTGTCTTGACCATGATTTAATTAGTTGAAACTTAGTTTTGATTGTGGGTTGAATCAAAGGAAAAACTTGAAAGGTTTTGGAAAATTGGTTCTTGAAGTTTTAGAAAACAAACCTGTTTTGTTTGAATTATTGGGAATTATTGAATTATGATTTTGGCATCGGACCACATGGAGATGATTCATATGGGTATTGGGATCTTCCATATTAAATTTTGCAATTTTTGGATAAGCTTTGAGACCCCTAGGACATTATAAACCCAAAACAGTTTTATTGAAGAATTTGTGTCCTAAATCCGAAAATCAAATGATTTTTCTGCACTTATTGGTAATGATTTTTACCCAAATAAAAATATGTTGATGAGTATATGTATGTCAAGGACTTGCATAAAAAGTTTCAGAAGAAACGGAGTTCGTTTGATGTAGTAGGAAAATTGCTATTTTAAATAGTGTAAAAATTGCCAAATTCTGCGCCTTTTGAGTAAGTTGAATAGGAAATAGTTTAATGCTTGATTTAAGTATATGCATGGCAATTGGAGTTTGGGATTTGTTTTAGAATGTGTCTTGAAATGTGTTTGATAATTTGATGTCTTGGAGTAAATAAATGACTAGAAATGGTTATTGGCTTTGGTGAAATGATTTTTAATTTGATGATATTAATTAGTGGTGATTCTTTTAAATTTTGGAAAAGAATGTTGGCAAAGATATTTAGAAACCTTTGTTTTGATTGGCTTTTATTTTATGACTTAATTATGTAAGATTTTGGGTGATTGCCTAGTTGTCTTGTAGATGCTTTGAAAACTAATTATGGAAACTTAGTTAATTTTCAAGAAAGGCTTTTAGTTCAAAAACTTTATTTCTTCCAAGTAAGTTAAGGTTTATAAGTGGTTATGTGATAAGTTATCTTTCAAGAAGTATTTTGATTTTAAAAACCATATTTATTTTCAAGTAGCTAATTATTTAAAATCCTTGAATGAATTTGGTTAGAATAAGGGCTAAGTTGAGAGCTTAAGTTTAGTTAGAATTATAGATTTTGCTAAGTTCGTTGTGATGTTAGGCTCGAGTGACCCAAGATCGTGCGGTGCGGAAACCGAGGAATATAAGCGACGCAGACTTAAGGACATTGGAGCGACGTTAGTGGCGACAAGTGGTAAGGGCGCTTCACATTTATAATTAATTTTGTATGTCCTTGTGTAAGGATAAATTTTTGGATGCGAATTTAATTTCAAGCAATTATGCGAAGAAGTCTGAGAACCTAAGGGTTCGAAGTGAGGGTCTTGTACCCCTTCGCTTTATTTTTTTTATATGTTGAATATTTAGTGGGCTTGTCTGCAAGCGGTTGGTAGCTGTCCCCAAACCCCCCACACTTGTTTGTTCCTCTCTGTGAACTCCATCGAGTTGCAGAGGGATGAATTCTATGAGTTGATTGCCGTCTGTTGTTGTTGAGCTGTGCAATTATTTAATATGCGGTTGAATAATGCTGTGAATTGCTTATGCTGTTTGTATCGTTGAATTGCGTTTCTCCATGCAAACTGTTCTTATTGCTTAAGATGTTGAATTGCGTTTCACTATTTTAAGCTTACTCTAAATTATTTGATATGCGGTCGAATAATGTTGCGTACCGCTCTTTGAATATCGTATGCGGCGAATTGTTCATCGAGTGTGAGAGCTAGTCGTGTCGTTTTTGAACTTCGAATTGAATATCCTAGAGTAGTGGAAGAGCTCAAGGCTTCGGCCGGATGTTCAAGGGCGTCGTTCCTTGTCGAGTAGTGGGTGACTTCGACCCGAATATCCTAGAGTAGTGGAAGAGCTCAAAGCTTCGGCTGGATGTTCAGGGGCGTGGTCCATTGTCGTGGAGTTGGGTAACTTCGACTTGAATCTCCTAGAGTAGTGGAAGAGCTCAAGGCTAAGGCCGGAATTCAAGGGCGTTGTTCGTTGTTCCAGAAGTTGTCAAAGTGTCGAGAGAGAATAAGTCGTGAGATGAGTCGTGAGGTGAGTCATAAGAGAGTCTGGAGTTGTGCCTTGATAAATGTGTGTGTTGTTGTTTGTTTATTCGCTTTGTGATTACTATACCTTGTTGCGATGAGAAGTTGATCCTTGCCAGTGGTTCCTTCAAATAATGATGGTAACCTAGGCGATGACTGACGTGGTGGAGATCCCGGCAACGACGACATCACCGAAGATGGCTCCTGACTACCCGAGCATGGAGATTCCCTCATCTTGGAGTTAAACCCCCACTCTCAGCCGATATGTTTGTATAGAAAGCGTGTTGGAAACCTTCGCGTGGAAGAACTAACGAGGATGCGAATGACCAGACGGAGGAGGACTGCCAGGATATCGGTGTAGTTGTGTAGATAAGAATGTTTAACTATTTTATTTATGGTTTTGGGTTGGTGACCAGACTGTCATTTTGTTGACTTTGTGACGGTTGTTGTTTAGGTGTCAAGGTTTTACTTTTGGAGCAGCCCCCTGCGTGGGTAACTGCCGAGAGTACCTCAGATAGTAATATTGTAGGGTTGCATACTTCGGGTATATTTTGCTTGTACATATTCATTTACTACTTCCAGCATGTAAAACTCTTCAACTGATTATCTTTCGGATGCATGTGCGTATGTCTGTCTTTAGTTGTAATAGTCTATTGCATTTAGAATTCCATCATGTTTCGAAAATGTTGCTCGTACTCTGATTGTGTGTTACAAAAGACGCTCGTCTTGTTTAAAAAAAAAATTTACCGCATTTTCCAAAAGACACGAAGAGTACTATTTCGAAAACCTACTTGCATTTAGAGTTGTTCTAGCTTAATAGCGGTCCGGAAACGGGTCGTTACAATATGGTTAAAATATTGAACAGGTGTCAGGCTGAGACAGCATTACATTATCAACTTGTAGCACAAATTACCCCAACTTATTCCAAGTGATTTTTCTCCTTTTTCCTAGGACAAATACCTTCCTTTAAGCACAATTGAACCAAAACCAAGTGCATTCTTCAAATTGACGGTTCCCTAAAATGCTCATTTTCTTGCTCTTAATTGAAGGGAATTATCTTGCAAACTTAGACTTTATTCCTTGTTTGGCCTCTAATCTTAAGAGTTTGAGTATTTGCTTGTTGGGATAATCTAGTTGTTAACCATGTTAGTTCTTTTGTTGCTTTGTTGGAAAAATGTCCTTATTGTGGTCTTGTCTTTTTGTAGGGAGAAAAAGGATTGTTTGGAGACATGTCTCCACCCATCCAAATGAGATGATCCTAGTCTTGTTAGAAACATAATTGAATTATCTACATCTTTGATGAAGAACTCGAGACCCAAATCAATCTCTAAGTTGGGGTAATCTTTTCTACACGTTGACAAGGTGATGCTGTCCTAACCTGACACCTGTTCAATATTTCAATCATATCTGGAGTTTTGGTTGTCCAAATGAGCTGAAACTGGTGCCATTGAAAAGCTAATATCCATAGCTTCAACTTTCATGGAGACACCTTGAGCTAATTCAGACTTTAAAGAGGTGAAAAAGGCAGCACAACATGAAATAACGGATGCAGAAGGGCGTCCTGGCCTGCTGGGAATCGTTTTGATCAATTTTGGGCGCCCTGCGCCCCAGCGCCCTGCGCCTCGTCTCGGCCTGACACTTATTAAAACACACTTTTAACTCATTTTGGTCATTCCCTTTCATATGTTCTCACTTCCAAACCCTAGGGGAGCCAAGAGGCAACCCTAAATCCATCTCATCTCCATCTCCCTTGAAGATTCAAGCCTTGGAAGAGACCTTGGAGCTTCAATGGATCATCCACCACCTCTCCATCCATCTAGTTCTATCTCTCCTTTCTCTTTTATGCATTTCTAGTTTTTTCCATTTGGTTAGGAATGATGAACCTTTGTTGGATTCTTGTGTAATATGACTTCTAATGCTTAATACTTGTTGTATTTGTGTTGATTGAGCAATTTCTTCCATCCTTAATGCTTTTCATTGATTGGCCATCTTTGAATTGATTCTAAGTGTGATTTCACAATTGGAAAATTGGTTGTTATGCTAGATATGAAGTTGATTGCCATATTTGTGATGATCCTAGGGATAGGACTTCATGCTTATGTGTTCCTTTGAATTCTTACACTTAATGCTTAGTTGAATTAGGAAGGCCTAAGGAATTAGGGTTCTTGGTTTAATCTAAAGGGGCTTTTGCTCAAGGAATTGAGACTAGTCTAACTAAGTGAATTTGAACTTCAATTGCATGAATTTGACTTGTATTCGGATTGAGTTTGATTGCATGAGAAGAGGAAAACAAAGGGGATTCAAATCCTAGCCACTTTTATCCGTATTATTTGTGAACACCAAGTGTTTGATATTTGGTCAATACAAGAAAACCCAAAAATATTGTTTCTTGCTTTCTTTAATTTCATTGTTAATCAATTCAAAATACTAAAATATATTGTTTCTTGTTCAAATAGTAATAAAAATAGTAAGTTAATATTTGACACGCAATCCTTGAGGACGATATCCGGTACTTAACCGATTTTATTACTTGCAACGATCCGGTACACTTGCCGTGATCCCATCACAAATCAAGCCAAATGCATAAATAACATGGATTAAAATGACTAAAATGACTAAGATGCGATGCAAAACTAACACTAAACTATATGCTATTTCGAATGCATCAGTGTTGCGCCTGACTGACAGAACCTCCGGTGTGCAAGCTCCCACCCTTCTCAGAGGCTCTATTCTTCTTGGCCTTCGCGCAGGTCGCCTTGAACTCAGGGGTGTTCTAGTGTGCTACCAACTACTGCCAGAGCTCATCCCCTATCCAGAGGGGCTGGCGATCCCTGAGGCAGACATCTCTAAGCATATCAGAGAGGCGGTGGGAAGCCTTCATATGAAAGTTCCTCTCGATCAGCTCCTCATCCTTTTCATCTCGTCTGTATCAATATAAGACATTATTAAACATAATTGAAATTTACGAAAATAAAAAAATAATATGCAATAAAATAAAAATTGCAACTTACTCCGAAAGATCCGAACATATGGTCCCGCTGCTCCTCCTTCAGCGTCCCCCAGTGTGACACCCTCTACCCCGCATGTTATCGTTACGAAAATAAATTAAGAAAAAAATGTAACTGCTGAAAAATACAGTCAAATAAAATTTTCATAAATAAAGGTAGAGTCGTCACACTCTCATAAACTTGCGGAAATAATCATTTGACTGATTCTGAATAAAATTCACATGATACAAACACCCCGATGTCACAACGTCTCAGAGCTGACCCTAAACATTTACTTCGAAAATAACAACATCGATAATAACCAAAACATCGAAAATCCTAATCTACGATGACCGCGCCCATAGATCACTCCTCAGCCACGTCGTCATCGTCACCTGCAGTCTCATCGTCTAAACATACACAATGGTGTATGAGTAGCCACAGCAAAAAGGGGTTAGACATCATATACAATCATAGCACAAGACGGCAAAGGACATAGCTTAAGCAATGCGCATACAACACATTAACTTAATCAACACATAACATGAATGCTTGACTCAACGAGTACTTATGCAATCCTAGACAACGTCTACTTCACCGAACATGTTGATCCAAACCAACTCAGATGAGCGAGTGAGAAAACATCATCACTCTTGAGTACGATGCGGTCTAGTCAGGGTAACCGGTATATTTATTGGTCACGCCCAAGTCAGTGGTAGCTATCCACCGCCTTTATATAAGACGCCCTACCCAATTGACCCCAAGGTCGGTACCTTGCCCATCATGGCCGATACTATATCGCATCATCGTTGCTCACCCCCAATAACGTTAACTTAACAAGACACATATGATGCATGAACACAAACCAAGCAAGTGTCTAACAACAACAACAACAACTCACCAACCATCTCATCAAGCGGCCGGCTATAACAACGATAACAAGGTACTACTCGTCAGTAAACTGACAAATTTCCCACAATCTTGGAACAAATCCAAGTTATCAACCTACCTCACCACACTAAGTCTAGGCTAACTTAACTAAATTTCCAACTCTTAACTCAAGTGTTTCAACTTACTTATTTGACCGGACGCACTGCATTACTCCCTAAAATTATAGGACACTATCCAAGAGAGTTTGGGTCAATACTTATTATATCCTGAATTTTAAAATTCAATTAGTGAGACTTTGCTAAAATAATTCTAGACTTAGTCATCTTTGTGCATAATTTTTCTGTATAACTATTACTCTAAGTTGTCAACTAGGCTGAAATACTCATAACACCAAATCTTGCTTCTAAAGCACTTAAACCACCAACACCACAATATGACCATCATATCCTAGCCCTAAGACTTGCTTGTACCATAACTTAAACGCTAAAAATATCATTATACCTTAGTTAACTCCTAACAATTACACCCATCATCCATACTTTATCCTTTCACATAACCATAATATACCACCTAGAGAATCTAAGTGTAACAAACCACACTCTATGATAATCTAACTCTCACTCAACACAACAAATCCAGAACATCAAATAGCAACAAGCAATCTCATTTAAACACATTTACATACATTTATCAATAACAAGCCAAGACAACCAAATCATCATATGATCCATACATGATATTTCATCGTAACACATCAATTCAAACAACACCTTATAAGACAATTTCAATTAACATTAACATCATGACATAATTTAATATCAAATTTTCCCATCACAATGGCAATGGTACTTATTTTGCACAATCACGCCAAGTCTAGGGACCATGGGACGTCCCTATTGCCTAATTATATCCATAAGCCCACTAATCTTGTATCCATCTACCCCTTACCTCAATAAAAAGTTTGAAGTATTCCAAGGTGAAGAAAATCGCTACAACGACAATTTGAGCACCAACCGAGCACAGGATAAAATTTTCGAAAGAGCGAACGCTGGAAAAAATAATAGTTAGTATAATATATTTTTTCAGAATTTTTAAGGCTGAAACGAAATTAAAAAGAAGCAAAAAGAGTGACCGGAGAACGCCATACCGAAACAAAGGGGTTACGAAGGGTCCGACATCAACTTCACCGAATCGAGCAAAGGAGTATTGTTTTCTGAAGGTTTCGACGCGAGGAATCCGAAAACGACGTCCGTTTTTCGAACCGAAAACTGCGGTGTCCGGAAAAGTGAAATTACAGCTCGCCCAGCGTAAATAAACGCGACGAACGGAGCCGCGGTTGAACGAACAGAGGCCGGAAACGTGTTCTTTGGTCGATTTCGAGTTGGGTTGTAAGTTTTGGAATTTTTCTGTGGCCTAGGATGAGAGAACAGGAACAGAGAAATTCAAAGTGAGGATTTGCTCGCTCACTGCGCGGCTGAATTTTATTTCATAGAGACGATGAACAGTCATGGTAAAATAATGACCTACTGGGTTTGGGCCTTCTTCCTTTTATTTTTTTTAAAACGTGAGCAGCATGTATATAAGTCATATATGATTTATCTCTTTTTTTTTTTTCTCTTAAAACATCAGCACACACACACATATCTCCATATATATATAATAATGTATATAATATAATAAATTCATGTTCTTACTAACTTTTAAAATATACCATTATTTTACAATATCTATAATAAATTCAAAACTAATATTTAATAAAAATATAGTAAAATAGTATTAATTAAAATATACTAATTATTAAGGCAAACAAACTCAAGTTATCACAAAATTACCAATATAAGCACACAATATATATAGGATCCTAAGAATTCAAATTTGAGGGTGTTACAATTCTCACTTAACAATAGTACTAAGAATAATAATAAAATATTATTCCAATACTCCTTAAATTTAAATAATTATTAACAAGATAATATTAATATTTCAAACTAATGTTTTACAAAAATAAAGATAATAATAAAACAATAAAGCATTACTAAAAATGCTAATTTCCAAAGTAACTTACATAAAAATTATCAAAAAAATTATTAATATATTCAGGCATATATACATATGTATTAATACGAAAATTGGGGTGTTACAATTTCACCCCCCTTAAAAAAAAATTCCGTCCTCGGAATTTCTCTAGGTGCTATTAAACGATACGGTTCATGTCCCTAAAACATCATGCAACCATCTTCACTATTGCTATATATATTCCACACAATTCTTTCTTAAGAGGGTCAACTAAGGTTACTAGCTGGAGAACTTAGTCCTTTTAAAGGTCTAGGATTTCAGAAGTTGTAACTTAAATGTCTAGTGTACTAACCAATCATGCTCAGGTGATTTTCATGGCTCTTTTTAGGATTAACTCTTAAACTAAGGAATACTAAAAATTACTATCTTAAGGCTTCAAACTGCAACAACCACAACGAATCAACAAGGCTAACATCTAAATCCTTAGGAACCACTTCATAATTAAAGCTAATATATATATATATATATATATATATATATATATATATATATATACACACACATTTAGCAACATATCATAAACAACAATTCAACAATCAATATTCACTTAAACATAATATACAAAAGTTAACGACCAAAGTACGACAGACTAAAGCATCAATTTAGAAAGAGAAAATAACATTTTTTTTATAAATATTAATACTAATAGAAAAAAATGAAACACAAACAAAACAATTTCCCTTATCAAAGGCATTTGATATTGCAGCCAAGATTAATCACGAGCTAAATACATAAGCTAACCAAAAGGCATCAGATATTTAAACTAGAAATCAATAATTTAGTAATGCAACACAGTCATATAATTATCTAACAAAGTTCAGAAACTTACCTCGGTTCAAGCATGTAACATTTTCAAAGCAAACTAAGCAACAGATATAACGTAGCGCTTTCACATTTCAATATAAATATTCAGTATAACCTGAAGTCCCCTTGAAAGAAATAACACGTTTGTATATTGTATTTAATAGAGAGTCAAATGAAGCATAAAATATAAAAAGGTCAATTAACCGCATGTCAGTGAATGTAACAAAATAATTTTAATTTTTTTTTTAATATCATATCGAAAATAATTCAGCAATCAAGACTTAGTTAAGCATAATGCACACACAAAAATTATAGGCTAAAGTATGTTAGACTAAAACGTTAAAATAAAATGAATAAAAAAAAATTATTCATCATTTTTAATCTATTTATTCCGTAAAAAAAAAGAAACCTATTTATCCTAAAAGAAATAACATGTTTGCATGCAATGTTTCATAGTCATTAAAGTTAAGCACACGATATAGCAAAAGTAGTCTATCGCAAATTAAGGCATGACTAACTACAGTATTTATCTTAAGGTACCCTACGCAAACCTTTATTATTCCTACTGCTCAACTTACTCTAGGAAAAACATTCTATAGGGTGCTACACAATGATAGACTCGGTTTCTATTAGAACATCTAAAATCGGTTTTGTGGTCTTATCAGAACGCAAAACAATATATTTCCCAAAGATTAACTAATGTCCCCCATTACGTTCTACTTCTATCCTCACTCTAAGCTTGTCTCTACGCCTAGGAAAAATTACTTTCCACCTTTAGAATCTACGGTTTCAAAGCCTTATGCCTATCCGAAGCCCTTAAGAATTTAGCTGCAATGTAGATAATCTATGCTCATAACTAATTCTAGTAGCTAAGGTAATTCAAAAAACTAATACTATCCACCAAACTGATTATCATTGCTTTTCTCACCGGCGGTAAGTGATTGGGTCATAGCCTCCTCCTACTGCTCACCAGGTAATCCAAGCAATAATAACCATGTGCAACAATCACCTATTCTTCCATAAGGTTCTCTGATAGGGGCTTAAGCGTAAAGATGTCGACGCCACATGATTACCCTCAAGCTCTACAAAAGATCCTTCCTATAGCATAGCCACGATTCCGCTGCGCTACTCTGATAACATATTTCCCAGCTAACAATGTTGTAAATCTAAAATAAGGTCAGCTTATCCTCTCTAGTTAAGCTACTAGCCCATTGTACTTACTAGGATTCCTTTAAGGTAATGGCTAAAAGTCTTGCACCTTAAGTGCAACAACTAAGGGTTAACCTGCATCTCTCAGTTCTGGGTTGATCATTCTCAATTCACTAAGCGTAATTTTAAACAAGATACTAAGAAATTAACAACTTAGGAAATTGCTAACCCAAAATTCACAGTTAATGGTTCAGGTACCTACTATCTTAGCTCTATCTATCATATACTCCTGTGAACTTAGCCCACTGAGAATTGTTCGTGTACTAGAACAAACAAAATTAAACAAGTAATGCATGTAACTCAACTCAGAGTTCACGCCTTTGAAACACAATAGACCACACACAAAGCCCTTAGAACCGAATCAGCTCGATACCACTAAATGTGACACCTCTACCCCCGCATGTTATCGTTATTTAAAATAAATTAAGAAAAAAATGTAACTGCTGAAAAATACAGTCAAATAAAATTTTCATAAATAAAGGTAGAGTCGTCACACTCTCATAAACTTCATGGAAATAATCATTTGACTGCATTTAATAAAATTCACATGATACAAACACCCGATGTCACAACGCCTCGTAGCTGACCCTAAACATTTACTTCGAAAATAACAACATCGATAATAACCAAAACATCGAAAATCCTAATCTACGATGACCGCGCCCATAGATCACTCCTCAGCCACGTCGTCATCGTCACCTGCAGTCTCATCGTCTAAACATACACAATGGTGTATGAGTAGCCACAGTAAAAAGGGGTTAGACATCATATACAATCATAGCACAAGACGGCAAAGGACATAGCTTAAGCAATGCGCATACAACACGTTAACTTAATCAACACATAACATGAATGCTTGACTCAACGAGTACTTATGCAATCCTAGACAACGTCTACTTCACCGAACATGTGGATCCAAACCAACTCGGATGAGCGAGTGAGAAAACATCATCACTCTTGAGTACGAGCAAAGTGTCTAGTCGTGGTAACCGGTATATTTATTGGTCACGCCCGGTGTGGTAGCTATCCACCGCCTTTATATAAGACGCTCCTACCCAATTGACCCCCAAGGCCGGGTACCTTGCCCATCATGGCCGATACTATATCGTATCATCGTTGCTCACCCCCAATAACGTTAACTTAACAAGACACATATGATGCATGAACACAAACCAAGCAAGTGTCTAACAACAACAACAACAACTCACCAACCATCTCATCAAGCGGCCGGCTATAACAACGATAACAAGGTACTACTCGTCAGTAAACTGACAAATTTCCCACAATCTTGGAACAAATCCAAGTTATCAACCTACCTCACCACACTAAGTCTAGGCTAACTTAACTAAATTTCCAACTCTTAACTCAAGTGTTTCAACTTACTTATTTGACCGGACGTACCGTACTACTCCCCTAAAATTATAGGACACTATCCAAGAGAGTTTGGGTCAATACTTATTATATCCTGAATTTTAAAATTCAATTAGTGAGACTTTGCTAAAATAATTCTAGACTTAGTCATCTTTCTGCATAATTTTTCTGTATAACTATTACTCTAAGTTGTCAACTAGGCTGAAATACTCATAACACCAAATCTTGCTTCTAAAGTACTTAAACCACCAACACCACAATATGACCATCATATCCTAGCCCTAAGACTTGCTTGTACCATAACTTAAACGCTAAAAATATCATTATACCTTAGTTAACTCCAAACAATTACACCCATCATCCATACTTTATCCTTTCACATAACCATAATATACCACCTAGAGAATCTAAGTGTAACAAACCACACTCTATGATAATCTAACTCTCACTCAACACAACAAATCCAGAACATCAAATAGCAACAAGCAATCTCATTTAAACACATTTACATACATTTATCAATAACAAGCCAAGACAACCAAATCATCATATGATCCATACATGATATTTCATCGTAACACATCAATTCAAACAACACCTTATAAGACAATTTCAATTAACATTAACATCATGACATAATTTAATATCAAATTTTCCCATCACAATGGCAATGGTACTTATTTTGCACAACCGCGCCAAGTCTAGGGACCATGGGACGTCCCTATTGCCTAATTATATCCATAAGCCCACTAATCTTGTATCCATCTACCCCCTTACCTCAATAAAAAGTTTGAAGTATTCCAAGGTGAAGAAAACTGGCTACAACGACAATTTGAGCACCAACTGAGCACAGGATAAAATTTTCGAAAGAGCGAAACGCGGCTGGAAAAAATAATAGTTAGTATAATATATTTTTTCAGAATTTTTAAGGCTGAAACGAAATTAAAAAGAAGCAAAAAGAGTGACCGGAGAACGCCATACCGAGACAAAGGGGTTACGAAGGGTCCGACGTCAAATTCACCGAATCGAGCAAAGGAGTATTGTTTTCTGAAGGTTTCGACACGAGGAATCCAAAAACGACGTCCGTTTTTCGAACCGAAAACTGCGGTGTCCGAAAAAGTGAAATTACAGCTCGCCCAGCGTATATAAACGCGACGAACGGAGCCGCGGTTGAACGAACAGAGGCCGGAAACGTGTTCTTTGGTCGATTTCGAGTTGGGTTGTAAGTTTTGGAATTTTTCTGTGGCCTAGGATGAGAGAACAGGAACAGAGAAATTCAAAGTGAGGATTTGCTCGCCATCAAGGCTGCTGAATTTTATTTCATAGAGACGATGAACAGTCATGGTAAAATAATGACCTACTGGGCTTGGGCCTTCTTCCTTTTATTTTTTTTAAAATGTGAGCAGCATGTATATAAGTCATATATGATTGTATCTCTTTTTTTTTTATCTTAAAACATCAGCGCGCACACACATATCTCCATATATATATAATAATGTATATAATATAATAAATTCATGTTCTTACTAACTTTTAAAATATACCATTATTTTACAATATCTATAATAAATTCAAAACTAATATTTAATAAAAATATAGTAAAATAGTATTAATTAAAATATACTAATTATTAAGGCAAACACACTCAAGTTATCACAAAATTACCAATATAAGCACACAATATATATAGGATCCTAAGAATTCAAATTTGAGGGTTTTACAATTCTCACTTAACAATAGTACTAAGAATAATAATAAAATATCATTCCAATACTCCTTAAATTTAAATAATTATTAACAAGATAATATTAATATTTCAAACTAATGTTTTACAAAAATAAATATAATAATAAAACAATAAAGCATTACTAAAAATACTAATTTCCAAAGTAACTTACATAAAAATTATCAAAAAAATTATTAATATATTCAGACATATATACATATGTATTAATACGAAAATTGGGGTGTTACACCCAGGTGGGCCAAAACTCCTAGTAATCTCCTCAATTATTGTTGTGATAGCTGTCGCAGCTGTCTTTGAGAAAGGAACCTGAACAATAAAAACATGTTAAATGAAAAAATATATATACATGTAAATTATTAATAACTGGACAAAAAAAATGTAAATACTTACCCTTTACCAGCCGACCTGGTAACAACTCGACCATCATGCAGCATATGAAGAACCTCAGCGACCTCCTCCTGCTCAACCTCCTGCTCCTCCCCATCCTGCTCAACATCAGTCTGGGGTGGTGTATGGCCCGTACTATACTCATGGTCGGACTGATGAGCATCGGGCACCGGATCAGGCACAACATGGGAACTCGAAGCGCCATGTGGCTACTGGAACCCCGGGTTGGGGATCATGTGAATGTGAGGCAAAGGGGGTGTCGGTGTCGAACGTGCCTCAGTCTGTGTAGCTGGTGTGACAACCACACTAAAAATTAAATGGATCCGCCACCAATATTTATTATTTTATAGGAAACATTGGAAAACCTATTTTTGATTTTTATAAAGAAAAAGGTCTTTGAGCCAAATTGGGGTTCGGGAATTGGTTACGCGTAAGGAAGGTGTTAACACCCTTACAACGCCCGTAAAACGGTACCTTTAATTGTTTGAAAATAATTGTTTCCCATTAAATAATTTATTTCCCTCAAAAATAAGATTTCTAATTATCAACTAATGGTCACAAACAAATTTTAGTCGACCAGATTAAAAACAAACTCTTTAATTTATTTTTTGCTTTATATTCAATTCAGAACCCATGAAATTCAGTTTACTTATGATTAATATTATTCTAGACAAAAAACGAAATAAATATAACTTTCAGAAATTTATTTAAAGATGTGTAGATAAAAAAAAATATGGAAACTTTCTTTATTGTTTTTATACCCTCCTAGACAACATATTTGCAATCGGGCCCCTATTTAGGATTTGACCCCATTGGAAGGCCAAACCCTAAACCTAAAATTCCAATTATGAACCGTGGCTATGAACACCAACACCAACGACAACAACAGCAATAACAATAGCAACAGCAACAATAACAGCAACAGCAACAGCCCAAACAATCACAAAAATAAAAGAACGGAAGTAAGAAAATTGCAATGGAAATTCTTGATTATAATTTCTGTTACAGAACCATATTCAGAATAGAAATAAAAAAGAGGAAGATGAAACCTGGGTATTTAGCCTTTTCCCAGAAAATTAAACAGAAACAAAGAGAAGGGGATTCAAAAGAAAACCTAAGACTAGTAGTGTTTAATTTTGGGTATGTCAGCCTCACAAATTCTTTCCTTTCTCCTTCTCGTCTCTGTCTCTCTTTGCTTCCTTCTTCTGGTTCCCTCTCTCGGTTCTCTTGCTCTCGGTTCTTTTTTTCTCTGGGTTCCGTCCTTTTTTTCACGCAGCCATTAAGGGGTTTTATAGCCCTCTAAGAATCTGTGATAGAAAATAGAAATAGATCAGAGCAAAATCAATAGCCAATAGAGAAATAAAAAGAAATGATGATAAAAATAAAATACTCCCTGATTTTTGTGGAAATCCGCCCGTTGTTCCCGTTTTTCTTACGAATCTTCAGAGATCTTCGACTTTGAGGACTGTATTTAGACGAAATCATAAAAAGGGAGGATCTGATTCGGCCTAGTGGAAATGGAAAGAAACAAAAATTAAGGGAGAGAATAGGAGATGTGGCCGCGGCTGAGAGAGGGGGCGCCGCGAGATTTACGATTATGGAAGGGAGAGAAGAACGAGGAAGAGGGGCGCCGCGGCAGGGGTTGGAGAAAGGGAGAGAAGAGAGAACGTGGGTATTTTTAGGGTTAGGGCAAGGATGAAGAAGGAATGATAGGAGGAGGAAAAGGGAAAGGAAGGAGAGGGAGAGATGTCGAGAATGGTGGGGAGAAGCTGCGGCTGGAAAAGAGAAAGGACGAGGGAAGAGAGAAAATGGAGTGAGATGGGGAGGGGGAATCGGCGCTGATAGGTTTGAGGGAGAGAGTTCATCTTTTAGGTTAAAAATGTGTTTGGGCCAAGTGAGGTATAATGGGCTTGCTCTGCGTGGTTAGAAGCCAAAGGGGGTGTGCGTGAAGGAAGCGAGGTGCGAGAAGCAAAGGAGAGGCAAGGCGCATGGGAGGATGTATGAAGAAATGGGGTGTTGAACAAAAGAAAAGGGGGTGCACGAGTAAAATAGAGAGTGCAGCGCACAGCTGGGCTGGGTTGCCAAGCTGGTGGCCTGCTTAGAAGTAAGCTGCTAATTGCACCTCCAAAATTTACAATTTGCAACCCTTGTTCAATAAATTTTATTTTTCCTTTTTCACCTTATTCTCTTTTTTTCTTTTTTTCCTTCTTCTTTTTATTATGAAACCAAAAATATTATTCTTATTTTTTATTACAAAATTAAAAAAAGTTAAAATAAATAATAAAATAAAATAAAGTAAAAAAGGCCGAACAAAATTAGGGTACTACAGCTGGTACCGAACGTGTCGGAGTCTGTGTAGCTGGTGCAGAAGGTGCAGGAGGCTGCGTAGGTGCAGGAGGTGTAAGCGTAGATGTACAGGGATGACATGTAGATGACAACGTCGAAAACCCAGTATGGTCAAGCCTAATAATGGTCGGCGTCCGACGACGAGGGCGGTCGATGGCGATGCCCTTCCCCTTCTATTTACCACTAGTGGGTGGTCTGGGGGGTCGGATCCTGAACCTCCTGATGCCATATATGTCTATAGAGCAATTCAACAATAACAGTCATGAAATATTATATTTAAACATAACAATATTAAAAATGAATTCCATAAAAATAAACAACAAGTTATGAAAATAATTGACAAATTAAAATATATTATTACACATTAATTTCTCAAATTGTAAAAAGTTAAACAATTTCAATCTGCCCATTCTGCCTACTCTATTTCGGCATCTTCTTCAGATCTTGATGGTTTTGCCACTTCTTCATTTAATTCCCCATCCCGATCTACATCTTCATATGTGATTGGATTGTCACGTAGTCGAGTAATGGGTTCCACTTCATTTACTACATTGACATAAGACATCTCATCCACTTGATAAGCCACTTCTTCCTGTGTATCATCTGCTTCAATGCGACCCCTTGGTTTTGTCTTTATTGCGACACACCAACCTTGTTTGTCCCTTCGAGTTGATGGATATGGGACATAATACACTTATCTTACATGTTGTGCCATGATAAACGGATCAAACATTTGGTATCTTCTGCTTATGCAAATATCCACAGTATTATATTATCGATCCACTCTTGTGCCTCTATTTGACGGATCAAACCAATTACAATAAAATAGCACTATTCTTTTAGTACAGTCTAAAGTATTGTACGCCAGTTCATATATATGTTAAATCACGCTGTAGAAGTCGTCTTCACCTCCATCTGTGGCACCTTTTACATAAATTCCGCTGTTAATTGTTTTTTCCTCTATGTTTTTTACTGGGTTTGAAATTTGTATCCGTTTACGAAGAATGTGTGCCATTCTTTTACACATGATTTAGGATCATGAGATAAATTTTTCAAGTGTTTTATTTTAGGGGATTCTGCCTCTGTACACCTGTGTACACACTATGTGCAAACAAATTATGGTTCCTATTTTCAAACAATAAATAATAATAATAGGACTAAAAATACATACCTGGTTCCTAAACCACGTTGGGAAATATTCATGAATATAGGCAGAAGAGTCTTGTTCGCTTGTGGGCTTAGTTGACAAGAATGCCCTGATCAAGTCATTGTCAAATAAATGATCAACAGCAATTGTGCATAAAAGAAATTGAAAGTGGTCAAAATGATACATACGTAAGATATGGTGATACTTCATACATACGTAAGATATGGTGATACTTCGGCACAGTTGATCAACACGTGAACGTGGGCTGACTTCCACTCTTCTCCCGTTAGCTAGTTAGTCAGCTCATTTCCAGCATGACGACCGGGAAGGCCAAATACTGATAAGGCGGGTGTCTTTCACTTTCAATTTCTATTTCATTCCTATTATTTGTTGGTGACAACATGAAGTTCGTAAAATAATGGGAACATAAATGGATTGTCTCACGGTGTAAGTAAGTTGCACAAATAGATCCTTCAACCCTGGCCTTATTTTTCACCGATCGTTTTGAGTCACCCATAAATCTATAAAAATAACAAGGTTGATGATCAAAATTGATATAATTGACCCTTCAAATGAATATTTAAATTAAAGAATATGTTATAATATTAACTTTCGAATAGATACATCCATTTATATTGAACCGGTCCACCAAGTCTAGCTTCATGTGCAAGATGCACTGGCAGATACTCCATAGAATCAAAGAAAGCAGGGGGAAATATTCTCTCCAACTTACAAAGAATGACTGGTATATTCTGCTCCATCTTTATAAGATCATCCTCTTTAAATGTTGCAGAACACAAATCTTTAAAAAATTGGCTGAGTTCAGTAAGTGGATTTAAAACATTTGACGGCAAGGAACTAAATGCAATAGGAAGTAAACACTCCATGAATACATGGCAATCATGGCTTTTCATCCCAATCATGGTTCCTTTGTTCACATCGGCACATCTTGCCAAATTAGAAGAATAACCATCTGGCATCCGAAGTTCTTTTATTCACTGACAGACTGACTTGGCTTCCTCAACAGTTAAAGAGTAACAGGCTTTGGGTTTCAGGGTTTTCCCATCCGACAGAGTCGTCAAATGCAAGTCCTTTTGCCTACAGTAAAGTGGTAAGTCTAGTCTGGCCTTCTCATTGTCTTTTGTTTTTCCTCTGACGTTCATCACTGTGAGAAAAACATTGTCAAAAGGTTCTTCTCAATGTGCATAACATCAAGGTTGTGTCTCAATAAATTATCTTTCCAATATGACAGATCCCAAAAAATATTTCTTTTTGTCTAATTATGTCATTGTCCATATCCTTCAAATCGATCCAATTCGCCAAAATCTGTGATTTTTTGCAGTTCCATAACTCTATCCCAGATCTGTTCTGATGTCAACCTTGGGGGCAGGCCATCTAATTCAACTTGCCCCTTCTTGAAGGCGTTCTTATTACATCTAAATGGATGATCATCGGGTAAAAACCTGCGATGTGAGTCAAACCAAGAACTCTTCCCCCCAAATTTCAAGGTAAAGGCCTTTGTATGCTCCATGCAATGCGGACATGCCATTTTACCATGAGTACCCCAACTAGACAACATGTCATATTCAGGAAAGTCATTAATGGTCCACATCAGAGCTGCCCTCGTTGTAAAATTCTTCTTTCGTGCAATATCGTACGTCAAAACACCATTCTACAACCTTTTGAGATCGTCAATGAGAGGCTCTAAATAGATGTTAATACCATCTTTTGGAATATCTGGACCCAGTATAATACAAGTCAAGAATATATAAGGCTTAGACATGCACATTCCGGGGGGAATATTGTATGGGGTAACAATAACTGGCCAGCAAGAATAAGGTTTGGCCGTGGATTGAACATACGTGGTAAAACCATTAGAGCATAAGCCAAGTCATACATTACGTGGATCTGCTGCAAAATCGGGATGCACACGATCAAAGTGCTTCCAAGCTTCACCATCAGATGGGTGGCACAACATACCTGAAGTGCTTCTATTCTCATAGTGCCACGTCATTTTGCCTGCAGTCTGTGATGATGCAAACATTCTCTGCAGCCTTGGAATAATTGGCAAATAAAACATTTTCTTTACTGGAACTGGTTTTTGTCTACCCTTCCCATTATCAGTATGTGACATATATCTTGGCTCACCACAAAATTTGTATTCAACTAGTGTGCCATCGTTTTTACTGAATTCATTGTCGTAATATAACACACACCCTTTCACACAACAACCAATCCTTTTAGATTCCAACCCCAAATTGGACACTAAGCTTTTAGCCTCGTAATAACTTTTTGGCAAACCAACTCTGATAGGTGACGAGTCCAACATCATTTTCGTTACGAGATTTAAGCACACATCGGTAGCACCACAGTTGGACTTAAGAGCTAAGAGCCTTACACACATTGATAACTTAGAGTCTGCAGACCCTTCAAACAACGGCTTATTTGTTTCTAACAATAGATTATAAAATTTTTGTGTTGTCTCATTTGGAAGTTCATCTATGTCATCATATTGTTGCTCCTCGAATGATACGTTGACCCCCAAGGCATCACAAACCATATCTTGCATCAATTCAATCTGCTCACCATATCCCGAATCTACGTAACTGCTTGAAGCACCTTCGTAATTATCGCCAACCCCTAAATCAACGCGAGGCAACTTTTCACCGTGTGTAGTCCAAATCCAGTAATTAGGCCTAAATCCAACTGAATACAGGTGGTGCATGACCTCACTTGGGCTCTTAATCCTTCTGCAATCGCAATTAAGGCACAGACTTCTATTCCCTCCATCAGTTTTGAAATCTTTATGTGCCATTACGGCTTGGACAAAGTATTCAACCCCAGCGCAAAAATCTAGTTTCAAAACCCCTCTCCCCGGATACAACCTATCGTACATCTAACTACGACTCGAAAGAAAAAATTCCATCTTCTACATGTTAAAAAAAATAACAATTTCAGCAGCACGACATTCTTACAAATGCTCTCTTTCTTTAAATGGTATGACCATATCCCATTCGGGGAAAAACTTTTTCAGAACTCGTATAATAGTCATTCCTTAATTTTCATTTCTTATACTTGACAAAATTTCGGCAGCATTTTCCATTGGTCTCTGAGTACACTAAATGATCACAGTCATGAATACCCCGATCAAGTATGCACCCAGAGAACAAAAGGAAATGAATTGAACCGAAATTTTATCAAATATAAAGATACAATAATTAAGCAACAACTATTATACGAGTAAAGAAAAAGTATTTTCCCAAACTGTCCAACTTGGACAATTCAAGGTTCAATATACAATGAGCACGTGGTACCCTAAAAGAGTACATGCACTCAATAATATATTGAACCTCAAACAGGAAGCTAAGGCTTTTCTCCGATACTAATAAGAAACATCAAACTTCCATTTCATCAATAATTAACATAACAATTAGACAAGCAGAAGTAGCAAGGGTAGAATTAGAAAATCGACTTGGTCATTTAAAAAGAAACAGGTTGGAAGTTGACATCCTCTTAAAGGATAGAATTAGACAAGCAGAAGTAGCAAGGGAAAGAAGTACAGAGAGATGTGTAAAGCAAATTGCAACTAAGGATAGAATTAGATCTGTTTTTCCCAAATATTACCTTCATTTTTGCAATTTACTTAATGTTGCCTATGATAATGTCTCAGATTACATATCTCATGCTATTGTTATATGTTTTATTGAAGAAGAAGAAAAAGAAGACACTACCAAAAAAATAGATAAGAAAGCTTGGTCTCTTCAAATTTTCAAACTAATTGCAGGGCATCAAGACCTCTTCTGCCTCTCAGGCTAGGAAATAACTACATTCAACTAATTTCATCTTCCTTAACCATTATATCTGCTTTAGAGCAAATCTTTAGCCATCTGGAACATTGCCAAGCAACATCACCAATATCCATATCCATGAATGAAATGGCAAGCATAAATTAAAATTGCACTCTTTACTCACAAGCATTGTGAGTGATGAGTGATAGCAGAACTGACAGAGTTGGTTTGTTGTGGCTATAGTTTAGTTAGGTGTTTGTTACTTCTCACCACAAGGTCAGACACAGATATAATTTAACATAAAGTGTAGAGAATTATTTATTATTTACACCGCTAAAACATTATCTATTTTATTAAATATTAAAGCAAATATAATTTAGTAAGCTTTGGCCATTGAATTAAGAATTGCATTACGAGCAATTCTCTTTGGACAACATGGATCTGCTTCTCTAGCCATATATATTATAGAGCACAATACATATGTCTACTCATTTACAGATAATTACACAGTACATATCATTTAGACAATTACACAGTACACTTCGAAATTCCCTCTGTGGAGAGAACTATGAAGGAAATCAAATAAATAAGTCGGTGTGGGGGTCAACAGACAACCCTTTTTCACCCAGTGAGTAAACTGACATTTCGTTAGAGTGCATACCTTGATCGCTGAGTAGTGGTAGAGGCACGAGCAGTGGTGGCGGCTGTGGTGGCGCGGCGGAGTGGTGGAGGTGGCGGTCACAGAGGCCTATGAAACAGAACTTCTTCTGTTAGCAGAAACTAATAAGCTATAAACAAGAATATCAAAACCACACCAGAAGAACTACAGAAGAAAAATAAAAGCAACTAGAAACAGAAAAACAAAATCATTATCCAAACGGTGCAGTGCCGGCGGGATTGTGAATCGAAGAGGGAGCTAAGAATCGAGCGCTTACTAAAGCTCAGACTGTGCAGACAAGATTGTAAAACCAAAATAAACTCATAACTACATAAGAACAATAAGGGTTGACATGCAAAAGTTAATAATAACCTCATAAACATTATAGTTACTCCATTAATCAGCAAACAATATCATTCATAGCTAAAAATACATCAAATTCATCCCACTCTCATCAAATTCAACAGAAGTAGTAATAGAATTAGAAGGTTCTTTTTTATCCATACTAGCAGCAAGACGGGGTGCCCATCTTTTCGCATTTCTATTACGCTACAGTATGTATTATTTTATTGTATTTTGTTGTTTAATGTTGGAAATCAAACATCGATAATTATTCTCACAAATTAAGAAATATTCTTTGAAAACAAATAATTATCTCAATTGTTAGATAAATGGAGACGTCGGTTTTCAAGCTAATGCAACATACAATGATACATATAGAACTTGAAAAGCTTGGTCAGAGTTCCAAACGTGTGTGCCATATAAAATATGCATGAGCCAAAAGGCATCAAGAATTATCACCACCTTATACATAACAAACACATTATTAGCAACATGGGGGAATAAACACATGAAAGGAAGCCTTAATTCACAAGCCTGGCAAGGTTGCACAAACATGAATGGAAGCCTTAATTCACAATTTAAAGCCTTAATACACCAACACAGAGAGAGATCAACTTTCCATGTTAAGAAGGCTCCACAAATATTGCCTCCTCGCCTTCTTCAAAAATCAAGATTCACCGATAAAAGAAATTTGTAAATCACATAATAAAAAAACACCTAGTCTTTTTCACTGAAGTATATCAAACACCCCCCTTCAATTTTTCTTTATCATTTTCTGTTCTCATCTTTGGGTGCAGAACAAATAAACCAAAAATTTGAAAACAACACTTTCACCTCTTGTACTGTCATCTTTAACACCAAGTAATGAGAAACTTATAAGAACAGGCCCAAAAAATTCATAAATGGAAATAAAAGTTGCAGCAAAGGAAAATGAGAAATGGAACACAAATGGGCAGTGGCTATAGTGAAACAATTAAGGGAATCATCAAGTTCGTAGTGTCAAACCAAGGAGACATCTAATCAACAACATGCTATATGTTTTCTTATCATCCAGAAAATATAAAAAGATTGAGAAACATACAATTTTGAGAGATTACGGTAGTTACAAAGGCAATGACGGCAATTGCAGCACCTGTGATGGAGAGCGCAAGTGGAGGAAACTGAGGAATCAAACTAATGAAAAAAGGAGGAAATATTGAGTTTTGGTCCGTAACAAACACATACAGAATAAAAATAAGTTGAATGAAAATAGTTTAGAAAAACAGAAGAAAAAGAAAATCTAGATGCAAAGAAAAAAGGGCGTGGCACTTTTATTTTCTCAAATCTTCTGTTCTTTTTTTTCTTTGTGGGTTTGTGTTCTTCCAAAGTAAAGATTCAGTTTTCCTTAGGAAGTTGGAAAAGGAATTGATTCAGTTTTTACGCAATAAGGCCTATAAAAAAAAGTTTTTACGCAATAAGGAAGCCCGCGGAAGTTATATTGCACCCTTCAAAATTTAAATTTAAAAGTTCAGTTAAGGACAATATGTGGACAACCCTCTCCCTCCCCCCCCCCCTTTTTTGGTTGTAGTTGAAACAGTTTTTGAAGCTTTGGAGGCAAGGGCAAAAATGGGCAAAAAAATAGGACACCAAAAAACAGTTATCAATAGGTGTTCTCTTTATATATTATTATAGATATTATAGATTAGCATATTCATTCCTCTTGAACCTAGGTTAAAGTGAGAGAACCAGTGTGATCTAAGTCTAACAGTGATAGCACTAGCAGTCAAGGCATAACTTATACCACCCTAAGAAGGAGGAGAATCTGTAAGATCTATAAATGGAAAAAAAAACCACAATCTAAATTGCTATGCTAGGCTGGCTTAAAAAACAAAAATTTATATTGTATTTGTATGTATTAAATTACAATGAGACAGTTGTAAATCATCAACGTTGGCAAGAAACATAAAATGAAGTAACATGTGAAACTCCAAACTATTACCCAGAGCCAACCTGATCTAATAATGACAGCAATCCAGGGAGGAAATATAGTACCAATCAGTATGCTCTAATTATCAATCAAGACACTACAATACTTTCAAAACTAGCATATCAGGTGAAGTCAAAATGCTTACTTCTTGCTCAATGCTATCTCTCTCATGTTCGGATGTACAGTGCAGATCTGTATAGTCCTTTCTATGCTTTAACAAAAAATGCTCCAACTCTCCAATACTCTCAAGCTACTAACAACAAACAAGGAGACGAAATATCAAATCAAATATATATTAATTAAAAGTAATGTCAGTCAGAATAACAACAAACAAGCAAAACAATTAAAAGTTCAAGCCAGTCAGAATAACATTGATCCAGCAACAACAAATGTGCCATTTTCAAGGTTCATGACATTGAGGCAATTTACCTAGGCAGTGGTGCGGTGGTGGGGCCAGTGCCGCAGTGGGGCCAGTGCGGTGGTGGGGCCAATGCCGCGGTGGGGCTAGTGCCGCAGTGGGGCCAGTGGTGCGGTGGTGGGGCAGTGTCGCGGTGGGGGCAGTGGTACAATTGTGGGGCAGTGGTACGGTGGTGGGGCAGTGGCACGGTGAGACAGGCAGTGGCGCGGTGGTGTGGTGGGGCGTCGCCAGAGAAGAAGAAAGGGAAGAAATGTCGCCGGAGAAGAAGAAAGAGAATAGAGAACAGAAGAGAAGTGGTGGTGGTGGCGGCACTGGGAGAAGGCGGATGAAAGAGAGGTGGTGGCGGCGGCGGCGCTGGGAGAGGGAGGACGGAAGAGAGAGAGAAGAGAAGAGAAGTAAATTTGGGAAGGGGAAGACGGCCTCTGGTTGTATCCAAAGATTACCGACGGCCAAATTAAAATTACCGACGGCCTAAACCCGTCGGCCAACTATCTCGGGATTACCGACGGGCATATTCAAATACCGACAGGCAAGGCCATCGGTATTTGAAAATTCGGCGGGAATCACACGCGTATACCGACAGATTTTACCGACGGCCTCTGCCCGTCGCCAAAAACGCGGCTTTTCCAACGGCTAATGCCAATTTGTTGTACTCTGCATGTTACCGACAGCCTCAGGTCGTCGGTAACATGCAGAGCACAACGGATTGGCATTAGTCGTCGGAAAAGCCGCGTTTTTTGTGACGAGAAGAGGCCGTCGGTAAAATCTGTCGGTATACGTGTGTTTTCTTGTAGTGTTAAATTTACAGTTCAACAAAATAATTTTATATTAACATTTATTATCAATTAGTGACATGCCTTTAAAATAAAATACAACATTTTACATAAAAAGACCACTTCTGATCGATAAAATATCTTTTTAAATTCCTTTAAAATTATATTAGTATCTTAAACCGCATTTCCAAAAAAGACCAAAAACCCGTGCATCGCACGGGTGACGTTCTAGTATAATATAAGAGAAGCCTGATGATAAATGTATCTATTCTCTCCTTTCTTGATTTTATTTATCAATCAAGGTCAGATATTATTCTTTCTAACATCTACGATTACTTAAATACTACTAGTCATGGACATTGTGGGTAAAAATATTAGAGAAGATTATTGAGGAAGGTAACGGTTAATTTGTGCTTGTCCCATATTATCTATATATTTCTCATGGTTACTCTCAATAAATACTTAATTAAATTTTCATCATTTCCATACCTCTCAAGTAGCATCCAATTAATCAATAAGGGCCCTTTGTGTTTGTGGGAATAATTTTGCTTCAGTGCTTGAGAACGCGTGCGTTAGACTCACCAAAGAAGCAAAAGAGAACGGACTCTAGATGGTTAATTAATCCCTTGTTAAGAAGCAAATAAACATGTTTTAAATTATTATATATTAAAAAAGGACCGCATGATCAAAATTATATCTGTATGTCTGAGCTTTAGGTCTATTAGTACATAACCAATGAATAAGTACATGGCCGCGCGTGTCTAGAAGTTTTAGGTCTTTAAGCAAAATCAAAGAGTAAAAAAAAAATTTGGGCTTCAGAGTTTAAACAAAACAATTTAAAATAAATAGATAATAAAAATTAGCCGTATTGTTTGTCTATCCCAATTTATCCATTGCAATAGTCATTTTTATTTTGTAAACATTGATACAAGTATCGTGCACAAGGTATTTCTTTACTTCATCAAAAAGTCTTCATGTTTTCGACGTGTGGGATTGGAGCAATTAATTAGGCACTACTTGTAATTATACTCACGTGTTAGTCGTTTAGTGCATACAAATATTATCATTATGATATTATTTTTTGTTTTTTTCCATTAAGGCATACAGATATTCTTTTAGTATATTAATTAGGGTTTTATATTCTTTTAAAAAATATATTGAGACCTTATACTACTACTAAAAATTAATTAAGGGTTATGGACCTAAGACATTTATGCCTTACGTGCCTAAAGGCAGTCACCACCCTGAATAAGGATAATTGCATATAGACTATTATAAGTTTTTATTATACTTATATGCAAGGCAAATAACACTTTAATTTTACCTTAATTTGTTTAAATGGTCTAGATGAGTAAAAGTTATTGAAGATTTTGTGAGAATAAGTGCATGTTATAATATCATTTTCTATAACCAGTTGCCCTGTTTGACTAGAAAATAGCATTGATCGTGATAGTGTGTTAAATAAATAAGGGCTTTTCTTTTTGCTTTCTCAACTTCTTTTTTAAAAAGGCTTTTCCTTTTTGTTCAACTAGCTAGGCAGCAAAATCCTCACCCACTTCCGGATTCCTTCCCACTATTGCTACCTTTTAGTCCTTTTCTCGTCCCCTAAAGAAGGAGGCTTCCATAATTTTATATATATATATATATATATGTATGTATATAGTGATTTGTAACAAATTGCTTAAAACCACGAACTAAGCATTTTAGGTAATGCATGGAATGCGAGTGCTCCTAGTCCTAGGCTTTATAAATGGGGCATCTTTGGGAAACATTTTTATTTTTTTGATAGGAAGGGAACATTTTTATTGGGAGTGTTGCAACTGCCCTCTTTCATGATTGTGATTTTGATATGCAAATTTACTTCTAGTTTGACTAACAAGTAATGATACATGTCCAAATTTTTGTTATACGAACTAGAATAGTAATTTTAAATGGGTTAATTATATAACTAGGGTGAAAGAAAAATGTGCAGTAGTTTCTCTGTGTTTTTATCTTTTTCTTGTAATAAATATTTAAAATCTTTAATTAGTTCACCAAGGTTTAAAAAAACGGTTAGCAACCCAGTGGTGTCAAGTTTTTTGGGATCTCCGTATCCGCATTGTGATTGCAATTGTAACCATACTGGTTGTTGTTTGTTCACAATTTTTTCTAACATGACTGTGACTGCAATTCAAAACCATGTAACTCACATTGAATGGTCGCAACGAATTTTATCTGTGTGACGCCTGAGGATGGTGCATGAGGCACGGACAAGCCAAGGGACACGTGATTAATTAACAAATTAAATTCACACCGAAGAGGAATCATGAAACTGTGTGGGTATATCTGTGTGATGCCTAAGGATGGTGCATGAGGCACAGACAAACAAAGATACACATGATTAATTAATGAACTAAATCCACGCCGAAGAGAATCCTGAAACTGTGCGAGTATGAGACTATACAGTTGAATGAAGTCTTAAAAGAATTAATTGATTAGTAATACCTATACCAACTAGATGTGTCATCCTTTCAGTAGCTCATAGCATAATTAGAACTCTATAATTAAGTATGTTTGACTTGGAGTATCGGGATGAGCGATCTTTTGATAAGTTTTTGAAAAAGCGTATGAGTGAGAATAAAACACGCTAAAAAATTGTTTTGATTTTTGGGGATAGTTGTGAATCTTGAAAGCAGTTTTACAATTTGCAATGTTTAAAAATTCCAATTTTGCAATTATTATTTGAATAGAACTTTATCTAATATTACTTTTAATATGAGAATTAATTTCGGCTCTGCTTGTGATAACTCTCTATCAAAGACCCAAAAAAGAAACTATATGTGACTTAGTAACGAGATGATGCCACATATATCACTGATCCAAAGCTAATGGTTGCCACTGAGTGGTGCTAGCTAGTACAAGGGGCTTGTTTGTGCATTGTGGAGATGCATGCTGCGGTGCACTTTGCAGTGTGAACTCTGATAGTGACAGTCCAGCTGATCTTGATAAGGAGGACGGACAGGGCCCAACGACTATTGGACAACCCGCCTTTCGTTTATAAGACGTTGCTTTTACATCACCGAAATTCAATACCATCATCTTCATAGGTCGTTGAGCGAAAGTAAGGACAATTGCGATGTGATAATTGTACTTGCACTTGTGATGATGGGCTAAAATCTTGTAATTTAGACCCTTCATAGTCGTGTAATCATAGGGGGGCTTGAATTCTACTTCAAAGTTGTCACGGAGATCGCATCGGTTCAAGTGATAAGAAGTTTGGTTTTCTTTGAGCAAAATATTTGAGTGTTATGATGAAAAAAGTTAAGTGTTGAGAGTACTTTGTCTATTGTATGAGTCCACTGGCTCGACTGAGACTATACTGGTATTAGAGTGTGTTTAGGAGTTTGAAAAAGAGAGAAAGAGAGACAGTGGTTTATGACTATTGATTTAGTAGTAATGTAGTTATCCACCAAAGTATTCTAAACTCTAAAGTCTTCTCTTAGTTTATTTTTTGAATTCTCCTAAATCCAGAGGGTTTATAGAAAACTCATAAATGAACTAAGAAAAAACTTTGGAAAGTTTTAGAAGAAATTACTTTTAAATTATTAATTATAAGCCTTCTACTCACTTTTCCTTTCATCCAAACTCCCAAGTCCCAAACAAATGCTAATAAAAAAAAATGACATGTAGGAGTATACACAAAAGTTGGGCAAACACTGTTACCTTACCACAATATGATGCTTAGTGCTTGTATCCACCACACGGATAAATGCACGTGCAGTTCAATTGTTTGGAGTATGGGATATTAATTGTTTTCCTTGGATTTATGCCAGTTCTGTCTCTAATGTGTGTATTTTCTTAGCCGACAGTACTATGGACTACTGAAAGGGACTTCCACATATTTCTCCGCCAAAATCTTAATGAAAAGTGAATTTAATACTCTCTCCGTTTTTTTTTTTACTTTTTGTTTAAGGTAAATTTATAATAAATAAAGAAACTAATAAATTTTATTGTTTTTGATAAAATTATTAATTTTTTTTCTATGATATCATTAATCATTCATTACTCCATAGAACATATTTTTTTTTCTACAATAAATAGTTAAGGGTATAATTGACAAATAAGTAATTAATATAACCTTAAATTTTGAGAATAACAAGTAATTAGAAACACAATTTCTCTAAAAAATTGACATGTAAAAAGGACCGAAGGAAGTAATTAAATACAAGATCAACTATAAAAAAAAAGAAAAGAAAAGAAAAGAAATTGGATTCATATGCATATCTTCTATGTCGTCTCTTTTATAAATTGGGTTCATTCGCGGAATTATTGGATTGGAAAATGAGCGTGATGTGTACGAACTTACTCCATTTACATGATGGATCTAAAATTTTCTCTTTAGCTAGGTTTGTGCACTTTATGTGGAGAAGCTTTGAACCCAATACAAAATCTGGGGAGGCCAATAGGTCCACGTTGTGAATTCTAAAGTCTTAAATGCACTCATTTACAGCACAGTGGCTGGATGGCCTTTAACTGGAAAAAGGTGGCGGCGGGTGCATTTCCGAATAACAACTCACTGCTGACAGCCGCATATGTAGCAGTAGAAACTAAATAGGGTTAAAAAGAGAAGGACCTGCATCCATGTGCTATAGCTATCACTCAAGGATTCAAAATATTAATGGGTTGGAAAGGACAAATTAATATGATTGAGAAAGTGAGAAAAACCAACTTATTTGAAGTGAAGTTCTTATTTATGTAATTAATTAGCAAGGTATTAAATGGTGGTTGCGGTAACGTCGCGGTCGTATCGCGATTCTTGATATTACATAGAATTGCGATCAAATGTGACTGATACCGATACAACTTTAATTAAAATCGTGCTGATGTCAAAAATCATGATGTCGCGATTTAGATTGTAGTCGTGGATTTTTTTTAAAACCTTGATTTTTTTTTTTGACAAATTTAAAACCTTGGTATTTAGTATTGAGTGTCCTTTCTACTTCATCTTAACTTGGCTAGTACCCAAGTTCGATTCCTAATGATTGAATTACTTGGGATTAGGCTTTACTTATCTCTAGGCCGAACTCCGGATTAGTCAGGACCCTTTTCCTCTTGACACCGAAACGGGTCAACGACCTCTAGACCAAAAAAAAAAAACCTTTTTTTCATCACTTTGATTCTTATATTTATCTCATATAAAATAAACATTTGAAATTGGAAATTTGCAACGAAAAATATTGTGGTTCAAAGTTCAAGCATAGGCTCTTAGTAAATTCCAATAATGATCATCCTGCATATAGACTAATTGATGGCAAGGGGACCAGCACACTACAGCATGCAAATCTGGAAATGTGATAAGACCCCAAATTTGATGAAACAATATTCTTGCTGACCGAATAAACAAAATGTCATGTTCTTTAAATCACGCAATATCAAAGCCACTCTCAAGGAAAATTTGTTTGTCTCCCAACATAGAATATTTTCATACAATTCCTGCTAGTGATATACTAATTTCTCAAACCTGGCCCAACCGGCCATTAAAGTTCCAAATTCCAATCATACTATCTGGAAAATCTGTAGATTCAACCGCTTAATTTCAAAATGGAGGTATACGTACATTGAGAACAAAAATACACAATTGCAACAATAAATTACATTAATCACCGCGCGTATGATGTAGATAATAAGAATATTGCGTCCACTAATAATCTACCTAAGCCTTGTTCTCGGTAAAACATAAGAACAGAAATAAATGTACTATTATATAAATTTTTATTGATACTAACTAAAGATATATGATGGTACTTAATTATCAGTCGTGGCAAATTTAGTAACGAACAATTGAACATTCCATGTGCCTTAGATTAGAGCAACCGAATATAAAATTTTCTTTAAGATTGTTGTTGGAGAGGGATTCATGTAGAACTCATGTGGTTTGGAATTAGTCCCCGTCGTTGAAGGTGCATGGAAAGTGGAAAGAGATATCGAAAGAGAAGAAAGCAGTTTCCAGTTTTATTATTTAAGTAAATTGTTGGCAACGAATTCAACAACAAGCGGATCCGTGGCGCAATGGTAGCGCGTCTGACTCCAGATCAGAAGGTTGCGTGTTCGATTCACGTCGGGTTCAATTCCCATATCCGCGTTACTTTTTCAGTTTTTAAATATTAATTTTGGGGCTTTACTATCGTACTTTTTTATGCCCTCACTCACGTTGAACTTTTTTTTTTGGGTCTAAGAAAGATCATCTCATTGAAAGAAAGGGCCTAGCCCAAAGCCCAAATACAGATTACAAGGCACTCACGTTGAACTTTGTTTCCGGTCTCGGTTTTCTTCTAGGCCCTGTTTGTATTGGGCTTTGTTTTATTGGTTTTCTTCATTGACCCAAAAAAATTGTAAAAAAAGAGGAACTCATAACGTCCCCTTGGACTACTTGCAACAAACCCATAACGTCCCCTTCGTAAATGGCCCATGATTTTGCCACCTCCCCTCTTTAATTTTACCACCTCCCCCACCCAACGAAAAGACCAAAATAGCCCTCTAAATTTCCCTAACCCCTCCCCTTTCTCATTTCCTCACCTCCCTCACTCTTTCGAACCTCACCTTCCTCTCACTCACTCTCTCTCACCTCACCTCCCTCTCACTCTCAGTCACTTCCTCACCTCACTCTCACCTCGATCGTCTGGAACGTCTCTCTCCCTCTCAGTCGCTTCGTCTCTCCATTTCGTCTTCAAGGTAATCTCTTATTTCTCTTTTTTTTTTCTGCGTTCTCTGGAATACCGGATTCTTGAATCCGGATCAAATAGGAAACAATCCGGACGAACAAAATGCTTTAATTCAGTTTTGAACTTCCGGATTCTTGAATCTGGATCAATTCGAAATCAAGAATCCGGAAGTTCAAAACTGAATTATTGCATTTTGTTCGTTCGGATTCTTGTTTCTTGATTGATCCGGATTCAAGAATCCGGAAGTTTGTTAAACTGCAACAATTAATTAATTTATTTATTATTTATATTTTATTTATAAATAATATAATAATAACCATATTAACATTAATTTTATGAATTTATTTTACAGAATTATGACACGTACGAGGGGTGCAGCCGCAAAGGGCGTGCACCCATTAGGGGTGGTCGGATATCAGCTACTGTCGAAGACCGGAGGAGACCTACTATGTCGGCGTGCAAGCAGCAGGACAAGCAGTGCCGACCTCAACATGGTAGTGGAGTCAGTACTTCAGCCGGTAGTGGTGTCGGTACTTTAGCCGGTACTTTAGCAGTACATGAGCCGGTACTTTAGCCGATACAGGAGCCGGTACATGAGCCGGTACAGGAGCCGGTAGTGGAGCCGGTACAGCAGCCAGTAGTGGAGCCGGTACATCAGGATCAGGGGGCCGCGGTTCATGAGGCTGCCCATGAGGATCACGCACAGCAGGGGGCCGCAGATCAGGACCCGGAGTCATTCCCTGGCGGCCCATACGACAGATCAGTTCTCATCAGTTATGGACGAGAACATGTGGCCGCACGGTTGTGGGTTGAGCCCGACGTAAGTAACACTATTTTTATTTTTTACATTATTTTGAATTATTTATAAATGTAATTGATTTATAATGTTTTGATGTTAGTTGCGGGAAGAGGTGAGGGTCATCAGTCATGGCACTAGTGTATATGTTTTTGGTCCTCATGCGGAGATTCAAGCTCTTTTGATTGAGTCGAAGCTTGATCCACTCAGGCCGGGTTTGCTACAAGGTGATCGATAAGGGACTGATCACTGCTTTTGTGGACCGATGGCATTCAGACACTTCCAGCCTCCACCTATTGATCAGTGAGATGACGGTCACTCTGGATGATGTCTCACAACTGCTCCATATTCCAATGATGGGGACGTTCGACACCATGGCACAACTGGATAGGCAGACGATTCTTTGCTGCGACAGCATTAGCGTCCCTGAACGATGCAGATCTTTGAGATTGAGAGGAACATAGGTATTTATGTTCGACTGGAGTGGCTGCGCAGCGTGGTATACACGAGATGCTGTAGAGATGGAGAGTGGGACATGGCAGCTAGGGCTTACCTATTGCACCTTATCGGCACCACTCTGTTCGCCGAGAAGAGTGGGTCCTTGACGCGTATAGGATGGCTGCACATGTTTAGGGACTTGAGTCGTGCCCATACCTATGCATGGGGTGCCATGGCCCTTACACATTTGTACGACCAGCCGAAAGATGCAAGCAAGTTTAAGACGAAACAGGTGGCAGGTTTTGTGACGCTATTACAGGTACGAATGTTGTTGTATTAAATAATTTTTCTTATACTTGTAAAGCGCCAATTTAAAAGTATCTAAATTTTTAATTTTCATGCAGCAGTGGATTCATGAGCACTTCCAGACAGATGACTTCGGATCCAGACATGTCGATCCGTGGTACCAGGAGACACTACCCCGTGCCTCTCGCTGGGAAGTGGTAAGGGGCGCAGGACTGGTGAGGCCATACCGGCGTGCCCTGGATAGGCTGACTGTAGGCGATGTTACCTGAGACCCTTATGTAGGTCATAGGCAGGCGCAGGAGTTCTACCCTATATCTTTATTCTGAGGCTTCATCCGGTTCGGGACTCTGGTGTATCCATACCTGCCAGATAGGGTATTGCGCCAGTTTGAACATGTCCGGCGTATACCCGACGATCGTCGGGACATTAGACGGCAGTCGGTCAGTCCAGAGGAGATGGACGAGAGGTGGCTTCATTTTGATCAGCATGTCATTGCTCTTGGTGCTCAGGTGGAGCCTAGATCTCCAGACGTGGAGCCTGGATACATGGACTGGTTCCGACGTATCTCACATCCATACATTTATCATGATCATGTACCAGTTCCAGATCCAGGATCACCATCACAAATTTTATGTTATTCGTACCAAAGCACAAGGTAAATTCAATGACAACGCAAAATACTACAACTGAAAAACAAGGTGACATTCAATAATAACGCAAAATACAATAACTGAAAAACAAGGCGAAATAGGATAACAACGCAAAATACAACAACTTAAATGTTTGGTTGAATGCAATGACAACACAAAATACAACAACAATAAAATATATCACGACTGTGTCAAACTGGTGACGCTTGACGTTTCTGGATCAGTGCACATGGCGATTATTTTGTCCACAGATCTTGGTTTCCTGCAGGCGGAGATAATCTGGTCAATGCTTCTCCGTAGATCTGCGTATAACTCGATCGGCCCGAGGCTAGCATACTGTGAAAAGACGGTGAACATCGTCTCCACGTCACCGTTATCTTCAAGTTTTAGAACATCATATTCAGCACGCCCGTGTTCCCAAGAAATAGGGTATCGATAATGGATATCACACACCCTTCGGTCGTCTCTTGGTCGAACCACTATGTCATTAACATTTCTCTTTAAGGCATCAAGGGTGATGCCTCTGTTTATCCTAAAAGATTTTGGACTTTTGCACTCAAATGTGACGTCGTTGTCATCTCTTTTAATCCGACCACCGTAATACACAACAGCAAGAACAGAAGTCATGGTTGTCTGTGTCGGTGGTGGAAAGTCCATTGAAACTGCACATGAAAAAAATGCAAAAATTCAGCCACACATAACATCCGGATTCTTAAGTCCAGTAAATTCCGGATTCTAAATACCGGGAAAAAGGGACGGGAACGCACCTCAGCTTGGAGTAAACAACAAGATAAAACGCTTCAATCAAGTAAACAACAAGATAAAACACCTTTAAACGTGGGAGAGATTGAGAAAGGGCGAGAGAGAGGGAGGGAGAGATGGAGGAGAGATGGAGGAGAGGTGAGGTTTGAGAGGGAAAGATGTGAGGGAGGTGAGGAACAGATCCACGTGAGCTTGTGTATGAGGGACAGTTTGGATTTTTGTAATTTAGTGCAAGGGCAAAGTTGAATTTTTAAAAATATAGGAGGTGGGAAAATTAATGATGGGAGGTGGGAAAATCATAGCCCTTCGTAAACTAGTATTATAGGCGCAATCCAAGCAATTTTTGCCAACATGAACTTTCCTTCATCATTACTGACAATCGTTCAGTACAAGAATATTTTCAAGCCTACTAAAACATAAATGTATACATTAAAAGAAAAAAAAAATTAACTTATAGACAAAATATGTAAGATTAATTCAAGTACAATTAAAAAAAGAGTAAATTTAACTTATAGACAAAATTAACTTATAGACAAAATATGTATGATTAATTCAAGTACAATTAAAAAAAGAGTAAATTTAATAATTTCATATGGATAATTAATTTTAAAAGAATTCAAACTTCGAATTAAAAAAAAAAGCTTCATTTTATTTTATTACTGAGTATGTCAAGAGATTTGGTCATTGTCAAAACAATGAACTGTACTTTGATGTTTAGAATTGATAAGTATTCTAATTATCAATTTCTTTTAAAAAAAGGTATAAAAAATAGACATGGATCTGTTTCTTTTTTTATATTTTCTTTTTATTTTCAAAAGACACTAAAGATGTAAACTAATTCATTGTTCATAATTTCATGTGGAACATGATACAATGTTTATGTACAAGTTGTTCTCAAGAGAAAACAAATCATATAAACTTGGCTTCTTGGTACTTGGCAGCATTAACTTGGCACATATGTTATGCATATTAACATATTGAATAAATAAAAAATGGGAAAAAAAAAACCACTAAACTAGAGATTGAAAGATGTCTCAATTAGAGTATTGAGTAGGATAGGAAGGTTCACATGAACGAGCAGTCCACAAAGAATTAAGAGTGCGAAGACGATGAAAGTATTCCCCCATAGCCAGCAAGCCTTGAGCAGCTTGCCCAATTGACAGGATTCGAGACATGTACAGCAGAGTTTGTTGCCTAAGGTGATCTGCCTGTAGAAAAGGAAACACAATAATTGGAGTTATTGGTTTTAACATAATAATAACAATGTTGCACACATTAAGAATAGCATCACGAGTCTAACTATAGATATGGATCATAAAGAAGTAATTGATTTGATGTATATATAATTCCAAGGTTTATAATTCCAAGGTTTTAAATCAAGGTCTGCGACTGCGACCTGGGCCACGATAATAAGGTTTTTTTGGTTCTCTGAAACCGCAACGCGACCGCGATTCAGGCCGCATCAGCCGCATTTGACCGCAATTGTCTGTAATATCGAGGATCGTGATGCAACCGCAATTGTATCGCTAAAGAGTTAATATACAACTTGGTTTCAGAAAGGCACAATATCTGATGGATGCTACATTACCTGGTTTACAAAACCTTCTAATGCTTCACCTTTGTCCAAGGCAGCAGCCATCTGAAACCCGCAGTTTCCAAAAAGCAAGGGATCAGCTTGTATGTTGTGGACCATACTCTGCTGGAGTTTCTCCAACCCTACTGAAAGAGCATCTTCAGCTTGCTGAGAGGATAGACGGAGGTTGTTAATGCTGACAATTTGTGGATCAGTCAAAGCCTCAAGCTGCGGTACGATGATCTGTAAGGCAAAGTCAAGTAATTCGTACAAGGTCATTAAGGTTTTGCTCAACACAATACAACAACAACGCCACCTAAGTCTTTTTTAACTAGATAAGATGGGATCGGTTACATGGATCAATTGAACTATAAAGTCCCACCATATGATGTTTCAACAATATGCAAAATGTATTAGAAAAAATTCACATTTAGTACTAGCTAGTCAACTTCTATCCCAAGAAACATATAGAGGGGAAAAGATGTTTATTGTAGCAGGGCTTTTAAAACAGGTCTGTAACTGTGATCTGGGCCGCGAACGCGACATCGACATCAAGGTTTTTGATGTCTCCGCAATCACAACACAACTGCGGTTTAGGCCGCATTCTTCATATTTAATCGCGATTATCCGTCGAGCCGCGATCGTGACCGCAGTTTAAAGCCTTTGTAGTACCAGAGCACAAATCATTAGATTAAAAAGACAATTTGTTCTCAATAACAACTAGATCATATCAACCATATTAAATATACCGAGTAACTCTAGTTTTGGATAGAATCTGCTTTTGTTTGCTTTGCTTCCGAATTCCAAAGCACCCTATAGTATGACTGAAATCTATATACCAGACCTTCAAAATGAGATATCAATTCAATCCTCACACTACCACATGGTAGATATTGCACAGTGATAAGTGGATACTAGTTTGTTTTTCTATATGATTAAATGTTCAGGAAACTACAACTAAAGAATTACCAAGAATTTAAAAAGAAAAAAATTCTAAGAGATTATAGCATGACAAAAATAAGAAAGATTATATAGAGCTCCTAGCTTGCACAATTTTTTAGCAGAAAAAATTTTAAACAGTTTTCAGAATCAGAAAATTGTAAGTGGATGTACATTTAGAAGCTGCGATGGACGAGATCCTCCAATCCAAAGAAAAAGGCGTTCTACCGATGCTTTCCACGCACCAGAGATTAAATAAAAGACATCAGCTTTTGCAGCATCTGCTTTTATCCTGAAAAGATTTGAGTAGTGGTTCAAGCTACTCTCAACAAGTAGATTAAGCTGTACATCAGATGCATGTGATTGCAATGCATTTCTTAGTTCTTCATTCTGTCTATCCTGCTCTTCAACCCAGCGCACATATTCAATTTCAAAAATAGATATCCCTGCTTCACAGAATAGGAGAACCATTTTAAAGAATGCCAAAACACACAAGCTATAAGTGCAATGCTCCAAACATTAGAAAAATCTAGCAACACAAAATAAATGATATCTTACAGTACTATAAAGATAAAAAGTGTGGTAACATTAAAATTTAAGACTATTGATTCATACCATGAAAAAAACTTGCAGTTCAACACAAAATACTTTATTATCTCATATTTGGATCACTGAAAAGAACAGTTGATAGGATGTGACAAAATACTAATTGCATTATGCTAATATTTGATGCTGGAAGTGTGTACTAAGCAGATCAAGAAACACATCCATATAGGGCAATATACTCAAGAGTGAACCTTTATGCACATGATACCAAATTGAATTCTATGGAAAGAAAATTATCAACTTATTTTTTTGCACTGAGATCATAAGATGTGAAATTCAAAGACTAGTTCATAATCTTTCAGAGTGCTGGGCAATGACTGAGGAAATGGATGGGGCAAAAGCAAATATGGGGCAGCTCTCACCCCTTTATAGAAATCTTCACTACAATTCTGATTCAGAACAAAGCTTGGAAGAAATAGGTTTTCTAGCAGTTAACATTTTCCATTGGGGGTTGAAAATTTTAGTGAAGCAAACTTGCCTTGCAGTAAAATAGAAAAAATGTTCATTGACTGACTGATTTTTTCAATTTAAGGCACTGAGACTTAAATTCAAATCTGTACATGATACAGCAAAATGAGCATTAGAGACATACTAGGAACAATCGCATAAATGCGGGATAAAAAGAACACTGCATGAAACAAGTGAGCAATGCATTTACACCAAATATACAGACACACAAAATTACAGAAACCATTCAATTTCTGCAACTGCATCTAAAAAACAAGAAGTGATATATAATGACTAGCAAAATGTCATTTTGGTGAAGCTTGAAACTGCAACTATGAATCACAAACCTGGGTTTATTGTTGCAGATGATCCCATATAACTCACATCTAATGAACTGCTTATGTATTGACCCTGCAAGCAGAAATTTTAGTATATGTTTAAGCATGACAAATGAAAGAATATATCTCAAAATTAGAGGAAGAAATAAGCATGATGATATTTTAGTTGGGATGACCTGCTTTCTAGTTTTCTGAATCTCCAATTCCAACTGCATGAGCTTCAATCGGCTTGTTTCTAATTGTTGAACATAAGCCTGTGAATCACAAAAGCACAAATCAGATTATAAGCACTTGCTAACTTCCTATAATGCAGTTTCAACAACCTTCTTCCGCAGCCGACATTTCCGCGCAGCCTCGCGATTTTGGGCTAGACGTCTTAGCACCTACACATAGATATTGAGCAACTATGATGCCAGAGACTCAAATTAAAAACATTCATGTTTGATATCAGATCTTCAAAAGCATTAATTTCAGATTCTTATCAACATATAAATGCGTGAGAGAACCCATTATATATCCTTCCAAGTTATACAGTTCTCTTTAATTAAACTTTTTGACATATGGTCAGGTCACTACTCTGACTCCATGATACTAAGTTATAATCAAGGTTTTCAATCGCAGTCGTAGTTGCATCACGATCCATGATATTACTGAGAATCGCCTTTAGATGCAGCTAATGCGGCCTCAATTGCGATCGCGGCGACATCAAAAGCATTGATGTCGCCGCCCAGATTGCGGTCACCAAACTTTTCTTAAAACCTTGGCTACAATAATTAAAATGAAACATGGAAAAGATGAAAAGGAAATGCATAAAAGAGATACATATTGATATAATTTCATCACCTTAGGAACAACTTTATCATTAGTTTCTTGATCATCTTCAGAAGGTTCCCTTGTTTCATGAGGAGCACATTCAGACTGAACAAAATAAAATTCAAAAGACTATTTGTCAACAAGCTTTCCCATAAAACAAAGCTAAAGCAAAAAAAAAAAAAAAAAAGAGAGAAATTTACCTTGTTATCCATTCTAGTGTTCATCATCAACATTGGGGAAGCAATTGAATTCAGGGTGCCATCAACTTTAAAGTTGTCTTCCCACATGCTCACTTGATGGAATGGCTCATATATGTCCATCCTTATTACTTGAGTTGATGAAGAGCTCATATACTAGAAATCATATAAAAAAAAAAAAGCAAAATCGTATCTCAAATTGGAAAATCAATGTAATGTAAAGTAGAAAATATAAACAGGGGAAATTAAGACTTGGTCTATATAACAGGCAATTGAGTGAAAAACTGGAAGCTAACTTTATTTCTGGAAATTAAATAAAACCTCAACATCAGAAGCAGCAGCAATAAGGAGATTTTTGCACATGATTAATGTTCTCTTGTCTCAAGGATCATCCAAAGAAAATGATAATTTTGTAAACAATAAATAATACTAAAGAGAAAGCAAATATTTGATACCACTTAAAAGCAAATAATTAGTACTAGTATTTTCCCAATCCTGAATTAGTATGATTCCATTAACATAAAAGCTCATAATCACTCCAAAGTCAACCCTCTATCTTCCCCAACACAAACAACAAATTGAAAAGAGAAATGAGAAAACTTATTGAGTGATGGTATCATTATTTCAATCATATAAAGTTGTAACACAGAAGAAAGTCAACACGGTACATAACTACATCATCATTCATGTTGGGTTAGTTGAAACTGAAACCGAACCCCGTTCAACCGTAGCTGAAAAAGAAAGCTTAACCTATAACCTGCTATCTTGGTAGAATCAGCAACCACCAATATTAACATTAGTCCATGATTGCCAAATGAAATGAATCCATCTATCTATATATACAGAGAGAGAGAAATAAACAAACGAATTTATTAGCAAATAATACCATTATTTTCCAGCATGCAAACAAACTATGAAAAGCAACGCACTGACAGAAGAAAACAAATGAAAATTGGATGATATATTAAATAAAACATCAATTTTTATTCTGTAATAAAACTTTTTATTTCAGTGTTAAAAAAACTCTACTTTGATGTGTCAGCTTGCTATCGCTGTTACTTTTCTGTTCAGTTTTAAGAGAAACAACACAGCTGTGTATTAAAAATCAAAAGGAATGAAGAGAGAAGAAAGTATACCTAGCTAGCTTTCACAGCTTTTCTTATTAATTTGATATTATTCTGGTCTTTGCCTACCATAAGAAGTGAAGATATTACTTTGTATTTCCATGATTTATTTATATCATAAGTAAAATGATTTTGGGAAGCATATTATGGCATGGGGGTCCTACTCAAAGATCTTAGAAAGCCCTTACATCCGTCCAATTCATTCTCCTCCGCATCCCATAGTCAATTTTGAGAGAGAACCCATGTTTAACACAGGTGACAAAAAAAAAGAATCTATTGTTAATTAAGTTTTTGGGAGTGTAGTTAAAATTCCAGTAAAAAAATAATTTTTGTCAAAAAACAGATGAGTGATATTTTGACACGTGTCTTGAGTGTAGTTGAGTTTTTTATAATAAATTCATGAAAGGGTTGTCACATGTCATTGACCCAAAAAAAAAAAATTCATTTTTGTATTAATCATCTACGGTTTCACATAAAAGTATTTTTTTCAATTCTTAATTTTAGTTTGCAAGTATTTTATAGGTTTTCTAGTATTACTATTGTATGACTTTTGCAAATTTCACTTACTATATATTTATCTTTATACTAGCAAGTATCTAGTGTATTATTTCACGGTATTTTTAATATAAATTAAAGAACAAACTAAATAATAGAGAGATGGCTTCCGTAAAAAAAAAAATAGAGAGATGGATTAAACGGATGTTTTATTAAAAAAAACTTTTAAGGACTAAAAGTTTGACTATAAAAGTTAAGAGTTACAATTAACATGCTTTATTAAAAGTTCGACCTTTACCTTTTTTTTTTTGATAAAAAAGTTCAACCATTAACTATTATAATTATTAAATGATGCTTACATATATGTAAGAAAAGTTCTTCCATTACCTGATTTTTTTAGAAATAGGATAAGAATTAAAAGTTTGAATTTTAAAAATTAAAGATTAGACCCAGTTTGGAACAAAATGGAAGATGATTTTCATGAAATTTATTTAATTGTATACATCGAGAGAAAATTTATTTATTAAAGATTACTATTTTCTAATAACGCTCTTTATTTATTAGTATCTCAACTGCTCTATATTAATTAGTTTTTCTACAAAACTCCTATTCCAATAAAGGTATTTTTGTCAAAATATATTATTTTACCTTAGAAATGGGTATAGTTAATGATTTTTTTAAAACGTGTGCATTACCTTAAATGACACTTAATATAAGACGAAGAGAGTACGTAAGAATTGATTGATATAACTTTCCCCCAATAATGCCATTTATTATTAATTAATAAATAATAAAATTATATCCACCACTACTAGCAACAACACTTTATAGGAAAATAATATAAAAAAGAAATTGATTTCTTCGTGTGTGTGTCTATATATATACATACATATACACACACACGTGCACAGAGAATCAAAACAAACTTTCATAAGTATATGGTCAATACTCAACGGTGGATGGTTGAGCTCGTAAGCAAAGCACAACTCCAAGAGAATGTTGTAAAATCGAATCCTCACTACAAGAAACAGGCAAGCGGCAGCGGTCTGTTTGCGGCGATTGCAGCATGAACTAGCGGCAGGTGAAAAGCAGCGGCAGTTTAGGCGGCGGTCTACTCAACCGCCTTGTTTTACTTGAACTCCGCGGCGGTTTTTGGTCAATCTGCAGCGGTTGAATAAAAAAGTAAGCAAACTGGCAGTGGTTTTGCGGCGGTTGCAGCAGAATCGCCGTTAGCTTCTTGAATACTGCGGCAGTTTCAGGGTGACTTGCGGTGGTTCTGCGGTTTAAAAACAAAAGGCTGGAGAGTGAACCCTAAGTCCCTAACCCTTGCGAGACATCCTACTAAGAACCCTATCTCTATCCTTTCCTTTCCTCTTCACGCCGCACCACCCCTCATTCGCCACACCGCCATCCGCACCGCCGCTCGTTCTTCCCAAGTCCGATGCACCTGCAGCGGTATTTATTTTGTGATTCTTCTATGCTCTCAAGTTGCTTTCATTCTTCTTCTTATTTGCTTTCATTCTTAGTTTTATTCTTCTTCTCTACTTTTATTCTTCTTCTCGTGATTCTCGTGGTTAGGACAAAGGAAGATGATTATCCCCGTTCGTTGTTTCACCTGTGGAAAGGTCTCCATTTCTTACTCTTTTCGCTGCATCTCATTAATTAAAAAATTTAAAATAGTTTGAGCCTTTTTAACGATTTTAGAATTTAGGGTTATGGTTTATTGATGCTCAATTCGTTTCGTTTTGTTCCATTTAGGTCATTGGAAACAAATGGGATCTCCATCTGGATCTTCTGCAAGCAGATTACAGTGAAGGGTCCTGAGGAATGCTGCCTTGCAGGCTCGGGATCTTAAGTGTATATTCTTTTATGCTTGTGTTATGGAGTGATTGTTGTTGGCACTGGTTTGTGGTTTTTTTAATCCCCTGTAAGTTCCTTCTGTTTTGTGGTTTTTTCCCCTTCTTCAAACTGCCTTGGTTTTGTGTTTTTATTTGCATATGACTTTGGACTTGTGCTTGCCTTGTGAGGTGTAGGGTGATCACATTTCATGGAGATGCCCTCACCATGGTGTTAACTACCCAAGGTTCCACTAAGGTCGACTAATTTTTTCTTTCGCTTTATTGATTAGTTGTTTTTGGGAATGGAATTGAAGGTAGTTTGTGTTGTTGTGTTTAATTTTCAGGTTGGGAGGCAAAGACTGTTAATTTCATTATGTAGGGTTGTTTCACTTTGTTTGGATGCATTTGAATTGGATTATGGAAACTTGATGCTACCAGCATATGTTTGTTTTTTTATTAGTAATTGGTATTCAAAATTTTGCTCTAGCCATTGTTCCAATTTAAATTTGTCAAATTAAACTTCTTCTGATTGAACTTTCATTGGATACTGATATCTAGCTAATATTTGGGAAAAAATCCTTGCAGTGAAGCATGTTGGTCCTTGATTTTTGAGCATGGCAAATGCTAGTCCTAATACCAATGAGAGTCAATTTTTTATTTGCACTGTAAAGGTGATTGGTTTGAGAAGCAAGCTAGTGGGACTCTTGATGTTAAGTGTTCTTCTTGGATGGATTGGTTTCATGGTGGCTTGCAATTTCAGGTGGAGCACCATCTGTTTCCGCAGCTTCCCCGATGCCATCTTAGGAAAATCTCGCCTTTGGTTAAGGATCTGTGTAAAAAAACACAACCTTCCTTACAATTATGTGTCCTTCTGGAAGGCCAATGTGCTTACAATTCAGATACTGAGGAATGCTGCCTTACAGGCTTGGGATCTTACTGGGCCTGTTCCTAAGAATTTAGTTTGGGAGGCTGTTAATACTCATGGATGAATGGAACTTGAGTGAAGCTTACTGAGATTTTGCTTGAAGGTTTGATATCTGAGGGTGGTAATCCTTGGTATTGAAGAAGGAATAATTGATTTGCAGATAACTACTTTTCAATCTCCAAGTTAATTTGAATTATGCGGATATGTGTATTGAAGATTCTGATATTCTTTTTTTTTTCATTTGTTATGTTACTTCACCACAGGGATGTGTTACTTCATTTATTTATTTTTATTTTTTTTGACTAATTGCGGTGGTTTTCAACAGCCCCTAACTTTTTTTTGTTTGGGAACATTGCGGAGGTTGTAAACCGCCCTTTTTTTTAGATTTTTGGGCACATTTGCGGCAGTTCTAAACTGCCGCTAATGGCATCAGTAACCTGCTGCAGTTATACCAGCGATTGGTTATAACCGCCGCAAAATGACGTCTCGACACTGATAACTGCTGCAGTTTCCGAACCGCCGGCAGGGGTATTTCGCGGCTGTTAGAACCACCGCAGAACGCCTTTTCAACAGCCGCGAAATGCCATTTTTTTTTGTAGTGCCTGGAGAAGCCACTTTGGGGAGCTAGCGTAAAACCAGAGAGAAATCCCTCGCTCCAAATCGCTGGCCACAGATTCTCATGCGGGTCTAAAGGACTTAAGCTGCGAGGATACTGCGGGCTTCTACTCGACCCAAAGGACTAGTTAGAGTGGGTAGGAAAAAAAAATTAAGTATATGGTCAACTTATCCTATAGAAAGTTGTATGTGAGGGTACTTTTATAGAGGTTCTGTTTGTAATTGTTGAACTTTGTACCGGTGTTTTTATCTAGTTTTGAGTAAATGTTAGAGTGGTATTCTTTGACCCTTCCTAGAAGGTGGGGAGGATATTCACTATGATGCTAAAGCTAACTATTTTAATGAAATCTTTACTTATTTTAAAAAATGGTCAAATATTATTGAGGACCTTATCATGTTAGGTTATGAAAGGAAAGTATATCTTATTAAGTTGTTTAACAAAAAGAGTTAATGACCAATTTGATCCATGAGATTTGAAAAAAAAAATCAGTTTGGTCCCTTAATTTATTAATATTTTAAATTAATCCCTGTATTTTAAAAAAGTATATCAATTACGTCTCTCCGTCAATCAGTCTGTTAACAGAGTTGCAAAATAGTCATTCAATTTAGTCACTTATTAGCAAACAGGTCCTTGTAATTTATAACTTAATGTGAATTTAGTCCCTGCGAAACTGACAGAGGGACGTAACTGATATACGTTTTCAAATACATGAACTAATTTGAAATATTAATAAAATAAGACACCAAACTGATTTTTTTTTTCAAATGTCAATGACTAAATTGGTCATTAACTCTTAACAAAAGTGATACACATGCACCTCAACTTTGATAATATCATCAAAGTAGTAGTAATTGTCTTGTTGATCATACGCATCCCGGATGATCAACCCGTAGAATGTAAATTCGGTTGAAGTTGTCCCTTTCCACCTCTCATGGAAAAGGTTTCGTGCTTCATAAACGACATCCCAAAATGCTTTTGTAAAGAAAGATTTATGAAAAGTAGAAAGGTTTCTCCTTTATTTCTTTTCTCTTTTTTTTTTCTCCCTTATTTTCATCACCAAAAGCGTTGCAGTGTTCAACAAATAATTTCCCTTGGCTTCAATTTTGGTATAAAGTTCATGTTTCATCTACATTTCATGTGGATTTAATTAGACGTTCAACTACACAATTTTTTAGCCCCCGTTTACTTTCTAAAAACATTTTCAATTTTTATTGGTTGAAATTCATATGGTTTCTACCAAATTTATGTGGAACCCACATGATTTAGTGAGACTCATTTGAATTTCAACCAATAATAGAGTGAATATTGATAAAAGAGTGTTAAAGAGTGTGTTAATAGCACACAACCAACCGAACCAACTCAAAATTACTTTTAGACTCGATTCGACAATTAACTCGTTAAACTTGGTTCATAAACAAAATGAGCTGAATTTGAGCTAAAAATTGAGCTTATGGAATAAACGAGTTAAACTCGAGCTACGTGTAATTCGACTCGTTTATTTCATGAGTCGGCTCGACAGTATCTTTCAATCTAGCAGTGAGTTTTGTAATGCAGGTGTCTGATACAAAGTTATTAAAGGGGGTACCAATACCCAAGTACTATACCGGCATAATTCGATCTCTCCTTATATATATATATATATATATAGAGAGAGAGAGAGAGAGAGCTTATCAAGTGAAAATATATGTTTATTATGAGAAATGAGAACTCCTCAACATAAGCCATTGGATTGATATTAACGGTTTGGATTAAAAAAAATCATTAAAAGGTCACGTGCTCTCCACTCTGCTTATCACCACTGTAACGCCCCAAATTCTCTAAGCTAAGTTGAGAATAAGTTGTGAGAAGTTGTGTGATTGTATTCAAGCTTAATTTGGGTTCAAATTGAGTGAATATGATTATACAAAGTTTTAATGGGTAAGTTGTTGATTTTGAGTTAAGAAATGAGTTGGATTTAATCCTAAGATGATTGGAAGTGTTAATTTGGTGTTAGAATTGAGTTTCTTTGATTTCTATGCAGTGAGAATCGATTCCCACACCTCTTGAATCGATTCAGACACTTAAATCCCCCTGGGAATCGAATTTGATCAGTTGTGAATCGATTTACACACCCTGTGAATCGATTCACATGAGAACAAGTCATTGGGAGTCGAATTGGGAGCTGCAGGGAATCAATTCACTCACTTAAATTCGAGCAGGCACATTTCTGACTGTGTGAATCGATTCACACTAAGCAGTGAATCGATTCACAGCTTCAAAAATGCTTAAAAACGCAGCAGTTCGGGCAGAACGTGAAAAAGAAAGAAAAAGGGAAGGAAATGAGAGAAAGGAGAAGGGAAAAAGGGAGAAGTGAGCTAGGGTTTCATGGTTTGAGAAGGATTGGAGAGATTCGTGTTGGATTTCTTCAATCTCTTACTTGAATGAGAGATTGAGAGTGAGATTAAGCTCCAATGGAGGACTTGGGAAACCCTGACCAAGAGGAGGAAGAAGAAGAAGAAGAAGAAGAAGAAGAGGAAGAAGACCAAGCTCCTCCCAAGATAGCTCGAATTCTTGGATTTGAAGAAGAAGATTGAAGGTTGTAGCTCAAGATTGGGAAGATTTGAAGAAGCCCTAAGTTGAAAAAGAAGGGGAAAACGTGAAGGAGGTCAAAGAGGGCAAGGTTAAACCTTTCTAGCTCAATATCTTGAAGAATAAAGGTGAGTTCTTCATCCCTTAGGTGATGGGCAACCAATAAGTCCCACATATAGGAATTTTATTTCCTTAAGTAATATGTGAACCTTAGGTTCAAGTTAGGGATTTTGAATATCCACATGAAGTAGAGTTTATTATTATTATTATTATTATTATTATTATTATTATTATTATTATTATTATTATTATTATTATTTAATAGTGGGCTTGACTGTAAGAGGTTGGCTGACTGCCCCTAACCCCTCACACTTGAATGTATGTTTGATGTTTGCTCTCTTGTAAACTCCATAGAGTTTCAAGGGATGTGTTTAATGTATGTGTTGTCCATTAATTTGATCAGTTGGGAGGCTTGTCAATGAGCCCTAAGTGTATGTCAATGGTGTCAATGAAAGGACCCTAGGAAAGTATGTGATAGGGGAATGTTTGAAGTATATATTCATGATTTAGTATGAGTCTTATTATGAATCTAGTATGTTTTAAATCTCTAAGTGAGTCAGTTAGTCAATAATGTATGTTGTTATTGATAAATTAGATTCAGTGAATCGATTGTGAATTCCCTTGAATAGTTGAATGAGGATAATAATTGATAATCCTAGCTAGTTAAGTTTGCATTTTTAAACATGCATTAAAGAACGAAAGATTTAAGTAAAGTCCATGGCAAGACTCCTCTATTTAAAGGAGAAGATCGGTTTGGTTAGCCTCGTGGGACGCCACTTGGACGATTAAGACGTCTAACCACATTACCGAAAGCGTGTCATTAGGGTCTATGGACCAAAGCATATGACAACTACCCAATGACACAAAGCAAAGAAGAACTAAATGTCCTTAGTTAAAAAGATGCATTGCATAGCCTCATATTATCTATCTTCTTGTGAATGGTATAATATGTGAAGTAAAGTCAAAGTTTTACGAATGTGAAGAATTCCTTATGTATATCATTAGAATTAGCTTAGTTAAGCAAAGGATATTATGGTTTGAAATTCCTTTGTTGCTAGACTACTATAGTAACAATGCATAAAAGTAATGAGAGTTGTGACTAGATCACTTAAAGGATAAGCAAGCTAGGTTGATTGGGGTTTGTGGTATAAAGCATAAGGCAAAGTCCAATAGCATAAAGAAAAGCAAAGATGTGTTAAGCACAAAGTGAGTAAGTAAGAACAATACGTTCTTAGTTAATAAAGTTGCAAATTACATTGTATTGAGGTTAGTCGTGCTAAGCATAGGTTAAAGAATGGATGTTAAGATTGATGTGGGTTTGCTATATATTTATATGTTTTGTTTAAACACAAGTTGATAAGTGGTATATTGGACCTAGGATTACCCTATTTTATAATATACTAAGTTTTTAGTTCAAGCTAGCGCTTTCTAATGCGTCTTAGCTCAGGGAGATCAAGATGTTTCAAATCAAGTCCTTATGGTATATAGGGAGAGTATGTCTAGGTTTAAAATGCCTAAGTTAGTCTTTTCAGGCTAGAATGTTCCGAGGAGAGAATGGTGAAGAGTCCGTGAAGGGCTCACTGAGATTTATAATCTCACCCCGTTCCTTTTATTTGTTTTCCAGATAAACAGGTACCGAAGATTGATGAGGCGGAGCTCTAGGCTTGGGACTCATAGACTAGTCTTATGTTATAATGGAATTTGTCATTCCAAGTATTGTATAAGTTGTAATCTATGTATTAGATTAAGGATTTAAGTTTTAATTTATGACTTGGATTACTGTAATCAATTTATAAATTTAGTAGTAATTCCTGCACTTTAATGTAATTGCCGTACTTTCAATTTATATTGAGGTATGGGTGTTACAACCACCATCCCATTTCCTCTAATATCCACCTACTGTATCTCTCCACCTATCCATCAGAGCGGTGCAATACCGTCACTCGCAGTCACCCACAACGAAAGTGTGAAAGGAAAAAAAGTAAAAGGAAAGATTGTATAAGAAAAGAAATAGAGTAGAAAGTGAAATGATTGTTTTGGTTGTTTGTTATAAGAGAAAGTGGAGTAGAAAGAGAAAAAAGTATACTTGTTAAATGACATAAATACCCTTATGTAAATATAATGAATATTTTTATGTATATTTATAATTATATTTATATATATCTTTATCTAAATTTTATTAGTTATTTTTTCTATAATATATATAATTTAATTTTTATTTAATTTATTATATATATAAATTTTATTTTCTTTAATATATATAATTTGAAAGAAAAGTACTGTAACGCAAAAAAAAAAAGAGCACATGATGAGTTTGTAAACTTTGGTGAAATTAAAAAAAAAAATGCATAGGACAATCATACACAACTCTCAAAGCAAGGGTATAGATGACATTGACAATCTTCACATTCCAGCCACTTTGTGCGCATATATTGGAGGAAAGGTTTTCTGAGTGGGTCCCACATGTCACTTTCTTTCCTACCTAGCTTTCCTTACAATCAAACGATGGAAGGCTCAGAATTCAAGAAGCTTTCTCTTCCTTGCCTATCCATCCCTCTGCTTTCCCGTGTGAAACAAACAATGCGATAAAGTCCAGAATCGGTACAAAGTCTGAGAATTCCTAATTTATAACAAGAAGGGTATACAAGTTACTGGCTTTTCATAGACACGGGGATACGCTACCGTGTGCGACAAAATAAATTGGACGCGGATGCCCAAAACAGGAAAAGATAATTATCACCGATGATTGCTGATACGAGACACATGCATCGGCAACGAACAATATCATATGTTCATAAATAATAAATTTGGCAAAATGAAAATAATTGTTATTTGATATTTCAAATAAATCCATTATCTCGTAAGTAATACCTCATTTCTCCATTTTAAGCGCACAAATCTCCAGGAACAAATAAACAAAACTCTAAACCCATTTAGGCATTTACTATTCCAAATAAAGAAGATAGAAGCAAAAACAAGAAGAAGAGAAATCCACAACTACTTGATGATTCCCAATACTAGCAGTCTACTCCACATCATAATAACACATTCCATGAACAACAGAAATTGGCCCAAAATCATAGCATTTTGTCCAAGTTTAAAGCAATTTCTTAGTGCAATCGATGGTATTTCAGTTTGCTCCAAATCATTTTGACCCTTTCTTCTATTTGAAGGGTCATGAGGTCTAGTGGTTGCTTGCGATTGCTTTACGTGTTGGAGCGATGGAGGAAGAGCAGAGCGGCAGAGGGAGGCGTTCATACGCGTTGGGTTGGAACAGTTATGAGGCACGTGACCATTTTAATCCAAAACCTGATCTCGGTTCTCGGCCAACGAATGTTCTTATTTCTCATTTCTTACAATAAAAATCAGTTTTAAATTCATATAATTAATGTTCTAATTAATTTCCTATTAATTTTATTTTATAATATATAATAATATAAATATATACCAACTAAATAACATATTTAAACAAATTAATATGCTTAAATAATATATTTTATATTATTAAACTCATATAATTAATTTTCAAATTAACTTCATGTTAATTTTATTTTTGTATGAATTAAAATACTCTGAAATTAAATTATTTTGAATTTTGATTCATATGATTCGCGCCGTGTTAGTTGCAATGAATATTTCTAAAGCATTTACATGCATCAACTAAAATTGAATATCAGTTGTCATGTCTTTTGACCTGACAAATATTTTAATACAGTGGTCTTTATACTAATTTTAATAGCAGAGAACTCATCATCTGAATACTTCGTCTCAGGAAATGTGACACAATGGAGCTGAGCGGGCCGAGATTTACGAGAGAGATTATCCGTAGGTGACGCTATAATTATCGTACTATATGTATTATGGTGTATGTGTGGTTCTAAATATAGACCACATAAGTGTTTTAACTATGTGACGTATTTTATTATTATACTAGATTCCAAAATCCAAATTTTCAATATACTTTTGGTATTACGATGTATGTTCTTGCAATTCTCGTATAGTTATTTGTGATTTATGCTGTTGTTGATTTTGTGGTTAATGATTTTTAGAATTTTCCTTTCTTTTAATGTCATAGTTCTTTTGCTTTCCACTCTTGTGTCTTTGTTAATGATCTCGTTGAAAATGGTTATAAGTTTTAAATGATATTTGTTAAAACTATGATTTAGTAGTAGAAGTTTGGAAAGATTTTGTTTTCTTTTGTTGTAAAAGATAATTCAAAATTTTTAGTCCATCTTGTTTTGTTGGGAAATGTTTTTGAACTTGTTTTCTTTTGGAAAACCAAGTTTTATATGTGTGAGGCTAGATTTCAAGTTTAATAAAAGGTTCGTAGTAATGTTGTTGTTGGTGTTTGATTTAAATTTTAGACTTGAATTAAGTGTGTCTTGATGATTTTAAGGCAATGAAAAACCTAATCTCAAAAGAACCATAATGTTCGTGAGAAGGTCGAGTCTTGAAGAGATCAATTTGTGGTTTATGCAAATTGACTCTTGCTTTGTGTTATTTTTAGAAATTAGATGTTTTTAAAATTAAAGAGATTTGAGGTTGGCTTTTGCGTTAGTAGAGTTTCGTTGGTGTTAGCATGTAGCCGTAACCCAGTGTCGTCGTGGCTGTGTTCGTGATCGTGATGGGGTAGAGATCGTAGGTTGGAATAAGGCGTCATTCGCGATGACTTCTTCAACATGGGCGCATAGTACTGTGTCTTGTAGATATTTAAGTTGATGATGTAGTGCCTTACTTTAGTAAGGATATATGAATAAAATGTATGCTTTGTGTTTGATTGTTTGAGTGTAATAATTATTATGTGTATTAAATTTCAAAGTTCATATTTATGATATGTTTAGTATTAAGTTATGACTTTTCGTGATTTTGATTTTGTTTTGGTTTATAAGTTAATTTTCAGGGACGAAAATTTTTAAGGAGGGTGGTAATGTAACATCCCAATTTTTATGAAAATTATTTTATAGTTTCCGACTACTTGAAAATAAATCATATAGATTGATCACCTCAATGGTTTGTTAAAAGTACGAAGAACAACAAAGATTTATTGTAAAAAATTTATTGTTTTAGTAATTAATTCAGATTAACAGACAGTTTAGACGTATACTGTTTTTAATATGAATTAATCCCAAAAAATGTGAAAGATTATTGTTTGATTAAAGAAAACTATTTTATTGAAAGAGAAATAATTTTCAGGATTTAATAAATATTTTTAAGTCATAGTTTGGATTTTTATTGTCTAGCTATTGTATTAATTATTTGTTTTATGTCATATTTAATATGACTATTATTTTAAAGGTTTTGTCTTGATAATTTTATTGTTTGATTAATTTCTGTATGATAAGAGAAATTGAAATTAGTGATCCTCACTAATTTACAGTTTTTATTACGCTGCGAGAATTCTATTGAATTATGCCGTAACTAGGCTATTGTGTGTGTTTCCAACTGAAACATGCTCAAACGTGATCCAAATTTTATAAAATTTGAGATCTTAGCATTTTCCAATATTTAGGATCTATTGTAATTTTTCTAGAATTTTTGGGCATCAGAAAATATTTAGTGTATTTTCTATGGCCAGATCGCTTAATTATGCGACGTTTTGATGCACGCATTTCGAGAAAGCGAGATACGTGGGCACTTTTCTCATGCTGCGAGGAACATTTGTAATTTTCGGGTGTGAGGTTATAATTAGAATTATATTTGGGAGATTTTAGTATTAAAACCTAATATACGCGTAATGTCGTGCACCCGATTGAGCGAGAACGTGACGAAACGAAATATCTAGATATTTTGGGCTAAGGGGAGATGCATCCAGCCACTAGGGGAGCTGAACCTCATCCTTAGAAGGTCACTTTACAAGTGTTGATGTGTGATTGGTGGTTAGGTAATTATAGTTAGTTAGTTTAGTTGGTTTGGTTAACTTGGAACTAGTTTGGTTAGTTTGGAACTAAATGAAAAAAATTTATTCCTTCCATATCCCACCTGAATTTCGTGGCCTCCTTCCCTTCCAAGAGCAGCACCTTCATTCTTCCATTAGAAAAAAAAATCAAGAGAGTTTTAGAAAGAGAAAATGTTGAGAAACTTGAGAAAATGGGGATTTTGGAGTTTAATCTTCCATCCTTGTTCTTGATCCTTGTTCTACCACCTCTAATCTTCTTGGTAAGGATCCTAATCCCTTCTTCTTTCTCCATGGCAGCCATGGATGAGTTTTTAAGATTTTTGTTTCTCATAATTTTGATGTTGATTCTTGAAGGAAGTTTGATGCTAAGCTTGCAATCTTTCATCCTTTCTTCCTAACCACTGATTAATCATCATCACCTTGATTGGTAAGCTCCACATCCATTCCTTTTCCTCTCTTGAGTTTCATGAATGGGTTTGGTTGGTTTTAGGAATTATTTTTGGGCAAAAGTGTTAGATTTTGCTAGATATGCATGATTAGTCTTAAAGCCCTTTGTTTTCTTCCATGATTAGCATTGTTCTTGATTTTTAAAATTTAGGAACCCTAACCCTTGAACTATGGCCGCGCCTAGGGGCTGTTATATGAGCTTGTTCTTGGCTTGATTTTGTTGTTTTGGAGTTAGTACTTTGGTGGGTTTTAAGTAGTATGTTGGAAACTAGTCATATATGCATGTTTGCAAAGTTTTGAAAAAAATAAATTTGGATTGTTAAGGGGCTGGAACCGTGGCACTTGGTCACGATTTTGATGATGTTTTGATTTGGTTTTAAAGTGTGTTAAGTGTTTAAGAAGTTGGTTTTTGGTTAAAACTTTAAATCTATAAAGGTTTGTATGCTTAAAGCTTTGAAAAATTGTTTCAAACAAAATGAATTTGGGGCTGTTTTGGGGCTTCCAAAACAGTGATTTACGAGCAATATTTGAGTGAGTTCTAACTTGTTTTTAAGTGTATTAAAGTGGTAAATAAATTTGGTTTTGATAAGGAGTTTTGGTTAAGCAAAGTTTGTAAGATTTTGATGTTAAAAGGTTTGAAAACTTGGAGTTGTAATTGAAGCCTTGAAACCGTGGCCTTCAAAGAGATTTTGTGACTTGTTCTTGACTTGTTTTATGCTTAAATATGTTGTAAAAAGTGGTTGTTGATTTGGTTTAGCAAAACAATTCAAAGAAGTATGATTTTGGGAAAAGTTTTAGTTTATGTTTCAAGAATTGTTTTAAGCTTGTAATGAATTTATTTCTAGAATTTTGTGACATGTTTTAGTGTTTTGAAAAATGGTTCAAAGTTGGCAAAACACTATTCTAATTGGTAAATTTTGGTTTAGCTATTTTTCTAAGTGTGTAGTTTTTGTAAAAGTTTGAAAACTTGCATGGTTTGAAATTGTTCCATCACATGTGACTAGGTGTGAACCAAATGGGATTAAGTGAGTAGTTCTTAAGCCTTAGGGACCTTAGAGCTGTGGCTGCCCTAGGGGTATTAGGGCTTGAGTTTTGGTTTCAATTTATTGAAACTTGTGTTGTTAGGATACGCGCGAGGTACGACTTGGCGATAGTTCGAATTTACCTTGCTTGGATTGTTAAAGCGCCCAAGGTAAGGGAAATTCTTACATAATGAGTTTGGACTTTTCGCCTTGTGTGTTGTTTGTTTGATTGTTGATTGATTGTGTGGTAGTACTTGTAGTATTACTATGTGCTGTTGAGATGTTGTAGCATGAGCTGCTGTGTATTGATTTGGCCCTATGTGGCAAGACTGAATTGTATTGTGTTGCTTAAATCATACTTGATTGATTTAATTGGACTTGAAATTGATGATAATATCTAGCATGTTCTTGGCCCTACATGGCATTATGATTGGTATTGTGTTCCTTGAATCACCTTGGATTTCATTGGAACTTGGCATTGAATTGGAATATGAAAAATATTATTGTTGATAATGGATTAATTAACAATGCGTTGATCGACTGCTATTGGTTGACGATTTACATCGGTAAATCTGATGCGATTCTACAAGCCGAATTCTGATTTCATAAACAAATTGTTAAGGGCATTTTGGTTTAAAAGTAAGCGTGAAGGTTTTAGTACAACGAGCCAAAGCTTGCAAGGAAACTTCAATGGAATAATAGTAGACAAAAGAACTTGAAATAAATAGTACAATTTGCGAAAACGGTTGAGTTAAATGACGCGCTTGGAAAAATTCTAGCTAGGAAAGACTTGGTAATTAAGAGTGTTCGCACCACCTCTCTTTCCTGGGAATTCTTCCAGTGTGTTATTTAGCACAACTAGGGTTTCAACGACCTAGAACTAAAAAATATTTTCAGATACATAGGAGTGATACAAGAACTGATAAAGAGATTTCATGATTCGGGATTTCGAAAGAATAAAACATAGGGAACCTAGTGTTCCTATTGAGCATATGGGACATGTGTCCTGTGCTGGGACTTAATGTCCTGCTTGCGTGCACATTTTCTTGATTAAGGATTGAACCTAGTGTTCCGTATGGCGTGCCTAGTATCTTAACCTAAAAGTTGAGCCTAGTGTTCCGCATTACATGTCTAGAATTCTGATCTAAGATTGGGACTAGCGTTCCGCAATTGAACACCCAGACTTTGTGTCCAGTGTTGAACTCTTAGTTAATTGAGATTTGGAAACCCACTAAGTTGAGTGAGTGAGGGTTCGTCGATCCGCATTGATTAATTAAAACATTACTCGGGCGTTCACTACGGTGAGCATGCCATATTGTAGAATTTGTTGGATATCACTCGGGCGTTCACTACGGTGAGCATGCCATATTGTTGAATTGTTGGATATCACTCGGGCGTTCACTACGGTGAGCATGCCATATTGTTGAATTTGTTGGATATCACTCGGGCGTTCACTACGGTGAGCATGCCATATTGTTGAATTTGTTTGGATGCGTACTAACCATTGAGCATCGACACTCGGAGCGTTTGATTGGTCTTAAAGACTTCAAAAGACGAGTTGTCATGTCACTCGTAGCGTTTGATTGGTCGTACAGACTTCAAAAGGCGAGTTGACACTGCATTGCCTAAGTAGAGGCAAGCCAAAGTAGTGGCAAGCCTAAGCAGAAGCTATCTTGTTCGGACGTTGGGAAAGTAGTCCCCGTCATACTGCTAACCTATTAAGGTTGCAGGTGTATACACAACTTGCCATACTGCATTGACATGCATAGCTAACCACATTGATGATATGTGATAGAGTGTTTGATGAATTTGATATTGTGATGACTTGATCACTGATATGTTGATAGATTGGCCTGCTCACATGCAGTAGTTTGAGATTGTAGTGACTTGACTGTTAATCTGTTGGTTGTTTCGTTTGCTCACATGCAATACTTGATATACCATGATAATGCGTGCGGTCTATTAAGTATGTATATGTATATAAAAGCATGTTGTTGTATTATATATGTATATATTATTTGCATGCGACATGGCCTATGATAAACTTGTGGACAAAGGATTTACTCTTGCACTGTTGTTGGATTGGATGTCCTTATGGATGTCACTTCCAGATGGAGTTCGGTAGCTATTGCAGTTTCGTCTTTCAGGAGCATTGAAGATTGAGCTAATGGAGGAAGATTCCTCTGAGTGCTTCGTATTATGGTCTTGCTGAGCTGTTTCTCAGTAAGAGTTGTAGTTGTTGGCTAGCTTAGCTTAGGGCTTTGTAAATTGTTGTGTTGTAATTACTCTTTTCAGAAAACATCGCCTTAGTGTGAAATGATTATGTTTTGTGAAGTATTATTTTGTGATGCATTCTACTCTGATAATTGCAAAAGTATGAATTGACATCATTTAGAAAATTGTATTACTCTATGTCTCATTTTGAAAAGGGTTTCAAAGGAAAGAAAATAAAAAGAAAAATTTACTCCTATTTTTCCATTGCGAAATACATAAGAGTACCCTTTAACTGAAAGCATACAAGCATTAAATGTTTTCAGCATTAGATTGAGTTGTAAAGTAGCACTCCGAAAACGGGGTGTTACAAAGAACACCTTACCTCAAACTGGTAAAATTGGCTTTCTTCCTTTTATTCGTCTTCCACTGTGTTGATGATGAATGATGATAGTATTGTGTTTGAATCTGTTGTTTTTGTGATTGTTTGTAGCTAGTATAATGGGATCTGTTGTTTTTGTGATTATTTGCAGCTAGTATGATGGTGTGTTATAACATTGCTTTGATATTTGCCTTTGAACATTTGTCTTCCTTAGGTGTATTTTCTATTTTACATTACTTAGTTCGCCTTTAGCTTAGCCATGTCACTTTACTATGTTCTTGATATCTAATATTTTTGGTATATGTCATTACATTACTGAATTCTACACAAAATGTTGCTAGTTCTTCGACCTCTATTGCACTGGATGACACTTGAAGGGATCTGAGAGTCTTAAGGAGGCATATGTTTATTGTTGTCTTGGTTCAATGTGTTTAGCTAGGCTTTATCTTTGTCATTGTAATATTCAATTTCCAGTGGATATTTCTCTTTGACTGGATATTTCTCCTATTGCTTTTGTGGATTTGCTATTTTGCAGGGACTCTGTTGTTTATATTCATGGGCATTTAGAAATTTTGTCGGATGACATTCTTTCGAATTTTAATTATCTTTGTTGTTGAATGAGTCCTTGAAACATGCAAATTATGTATTGTACATTTTTGACAAAAGGATAATATATTAATTATATATTTTGTAGTATATTAATTATATATTAATTTATAAATAAAAATATATAGATTTTGTAGATTATAAGTTAAAAATATAAAACTTCATTTCTTTTCCAAAAATAACTTGTAAATAAAAAGTTTTTGTTGATGGGGTGAAACGCTAAATAATAGGGGTGTATGAAGCGCATTTTAGGCAGTATTTCAAGCTAAACTAGTTTGCAACTAAAAACCGGTCCAAAAAGGTAAACCGGTTTTAAACTGGTACGAAAATAAACCAATTCGGTATTAAAAACCAGTTTTATACCGGTTTAACCAAAACCGTTTTAAACCGGTACAAAACAGGTAAATCGGTAATAAAGCGGTACAAAAAATTAACCGGTTACGAACCGGTTTGAAACCAGTACAGAACCGGCTCGAAAAAAATTTGGTTTTTCTCAAACAGTTTTAAATTACTGTACTGAAAACTAATTTGGTACAAATATAGTATAGTTCTTGTACCATGCACAACCCTACCCGTAAGGACTAAAAAGAAAAATCATTATTTATAATAAAATTACACCGACAACATGTAATGTTTTCTCGTAAGGACTAAAAAAGCAAAATAATTATTTGTAAATGATAAAGACATTTGCAAATTTGATATGTGTTCAAACACGATAAAATTATACCCACGACATGTAATGTTTTCCTGTAAGGACTAAAAAACAAAATAATCATTTACAAATGATAAAAACATTTATCAATTTGATATGTGTTAAAAGACGATAAAATTGCACTCACAATATGTAATGTTTTTCCGTAGAGACTAAGAGGCAAAATTATCATTTATAAATAATAAAGACGTTTACGCTCGTATAAAAAATAAATATTTTATGTTTCTCCGTCTGGATCCAAAAGAAAAATAATCATTTATATCGATAGTATGTAATGTTTCTTCCCATTTAGAGTCAAAAGTAAAATAATCATCTATAAATAATATATAATAAAGATATTTATAAATTTTTATGTTATGCCAATAATATTTTATATTTCTCCGTCTGTACCTGTGACATCCTGGTTTTTAAACAATACTAGAAGAATAATTAAATCAGTAATTAGGTGATGAACGAGTGTTAAAAACTTTAATTAGGAATAAAATAGACTTAAGTAACACCCAGAAACCCTATAAAGAGATAGAAATCGTCAAGAATAGTCTAGAAGCCTCTAGAAAAGCCTAGAATATTCTAGAGTAGCCTAGAATAGTCTAGAAGGATAAAGAATACCCTAGAACTCTCTAGGGCGGACGAAACTAGAATTTTCTGGAAGTGGTCCCTCGCGACGCGACGGAGGAAACAAAGGAAACCATTGCGACACGATATAAGTCGGTGGTTAAGTCGGTGATCACACTTGTCTGATGCGTGACACGTGTCCCAGCTCACGACGCGACGGGACTTACGTGTAATTGGCTCGCGACGCGATGGGTCAATTTATGCCTATAAATAGGCCTTAACCCCCTCCATTCACTCCAACTTCTTCCAAAGGACTTTGGGAGAGCGTGGAGGAGCTCCGAGGGCGCGACGTGGGCAGCAACGGTCTTCTAAGCCAGGTAAAGAGGAAGATACCTTAATCACTAGGGAAAATAGATACTAGAGTAGTACGTTTAGCATGTATGGGGTTTCTTAGCCCTACTAGGGGTTGATAACAGTAACACCTCAGGAGAGAGGTTGTGACCTGTGATAACTGAGGATAGTTCCAGAGGTCTGTCAACCATAGGAATAATTTATTGAAATCTATGGATGGATGTTGATTAATGTGATGCTGATTGATATGAATGCTTTATGATTGTGTGACTATTGGTGTGTTGATTGATAACACATCAGTAGTAGGTCGCCTGAGCGACACTAGAGTTGATCCTTATGTTGATTAAGGATGGTTGATAATCTGATTTATGCTGATATTTATGGGTACTGGTTGTATGCGATACATGTGAGTCTGATATATAAGTCAAGGGTGCCGCCCTCTAGTTAGAGGTTTGCGAATCCCTAGATGGTAATAGCAAGTATTACCATCGGTGCCTTGTTGTTAGTAGTGATAATCGGGTCAGTGTACCCGAGGTTGGGGTACCTGAGGTACAGACGGAGTGGTGTTGAGATAGTTTGTGGCCTTGAGAGAATGGTTCTCGGCCAAGACCTTGAGAGAATTGTTCTCGGTCTTTCTGACGAGTCTCTCCACGTCTGTGGACCCAAGGTACGGAGTAGTTTGGAGTTAGTCGGTAGCCTTGAGAGAATGGTTCTCGGTCATCCGGATGAATCTCCAGAGCTCCACGTCTGTCAGGTGGACAATCTTGGTCATTCTTGTTATGGGAATGACGTCCTTGTGCATGGGACAGTACCTTACTTTGGTAATTGGATATGGTAGTATGAGATGCCATAACTGATAATCAGAGATAGTAGCGTACCAGGATATGTTCCCGGGACAACCAACTTATCTGATTCGGTGCCCTGAGACTGGTAGTCGGTCTAGGGAGTAGGGCGTTAATGGCCCGCAGTATTCAGTGATAGTATGGGTCAGTAGGGCTAGTAATTGAGCCTGAAATCTCTGGGACAATAGGACTGGTAATTGAGCCTGAAACCTCTGGTGGTCTGGGTCTGTAGGCTGGTAATTGAGCCTGAAAGATCGGTGACATGTGTCAGTCTGTGGTATCAGTTGTACCGATGTTCATGATGATGATTGTTATATATCTGTGTTGATATGTTTGTACTGTGCATGGTGACAGTCTATCTGCTACGCTGTTTTTCTGCTTGATGGTGATTGATGAGTGTTTTACCCCTCCGTTTTCTGTGTTTTTTATATTATATGATGATGGATAGCAGATGAATAAGAAGTTTAAGTACTTAAAGCCTGGGAAGCAGTGTTGCATCACGGCCAGTGTGTCCTGTTGCGTACTCTGATATTGGATTGAAAATATGTTGTTGCTGAAGTCAGGATAAAGTGATGCCCTGTCTCGACGGGGTGTTACAGTACCCAAAAGAAAAATACTATCTCCGTCCCAAATTATAAGTCCCCTTTGCAAAAAAATTTTGTTTCAAAATATAAGCCCATTTTCAATTTACAATGTGCATTAATTAATTCTTTACAAGAATATCCTTAGATAGTCTTGGGAGATGAGAAGCCAAAGTGGAATATTAAAGATTTTATCTCAATAATTGAAGGGTAGTATGGGAAAACTAGTACACTTTCTAGACAAATTAAATTTGTTAAATGGTTTTCTTAATCTCCGTGTTTTGGTCAAAATGTACTTATAATTTGGGACGAAGATAGTAATCATTTATACCGATAGTACGTAATGTTTTCTCCCGTTAAGAATCAAAAGTAAAATAATCATTTATAAAAACTATATAATGATAAAATATAAAAATATAGAAAAATAGAAATAAAAAGAAGAAGTTGACAAAAAAAAAAAGAAATAGAAAGAAGAAAGAGAAGAGAGAGGGTGTGAGAGAAGAAAGAGATAAAGAGAAAGAGTGTCACGTGAGAGAGAAGAAAGAGAAGAGAGAGAGAAAAAAAAAGTGAAAAGTGAGAGGAAAAAAAGTAAAAAAAGGTAGAAAATGATAAGTGAAATATAAAAATAATTTATTTTTATTTAGATTGATATATTTGTCCTTTTAAAATAATAGGCGGCAAAAATATGATAGTCTAGTTTAATAATTTTGCTAACCCTTTGTATAAAAATAATTTATTTTTATTTATATTGACACATTTATCCCTTTAAAATAATAGGCGGCAAAAATATGATAATCTAGTTTAATAATTTTGATAACCCTTTGTATTGTTAGACTAGATACTAGATAGATTGATAGATAGTACCGCCGGGTATTGCCGGGAACGTGGGGAATGCATCAAATGAAGCGATTAGCTGTACATTTTATATACGTATGTATAAAGTTAAAAGTAAATTAAAGGCATAACTACTTTGCCCAGCAGTAGTAGTGCATGATATCCGGTCATTTGTTAATTAAATGCTAAAGGATTTTTATTTTTATTTTTTTATTTTTTTTTGCATATACTCCACTACAAGAATTTCTCCATTATAGTCATTCTTGTATGCCGTAGCCTGTGGGTGAAAGTAACTTCATTAATTATTTTAGTATTAAATACTTTCTTCTCCTTCGGGGAGATATAACAAAATGACTACTAGGAAATGCAAATGTAATGATAAAAAATATGATTCTACAATAGCTTTCTAGATCGGTTATTTAACAACTAATTTAACAAAAGGTGGTGACATTTTTTAAATTAAATGGAAACTTTTTAGACCAGTTATTTTTTAACCAATGTAGGAAAAAAAATTAGATCGGTTAAGAAAATACACCACTAGAAAAATCGATTTTAGATAGAAAAATTTGAGTGGGACGTATATCTCTAACTAATAGCGACGAATTTAGTGACGAAAAACAAGATATCAGGTGGACTTAAGTTGTATCTAGTTTGTGACGGAGTTAGTGGTCAAAAAAATCTGTCGCTAATTTATCCGTCACAAAATCCGTCACAAATTGACTAAAATACATTTAGTAAGAGATTTTTGAGACGGAAAAATACCCTCTCTAAATTTTTTGTCACTAAATCCGTCACAAATTTGTAAGATGCAGTTTAGTAACAAAATCTGTCACAAAATCCGTCATAAATAGCGAGGGATATTTTTCCTCCCTAATAGCGATGAATTTTGTGAGTGATTTTAAAACTCAATGAATAGCGAAGGATATTTTTCCTCACTAATTTTAGTGCTGTTAGTTGTTATAAAACTGAGCCCATATTCTTTTTCACAAGGATAAGTGACATGGATGATTATTCACCGTTCGATGTTATGTCACGAGTATTATTTTTTAAAGGCTAAGATCTTTTGGTTTTGTGTTTCTTTCCTAGAACTAGAAGGAGGTGACTTTTATTTTAATAGTTTTTAGAATAATATCATTATTAATTAATATTTTAAAACTTGACCATTTAATTTATTTTCTTCTCTCGATGAAAGAACTGTGGCTTCCTTTTATTTTCCACTTCTCAGTCTCGCCTCTCACAGTCCTCAATAACCTCCCTCATTTCCGTTTCAAGTTCTTTGCTCCATCCATTATTTCTGTTCTCCATTACTTTTTTTGCTTGGTGGATTTTACTTTTTCTTTGAAATCGAGTCGCTGGCCACCAAACAGCAGGTTCATATTTTGAAGGGAATTTCTCAAGCATAGCACCCAACAAGGGAAGTGGATAACCTTTGTCAAGCGCCAAAACCTTCTTCATTGAACTCTTCACGTCTTCCTCTGTGGGATTTCCAAGAGCAATTTTGGTTTATATTTGGGTCTGAAGCTGTTTGAACAATCTTGTAGCATTGCGTTGTTCCTCAGCAAGTTGGGAGGGTTGAATCTTGTTCATGATAAGTAACATCCCAGTGACCAGATCTGTTTGTTTAGTTTTGTATTTAGTTTTGGTTTGTATTTGGGTCTGAAGTTGTTTGATCAGATCTTGTTATGGATTTAGTTTTGTGACCAGATCTGGCGACGGTGGGAGTAAGGTTCTGGTGATTGGTGGTTCTGTGATGGCGGCTCTGAGATGGAGGACGACATGGTTGGTCTGTTGTTGGTGGATCTGAGATGGAGGAGGATGAGAGAGGAAGGAGAAGGCGGTGGTGGAAAAAGAGGAAGGAGAAGGCTGGGAGAGGAAGGAGACAGAACGATATTCAATTATTATTTTTTTAATAAAATGCAAATTAGCGAGGGAAAAAAAATCTGTTACAAATAGAGGGATTAAATCCCTTATTATTAGCGATGGAAAATGCAATTTTTTGTTTATTTCCCATGCTAAAATTTTTGCGATGCTAATTCAGTTACGAATTCGTGTCCGTTGATAAATATTCATCACATAAATATTTATATAGCTAAAGTTGAGTTTTGCATGATGAATGAAGAATTTTTGAAGTCATTTATGTGCTTAAATTGATAAATTCGTTGGTTCATTTTGTTGGTTTCCGAATCTATATTGTGTAGTGTTATGCCGGGTTTTTATCTTTATTTGCACAGGGATTAGAGCAGCGATCGTTGAGCGTAAGTGCTAAGAGGAAGGAAGTCAAGGAGAAAGGACCAAAAGGGCAAATCCCTTCTCAATTCACCAAGAAAATGCCAAAAAATGATGTTCTGCGCGCAAAGATCGCGTGGAGCGCATCCTGCGCGTGATCCTGGAGCTGGTTCTGTTTCTTTGCGCGCGATTCCCGCGTCGCGCGTAGCCTGCGTGCTAATCTTTATGTTTCTGACGCGTACGCGAGCTCGGAGCGCAGATGAAGCGCTATTTTTTGTGTCTCTCTGTTTTCTTGCGCGCGGATAGCGCGTTGATAGCGCGTGACGCGCAGCACCTGCACAGTTTTGTTTAAATTCTGCGTTTTCTCGATTTTGGAGGATCTTTTACACGAGTTTCAGACCTAAAAACGCCGTAGGAGGTAGAGGATCGACTTTTCATCATTCTCCCAAAAGGATTCAAGCTTGGGAACAAGGTTTTGAATCTTCCATGGAGTATTCTTCTTCCTTTTGTCCATTTTTCTACTTTGTTCTCTATGAGTAGCTAAATTTCTTAGGCTAGGGAAGATGAACCTTGTGGAAACTCTTATGTAGTTAATTTACTTATTTTAATGCAAGTTTATTTCAGTTATGATTGAGCCGTCAATTCTATTCTTAATGCTTTTTGGTAATTGATCACTATCAAATTGAATTTGGGTTATGCTCAAGATTGGAAAATTGGGGTTATGAACTTGAACTGAATTGTTGGTCATGTTTAGGAGGAATATAACCTTATGAACATGTGTTCTTATGAATCATTATTCTTATTGCTTAATCTAGCTTTAATTCACGTAAGGGATTATGAGGTTTTAGTTAGAGTAAAGGGTTTATGAGGCAAGGAATTGTCCTTAAACTAATTTCGTTGTTTCGAACTTCAATTTGTATGGAATAACTTGCATTGGTTGTAAATTGAATGCATAAGAGTGGAAACAAGAGGATTCGATCCCTAGTCGTTTTTATTTCTCCTTAAAATCCAAATACTTGTTTAGTTGTTTACTGTTTTCATCTCTTGATAAAATTCGCAAATATTTCAAACACATCATATTGTTTCAATAGTTCAAATTATTACAAAGTTTGTTAAGTTAAATAATTAGTCTCAATCCCTGTGGATTCGATCATTTAGTACTTGACGACGAAATCGTATACTTGTGATTTAGCCTATCAAGTTTTTGGCACCGTTGCCGGGGATTGTTGAATTGATTTTTAACAAGGCAAACGAGTATCTTTTGAACTATTTTTTTTAATATTTTCTGTTTACCAAAAGAAAAAATAAATTTTAAATTAATTGTTGCTTTGCTACTTACCTTTTCCTTTAGTTTTGTGCATGCGAGGTAAACAAACAGGTGAGCTGTTGTTTGACCCAGAAATCGAAAAGACAGCAATGTCATTAAGGAAGAAGGCAAAAGAAGCAAAACAACGACAAAAACAATCCTCAGCATCTACTTCTCAAGTCATAACTCAAGAAGTGATGGGGGAGCAATCACGTACCTTGGGTGATTTTGGGAGAAGGAACAACCATCCAAGGGCTGTCATGGCCTACCAGCAGGTGGAGGCAAATGCTAATTTTGAGATCAAACCATCGCTGTTGAACACTCTCAAGCAAAACCAATTCGCTGGGGAGGAAATTGAAGACCCAAACCAGCACTTGTTGACTTTCTATGAAATTTGTGACACCTTCATGCTGAATGGAGTGACATAGGGGAGCAAGAAACTAAGGCTTTTCCCTTTTACCCTGCGAGATAGAGCAAGAGATTGGTTATACACCTTGCCAACAGGAAGCATCGCTACTTGGGATGATTTGGAGGATAAATTTATGACCAAATCCTTTCCACCCTCCAAGTTCATCAAAAGAAGAGGTGAAATTCATGGGTTCCAGCAGAGTCAGAGTGAAAATTTGTATAAGGCATAGGAGAGATTCAAGTTTCTCCTAAAGAGGTGTCCTGGCCATGGGTAAGATGAATTTAATCAGATGCAAATGTTTTGTAATGGGTTGAGGCCAAACACAAGAATGATGATGGATGCCTCAGCTGGAGGTACAATTAACAACAAGACAGCTGCAGAAGCGAAAACTTTAGTGGAGCAAATGACTTCCAATGAGCAGTTGTGTCAAAATGATAGAGGAACACAGGGTAGAAGAGGAGTCCTTGAGCTAGAAACGCAAGATGCACTCTTAGCTCAAAATAAATTGGTCTCTCAACAATTGGAAGCTATCACAAAGGAGCTGAAATCATTGAAAACTGGAGCCTCCACTCCCGCTCAAGTGAACCAGTTGAATCAGACCTTGAGATGTGATTTTTGTCAAGGGCCTCATGAGAATGGAGGTTGTGATGCAAGGGGAGATTCAAATGAGCAAGCTAATTACATGGGCAACTTTCAAAGGCAAGGAGGGAATCCTTATTCTAACACCTATAATCCAGGGTGGAAGAATCATCCCAACTTCTCTTGGAAGCAGCAAGATAACCCATCATCCAGTAAACCTCCTCAACCTCAACAGCAAGGGAAGGCAAGTGACTTAGAAGAAGCTCTCACACAATTTATGAAGATGACTCAATCAAACCTTCAAAGTCATGAAGCTCACTTCAAGAATCAAGATGCATCCATCAAGAATCTTGAAAATCAAATTGGGAAACTATCAAAGCAACTTGCGGAGCAATCCAAAGGTAAGTTTTCTGCTAGCACAGTTGACAATCCTAAGAATGAAAATTGTAGTGCTATTTCTTTGAGAAGTGGAAAGATGTTGTCTGAAGTAGAGAGAAAGAAAAAAAGTGAAAAAAGTTAGGTGGATGGAGTTGAAAAAGAGAGACTGGAAGTAGAAGAAGAAGTAGAAAAAGAAGTAGAGAGAGAAAAAGACGGAGTTGAAAATGAGAGGAGAGAGAATATGGGAAAAGAAAAAAAAAGGGCGAGGAAGACATAGTTGTAACTGACAAGCTGCAGGTACAAGAGAAGCCAAAACAAATTTCTCCATATATGAAGTTGCCGTATCCTCATCTGAACAAGAAGAACCAGAAGGATGAATAGTTTGCTAAGTTCATGGATATCTTCAAGCGCCTCCAGATCAACATTCCTTTCGCAGAAGCTCTTGAGCAAATGCCCACATATGTCAAGTTCATGAAGGAATTATTGACCAAGAAGAGAAGATTTAAAGAAGATGAGACGGTAGCGTTGACAGAAGAGTGCGGTGCTATCATTCAAAGAAAACTTCCTCCAAAGATGAAGGATCCTGGAAGCTTCATAATTCCTTGCACCATTGGGAATTTGCATATTGGCAAAGCTCTGTGTGACTTAGGAGCTAGTATCAATTTGATGCCCCTATCTATGTTGAAAAGGTTGGGGGGAGGTGAAGTCAAGCCTACAAGAATGACCTTACAGTTGGCAGATCGTTCAGTTAAGTTCCCATATGGGATATTGGAGGATGTGTTGGTTAGAGTTGACAAGTTCCTTTTTCCAGCTGATTTTGTGATTCTTGATATGGAGGAGGACAAGGAAGTCCCTCTTCTTCTTGGAAGACCTTTCCTAGCTACATGGAGAGCCTTGATTGATGTCCAACAAGGTAAATTAATTTTGAGGTTTCAAGATAAGAAGGTAACTTTTAATGTTTTTGAAGCCATGCGGCATCCTGATGATACTGAAAAGTGCTCTAGAGTTGATTTGATAGATGACTCAGTTGGGGAATTTCTTAAGCAAGACCAACCTTCACACCCCTTAGAAAAAGTGTTAGTGAATTCCATTGGGGAGGTGGATGAAGAGATGGAAGATGAGATAGAAAAATGTCTTGCGCAACTTGAAGCTCTACAGTGTGAAAATGCTATTGTTACAAAGAAAGAAGACTTGCAGGGTGGAGAGATAGAGAACAAAGCTAGCTCGGAATTAAAGCAATTGCCCTCACATTTGAAGTATGTTTTTCTTGGGGATGATGCTTTTAATCCGGTGATCATAAGTAGCTCCTTATTGAAGCTAGAGGAGGAGAAACTCGTGAGAGTGCTTAGAGCACGCAAAGAGGCAATCAGATGGACTATCTCAGATTTAAAGGGCATCAGTCCAGCTTTTTGCATGCATAAGATAATGTTAGACCAAGAGTTCAAGCCAGTGTTCAACCGTAGAGAAGGCTCAATCTGACTATGAAAGAAGTTGTGAGAAAGGAGGTATTGAAACTTCTAGAGGCGGGAATGATCTATCCTATTTCTGACAGTGCATGGGTGAGTCCGGTACATGTGGTCCCAAAGAAAGGAGGAATGACAGTGGTGAAAAATAAGAAAAATGAGTTGATTCCCACTAGAACTGTCACAGGTTGGAGGATGTGCATGGACTATCGGAAGCTTAACCAAGCCACCCGCAAGGACCATTTCCCCCTCCCATTTATGGACCAGATGCTTGAGAGATTGGCTGGACAAGCTTATTGTTGTTTTCTTGATGGCTATTCCGGTTATAATCAAATCTCTGTCAACCCAGAAGACCAAGAGAAGACTGCATTCCCTTGCCCATTTGGAGTTTTTGCTTATAGATGAATGCCTTTCGGTCTTTGCAATGTCCCTGCAACCTTTCAGAGATGTATGCTTTCTATTTTTGCTGATATGATTGAAAGTCTATTGAGGTATTTATGGATGATTTTTCTGTGTTTGGCACTTCCTTTGATGCTTGCTTGGCTAAACTGGAGGATGTTCTTAAAATATGCATGGAGACCAATTTAGTTTTGAATTGGGAAAAATGTCATTTCATGGTGAAAGAAGAAATTGTGCTTGGTCATAAAATCTCATCTAAAGGGGTAGAAGTGGACAAGGCAAAAATTGATGTAATAGAGAAGTTACCTCCTCCATTGAATGTGAAAGGAGTGAGGAGTTTCCTTGGGCATGTCGGTTTTTACAGACGATTTATCAAGGACTTCTCCAAGGTTTCTAAGCCGCTTTACAATCTCCTTATCAAGGATGTCTCATTTGATTTTGATCCAGAGTGTTTGAAGGCCTTTGAGTTGCTAAAAGAGAAACTTGTTTCAGCTCCTATAATAGTTGCACCAGATTGGGATTCACCCTTCGAGTTAATGTGTGATGCTAGTGACTATGCAGTGGGGGCTGTTTTGGGGCAGCGAAGAGACAAATTCTTTCATGCTATTTACTATGCTAGCAAGGTACTAAATGAGAACCAAGTCAACTATGCAACCCCAGAGAAGGAGTTGCTCGCTATAGTGTTTGCTCTAGAAAAATTCCGTTCCTATTTGATTGGTTCCAAAGTTATGGTGTTCACTGATTACGCGGCAATTAAGTATCTAATGACTAAGGTTGAATCCAAGCCAAGACTCATTCGGTGGATTTTATTGTTGCAAGAGTTCGACCTTGAGATCAAAGACAAAAAGGGGAGTGAAAATGTGGTGGCTGATCATTTGTCTAGGCTGGAAAATACTGAAATTACTGCCAAGGAGTTGGACATTCTAGAGCAGTTCCCAGATGAGAAACTTTTCGCTGTGACTGAGAGGCCTTGGTTTGCAGATATGGCCAATTTTAAAGCTGCTGGTGTGATACCAGAAGAACTCACTTGGCAACAAAAGAAAAAGTTTTTTAAGGATGCCAACTATTTTATTTGGGATGCCCCTATCTCTTCAGGCATGGCCCAGATGGATTACTCCGAAGGTGTGTTGCACATGATGAAGCTCAGAAGATTTTATGGCATTGTCACAACTCACCTTATGGAGGTCATTTCAATGGTGAACACACAGCTGCAAAAGTGCTTCAATCCGGATTTTATTGGCCTTCAATTTTTAAAGATGCCTATAATCATGTGAAGAGTTGTGACAAGTGCCAGAGGATGGGAAGCATTTCCAAGCGGAATGAGATGCCTTTGAACTCCATTTTGGAGGTAGAGCTCTTTGATTGTTGAGGCATTGATTTCATGGGGCTATTTCCCTCCTCATTCTCTAACCAATATATATTGGTAGCTGTTGATTATGTTTCAAAATGGGTAAAGGCAGTAGCAACTCAGGCAAGTGATTCTCAGACTGTGGTGAAATTTATTAAGAAGAACATCTTTTTCAGGTTTGGAGTCCCTAGAGTGCTAATTAGTGATGGTGGGTCACATTTTTGCAATTCTAAATTGAAAGTTGTGCTGAAAAAGTATGATGTGAAACACAAAGTTGCTACTCCTTACCACCCTCAATACAATGGGCAGGCTGAAGTGTCAAACCGGGAGATTAAGAAGATCCTTGAGAAAACAGTGAGTGCATCAAGGAAAGATTGGGCCCAAAAACTTGATGATGCTTTGTGGGCATACAGGACAGCTTATAAAACTCCAATGGGATTGTCTCCATACCAGCTGGTTTATGGCAAAGCCTGTCATTTGCCAGTTGAGCTTGAGCATAAGGCATTCTGGGCCTTGAAGTTCTTAAATTTTAATTCAACCTTGGCTGGAGAGAAAAGAATTCAGCAGCTGCATGAGTTGGATGAGATGCGCTTGCGTGCCTACGAGAATACTTCCATTTACAAACAGAATGTTAAAGCTTTTCATGATAAGCATATTGTGCAAAGAACCTTCCATCCTGGGCAGCAAGTGCTACTCTTCAACTCTCGTTTGAAGTTATTTCCGGGTAAACTCAAATCTAAGTGGTCGGGACCATTTGTTATTAAAGAGGTGACGCCACATGGAGCAGCAGAGGTAGAGGATTCTTCATCTCAAAGATCCTTCAAGGTAAATGGTCAACGACTGAAGCCTTATTTGGGAGGAGAGCTTGACAGGGCAAAGGTTGCTCTAGTCTTGCACGAGCCTTGAGCATCCCATCACGCGTCAAGCTAGTGATGTTAAAGAAGCGCTTCTTGGGAGGCAACCCAAGTTTATATCCTTCTTGTTTTCTTTTAATTGCACGTTAGTGTTTATTTCAAAAAAAATGATGGGGCGCGCGTCGTACGCAGTTGGCGTGCTACTTGCGTGCTGCAAGTCAGAAGCTTCTGTTTCTTAGCACGCCAGCCTCGCTTGGACAGTGCTTGCGCGTAAGCGCATCACTAATCAGGTGTTGAACACCGCACGAAGCGTAACAGGAGCGCTACCTGCGAGTGAAAAACCCGTAGCCTCTATTTTGCTGCGCTCCATCTGCGCTTCGTCAACGCGCACGTGCAAGCTCGGGTTAAAATACCAACGCTTCAGCTGCGCCCCATCTCTCTTTCACGCGTTCTCAGCCCATACGAAACCCTACCTCCCCCAATCCTTCGCAAACCTCAATCACACCTCAAAACTCTTCATTGGAGGGCTAGTTCATCATATTTTCTTGCATCCCCACTGCATCATTCATCAAGGAACATGGCAAGCAGACCATCAAAGAGGAAGCAGACTGCTGGTTCGGCTTCAGGGAGTTATGATGGACAGGTCTTTCGTTCTCTAGGGTTCAAAAAAAGATTTGATTCAATCCTTAGAGACATAAAATTCGTCAAAGAAAGAGCACTGATGTTGGAAGAAGGTGAGTTCCCTGACATGCAACAAAGCATCAGGGCTAGAAGGTGGGAAAGTTTGGTGTCTTATCCTGAAAATGCAAGCAGACAGTTGGCAGTAGAATTCTTTGCCAATGCCTATCGACCTCCTGAAGAAGATAGGCCCACCAACATGTCACTTTACACCAGCTATGTCAGGGGGAATGATGTTCTGTTTGATGCCAACACCATAAATGACATGTTTGGCTTACCAAACCTTCCAAACTGTGGCTATGCAGCCAGACTCTTCAGAAATCCAAAGACAAACAGTGACAATCGGACTGAGATTAGAAATGCCCTGTGCAGGCCTGGGAAGAATTGGAAATGGAACCAAGATAAGTCACCCAGTAAAATGTTGGCCTCTGCCCTTACTCCTTCTGCTAGGGGCTGGGCTGACTTTGTGCTTCACACGTTGCTTCCATGCGCAAATGCCTCTGAGCTAAACTTTCAGAGAGCAGATTTGGTAGCTTCCATCATACTGGGGGAGCCTATCAATGTCGGGAGTCTTTTAGCCAACGAGCTGTCTGCTATGGCCAATGCTGACATGAAACAAAGGTGGCTGCAGCATGCTAGTCTGGTCGCCAAGCTTTGTACGAGAGTCGGTATATTTGCATCAGAAGGAGAGACACAAGTCAAAAAGAAACAACCAATAACTGGAGGCTGGATCAGAGCGAACGCATTACCCATCCAGGGTCAGGCTCATCAGTAGGCACCTACAGCAGAGGCCCATCCAGAAGAAGATTTTGATGCCACTGCAGGCCATCTCCAGCCAACCAGGGCAGACTTTCAGATGCTAGAAGCAAGGATTGATACCCTCACCATAGAGCATAGAGAGGGAATGGCAAGGTTAGCTCAGGAGCACCAGAGTAGTATGGAAAGATTAGCTCAAGAGCATCAGAGTGGGATACAGGCTCTTTACAGAGCCATGCATGCATTTCATAGAGGAGAGCAACTAGATCCTGAGGCAGATATTTATTCGGTGCAGTTTCCCGGACCTGGACCTTCGGGACACCAACCCTAGTCCCTTTGATGCGATTTTAGCGGTGGCGTCGGGCGGCCCACCTGTTTCAGTTCACTTAGCGTGGCGTCTAGCGGCCCACCTGTTACACTTCACTCAGTGGTTGAGTCGGGCGGCTCACCACTTTAGTTTGATTTCTTTATTTCTACTTTTCTCTTTGTTTTTGCTGTTTACTTTATTTTAGTTTTTTTTCCTTTTTTCTTTGGACTGAACTTTCTGGCTGAGAGGCTGATGAGTGATTTCTTTTGGGTGTGGTTTTCATCTTCTATATCATATGCATGCTCATGAATTGTTATACAAACAGTTGGATTGTGATTTTCCATGCTTCTTGTTGATCTAAAAAACCCCTAAATTGAAACTCTTAGAAGCATGTTTCTGAGACTTTGCGCTGCATGACTCTTTTGTGCTTGACTACCTCTCATCAATAGCCTATGAGAATTTTGGGCCAAACAGATGATTTTCTTCTTGTGTGTTTCCATTGCATGTGACATTCTTCAGAACTTGACTAGGTTCTTAGTGATATTTACTTGCATGTTCTTACACATTGAGGCAAATTCTTACTAGAGCCTAAAGAGCCCACCCGAATAATATTGTCTTTTCCTAGCCCCTTTGAGCCGTTTTACCCATTCTTTGTGATATAACCTCATTACAAGCCTAAGACCGAAAAACCAATTGTCCCCATCTACTTGGAGTTAGGTAAAGGTCATTTTATAACATCTCTTGGCACATTGATTAAGTTTGGGTTGCTTAAGGAAAAGGTTGCTCGATGACAAGCAAACATTTTAAGTTTGGGGTGGATGTGAACTAAGTTTGAGGTTTATATTAGAAAAAGGAACACAAACAAGAGGGAGAAAAAAAATTATGTATATAACTCCCCTTTTGTTTTGTAATTCGAAAAAAAAAACAACTGTGCAATTAGAGCACCCCTTTTGGTTTGTAATTCAAGTGAATAAAGAGCAACCCTTTTGTTTGTAATTCAAGTGTGTTGGAAGGTGTCTTGGGAAACTATGGATTCAACAATATGAGAAGTGGATTGTGCATGTATAAAATGACTTGAGTCTAACTCCAAGTTGAAAGCCCACTATCCAAATGAATTCCTACCCTTACCTAAGCCCCATTACAACCCAAAAGTCCTCTAAAGTATGTTTGTTGCATTGCATTGCATTTGTCTCTTCATGAGCCTTTTCAAGCCTATGGTATAGTGTTGCATTGTGATGTGACTGAGAGAATAACCATACAAACACTTGAGTGAAAGAGCAATACTTGTGGTGAGGATACTGAGAGAAGTTGAGCATAATTGATGATTGCATGTTTTGCTTATAGAGCTAAATTGGGGAAAAAGTGATTCACGAATGCCTGAGTGGTCACTTTCTGAAAAATGTGAGAGAAAAAAATAGATTGAGCATGAGTTGATAGTGGAGATTGGAGACCCATCCATTAATTTCACTCCGACCCCAGTTTTTAATTGAGTTTGCTTGAGGACAAGCAAAGAGTTAAGTTTGGGGTTGTGTGATAAATCTTCATCACATGAATATTTATATAGCTAAAGCTGAGTTTTGCATGATGAATGAAGAACTTTTGAAGTCATTTATGTGCTTAAATTGATAAATTCGTTGGTTCACTTTGTTGGTTCCCGAATCTATATTGTGCAGTGTTATGCCGGGTTTTTATCTTTATTTGCACAGGGATTAGAGCAGCGATCGTTGAGCATAAGTGCTAAGAGGAAGGAAGTCAAGGAGCAAGGACCAAAAGGGCAAATCCCTTCCCAATTCACCAAGAAAATGCCAAAAAATGATGTTCTGTGTAACACCCTGTTTCCAGAGTGCTACTAAGTGAACATTCTGACAAAAATTGACATATTTTTGAAAGGTGGAATACTCTGCTCGTAGGGTTTTCGAGAAATGTGGTCCTATTTTTTTTTTAAAAGTTCTTTAAAGAAGCAGTCAGAGCATCACAGCGACTTTTAGAAATATGGCGGAAAATAATTTAAGACATTACAAGACCACATTCAAATGTTCCATCAATTCACGTCTAACAATACATATCTTGAAAACATGACAGACATTTATTACAATACTGAACAACGACAATTATTCTATAGTTGGTCGGCACAATATGTTCCTTACTAGACTGCTAGTAGACTCTTCAACATAGTACAAGTCAAGCTAGATGACCATCTACAGCTGCTCCTCCTTGCAGTTCCAATCCTCTGCTTGCTCCGCCATCTGGGTTACAATCATTAATTGACAGAACCACCGGCAAGGGTCAACTTCTTAAAAATAAAGAGCAGATACGCCTATTCGACAACAAAATATGTAATAACACAACATATTACAGGAAATAACAAATTGTGATAATAGGCAAACAACAATATATCATTCACAGAACGTGACTCAACTCTCTCACTCTAGACTCGACTCGACTCACTACTCATTTTCTCTCGACTCGACAATTATTAGGAAGCGCATACGCATCCATCAACTGACATACCAGCCGTAGCGTTGGGATCTTTTGCTTCTCCCTAGGTAAGCAGTCCCGGTTCCTACGCTGCGACGCCTAGCTAATCCACCTTGAACTAAGGGGACCTAGCACCCTCAGTTGTCCGGCTCACAGCTCAAAAACGTCTCGACGACTCGACAATGCTCTCAGACTCAATGAACAATTCGTCGCATACGATATTCAAAGAGTTATACGCAAGATTATTCGACCGCATATCAAATAATAAGAGCATGCTTAATATGAAGAAACACAATTCAACACTTAAGCAATAAAAGCAGTTTGCATGAAGAAACGCAATTCAACAATACAAACAGCATAAGCAATTCACAGCATTATTCAACCGCATATTAAATAATTGCACAGCTCAACAACAACCAACGACAATCAAATCATAGAATCCATCCCTCTGCAACTCGATGGAGTTCATAGAGAGGAACAAACAAGTGTGGGGGGTTGGGGACAGCTGCCAACCACTTGCAGACAAGCCCACTAAATAATCAGCATATATAAAAATAAAGCGAAGGGGTACAAGACCCTCACTTCGAACCCTTAGGTTCTCGGACTTCTTCGCATAAACACTTGAAATTAAATTCTAACAATATCCAAAGTTACCATTACACAGGGACATACAAAAATAAAACCTACAAATGTCTAGAAGTGTCCTTACGCTAACATAAACACGTAGAATATGAAGTGCCCTTACGCTAGCATACTATGAAAGTATTAATGTGAAGCGCCCTTACCGAACTCCAAGCCACGCATCCATATATTCCTCGATCTCTACACCGCATGATCTCGGATCTCAACTCCTAATACCACAAACAAACTTAGTACAACCTAGGCATAAACTAGTTCTAATTTCCTAGGCTCTCAAAACCTAAAACCTCTTACTAACCAAGATACACAATTTGAAATGCATATTTTTAAAGAATTATATACTCTTGAAAGGTAAATAAATAAACAACTAGAAGGATAGAGTTTTAAAATATAAGGTTCATTTGAAAGGACACATTAAGTTGGAAAACAATGTTTTCAACTACTAAGCTTATTTCTCCAAAACTTAAAACACAACAATCCTAACTTTACACCTTTCTAAAATTTCCAAAGTATCAATAATTCAATTAAACACAATAAAAAAAATCATTATTTTCTAATTTTCCAACTTGCACAACAATTACATACAACTACTAAGAATTAAAACATAAAACCATTTTTCCTTCTCCAAAGCCTCTACGGCCTCACCTCTCTTTTTCCAAAGAAATTTTGTAAACTTCCAAAACAATACAATATTGTCATCTAATACACAACTATGTTCATAAAACCACAAACTATAGTACAAGGCTAAGCCTAATCAAGTTCCAAAAATGTTTCCAACTCTCTCAAAAACAATGTTTCCAATAAAACTTTTCTAACTCTTTTGATTCAAACCATTTTCACACAACAAATACAATTATGTTAACCAACAAACAAAACCATCAAACTAATTTCATGCTTCACCAATAAATTCCCCTAATCCCTTTCTCAAAAATAGGTTTTCACAAAGGTCTAATAACTCAAAGTTCCAATTGCTCATGAATACATCAAAAACAAGTTTTGCACATAATTTTCCCTTCCATGGACCTATAGGGCTCGCAGTCCTTAGCCTTAAATTTTGGGATCAATTTGACAACTTCCAAAATAATTTTCAATGCCATCTTATATGCAATTTTCTTCACAACAACAACTATAACCCAAAAGAAAGCTTCATTAAGACCCAAAACCATTTTCAAGAATAGGTTTTCCATCAAGACAATACCCAAAAATTTTGCAAACTTTTAACTACTTAAACAACATCACTTCCTATTCCAAATTCTTTCACAACAACAATTAATTTCACAATTAAAAGCTTAATCCAAAGCCAATCCTAATTTTCAAACATCTCCAAAAATCAAGGGTTTCACCCAAAATTCTCAAACTTTGATTCAAATAAAATTGACAACAACCATATCAATAATAACAACTAAGAAGCTAGAATCACAACCCATTTGAATGAATCACATGAAAAATCTCACAATCCCTTTCCTCTAGGTGTAGCGCCCTAGGGTTCCAAAATTTTGGGGATTTATGTGTTCATTCTTTCCATGATCATGTTCAAGCATTATATAAGACATAAAACAATAAATTAAGACCAAAAATCAAAAAGAACCTCACCCACTTTCTCTATTGAAGCCACGGTTGAAGGAGCAAGGAAGGAGGAAGAAGACTTGCCATGAAATCCCATTTCACCCACACTTCCTATCTTAAAGAAGAAGAAAATAAAATGGTTAAATGAGAGGGAGGGTCACGCTGAGCTAAAGGAGGAGGAAGGGAAATTTGGTCTTCTTTTTCTCCATCACCAACACCCAAGAATAAAGGAAAGGAAAATTTAAATGGTGATGGGCTGAATAAGGAAGTGCTACGGCTGAGCTAAGAGAAGAGGAGAAGAGGAAATGTGAGTTTATCTTAGTACCTCAGTCTACCAACTTGAAACCAAGAGAAAAGAAAAGCAAGGAGTAGTAAAAATGGGGAGGAAGCCACGGCCTGGACAATTAAAAGGAAGCAAGGAATGGACTTGCCTTTTAACTCTCACATAGATAAAATTAGTAGGAAATGAAATAAGTAAGAGTAAATGAAAGAAGAAGAGGGAATCACGCTGAGCAGGGGAAGAAACGAGGAAAAAATAAATAAATAAATAAATGAACAAGCATAATACTTGGTCAAGAATTAATTAGGATAAGATTAAAACATCTAATCTAATCTCTCATCTAATCTAAAACATCTAATCTCTCATCTCTCATGATTACCTCCTAATCCTAGAGTCTAAGGGTACTAAAAACACGGCGTCGAGTAACCGCGTTACCGATTAATTCCTTGCCGATTAATTCGCGGAAATTAATTTATTGAGAAATTAATTCACCGCGTGATATTATTTTATCATAAATAATAGAAACAATTTAAAACACTCAAAAATCATCACAATAAGTTACGTTTCGATTTTCATCGAAATCAGAGTTCGTTTTACATTTTAATGCGGATAAAAATTACCCGGCGATTCGAAACACGACGAAACTTTGTCAGAGTTTTTCGACGATTTTCGAACCATGAATTAATATTAAATATTAACTCTTAAATTTAATTTCATCTTGGTTTAATTCAATCAATTTCTTAGTCATCAAAAATACGCGTTACCGCGTCACGCAGAAAACTTAGAATAAGTATAATTGATGAATTCTCCTTAAAAGCAGCATACGTCTACACTGTCAATTAATTCGAATTGACATCATGAATAATAATTATTTATAATAAATAAATTATTCAAAATAAGTCAAAATAATTCCACGTACTCTCAGTAAATCATTGAGGTGATCAATCTCTATGACTTATCTTAAGTATTCAGGATTTTATTGCTAAAATCACTTTTCTTAAAAATTGGGATGTTATATTCTGCGCGCAAAGATCGCGTGGAGCGCATCCTGCGCGCTGATCTTTATGTTTCTGACGCGTACGCGAGCTCGGAGCGTAGATGAAGCGCTATTTTTTGTGTCTCTTTGTTTTCTTGGACGCGGATAACGCGTGGATAGCGCGTGACGTGCAGCACCTGCGCAGTTTTGTTTAAATTCTGCGTTTTCTCGATTTTGGAGGATCTTTTACACGAGTTTCAGACCTAAAAACGCCGTAGGAGGTAGAGGATCGACTTTTCATCATTCTCCCAAGAGGATTCAAGCTTGGGAACAAGGTTTTGAATCTTCCATGGAGTATTCTTCTTCCTTTTGTCCATTTTTCTGTTTTTCTACTTTGTTCTCTATGAGTAGCTAAATTTCTTAGGCTAGGGAAGAAGAACCTTGTGGAAACTCTTATGTAGTTAATTTACTTATTTCAATGCAAGTTTATTTTTGTTATGATTGAGCCGTCAATTCTATTCTTAATGCTTTTTGGTAATTGATCACTATCAAATTGAATTTGGATTATGCTCACGATTGGGAAATTGGGGTTATGAACTTGAACTGAATTGTTGGTCATGTTTAGGAGGAATATAGGAATATAACCTTATGACCATGTGTTCTTATGAATCATTATCCTTATTGCTTAATCTAGCTTTAATTCACATAAGGGATTATGGGGTTTTAGTTAGATTAAAGGGTTTATGAGGCAAGGAATTGTCCTTAAACTAATTTCGTTGTTTCGAACTTCAATTTGTATGGAATAACTTGCGTTAGTTGTAAATTGAATGCATAAGATTGGAAACAAGAGGATTCGATCCCTAGTCGTTTTTATTTCTCCTTAAAATCCAAATACTTGTTTAGTTGTTTATTGTTTTCGTCTCTTGATACAATTCGCAAATATTTCAAACACATCATATTGTTTCAATAGTTCAAATTATTACAAAGTTTGTTAAGTTAAATAATTAGTCTCAATCCCTGTGGATTCGATCATTTACTACTTGACGACGAAATCGTACACTTGCGATTTAGGCTATCAACACAAAATCCGTTGCTAATGTGGTTTGTGACGGATTTTTGTATGTTTAGCGAGAGATTTTGTCCTTCTCTAATTTCAATTTTTCTAATAGTGATGGATGTAGAGATCTCGACTTTGAGTGGCTGACCACGTGCGAAGGTGTCAGTTACAACCAATGTGGTGGTCTATTGGTACTGGTGGTGTGCGACGGTGTTGGTTGCGAGCTCCTCCTTGTTCCATCTCCATGCCTGTGAGCTATATCTGGGAAGAAGAAGACAGAAGAACACAAACAAGATCTAAGAAGAAGATCGAAGCAAGCAAAACGTAGAAGGCTTAAAATTTTAATTATTTTTTGTGTATATACTGGGTGATGATACCATTTAATTATTTTATTTTTTTCAATTTCTATTAATGCCTTATCGAATGGAGTATTATCTATTTGTGGAAAAATTAGAATAAAAAATTTAAAGTTCCATTTAAAACCTAAATAAATCACGTAATATGATTTGTTTATTAAAACGTTATTTATTTTGAAATGGAGGGAGTATTTTACTTTTAAAAAAGTAAGACATTTTTATCATTATAAAAAATTAAGGATTAATATTATGTCCATTCCCAAAACCTAAATCACAGCATAACAGGTGAATCAATCAATCAAAGATGGCATATCATATCATAATTAAGAAAATTTCAAAGAACATACATATCATCAACATACATCATGACTGATTAATTTAACCACCAAAACAACTTATGACGATCTAGTCCCAAGTAGGTAGTTTGGTTGGTGAGCTAAGGGACGCTAAAAGAGTTTAAGTTGGAGGTCCCGGGTTCAAATCCAAAAACTAACATTTCTATCAATTACTAACAACTAACATTTGCTTATAAAAAAAAAACTTATGACGACCTAATTAAAATCTCAATGAATTTATAGAGATCAACTGATTAATTTAACCCCCCAATTTTTTTTTAACATTTCTCAAAATTTAAATGACATGTAATATTATAAGTAATGGCATGTTCCTCACGTACGGTGGGAATAAAAAGCAACTCACCCTGAAAGAGTGAAAGTGACAAATGAAAATTACAGAAGAATATTACGGGTCACACAAAAGAAGTATATATGTTAGTATTTGAAGGTATACCCAGTAGAAATCGCTGCCATACTCAGAATAATACTTGGCAAAGATATGCTCCCATATACCTCTTAAACCTGATTCTCTTACGCTAAGATGTTACCTAAATATTCCCTTACAACTTCTCTATATTCCTAATTGTTTGTAATCCTACCTACCCCTGTTCTGTTAGGGGTACCAAGGGGTATTACATGTCTCCACATTGGTATAATATTGTCCACTTTGGGCTTTAAGCCCTCATGGTTTTGTATTTGGACATTCCCCAAAAGGCCTCATACCAATGGGACATTTCCTTGTTTATAAACCCATGTTCTTCCTCCTGTTTATCCTATGTGGGACTTTGTTTGCACCTCAACAATCCTCCCCTCAAACAAAGGACCATGGTTCATCCTCCCCTCCAGCGGAAGCCTCCGAGTATTTAGTCTGTTTATACTTGTACCGCCGACTAACAGGACACACCGCCTGCTCACCACACCGCCGGGACACGCCGCCTGATCACCACACAGCCAGGAAGACTTTCGACACAAGGATCTTTGACTCAGATCCCAACAGCTATTCCAATACTCTCCCAAGCCGACACCATCGGCTCTGATACCACTTGTTAGGGGTACCAAGGGGTATTACATGTCTCCACATTGGTATAATATTGTCCACTTTGGGCTTTAAGCCCTCATGGTTTTGCATTTGGACATTCCCCAAAAGGCCTCATACCAATGGGACATTTCCTTGTTTATAAACCCATGTTCTTCCTCCTGTTTATCCTATGTGGGACTTTGTTTGCACCTCAATATGTTCTACTCATTCAAATATCTGAGTAGTTTTTGCATAAAAATCAATTCGATTAATGTGTTCAGAGATGCCAATCATCTGTTGATTATGTCATCAGATTCTCAACGGTCACAGTCATGCGGTCGAAAATCTTGACTGTTGGATATGAAGATCGAATGACTCATATTTTGAGTTGTATTTTAAAACTGCTTGGAGAAGTCAGAATACAAGCCGTCTGATTTATTCAATAGCTAAAATTATTTGATTATGGAACAACGTGCATATCTAAGTCATGTATATAATTAGTAAAAATTATCCAAATACCTTTTTGCTTGCAACCTTGAACATTGACAAGACATGAGTAAAATAAAATGTTATTATATTTCTCTTATTATATTTCTCCTAAATTGTCCTCGTGTTTTCCCCATTTTTCACTTATACAGAGGTATAGTGTCATATCCAGTGGCGGATCGAGAAATTTTCCTTAGTGGGGACAAGAAAATAGTCAATAATATTTTCATAGAAGAAAAATATCTTAAACTTTTAAAACATATATAATTTCATGACAAAAAACTCAAAATCCTGGTATTTGGTGTGTTTTGTGTCACTTTATGTGTTTCGTGTTAGTGGAGTGGTAAAAATTAGAAGAGTAAAGGGATAAAATTAGTATCAATTTATTCTTTTTTTTATCTCTTATAACTTTCTATATTCATTTCAAAATAATTGTCTTATTGGGGCAATACCTATTTTTTAAAGGGGCTAAAAAAAGTATTAAGTATGTTCAAATAAAAAACATTACCTTGTGGGGGCAATTAAATTTTTTTGATAAGCGAAAAATTTTATTAACAGGGAGTACAAGGGATACTCTAACCCAATATAGAGGTATCTTTACATGTCCCTAAAATTACTTGTGGGACTTTAGACACCCCACAGGATTTATGCACCAGTCAGAATAAATCAAATCTAAATTTCTGCCCACCTTAGAAATGAACCATCCCCAAGAGATTATCTTCACTTGTGAAACGATGGCAGTATGCTCTGCTATAGCTCCCTGAAAAACAATTTGATTGCGTAGCGACCAAAGGCTCGACACTACCGCGCTCCATATAAGATATCTGACCTTTCTCAACCGCTTCCCTTTGAGCAAAGAACCATGCTGCATGAAATTGAGTATATTGTTGCTATGCCAGACACCCTCCAAACCGATCCAAGCATAGATGGATTGCCATCCATCATATGAAAATGTGCAGGAAAACAGTAAATGGCTTACAGTTTCAGCATTGCCAAAACAAAACACACAGCTATCACCTTGTGCTGCAGATAATATCCCACGCTGTGACAGTGCCCATCTAGTTGGAAGACGCTCCAGTAGTGTACGCCAAATGAAGATGGCGACCTTTGAAGGAATGGTTGTCCTCCAAAGACCCCTTAGACAAGTTTTGGTCGACCTCCACGTTGTAATCTTGTGATAATAAATACAGATAAGCTGACTTAACTGAAAACAGTTGTGATGAATGAAGATTCCATACCCATTTATCCTCTCATCCTTTGTTGGTGCTACCTCAGATAACAGCAATTGAAGTTCAGTCAAGTCTTCCACTTCCTAATCGAAGAGTTCCCTACTCCATATCCAATTCCACCGCCATCGCCCTTTGTTGCGGCTCAGGTAAGTGCACCTGATTGTAACACGTAATAATAGTGGAGTATATTTAAGACTCCGAATGTTGAACTCACAGGGAATGCGCGATACCAATGTAGTAAAGATTCTATATTATTTAGGCTAACGAAGGTTGTGAATAGAGAATTGCAAGAGTTGTCACTTAAATAAAATAGTAATTCAAATGATGTGCAAGAACAAGTTAAGATTATTATGGAAGGCCTAGGAGAACCGGGTTTACCAATACTTAGCTCCTAAATTTTCTAATTAATTATTATGAGATCTATTTCCCGATTGAAAGCTAATCATTCACTCTAAAATTACTAACACCGTTTGATCATGCAATGTCAATAGTCTTCTTCCTAATAACTACCCAGTTTGATCATGCAAGGCAATTAAAGGATAGAGCATTAAGCAACGGTGAGTTTGTTAATCTAATAACTGATAGAAACAAGCAATTATCCTTGATCCAGCATAAAATGTGAGTTCTTTTATTCCTAGAGATCTGTTAACTAACTGTGGTACGACCGCCGCCAATTAAGTCAACTAGTTAAAGGTTGACCAGGCCTTATAGGATTAAGCATGCTAGAGATAAAACAATAAATCAAAATAATAGAAACTCATAAAATTAATTAAATAAATATCAAAAACATAGTAAAAGATCCCTCATCACCCCTAGTGATAGATTTAGCTACTCATGTCAAATGATAATAACATAAACTCATACATAAAGCCATATAAACAGGGACACCCTTTTAGTATGACGATGGTCCTTAAGCACGTTCTTCGCGTCCTCACGAGCTCTGGCAGCAAAAACAGGATTGGCAAGAAGCTCCAAGGAATCAAAGGTTAATGGAAAAACAAGGGATTTTGTGAGAAACTCTAAAAAAGGGGGCTGAGAATTAGAAATTCATCAAAAGGTCCTACGAGTAGGCTAAGACTACCTATTTATAGGTTGGGGTGCGAATAAGGTCATCTGGCTTCAAATCTGCATGTTCTGGGCTGAGGTACGGCCGTACTGAACTTATACGCGGCCGTACCGGACTTTGTTTGCGACGTTGGCCCGTACTTGTGCACTCTGCACTCCCTGACAACACTTATGTACGACCGTACTTCCTTTGGTACAGTTGTACTGGACTTTTTCTTCAGCGCTAAGCTGTACTGACCAAAGGGGTATGCCCCTACCGTTTCTCTTGCATAGTTACGGTCGTACTGACTGACTGTCAGGCTATACCTCTTGTCTAGAATTGCCAAAAATCTCTAAAACTTGCAAATTTTTGATCCAATCTCGCATATTTTGCTCTGAGTTATATCTTTATGATATTTCTGCAAAATGGGACATAAGTAAGCACTTTTATACTTTAAATAGCACAAAATGATATAATTAAGTAGTAAAAATGTCCAAAAAAGTAGACAATTTGGTGTTTAACACCCTTCCTCCCACAATCCAGATTCCTCCATTGTTGCATCCTTCACAGCGGCTATGTCATATAATCTAGGAAAACGCACCTTAAAAGCAAAGGAACTAACCCATTTATCCTCCCAGAATCTCGCTTTGTCACTTTTGCCCAGCCTAATATTAATTTCATCATTAAACCATGTGGTATTGGAGGAAATGATATCCCTCCACCATATTGAATTGTGTCTCCCTGCAAAAAATCCCTCCACCAGTCCATTAGACAAAGAGCCATATTTATGAGTGAGAAGTTTGTCCAAGATTGCACCATCGTCATTAAGGAATCGCCATTTCCATTTAGATAGAAGGCCACAATTGAACACTTCAAGGTTTTTCACACCCAAATTGTAACACCCCGCTTAATTTAATTATTTAGCCTTATTAATTTAAACCTCATTATGTTTAAATTGATTGATAATTTAAATGTTTTGGGGTGTGATCAGTAAGTTAATGGGGTGTGAATAGAATGGCATGATGGGAATTGGAAAGAAAAAGAGGAACATATTAGTAAGCTTGCATTGGGAAATAAGGGTAAAAAGGACCACACAATTTGATTCTCTCATTTTTCCCCTTTCTTCCCTCTTCCTTCGGCAGCTCTCTCACTCTCCCTCCCTCTTAATTTCGTTTTGCCGCTGCTCAAAGGGGAGAAAGAAGGAAACCTAGGGTTTCATGAAAAATTGAAGGAGAAAAGAGAGAAATTAGAGTGATCATCCTTTTCCTTGCTTTGTGAAGAAGAAGGCTGAGCTAGGGATTCATATTTGAAGAGAGATTTGAGTTGGTTTCAAGTGGGAGAAGAAGGAGAACGAGTTTGGAGAAGAAGAAGAGGAAGGAGATCAAAGCTTCACACTACTTAGACCAAGTTCTTGGTGATTGTGAGTTCTTCTTCCCTTAGGTGATGGACAACCATAAGACCCCCATTAGGGCTTTCTTTTCCCTTTTAGTTTGTATGATTGCTTTGACTTCTAATTTGGGGTTGATAGAAATCATGAGAAATGGAAATGGGTTTGATATATGTTGTTCATATGTTGAATGAGTTTTGTGACATGTAAAATCATATGTTTGTTTGTGATTTGTTGTTAAATGAGTTGTTCTTCCAATTTTCAAGTTTTGATCCTTTATTTTGAGCTTTAATTTCATTGGAATTGGTTTGGAATGAGGAGAAATTGGGATTGGAAAGTGGAAGAAGCAGAAAAATGCATTTTATGCATAATTCTGCAGACGCACGCGTGACGCGCCCCATAGGCGCGCGCGGTGCGCAGAGAAACAAAGAGAAATTGAAGAAATGCGCATAACGCGCAACCAGGCGCGCACGAGAACAGGTCCAGAAGGCGCGGGAATACGAGTGACGCGCGCACGGAGGCGCAGGCAAAAGCAAATTGCTGTAATACACGCAACACGCGCCAGAACGCGCTGGAGCGTGCCCTGTTGTGCAGTTTTGTGATTTTTCACTTCCAAGAGGCTTTTAAAGCTAGGAATACTTGATTTTAGTGTTCTACACCCTATGGGACTAAAGGGATATCATAGGAATCCCTTAGAAACATCATTTCAACTTGAGTTTGATTTGAACGCTAAAAGATACGGTACTAAAACTATTGAATTATAATGGTTCTAGTAAGATAGTCATATAGAGCGGTGTGCCACTGTAAGATAACGATACGTCCCGACTGTTACAAATACGTTTGTATAGAGTGGTGTATCACTGCTATCCAACGATACGCCCCGGCTATTATGAAAGAGTTATGAATGTAGAGCGGTTGTACCACTGTGATCTAGCAACACATCCCGGCTGTTACAATGACGGCTGTACTGAGCGATTGTACCACTGCTATCAAACGATATGTCCCGGCTGTTACAAATGATCCTTGTTAAATAGAATTGTCATATTTGTTAATAACGTTTGTGAATGAATATTTTTATTGATTGTGGCTAGTGTTGGTGAGGTGTCTATGAAGGACTCACTGAGATTTTATAATCTCACCCTTTCCTCTATTGTTTTTCAGACAAACAGGTACCTAAGGAGGATTAGACGATACTGCGGGCCTAGTTCTTTTAGTTGCTCTTATATTGAAGATGTAACTTGACTTCTTTTGTTATAAAGAACAAAGATTAGTCTTGTATTTTGTATTACCAAGCTTTGTACTTGGAAAAAGTTGTAATTCTAACTTTTAGATTTATGACTAAGTTTAAAGCTTAGACTTGTAATTTGTTAAACAAGTTTTAAATTTTCATTAATTCTTGTACTTTAATGTAAATTGTCATGCTTTCAATTAAACTTGAAGTATGGGCGTTACACAAACCACGCAGCTCTTTGGTTGGCATGCCTTATCCCAACTCAGCCAACATATTTTCTAGTTCTCGCTGAAACCACCCCACAAGAACTTCCTTTGAATACTAATGAAAGAGTGCAGTACCTTCTTAAGTGCCTTGAAAAACGAGAAAAAGTATATCGACAGACTAGCTAAGACTGAGTTGATCAAAGTAACCTGATTGCCAATAGATAAATGTGACCTTTTCCACGAAGATAACCTTTTTTTTATTAGTTTCTCCATCGGCTTCCATGTAGAACTTTTCCTTGGATCAGCCCCTACAGGAACTCCAAGAAACTTGGATGGTAAATTGCCCACAGAGCACGCAAGAAAATGTGCAGCAGCTTTCATGAAGTATGCATATGTGTTAATACCAAAGAGATTACTTTTAGCAAAGTTCACACGAAGACCTGACACAAGTTTAAATCCTCTAAGAATAGCTTTAAGGCTCCATAAATTTTCCCAATACGGTTCACATATAAGAATTGTGTCATCGGCGTACTGTAGAATTGGAAATATCCTGAAAGACCTTGTGTTCTTTCAGATGCCCCAACTCCACCGCCTTACTAACCAAGCCTGTCAAACCTTCAGCCACAGTTAAGAACAAAAAAGGTGCTAAAGGATCGCCTTATCTTAACCCTCTAGACCCCTATAAGTCCTCTATGGGACTCCCATTCACTAGTACGGACATCGAACTGGATCCGATAGAAGCTTTTATCCATCTCCACCAATTATAGCAGAATCCCATCCGAGTTAACATCTACTCTATATATGACAAGTCCATTGAGTTGTATGCCTTCTCAAAGTCCACTTTATGGAGAAGACACTTCTCTTTTCTTCTTTTTACCACATCTAAAATTTCATTTGCAACCAGAACCCTGTCAAGGATGTGTCTGTAAGGCAAAAAAGTTGTTTCACATGGTGAAATGATTTTGCTCAGCACTCCATTTAGTCTATTTGCCAGTACTTTGGCAATAATCTTATATAGACAACCTATGAGGGATATTGGTATGTACTCCTGTAGCGATTGAGGATGCTCTGATTTAGGGATAAGTGCAAGAAACGAAGCAGAAATGGCCTTTGGTAACATAACATTCATCTGAAATTCAAGCACAAATGCCAGAAGATCCTCTTTTAATAGATCCCAACACTCTTTAGTGAAGCAAAAAATTAAACCCATCTGGACCTGGGCTTTTATTACCGTTGCAACTCCAAATTGTCTCTATAAGTTCATCAATAGTGATCGGTGTAGTGAGCAATTGATTCTCTTCCTCTGTAACCTGATTGAAAATCAAACCATCTAATGTAGGCCTCCTAAATTCTTGTTTAACTGAAAATTGATCTGCAAAAAATCTCTTTACCTTCCCTTTCACTTCTGCAACACTTTCGAGCCACGAATCACTAGCCTTTAATGCAATGATCTGATTTTTCCTACGGCTTCCTTTCAAAAATATGTGAAAATATCGTGTATTTGCATCACCTTCCGACACCCATTTTGGCCTTGACTTTTGCATTAACAAACTTTCCTTTTGGTGTACTTGCTGCCAAAACCGAGTAGTTAGCATTTTCCTTTGATCAGCACTGATATCCCCACCATTAACCGCAATATTTTCCAAAGCGTTGAGCTTTTCCACTATGTTCTCAATATTCAGGTCAACCACTCCAAAGACCTCCTTATTCCATTCCCGTAACTTAGATTTCAGCATTTTAAATTTCTCCTTTAGTACATAACCTCTCCACCCCTCCACTTGATGAGTGTTCCAGCAGTTGTACATAAATGATTTAAAATCTTTGTGTTAAAACCAGCAATTATTAAAACGAAATGGCTTGGGACCCCAACCTTGATCTCCACTTTTTAGCCACACCGGGCAGTGATCAGACAAGTCTCTATTTCCAATCCATTGGGCAACTATCCCCCACTCAGAAATTGTACCTTCAGATAGGAGAAATCTGTCAAGTCTTCTCATCGAATTTCCATCAGAACCATACCATGTAAATTTCTTCCCAAGCACCGGCACCTCTACAACATTCATATTATCAACAAATTGCTTAAACTCCATAATCTCTCCTTAGTTAACCTGGTTGTTTCTCCCACATCTTTCTTTTTTATATAACACTGCATTGAAATCTCCTGCAATACACCATTCTCCCTCAACAAAGCCCCTTTTCGACATGTACTAATCATTCCATAGCTTTCGTTTACCTTCCAGAGAGCATGGAGAATACACATTTACTAAGTAGAAAGGCTTCCCTGAATTGCCATCAGTAAAACAGAGACCCAAAAAACCATCCCCAGAAAATTGGAAATTTACACTAAACAGATCATCCTTCCACAATGAGATTAAACCTCCAGAGTACCCATTAGAATCCTTGGATAACCAATCAACGTGTTGCCCTCCCCGTAAAGTCTCGATAAATTTCTGATCAATCGAAATGCCTTTTGTTTCCTGTAAAAAGCAAACATCGAAGTTACTTGTAGTTAACAGAGACTGGATCCTCCTCCTTTTTGCACGGTCCCTAAGCCCCCTTGTGTTGAATGTGATAATCTTCATTGTTGTCTTCTCTATGCCTCCCTCGGGCTTGTCGTTGCTTGGTCCCTAGATTCCATCACCTGGACTTGGGCGATATATACTTCATTTTTCTCCTGTCCAGATAACCCCATGATTTTCACCTCTTCCCAAATTTTCTCAGCCTTCGATGTTTCATATTTCTGCCGAAGTTTCTCATTGCCTCATTGGAAATCCGAAGTAGAGATTGATTCACAACAGATCACTACCCCTGCAGAGAAATTTGAGTCATTAGAATCGCCAAATTTTGACATTGTTGTTTTACTTCTCAAACGTTTTTGGCGAGATGTTATGAAAGCATTTCGAGTCACCCCGCATCGACTACCAGCTGGAGACACCTGCGGATTTGAGAACCCATTGGGTTGGGAACCTTGCTGGGCGAGATCTCCCCTAGGCCCCTCTGATAAGTCATTTGCCTCTGGCCCATTGTTAAAATTTTGGGAGCCAATGATTTCTTCATGTTCCGGATTACTTTTTTCCAACACAGAAGAATTGTTGCACTCCGCTGGGCTACTTGTAGGCCCCGAATTCTTATCTTCATTTGATATCACTAGGCCCATTTTGTTTATTTGGTCATTGCAAATAATTGGGCCCACCGTAGAAACCCCCTCTTGATTCTCCAGGTCCACCAAATGAAGCCTTTTGGTGTTTCTATCATTTGACCCCTCATTTACCACGACCAATTCTAAATCATTTGCATTAATTCTATCATCACCCCATGATTCGTATGTGCAGTGTATATGGCCTCCCCCATTATTGTTCACTAATAAATTCTTTCCATTACCTTCGTTGTTTTCTACACCCATAACCTCGTCATCAACTACTTCATAATTACAATGTTCAAAGACATCATCATCCTCAACAAACTCTCCATCTTCTATCTCTGCTGGAATACTATGCTCACTACTACCGGAATCATCATCAGAATCATCTTCCGGCATAGTTACAACAGTCAGTGTAAGCCACTGCATTGGTCCATACCAATCTTCCAATATTTTTATAGAGAACACATTCTCATTTTTCTTGACGTTTACCACCCGATTTACTATATCATGCACCTTTGTATGATACATAATTCTTTCCACATCCATGGTTCGTTTCTTCCTTGTATTTTCATCTACATCCACAAATACACCAAAGGACGAAACTGAAAATTCGAAGAACTGCATTGTCCAGGCATGCACTGGGATGCCGTAGCAGCAAATCCAAGTTAATCTCTCATTATCAAGCTCCCTTGGGCTCCATGGTCTTATTTCTTCAAACCATTAGAACAACCACTCCTTTCCCTCCTTGACTAGTGTTTGCACCTCACCATCTTCATCTGATTCCAAAAGCACGAGATTGGATCCCAACGATGTGGCTTTGATCGTAAAGTAACCTTGCCTGTGAATCTCCTCCTGGAGCAATACGGTGTGCCTGGGTTACAAACTTTTCCAACGCATGCGTGCTCGAGCCTTCTAAATTGTTCTCTTTCAATTTTAAATTCTAGATTCGCTTGTACTTCCTTCCTCACATATTGTTTCCTCCTTGCTCTTCTAGTTGTATTTCCTGATATGCCTTCTCTAACAGCATTAGCATATGATTTCCCCGTCCTGTTCTGAGCCTTCTATTGATCAACATTTTGGACTTTCACACGTGAAAATCTTGATTTCCTCTGAGTGAATTGTTGATTGTTGCGTTGTACGTGTACATTCATCGATTCTGTTGGGATCTGCCTTCCTGCTGTCTTTGGTACCACTTCATACTTTTTACTGTGGTCAAAATGAGGGATGTTAACATGAATTTTGCTGCTACCAATGATGATGTTGTCCAGTTTGACAGCGAAAAAAATCTGAGTCTCTGACGTTCGTGAATGTTGCAAAATCGAATCTTCTCCCTCACTTGTCTCTCTTGGTTGGAATGGTCGCTTCTAATATATTGTCGTATTTCTAGAAAACCTGCAACATCTCCTTGGCTCCGAAGTCATCCAGGATATTTGTGAAAAAATAAGAAACTTGAATCCTGTTGTGTGCTTGTCTTCCTACGTTCGACGTTGCAATGTCCATTTTCCTTCCTCTCCATTGCAATTTTTCTTCATGTTGTTTCCTCTTCTTGTTCACTACCTCTATCCACTCCATTTGGGATTATTGAATATTTGCGTGGTTGGGGGCAATTACTATTTGATTAAATCCTACTCTAACCAGTGGCGTACGTACGTTAAAGTGAGTGTGTGCAAATGCACTACCTTATTTTAAAAAAATTACAAGTAAAATCTTATATCTTATATTTTTTATATTTGATTCCCTCTATTTTTGTATTTTTGAATTCATTGACCCAGTTTTTATATTTTGTCCCTACCGACTGTCATGAGTACGCCACTAACTCTAACAATCTAACACAACTCACGCTTAGTTTGGGTTGGAATGAAAACAATTATGCAAGCCCATTTATAGAACTGATGCTTAGCAAGTGTTCAAGTGGTAACCTTCAGAGATCAAATCTCTTGTAATTAGAGACGAACAGAGAAGATGGCAATGACAGAAAGATGAGCTCATCCACACAGAAGACGGCGGTGATGCACCTGCAAACACTCCAACGTTCAAGTCTATATATGCTTGAATAGTGGGTGAAAGTTTGGGTGAGAGGTTTTAAACGAGAACACCTAGCTACTTGAATTTGAGTCTACGAGGCTCCTCAAGCTTCATATGGTGATCAGATCAATAAATAAATCAGGCCGAATAATGTTAACCCATAGTGGGCCGTCTAGTTACCTTATTTGGGGGCCATGTTTCCCACATCCCACACATTTTCCCCACACTCCACATTTATGCCATTTGACCAAAATACCCCTAAAAAATACCAAAACTCCAACCATCCCTAACAAATTCATGCATCTCCCATAAATATGAGTTTACAGTAAGAACAAAATTTTTCTTTACTGTAAATACGAATTTACGGTATGCATATTTTGAAAAATGTATACCGCAAATTTGTATTTACGGTAAATTTTTTTTGTGTAAACAAATAACATACTGTAAATTAACAATTTACGGTATGCATTTTTTTTTAAAAATCGGGTACCGTAAATTACCAATTTATTACCAATTTATGGCACACAAGTCTTAAAAGTATGTACCGTAAATTATAAATTTATGAAACACAAAATTTAATAAAATTATATACTGTAAATTGGTAATTTATGGTATGCATGTTGAAAAACTATATACCGTAAATTTGAATTTACGGTACATAATTTTTAAACACTGGGTATCGTAAATTTAAATTTATGGTACGTAGTTTTTCATACTGCATACTGTAAACTTAGCGGTACCCATTGTTAATTTAAAAACACACGTACCGTAAATTCAATATTTACGGTTACGGTACGCGTGTTTCAAAGAAAAAAGATACCATAAATATAGATTTACAGTATGTATTTTTCTAAAATGCATATTGTAAATCCATATTTACGGTAACGACAAACGAAATTAAATATAAGACGGAAAGGAAGTTTTAGTGAATTTCAATAAGGATATTTTAAGGATCCGGATGTTTAGTATACAACAACTGGGTTTTAGACATCCGGATTCTTGAGTCCGGACACCTCCGGATTCAAGAATCCGGAAGTTGCCTTTACAACATGTTTTCAAATTTGCACATAATTCAAAATCTGACTACTTTAATGGACTAAACAACATCATTAAACTTAAGCACAAGGCAAATACAATTAAAACACAAATTGAACCATAAACATAGAGATCCAATATATAAATATTCAATCTACTGCTACATGTTTTGCAGATGAAATAAAAATAGATGTCCAATGTTGCATGCGACTAAGATATAGCGCCTCCCAATCCCTAGCACAATCGCTCCTAAACCTTTTCCATTGAACATCCGGCTGAGGTATTGGAGCATCATGCTTTAAATAGACCTGAAAACATGTCATTTTGAAACCAATTAAACAAAGTCAAAAAAATATGTAAAGATTACAAAAAATAAAGAGTCAACACAACTATTGTACCTGTACAAAGTGTTTCATTCTATGCAGAAATCCAATGTAGAGGACGCGCTGAGTTTGGTGGTCCGTGCCTGAGAGGAAAAATTGTGGTACTTCCCCTTGGGTCTAAACATATCAGAACCACCTTATATTTGTTAGCAATCACATATCCTGCATCTGGCATGGTCATCCATTTGTCTTTTTTGGCAACCTGATCAACCCTGTCAACATATAGTGATTGCCTTAGTGCCTCAACATGGTCTTTGCCACAAAGAACTCCAACATAGTCGTCCCGGTTTCTCTCAACCTCTCTAATCAAATCCTGTCGGATTAAGGGCCACAAAGAACTCCAACATAGTCGTCCCGATTTCTTTCATTCTGAATGGACATTGACATTTTCTAGTGCCAGTAGCCTTCACTCCCGTAGTCTTGTAAGGTTTATACTTGCCACTTTTCTCGCAACCCAACATCACAAAAGTCTTTTTGCTTGACTGCCCATTGTCTGATCTTAAAATAATAACCACACACCAAACAAATTTTCCAACATCTCGTGCCCACGCCAATAGGTCATCCCGCGTAGCAAAAACCTGAAACGACAACATGTATCATTCACCAACTCATCCAACAAATCTTAACAAAACTGATCAATAAAATAAGTACCTGAGTAGTAGTGAATGCACTAGTACAATCCATGGAAACGACCTCTGGAACATAAGGAACAATGGACACTATGGTGTCGGGAAAGTTGTCTTCCATTGAAACTACACTAAAAAAGACAAGTCAAAACTCTAACAGACACAGAGTCCGGATTCTAATGTCCGAAGCCTTTCAGATACTTAAATCCGGACGATTTTATACCTCCAGACTTTAGAATCCGGATCCCTCCAGACATTAGAATCCGGACTTGGGAAATAAAGAAAGTAAAAAAAAAAAGTCCAGATTCTTATATCCGGAGTGCTCCGGTAATAAGAATCCAGATTCTCTACGATTTCATAAAAAAAAAAAAGAGCCCAACGCATCTCAGATTGGCGGCAATGTGGAGGAGCTATGGCGAACGAATGCACTAGGGATGGCTACGACCTCCAAGGTGAGCAAAAAACCTTCAAAAAGTGAGAGAGATTGGGAGAGGGAGGTGGCGGAGAAAGTGAGGGAACGAGAGGGAGATGATTTTGGGGAGGTGATACTTATTTTGTGTTTTTTATTAAGGATAAAATTGGATTTTCATAAATATGGGAGGTGGAGAAATTAAGTGGGGGAGGTGGGGAAATAAAAAGCCTAATGAAAGTCCAACAGAATGGCCTTCCTGAAATAGCAGTCGTCAATAGTCATCTATTCTTTTTGTGATTTAGAAGAGTCATATATTCTATTCATCGTGGTATCAACAAAAAAAACAAGAACGTGATAAAAAAAGTGAAACCGAAAAGAGTGGTAAAAGCGCAAAAGGGAGGTTATTATTGGGATATTATTTGTTGGTTAGTTTTTATTTTTTTTAACAAGTATTTGTTGGTTAGTTGGATCTTACTCTTTTAGGATTTATTTATATTATTTATATTTAACCTCTAAATCCCAACAATGTAGCATATAAACTAGAGAGTGGTTGCTGAGATGAGAACATTCTTATTTATCGATTATAAAAAAATAAAAAAAAGAACACTCTTATTTATCTGCTAATATAAAAAATAGGACCTAATTTATCTCTAAAAACTAAACCTTACGTCAGCAACAAGGTTTGTTTCAAACTAGCTACTACATTTTCTCTATCATTCTGCCGCCTAACATTTCGCTCCTCAAACTAACTGCTGATTGATCTCCTCACTCCCTCCTACCCTAATTAATTGCTCACAAACAACACTATAAATACCACTCACCATCATCATTCTCAAAATTAGCAAACTTTTTTTTTTTTTTTACTACTATCTAATCTCTTGCAAAATTCTACTATTCTGTCTTGAACTTCGCTAGCCAATTTGTTTGCTTGAAAAATTTTCCCCAATTCAATTTCTCTAGTTTTTTTTTCTCGCTTTGTTTTCAGTTCTGTTACTTTTGAATGGGTAATTAACAGGACTATGGATACCAATACAGTTCAAGAGCCACAATATCAAACTATGTATAACCTAACATTTGATGAGGTTGAGAGCCAATTGGGAAACACAGGGAAGTCTCACCATAATATGAATTTGGATGAGCTTCTTAAAAATGTTATCTCAGCTGAAAGTGGCCAAATTGTGCAAAACCCTTCACCTGATAATAATCATAATTCATTTCTTCTAGGCAACACTAGTAGTAGTAGTAGTAGTAATTTCAATGGGACATTGTTGAGTAGTAATAAAACCATTAATGAAGTGTGGATGGAAATTAACAACCAAAAACATGTAACTGCCTCAGTTGATACCACCAACTTGCAACAATCAATTTTGGGAGAAACAACCTTGCAAGATTTTCTAGCTCGTGCCGGCGGCGCGGTTCACATAGGAAACAACAACAACCAGGATCATGTTGGTGTTATTGGCGACCCAACTCAACGGTACTCGAACCCGTACCGCGCACCAGAGAGTACCGCGAACCTGGTAACTATGCCTCAACCCTTAATGGCAATGGATTCAATGGTGATGGCTTCACAGCCAGAAAATTGGTTTCCATTGCAAATGCCAATGCCAATGGTGTGTCCAGATTTCCACCAACAGCAACATCAGGAGCAGAAGATAATTGGATTATGTCCAGATTTTAAATCAGTTTATGAGAACAAATTTATGGAAATTGGTTACTCGGAAAATTCAATGGCCATGTCAATGCCATTGCCAATGGTAGGAGCAACAATGTCGACATCAGATTCCAAGGGAGGAGTTGCTGGTGCTGTTGGAAGGAAGCAGAGGTATTCAGATGAGATGCTGGAAAAGTCTATTGAGAGGAAGCAGAAGAGAATGGCAAAGAACCGCGAATCCGCTGCAAGATCGAGGGCAAAGAAGCAGGTTAGTAAGTTGTGCTAATTAAGGCAGGTAGTAGCTATTTTTAAAGACTAAGGAATCCGGTTATCTTCTTCTTCATACAATGGAAATTTATCATTCTTCTTTATGTGATGCTTCAAGGAACACCTAAATAAGTTACAGAGGGACAAAATTTGCTTGGAGAAAACAAATAGATGGCTCAAAAAGCGGAAGGTACACTCAGCAAAACCATTTCAAAAGGAAAATATTTTGTTATGTGTTTGTGTTGTCTTGATCCTGATTTATGCATGGCTGCATAGTACTATTCTTAATGCATGATTGTATGTATGAATGAAGAGGATGCATGTGGCACTGAGAATCTGAGCTATTTATGTATGCGTAACACATGATTTTTGTGAAGGCATTTTTTCCCATTTATGTGATGGGATGAAACTGCAGTTCAAATTTGGATGTACAAAAGAAAAATGAAAGAAAAACACATTATATAACATGTATGGAAGAGATGTGTTCTGCACTACTTTAGAATAAGGATGTGTCAAATTAAAAATCAGAGTTTATTGTAAACACTAAGTCTCTGGCCACTTGCACACTAGAAAGGAACATATAGCCAATTGGGAAAAAAAGTGTTGCCAGAGACAAAAAATGTTGTAATGCAAATATGGTGCTAGTTGACTGGCTTCTTTGTAGAAAGAAACAAATCAATGAGGCAGGCACGTGACGGATCCTGATCCTCTCTTACAAACACTTCTCTACAACTTGTGCAGCAATCCTATCTCTTCTTATCTCTTTCTCAATTTTTTTCTCTTTCATCATTAACTACTCATCATCCCATTATCTTCTCTCTCCTCTTGCACTTGTTTTTAGCACGCGAAAGGTGCAACGTAGGAGAGAATCCAAACACTTGCTGAACAAGTAACAATTAACGAATCCTTGAATGTGATGCGCGTATTGCACTTTAAACAGATTTGAAGGTGGTATTTATAGTGTTGTATATGTATTGATTTTTGTAAATTTTTAAGTTTATGATTAAAAAGAATAATGTGATGGCAAAAGTATACAAAATTGAAATTAAACAGGATGAATTATTTTAATTTTTTTTTTGTGTTTTAAATATTCCGTTATAATAGAATATATTGCTTTGTAACAAAAAAAGAATACATTGCTAGCATGGGATAAATTAAAATGAATTCAGTACATATATGTTTGAATGTTGTTCTTCATGTACTTTTTGTCTTCACTGCACTGTTGTTTCTTGTATCTTGTGTTTTTTAGGTTGTGTTTATCCTTAAGCTTGAATGAGGATCGGTTCTTCATGAGAGGATTATTTCATGTGTTTCTTTGAATGACATTTTGCTTGTGTCCCTTTCGAAGAATGTTTGTATAGTGAAGCCAACTCAATGTAATGTTGGAGAATGACATGATATGAGTATTTGATTTTGCTTACTATTGTCGTCAGCAAAAAACCATGCTTTGAATGATCCTTTGGTCGAAGTATGTAATGATCAAACAGCAATTAATATAGAATTTAAATATTCAAACAAATATTTGGTGTTTGAAAATTTTATTTATTTAATCTTACTTAACTGCTTTTTTTTTGTTACAATACTTAACTGGTTCGATCTAATTGAGAAGATGTGTAGTCAATAATTTATCATTTTTTAAAGTTTTTGGTACATTAGATATGATATTAATTACAATTAGGGGTAAATATGTTGACGCACTTATATGAAATAAGAAAAAAGGCACAAATTGCATATTAGATGGACTACTTTAAATTTCTAATTTAACATTATACTTTATTTTTAATTGTTTTATTGGTTTATTTTGGTAATTTTAGTTGAGTTTTTTATTGATTATTTTATTGAGTATTTTTTCGTTGAATTATTTTAAACCAATTGAATTGTCATAATTAGTTATTTGGTGTGTAATTTTTATTGTTGATTCAAAAAATTGGGTGGATCATATTTGTATATTTTTATGGTATTTTAAGGTTTTTTTTTTTACGAAGTGGTACAATTTAAGGTAGTTTTTAAGGTATTTTAAGGTAGTTGTTATCTCTTAAATTTAAATGTGATTAAGACATTGTATTGCAATTATATGTATAAAATTAAGTTTATTTATATACTTTTTTTGTATCTAAATGCATGACTTAATTTTCTTTTAGTTTTTGTTTAAATTACTGTTCTAAAACAATGATGACTTAATGATAATAGTGATTTTGTGAATTGTTGTTTTAATCTATTGTTGAAATGTGGGAGTGGAAAAGAAAATGTGTGATAGTAAGAGAGAGATGGGCAAAGAAAATGTATGAAAAGAAATCCAGAATGGATCAGTACGTGTGTGATAGTCAGAATATTAGTGACGTGGCATAATTAGTATTACATGGTGCATAAAAATCAGTCATTTAAATTACTACTTTCGTAACTTACAAAAATTGTAACACAAAAAATTATAAATGTAAAAGAAAAATTGTAAATTACTTCAATAGTGTAAAACAGTTCTCTTTTTTTTTTTGTTGAGCCAACAGCTCTCTTGTTATCATCTCAATTATTTATGTTATTGTTGTATTTCATTTTAATTATATGTAGTGAACAATAGTACCTCTAATAACAGTGGGTTGAGGTGGACCAAGTTTTTCTGATATAACTTTTCATCATTCTTCTTAATTTGATATAATTTGTATTTTTCAAAAGTTTTATAGAAGTATATAATTATTCTTTTTTTTTGACGGAAAAGTATATAATTATTCTTTCTTAGTAAAATATAATGTTATAATCTTTTACATTGATGAACTTTCTATTGAGATTCACCTATTTCATTATTGTGCTTTGATTTGTTGATGGACGTGAGCAGGGACCAAACTAAGATGGGACCTGGATTTGCTCCAGTAAAAAATGGTACAATTACTAAGTCAACAAATTTAGAACTATTGGATGAAAATTGGATGACCAAAGCCCTGTTTGGAGTGGTTTTTGGTTTTATGTTTTGAAAATTTTAAAAATCAAATCTAATTTCAGTTCTGAGTTTTGAATTTTAGTTCTGAGTTTTGAGTTTTAGTTTGTTTTTTTTTTTGTTTTTTGAGTCTAGCCACTATGACTTCACCCAATATAAAAAAAATATTGACACATAAAAATAATTAAAAATGACAATAAAACAATTAAAAATAATAAAAATACTTAAAAAATTAAAAAAATAATATAAATTTGGACAACAAAAATAAATATTATAAAATTGTAAAAATAATAAAAATGGTAATCATAAAGTAGTAGGACTAACCACGAGAACAACAATAATAATAAAAATAATTATTCAAACATAAACATAAATATAAATATAATTCCAACAATTCATACCATTAGAAAGATACAAGTCTTAACTGAAACAAAATATAAATATTCAAAATAAACATAAATATAAATATCCATCACACACACGTCTTAATCTAAACATAAACATAAATATTCTGTCTTAATCCAAACACAAACATAAATTTTTAGAGATTGAGGACAATATCTTTCTTCCGCTCATCTAATAATGCCAAAAACACATCCCTCCATAGAGGGTCTTTTTTCACCATCTTTACTGCCTTTGTAAAAGGAGCAGCACCAATGCCTTCAAGTTTGTCAAGGATGCTCAAACAAGTCATCAATTTCTTATTTGCTTCATTGTCTTGTCCATCTACTTCCCCCGTAGCATTAAAAGATGACCCTACAACCTGGCTGGTGCTCATCTTCTCCAAAATATCAGCTTTTCTTTTGGAACTTTCTCCCATAATTGTCAAAACATTCTGAGTTTGTGTTCTAAGTTTAACTTGTTGATGTTTGAAAATGAGTCATCTGATCACCATCCAACATATCTGATTTGATTATTACGGTGACTGCACTATTTTTTAACTACATCAAATTCAGGTTCACCAAGATGGTGTTAGCAGCCATTGGCTTAAGGCTCAAAACATTCTTGAAATATCCTTTCAAACATTTAAAAGTTATTTTTAAATTTAGTTTTTTTTTGGTTTCCCTATAATATAATTTCTAGCCCCTTGATTAAACAGAAAATTAGTATTTGGTCAAAAAATAAATTATCTTCCTTTATCCTGACAGTGAGTGTTTATTATTTATCAAATTAAATTTTATTAGCTTTATTATCATTATTGATTATATTTATATAAGAACATTTTAGGTAATTGCAAGATTGATGTGTTTGTTTTTAAAAATATAATAGTTAAACATAACATAAAATAATAATAATAATAATAAATACTGTTTTTAGAAAAATTAGGAGCTTGGAGAACAATGATAGAATACTATAATATATTTCTTGAATAGCTTATTTTATTTTTATTAGCTTGACTATGAAAAAACACAAATATATGGTAATATATATTATTTAGCCATCCAAAAATTCAGACCACAAACTTCCACTTTCTATTTACATAGATCAATTAATAGTGATGGAAAATGTAGACACGCGCGAATTTATCTTCATATAAAACGAATGCTTACAATTTGATGGTTTTATAAGAGCATCTTGGTGATGGCAATTGCTTATTTGAGATATTTTTGCTTAAAGCTTTATTTGGGTTTTTGAGAAAGGAAAGAAAAGAAGACAAAATTTACTTGATGAACGAGGTCATTGCATTTGACTAAACGAATCTCGGTTTTCACGCTTTCAGTTTTTTGCCTTCGCTAATTTTGGTTTATTACGTTGGAGATGTGCTGCAATTAAAGGTTAGCCATTAGCAAATCGGAGTTAAAATTTAGAACAAAACATTAACTATATAAGAACTAAAATGAAATTGATGAATTGTTAGACTATAATATGGTTTATTTTCAGCTACGTCGATTGAGATTTGTCTTCTAATGTTGTTGATATTAACATTATTTTTTTGGGTTTTTTTTATATTAATATTGATAAACCTACATTACTATATATATCAATGTTGTTCGTATTATTATTGCAGGAAGTAGATGAACAATTATTGTCAGCTACAACTCTCACTCCAAGATACCAACTACGGCGTACCAGCTCAACCACGGATTTGACTCCTCTAAAGTGAACAGGGGATAAAGTGAGAAAATTAAGGGTTATTATTTTAACAAATCCATGATTTGTTATGATGTATTTAAAATATCAACTATTGATTTATTCATCGATGATTGGTTTTGAAATCCCGTAAAATTTCGTTTATTGTTTGATTTCTTTTTTGTTTTATTTTAGCTAGTATACAATTTTTTGGCAAAACAATAATGTTTGCTTTTATGGTTTTGTTTTGTTTTTATAAAAGTAGCTCGTTTATGGAAAAGCGAAAGAAAACATGAGAAAGAAGAATACATAATAATAAATCATTCTTTTAGGCTATGTTTGGTAGCCAAGAAAGTGGGGGGAAAGAAAGTTTATTGATTACAGTGTAAAATTGCTGATGTGTCACACTATGATTAGACTATCACACTTACCCATGCACACTTTTTACATTTTCCAAAAAACTTTCCCTTTCCCCCACTTTCTTTCCCCTCATCCAAACATAGTGTTAAGGTTGATGCTATTAGCATGCATCATTTGTGTATCCTCGTGATGAATTTGTTTCCCCATAATTACTTCATATTGACATTTGGGCCCTTATTCTACATCTTCATTTCTTGGTCACAAATATACCTTCTTACTTTGGTGGATGATTTTAGTAGATATACATAGATTATTTTCATGAAAACAAAAGATGAAATCCGTAAACATCTCACTCAATTCATTTCCTTAAAAATCAATTTCATACAACTCTTAAATGTTTAAGATATGACATGGACCAAAATTTCCATGTCTGAATTCTTTTTTTTTTCCCTTCAAAGACATCCTTCACAAAAAATCTTGTATTAAGACACCCTAACAAAATGAGTTAGTTGAAAGGAAACTCCAACATGTTTCAAAATATTGTGGCTGTATCCCTCCTTTTTCATTCACAGGTTCCATTCAGCACGTGGACTTATATATACCATTTTGCATGTTGTCCACATGATTAATAGGATTCTTAGTCCTCTTCTTCGGTTCAAATCTTCCTTGCATAATAAACCTCCAACCTTATTGGTTGTTTAAGCTATACTACTACTTTGAAAGCCCACAAACTAAATTTTTGCATAAAGCCCAAAAATATGAAGTCGTGGAATTATATGCAGTTGGTCGCTTTTTATTATTTCAATCTGTTTTGTGTTTTGCTGCACTGTAGGAGTTTTTGTATTAGGTGGTATTATATTATGTATTAGTCAGCTTGATGGATGTTTATGTCTTTGTGTGTGGTTGAGTGTTGTACTCTTTTTCCTCTCTTGGTCTTTTTCCCACTGGGTTTTAGCTTTGAGAGGTTTTAATGAGACACTCCCTTCCCCGTAAACATGTATATTTGGGTTCGGAGTACCCCTTATACTTCTGGTAATAAAATTTTTTGCTTATCAAAAAAAAAAAAAAAGAATGAGTCAAGGGTTACATCCTTTATGATCTTGTATCTAGTGAACTAATTTTTATCTCTAGAAATATATGGTTTTCTATGAAAATTACTATCCCTTTTAACTATATATCCTCAAATTCTGATAAACAAACTACTACTCCCACCACTCTTATCCTTTTTTATGATCCTAATATTACTATTCTCACACAACAACAACCCTTAACCCAAATAATTGAATCTAATCCTTCACAAAACCAAACAACCTCACCTACACAACCTTTCCCCACGTGGCAGTCTGCGAGAATCATTTCCAAACCTAGGTATTTACAAAACTGTCACTGCAACCCATCGACAAGTTGTCCCAATCCTTCACCGGGTAACATAGTCATAGCATACCCCATTCCATCTTTTCTCTCTTATGATAATTGCTTCCTTACATATATACGAACATATTTGTTGTGTTGTTTCTGCCAACTCTGAGCCAAAATCCTTAATTTGCCCCAAGCATCTAAATTTGCTTGTTGGAGGAAGGCAATGGGTGATGATTTACATGCTTTGGTTCAAAACCATACCTTGTCTATACTATAGTTGATCTCCCTTAAGTATCATGCAAATGGTTCTATTGAAAGGTATAAAACATGTTTGGTTGCTAAGAGATACACGCAAATAAATGGATGATATAATTTTGATACTTTTTCTCCAGCTGCTAAACCAACCACTTGAGTTCTTTCTTTGGAAACCATGAAAGTTTTTTCCCCACGCATCTAAATTAGGAGGTTTTTCAGCTTCTAATCCCAATCAAGTTTGCAATCTCTAGAAGTCTTTATATGGACTAAAACAAGGAAGTAGACAGTGGTACTCTAAGTTGTCTACTACTGCATTAATCTCTCTTGGTTGTATTCAATCTATGGCTGACCACTCTTTGTTTGTGAAATCTGATGCCACTCGATCGTTTTATTTCTCTTCTTGTATGCATTGATGATATTGTTTTGGCAGGAAACAAGATAGCAGAAATCAGAGAGGTTGAATATCATGCATTAATACGTTTGACATGTGAAATCTAATGGCTCAAATATTGTACCATTGACTTCACAACATGCAGACATATTCGTTATACCGTTGCACTCTAGGTCTTATGCGATATACATAGTCCAACATGTGGGGGGTATTACCTAATAACTAAAGGAGTAAATGATTAGTTAGTTAGTTTTTTTTAAGGGGATGAGAGAAGGGGATATATTATTATTTCAGTGGCACTAATGACCATATTACAACTGTCCTTGACAGGATTTGAACCCTGTCTCTTGAGGTTATAAGGCCAAACTCCTACCATTGAGCTGGCATCCCATGGTAGAATCCTTGCATGGTAGAATCTCTTGAGCTGTCTGTATAAGCTATTTTCCCCTATACACAAAGAGACTGATCACTTGCATTGCATCGACTTGTTCAAATATGATCACGTTGTCAATGCTCATCGCACTACTAGAATCCTCCTCACATATGACATGTGATCAATTTTTGTGTACCAACTCCTGAGGTAATCTTTGTGTTTTGTTGGTTTTATTTGGTCGATTTGTTTATATAATTGTTGATATGGATAAAATCTTATTTCAAGGATTCACAATTTCGATTAAAAAAACTGTGAAAAATGGCAAAATGTTTTAAAGGAAGATGTTTTGAGAAGTGAAAACTGAGTCCTTAGGCAAATACATTTGGGACTAAGTCATTTGTCTTAAAATGGTTTGTCTTTTATTGTCATATTTTCGAGTGTGTTCGAAATTATGTAAGCAAGCTAAGGATTTCGACAAGTAAGGGGAATTTCGAGAATGAAGCGACAAGTGAAGATTTTGAGCATAGAGCGCCTTTGGGCACGCAAGTTATCGATTAGAATGTGTTTCCAATGCACTTCTTTTCGTTTCGTATTACTTTGGTAAATTTTCAGATAGTCTTTTGATAATCAATATTTTGAAGATTGTTTGTCTTCTACTTCGTTTATTTCATTTGTTTATTCTTTACAATTCATTTCAATCATCATTTGAATATCTTTCACGCACACTTCGCAATTCGCATCACTCCATCACACACCACATCATTCTCTGTAAAGAATCTAATTCTATGAGTCATTAAGCAAACGCTGTTTTTATTGAATTCAAATGAGCAGGATTTTCAACCTCAAAGTATATGCTGGAAGGGAATTATAACAAAGAAAGGAAGGGTATCAATGATAGAGACTAAGACTGGAAAATGCAGAGATGTCGAAAGGAAGAAGAACAGAATTAGGATAGGTGAAGAGATACTCGGAGAGAAATCAGAATTTCTTCGCACAATACACACCCTCCCCATTTTTCTTTCTCTCTCTCTTATGCACCTCACTCTCACACCCATCTTCCACGTGTTTCCTTATATTTCCTCCGTTTTCATATATAAGCAACAAAGCACTTTTTTGGTTCATTGAATAACTCATGTATTTGGTCCAAATACATGAGTTATTCAATGAACCAAAAAGGTGTTTTGTTGCTTATATTGAAAACGGAGGGAGTATTTCATTTTCGTTACAACTAATTTGCTATTGACTTGGCATTTCCTCTACTAGTATCATTACATTACCACTCCCATTTTTAATTGTTATTAACCATTTTTTTTTTAATTTTAGGTGGGCTAACCCGTCATTTTGGCCCGTTTTATGGCAGACTTAAGCAGACCAACCCGTCACTTTTTTAGGTCAAAATTCGTTTTTTTTGCTTTTTAATTTTTTTTTTTAACTTTTAAGGCGGGCCAACCCGCCAGCCCGTGGTAGTGCAAACTGAGCTCACTTTCTCAGCCCGCCACCAATTGGCGGGCCGGCCCGCTTTGCCATCCTTAGGCCTAAACTTAAAAGACTCTCTGAGACGTAAGTAGAGGAATTTGGAGAAAGACCCGCACAAATTTTGGCAATCCAGCATCACCCATTGGTTTACTTTTTTTTTTGTCTTAAAATCTAACCGGGCATTAAACCGGAGAGGGCCAGAATTCAGGGTTTTTGGGTCGGATTGGGGTCAAACCGGGGTCGAACCGGGTCTAATAAAATATTATTTTTTAAATATATATATACCAAATATATAATATATACACATAACATTTCAATTTATACACAAAATAATATGTCCTAGAACTAAAAAAAAGAAAGAAAAAGAAAAAAATAGAGAAAATAAAATAAAAAATATTAATAAATACATACTGACACTACTATATTATACACCTAAGTGGAGAGCTCAAGTTTGAAGGAAATAAAAAATGTTGAAGACTCGGTCTCAAATAATGCAAAAGCTGTCCTCTGTCACGAGATGCAAGAGCTGTCCCCTATCGCTATCACGTCATAGCCATATCACTCATGCATTAATGAAACTTTACAGCTGGTTTTTTCAAAACAACTAATATCAGAACAATATTCCATTTTATAAACTTGTTTATCCCGCTTGACAAAAAGATGGACTGGAATTCAAAAGAAGCCAACGTTTCTTAAGCACTAAAAATAATAAAGGCTATTTAATAAAAAAAATGATATACTCTAATAAAACCTACCCTCAAAAACCTACCCACACGTTTTTCCCTCTCCTTTGTTCTCTTCCCACGCCCGGTGACACCTCCTTGTCTAGATCTTCACTTCACTATCGCATTTGCCATCCTTTGGCACAACCACACGATGTCAGCGACACTCTCTACAACATGTGATGTTCCTTTTTCATGATAAAACACGGGGAAGGGAACCGATTGAATCTCTATCTCTCTCTTAGCATTCTCTGCATGTGAACGATAGAGAACGACGACGGAACCTGCAACAGATCTGAGGTCCCTCTCCCCTGATCCCTTCAGCGAGCACAGCATGAAGATCGGAGCAGATACTTCTTCTTCCTCGTCACTTCTTCCCTGTTTTGAGCTTCTGGACGTCGTTTTGTCCTTTTTTTTTAAAAAAAAAAAGGCCTGTTTTTTGAACCGGGCGGTTCCGCCCAAAACTCGGTTTTCACCGGTTTAACCCAGTTTTTCAATCCTATTGTCCGGTTTTGTGCCAGGCGGTTCTAGAGAGTGAGCTGGACCAGACTGGTGCCCGATTCCCGGTCTGACCGACCGGTCCGGTCCGGTTTTTGTTACCTTGGGTAGATTCATCAATCGTCATTAACTCTAATCTTCAGAAGGCACATGTAAAAAGATTAGGATGACATATTGGGCATTCATCATTCATAATATATCATCTATATGTTTCACGAACGCTTATAACATATACAGGCCAAGCATGCAAAACTCCCTTGTTGAAGCTCCGAATCCAAGACATATTCTCTTCACACTTTCCTTCCCTCTCGAAGTTGCACAAGAATGCTACTAGCTATTTTTTTTATGTAGACAATGAACAAGAACCCGTTAAGAAAGAGAATAAACATTATTTTTCATTAACATCCGAATTTTTGTTTCTGGATGGTATCAGGTCGTCGGTTATTTACGTTATGGATGTCGTTTGACACCTATCGGGTATAAATTCTAGAGTCGTCAAGAGATTTATATCCTGTCATAACTAAGCAAATAGTCTGAATGTAAACTTCTAAACATTGTAAAATGTCTGAGACGTTAACTTCCAAAAGTTAACTTCTAGACATGGACATTTTTGGAGGAAAAAATATTAAAAGACTCTATAGTAGCCCCCGTTTTTGAAACACTTCTGATAGTCCCCCCCCCCCCCCAAAAAAAAGACTTTTGGAACAAAAATGATTATTCTTTGTACCCAAGGTATTTACAATTGAAATAAAAAGAAAAGGTTGGTTGGTACTCCAATCATCTAGTTACTATTCTATTAGAGAGGAAGCATTAATTATATAGAAGATATCTGCAGGCTTAGCTACAACTGCTGAAACTTATTGCATGTCATGGGTGATAAAACCCTAGTAGTCAGGACTGGAGTCAAGCAAACTGGTGCTAAACCATGAAACACTGACGCTAGATACAATCCGATATTGATGAGCTTTAGCCACATATAAAAATTAAATGAACCTTGCCTATAAGTATGTACATATTCACAATTCTCATGATCTATAATCTATAATCTATATTATACAGTCCCGGTAATCGGGGGGAAGACACTAAAATGTTCCAAGTAATTTACACATAAATCCTCCAGAATCGCATGTCAGCTTTCTCCCTTCAACCTGACAGGAAAAAACGAAAACAAAAAACAAATTCAGACAAAAACTTCCCAGTGAGCCAAAAAAACAGTGAAAAACGAAAAGTAAATGTAAGTTTTTACTGTGAGCCTAAATAGAGAAGAACTCGGATAAAGCTCTCAATGCTGAATGGTTGAACGTTAAAGCTATGGGTATGTATATTAGACTTCAGAATTATGATACATACTTGTAAAACACTAATAAGCTGGCAGCTGTCTTGAGTTCAAAAGTTTAAAATAATGGCTCAGGTGCATGTGCAGCTAAAACTCAAGCCAAGATCAACCTTCTATAAATTTGAATCCACCAGTCTTCAACCTTTGAAATTTGAACCTATATCAGCTCGATTGCATCCTTACAATATATCAACCATTTTATGCATATTAATGGAATTAATCAGGAGAAAACTACCCCAAAAAGAAAAGAAGGTTCAAGTATGAAGCCATAAACAGTTAGGTCCATGACCACATTCTATAACCAAATTAACACTTGGAACCCAACTGTCCAACCTTCATTAAATTTGCTACTTTTTAATTAGAAAATAAGTTTTACGCTGCATGAATATAGTCCATATTGGTGGGACACGAAGCCGATATGCATGAGCGAATTGTTATCAACTCTGAAAGAAAAATTTTATTGAAAGGAGGCACATACAGAAAGCAGAAGTCTGTTGCAGATGAAGATCATTTCCTTTTAGCATCTATAAACATGGCTCGAGTCCAGTGCTCAACATCCTCACTTTGTGATGGTGGGGGAGGAAACGTGGGATGTTCAACAATATCCCACCCTTCAATTAGGCACTCGCTTTTTCCATCAGATAAATCAGTGGCATAAAGAAAACTAGCAGCAGAACTAGGCATATAATTTTCAGTTCTCTGCAAAAGAAGAGAAAACCATAAAATAATTTGTGAGGAACAGGTATCTAAACTTCATCCAATGTTGAAGCTCAAGAATCATAATACAAAAGAAAATGTCCATTCTTGGACATTGATAAGTTAATCAACCCAGAAACACTGATCATCAGTGTACAAGCAGATACTAGGTATTATAACTAATAATTTTGCTTACAAGGGCCCTATCTTAGGGACAGTGATTTTGATTGATTAATGTACATACAGTTCAGCTTCATATTAACCAAATAAAAACAATTTTGACGAAGATATACAAACAGAGAATTCCGAAAGCAGCACTCCTCCCCATGGATGACTTGAAAAAGCAAAAGAAAGAAAGCTCACAAATATTAGAACACAATGGTTGTTGCAAATGACAGACCAATATAGCAATATAAGCCATGGCAGAAAGCAAACTAAAACCTGCTTCATTCCATTTTATGCAGGCATTTCTGTTTTAAAGCCATGAACGAGAGTATGACTAAAAAAATCTACAAGCATATATCTAAAATGGCTTTAAAAGTTAACTTAGAACAAAATTGCAATCTGTGAATATTGAAGCACTGCAATAAAAAAATTACAAGGAATTTTGCCCTGAAATTTTTATAATCCTTAACATTACCAGCATTTTCTTTAAATTAGAAATGATGGGAAAACCTATACCGTTGTGGGAACAGAATGTGTACTTTCCAGCAAAGTAGTTGACGAAATAGCAGAATTCATATTCCATACAGATTTGTTCAATTGTTGAACTTGTTTGCATGTCCTGAAACAAGAGATAAAGTAAAAAAAATTCAGGCACAATGCTGTCTGCATTCAATACAAGGGTGGGTTACAGCAAACCATGGGGAAAATCAAAATGCTAGAGTAAACAGAAACCATTTACTCAACAGTCAGAAGCCTTAAAAAAATTCAAACATCTAGAACTGTAGCAACTGCTCCTCAACACAATAATAGTTCTTCCAAAATAACAAAAACATGATTACATTGCTCTTCTAATAGCCAGTTTCAATGGTAAAAGAAGATAGATATCAAAGTGGTAAGAGAAACAAATTAGCTACCGCCTACTGGATATGCATAAAAGCAAAATATAACATAATCGAAGGCATCTTCTGAAACATCAGATACAATACAACTATCCTTTATAATTTCAAATATGTCCTAGAGCGAAATAAATATGATAATACCTAGAGCGAGCCATTTTCAGGGAGAAAACAGAACGAACTTCCTTGGATGATGAGAGAGTAGCCAATAACTTCGCAAATGCTTCAAATGTAGATGCCTCAGAAGGGACATCCAAACAAAGGGAGTTGTAACAGTATGCTGTGATGCATGCTACACTTTTCTTTAAAAGTGAAATTCCTTTCTGCAAATCTTTGTGTGTTTGAACAGAATGTGAAGAGGCTAAAGAATAGTTAAAGCTACTACTCCCAGATGAATCCAGACGAGGCCTCCTGTCAGATTCCATTGATGCAACACCGAAATTGCTTGAGCTTTTATCAGACCATGAGTTTTCTCCACTAGTCGAGCAATAATTTTGGCGAGGTATAAAAAGAGGATATTCATTGCTGAAAAAGAGAGTATTTTGAGTTAAAGAAATCTTTGCTTACAGATAAACCATGCCAAATACAATTTCAGCCAAAATACCTCCTCGATGAAGGACGTGCATCCCAATAAGAATCTCGTTGCCATATTCGAGAGCAAGAACCCTGAGGTAAAGTTAAAAAAATTCATCATAACTTTACAACATTAAGTTCCCTTCAGGCAGAAAAGGACAAAAAGGTGTCCTTAACGCTATATTGGCAGATCAATAAATAATAATTGTAAAAGGAGAATATAAATTAGAGATTAAGAAAAGGAACATTAATCACATTTTGCATACACCAAAACCCAGTGATAATAAATAGGCTTAAGTATGCTTTTGGTCTAAAAAAATATGACCCTTTTATTTTAACAAGTCCCTATTTGAATTCTATTCATTTTTTATCCTTATATTTAACAAAAATAGTGTGTTTTTAGTCCATAAAAGCATGTGTTCTTAGTCTCTTTATGAGAACTAAAAATACACTATTGTTGTTTAATACTGTTGAAAGTCTCACATCGACTAGAGATATGGCCTGAGTGGTGTTTATAAGGCTTAGGCAATCCTCACCTTATAAGCCGGTTTTGTGGTGATGAGTTAGGCCTAAAGCCCAAATTCAAGATGGTATCAGAGCCTATCCTAGATCTGTTATTGGGCCATGATCTCTGTTATTCCACCCGTATTTGTCCACGCTACAGATGTCTGGTCCTGGGCATGAGAGGGTGTTCTGAGATCCTTACTATTCCACCTGCATTAGTCCACAGCTCCACGCTTCAGATGTCAAGTACTGAGCGTGAAGAGGTGTGTTGAAAGTCTCACGTCGACTAAAGATATGGCCTAAGTAGTGTTTATAAGACTTAGGCTGTCCTCACCTTACAAGCCGGTTTTGTAGGGATAAGTTAGGCCTAAAGCCCAAATTCAAGAAATACTAAAAGTGAATAAAATTCAGAAAGGGACTAATTTAAAAATATTAATATTTTTAGGTATCAAAAACATATTTAAGCCTATTATATATTAGGTAATACATCAAACCTAATTTAATATATACTTAATAGAAGAAATGGAAATATGCTACAAAACTCTACAAATATTTTCAACAACTATTCTTTTTACCGACTCCTGTCAACATTCAGGATGGTGAAATCTTAAAAATCCAATAAGCGTCAAAAGCAGCATAAAATGTGCACCAAATAGACACAAATTCGGAACAAGCTCTATAATTTATTTAAAAAAACAGGAATACCTTTATGTGGGTACTGGGTAACACTTTATGTATCATTTTTCAGCAAACAATAATTTAATACAATATCAATCTCAACCAAGTTAAAACTGTATCAAAATTTAATACATGAATTTTAATGTTATTTTGACACTCAAAGGCAATCAAATGATAATGACCAAGATAACCATCATTGACCAGAATATTTGAAATTTTTAAATGTGATGATCCTTAAGGAAACATTAATCCATTGATTGGACACCAAAACAATGCTTACCGCAAAACCTGAGTTATGAAGTGCTGGGGCAGCCAAGTTGTGAACTATAAGATTTAGAAGCTGCACCATGTATCTGCTTCGCAATTTGCAAAATGATAATAACCAGTTACTATGTAACAAGAATATTCAAACAAAGTCTAATTTATGTAACAATAAGGATTTTGGACCACTGGAGGAAGTAACTGAAACAGGAAAAGATATATGTATTTATGAACATATATAAGCATAAAATTGAGTGTTGTCTGACACAACACAACTACGGAGATTCACTTGTAAAACAGAATTATGCATGAACATAAAAACTAGAGGGAGAAAAAACTTACCCCAAAGATGCGGAAAGCTCATCTGATGGAACAGAGTGGGGATCAAGTGCTCTTGGTAAGCGTACATTGCAAATTTGATCATACTGACCACTACAATCATCCCTTCTCTCTCCCTCTATAACCACCTGATACCAGAAGGACATTAGCACTTAAGCATGCTTGAACTGAATAACAGATGCAATAAAATAACAGTATAACACTATATGTGACTAAGGTCTTATAGGCTGATAGAAAATTATTGTGAAACACACATTACTTCAGACCAAAAATTTACCAAGGAAGGAAACAGTTGCACCTCTTTCATGTTTTCCTACAGAAGACCTTATTTTTGTTAAATTTTAAGCACAGAAAAAAAAAAGTCACATCTTCCTTTCCTACACTCAAAACACTAATCAACAGCCCTTAGTGTGTTTTTACTTTTTATTACTACTGTCATTTCCTTTAGCAAATACATCCAAAGAAAACTGAAAAAATAAACTATTTGTAATGCATGCCATCCCTTCAATATCATCAGCCTTCTTAGTGAGGTGTTCTGAAAGCCCTTGACCTAAGAAACGCACTTCAACTACAATGTGCCAATCCAAATAGTTTTTACCATTCAATTTCGGTTGTGATGGTGGGAAACCAAAATTAAGCAGAGAAGACATTTCTTAGAGGCTTTAGCCTCGGGAGACTTGGCAATCGAGAATTGAACTTGGACAGGGAAGAAACAGAGGCGGAAAACAAATAAATCAAAGTTATAAACAAAATGCAGCATAGTGTAGAAAGGCACACAAAAAATATGTAGCGAACGCAGCAAACTGGTGCATAACAACAACAACAACAACAACAACAAAAAAAAAAAGAGGGGCCGTCAAGTCAAATGAGCCTGCGGCAAAGACAAAGGACAACTAGTGGCTCTTATGCTTGCAACAAACTCAAACTGCAGCAATGTGCGTGGGGGCACGTGACGAATTCTCCGGCAACTGCACCCAAAGGACAGGTCATTCAGTGGCTTCTGAGATGAACAAAGGTGTCACCTTAGACACATGACAACCAAACACAGTGGATCAGTGCTGACAGCAACGGAAACCCAAAAAACAAGGGCGATGAACAGAGAAACAGGAATCAAACCTGAAAGCTAGGGTACCAACATGAATAATCTGAATTATTATATTATTTTACAAACAAATCTATACAATTATATATACAAGGGAGACATGATTGGAATCCCCGAAAATTAGGAGCAAAATTATCTACAGAAACTATACCAAATGATAAAGGAAAGAAAAAATGATAATTATAATTACATACCATTTAATCAACAAAGACATTTAACTAACACTTGACCACACCTCCTTTTCCATTTCATTGTATTTCTCCCCCATAGCCCCTACATTTATAATTAGATTGGCTCCCAGCATGCAACGGTGAAAGACTTAGATAAGATCTTTTCACCATCCCCAAGACCATTTCCCCACTGTTGCCATCACAATCCCAATGTCAAAACTATCACCCACCACTATCATTGGTCTTATTCTCATTGTATAAAATGTTTTACAGGACTAGATAATAAAAGGACAGCATGGATCATGATTATTCTAATTCCTCATCATACCGAAATTGATAAGGGGGGATGATGATTCCATTCCATTCCCAATTACTTTCCCTCAAAAGCCATTTCAATGAACCAAACATGACTCTATGGTAAATTTCCAAATTCCAATGTTCTCTTCAATCCCCAGTGAATCAAAATCCATGACTATATCATAGCTAGACATACTTATCTAAAAACGTTTATATAGTTAAAAAAAACCATAAATTATTTATGCATCTTAAAATTTAGATAATATTTTTTTCAAGATTTTAATAAATTGTGAAATTTGCCAATTAGGGTTTAGATGGATAAAAAACAATAACAAATAATTTGGAAAACACCCTAGCTTCTAAAGAGTAAAATAAAAATAAATTATCCTGAGATTGCATTGATTATGTTAAAGTGACGATATATGGACATAAAATATTTGCTGAACAAATAGTGAGCTATCAAAGTACCAAACCAATTATCTATTACAACGCACAGTGCAAATAAATTCTTACCATGGAAAGACAGAGTTGGGTTTTCAGACAAAAAATCACTAGAGTAAAAGGGGGAAAAATAATCTGAAGCACCCCAATGCTCACATTCCAAAAAGCTAGAATATGAAGCATTCCAACATTCACTCCATAAGACCAGGGATCCTTTGTGACACTGACTGTTCGGCGATAAAGGAATAACAAGAGCACAAGATAAGTGTTGAAAAGATGAGAATGTAACGTCGGATGAGTGGTCATACAAGAAAAGATAAAATCATAAATGAATATAAAAGATAAAAAAGTTGGAGGCTTGGAGCGGCACCTATTAAGGAAAAGAATGATATAATTGCGCCTAAGATGGTTGGGACATGTGAGAAGAAGACCAGTAGAAGATCTACTTAGAAGAGTTGATCAGAAGGAGAATGGCCTCAAAACTAAAGATAGAGGTTCACCAAGAAATACAATGAATGAAACCATTGAAAAGGATCTACAATTAAATGGCCTCTCTAAAAAATTGATTGTAACAGAACACACTAGCAGGATTTGATTTGTTTAGCCAATTCCACCTAGTGGGAAAAGATTTTGCTTGTTGTTGTTCTCTTTTGGAAAGAAAGAAGAAAACTCATTGAAGTTGAAAAATAAAAGAATAGGCAAAAAAAGAGAGCACAAGCAAATAAATGCATGAAAACAAGAAACTCATGATTGCAGTGAAGATCTCAAATCAATTTCCATTACATTTGATTCATAGAGGCAGAAGTCAGCACAATACCCAGAGCATTTTGAAAGGAAGTTTAACTTCATGACGCACATTCATTGACATAAATCAACAGAATATTGATCACTACATATTTACTTTACCCGGCGTTGTGGAAACAACTTGCATATCTGTTTTATGACCACAGACTGTTTATGAAGACGCTCAGAGGTAATTGCCACCTTCAAAATAAAAATATGACTACATGAGCATAAATTTTAAAGTTCCTAGAAAAAAAAAATGATATTCCACTTATGATTTTAGAAAGAAAGCATCAAATTAACATAAATATTCAACCATGACATATGACTAAACATTAAGGAAATGCAGATTGGTTTTAGATACCAATTTGAATATCATACTGCTTTAGATGGAAAAGCCTGTATTAGAAAATAATAAACAGAACAATTTACAATTATTGGAAGTAATATAAACAAATAGTGCTCACATGCCCTAAGCTCTGGGTGCATATAAGATTAGGGTAGAACTTCTCCAGTTGTTCCGCTCGATTCTTTTCCAACTGCAAATAGTACAATAAATCATCCAACATCTTCATATGCATTCACATTAAACTTGACGAGTAATTGCCATGACCATAGCAATAGCATTAGCAAATAAAGGTCAAAAGAAGTAACAAAGTACCGTAGAAAGGGCAGAATCAAGCGCTCCATATTTAAGTTTCAGATCAGCGGACATAGCCTCTATCTTAGCTCTTCCTGTCAGGTTACTGATTACTCTAGGTTCAAAGAGTGAAATTTGCATCTCAAGAAATTCATTCTGGCCTATGAAGGTTTCTAACCTTGAGTAACCTGTTCTTTACAATGACGGAGCTTCTCCCTCAACCTTCCAAGCTTTTCATGCTGAAGCACTCTCCAATTTGTTTGATCATCTCCCTTTCCCTTATTAACATTATACACAAATTTATTATTTGAACTGAATATCAATATTGCTGGGTGCCTTGCAAAAATATAATAGGAAATTTCAAAAGTACGTAGATGTCGAAAACATCGAACAGGAATTTTCCATAGGCATGTCCATAACCCACTTGAGATGAGAGTAGCTAGATTGGCTGGGAGAAGAGATGGGAATTAGTTTTGATCAAGGATGCTTGGGCACTCCTATATAAGTTGACATACTATGGGTATACCGTATACATTGGGTAAATGCAAGGTAAACTTGGAATTTTCATTTTAAAACGTCGCCATCATTGAATTTTAGGTATCTTTTAAGTTAGAACAATGTCATGAAAAATGGTATCTTCTGGTTTAATTACTTAATCCGTTGGTTTAATTATCTTTTTGCTTTTCATTTTACATAGTCCATGTGTGTATCAATACAGGTTGGCATACCCACTGAAACAAGGTTCATCTTTTGTGCTCGGTTAATACTTTTAACAAAAACGAATATGATCAGTTTCATGTTTAAGGCTTGATGAACTTAGGATCATGTGTTTTTCGAGTATCACAAGTATAATTCAAACCTTTCGGACAAGAACTTCGCTCAATGTTGAGTACAACGAATCTCGACGCTCTTTCAGTGATTTTAAGGAAGTGTTATACTCATTCAACCTACCAAGACAAAAAAAAAAAAAAGTCATCAAAATCAAAATAAATAAAAATCAAAACAGCACAATTTCGAACAAACACTTCCCTATAAATAAACGATGCATAAACATAAAACTCTTGCTGGAAAAAAAAAAAAAGAATTATATACGAAGGTAACCTTGATTAACGAAGTCCCAAAACCTAAACTAGAAATTAATCAACCAATTAATTAATTAACTAATTAATTAAAGCATATACCTGTAGTTGACACAAATAGAACAAATAGAAGCTTGATTCGAATTCTCGCATATGGCACAGTTGCTGGGTTTTCTCGCCATCTCCAGCTTCTCACGAAAGAAACACTGTGTCGTCTCTTATCACAGGACAGTTTCGATGTACCTTTCGATCTCGCGAGTTACCGAAACGAGATTATGGTGGGTAGGGTGCTCTATCGGTGTTAAAATCGCATTGATTGGAGGTGTTGTGACGATGAATAACGCTGGCGAGTGAGAAGAGAGAAAGGGAAGCTGAAACCCTGAAAAACGACGGAGGAAGAAGACGATTGCGGAAGGAAGCAATGGCCACGTACCCGCCCGTATCTCATATCTCCGATTCTTGAATTTGAAGTTTTAAACGCATCGTTGCATTACAACTTTTTTTTTTTTTTGGTTGACTAAGTTGCATTAAAAGTCATGATCTCAGTCGTTTCAAATTATTTTGAAAAAAGGGTTTTTTTTCCCCTAAATATACTCTCTTATGATTTTAGTCCCTACAAAAAAAAAATTGAGTCCTTGCAATATCTAAACCTTATGCAATCAGTCCTTGCCGTTAACTTCTGTTAACTTGGTGATGATGTGGCAAACGGAGTGCCACACCAGCTATGCCACATCAGCTTATTGGATCCCACTTATACTTCACATAGGCAGATGACTTGGAGGGTGCTGCCACGTCATACTAATGAGATGCCCATAGAAACTTCCCCTCTCCTTCTCACTGTCTCCCATCTAAAGAAAGAAAGGAACCAGATAGAAACCTAGATAGAGGCTACAAGTAGCAAAGCTTCGTTTAATTCCTTATTCAGTTGCCGTCGTCGTCGAATCAATTTACATCTACTAGCGCGAGAAACCTTATGCAACTATTTCTGGAACATGGGTTTAATTTATGTTATCGGTAATTTTTGATTCGTACATGGGTTTGATTCAAACTGGAACATGGTTTTTGTCTTTGAAAACCACCAGAAATTGTCGGTTTTTCATGGGGGCCGATGAAGACATACAGGTGGCTGATCGCTCAGAAGCGGATGCGCACATCATAATAATTAAATCATGAAAGTGAAGATACAGTAATTAACCTTTTGTTGGTCTGAAATAAACACCCATTTGTTGGTGGAAATATCTCCAATAGCTTCCAGTAGCAAGGTCAGAAACCACCTCCATGAATCCTTTGTCTCATTCTCAACAACCGCAAATGCAAGAGGAAAATACTGGTCATTGGGATCTCTCCCTACCGTAATCAACAGTTGACCCCGTAACACCCTGTTTTCGGAACGCTTCGGTGTAACCCAATCTAATACTGAAAACATTTGATGTTTGTATGCTTTCAGTAAAAAGTACTCTTCTGTTATTCACAATGAAAAATAGGAGTAAATTTTTTTCTTTTTCTTTCCTTTGAAAACCCTTTTCAAAAATGAGACATGAAGAGTACTACAATTTTCAAATGATGAGTAATCAACCTTTTATCAAATATCAGAGTATGATGAAGTCCAGGGAAATTCAAATGGAGACCATCCAATAGATGCAAGGCCCAATGATGCTCTACAAGGACTTGGAGGCCCAATGACGAGGTCAAGGACTAAAAAGGCTAAAGAGGCTTTGGACAAAGAAGTCAACTATTTCCTATCTCTCAAACCAACTCCCGAAGGCCCAACTCTCAAGATAGTCCAAATAATCCAAGTTGATGAAGAACCCAATATGGGGGGCATGATATCACCTTAGTCGTTCCTTTTAATTTATTTAGATTAAGTATTTGAACTTTTTTAAATTCAGTTTGGTTGTATTTTCCATTTGGGATAATTTTTGTAATAAGGTCCTACTTGTTTTGGGCTAACTAAGCACATAGGATCTTAGAATGTGTTGCGACTTTGCTAATTGGGCTTGGCCCATATCCATGAGCCAGGTTCGGACTTGGGGCGCCAACTTGCTGGTTCCACCAAGTAGGGTTGGCCGCCACACTCTATTAGGAAAGGAGGAGGGAATTGATTACCATTATGGCTATAAATAGCCTTTGTACACTCCTAATTCGGGACCTTTGAATCGTCAATTTATTTTGCACTCCATTGTGAGTTTGTGAGAGCTAAGCCTCTTAGGTTCTTGGATGAACCATTTCGATTCTTATCAAGAGCTTCCATTCTCTTGTGGCGAATCTTCACGGACTTATCACTCTCTTGAGAGTGTGGCGTCTTCTTTCATTTTTGTCTCAATTCCATCTTTTATTTTAATTACATTTGCTTAGTTCTTTGTTTATGCGCCACTTTCCTTAAAGCTTGCACCTTAGCACTTCATGCTTCTTGCACTCTTGTTTGTATCGCCATCTTAATTCAAGAGCAAAGTATTTGTTCTTCCTTCTTCAAATAGAAGTGGCGCCAGTTTGAGGATTAAGGATTCTAATTCCTAAAGTTCTCATTTTTATCTTTGTTTTAATCCTTATAACAAGATTCAATTCGAGGACGATCCGTTAAAAACTATATGCATCCGTTTTGGATCATACCATGTGGTATCTAGAGCCGGATCCTAGAATTGACAAAGTTCTTGTTTTTATTGTGTCTTGTTCTTATTGCTTTCTAACACCAAGCACGATGCTTGAGTGCCATATTTGTACACATTTGGATCATCTTGATCAGCCATTTCCAAGGATTGGCAAAATTCTTTACATTCTCGCTTTTTAAGTCATTTACTTTCTTAGCCTTTAAATTCGTGCCTTTAATTACGTCTTTTAATTCCAGTTCTTTGTTTCTTGTTTTTATTCTAGTCATTTATTCTTTTGCAATTCTGACTTTAATCATTTATTTCCATATTGGTTGCTGTTGATGTTTATAGCACTTGAATTGAAAAGGAAACTTTTAATCACACAGTTGGCACAACAATTCAATTTGATATTGCAATAACCAATTTTTAAGTGCAAAAAAAAAAAAAAAAAAAAAACAGAACAGAACAGGGGCGTGATCTACAACAAAAAAAAATCCTTTTATTCCAGAAACAAAATAAAAAAACGAAAAAAAAAGGAAAAGAAAAGAGCCCCTTACACTTAACAAGATTAAATTGTTGCCATTGTGGACTTCATTAGGAGTGTTGCTGTAATTCATAACTTTTTGCGCAATTGTCTTCTCATTGTTCCAGTTCCTTTTGTCTTCTTTGCATTCCTTTTGAGTTGTACGTTTCCTTGTTAGCTTTTCTTGTTTGTCTCTTTAAATTCTTTTAAGTTTTGTCTAGAGTTTCTTTTCTTTCTTCAAATTCTGGGTGATTAACTCTTGTGAAGTTTGTCATTTGTGAAACGAACCCTTGGTAATTGAAACACGAGAGGGTTTATTTAAGAACTCAAAGAGACTTGAGAGGTAAAAGGCAAGAGTGGACATTATAGAAAAAGCCTACTAAGAGTGAAACACGAGTGATAAATTCAAGAGTGTAAACACGTGAGAAGAGTGGAAAGGGCCTTTTGTTTATTATTTTTTTTAACCCTATAAAAAAAAATCCAAAGATGAGTGAAGGAAGCACACCCCCATCCCCTAGGACCGCCCGATTGATGCAATTCCTAGCCCAAGAGTTAGACAAAGGGTTAAACCAAGTTCGGGCTGAATTTAACACAAGGTTGGATGAAAGGAGTAGGGGTTCTCAACATGAGGCCTCGCATGAGGATGAATATGATTATGATTCGGGTAGGGAAAGGAGACCCAGGAGGGACCATGATCGGAGAAGGAGACATGGGAGGCATGATGATAGGAGACATAGGAGGTATAGGAGTAATGAGAGGGAAGGAGAACTAGGAAGAGTTAAGATCCAAGTACCTCTTTCAAAGGAAAGAATGACCACAAGCCTACCTAGAATGGGAGACCAAAATAGAACAAATCTTTTCCTATCACGATTACAATGAAGAGAGGAAGGTGAAGGTGCCAGCCACTTGAGTTTTTACGATTATGCTCTAATCTGGTGGGACCAAGTACAAAAGGAGAGGGAAAGAAATAGGGATTACCCCGTAGATACTTGGGAGGAGATGAAAGCTTTGATGAGAAAAAGGTTTGTACCTTCGTGGTACCACCGGGAGTTACATAATAAACTCCAAAGACTTACCCAAGGGAGTAAGAGTGTGGATGAGTACCATAAGGAGATGGAGGTGGCCTTGGTAAGGGCAAACATCAATGAAGATAGGGAGGCTACCATGTCCCGTTTCCTTCACGGCCTAACCGGTGAGATAGGAGACATTGTGGAGTTGCATCATTATGAAGAGCTTGAAGAGTTGGTCCACCAAGCCATAAAGGTGGAACAACAACTCAAGAGGAAGGCATGGAGGAAATCTCCCTCCACCTTTAAAACCCACAGCTTGGAAGGATAAGCAACCCAAGGAGGTTTCCTCTACACAACCTAAGGAAGGTATGAACTCTAAAAACTCTAAAACTTTTCCTTCCACTAACGCTTCTTCTTCTTCTTTTCTAAGCAGGGGACATTAAGTGTTTCAAATGTTTGGGAAAAGGCCATATGGCCTATGAGTGCCCAAACAAAAGGACAATGACCATGAAAGGGGGGTATATTTCTAGTGAGTCATGTAAGGGCTCCCCTGCCGAAAGTGAGAAGGAAGAAAAGTGCGAAACCTTAGCTCATGATGGTGACTTGCTAATGATAAGGAGACTCTTAGGGAGTCAAATTGTGCCAAATGAGCTAGACCAAAGGGAAAACATTTTCCATACAAGATGCATCATACAAGGAAAGGTTTGTTCCTTAATCATTGATGGGGGAAGTTGCACAAATGTGGCCAGCACTCGTTTGGTAAGAAAACTTGAACTTCAAACTATTCCCCATCCCAGGCCATACAAACTTCAATGGTTGAGTGAGAATAGTGAGTTACTAGTCAATCAGCAAGTGTTGGTAAGCTTGTCCATTGGTAAGTATCAAGATGATGTCTTATGTGATGTTGTTCCCATGGAGGCCGGCCATGTTTTACTTGGTAGGCCTTGGAAGTTTGATAAACGTGCTACTCATGATGGTTTTACTAATAAATACTCTTTTGTGCATAATTCTTTGAAAATTACCCTTGTGCCTTTGACTCCTAAACAGGTTTGTGAAGACCAAGTGGCGCTGAGACTTAGGAGAGAAGAAGAGAAGAAGGCCACAAAGGGAAAGTCAAATGGGGAAAAAAAAGTGGAGATCAAAAAGATATTGAATGTTTAATTGCCAGGGAGAGTGAAATAAAGAGGGCTTGCTTTGCGAGGCAAGAGATGCACATTTGCGTGTACAAGGATTTATATTTGAATCATAACTCTAACCCTCTACCTAGTGAGGTAGAGTCTCTTTTGCAGGATTTTGAAGATGTCTTCCCAAAGAGTGTTCCTCCCGGACTACCTCCTTTAAGGGGTATTGAGCATCAAATGGACTTCATTCCGGGAGCCTCTTTGCCTAATAGGCCCGCCTATAGGACCAATCCGAGGAAACAAAGGAAATTCAGAAGCAAGTGGAGGAATTGCTCCAAAAAGGTTGGGTAAGAGAAAGCTTGAGCCCTTGTGCCGTTCAGATTATTCTTGTCCCTAAAAAGGGCGGCACTTGGCGCATGTGTCTTGGCAGGTCAGTAAATAATATCACTGTGAAATATAGACACCTCATCCCTAGACTAGATGATATGCTTGATGAATTGCATGGTGCTTGTTATTTTTCTAAAGTTGATTTGAAGGGTGGGTACCATCAAAATAGGATGAGGAAGGGGATGAGTGGAAAACAGCCTTTAAAACTAAGCATGGATTGTATGAATGGTTGGTAATGCCTTTTGGACTTACAAATGCCTAGCACCTTCATGAGGTTGATGAACCATGTATTAAGAGAGTTTTTAGGCAAGTTTGTAGTGGTGTACTTTGATGACATTCTGATCTATAGCATAACCTTAGATGAGCACCTAGAACACCTTAGAAATTTGTGATGAGTGTGCTAAGGAAAGAAAAAGTTGTATGCTAATTTAGAGAAGTGTGTCTTTTGTACCGACCATGTGGTGTTTTTAGGTTTTGTTGGAAGTGCTAACGGAGTAGAAGTGGACGAAGAAAATATTAAAACCATTAGGAAGTGGCCTACCCCTAAGTCGGTGAGTGAGGTGAGAAGCTTCCATGGGCTAGCTAGTTTCTATAGAAGGTTCAGAAGGACTTTAGCACCATAGCTGCCCCTTTGAATGAGGTTGTGAAGAAGAATGTGAGCTTTAAGTGGGGAGAAGCACAAGATAGAAGCTTTAACACCCTTAAAGAAAAACTTACTCATGCGCCCATACTTGCATTGCCTAATTTTTCTATGTCATTTGAACTTGAATGTGATGCATCTAATGTGGGTATTGGGGCTGTTTTACTCCAGGGGGGCATCCAATTGCGTACTTTAGTGAGAAATTGCATGGTGCTGTTTTGAACTATTCCACTTATGATAAAGAGTTGTATGCACTTATAAGGGCTTTGCACACTTGGCAAAGACTATCTTTTGCCAAAGGAATTGTAATTCATAGTGATCATGAGTCACTAAAATATTTGAAAGTGGCAAGGTAAGCTTAACAAAAGGCATGCTAAGTGGGTAGAATTTCTTGAACAATTCCCTATGTGATCAAGCACAAGCAAGGTAAGGTGAATGTAGTGGCGGATGCACTCTCTAGAAGGTATACCTTACTTTCCACTCTTGAAACAAAAATTCTTGGTTTTGAACACATAAAAGAGTTGTATGTGCATGATGATGATTTCTCCAAAGTATATGCTTTGTTTGTGAAAAAGAGCATAATGGGTTCTTTAGGCATGATGGGTTTTTATTCAAGGAAAAATATTTATGTGTGCCTAAATGTTCGTTGCGTGAACTCTTACTTAGGGAAGCACGTGAGGGGACTAATGGGACATTTTGGGATCCAAAAGACTTTGGACATTTTGCATGAGCATTTTTATTGGCCTGGCATGAAGCTTGGTGTGCATAGACTTTGTGATAGATGCATTGTTTGTACAAAGGCCAAGTCAAAGGTACTGCCCCCTGGACTTTATACCCCCTTACCTATCCCAGATTCTCCTTGGATTGACTTGTCTCTGGACTTTGTGCTAGGTCTTCCCGCTCCAAGAGGGAGAGACTCAATTTTGTGGTTGTTGTGAGTTTTCCAAGATGGCCCACTTTATTCCTTGTCATAAGGTGGATGATGCTACTCATGTGGCGGACTTGTTCTTCAAGGAAATTGTAAGACTACATGGGATGCCTAAGAGCATAGTCTCGATAGGGACTCTAAGTTCCTCGATCACTTTTGGAGAACCCTTTGGAACAAATTAGGGACCAAGTCGTTATTTTCTACCACTTGTCACCCACAAACCGATGGGCAAACCGAAGTGGTGAATAGGACCCTTTCGACCTTCTTTGCGGTCAATCATCAAGAGGCGTCAAAACATGGGAAGAATGCTTACCTCTTGTTGAATTTTCTTATAATAGAGCGGTTCATTCTACCACTAGCTTTTCTCCTTTTGAAATTGTGTATGGATTTAATCCCTCACACCCCTTGATTTCTTTGCCTCTGCACGATATTTTTCTTTGAATCATAGGGACTGAAGGCGAAGGCGAGAATATGTGAGGAAGCTCCATGAGAAAGTCAAGTCCCAAATTGAAAAAGATGGACCAATATGCTAGGCAAGCCAACAAAGGAAGAAAAAGCGTTGTCTTTGAGCCTGGAGATTGGAGTGCAGGTACATATGAGGAAGGAAAGGTTTCGTCACAGAGGAAATCAAAGCTCTCACCTAGAGGAGATGGTCCCTTCCAAATCATTAAAAAGATCAATGATAATGCCTACAAAGTTGACCTACCAGGTGAGTATGGAGTTAGTGCAACATTTAATGTGGTGACTTAAGTCCTTTTGATGTAGGTGATGAAGGATCAAATTCGATGACGAATTCTTTCGAAGGGAGAGCATGATGAAGTCCAGGAAATTCAAATGGAGACCATCCAATAGATGCAAGGCCCAATGATGCTCTACAAGGACTTGGAGGCCCAATGACGAGGTCAAGGACTAAAAAGGCTAAAGAGGCTTTGGACAAAGAAGTCAACTATTTCCTATCTCTCAAACCAACTCCGAAGGCCCAACTCTCAAGATAGTCCAAATAATCCAAGTTGATGAAGAACCCAATATGGGGGCATGATATCACCTTAGTCGTTCCTTTTAATTTATTTAGATTAAGTATTTGAACTTTTTAAATTCAGTTTGGTTGTATTTTCCATTTGGGATAATTTTTGTAATAAGGTCCTACTTGTTTTGGGCTAACTAAGCACAGAGGAACTTAGAATGTGTTGCACTTTGCTAATTGGGCTTGGCCCATATCCATGAGCCAGGTTCAGACTTGGGGCGCCAACTTGCTGGTTCCACCAAGTAGGGTTGGCCGCCACACTCTATTAGGAAAGGAGGAGGGAATTGATTACCATTATGGCTATAAATAGCCTTTGTACACTCCTAATTCAGACCTTTGAATCAGAATTTATTTTGCACTCCATTGTGAGTTTGTGAGAGCTAAGCCTCTTAGGTTCTTGGATGAACCATTTCTGATTCTTATCAAGAGCTTCCATTCTCTTGTGGCGAATCTTCACCGGACTTATCACTCTCTTGAGAGTGTGGCGTCTTCTTTCATTTCTGTCTCAATTCCATCTTTTTATTTTAATTCTGTTTGCTTAGTTCTTTGTTTATGCGTCACTTTCCTTAAAGCTTGCACCTTAGCACTTCATGCTTCTTGCACTACTGTTTGTATGCGCCATCTTAATTCAAGAGCAAAGTATTTGTTCTTCCTTCTTCAAATAGAAGTGGGCGCCAGTTTGAGGATTAAGGATTCTAATTCCTAAAGTTCTCATTTTTATACTGTTTTAATCCTTATAACAAGATTCAATTCGAGGACGATCCGTTAAAAACTATATGCATCCGTTTTGGATCATATCAGAGTATAACACATCGTATCATGAGCATAATCATTTTGCACCAAGGCGAGGTTTTCTGAAAAACATAATTACAAGATAATGTGCATTTACGCAATAATAAAGTCATGCTCTACCAACAGATCGAGAGACAGACAATACCCCAAGCTAAGCTGACCAACAACTATAACTCTTATTGAGAAACCGTTTAGCAAGATCAGGACATAAAGCATTCAGAAGAGTCTTCCTCCACTGGCTCATTCTTCGACGCTCCTAGGAAGGACAGAAATTTAGCAGTATTGTGAACTCCATCTAGTAACATCCATGAGAATGTCCAATCCAACAATAGTGCAAGGGTAAATTCTTTGTCCACGAGTTTATCATAGGCTATGTCGCATGCAAACAATATATATATATATATATATATATATATATATATAAAATACAATAAACATGTCTTTATATACATATACATACTTAATAGACCGCATGCATCATCATGGTATATCAAGCATTTGCATGTGAACAAACAAATCAAACAGCAGATCAATAATCAAGTCATCACATATTATCAATGTGGTTAATCATGCATGTCAATGCATTATGAACAAGTTTGTGTATACACTTGCAGCCTTAACCAAGGACAGCAACAGGACAAGGAAAGCCTTTTCCAGGTCCAGACAAGCACTGGGAATAGCCTCCAGGCCAGGCACTAGGAACAACCTCTAGGCCCAAAAGTCCTAGGATACTGGGAACTGCCTCCAGGTCAGAAAGTCCAGGACACTGGGAACAACCTCTAGATTTGAATGCTTTATGATTGGTATGCATCAATCCAATTCTTTAGTATGGCCCACCCACCATATGGAGTGTCCGAGATATCTTTTTAATTAACTAATGTGGATCAACGAGTCCTCAATTCCCTCAACTTATTGAATTTCAAATCTCAGTTTAGGTTTCACCCTAAGTGATATTGTGCTAGAAATATATTTTAAGCTTTAGGTCGTTGGAACCCTAGTTGTGCTAAATAATGCATTAGGGGAATTCTCAAGTGTAACACCCCACCGAGACAGGGCGTCACTTTATCCTGACCTTAGCAACAACACAATTTCAATCCAACATCAGAGTACGCAACAGAACACACTGGTCGTGATGCAACACTGCTTCTCAGGCTTTAAGTACTTGGTTTTCTTGTCCATCTATTATTTATTATCATATAATAGAAACACACCAGAAAAACAAAGGGGTAAGACATTCATCAATCACCAATAAGCAGGAAAACAGCGTAGCAGATAGACTGTCACCATGCACATTAGTATATCACAACAATCATTAAGATAACTGTTACCACAAATACACACTCAAAATCTTGAGTATACGGTCACAGACCAAACCATACTGATACGTCATACTGACAATCCTGACCACATGGTCACAGACCACGTCATACTCTGATATCACAGACTGACACATGTTACCGGTCTTTTAGGCTCAATTATCAGCCCTACAGACCCAGACCACCGGACGTTTCAGGCTCAGTTACCAGCCCTACTGTCCCGGAGATTTTAGGCTCATTACAGCCCCACTGACCCAAAGCATCGCTGATTATTTCGGGCCATTAACGCCCTACTCCCTAGACCGATCATCAGTCTCAGGGCACAGAAACAAAACTTAAGTTGGTTGTCCCAGGAACATATCCCGATATGCTACCATCTCTGATTATCGGCTATGGCATCCCATACTACCACACTAAACCGGAGTAAGGCATCGTCCTGTGCACTAGGACGACATTCCCCCATACCGGGAATGACCAAGACTGTCCACCCGTCAGATGTCGAGTCCTGGAGCTCGGTCATACCATCAATCATATCCATCTCAGGTACACCTACTCCACACTACTCCGTACCATCGATCATATCCATCTCAGGTACACCAACCTCGGGTACACTGACCCGACCATCACCACTATCACAAGGTATTGATGATAGTACTTGCTACTATCATCTGGGGATTTGCAAACCTCTAACTAGAAGGCGTCACCCTTAATTTTAAAATCATGCATCAGACTCATGTGTATCATATGCAACCAGCACATAGATATCAATTATAAATCAGAGCATCATCAATCATAGTTCATTATCGATCATAGTTTACCATACTTAACAACATATAAATTACCCCTAGCGTCGCATAAGCAACTGTCTACTAATCTTATACAACACAACCTATGTTGGTTTATAGGTCTACGGCGACTATCCTTAGCCACCGTACACTGCAACCCCTCTTCTGAGGTATTGCTACTACCAACCCCTAGTAAGGCTAAGGAACCCTACACATGCTAGCTACTCTACTACCTATTTTTCCTAGAGATTAAGGTATCTTCCCCCTTACCTAGCTTAGAAGACTACTGCCCCTCGCGTCCCTGTCGCGCCTCCCAAGCTCCTCCATGCCCTCCCAAAGGATCTTTTGGAAGAAGTGAGAAGAATGGAGGGTGAAGGGTGGTATTTATAGCCATTTTGGGTCCATCGTGTCGCGATGGTCCTCAGGCATAAATCCCGTCGCGCCGTGATGAGGGACACGTGTCAGTAATCCCCCGCTTAGATCCACCGACTTACCCACCGACTTTGATTGCGTTGCGATGCTCGCCTTCGTATTCTCCGTTGCGTCGCGACGGTCCTTTTCCGAAAATGTATAGTTTCCTCCATTCTAGAAGATTCTAGGGCATTCTATGCTCTTCTAGGGGTTTCTAAGCTATTCTTATAATTTCTATCTCCTTTCTAGGGTTTCTGGGTCCCTCTTAAGTCCATTTTACCCCTAATTAAGGTTTTAAACACCCATTTATCACCTAACTATTGTTTTAATATTGTTTTAAAAATCAAGATGTCACATTACTATCCCCTTAAAGAATTTTCATCCCCGAAAATTCAAAGGATGTTATTTTTCTAGGACAGAATTCCTAGTGTCGAACTTTCTACCCAATCCCAACACAGTTGTCATCCGATGTGGAGACAACTAAGTAACTCGACCTTCCCCATAGTCCAGTTAGAACTGAACCTTGCTCTGATACCACTAATGTAACACCCAGCCGAGACAGAGCGTCACTTTATCCTGACATTAGCAACAACACAATTTCAATCCAACATCAGAGTACGCAACAAAACACACTGGCCGTGATGCAACACTGCTTTGCAGGCTCTATGTACTTGGTTTTCTTGTCCATCTGTTATTTATTATCATATAATAGAAACACACCAGAAAAACAAAGGGGTAAGACACTCATCAATCACCAACAAGCAGGAAAACAGCGTAGCAGATAGACTGTCACCATGCACATCAGCATATCACAACAATCATTAAGATAACTGTTACCACAAATACACACTCAAAATTTTGACTACACGGTCACAGACCAAACCATATTGATACGTCATACTGACAATTCTGACCACACGGTCACAGACCACGTCATACTCTGATACCACAGACTGACACATGTTACCGGTCTTTCAGACTCAATTACCGCCTCTACGCACTGCACCACCAGGCGCTTGGGCTCAATTACCACCTCATCTCCGAGATTTCAGGCTCATTACCAGCCCTACTGACCCAAAACATCGCTGACTATTACGGGCCATTAACGCCCTACTCCCTAGACCAATCACCAGTCTCAGGGCACAGAAACGAAACTTAAGTTGGTTGTCCCGGGAACATATCCTGATACGTTATCATCTCTGATTATCGGTTATGGCATCCCATACTACCATACCCAATTACCGGAGTAAGGCACCGTCCTGCACACTAGGACGACATTCCCCCATACCGGGAATGACCAAGACTGTCCACCCGTCAACGTGGAGTCCTGGTGCTCGGCCATACCATCGATCATATCCATCTCAGGTACACCTACTCCACACTACTCCGTACCATCGATCATATCCATCTCAGGTACACTAACCTTGGATACACTGACCCGACCATCACCACTATCACAAGGTATCGATGATAGTACTTACTACTATCATCTAGGGATTCACAAACCTCTAACTAGAGGGCATCACCCTTAATTTTAAAATCATGTATCAGACTCGTATGTATCATATGCAACCATCATATAGATATCAATATAAATCAGAGCATCATCAATCATAGTTCTTATCGATCATAATTTACCATACTTAACAACATATAAATTACCCCTAGCGTCGCATAAGCAACTGTCTACTAATCTTATACAACACAACCTATGTTGGTTTATAGGTCTACGACGACTATCCTTAGCCACCGTACACTGCAACCCCTCTTCTGAGGTATTGCTACTACCAACCCCTAGTAAGGCTAAGGAACCCTACACATGCTAGCTACTCTACTACCTATTTTTCCTAGAGATTAAGGTATCTTCCCACTTACCTGGCTTAGAAGGCTGTTGCCCCTCGCGTCCCTGTCGCGCCTCCCAAGCTCCTCCACACCCTCCCAAAGGATCCTTTGGAAGAAATGAGGAAAATGGAGGATGAAGGGTGGTATTTATAGCCATTTTGGGTCCATCGTGTCGCAATGGTCCTTAGGCATAAATCCCATCGCACCGCGATGAGAGACACGTGTCAGCAATCCCCCGCTCAGATCCACCGACTTACCCACCGACTTTGATCGTGTCACAATGCTCGCCTTCGTATTCTCCATCGCGTCGCGACGGTCCTTTTCCGAAAATGTATAGTTTCCTTCGTTCTAGAAGATTCTAGGGCATTCTATGCTCTTCTAGGGGTTTCTAAGCTATTCTTATAATTTCCATCTCCTTTCTAGGGTTTCTGTGTCCCTCTTAAGCCCATTTTACCCTAATTAAGGTTTTAAACACCCCTTTATCACCTAACTACTGTTTTAATATTGTTTTAAAAATTAGGATGTCACACCAGGAAAGAGAGGCGGTATGAACACTCTTAATTGTCAAGTTTTTCCTAGCCAGAATCTTTCCCAGACGCATCATTTTCGCAAATTTCATTATTTACTCAAGTTCTTTTTCTAATGTGGTTCCATTAAAAAAAATATCTTTGCAAACTTTGGCTAGTTTTACTAAACCCTCACGCTTACTTTTCAGTCAAAATGCCCTTAATATTTCATTTATGAAATCTTTACTCGGCTTGTGGATTCGCATCGGATTTACCGTTGTAAATCGTCAAACCAATAATAGTCGATCGTCACATTATTAGTTAATTCATCATCATCAACATTATTATGCATGCATACTTTAATCAATTTCAAGTTCAAATCAAATCAGTCATACTTGATTTAAGGCATACAATACAAATTATTGTTTCCACACAGGGCCAAAAACATGCTACAACATTTCATACAGCACATAACAATTCAGTATGCTACAACATCTCAAGGGCACATAGTAATACTACAAATATTACCACACAATTAACAACCAATCAAACCACACAACAAACAAGGCGAAAAGCCCAAACTCATTATGTAAGAATTTCTTTTACCTCGAACGCATTCCAAAAGAGGTAATTCCCAAGTTGTCGTCAAGTCGTACCTCGCACGAACCTTAACAACGCAAGTTTAATTCAATTTAGAACAAAAAACTCAAGTCTATTACCCCTAGGGCAGCCACGGGTTTAGGGTTCCCTAAGGCTAGGAATTACTCAACTTAATTCCTATTTGATCACATCTAGTCATATGTCATGAAGCAAGTTCAAATCATGCAAGTTTTGAAGTTTTTACAAAACTATCACACTTAGAAAATACTAAAACCAAAACTTACCACTTTGAATAGTGTTTTACCAATTGGAATAGTACTTTACCACTTTGAATAGTATTTTTCCAACTTTGAACAACTTTTTAAAGCATTTAAACATGTCATAAAACTTTTGGAAACAATTTCCTTATAAGTTTAAAACAAATCTTAAGACATATACCAAAACTTTTTCCCAAAATCAAATCTCTTTGAAAGCTTTTGTTAGATCAAATCTTTAACCACTTTTTACAACTATTTTAGGCATAAAAACAAGTCATTATCACTTTACAAAAACTCTAAGGGGTCACGGTTTTGAGACTTCAAAAACAAACCCAAAGTTTCAAATCTTTAACTTCTAAATCATGACAACTTTGTTAGATCCAAAACTCCTTACCATAAACCAAATTTTTTATCACTTTGATACACTTAAAAACAAGTTAAAATTCATTCTAAAACTTAGTCATACCCACGGTTTTGAAGAACAGAAACCAACCAAATTAAATTTCATAAACTTTGTTTAACATGCATATATGACTAGATCTAAGTATATAAGCTAAAACCCTTCCAAGATCTAACTCCAAAACAACTAAATCAAGTAAAAAATAGCCCCTTAGAACAGCCGTGAGATTCGGCCTATCCAAGATCTAAGGGTTTCCAAATTTTTAATTACACAAAACTCATTGAATCGTGAAGGTAATGGTAGATCTAAGAAGTATTAAGCTTAAACATCAAGATCTAAACAATTTCTAAAAAAAACAACACTAAATCCATGAAGAACTCATCCATGGAAGCCAAGAGGGAAATAAGATGGATTAAGAGGCTTACCAAGAAGTTTGATGATGATTGATCAAGGATTAAGAAGAAAGGAATGGAGATTACAAGCTTAATCTCTAAGTTTCTTGAAGAACACCAACTTTCTCTCACTAGAATTTTTCTCCACCAAAGCATCAAAGAAAAAATATGAAGATGGTCCAATTTATAGAGGCCACAAGGGACAAGGAAGGGAAGAAAAATTGTTCATTTAGTTGGATCTTAACCATTTAGTTAACATCCAACCAAGCTAACTACCTACCAATTACACCTAAGCCAATCAAAACATTCCATTTGTCCAAGGTGGGTCCCAAGCATGTGTCTTGGCTCCCATTGGTCCATATTTACAACCCCCATATTTATTCTTCAAATTGTACCCATCTACACCGATAAATGGCCTACAACCAGCTATAAATCCCTTCCTGCATCCATCCAAGCAAATGTAGAAGCTGCCAAATCTAGATTGTAGTGTTGGACATGGTCTAGCCAATTGGATCTTGCAGGTATTGCCAGAACATGATCTTCTCAACTCAACTGAATAACTCCACAACAATGTGTATTGCCTTGTTGCTTGACCTTCAACTAGACTCTTGGCAATTTCTTTACCCTTCCATGCTCGTGCCATGGTAATACCAGTGGAGTAAGTCTTTCTCACATCGTGTATGATCTGAGACAAAGACATGTCATTGGTTGACATGAGCTTATCAGCTACAATCTTAGCAACCCACTTGGAGTTCGCTTTCTTGTTGGCAACTTGTCTCAAAAGGCCTTCTAATGGGTAATTTCATTCTAACTTTATTGGCAACATCATTCCCACCATTCAAGTCTTCTGGTTCATAAAAAAAATCTTCCAACCCTAAAGTCCTCTCCTCCTCACTGTCATCTAAATGGACTCCCTTGACATCATAATCACTACACTCAAAGTCACTCTCCTCCTCTTTAACAGCTTCACCATCACAATTTCCCACATCATTCCCCCCACCCTCATCATTACCCATTTCCCTACTATCCCCCTCACCAACATGCTCTACAAATATAATAGACAGACAGTTTTCCTTAATTGCAAAATTTCCAAGTTCCACGGCATCACCATCCCCAGTGATCTCTTTAAGGTCATTCTCAACCTTCCACTATAGCCTACAATTATCCCGACATCCCAACAAATTTACTATTGAGTGCAACTCAAAGTAGCTCCACATGTCAATGTCATTGTCATATTCCATGTGGACATCCCCCGCTTTGTACACCCAATAATTTTCCTTCACAATTTGACCCCCATAGTGGACAGCAATTGCAAAACCCAACCCTGCAGAATTCAAAACAATTTAATATGTTGTTATATATGTACTAACAGAGCATGAATTAAACACAGATAAACAATAACAAATGGTCCCCACAACATCACCCACCACCAAATGGCCATTAAACGACAAAATTGATCATTAAAAAAAAAAAAGAAACAATTGCTACCACATGCTGCTTAGACCACATATAGAAAATCACATAAACCCTACCTTTTTTACTAAAAACTCAAAACTCAATATTTTATTAAGCAGTGACAAAAACTGACGGATTAAACCCCCTATAGAAATACCTTCCAATAAACTGTGAATACACTGACAGATTAAACCCACAGTGCGTGCAATATACCCAAGTCGGTGCAATGATAATTGTTACAGTTCTCGATGGGTTTTTTCACGTTTTTGGGTTTTTGTTCCTTAGGGTTTCCATGAGCCCACTCCATAAGCATGGGTATTGATAAATCTTCATCACATGAATATTTATATAGTTTAAGTTGAGTTTTCCATGATGAATGAAGAACTTTTGAAGTCATATATGTGCTTAAATTGATAAATTCATTGGTTCTCCTTGTTTGTTCCCGAATCTATAGTGTGCAGAGTTATGCTGGGTCTCTATCTTTGTTTTTTTTCACAGAAATTCAACCATGAACGTTGAGCAAAAATGCCAAGAGGGAGGAGATCAAGGAGCAAAGACCAATAGAGCAAAGCCCTTCACAATACACAAGATTCTGCTCAAAATAAGTGTTCCTGTGCGCTTGAGAGCACCAGAAGAGCACTTGAAGAGCAGGAAATCATTCCCTGCTGTTTGAACGCGCGTGAAGAGCATCGTAAGAGCAACCTGCACGCGGAATTAAAATTGTTGCTTGGAGCGCGTTTGGAGAGCAAAAATTCATGTCTTTCTGTGTCGGTAGCGTGAAAGCGCGTGGAAGCACTGCTGCGCGCCTTTGCTTGATGTCGATTAAATATCGCGTTTTTCAGAAACGAAACCATTTTTTGGACGTCGAGAAGACCTAAAAACGCCGTGGGAACCAGGGAGCACGAGAGGGGTTCACTTTTCTCCATCTCCAAGGAAGATTCAAGCTTGGGAACAAGGTTTTGAATCAACCATGGAGTCTTCTTCTTCCATTTATCAATTTTTCTGTTTTTCTCTTTTGTTTTCTATGAGTAGCTAAATTCCTTAGGCTAGGAAAGATGAACCTTGTGAACACTCTTATGTAGTTGTTTTACTTATATCAATGCAAGTTTATTTCAATTATGATTGAGCCTTCAATTCTATTATTAATGCTTTTTGGTAACTGATCACTACCGAATCGATTTTGGGTTATACTCACGATTGGGAAATTGGGGATATGAACTTGAACTGAATTGTTGGTCATGTTTATGAGGATTTTAGGAATATAACCTTATGAGCATGTGTTCTTATGAATCATTAGTCTTATTGCTTAATCTAGCTTTAATTCACCTAAGGGATTAGGGGATTTTAGTTAAAGTAAAGGGTTTATGAGGCAAGAAATTGTCCTTAAACTAATTTTGTTGATTCGAACTTCAATCATATGGAATAACTTGCGTTGGTTGTAAATTGATTGCATAAGAGTGGAAGCAAGAGGATTCGATCCCTAGTCGCTTTTAATTCTCCTTAAAATCCAAATTTTTGTTTAGTTGTTTACTGTTTTTGTCTTTTGATATAAGTCACAAATATTTCAAACACATCACTTGGTTCAATAGTTTAAATTATTACAAGTTTGTTAAGTTAAATAATTAGTTACAATCCCTGTGGATTCGATCTTTTTATTACTTGACGACGAATCGTACACTTGCGATTTGCCTACCAAGTTTTTGGCGCCGTTGCCGGGGATTGTTGAATTAATTTTTAACAAGGCAAACGAGTACCTTTTTGAACTATTTCTTTTATTTAATTTCTGCTTTAAAAAAATATAAAAAAATATAATTTACATTAATCGTTGCTTTGCTACTGATCTTTCCCTTTAGTTTTGTGCATGCGAGGTAAACAAACAGGTGAACTGTTGTTTGACTCGGAGATCGAAAAGACAGCGAAGGCTTTAAGGAAGAAGGCAAAGGAAGCAAGACAACGACAAAAACAATCCTCTGCATCTACTTCTCAAGTCCCAACTCAAGAAGTGATGGGGGACCAACCACGCACCTTGGGTGATTTTGGGAGACGGAACAACCATGCAAGGGCTGTCAATACCTACCAACAGGTTGAGGCAAATGCTAATTTTGAGATCAAGCCGGCATTGTTGAACACTCTCAAGCAAAGCCAATTCACGGGGAATGAGATTGATGACCCAAATCAGCACCTGGTGAGTTTTTATGAAATCTGTGACACCTTTGAGCTAGCTGGAGTGACCGAGGGAAGCAAGAAATTGAGGCTTTTCCCTTGGACCCTGCGGGAGCGAGCAAGAGATTGGCTTGACACCTTGCCTACAGGAAGCATTGCAACTTGGGATGATTTGGAGGAAAAATTCATGACCAAATTTTTTCCACCCTCCAAATTCATCAAAAGAAGAGGTGAGATTCATGGCTTCCAACAGAATCAAAGTGAGAATTTGTATGAGGCATGGGAGAGATTCAAGCTCCTTCTGAAGAGGTGTCCAGGCCATGGATATGATGATTTCAACCAAATGCAAATGTTCTGTAATGGTTTGAGACCGAACACCAGAATGATGCTGGATGCCTCAGCTGGAGGTACAATCAACAACAAGACAGCTGCAGAAGCAAGAACCTTAGTGGAGCAAATGGCTTCCAATGGCGGTTATTGTGTCGAGAATGATAGAGGTTCACCGGCAAAGAGGAGTCCTTGAGCTAGAAGCATAAGATGCACTCTTGGCTCAAAATAAGTTAGTCTCTCAACAATTGGAGGCTATCACAAAGGAGTTGAAGGCACTGAAAGTGGGAGCCTTTTCCTCTGCTCAAGTGAACCAGGTAAATCAAAACTTGAGATGTGACTTTTGTCAAGGGCCTCATGAGAATGGAGGGTGTGATACATTAGGAGACTCCAAGGAGCAAGCTAATTACATGGGTAACTTTCAAAGGCAAGGAGGGAATCCGTATTCTAACACCTATAATCCAGGGTGGAAGAATCATCCTAACTTCTCTTGGAAGCAGCAAGATAACCCATCATCCAGCAACCCTCCACAACCGCAAAAGCAAGAGAAGCCAAATCAATTAGAAGAAGCTCTTACTCAGTTTATGAAGATGACACAATCCAACTTCCAGAATCATGAGTCTCATTTCAAAAACCAGGAGGCTTCTATCAAAAATCTGGAGAACCAAATTGGGCAACTCTCAAAGCAACTAGCGGAGCAATCCAAAGGTAAGGTTTCTGGTAGCACAGTAGATAACCCCAAAAAAGAAAATTGTAGTCTTTGTTTCTTTGAGAAGTGGAAAGTTGTTGTCTCAAGTAGAGAAAGAAAAAGCGAAAAAGTGAGGTGGATGGAGTTGAAAAGAAAGAGAGGAAATAGAAAAGAAGTAGAAAAAGAAAAGGGCGGAGTTGAAAATGAGAGTAGAAAATAGTGATAAAGAAGAAAAAAGGCGGTGAGGAAGACAAAGTTACTCTTGACAAACCGCAGTACAAGAGCAGCCCAAGGCTATTCAGCCACTTATGAAGCTTCCTTACCCTCATCTGAGTAAGAAGAACCAGAAGGATGAACAGTTTGCTAAGTTCATGGACATCTTCAAGCGTCTACAAATCAACATCCCTTTTGCAGAAGCTCTTGAGCAAATGCCCAGATATGCAAAGTTTATGAAGGAGTTGTTGACCAAAAAGAGAAGGTTTAGGGAGGATGAGACGGTGGCCTTGACTGAAGAGTGCAGTGCTATCATTAAAAGGAAGCTCCCGCCAAAGATGAAGGATCCGGGAAGTTTTACAATCCCTTGTACTATTAGGAATTTGCATATTGGTAAGGCTCTCTGTGATTTGGAAGCTAGCATTAATTTGATGCCCCTCTCTATGTTGAAACGGTTGGGAGGAGGTGAAGTCAAGCCCACAAAGATGTCTTTGCAACTGGCAGATCGATCGGTCAAATACCCTTATGGAATACTGGAGGATGTGTTGGTTAGAGTTGACAAATTCTTGTTCCCAGTTGATTTTGTTATCCTTGATATGGAAGAGGACAAGGAGGTCCCTCTTCTTCTTGGCAGACCTTTTCTAGCTATAGGGAGAGCCTTGATTGATGTTCAACAAGGTAAATTAATTTTGAGGTTCCAGGATGAGAAGGTGACCTTTAATGTTTTTGAAGCTATGCGGCATCCGGATGATATTGAAAAATGTTCTCGAGTTGATGTGATTGACGACTCAGTTTTGGAAATCATGGAGCAAGACCAGCCCTCACACCCATTAGAGAAAGTGTTAGTGAATTCCATTGAGAAGGTGGATGAGGAGATGGATGATGAAATAGAAAGATGTCTTGCACAACTTGAAGCTCTACAGGTTGAAAATGCGGTTGCTAAAAAGAAAGAGGACTTGCAAGGTGGTGAGTTAGAGAAGAAAGCTAGCCCGGAATTAAAGCAATTACCCCCACATCTGAAGTATGTTTTTCTTGGGGATGATGTTTTTAATCCGGTGATCATTACTGGCTCCTTATCAAAGCTAGAAGAGGAGAAGCTAATGAGAGTACTTAGAGCACATAAAGAGGCAATTGGATGGACCATCTCAGATTTAAAGGGCATCAATCCAGCCTTTTGCATGCATAAGATAAAGTTGGACCAAGAGTTCAAACCAGTTGTTCAACCACAGAGAAGGCTCAACCCGGTTATGAAAGAAGTTGTGAGGAAGGAGGTATTGAAACTTTTAGAGGCTGGGATGATCTATCCTATTTCTGACAGTGCATGGGTGAGTCCAAGACATGTGGTTCCAAAGAAAGGGGAATAGCGGTTGTAACAAATGGAAAAAATGAGTTAATTCCTACTAGGACTGTCACAGGTTGGCGGATGTGTATTGACTATCGGAAGCTTAACCAAGCCACTCGCAAGGACCACTTCCCTCTCCCATTTATGGACCAGATGCTCGAAAGATTGGCTGGATAAGCCTACTATTGTTTTCTTGATGGGTACTCTGGTTACAATCAAATCTCTGTCAACCCAAAAGACCAAGAGAAGACAACATTCACTTGCCCATTTGGAGTTTTTGCATATAGACGGATGCCTTTCGGGCTTTGCAATGCTCCCGCAACTTTTCAAAGGTGCATGCTTTCCATTTTTGCTGATATGATTGAAAAATCTATTGAGGTTTTTGTGGATGACTTCTCTGTGTTTGGTATTTCTTTTGATGATTGTCTGGATAACCTGGAGGATGTTCTTAAGAGGTGTAAGGAGACCAATTTAGTGTTGAATTGGGAAAAATGTCACTTCATGGTGAAAGAAGGAATTGTTCTGGGTCATAAAATCTCATCTAAGGGTATAGAAGTGGATAAGGCAAAAATTGATGTGATAGAGAAGTTGCCTCCTCCGTTGAATGTGAAAGGAGTGAGGAGTTTCCTTGGGCATGCTGGTTTTTATAAACGATTTATCAAGGACTTCTCCAAGGTTGCTAAGCCGCTTTGCAATCTCCTCATCAAGGATGTCTCATTCAAATTTGACCCAGAATGCTTGAAGGCATTTGAGTTGTTGAAAGAGAAACTTATTTCAATTTTGTGATAGTTGCACCAGATTGGGAGTCACCTTTTGAGCTAATGTGTGATGCTAGTGACTATGCAGTGGGGGCTGTTTTGGGGCAAAGGAGAGAAAAATTCTTTCATGCCATCCATTATGCTAGCAAGGTATTAAACGAGAACCAAGTCAACTATGCTACCACAGGGAAGGAGTTGCTTGCCATAGTATTTGCTCTAGAAAAATTTCATTCTTATTTGATTGGTTCCAAAGTTGTGGTGTTCACTGATCATGCGGCAATAAAGTATCTTATGACTAAGGTCGAGTCCAAGCCAAGACTCATTCGGTGGATTTTGTTGTTGCAAGAATTCGACCTTGAGATCAAAGACAAAAAGGGGAGTGAAAATGTGGTGGCTGATCATCTGTCTAGGCTGGAGAATACTGAAATTAGAGCTAGAGAGTTAGACATTCTAGAGGAGTTCCCAGATGAGAAACTGTTATTTGTGACTGAGAGGCCTTGGTTTGCAGATATGGCAAATTTTAAAGCTGCTGGTGTGATACCTGAAGAGCTAACTTGGCAACAAAAGAAGAAGTTTTTCAAAGATGCTAACTATTTCATTTGGGATGATCCCTATCTCTTCAGACAAGGCCCAGATGGACTTCTCCGAAGGTGTGTTGCAAATGATGAGGCGCATAAAATTTTATGGCATTGTCACAATTCACCATACGGAGGTCATTTCAATGGTGAACGCACAGCCGCAAAAGTGCTTCAATCTGGATTCTATTGGCCTTCAATTTTCAAAGATGCTTATGCTCATGTCAAGAGCTGTGACAAGTGCCAGAGGATGGGAAGTATTTCCAAGAGGAATGAGATGCCCTTAAACTCCATTTTGGAGGTTGAACTTTTTGATTGTTGGGGAATTGATTTCATGGGGCCATTTCCCTCCTCATTCTCTAACCAATACATTTTGGTAGCTGTGGATTATGTTTCAAAATGGGTAGAGGCAGTGGCAACTCAGGCAAGTGATTCTCAGACTGTTGTGAAATTCATAAAGAAGAACATATTTTGCCGGTTTGGGGTCCCTAGAGTGCTAATCAGTGATGGTGGTTCGCATTTTTGCAATTCGAAATTGGAGGCTGTGCTGAAAAAGTATGATGTGAAACACAAAGTTGCCACTCCTTACCACCCTCAAAGCAATGGGCAAGCCGAAGTGTCAAACAGGGAGATTAAGAAGATACTTGAGAAGACAGTGAGTGCCTCAAGGAAAGACTGGGCCCATAAGCTGGATGATGCTTTGTGGGCATACAGAACAGCCTATAAATCCCCAATGGGATTGTCTCCCTACCAGCTAGTTTATGGCAAGGCTTGTCATCTGCCAGTGGAGCTTGAGCATAGGGCGTTTTGGGCCCTGAAGTTCTTAAATTTTGATTCAACCCTGGCAGGAGAGAAAAGAATTTTGCAGCTGCACGAGTTGGATGAAATACGTTTGCATGCCTATGAGAATGCCTCCATCTACAAACAAAAGGTTAAAGCTTATCATGATAAGCACATTGTACAAAGAACCTTCTCTCCTGGGTAGCAAGTGTTACTTTTCAACTCTCGTCTGAAGTTATTCCCGGGCAAACTCAAGTCCAAGTGGTCGGGACCTTTTGTGGTAAAAGAAGTGATGCCACATGGAGCAGTAGAGGTGGAGGAGCCTTCATCTCAAAGATCGTTCAAGGTAAATGGTCAACAATTGAAGCATTATTTGGGAGGAGAGCTTGATAGGGCAAAGGTTGCTTTAGTCTTGCAAGAGCCTTGAGCATACCATCATGCGTCAAGCTAGTGACGTTAAAGAAGCGCTTCTTGGGAGGCAACCCAAGCTTGTATCCTTTTTCTTTGATAAAAAAATAAAATTGGTGGGGTGCGCATGGCGCGCACATGGTGCGCATCCTACGCGCATGAAATCAGACACCTCTGTCTCTTTGCGCACAAGCCGCGCTTGCGCGAAGGCGCGCTACTGATCAGGTGCAAGAGCGCCCAACGACGCGCAACAGAAGAGCATTTGGAGCGCACCAAGTCAGGAGGACCTAATTTTTTGCGCGTCATCCGCGCTCCATCCACGTGCAAGCGCACTCGCGTGCTCATATGCATGCGCACCATCTGCGCCCCTCTCACTCTCACTCTTTCTCAACCGAATAGGCACCCCACTCCCCCTAATCCTTCACAAACCTCAATCATACCTCAAAACTCTTCACTGGAGGGCTAGTTCTTCAATTTTTTTTCTTGCATCCCTACTGCATCATTCATCGAGTAAGTCACGTTCACACTTTCTTGTCTTATATTCATGATTCTCTCAAATGGGGAAACAAATTTTTGAAAAAAAAATGATGTGGACTGTGAACTCTTGAAATTCAAATTGTGGGTTTGCTATTTTCTATGCCCTTTGATGTTGAGCACTAAGTTTGGGGTGTGTTAGAGTTGTGATTGCAATTTTGCCATGAATGAACAAAGTTATGCACACTGCATGTTTGATAAAATGCTTGTGAAGGATTAGGGAGTAGAAATTAGGAACGGTTTATTACGTGCATGCTATATGTTGATGAATGGTTTGAATGACAAAGTTGGTGCTCAAGAACTTGATTGTTTCATTAATATGCGAGCACCAACATTCGGAGACAACATATGTACCCAAATGACAAACATTCATGCTTTTTGAAAGGATTTTTCTTAATCCCCTGGATCTCCTTGTTTGGATGGGTGTGGACTATTATTGCCTCCCAAGTCATGGTTTCCTTTGGTGTTTGCACTGTTTATGATCAAGAGGAAACCGTGGCAATTGAGCTTGTGCTACTGCTAACCTTTGAACATTTTTGTACACTTTTGATTGCTTTTGAGCAGGGAACATGGCAAGCGGACAAGGAAAGAGGAAGAAGACTACTGTTGGTTCGGGTTCACAGACTTATGACGGACATTACTTCCGTTCTCCAGGGTGCAAGCAAAGACATGATTTAATTCCTGGAAATAGAAAATTCGTCAAAGAAAGAGCATTGGTGCTAGAAGGAGGCGAATTCCCTGACATACAAGAAAACATCAGGAATAGAAGGTGGGAAAGTCTGGTATCTTACCCGGAGAATGCAAGCAGACAATTGGCAATAGAATTTTTTGCCAATGCATATCAACCTCCTGATGAGGAGAGGCCCGCCAACATGTCACCATACACCAGCTATGTGAGGGGAGAGTATGTTCCATTTGATGCCGGGACCATCAATGACATGTTTGGGCTACCAAACTTACCAAATTACGGTTATGCAGCCAGGCTCCTGAGAAATCCAAAGACAGACAGTAGTAATCGAAATGAGATTAGAAATGCATTATGCATGCCTGGCAAGGATTGGTTTTGGAATCAGGATGAGTCACCTAGGAAGATGTTGATTTTCGCCCTTACTCCTTTTGCCAGAGGGTGGGCTGATTTTGTTCTACACACGTTGATCCCGTGCGCAAACTCTTCTGAGCTGAACTTTCAAAGAGCAGATTTGGTAGCTTCCATCATACTGAGGGAGCCTATAAATGTCGGGAGTCTTTTAGCCATCGAAAGTGTTGGCTATGGCCAATGCTGACATGAGACAAAGGTGGATACAGCATGCTAGTCTGGTTGCCAAGCTTTGTGCGAGAGTTGGGGTAGTTGCATCTGAAGACGAGATACAAGTGAAAAAGAAACAAGCAATAACCGGAGGCTGGATCAGAGCAAACACATTACCCATCCAGGGTCAGGCTCATCAGCAGGCACCTGCAGCAGAGGCACATCCAGAAGAACATTTTGATGCCTTTGAAATTGATCCCCAGCCAACCAGGGGAGACTTTCAGATGCTGGAAGCCAGAATAGACACCCTCGCCATAGAGCACCGAGAGGGAATGAATAGGCTGGCTCAGGAGCACCAAAGTGCAATAGAAAGACTGGCGCAAGAGCACCAGAGTGGAATGGAAAGGCTAGCTGAGAGGTTGACTCAGGAGCACAGAAGTGGGATACAGGCTCTCTATAGAGCCATGCATGCATTTCATAGAGAGAGCAACCTGACCACAGGCGAGATATTTATTGATGCGATTTCGGACCTGGACCTTGAGCGAGAACCTTAGTCCCCTGTTTCAGTTCCTTCAGCAGTGGCGTCTGGCGGCCCACCTGTGTCACTTCACTCAGTGGTTGAGTCGGGCGGCTCACCACTTCGGTTTTGTGTTCCTTATCTCTAGTTTCCGTTTTGTATTTGCTGTTTACTTCATTCTAGTTTTTTTTGTTTTACTTTCCCTCTACCGTTGTACTAAATTCTTTATGGCTGAGAAGTATTGTTTTGTAAGTGACTTCCCTTGGGTGTGGTTTTCATCTTCTATATCATATGCATGCTCATGAACTGTTATACCAGCGGTTGGATTGTGACTTGCCATGCTTCTTGTTGATCTAAAATTCCCTTAAATTAAAACTCTTAGAAGCATGTTTTTGTGACTTTGCACTGCATGACTCTTTTGTGCTTGATTGTCTCTCATCAATAGCCTGTGAGAATTTTGGGCCAAACAGATAAGTTTCTTGTTGTGTGTTACCATTGCATGTGACATTCTTCAGAACTTGACTAGGTTCTTAGTGATATTTACTTGCATGTTCTTACACACTGAGACAAATCTGTGTTAATAGCTAGAGACTAAATAGCCTACCTGAATAATATTGTCTTTTGCTAGCCCCTTTGAGCCGTTTTACCCATTCTTTGTGATACAACCTCATTACAAGCCTAAGATCGAAAAACCAATTGTCCCCATCTACTCGGAGTTAGGTAAGGGTCATTTTATAACATGTCTTGGCACATTGATTAAGTTCGGGGTTGCTTCAGGAAAAGGTTGCTTGAGGACAAGCAAACATTTTAAGTTTGGGGTGGAAAATGACTTAAGTCAAGTTTGAGGTTTATATTAGAAAAAGGAAAACAAACAAGAGGGAGAATTAAAAAAAAAATAAAAAAAAAACACTGTGGATTAGAGCACCCCTTTTGGTTTGTAATTCAAGTGAATAAAGAGCAACCCTTTTGTTTGTAATTCAAGTGTGTTGGAAGGTGTCTTGAGAAGCTATGGATTCAACAATATGGGAAATGGATTGTGCATGTATAAAATGACTTAAGTCTAACTCCAAGTGTGAAAGCCCACTATCCAAATGAATTCCTACCCTTACCTAAGCCCCATTACAACCCAAAAGTCCTCTAAAGTGTGTTGTAGCATTGCATTGCATTTGTCTCTTCAAGAGCTTTTTCAAGCCTTTGGTAGGATGTCGCATTGTGATGTGAATGAGAGAATAACCGTACAAACACTTGAGTGAAAGAGCAATACTTGTGGTGAGGATACTGAGAGAAGTTGAGCATATTTGATGATTGCATGTGTTGCTTATAGAGCTAAATTGGGAAAAAAGTGATTCAAGAATGCCTGAGTGGTCACTCTCTGAAAAATGTGAGAGAAAAAGATAGATTGAGCATGAGTTGATAGTGAAGATGGAGACCCATCAATTAATTTCACTCCGACCCCCTTTTTAATTAAGTTTGCTTGAGGACAAGCAAAGAGCTAAGTTTGGGGTTGTGATAAATCTTCATCACATGAATATTTATATAGCTTAAGTTGAGTTTTGCATGATGAATGAAGAACTTTTGAAGTCATTTATGTGCTTAAATTGATAAATTCATTGGTTCTCCTTGTTTTTTCCCGAATCTATAGTGTGCAGAGTTATGCTGGGTCTCTATCTTTGTTTTTTTTTCACAGGAATTCAAGCATGAACGTTGAGCAAAACTGCCAAGAGGGAGGAGATCAAGGAGCAAAGACCAATAGAGCAAAGCCCTTCACAATACACAAGATTCTGCTCAAAATAAGTGTTCCTGTGCGCTTGAGAGCACCAGAAGAGCACTTGAAGAGCAGGAAATCATTCCTCGCCGTTTGAGCAGCGTGAAGAGCATCGTAAGAGCAACTCTTGTGGAATTAAAATTGTTGCTTTGTCTCTCCGCCAAGAGCATTTGGAGCGCCGCGTTTGGAGAGCAAAAATTCATGTCTTTACGTGTCGTAGCGTGAAAGCGCGCGTGGAGCGCACTTGGCGCTTTCTGCGCCAATATCGATTAAATATCGCGTTTTTGAAGCAGAACCATTTTTTGGACGTGGAGAAGACCTAAAAGCGCCCGTGGGAACCAGGGAGCACGAGAGGGTTCACTTTTCTCCATCTCCAAGGAAGATTCAAGCTTGGGAACAAGGTTTTGAATCAACCATGGAGTCTTCTTCTTCCATTTATCAATTTTTCTGTTTTTCTCTTTTGTTTTCTATGAGTAGCTAAATTCCTTAGGCTAGGAAAGATGAACCTTGTGAACACTCTTATGTAGTTGTTTTACTTATATCAATGCAAGTTTATTTCAATTATGATTGAGCCTTCAATTCTATTATTAATGCTTTTTGGTAACTGATCACTACCGAATCGATTTTGGGTTATACTCACGATTGGGAAATTGGGGATATGAACTTGAATTGAATTATTGGTCATGTTTACGAGGATTTTAGGAATATAACCTTATGAGCATGTGTTCTTATGAATCATTAGTTTTATTGCTTAATCTAGCTTTAATTCACCTAAGGGATTAGGGGATTTTAGTTAAAGTAAAGGGTTTATGAGGCAAGGAATTGTCCTTAAACTAATTTTGTTGATTCGAACTTCAATCATATGGAATAACTTGCGTTGGTTGTAAATTGATTGCATAAGAGTGGAAGCAAGAGGATTCGATCCCTAGTCGCTTTTAATTCTTCTTAAAATCCAAATTTTTGTTTAGTTGTTTACTGTTTTTGTCTTTTGATATAAGTCACAAATATTTCAAACACATCACTTGGTTCAATAGTTCAAATTATTACAAGTTTGTTAAGTTAAATAATTAGTTACAATCCCTGTGGATTCGATCTTTTTATTACTTGACGACGAATCGTACACTTGCGATTTGCCTACCAAGTTTTTGGTATCTCATTAATAAGACATGGCAACATCCTTCAAGTCATCTGCTTATGTGGAGTATAAATGGGGTTCAATAGGCTGATGTGGCACTCCGTTTGCCACATCATCACCAAGTTAACAAAAGTTAACTGCAGGGACTAATTGCATAAGGTTTAGATATTGCAGGGACCCGAAAAGGAATTTTTTTTTGCAAGGACTAAAACTAGAAGGGAGCATATTTGCAGGGACTTAAATCATATTTAAGCCCTTTTTTGTGAAAATTTTGACAAAAGGGTGTGTTTGGGAGTTCATCTTATCTTTTGTTAAAAAATGAGTCTATCTTATCTTGTGTACATTTATTACGAAGAAAAAATTATGTATGAAATTAAGATTAAGATTTAATAAATAATTTAATAGACAGAATAAGTTTAAGACAAATAAAGTTAAGATTTGTTTTTGTTATCAAAACTCCATTAATGGCATCTGAACTGAAATATTTATTAGGGGATTTTATTAATGCGAAATTAGGTCATAGTCCAAGTTTTGTTTGGAGGAGTTTATGGCACACTAGGCCATTATTAGATATTGGTCGTAGGTGCCTTATATGAGACGATCGTGAGATTCGCATTTGCAACTCACCATGGTTACACGATACGGGCATGCATTGCGTTATGTCACCATCAAATCAATTGGTACATGTATGCGCGTGAATCGTTTATTGTTGCCAGAGAGGAAAATTTACAATGAGCAGGCAGTGCATTAGTGGTTCAAACTAGCAATTGGAAATGAGATTTTAAATGTGCCCTTTTTCGAATCGGTGACAACAGATCAACAGATTTGGAAATTAAGTAATATTGGAAAGTACACGGTCCGTTCTGCATATTACTGAAAGTTATCGAAAATTAATGTCCCACCCAAATTTAAGAATTTTATTTGGAGGTGTTGTAAAAATGTGGTTCTAGTTCGGATAAGACTTGTGGAAAAAGGTGTTTAATGTCCTTCCACTTGCATCCAATGTCACACTGAAATGGAAACTCTTTGGCACATTTTCATTATCTGTCCATTGAACAAGCAGTATTGGGAGAAATTTTGCCTAGGGGATGCGATACAAGGGTGTTTACAGTGGTCCAATTGTTTTAGGGAATTGTTTTTTAATGTTTTCTCCGATTTACCTAGCCTATAAATTATCAACTTTGTTATGGTGTTTTGGAGTTTTTGGGTTTGTAGGAATGCTTTGATTTGGGAATCTAAGGATGAGGGAGCTGGCACGGTGACTGCTAAAGCTCAACATCTGTGGGAAGAATGGAACTTGGCCAAACGATTTCAGTCCCAATGAAGCCAAATGACCGAATTTCTCAGCAAGTTAAATGGATGAAACCCCCTGCAGGTTACATTACTTGCAATATAGATGTTGTCTTCCTAAATCATATGCACGTCACTAGCATTGGCATGTGTATTCGGGGAGAAGTTGGGGACTTTTCACCGGCAAAAACTGATTGGCAACCAAAGAAGTTAGATGTCAAGGAGGGAGAAGCTTGGGGTCTTCTTGGTGCACTACAGTGGCCTTGTGAGTTGGAGTTATCTCATGTTATTTTCCAACTTGGTTAAAAAATAGTTGTGGACAGTATTTAGTCTACTATAAATTATACCTTTGAATTTGGTTTTTTAATTAAACAATGTAGGGTCATTCTTTTGTCACAACCAAACTTTAAAGTAGAGTTTATTAGGAGACAAACTAATATAACAACTCATTCTTTAGCAAGGACAGCTGCATCCCGGGCTAGTCTCCATGTTTTTTAGTCCATACCTATTTATATTGGTGACATTATTCATTTAGAAGTGTTATGATTCTATTTTCGTAAAAAAACTAAAATATTTATTATGCATTTTAATCAGAGTTTTAATTTTTTTATCAGTCAGAATGAATTAAATGTAAAAAACAAAACAAAACAAAAACAAAAGACATACTAAGGTTTAATCCTACCAATCCACATTGCATCAACTAGAAAAGTGCTAGATAGTTGGGGAGGACAAGAATTCCAAACTATGGAGCCATGATCCAATCTAGAGTCATATTTAGCAAGCCAATTCCCACAAGAATTCCCTTATCGCAATATATGCTGAATTGTCAAAATCCAAGATTTCTCCTTCAAAACTCTTATATAATTAATCACATGGGCATAGGGATGGGTATTATGAGTTGCTTATGCAATTAGAGATAAAACTACTTTAGAAACGGGCTCACAAATCTCGAGTCCATAAGCTATAGCCAATACTTCAGTTTTAAGATTAATTGGGATGCCACAAAACCCAATGAAACCCGAAAGTCACTTTCCATGCGTATTTCTAATGATGCCTCTACATCTGGATCTTCTAGCATTACTAAATGAGCTTCCATCCACATTAATCTTCACAAAATTATCAGTATGAGGGTGCCAAGCAACTTCCCGAACCTCCTTTCAGTTGCTACACTAACCAAAAGCCTTGGTGGTTGCATCGAGCAAGGTTTTGATACAATGGAGGATACACCAATCACCCTATTTATGGCCCGAGAGTACCTCTTCAGCGCGGGATCTCCAGATGAACTAGCAGGATATGACAAATAAGGAACCATTCATTTCAGTAGCATGCAATTTAAACCATGAACAATGGATACCGGCAAGAAAAATTGAGGTTGAGGGAAATTCAACATGTCCCAAAATCTCTTAGCTCTCGGACAGTCTTTTAATGTAAGCAACAAAGTTTCATGAGCAACTTCACAAAGTTTCATGAGCAACTTCACATCTGTGGCAAGATGTATCATGGGAACGATGATGAGAAAACCGAAAATGATTAGTTGGCAAGTTGTCATGCATAGTCAACCAAACAAAATGTTTAAAATTTTCAAGAAGTTGTAGTTTCCAAATCTATGTCCAGCTCTCCAATTGTTCCCTTAAAGACATATCATGTTCTAACAACAAGTGATAAGAACATTTAGCATAATAAGTGCCCAAAGTTAAGGCTCCTCAAACCGGCAAGTCATCATAATTATCATTTGTTAATGTTGCGAGTCCCACATCGGGTGGTTGACGAGCCTGGCCGTTGCTTATATAGCTGGGTAGACCACCCCCTTACAAGCTGGTTTTGAGGGGACCATTCGGATGCTTGAATTCTCACATGGTATCAGAGCCACGTTAGTCCTCACTTGTGGTGACGAGCCCAGGCTCGAGGGGGCGTGTTGCGAGTCCCACATCGGGTGGTTGACGAGCCTGGCCATTGCTTATATAGCTGGGTAGACCACTCCCTCACAAGCCGGTTTTGAGGGGACCATTCGGATGCTTGAATTCTCATAGTTAACACACTCTGCATCTCCAACTAAATGGTCGATGGCAGCTAAAATCAATTTTGAGCGTTCCAATTAGAGTTTTAAATTTTGAGACTGACCACTCCTACTTCTATTTTTAAACTAATATTTTTATCCATAATTTCTTGATTTTACATATTTTATTTTGTTTCACCTCTTATCATTTAAATTTAATGACTATTGTAACATCCTCATTTTGCTAATCTTGCTTTGTATGTGATTGATGGGTGATTGTGTGCTTAGGGATAGGGTTAGGTTATAGAAGGGAAAGAGAGAGAAAATTAAGGTTTTGGATGCATGTTCAGAGCCAACGTTTAAGCGTTAGCAAACTCTGGCGTTGGGATAGAGGGACACATGTCACATTTCTTCACATGGAAGGCATCCAGATTCAACGCTTTAGCGTGGTGTTAGTGGGTGCCAGAGTTGTGAAACACTTCCGCGTGGAGTTATAACATGCTTCACATTGGCCTTAAATACCTAAAATTATACATAATTTGTTTTATTCCATTCTAGCATATCACCTTCTTCTTAAAACAGTTTGAAAAACAATTTTAAAACCTCAGAAGCCATTGTTATGGGTTTTTGCCTTCGTTTGCCAAATCTAAGTATCAAAACAATAATCCGACTGCACCGATGTATTCATGGATACTTCTTCTTCGAATGTGAGTTACGTCAAGGTAAGTTGTAATGTCATCGACATCATCTTTCGATGTTCATAATGTTTGGTTCTAATCTTCTTCCATTCTCATTCCTTATCTTGATTATGGCATGTTTTAGATATTTGCACATGTGAATGACTGCCAACGAGCAGGAATTTAAATCGGAGCTTTGATTTTCATTTAATTATCTATAAGTCTGAGTATTTTTGTGATTTCAAGTCTACTTGTTTTATTCATGGTTGACATTCCTCGTTGTTTCAATCCCTAATGTCATTCTCTTTATGTTTCTAAGATGTTGGAAAATTTTGGGACCCATATGTGTGTTGATTGTGAATTTTGCATTAGTGGAATGTTTCCTTTTGGTTATGGCAAATCCATAGATTGGTGTTCTTTGGGTTAGTATTTACGTTCGTGGTTATTGTGAGTTCGTGGGCCGGGGCTATTTGATTTGGAGCTTGTGTGAAAGTTTTACCAGGTGGGAGAAAGAATTCACTTTCATTGGGATTGTTAGCGTGGAGTAGAATACAGTGGTATGCATATGGGAACTTAAACCCTACTAGGGGTAGAATAACCAATAATACCTATAGTACTGATCAAAGTTTAGATATTGAGGGATATTCGCCAATAGGTGGATTGTTTGTTGGCACTACGCCAAAAATTTAATCAGATAACGACGTTCAGATGACGTTTCAAGATAAAAGCATCATGTGAAAAAACACAGAGAACTCATGTAACATTTTGATAATGTTTGTGTCAGAAAGTGTTATCTGAAGATATATTTTCGTAAACGTTTGTGTGGAGAAACGCTATCTAAATGTCTCTGTGTCTTATTAGATAGTAGAAAGCGTTATTTGAATCTTATTCAAAGAATTATTTACGACTTTAGATTAATTCTGCTTATTCAAAGAACTATTTATGTGTTTTAGATGAGAGAGGTGAGGATTAAGAGTTACACGGCAGAGTAATTGTCAATATGCGACAAGTTACACGACAGAGTAGTTGCTTCATCATGATTGACCTTAGGTGTGGCAAATTAGTTCATTAAATGTCGATCATGATTCGATCATAACGGCGAAGATCTGGGAACTCGAATTCATTAATTTTCCTTGACTTAATCGAGGTACAAATCAGTGTTCGGGTTAGGTTCCCAGTTGAAATTTAGTGCCGAGGAGAATTGCGACAAGAGAAGTAATATGCTTTTCTTGCCCCAAGAGAATGAAGCGAGCATGACAATGACAATGTCTAATACCTGGTACACTTGACCATGAAGAGAAAACAAACCCCAAATGTAATATCATTATTCTGATTGAATTTGTTATCCCTTTATAGTCACATGTGGATTGTTCTTTGACTTAATTGCCAAAGTAATGTCATTACTATGGAAGGACTGTTCTTTGCCAAGTTCTTTTTCTTTCATGAATTTAGACAACAAGGAAAGACTTGCCATATTTTCTGCAACAAGGGAAACTGGGTTAGTAACATGAAAATTATTATAAAAAGTATAAAATTATGTTCCTCACCCAAGCAAAAGTTTATTTTGCTTCTGCCAAAGAAGGAAACTTCAACAATAGCCTGCAATCAACAAATCTCTTTACGGTTTTCAAACACCATTTTAATCTTTCACTCTCTCTCATCGAATCGTTGCACAAAGGTCCTTATCTTCTTTAATTTACAGAGCATGCTTCCTCGTCATTTAAATATGGTTTTAAAAGTTCATCTCAACCTTCTTTCAAGCAAAGTGTCTTTCAGCCCAACAAAGGCACCCGCTACCCCTTGTAGTGAAACAAACGATAAAACATGCGAAAAACCGAATGATACCTTAGGATAATAAATATACTAATGTCAACAATGGAAATCATCAATCTTGCACAAGGCAATATAGCCAAACCATGTGCTACACAACCATCGCTTAATTAGCCAAACCATGGGCTTATGCACATATAACAATTTATAGTAGAAACTATACACCAACACCCCTATTATCATGATTCTACTAGCATGCCCATACATAATTAACACATTTAATCCAACCAATTCACCATTAAACATGTAGCATACAACAGTCTTGAAATCAAGAAATTAACATTACTAGAGCATGCTCGTATCAATCCAAACACCTAATCAACATATTATCAATTTAACCCTTTGCTCTTACAAGGGTTCCAACACATAAAATAGTAACATAATTAATATCATTGCTCCTACAATGGTGTAAAAGTGAGAATCAATTGTCGTGGGAGACTTAGGAGTCACAGGACACCCCAATCATATCAATTAACTCCCTAACTACCCCATTCCCGTATAAATCAACCACCCTCTTCTTACCTTAGTCAAAATTGCGATCGAAAGGGTGAGAAGGCAGAAATGAAAACTTCTTTCACCTTTCCCACGAAATTTACTTCAAATGACACGAATTCTGACGAGAAACAAAGGAAAATGGTAAAAAATGGTGAGATTTGTAACACCCCACTGTCCTATTCATGCTTTATTCTAATATAATTATCCTAATTTGTTTAATTATCGTGAATACGCTTATGTGAAAATACGAAGGAATTAAAATTAAAACATAAATAAGACTACCACGTGCCACAGTGAAATAAACTAAGTGTCACATACGCATATATATATATATATATATATATATATAGCGTACTATCAGAGTACGAAAGTGTGCGTAGTGTAAACAGTACTGATACAGTCATCCAAAATATAAAACCTAGGAGGCTAACCTGCGCCTCATCTAAACAAAACAAAAATCATAAACACCACAGAAGACTCCTGGCCAACATGACCAAACACCTCAGCGAGGGGGATACTGAGAGCTCCAGCTCTGAGATCCTGCTCGCCTCGGAACAGACGTCTATAATCATGAGCAGTCATATGACGAGATGGCCCAACAGTCGCTCCACCCCTACATCTCTGTCTCCCCCTGTGGCTGGACTCACTTTGATGACTGGCAGGAGGCACTGGCATCGACTGCGGAGGCATCAGAGGATACCCTCCATAACCAAAACCGGGTGGAAACCCTGGTGCCTGCCACATCTGAGCAAATGGAATCCTCTGGCAAATGCAGAAATCTCCTGCGAAGCTAGCGATAGGAAAACATGGAATACGAAAATAAAGGGAGATAATGCCTGTGTAAATAACTGTCTGATTGTGCATGGTCCACCTCCCAACCTATGTCGTCGACATCATGGTAGTGTGTAACATTCCATTTTTATTATTAATATATGTGTATACATGTGTGCATATATTAATAATTTTGTGATAATTTTTTGTGTATTTGCTTTAGTAATAAGGAATTTTTAACGATTTGTTATTATTTTAATTATTCTTATTGTTATAAAGGAGTATATGAATGATATTTTGAGAGAGAGTTGTTTTTTTTTTTAAAAAAAAAAGAGTGAAATGGACTAGAATTTAGCTCACGCTGCAGTCCATGTATTTTCAAAAGAAAAATTGCTTGCTGCACCCCCTGGTTTTCAGGCATGCGCCCCCTACCCACTTCACATTACACAGAACTGTTCATCATCTCCTATTTCTTGTACGCACATACCTGTAGCGACCCAAAACCCTTGTGCAGCAACTTCTCTCTTCGATTTCTCACTCCTCAAGCCACGAAAAATTACCAAACTTCATATTCCTATACAAAATCATCCCCTGGACTCATTTATGGCCTCATCTCGGCGATTCGAGGTTGAAATCACGCCATATTTTCACATGGGGCGGACTGTATTTTTACGATTCCGGCCACCACGGTCGTCTTTTGGAAAAACATACATCATTTTTGGATTTCTCGCGTCGAAACCTCTGGGAACCACTACCCGTTCTCTCGTTTTGGTGAAGCTGACGTCGGACCCCTCGTAACCCCGTTGTCTCGGTAAGACGTTTTTCGGTCACTCTTTTTATCTCTTTTTGACTTCGTTTCAGATTTAAAAATTTCCAAATATTATTTGACATTGATTGTCATATTTTTTCAGCCGTATTCTGTTCTTTGAGTGACCGTTAATTTTTTTCAGTGCTCATTTGGTGCCTAATTCGGTTGCTGTAGGCAAATCCTCTTTGCTCCTTTTGACACTGCGAATTTTCTCGATCAAGGTAAGAAGAGGGTGGAGGATTTCTAATGGGTTTTGGTAGTTAGGTATTTCGATAACGTGATTGGGGTGTCCCATGACCCCTAAGTCTCACGCGACGTTAATTCTCGCTTCTTTCCATTGTAGGAGCAATGGTATTTGGTTGTGTTACTGTTTATGTGATTAGAACCCTTGTAGGAGCAAGGGGTTATATTTATAAATTGTTGATCAAGTAGTTGGGATTGATATGAGCATGCCTATTGATGTTAAATTTCTTGTTTTAGGACCGTTTTGTATAATCCTATAAGTCTAATGGTTAAATGATTGATCAAAATGTGTACCTTGCTTATATGCTCATTGTGGTCTAATTGTGATGATATGACTTAATGTGTTGTGTTTGCGACTTAGATCCTATGATATACTTCTGTTTTGAGATGTTTGACATGTTGATTGGATGAATCTAAATGCTCTATAATGATGTTATGGCATGTTAACATGTATAGTGGATGAATAGTCTTGATTGGATTTTTTGGTTGTTATTGATACAAGATTGGCTTGTCTATTTCGCTATAAGCGGAATTTGTGGGCTACGATTGTTGATTAGCCTTAGTGCTAATGTGTTTTCTACCAATTCCAAAAGGACAAAGTGATACTAATATGATTAAGGCCTTTGGACTAGGGAATGGAATATTAGTTGTGAACTTGGGAGGTTTTGGGTGTTCTTATGCAGTAAAACGATCTAAAAGTGGTTAGGCTAAGTAAAAGATAATTGGTAATGCTACTCATTGGGTTGGTTTGGGTTGGTCTCACCTTAGGTAACATAAGTGTAAGTTTGAGAAGGTTTCACAAGGGGTAAGATGCAAGATGTTAGAGTTATGCAGAAAAAGAACTAAGTTAGAGAATATTGTCTAGTATGCTATAACACAAGTTTAATAAAACAAATTTAACAATTCGTAGGAGTTAGATAATGATGAAAGGGCTTTAGAGTCTTGATATGTATTAAACAATTCGTTGGATGTGTGATGCGTTTGTTGAGTGAGGCCCAGCTCTACGGAGCCTGCTTATGGGTACTCATTGCGAATGATTAAAGGAGGCCCAGCTATACGGAGCCTGCTTATGGGTGCTTGTTGTGAATGATTAAGGGAGACTCAACTCTGCAAAGTCAGTTTATGGGACTCAGCTCCGAAGGGCCCGTTTTATGGACCCAGCCGATGAATGTCCCGTTTATGGGATCTAGCCTGAAGAGCCCGTTTATGAGACCCAGCCTCTACAGAGCCCATTCATGAGTACCCCACTGTTTATATTAATAAGTCTGAAAGGACCCAACTGGTTAGGTTTGTAAGACCTACACATAGGCAGAGAAAATGTTAGCTTGAGTCTGGTGCTGCATCGTTTACGGTGTAGCCTTATATTGTGTGTTTGCATTAGTTATGATGTTAGATGATTGGTATGGCTACATGTTTTATGTTATGCGTATCATGTTGTTGTCTCCCTTACCATATAATGCTTGTTAGAGATATGATTCCTCACTCTTCTTGTTTCCTTTGTGGCTATTTATATACCACGGTGTATGGGTAGACGATGAGCCTGCAGGTGATGTTGAGATCGACATTGATGCCGAATTGTAGTCTTCAGGATGCGTAGCTTAGGACGTTGTGTTCATGATTGACTTATTGTTTATGATTTTTCATTTTCGAAGCTTTTAGAAAGGGGAATACTACTCTGACCACATGACATCGGGTGGAATGTTTTACTCGTATTTTTCTTAATTAATATTCAGTTGAATTTGTAAATTATTGAGACCCATTTTGTGTAGAAAAACGTAAAGGCCAGTGCAGCCTAAGTCTTTCCTAATAAAGTATTTACAGTATTTGAGGGGTTTAATTTAACGACTTTAGATGTGATGTTCTTTACTTGCGAAATAATTTGAGAAATTCCTATTTTTCGCAAACAAACTATAATTTCTGCTTTTACTCTTTAACAATATTTTCGGGGTAAAGGGTGTCACATAGTGAATCTCAAAATTTCCCCATACGGGGATCCTCGGTGGCTGGAGCATTGAAGGATGCATCAAGAGGAACTGCTCCATCGGATGAGGCTGGGGCTGCATCTTCCTCACCAAAGTCTAACACAGAATGCACACATACATGCAAACACAGGGAGGTAAGAACAACACATCCATTATAAAGCGGGAAATGTAAAAATAGAATGAGAGTATGACAATCAATCATAAATACAAGTAATTACACTAACTACCCTCTTCCACTTATTGCATGCCTCTCTATGACTTTATGCGTACTTTCTTACTATTGTCGTTGTACTCCTGCCTCCGTTTTCCGATAGAGACGGGGCGACATTAGCCTAGTTCACAAGGTATCCCCCTTTTCTGATAGGGACCCTCCTCCCTCTTTCCCAATAGGGACGTCTGTTCTCCCATTCCCGATAGGGACGGAGTGAATCTAACCTGCTGAACGAGGTATCCCCCTTTCCCATTAGGGATTGTAACACCCCGTTTCCAGAGCGCTACTAAACTAATATCCTGATAAAAGTTGACATGTTTTCGAAATGTGGAATACTCTGCTCGTAGGGTTTCTGAAAAATGTGGTCCTATTTTTTTTTCTTTTCCTGTAAAACTTTTTTTTTAAAAAAATAGCGAACAGAGTATCACAGCGATTTTTAGAAACATGGCGGTGAATAATTTAAGACACCAGATAGACCGCATTAGCAACATTCATTTATTCCATCAATTTATAGACGATAATACATGTTTGAAAACATAATAGGCATTTCATTACAACACTGAAGTGAACTACAATTATCCTATAGCTGGTCGACAAGCTATACTCCTTACTAGACTACTAGTAAGTTCCACAACATAACACAGGTAGAAGGCTGGACGACTATCTTTAGCTGTTCCTCTCTGCAGTTCCAAATCCTCCGCTTGCTCTGCTAACTGGGTTACATTCATCAATTGAAAGAACCACTAGCAACGGTCAACTTCTCAAAATAAAAGAGACAGGTACACATATTCGACAACACACTCGGCAACAAAGCATGTAATAGCACAATATATTACAAGAATTAGCAAAACATGACAATAGGCAAAACAACAATATGCACAGTTCTCAAGACACAATGCAAGACTCACTCACGACTCATCTCACGACTCATTTTCTCTCGACCTTCGACAACTTCCGGAACAACGAACAACGCCCTTGAATTCCGGCCTTAGCCTTGAGCTCTTCCACTACTCTAGGAGATTCAAGTCGAAGTTACCCAACGCCACGACAATGGACCACGCCCCTGAACATCCAACCGAAGCTTTGAGCTCTTCCACTACTCTAGGATATTCGGGTCGAAGTCACCCACTGCTCGACAAGGAACGACGCCCTTGAACATCCGGCCGAAGCCTTGAGCTCTTCCACTACTCTAGGATATTAAAGTCGAAGTTCAAAAACGACACGACTAGCTCTCACACTTGATGAACAATTCGCCGCATACGATATTCAAAGAGTGGTACGCAAGATTATTCAACCGCATATCAAATAATAAGAGCATGCTTAATATGAAGAAACGCAATTCAACAACTTAAGCAATAAAAGCAGTTTGCATGGAGAAACGCAATTCAACAAGCAATACGCAATTCACAGCATGTATTCAATCTCATATTAAGTAATTGCACAACTCAACAATCAATCATAGAATCCATCCCTCTGCAACTCGATGGAGTTCACAGAGAGGAACAAACAAGTGTGGGGGGGTTGGGGACAGCTGCCAACCACTTGCAGACAAGCCCACTAAATAATCATAATATCACAAGGCAGTAAAACGAAGGGGTACAAGACCCTCACTTCGAACTCTGAGGTTCTCAGACTTCTTCGCATAAACACTTGAAATTAAATTCCTATCGTATCTAAAAGTTGCCCTTACGCATAAATACATAAACAATAACACTTAGAATATGAAGCGCCCTTACCGAACTCTAAGCTGCGCGTATTCCCGTATTCCACACCACACGGTTTCGAATTTACTCAAAGCCTAACACAACAAACAAACTTAGCACAATTCTAAAGGCCTAATTCTATAACCCCTAGTCTCTCAACCTTAACCTTTTCCTAACCAACATTGATACTTAAATACAATTTTTGAAATACATATACATTCTTTAAGAATCACATATACTTGAAAATTACCAAAAATAATAATAATGAAGCTTTGAAACTAAGTCTCATTTTTGCTTCCAACTAAAACATGAACAAACCATAATCAAATTCTTTTTCTCAAAATGCTTAATCCAGGCTCCACTTGGTTTCTTGGGCCTCAAGATATCCCATTCACTTTATGTGTTTCATAGCCTAAAAATCAAAACAACTCTTAAATTTTTAATCCAATCACTTTCTAAATTTTTTTCCAAAGCTCACACAATCCTTAAACATACTAAATACAACTATTATAAACCAAAGCTTATCAAAATCATGCCTCCAAAGCTCTAAGGAGCTTGCGGCCATGTCCCCTTTTTTTCAAAAAAAATTGCAAATATCCAAACCAATCAACAAAACAATTCTATTTATTAATTCTTTCACAAATCAATGACTAATTTCATAAAGCAAAAACTTAATCAAAACTAATCCTAATTAACCACTTTTTCATAAGTTTCTAAAGCCTAAAAATACATCCATACAACCATTTAAACAAGTTCACACAAAATAACTTTCCTTCCAAAGTCCATACAATTCCTAACACCTAGTTTAATCATTGAACAAGAGTTGAGCAAAACAAGCCAATTCCTACACCTAAAATGACTCACGACTACCCCCTCCTTTTTCCCCCAAAAATTTCCAAACTTATACTAATTCAAAGCAATTCCATTTCAAATCATTTATTCCTCCATAGCCACAACAACTACACAACATAACCATTAATCCTTCTTCTCAAATGTTCAAACCATGTTATTCAAGAATCAAGAATTTTTCACTAAAATTTCTTATACAATGTTTCAACTCAGAATTAACCACTACAACAACAAAACAATACATGAAGCTAGAAACAAGTATCAATTTGGTGATTCAAGGTGAAAATCACTCATTCCCTTTTCCCTTAGGTTTTTGCACCTAGGGTTCCAAAAATTTGAGAAAAATGAGTTCATGTTTTCTATGATCATAATCAACCAACATATAAGGCATAAAATAAGAAAGGAAGCAAGAAAAGCTCATCCTAGGCTTACATAGATACCCCACGGTTTTGGGGCTGTTGAGGAAGGAGGAAATTGATTTTCTTTCTCACCCCCAATGTCAAGTAGATGGCGCCAAGAAGAGGAAGGAGCTAGAAGTGATGGAGGTTGGAAGGTGGGAGGTAGTTCACGCAAGGAAGAAGAAGAGGAGTGGAAGCCATAGTTGAACCTTGATGTTTCTCTCTCAAGACAAGTTGAAAGGAAATATAATGAGAGTGAGGGTGAGGGTTCTCGGCTGAGCAAGGAGAAGAAAGAAGAGTGAGAGAAGCAAAATGTATGGAGGTGGGAGGAGAGGTGGTTCACGCAAGGAAGAAGGAGGCCATGGGAGAAGCTTTGTTCTTGGGGTTTCTTCTACTCTTGTACAAGGAGGAGGAAAAATAAAAATGGGGTTTGGAAGGGAGGTGGCCTCGGCCAGGTCCTTTAAAATAAGGAAAGAATTTAAAAATTTTATTAAAGGTAAAATGCTTGGCTTTTACTTTACTTCAGAAAGAACAATCACATGGAAATAATTAAAAACAATGAGAAAGAAGAATAGGAAGGGTTCGCTGCCTGATAAGGCAAAAGGGGAAGGAATTAAATTTCAATAAACAATTATTAAGCAAGTGCCTATACCCCACTTTAAATCAAATAAGTAAATAATGAAAGTGAACAAATGAGAGTGGAAATAAAGAGGGGTGTGTTCGGCCTGATGAGGCTCAAGAAAGGAGTGATAAAAATATTAAAAACAAAATTCTACTTGGTTAATAATTGTTTAGAAAAAGCACCAAATAATAAACCACTAAAAATGTGACACCTAATACTAAAAAGCTAGATTCTACTCCCATCAATTAGTCTAACTCATCTAATCTCTCATCCTTCATCATTACTCTCTAATCCTAGAGTCTAAAGCGTGCCAAAAACACGGCGTCGAATACCCGCGTTACCAATTTATTCTCTCGCCGATAAATTCGCGAAAATCAATTTGCCGAGAAATTAATTCACCACGAAATAAAATATTATCATAAATAATAAAAACAATTGAAAACACTCAAAAATAATCACAACAAGTTACAATTCGATTTTCATCGAATTCGGAGGTCATTTTAAATTTTTATGCGGGTAAAATTTACCCGGCGATTCAAAATGCGACGAAACTTTGTTAGAGTTTTCTGACGATTTTTGAACCATGAATTAATATTAAATATTAATTCTTAAATTTAGTTTCATCTTGATTTAATTCAATCAATTTCTTAGTCAACAAAAATACGCTGCGTCAACACACGTAAAACTTATATAATGTTTAAATTGATGAATTCACATTAAAGCAGCATATGTCTACGCTGTCTATTAATTTGAATTGACATCATGAATAATAATTATTTATAATAAATAAATTATTTAAAATAAGTCAAAATAATTCCACGTACTCTCAGTAAATCGTTGAGGTGATCTATCTCTATGACTTATCTTTAAGTATTCAGGATTTTATTGCTAAAATCACTTTTCTTAAAAATTGGGATGTTACAGGGATCATCTCCACTTCACATTCTCGTTAAGAATGGAGTGGTCACTAATGTATCATGCTCATGCATCCAACACCTCATAATCATATGCCTCAACACATGTTATTCACACATTCCCTAAAATGTCCCTTTAATCATGTTAAAGCATATCCAATATTACACTTAGTCATATTAGCATGCTTTGGCAACATAGAACGCATATCCACACATAATACATATTAAAAACGTTACCCTAAGCATGCTACTATCCACATATGGCATATACAACACAACTTACAATTAATCATATTATCAAACAATCACATTTAATAATAAGTAAAACCTATGTTGGCTAATGGGTCTACGACACCTATCCTTAGATGACGCATACTGTAACCCCTATCCTTAGGTGTTACTAACATCAACCCCTAGTAGAGCTTAGGTCACCCTACACATGCCAAACAATCATTTCTACTAAATAAAACCCAATGAAAGTGCATTCTTTCTCTCACCTGGAATTTGGAGTAACCAGGATCACTAACGGACACTGGGCCTCACCTACAAGCTCACGAACAATTAAAGGAACCCTCTCAATCTATAGTTCAGGTTCGGCCACAACAAACAAAGAGGCCAATCACCCAAAAATTCCACCGAGCACGCCAAAACGACCCATAATTTACCGGAAACACAAAAACGCACTCGGATTAGAATTAGGGCAAACTATGGAATTAATAAAATACCAAGAAGCTCACGGTTAGCTACTGTCCAGAGGACCTAAGAAATCCAACTTACCTAAATCCAATTTCTGACAAGCTTTCACGGACGATCGATACCCGTACTAGCACCAAAACCCTAAAATACGAGAAACAGTTGATTAGGGACTATCAAACCACTAAGGTAATCACGAAATCAGTAGCCTTAAACATGGAGAACAGAGGTTCTTGCCTCTGTCTCGTGGCCCAAAGAACCTCCTCCGGGAGTTTCGGAAAAACCCTAGCTCGTTCGGTACCCGTTCGGTCAAACCGTGATTCAAAACACAATCTGATTAGGGCTAGGAACTAAACATAGATGAAGAATCGCAAACCACAAACTGAAATCAGAGGTCAACACTAAAGGGGGTATAGGTTTACCTCGATGAAACAATAATCGGAGATAAACCCTAGAAAGCTCGAACGGAAACAGACGAGTTGGTACCGTCGGATCGAGGAACTGGTGTTTGAGATCACTTGGATTAGGATCACCAAAGCTTGGAAGATCAAAAATGGTGTCTTACTGATGTAAATATCAGTTTGGGTCGTGCTTCATGAAAAGAGGAAGTAAAAATCTGAATTATGGTGAAAGAATGGTTTAAATAGGTGGAATGGTGTTGCTGGGCGCACTTGCGCGCATCCGCGTGGCTTTTCTTCGCACTGAAGTCTCCTCCTGCATGTCTGCCACGCGTCCAGGTCAACAAATAGTCCAATCACAATGCGCCACATAGCACAGAAGGACAGGAGCTACTGGTGCACCATACACCAGCGCGCCTCAAGCGCTCCCCACACGCTTCTGCACAGTTTTGTCCGATTTCGCGTGATTTCTTTAATTTCGACGTCCGTGTGATCCAGAACTCGATACCCTAGGACTTAAACATGATTCTAAACATAAAAGGACATCTAATGGACTTAAGAACTAAGATTCAAAGTCTCAATTACTCGTTCAAAAACTCACGCTTGCTCAAGGATATGAGCCCATAAAACCCTAATCCCGACTCCGATTGTTCTTAAACTTTACGAGGCTTCTAAGACTCATACCAAAACCCTATTAAGCACTCTTATAACCTCATCCAACCTACTAAACCTCAAAATTTACTCTCTAGCAAGCATAAGGTTACATAGAAAATGAATACATAACTGAAAAGTCAAGTACACAGTCAAACACACACAAACCCACCTAGAGCATACAAGTACACTTAATCACACATAAACACACGTTAAGAAATGTTAGAAAATTGAGGATGTTACATTACCACCCCCCTTAAAAGAGATTTTGTCCCCAAAATCACACACCTGAAAATAAATGTGGGTACTGCTGACGTATCTCCCTCATGCTCCAAATTCAAATCACCAGTAACACCATCCCACAGAACCTTGACTAGGGGAATGTTTCTACCACGAAGTTCCATCATCCTCCTATCCAAAATCCATACCGGTAATGCTTCATACTATAAGTTCTCTTTCAATTATATTGACTCGGGTTCAAGTACATGGGATGGATCGGGAAAATATTTGTGAAGTTGTGAAACATGGAAAACATCATGGAGTTTAGAAAAATTAGGTGGTAAGGCAATGTGATAAGCTACTGGGCCAATCCTATGAAGAATTTGGAAAGGTCCGATGAATCTAGGGGTTAGTTTTCTAGATTGATAGCTGTACCAATTCCAGTTCTAGGTGTCACTCACAGAAAAACATGGTCTCCTTCCTGGAATTCTAAAAGTCTCCTCTTTTTATCGCTATAACTGTTCTTTCTATCCTGTGCTGCCTTCATCTTTTCTATGATCTTCCTCACCTGTTATGTGGTTTGCTGCACTAACTCGGAACCTAATACTTGGGTATCTCCCATCTCAAACTAACACAATGGGGTTCTACACTTTCGTCTGTATAGTGCTTCAAAAGGTGTCATACATATACTCGAGTTAAAACTGTTGTTATAGGTAAACTCCACTAAAGGTAAGAACTCATCCCTAGCACTTAAACATGATTCTAAACCTAAAAGGACATCTAATGGAATTAAGAACTAAGATTCAAAGTCTCAATTACTCGTTCAAAAACTCACGCTCGCTCAAGGATATGAGCCCACAAAACCCTAATCCCGACTCCGATTGTTCTCAAACTTTGCGAGGCTTCTAAGACTCATACCAAAACCCTATTAAGCACTCTTCTAACCTCATCCAACCTACTAAACCTCAAAACTTACTCTCTAGCAAGCATAAGGTTACACAGAGAATGAATACATAACCAAAAAGTCAAGTACACAATCAAACACACACAAACCCACCTAGAGCATACAAGTACACTTAATCACACATAAACACATGTTAAGCAAGGTTAGAAAATTGAGGATGTTACAAGATCCTCCTGATGGTTCTTGAGCAGCACTTAGGTAGGGTTTAGAATGAATAAGTTACGTTTAAAATAATTGTTTAGGCTTAGGGTTTAGTAGCTTAGTTGTCTCATACCATTTTATGTCGAAATTAGTCACTTGGGTCAAACCCAATGGGTCAAAAACACGTCAAAACGCATAAAAATGCTTGTGCAATAAAAACTGCATTGCAACCTGACGGATAAAGCCTAGATGCCAGACGCCTTTGTCTGGGGTGCCCTGGGCCTTCTACATGTGCCTTCCGGGTCTTTTTTTGTCTCGGTCGCCCGTTCGAGATCCGTAACAATCTAATTAGTAATGTAATCATCCAAAAACTTTTTCAAACATATAATAACATCTAGAAACATACGCACACATGCATACATATCCTAACTTCTAAGGAACGAAAAAGAGGGTGTTACATGTCCCACTCTCGGGTTCGCATAAATTTAAGAGGCTATGATTGGTTGTGGTCCTCAAAAAGAAATAATTTGATTTAAAGCCTTTCAATGATTCAAAGAATAATTCAAAAACTTTCCCATTGGGTTTAAATGAGATCCACCTATGTCGATCTCATTTCTTTTTCGAAGTCCACAATGGGGAGAAGAGGTTGATAAACATACGATGCCAAAATTTCAAGTGGAGTTATGAACTCAAGATCTGGTACGACTCGATGAAGGCCCATGCATTAGGGTGTAATTGAGAGGGGGCAACATCTAGATGATGCAGTAACTCGATTTCAAAGCCCGAGAACAGAAATATGAAACTCATCTCAGTAAATAATATTTCGTACATTGGAAGGATAAGATTCTCCGAAGTACCTTGCATGTATATTCGGTCATCGGTGCCCGGTGCATCGATCTCCCAGTTGATAAAAGCACTGGGGCCATCTCCAATGTCAATATACTCTTTCAAAGTTACAAGTTTTCTTTTGACGAGTACTTTGAGGGGGCATAGAGCGCATCCTCGCTCATCCAGGGGAACTCATTGGCATTTGTAAATCGCAAAGTGAGGGTAGGAAAGCGAAAGTTAGAAAAGTAGGTTCACACCACTATTTATAAGTAGTGATTTGGAAGAAGCTTCTCCTACACGTTTGAGATGCGACATGTTTTTTAAGGGTAAAGGTTAGTAAGTTGCCTCAATTCGTGAAAGCACCTATGATTGATTGACAACATTGAATAGTCACCTTAATGATGGCGTTGTTTCAAAGACAGCTATGATTAATATTTCAGTAGAGAGAGCCATTTAGAGATGGTGCCGTTACAAATTTCAAAAAATGTCTTTTCAAAACCAGCGCAAAACCCGTGAATTTAAACACCTACTACGCGTTTTCACGCATTTTGTTGATCAAGGGACACATTGGAGATCATACTCTCAGGGACGACGAAGCTGAGCGAAGCATATGTCACATCGGCAAAATGGGCGTAGTATTTTTTGGCAAAGAAGATCGAACAATTGAAATCTATTCAAGTCACTACTTTGCTTACTGCAAAATATCGACTTGGAAGGTAACTGTTATGGACTGGGTCGAAGAGCAAAGGCCCACTTTTGAGCCCAATCCTTAATGGTCAAATCACACTTCTTACTGGAGTGGATATAAGGGTGGTATAGAGCAACGTTGTGTGTAACACCCCGTTTTCGGAGCGCTACTGTTGTTACCCAAATTTAACTAAATGCGGAATAATCATTTGTACAAAAGAGTTTCCTTTATAAACAGAAATACTCTTTGTAAATTTTTGCAATGGGTCTGTAAGAATATATTTTATTTACACAACGACAGAGGAGTAACGACCTTTAAAATGATGAATAGTAAAATCTATTAACAACCACTTATATCTTAAAAACATATACCATCATATATATACATGCATCATAAAAACTATCACAGATCAGAGTTCGCAACATGCGAAGTTTGACATATACATCAGTACAGACCAAAATAAAATACATCAGTAATATGAAAAACCTTAGACATCTAGAGTTGACTCATAGCTATGGTGTATCCTGGCAGTTCCTCTCTAAGGACTACGTCCAAAATTAGAGTCTAACAGACTGATTCTCTATGCTAGCCCAAAACTGAACCTAAGACGCTTATGAGGTGGGAACCCCGCACGATATAATGTAGACTCTGAACTAGCAGGACCGGTAGCCTCGGAGGGATCCTCATCCTCTTCCTCATCATCGCTCTCAATTACGACCACATCCCTAGACAACCACTCCCTAGTGGTCCTACGCCTATCAGTCGGGTCTCCGGCCGTCGGGGTTGGTGGCAAGGGATATGAGCAGTGAGGGCAATGAGTACAGAACGAGGAAAGGGTAGCCTCTGGCACAGCAGGTTTCATCACAAAAGTAGCAGCAGGTGGAATCACACTCGTACTTGGAGAAAGATCCACAAATGGAGGAGTCTCAGCAGGTGCGGACGTAGGAGGTGTAGCAAGCAAACCAGGCGGAACATAAAACGGGATCCTCTTACTGCTGAAATGAACATCAGTAGAGAATTCCCCGTCGTCATCGGTCTCGATCACCATACCAGAATGAGACAGAAGTCTGGTGATGGGATCGACAACCAATGCCACAGGTATCTTCCCCTGTGGGAACTTATAGGTTGTGCACCCCATAAACCTCATCGAGATCGACATCATCTAAGTAACGAGTCTGGAACATAATCATGAAACAAAGTAAATGCAAGGGTAAATTCCTTGTGCACGAGTTCATCACAGGCTAGTCGCATGCAAACAAGATATATATATAGTACAACAACATGCTTTATATATACATATATAGCTTAATAGATCACAAGCATCAGCATGACATATCAAGTAGTTTGCATATGAACAAACAATCAATCCACAGATCAATAATTCCAATCATCATATATCATCAATGCAGTCAGTTATGCATGCCAGTGCATATAAACAATTTTGTATACACAATTGCAGCCTTAAACAAGGACAACAACAAGACACCGTAACTCCTTTTCCATGTCCAAAAAAATCTCACATCAAGAGAATTACAATCTAATTGCACGCGCATTAGACCGTATTGCCACTCACAACCTCTAATCACCAGCGTACCTTCGGGTCTTTGGCCAAAAACGACTACTCGCCTTGAAATTCAACATAAGACTTTCAAGCACTACGAGTATCGATGCTCAATGGTTAGTATGCATCAATCCAATTCTTTGGTACGGTTCACTCACCATCGGAGTGTCCGAGAGATCTTTTAATTAACTAATGCAAATCGACGAGTCTTCAACTCTCAATCTGAGGGGTCCCATTCTCAGTTCTTGTGTCACTCATTTGTACTACTGTACCTAAAAATGCTCTTTAGTTTTAGGTCGTTGGAACCCAAGTTGTGCTAAATAATACCCTTAGGGGATTCCCAGGAAAGAGAGGTGGTGATGGACACGCTTAAATACCAAGTCTTTCCTTGCTAGAATTTCCCCAGACGTATCATTTAACTCAATCGTTTCGAAAATTGAATTGTTTACCATGAGTCCTATACTTAGTATGGTTCCATTGAAGAATCTTGCAAGCTTTAACTAGTTTTACTAAAACTCTCTCGCTTGCTTTTAAATCAAAAGCCTTTAACTTTTCATTTTTGAAACTTTTAGTTCGGCTTGTGGAATCGCATCAGACCTACCGGTTTAAGTCGTCAAACCAGTTTATAATCGATCTTCGCATTATTAATTAACTCTTGATCATCATTCATACTTAATCAATATCAATCCAAATTAAATCATCACACATGATTTAAATCACATAATACAGATCAAACTTGCCACGCAGGGCCAAATCAACAACATCAATCCATACTATCACATAGTAATACTACACGTATTACCACACAACCAATCAATCATCCAAATCATACAAGCAATCAAAGCGAAAAGCCTAAACTCATTATATAGGAATTTCCTTTACCTCGAAGCGTTTTCAAGGAGGTAACCTCGAACTATCGTAAGTCGAACCTCGCACGAACCTTAACAATACAAGATCAATTTAATTAGAACTAAAGTTCAAGTGTACTACCCCTAGGACAGCCATGGTGTTAGGGCTTCTAAGGCCTAGGAATCACTCAGCTTAATGAATTTTTGATCATATCTAGCCATATGACGTGGAGCAAGTTCAAATCATGCAAGTTCTTAAGCTTTTCCAAATACTATCACACTTGAAAAACACCTAAACCAAATCTTACCACTTGGACTAGCGTTTTACCGATTGAAATAGTATTTTTACTAATTGGAATAGTGTTTTCAAAGTTTAACCAAATCATTAATGCATTTAAATAAAGTATGAACTTTGAAAACAAATTCTTTATAATTTCAAAACAAATCCTAAGACATACTTCAAATCATTTGGTTAAAATCACATCTTTTTGAAGGGTTTTGCTAGATCCATTTGTTAACCACTTTTTACAACTCTTTTAATCATCAAAACAAGTTAATATCATTCTCCAAAATTCCTATTAGTGTCACGGTTCTGAGCACTAAAAACAAGCTCAAAATTTTGAACCATTTAAATCATAATCATGCGAACTTTGTTAGATCTAAAGCCTTTTACCATAAACCAACATCTTTACTACTTTGAAACACTCAAAACAAGTTAAGATTTAATCTAAACATGTCTTAAAGCCATGGTTTCAAAGAGCTAAAAACCAAACAATTTTGATTTCACAAATCCATTCTTTAGCATGTATATGGCTAGATCTAAACCTATTAAGTAATAACCTTCCAAGATCTCATCTCCAATCACTTAAATCAACATAAATAGATCCCCTAGAATAGCCATAGGCTTCGACCTCTTCAAGAAATAAGGGTTTGCAATTTTTTTAATTCATCCAAAGCATTGATAAGTGTAGGAGATTTTGGATCTAAGATGTTTAGCACTAAGTAAGTTTAAGATCAACTAGTTTTGCACCAAAATCTTGAGATCTAAAACCTCAAACTCTCAAGAATGAGAAAATGGAAAATAGTTCAGATCTTACCACTTGAAGATGGAGAAGATATTACTCAAGAGAGAGAAGAGGAAAGGAAGAAGACTGAAGCTCCAAAATCACTAGTTTTTGCACCAAAACTATTCTCTCTCTCTCTCTCGCTCTCGCAATTAGTTCTTACTCTTACCAACAATGGAGGAATGAAGAAGTTGATGGCCAAATGGTGGAGGATGTCACAGCTTTGAAGGGGAGAGGAAACGAAATAAATTTGGTCATTTAGTTAGATCTTAACCATTTAGTTAAAATCTAAATTCCATAACTACCTACCATTTACACATAAGCCAGTCATATGCTTCCATTTGCCAATGGTGGTCCCCAAGCACATGGCTTGGCCCTCATCGGTCCACTTGGGCCGAAATCTTGCTCACCAAGTAAAGGGATTTTGCTACGACGCTTTACCGCTTGTTCGGGCGCACGGCTTTTCACGTATATTAGGTTTTTACACCAATCGTTCTAAAAATCATTTCATTTTATCAGTCCAAACCTAAAATTTATTATTCAGTAGAAATGTCCCTCATGACCTTAGAAATGCTCCCCTGCATATCGTTTTCTCAAAATACGATCCAAAACATCGCAATTACGCAGTTTTTAGGCGGTAAAAATACCCTAAATATTTTCTGTCGCCCAAAAATTCGCAAAACATTCCAATAAATCATAAATGTTGAAAAAGCTTAAATCTCAAATTTTGTGAAATTTGGATCACGTTTGGGCTTATTTCAGTTAAAAACTCACCCGATAGTCTAATTACGGCAGTTTGCGAAAGAATTCTACGTCGTATTTTAAACTATGACTTAAAAATATTTATTAAGTCCTAAAAATCATTTCACCTTCAATAAAATAAATACTTTAATTTAAACAGCAAAGTTAAGTATTTTTAGGATTAATTCATATTAAAAACAGTATACGTCTACACTATCTGTTAATCTAAATTAATACCAACATTGTGAATTGTTTAGAACAAATCATTGCAGTTTCTTCGTACTCTTCACAAGTTGTCAAGTTGATTAGTCTCTACAACTTATTCCCAAGTAATTAGAAACTGTAAAATAGTTTTCATAAAAATCGGGGTGTTACATTGTGCCTAGATCGACAGTCATTGATCTCGGCGGTGTCCCTCAATCTGGATCCTTGATAGAAGTTGTATACAGATCGCTACTTTGGCAAGTTCTAGATCAAAACCATTACTTGAAATCAACGGTCGAGCGCATTATGCGTCGTGATAGAGTCCCTAAACTGCGGTCGACAGTTACGGCTCTAACCGTTTTACCAGCTCGTGGGGAAATCATTTGCTTATTTAAGGATTTCGCCACCGGTGTAAAGGTACTCATTCTAACCCTGCTGAATCACTCTCTGATCATGTTCTGACTTGAGTGTTGGAGTCCTTATGCCTCCATCGCGGTCATCGCCACATCGTCGCCTCTGTAGTTGTCCATCATTCATTTCGACCGCCAGATTCTTCTCTTCCGATGTTCACACCGGTTCATGAGTAAACCCCAATTTAGTCTCTGAACTTACATCCCCTCTTCTACTTAGTCCCTAAAGTATATAAAAATAATAAGTAGTCCCTAAAGTTTGTGAAATTTTTCTAATTAGTCCCTAAAGTTTTCACAAAACTTTATGGACAACTTATAAAAATCTAAGGACTAATGAGACAGATTTCACAAACTTTAGGAATTATTTATTATTTTTATATACTTTAGAGACTAAATAGGTGAAAGAGTGCCAGTTTATGACTAAATTGTGGGTTTATTATAACAAAAATTCAAGGCTAAAATACACTTTTAGTCTTTTATCTTTCACTTACACTACAAGAAAACACGCCCATACCGACAGCTTATGGCCGTCGGTAACGTCAACTTTTCGACGGATTATCGACGGCCAGAAGCTCGTCGGTAAAACGGGCATTGCAAATGTTTACAGACGGGCTTTTTTAGGCCGTCGGTATTACCGACGGGCTAAACCGTCGGTTAGTATCCGACGGGTCAACCCTTCGATAGTGTTTCGACGGCTTTGCCCGTCGGTAATGCCGCTATTCATTTCTGACGGCTTTACCCGTCAGTAAAGCCGAATTTTATTTTAAATAATTAAATTAATTGATTAATTTTTAAATTAATTAATTAAAATATTAACTATTAAATTAATTTATTAATTTATTTATTTAATTGTTAAAAATAATTTATTCCCATATTAAAAATTATTTATTTATTTAATTTTTAAATTAATTAATTTCTTAAATTAATTTAATTAACTATTACTAGTAATTTTAAATTGATTATTTTTAATTATTAATTTATTCCTATATTAAAAAATGTGATAACGTAAACAAAAAAAAATTAGAAAAAAAAGTAATAAATAAATAAATAATCCGAACAAACATCAGTAACTAAAAAAAATCCGAAAATATGAAAAAATATCAGTACAAATATCATTAATAGTCCTGGTAGTCCTGATCATGACCGAGTGCTCTACACCATCGAGATGATCATCAGTACTAGGAGGCGGAGGCGGCTGGCGAGCTAGCAACTGGTACATCTGGTCCTGTCGCAGCAGCACCTGAGCCAAAATGATGTTCGTCCGACGGGTCTCCTCCTGCTGCTCGGCCACGACCCACTTCAGCTCAGCTATCTCCTGCTCATCCGCAGCAGAGCGACAACCGACACCACCACTACTCGATGACTCTCCGATGCGGAGGCGGCTGGTCCCTTTCCTGTAGTTGCTGGCAAGGTCTCCAGCACCGTATAGGCGACCCTTCTTCTTACCGCCAACAACATCTGCCCAAACCCTGAACGGTGTAGATGGATCCTCAGGGCTCTGAGACGGGGAACATGATGATGTCTGAGAAATCTGAGACATCCTCGCCTCAAACTCCTCCTGTCAAACATAAACAAATAAGTCAATTTTTTTTGTAATAAAACAATATAAACATTATTAAAAAATTATTCATTATATTTTATAATTACCTGGGTCCGCCTCGACCGCTCATCTACAAAATCGCTGGTACTCCTCCTAATATGAGTTGCACGATGGAGCTGTGCAACTGTACCTCTCTACCCAACCTCCTCGACTGCAATTATTTAATAAAAAACCTTAAATAAATAATAAATAATAACAAACAACAACAACAATAATAATAATAATAATAATAATAATATTACACGTAATAATAATTATTATTATATAACACGTACAAGTCGAGCTGCGTGTTGTGCCTGACTGACAGAACCTCCGGTGTGCAAGCTCCCACCCTTCTCAGAGGCTCTATTCTTCTTGGTCTTCTTGCTGGTCACCATGAACTCAGGGGAGTTCCAGTGCGCTACCAGCTACTGCCAATGTTGATCCCCTATCCAGTGGGGTTGTCCATGGCGGCAGGCATCTCTAAGCATATTAGAGAGGCGATGGGAGGCTTTCATATGGAAGTTTTTCTCGATCCGCTCCTGCACCTCCTCCTCCCAAGCAACCCTATCCTGTATGAATATAATACATTATTAAACATAATTGAAATTTATGAAATAAAAAAATATGCAATAAAATAAAAATTACAACTTACTCCGAAAGATTTGAACATATGCCTCCACTCTTAGTCCTTTAACTTCCCCCAACTGGTCCAAAACGTGTGGTAATTATCCTCAATTACTGCTGTGATAGCCTTCGCAGCTGGCTTTGAGGGAAGGAACCTGAACAATAAAAAGATGTCAAACAAATTAAATATATATATATATATATGTAAATTATTATTAACTCAAAAATAAAAATGTAAATACTTACCCTTTACCAGACTACCTGATAACAACTCGGCCATCATGCAGCATCTTAAGATCCTCAACGACCTCCTGCTCAACCTCCTGCTGCTCAACCTCATCCTGCTCAACCTCGGTTTGATCAGGTGTATGGCCCATACTATACTCATGATCGGACTGATGAGTATCGGGCATCGTCTCAGGCACAAAATGGGAGGAAGAAGCGCCCAGTGTCTGCTGGAACCCCGGGTTGGGGACCTTGTAAATGGGAGGCAAATGGGGTGTCGACGCAGAAAGTGTTGTCGGCCGTGTAGGTGCCGAATGTGACGTAGGCTGTGTAGGGGCCGAAGACGCTGGAGGCTGTGTAGGCGTAGATGTACGCAGACGCTGTGTGGATGACAACGTCGAAAAGGCAGCAGTGTCACATCGAATAATGTTCGGCCTCGAACGACCGGGGGGGTCAAGGGCGATGCCCTTCCCCTTCCATTTACCACCAATGGTTGGTCTGGGGGGGTCAAATCCTGATCCTCCTGATGCCATATATGTCTATAGAGCAATTCAACAATAACAGTCATGAAATATTATATTTAAACATAACAATATTAAAAATGAATTCCATAAAAATAAACAAGTTATGAAAATAACTAACAAATTAAAATATATTGTTAGACATTAATTTCTCTAATAGTAAAATGTTAAACAAATTCATTCTGCCCATTCTGCCCACTCTACTTCGGCATCGTCTTCAGATCTTGATGGTTCTACCAATTCTTCATTTAATTCCTCATCATCTCCATCTACATCTTCATATGTGATTGGATTGTCACGTAGTCGAGAAATGGGTTCCACTTCATTTACTACGTTGACATGAGACATCTCATCCACTTGATAAGCCACTTCTTCCTGTGGATCATCTGCTTCAACGCGACCCCTTGGTTTTGTCTTTATTGCAACACACCAACTTTGTTTGTCCCTTCGAGTTGATGGATAAGGGACATAATACACTTGTCTTACATGTTGTGTCATGATAAACAGATCAAACATTTGGTATCTTCTGCTCATGCATTTATCCACAGTATTATATTTTTGACCCACTCTTGTGCCTCTACTTGACGGATCAAACCAATTACAATAAAATAACACTATTATTTTAGTATAGTCTAAAGTATTGTACGCCAGTTCATATATATCTTGAATCACGCCGTATAAGTCGTCTTCACCTCCATCTGTGGCACCTTTTACATAAACTCCACTGTTAATTGTTTTTCCCCCTCTGTTTTTGACTGAGTTTAAAATTTGTATCCGTTTACGAAAAACGTGTGCTATTCTTTTACACGTGAGTTAGGACCATGAGATAAATTTCTTAAGTGTTCAATTTTAGGCGATTCTGCCTCACTGTATACCTGCGTATACATCCATAGGCAAAAAATTATGGTTCCTTTTTTCAAACAATCTTTTGTATTTTCAAACAATAAATAGTTGAAATAGGACTAAAAATACATACCTGGTTCATAAACCACGTTGGGAAATATTCATGAATATAGGCCGAAGAGTCTTGTTCGCTTGTGGAATGCCCTGATCAAGTCATTATCAAACAAATGATCATGAGTAGTTGTGGATAAAAGAAATTAAAATTGATCAAAATGATACATACGTACGATATGGTGATACTTCGGCACAGTTGACCAACACGTGAACGTGGGCTGACTTCCACTCTTCTCCCGTTAACCAGTGGGTTAGCTCCTTTCCAGCATGACGATCGGGAAGGCAAAATACTGATAAGGCTAGCGGGTGTCTTTCACTTTCAATTTCTATTCCATTCCTATTATTTGTTGGTGTCAACATGAAGTTCGTAAAATAATGGGAACAGAAATGGATTGTCTCACAGTGTAAGTAAGTTGCACAAATAGATCCTTTAACCCTGGCCTTATTTTTCACCGATCGTTTTGAGTCACCCATAAATCTACAAAATAACAAGGTGGATGATAAAAATTGATGCATTTAACCCTTCAAATGAATATTTGTATAGGCAGAATATTTTATTATATTACCTTTCGAATGGATACATCCATCTGTATTGAACCGGTCCACCAAGCCTAGCTTCATGTGCAAGATACACTGGGAGATGCTCCATAGAATCAAAGAAACCAGGGGGAAATATTTTCTCCAACTTACAGAGAATGACTGGTATGTTCTGCTCCATCTTTATAAGATCATCCTCTTTCAATGTCGCAGAACACAAATCTTTAAAAAATTGGCTGACTTCAGTAAGTGGGTTTAAAACATTTGACAGCAAGGAACTAAATGCAATAGGAAGTAAACACTCCATGAATACATGACAATCATGGCTTTTCATCCCAATCATGGTTCCTTTGTTCACATCGGCACATCTTGCCAAATTAGAAGAATAACCTTCTGGCATCCGAAGTTCTTTTATCCACCGACAGACTGACCTTGCTTCCTCAGCAGTTAAAGAGTAATAGGCTTTGGGTTTCAGGGTTTTCCCATCCGACCGAGTCGTCAAATGCAAGTCCTTTCGCTAACAGTAAAGTGGTAAGTCCAGTCTGGCCTTATCGTTGTCTTTCGTTCTTCCTCTAACGTTCATCACTTGAGAAAAATATTGTCAAAAACGTTCTTCTCAATGTGCATAACATCAAGGTTGTGTCTCAATAAATTATCTTTCCAATATGGCATATCCCAAAAAATACTTCTTTTAGTCCAATTATGCCATTGTCCATATCCTTCAAATCGATCCAATTCACCACAATCTGTGATTTTTGGCAGATCCATAACTCTGCTCCAAATCTGTTAAGATGTCAACCTTGGGGGCCGACCATCTAATTCAACTTCTCCCTTCTTGAAGGCGTTCTTATTCCGTCTAAATGGATGATCGCCTGGTAAAAACCTGCGATGTGATTCAAACCAAGAATTCTTCCTCCCGAATTTCAAAGTAAAGGCCTTTGTATGCTCCATGCAATGAGGACATGCCATTTTACCATGAGTACCCCAACCAGACAACATGCCACATGTAGGGAAGTCATTAATAGTCCACATAAGAGCTGCCCTCATTGTAAAGTTCTTCTTTCGTGCAATATCATAAGTCAAAACGTCATTCCACAACTTTTTGAAATCGTCAATGAGAGGCTGTAAGTAGATGTCAATACCATCTGTTGGATTATCTGGACCCGGTATAATACAAGTCAAGAACATATAAGGCTTAGACATGCACATTTCGGGAGGAAGATTGTATGGGATAACAATAACTGGCCAGCAAGAATAAGGTTTTGCCGTTGATTGAACATACGGGGTAAAACCATTAGAGCATAAGCCAAGTCGTATATTACGTGGATCTGCTGCAAATTCGGGATGCACACGATCAAAGTGCTTCTAAGCTTCACCATCACATGAGTGGTGCAACATACCTGAAGTGCTTCTATTCTCATAGTACCACGTCATTTTGTCTGCAGTCTGTGTTGATGCATACATTCTCTACAGCCTTGGAATAATTGGCAAGTAAAATATTGCCTTCACTGGAACTGGGTTTTGTCTACCCTTCCCATTATCAGTGTGTGAAATATACCTTGGCTCACCACAAAATTTGCATTCAACCAGCGCGCCATCGTTTTTACCGAATTCATTATTTTAATATAACATACACCCTCTCACATAATAATCAATCCTTTTAGATTCCAACCCCAACTTGGACACTAAGCTTTTAGCCTCGTAATAATAATTTGGCAAACCATTTGTGATAGGTGACGAGTCCAACATCATCTTCATTACGAGATCTAAGCACATATCTGTAGCACTACAGTTGGACTTAAGAGCTAAAAGCTTCACGCACATTGATAACTTAGAGTCTGTAGACCCTTCAAACAACGGCTTATTTGTTTCTAACAAGAGATTATAAAATTTTTGTGCTATCTCATTTGGAAGTTCATCTATGTCATCATATTGTTGCTCCTTGGATGATACGTTGACCCCCAAGGCATCACAAACCATATCTTGTATCAATTCAATTTGCTCACCATATCCCGTATCTACGCAACTACTTGAAGCACCTGTGCAATTATCGCCAACCCCTAAATCAACCTGAGGCAACTCTTCACCATGTCTAGTCCAAATCCAGTAATTAGGCCTAAATCCAACTCTCTGTAGGTGATATATGACCTCAATTGGGTTCTTAATCCTTCTGCAATCGAAATTAAGACACAGACATCTAATCCCTCCATTAATTATGAAATCTTCATGTGCCATTGCGGCTTGGACAAAGTGATCAACCCCATCGCAAAAAGACTGTTTTAAACCCCTTCTCCTTGGATACAACCTATCGTACATCCAACTACGACTCGAAGGAAAAAAATTCCATCTTCTGCATGTTAAAAAAATGACAATTTCAGCAGCGCGACTTTCTTACAACCGCACTCTTTCTTTAAATGGTATAACCCTATCCCATTCGAGGAAAAACTTTTCAGAACTCGTATAATAGTCCTTCCTTAATTCTCATATCTTATACTTGACAAAATTTCGGCAGCATTTTCCATTGGTCTCTGAGTACACTAAATGATCGCAGTTATAAATACCGCGATCAAGTATGCACCCAGAAAATAAAAAGAAATAAATCGAACCAAAATTTCATCAAATATAAAGATACAAGAATTAAGCAACAACTATTGTACGAGTAAAGAAAAAGTTTTTTCCTAAACTGTCCGACTTGGACAATTCAAGGTTCAATATACAATGAACACGTGGTACCCTAAAAGAGTACATGCACTCAATAATATATTGAACCTTAAATGGGAAGCTAAGGCTTTTCTCCGATACTAATAAAAATAATCAAACATCCATTTCATCAATAATTAACATAACAATTTTCGTATAACAGTTAGGTTAATTTTCTATGCACGATTCACAAGTAAAGAAGGATACAAAGCAAATGATTCGCTAAAAATCAAAAGTCTACAACTCGGGGATGTAGCTCAGATGGTAGACCGCTCGCTTAGCATACAGGAGGTATGGGGATCGAATTAGATAGGTTGGTCATTTAAAAAGAAACAGGTTGGAAGCTGACATCCTCTTAAAGGATAGAAATAGACAAGCAGAAGTAGCAAGGGAAAGAAGTACAGAGAGATGTGCAAAGCAAATTGTAACCATTTGTGTTGACTTTCCATGGAAGTTCTTACCTATTTACGCTTGGTTTAGGATACGATTATTTTTCTTATTGCATTATTCTCATTTTGTGATTTCCTGTTCATTGTAATCTGCTTCTGATATTAAGTTTATTTGATGCCACGGTAGATTCGATAGGTGCACAATCAAAAAAGGTTAGGATGAAAGGTGATCTTGAGGTAATTTTCATTTGTATTAAAAACTTATGATAATGATTGTATTCTATATCATATCTACCATATTTCTATTCCATTGACTCATTCTTTCTTGCTAGACACCTTTAATATGGTTTTAGCTTTGTTAATGAAGAAAATTAGAAGATGTTTTATTTGACACTTGCTGGACTATCAAATGCATGAGAGCATAATAGAGAAACTGGTTCTTAGTTGTAGGCTCATAAGCAAATTATATTATTTAAAATGTTAGCTGCCACGACATTTGTTGGCTCCATATATATGATTGTTATCTATTTTTGAAATGGATGAAATTCAAATTACTCTAACAACATTTGTTGGCTCCATCATCATTATCCTTTAAAGCGTGGTTTGAATACTTATCTCATAAATCCTTAAAGGGAGAAGTTTGGTAAATGTTCAGCCTTGCATATTTTTTAGTTTTGTGATATGTTTGGTCAATTTCGTTAATCATAATGCTGAACAGTCACTTTATAACAGGAGCAAGGAAAAATATTCAAGGATACTGACAAGAGGAAGAAAGGAGTCACAAATAGTTGGGAACAAGTCCACTTGCAACATTGTAGGGGGAAAAAGTGTTCAAGTGAAACCAAACATGAATTACGGAGGCTAAAGGAAAACATGAGCACCTTGCTTTATAAAACAATTTGAGGTATTGACACTCTTGGCAGAACAGAAATTTGTGTGGAATCAATCTAACATTATGGTGAACGACTACACTAATAGATTGATGATTAAATAAGATGGAATAGAAAAATAAATGGGAAGACAAACGTGCTTGCAATAAATTGAGTCTTATTATTATACTTATAGCTTCTTCAACTGTAATACATTATAATGGATATGCTTACCCATTTTTTCCATATAGACACAGGTTCAAGTTTTGAAGTTCCTACAATACCTAATAATCATACATCTAAACACAACAAAACCTAATAGGATCATGAAGTCTAAGCAAACATGGAATTATTAGCATTAATCACTTTACTAAACACTTCGTACTCAGGCTGTGACACTGACCAATTCGTGATCATAACCCCTTCCTAGACTCTTAAATATAAGTAAGGAATACAAAAGTACTCACTCACGTGTATTTATTAGCCAAACCATACATCACTTCATAATTCCCTCTGTGGAGAGAACTATGAAGGAAATGAAGTAAATATGTCGGTGTGGGGGTCAACAGAAAACCCTTTTCCACCCAGTGAGTTAACCGACATTTCGTTAGAGTGCATACCTAATTCTCAAAACAATAGAGTGCTAAGGAGAAGTAGAATGTCCACGTCCTTCGATGCTAGTGGCGGTCTCGGAGCAGTGTGGCGGAGTAGTGAAACTACTGAATAACACGAGCACAACATCATTAATAATTTGCAATCAACAATCATAAATAAGCATAAAGAGTGCTCACCAAAAATAGTGCTTTAACCATTTCATTCAATCTCAAACAGCATACACAAACACATTAGATGCTCATCATAATCCTACCAAATTCATGCAAATAAATAATAATAATAATAATAATAATAAACCACAGAAATTGAATCACAGAGTGACCCCCAACAAGCAATACAAAGCAAGTCCCAAGTGACACACCTTTAAATGCGGAATAAAAATCTGAACTTTAGCAAATGGGGTAGCTTGAAATTGTGAGATTTTTTTCAGCGATCGCTAATTGTGAACTAACCCATTTCAACAAATAGCAAAATTTGAAGGAATACAAAACAGAACAACAACTGAGAAACTTGGGTAAGAGACATATTGGATAATGTAAAGAATCTGAATTCGATTGAAGTTCATGTAAAAGATAATAGTAATTAGTGTTGGATAAGCATCAACAGAGAGAAGGGGGTTTGCTTAAGTTGGGGGAAGAACTCGAGCTCTTACGTTTTGGGGCAGAATCAGAATCAGTAATTAGTGTTTCTCACTTCGTGTTCCAAGCAGCATTTCAGAAGGAGAGCAATCAAAGGACATAGGTCACTTCCTTTTTCAACCGCAGCAAATTTCAACTGCAGCAAACAGGAGACCAATTCAGCAAACCCATAGAAACAAAAAAAAATTGGATAAGGAGGAGAAGAAGAAGTTGGAATGAGAGAGAGAATGGTTACCAGAGCGATGGAGGAGATGAGAGCGGCACAGAGAGAATAGACGTGGTGGTGGCGCAGAGTTGTGGTGCCTTGCTTGGGATTTTTGGGCGGTGTTGCAACTACGGTGGACGCCCAGTGGTGGCGAAGGCAGACGTGGTGGTGGCGGCGGCGCTGGGAGAGGGAGGACGAAAGAGAGAGAGAGAGAGAGGAGAGAACAGAAGAGAGACAACGTAAAACTGTGAATGGGGAATAAGGGTCGTCGTCTAGTTGTATCCGGATGTTACCGACGGCCTCATTTACATTACCGATAGTTTAAGCCCGTCGATAAATGTCTCGGTATTACCGACGGCCATTTTTGAATACCGACGGACAGAAACCGTTGGTATATAAAAATAAGCGGGAGTATAAATGCCTAGTAAATTTACCGACGATTTTAGGTCGTCGAAAAATCCAGAAGCGGGATTACCGACAGGTAATTACTGACGGCCGCAATCCGTCGCCAAAAACACTCATTTTTCGACGGCTTTTTTTGTCGGTAAATGTCACTAGTCGTACGCCTGTCGGTAACGTTTAGCGTACGACTGGTGACATTTACTGACGGACAAAGCCGTCAGAAAACGCATGTTTTTGGCGATGGACTGCGGCCGTCGGTAATTGCCCGTCGGTAATCCCGCTTTTTCTTATAGTGTTAATATTCGTTTTGGTCATTTATCTTTTAAAAAATTCATTTTGGTTATTTATCTTTGCAATGTTATACAAGTTGGTCTTTTCCGTCAACTTTGTTAAATTTGGTGACAGAAACTTCTGATATGGCAAGGAAATCCGTGTGGTTATCTTACTGGCATCCTGCATGATTAGCTAAAATACACTTTTGGTCCTTTATCTTTCACTCAGTATTCGTTTTGGTCCTTTATCTTTTAAAGGATTCATTTTGGTCCTTTATCTTTTGCAAGTTATACCAAATGGTCCTTCATTCTGGTTTTTAATGGGTTGAATTTTCTATAATAGAGTGAACAAATTTAATATTAACTTGGTGTATTGGTTATTGATCCCTCTCTTCAAATTCATAAGGCTTGGGAAAGGTCAAACATATTTAGTTTGATGCTTATGCAAATGAGCATAGCAGGTAACATCAAGTCAAGTCTTTCCAAAATTGAAAATGCTAAAGAATTTACGACATCTGTGGAAGATTAATCAAAATGACCGTGAGTGATTTGAGGGGAGTTATTCAGAGACTTTGCAGGTTTTGTGATTGCATAATTGAGCAAGGCATAAATGACTCGTGATAGTTTGTAGGGACACTCGTCGATCTTGCAAATAGTCCCAGTACATCTTAAATGAAAAAAATGAACATCACCTTCATTTTGGCTTCAGGAAAGTAGCAACATGTGGTTGCCAATATTCTTTGCCACATCATTAAGCATCATCAGACCTCTCATTTGCGTAAAAATATCAAACTATGTTCAAACTGTGGCAAAAGAATATTCCTACACTACAACAAATTCGCGATTTAACGTTGGTTGCATAGCGGCAATTGCCATCACCCGACTTTATCCCTAGCGGCACGCTACTTGCCATCGGTTAAAATCCCAGATTCCCATTGGTTCATAACCAACGCGTCTAGTTTCCCAATTCGTGCCTGTTTTTGTTTCCCGCAAAGTGATCCCTTATTTTCCATCTTCCAATTCGCGATTCTATTTTCCCTATTTTCCAGAATCGTCGTATTGCCTGAAACTTAGCTCCAGAATCGCAACCCACTGCCTTGTTGCATCGCAGTGTTGCATCGCCATGTTGCACCGTTGTGCCATAAAGTCACGTCACACAGCGCCCCACAGCGCCCGCCAACAGAACCTAATGCGATACTGTTAAAGGAGATTGGTGAGCCCTTGTTGTAAACTTTATCTTCCATATAGCCTATTCTCTTCATGGTTGGTTGTTTCACAAAAACCTTTTCAACTCTGACAGCTATTGCTGAAGATGGAAGCTGGTCAGTCATAAAACCTAAGTTACAGAGCTCAAGTAAGCAGATTTAGAGTCAGTTTGGATAAACCTCTCTAGAAGCACTTATGAAAAAAGAAATAGTAAAAGAATCTTGCAATGACTGAGTCTTTTAAACAACAGTTTCTCATAAAAGTTGAAATTAGTTTCTGCATTTCAATTTTTCAGAAGCTTTGCCATTAAATTTCTCCATAAACATCTATCAACTTATAAGAACTTATCCGCAAGTAAAGAAACACAAACTTATATATTTTAACTGAAAAGCTCCGATGACCTAGAAGCCAATCCAAACTGGACCTTGGTAAATCATTGTTCAGTTTGCTTTCTCTTTTATTCTCTGGCCTCTTATTCTTTTGTAGTGAATATGTTCTGAAATTATTAGTATAGCAAATGTTCTATATTTTTTAGACATTCACAATAGCTTATTCTGCCTGTTTCTTTTTGGGGATTAGATTCAGCTGAAATGACCAAGACAACATTGTTCTGAATGTAATATATGTGTGTGGGTGTCCATATTTTTAAACTTTATTTTTTGTTGGAATGGAGTCTGAATCTATTATAACTCATTAGCATGAAACTGTATAGCTGAAGTTCAACAAGGTTGATATACTCCCTGCACTTATTCTCTATTTGCTTGCGGGTCTTTGAGCAAGAAGAGGAGAACTGTCTTTGGGACATAACTTTGTGATATTACTTTGAATCATGTTCTTTTGCTTCTGCAATTTTACTTTTTTCATATCCATTTTTGTTCTTTTTTGGTTTCAAACTTTGTGATATTCCTTTGAATAATTTCCACTTACCATTACTTTGTGATATTGAAATAAGATTAAGAGTTTAGAATACATTGCTCTGTAAAGGGCTTAGAAATTGGTTGTTTGGCTCGATTCACTTCCTTATATCTCGTGCTTGCATTCTCACTGCTATGGAAAATATTTAAGAAGTTGAAATATAAAGCACTTGAACTAATGTGTTTGGAAGAGTGTTTTGTTAAACTTATCTCATAAAACAAGACTTGTACTTATTGTTGATTTTACAAAAATAACTTGAACATGGATCTTTGTCAATTTGTGGTTGTGCTGTAGATTATGTTTGCATTTAGTTAGAGACAATTTTGATTGATGGTTTCTTGTATTCGTGATTCCCTTGGTTCCACCCATATTGCACATTTGATATTGGTATGTGTTGAAAGGGTGGAGCCATCAGAACCAATCATTATTCCGTGAATGTGACTATGACTCTAGAGATTTTGGTGCTTGTTGCTGGTCATTTTGGATTTGTTGTGGCTGTTGAACTTCTGAATCTTCAAGCTTTTCTGTTGTTTCTTGTTGTTGTTGATCTTTCAACTTGGTCTTTTTCTTAGAGATGGTTATTCAGTCACTAATTGATTGCATATGTTTATATATAGAGATGGATAAATCCTGGATCAAATTGCCACGCAATACACCAGAATACTTGGTAGGATTGAAAGGCTTTTTAGATTTTGCCTTTCAACACTGCTCCAGTGCGGGTACATTACCATGCACATGTAATAAATGTAGTTTTAAGCCGAAAACTCGAAAAGAAGTGTGGAACCACTTGACATGTAAACCATTTCCTGAAGGTTACACGTTTTGGTGTTTTCATGGGGAGACATAAACTGGGGAATTTGTTGTTAGCCCTTTTGTAATTCAAGACAACTTGGTAAATGAAGATCATATGTCAAATATAGTAAATGAAGATCCGATGCAGATAATGATAAATGATGCATTTGAATTCTCTAGAATGCGTGCTAATGAAGAACCCTTTCCATCATCAACTGAACATAGAGATGGGGGTGAAGAAGGTATTCCGGATTCACACCACGGAGCAACTGCTAGGGTTAAAGATTTTTATGATTTACTTAGAGATGGCGAACAACCTTTGTATGATGGATGTACCAAGTATTCAAAATTATCTTTCTTGGTAAAATTATATCACATTAAATGCTTGTGTCAAGTTAGTGACAAAGCAATGTCAATGATCATTGAATTGATGCATGATGCCTTTGAACATGCAAAAATCCCTTCATCTAGTTACGAGGCAAGGAAACTTATCAACAAGCTTAGTCTTGATTACACTAAGATACATGCATATCCCAATTATTGTATGTTATATTGGGGGAAAGATGAAGATAGAGAGGAATGCAAAATATGCAAGACATCTAGATGGAAGGAAAGGGGTAAGGATAATGCAAGTGTTCGTGGGTCAACTGTTCCGAAGCCACGAAAGAAATTTCCTGCAAAAATTATGCGATACTTTCCATTGATCCCAAGGTTGAAAATGATGTTTATGTCTTCACAGACGGCTAAGAGTATGGTTTGGCATGCTGAGGAGAATAATAATGATGGGATGATGAGGCATCCAAGAGACTCTGAGGCTTGGAAGAATTTTGATCTAACATATCCTGATTTTGCCTCAGATCCTCGAAATGTACGATTGGCCTTAGCAAGTGATGGCTTCAATCCCTTTTGATCTATGAATGTTAATTATAGTATTTGGCCATTGATTCTTATTCCATACAATACTCCCCAGTGGACGTGTATGAAGCCAACCAAATTTATTCTCTCAAGCCTGATCCTTGGAAAGCAAATGCTAGGTAATGACATTAATGTCTACATGCAACCTCTTACAGTAGAGTTGAAAGAGTTGTGGGAAAAAGGTGTTGGAACATTTAATGCTTCAAAGAATGAAGTGTTCATGATGCGAGCATGTCTTTTATGGACCATTAGTGACTTTCCTGATCTTGGGATGCTTTCTGGATGGAATACTTATACGGGGTTAGCTTGTCCATCTTGAAACTTTGATGTAAGTCCTCTTCGTCTTCCATTTAGTAAAAAATAGTGTTTCATGGGTCACCGTCGCTTTTTGTCTAGAGGACACAAGTTTTGATTGAACCGGGTCCGCTTTAATGGAAAAATCGAGGATAGGGATCCTCTAAAACAATTAACTGGTTCAGAAATTTTGAAACAAGTAGAGAAGATAGATGTCACTTTTGGAAAAAAGCCACAATCATTAGATAGTCGAAAGAGAACTCGTGGGAAGAACACTAATGATCATCAAACTCAACAATGGAAGAAGAAAAACATGTTATTTCAACTTCCATATTAGGAGTTTAACTTTGCGACACAATCTAGATGTGATGCATATTGAGAAGAATGTATGCGACAATGTAATCTTCACATTGATAAATGACAAAGACAAAAGAAAAGATCATGTGGAGGCTCGAAAAGACTTGCAAGCAATGGGTATAAGAAGAGATCTTTAGCCGCAGATGATGGGAAAAAGTTCCCTGCTGCTTTGTTTACATTGGCAAAGGAAGAGATTATGCTAAACACCTTGAAGAATATTACTGTACCAGATGGTTACTAGCAACATTTCTAGATGTGTTGATACGGTTCAATGCAAGATATTTGGTTTGAAAAGCCATGATTCTCACATTCTTATGGAACAACTGTTGCCCTTGTCAATTAGAAATGTGTTGCCTCTCAAAGTTGCGACAGTTTTGGTTGATTTATGCCCATTTTTCAAGCTATTATGTGCCAAAGTGTTGAGTCATGATGATCTAGACAAGCTTAAGGAACAAATTACTCTTACATTGTGTCATTTGGAAATGTTGTTTCCACCATCATTCTTCACCATTATGATTCACCTTATGGTGCATCTAGTTGATGGAGCCAAACTTGGTGGACCGGTGCATTATCGATGGATGTATCCTATAGAAAGGTATAGCCAATTTTGAATTTTGACAGTACAATATATTATAATTTACTCGTAAATTTCTCATACTTTAAGTCAATTTATTTTCTAAAATCATAGGTTCTTGGGGAAATTGAAGTCTTTTGTGCGTAATAAGGCACAGCCTGAAGGCTCGATAGCCGAAGGTTGGATTTCTGAAGAGATACTATCTTTTTGTTAAAGGTACTTCGACAATGGAATTGAGAGAAGATTTAATCAAGGAGGCCGTGTTGATGATGATCCCTTTGAGTCCGCATCGTCTCTATTTCCCAATGTAGGAAAACCTATTGGAGGTTCATCCTATTTTACTTTGGCACCTACAGAATGGCTTCAAGCACATCGACACGTGTTGGTTAATTGTAAAGAAGTACAACACTTCATTGAGTAAGTCTTATTTAAAAAATTTACTTAATCTATATGCTAAAGACTTACTTATATCATCATTTCATATAGGGAAATTAGAACTTATACAAAAAGGAGGTTAAGGAGTCGAACGAGGTTGTCGAGTGAGATAGAGAAAGAAGTTCATCGGGGCATTATGGAATAGTTTAAGCATCGTGTAAGTAGAAGAGATATCTTTTAAATGTGTTATTAAATGTATTATTACTAAAGTCATTTTTTTTCTTTGAAATAGATTATGAATGATAATATTGATGCACACTCTCAAGATATTCATGCCCTTGCGCAAGGCTCGCTTCAGCAAGAGAGAAGGTTTACTGCATATAATGTAGCTGGATACAAGTTCTAAACCTTCCAACATGAGCAAGGAATGAAAACTCAAAATAGTGGTGTGTTTTGTAGCTTTGGAACTAAAAGCTACAGAAATACAAGTGACAACAGGCCAGCAGAAGGTTCGGTGTCATATTACAGGAAGTTAGTTGACATTATCAAATTAAACTACTATTGCCAATTTATGGTGACTTTGTTTAAATGTCAATAGGCAAACACTACAAATTGTAGATACATTAGAAAGGATGCTTTGGGTTTCACTTCAATCAATTTTTCTCATTTAATCCATACAGGTGCACGAGAAGCTAATGAACCATATATTCAGACTTCTGAAGCTCAATTGGTGTATTACGTGGAGGATAAGATGGATGAAGGAATGTATACTCCAGTTCATCTAAAACCAAGAGACCTGTTTGATATGGGTGAGGATGCTATAGAGTCAGTTTATGAAAGCAAGTCTTATCAACAACATTTCACCTCGCTTTTGTCAGATGACAACTTTGAAGCTGAATTGTCTAGGCCTGGAGTACATGTAGAATTTGAGTAAGCTGAATAATAAAAGTTGTCTTTTTTTTCCCTTGTTATTTCTTTATGTAGACTTTTCGTTGGACTTAAATTATGTATTTGAAGCAACAACTGTATTTTTTCTTAATTATATTACATGTGTTCTATGTTCTTTAAACGATTTTTTGTATTACCAAATTGTCTCATTTATGATATATTTGTTGCTTTTTCACAAAGTATTCCACAAAAAGGTAAACAAACACAATCTACTTCGTCTCATATGGAGCCACACCAAACATCTGATGATTCAGCCGATGATGAGGCTTTTCTACACGATGAGCTTGAGGACATCTTACCTGAGCCTCCGTTGATGCGGAACATCCTCTTACTAAAAAGAAAAAAAGGCAATGTTGGATGATTCGAGTGAGGAGTAAGTCATTTTAATTTCGTGTAGTTCACCAAAATATGTGTTCATGCATAACTTGACATATTTGATATCAAATGATCAATTAATACATTATTTTTACAGATAATAAAGGAGAAGAAAAAGAACGCCCTATGCAGGTTAGAGATGTTTATAACCTTCCACGTGGAGAGAGAGTTGTCATTTCTTAATTTCGATGGAAACACACTAAGCGCCACAGATGTCGGTGGGCTCTTAGGAGGCTTTTTAGGTCGATTGGCATGAGATCATAAGTGGTTTCCTATTTGCTTTGATAGTTGGCCTTTGTTGCTTGGTGACTATAAGGACAAAGCTTGGATTAAAGTCGTTAAGGCATGGAATGATGTCTTTCTTGTTAGTTATCCATAATACCTTGTTTTTATTACTATGTATTGTCCTAAGTAACACCAATAAGTGATTGTAGGCTAAGTTATGGTGGGATCCAATCCACGAAGCTGCAACAAGAACATATATCACGAAAGACATTGGAAAAAAATGGAGAGAAAACAGGATAAATTTGTTCAATACTTATTATGACCTGACAAAGAGTCGTGCTGAAAATACGAAGAATTCTCCATTGTCAATTAGTCAAATTGAGTGGGCAACATATTTAGACTATAGATTGAGAGAGAAAACTAAGGTAGTTTACTTATTCGATATTTAAATTGGTTTACCATCATCATATAGCTAATTTTTTGTGTATGATTGCAGAAAATAAGTCAAAAGAATACTGAAAACAGATCCAAACTTAAGATTAATCATACAGGGGGATCTAAAAAACTCAAACGAAGGAGGGCAGAGATTGTAAGTATTTACTAACATTTTAACTCCACCGAATTTTTTTTTATCAAAATTATGTATAATTGACATTTGAAAATGTGATTTTCATGAATAGATGAGTGAAACTGGGCAGGAAATGAGTAGGGGTATTTGTTTATCGATACTCATAAGAAAGCTAATGGGACATATATTAATGAAGAGGCAAGGGTTGTTTGTGTAAGTTATTATCCCTTTGTATGCATATTTGGTATCATTTTGTTCTTCTTATAAATTTTCTATTGACATCATATAACTTAAATATTGTAGGAGAAAATTGCGGAAATTGAGAGTCAAGGAACCGCTCCTATGGCATTCTCACTTAATGACTCTCTTGGTCAAGTATTGGGAAAAGAGCATCCAGGCTGAGTATGAGCACTACAACACAAAACGAAATAGATAACGCTTATTTTTTGCCTTCGCTAGCGCGTAAAAGCGCTTCCTATTCAGCCGCTAGTGATGCGTGTTCAAAAAGACAGCGTTTTAAAAGCGCTAGTGATAACTGGAATAGCTAGCACTTCCTTGAGAAAGCGCTATCTATTATTGTTAATAGATAGCGTTTTTTCAAGGAAGCGCTATCTATACACTTAGAATAGGTAATGCTTTATTTAAAAAGCGCTATCTATGATGAATAATAGATAGCGCTTTCTCAAGGAAGCGCTATCTATTATCCTTTTTTTTATAGTAGCAGTATATTACAGCTACTGATAATTCCTACAACCCGGCCAATACAACTGCATTAATTCTACCAAAATTTTGGCAGAATATCCCCTACAACATGGACATTCCAAAATAACATAAGTACTTGTATTACAAAAAACAATATGCCAACCAAAATAATGCCTCACATGAGCCAACAATATACATCTAATTACTACTACTATGTTAAAGTGTATATACATGCACAATTAATGATCAAAGTTTTAAAACAAGAACCAAGAAACAATTAAACCAAGACACATACATGGTAATCACAAAAAAGAAGAAATAAAAACACTAGCCAGAGAAGGATTGATGGTATCTTACAGCTTGATAACATGATGTCGAGCCATAGTGCATGAGACGCCAAACCAATTACAAGGATCTGAAAAGAAAAAAAACAGTGCAAACACTTCATTTCTATAAATACATTCTCGAAAGTTCCAATTTCACACAGAAAACAGTGCTTGCCATCTTTACTACTTACTTAATGACACTTCAAATAAATTATTCACTTACAAGTAATTAATCAAGTCCAGAAGAAGCCATCTATCTATCTGCAAAAAAATTAGACATAAGTAATTAGACACACAAGTAATTTAACAAGTACATAATTCATAGTTATTTAACTAAAATAACACAATCTACCTTTCCTTTTTCTTTTCCTCTGACTGATCGAAAGCCCTCTTTATAATCATGTCTAATATATATATCATCCTCTCTTGATGTGCTTTTCTCACCAAACAGTGATTGTATCATAAAGAACGGGTCATCTTCAAGGTCAGCATCTTCATTTTCTTGATCATCATCAATCCCATTAACAATTTTTTTGATAGTCAACAAAACAATAGACCAATTCATATCAGATGGATCGGTGACATAAAACACTTGTCGAGCTTGCGATGCTAAAATATGAGCGTCATCTTTATATCCCAACTTATTGAAATTCACCCGTACGAACCCCAAGTCATCTGTTTCTACACCGTAATTATTGTCAACCCACTTACATTGGAACATAGGCACCCGAAACATCTCATAATCCAACTCCCATATGTGTTCAATGACCTCGAAGTATGACATATTCACATAAATGGGATTTCTGTCTTTGGCACTTGAGATATGCATAGTTTGAGCAACAAGAGTGACCCCACTATTTTGCATTTTACTCTGATCATCATGTTCTTTTGTATAGAATGTGTACTCGTTTATCAAATAACCGGTGTAAGAGATAACATGTATAGCTGGACCTTTAGCTAACCATCTCAATCTTTCTGAAACCAAGCTAGGATTTGCATTAAACTCTTTAGAAATGTGATCTCTTAGCCACGTTATAAAAGACCGATTGTGTTCTCTTATTAACTAATTTTGATTCTCATTTGGGTACATACTCTTGAGCAATTCGTTGTGTTTCACAACATAGGACTTAACCTCATCGGCGTTGTGTAAAACATGTAAGTGTGCTTACTCCATCTGTTGCCTTGATATAGTCAATATTTTACATCCAGTAATCCATTTCCCTTTCCTTCCTCCTGTGTGACGAGATTTTGGCATCCCTATGTTACATCCAACGTTAGATAGGTAGTTGAAACAGAATTCAACAGCTTCTTCGACTGTGTACCGCTCAACAATACAACCCTCTGGCCGTGATCGGTTTTTCACATACTCTTTTAATATCTTCATGTAACGCTCAAACGGGTACATCCATCTCATGTAAGCTGGTCCACACAATTGTGTCTCCCTAATCAGATGAACTGTCAGATGAATCATTATGTCAAAAAATGAAGGTGGGAAATACATCTCAAGCTCACACAAAATAAAAACAATTTCTATTTACAATGTTGGCAACTTTCCTGGATCAATCACTCTGCTGCAGATTGCCTTGCACTTTGATGGGCAAAATGGATGTATACCAATGGGTAGCAAATTCTCCATGAGAACATGGCAATCATAAGACTTTAGACCCTTTAACTTGAGATCTCTCATTGATACAAGGGTCATAATGTTTGAAGAGTACCCCTCTGGAACCTTAACTCCATGAAGAAACTTACAACAAATCGTTTTCTTTTTTCTAGACAAAGTATGAGCAGTTGGAGGTAGATATGTACGTAGTTTCCCCTTCTTTATTGGTCCCAATTCCCGCCTCAATCCCATACTAACCAAGTCCCACCTTGCATTGATGTCATCTTTAGTCTTCCCGGGCACATTGAGTAAGATACCAATGACACTATCAAAGACATTTTTTTCAACATGCATCACATCAATGAAATGTCTCACGTAAAATGACTTCCAATATGGTAGCTCAAAGAAAATCGACCTTTTCTTCCACCCTCGTGTGACAAGCTCTCCCGCAAAAGGTTTCCCGAATTCAACACTCAAATCTTTTACGTTTTCAAACAGTTGTGCACCCGTCAAAGGCAAAGGAGCTCTACGTTCTTCAGTATTCCCATTAAATGCTTTCCTCCACGATCGATAATGATGCTTTTGAGGCAAGAATCTACGATGCCTAAGGAAGACATTCTTCTTACCATATTCCAACCGCATCCAATCAGTGCCATCTTCACATATAGGGCACGCACATTGGCCTTTGGTGCTATATCCAGACAAATTACCGTATGCTAGAAAATCATTAATTGTGCCGAAGATCATAGATCTCAAGGTGAAACTTTCTTCTCTATACCCATCGAACACATCTATACCCATCTCCCACATTTGCTTCAAGTCTTCAATTAAAGGAGCCAAGAATATGTCTATATCATTTCCTGGTTGTTTGTGCCCAGAAATTAACATAGACAACATCATATATTTGCGCTTCATGCATAGCCATGGAGGTAGGTTATAAATCACCAAAATCACAGGCCGTGTACTATGAGAGCTACTCTGAACACCATCCGGGTTAAACCCATCAGTAGACAACGCAAGTCTTAGGTTTCTTGGTTCATTCTCAAAATCAGGATACTCAATATCAATTTTTTTCCGTTGAGGAGAATCTGCCGGGTGCCGCAGCATGCCATCTTTAATCCTTTCATTCTCATGCCATGTCAAGTGTTTTGTATCTTCTGAACTATGGTACATTCGCCAGAATCTGGGGTGGGAAAATACCACATAACCTTCTCTGGAGCTTCCTTCTTCTTATACCGTGAGGCTTTACATTTAGGACACAACTTTAACGATGCATATTCATTTCTAAATAAAATGCAATCGTTAGGACAAGCGTGTATCCTCTCATAGCCGATGCCAATAGAGTGTAACATTTGTTTAGCCTCATATGTCCGACCAGGAAGCACATTATCATCCGACAATATATCTTTCAATAAGGTGAGTAAGTCCGTAAAGCTCTTATCAGTCCATCCACTGCCCGATTTCAAGTTATACAACTTTAACATCGCCGATAATCTCATGAATTTAGTACAACCCTCATACAACGGCTTCTCCGCATCACTTACCAACTTTTCAAACATTTGAGGACAATCACGGAGATCTTCTTTAATCGCATTTGCCATCTCTTCAAAACGGTCGCCGTAATATGTATTTGCATCGGCGTCATCTGATGCATATCTCCCACTCTTCCCCATATTAGAAGATTCACCTCTTTTCTCACTGTGCTTTGTCCAACAGGTATAACTCTGATCAATTCCATTGCTCACTAAATGTCCTTTCAATTCTTGAACATTAATTCGGCCTACATAACAACAACTCAAACAAGGACATATGATTCTACTCAGGTCTAGTTCTTTTTCATGCTGAACTACAAACCTAATAAAATCTTGCACTCCATCCCTATATTCCTTCGATAAACGATTGACAGACATCCACTTCCGATCCATTCTAACTTCAACCTTTACAAATTCAACAGTCATTCCCATTAATATAATATCCACAATTCGCAGTTCGTATTTAATTTACAATTTGAATTTTTAACAAAAATTTGGCGGAGTCTCCCCTAAAATATGGACATTCCAAAATATATCCAATCCAATCAAATATAAAACACTTCAAAGTTCAAAGAAAGCAACAACTCATTTCCTTATAACCGCATGTGACTAGTCTTACTATTTTATCTCTAGTTACCTTTTGTTTGAAACTAGGTTAAGCTTATGATACATTCATATAATATTGCAATAGCTACACTAAACAAAGGGAGAATTACATTTTCAGCACAAATATGCACATGAATCAGACCCATGAACCACAAAAAGGGAAAAACATGAAGAGCTTCCATCTAAGAATCAAACAAAGAGAGAATCACATTTTCAGCACAAATATACAAAAACAAGTTAAAAAAAGAGGCTGGTACCTCAGAAGTCAGAACACGGTATTAAGCACAAAGCAGTTTCCAGTATCCAACACCACTGAACCGGTTGAAAGCCCCGTCGTTTTCTAGTATCCAACACCGACTCTTCGTCGTTTTGTTCTCAGAGAAAGAGAGAGAAACATAGAATCGGAAGATGGGCGACGGTGGAGAGGAGGACAAAGCTCAAGGAAGGAGAAGAGGATAGCGGTGGTGGTTTTTCGTGCGACAGAGAAGGAGATAGAGCGAGACTGGCAGCGTTTGCGAATGGGAAGAGGGGCAACGGTGGAGAGGAGGACAAAGCTCAAGGAAGGAGAGGAGGACAGCGGTGGTGGTTTTTCGTGGTGGTTTTGGGTGCGACGAGAAGGAGATAGAGCGAGATTTAGAGACTGAGAGGTTTTGCGTGAGCAGAGAGGGAGAGATATGTGCGCGTTTCTTGTGTCATTTTGGTTTATTAGGAAAGGATAATAACAAGCGCTTCCTTAGAGAAGTGCTAGCGAAGTCCAGTAACAAGAATCATTGATAGCACTTCCCCAGGAAAGCGCTAGTGAAGATTAGAAAATAGATAGCGCTTTCTGGAAGAAGCGCTAACGATATCCTTACGCGTATTTTTAGAAGCGTTTCGCCTATAAAGCGCTGTTTTTACTAGCACTTATTCTAAAAAGCGCTAGTAAAGGCCAAAACATAATTTTAGCCAGCGCTTTCAGATAGAAGCGCTGTTTAAGGTGGCGCCATTGTTTTAATAATCTGTTGTAGTGGAGCTGTGGGAGATGGAGTTTGCCCATCTCAAGTTTTTGGATCAAGCAACCCACGATTTTGGGGCACTTCTACTTCTACTAATATAGGTGAAATTCAATAGCTTAAAAATGATTGTGTTGAAGAGTTATATTGAAACAGATTTGAGATTTTTCCACTGATATTGAAACACTGATCGTTGGCAAGGGTTGTCATTGTTGTCACCCGCACATTATCATCCGTAGGTAATGGTTTTCGTCCGTTTGAGATTTTATATCAGACATTCATGCTTCAGCAGAATTGTGGTAATATTTTAATTATTCATGGCTTCATTGTTGTGGTGACTGAGATCAAAATTAGATGTATTTGCTACCAAGTAGCTTGGGCCCAGTAAGGCATTAGCAGTTCAATTATCATATTTGTTTATCGTTCTTATGCCAAATTGAATTTGTAAGATTGATAATTTAAATTATCATATAAAGTGCTTATATGCAATAGTTAGCACTCCTTTGAGTTTTGAATAAGAAATCATGTGGCTGATTCCTAGTTTTCAGAATGCAATCCAGTTGTTTGTATTGCAATAATCTGTCACTTTGTGATATGTCTTTGTGTGCATTGTTATAATTTTTATCTTTTACCATGGTTTTATGGATGGTGTATAATAAATTTGGCATGTAATTGATAATTTAAATTTGGCTGTGATTGACTAATTGAAACATCTGTATCATGAAAAGCATCAGAAAACTTGGTGTTTCTAGTTACTAGTTATTCAAAAATATAGGGTCTTATCCTATCTGGACAAGTTTTTATTATAAAATACTGTGTTTGATGTGAAAGTGTTTTACTCTGATAGTAGATTATACTTTTTTAGTATTTGACTTTTTTGCTATGAAATCAATCGTTAGCTGGTTTGTGTGATCATGTTTTGAAATACAAGTTCTGGAAAATCACAGCTAATGTGGACAAAAAGTTTTGATATGGAGCATATTTTTTTGCTCAAGTTTGGTTCACTCTTAATGATAATGATAAAGAGTGTCCTGTTAATCACTTAATCTGTTACCCAAATTTCCTTTGCACATGTTATTGCAAATTACCCAAATTTCTTTTCTCAAGACTCGTTGTTGGTGAACTCTAATAATGGTATGATTTCTTAAGCATGCATGCACATAGGTCAATCATTTGTCTCCTTTCTTTGAATGTTGCGCAAGCCTGAAAAGTTTCATATCTCTGCATTTTTGGTTTGCTTTTGTCATTCTTCTAATTCCTTCTACCTGGAATGTGATCAAGACCAAATCTTTCTGTTAATATTTCTGAATCATCAGTCAATGACAAATCTTTTTAACAAGGCCAAAATTGGCATCTCTATTTGTCCATCAGATATCAAGATTTAATTACTGTTATATATTAAATGTTGATGTGGGTCCTAATACAGGTGAAGTTCAACAGCTTAAAAATGAAATTCTTGAGTTGAAAAGTGACTCAAAGACAAAGGATGGAACCATTAAGATAATGGCATTAGTGCTTGCTCAACTCCTCACAAATTCATCTGAGCCTGTACCTGTTGAACTTCTTAATATAATTGTAAGTTGCTCTTATCATTAGATGATTTCTTGTAATTCTTTAATGTGTTTACATAAATGATAAATCATTATTTCGTTTTTACTATTGCAGCAACAACAAAGTGCCGGTGGTCACTCCTCATCATCAGCTGACAATACTCAGTCATGACGAGAGTGTCATGTTATTATTCTACTTGGTGCTACTTTTGAAATTGTAATGTTAGAGCACTACTTTTTGAAATTGTTATGTTATTGAGAATTAGAGCTACTTTATAGAGCTATTGTTATTATTCTGTTGGAGCTAGAGCTACTTTAAAGAGCTATTGTTATTATTTTGTTAAAGCTACTTTTGAGAGCTATTGTTACTTTCTACTTTTACTTTTATGTTATCAACAAATTGTTATGTTATTATTTTGTAATTTTATTATCCTTGATCTCACCCGCTATATCATATTATAAAGTTGTAGTTTCTTTCTTATGTAATTTAACGTAATTTCTTTGGCTTACAAAAAAATGTGTACCCGTGCAATTATAAACGAGTAGGCTAGAATACATGAACCATAATTAAAAAAAATGTCCCAAAAAAAAATTCCATATAGCGGCGGTTCACAGCCGCCCCTAAATGAAATTTTTTATAATATTTTTTTATATTAGTGGCGGTTGACAACCGGCGTTAAGTAAAAATAATTTAAAATTCTCGTTTTGTGGTGGTTACAACCACCATTAAAGTTGTCTACGAAAAAGTCAACTTTCTTGATTGGTGGCAGTTAGAACTGACGCCAATCTTATTTCTGGCGGTTAAGAAACACCGACGCGAAGTAGTCTAGCATCGCCAGATTTGCCGTCGGTTTGGTGGCCGATGGAAAGACAATTCGTGGCGGTTGTAACCGACGATAAACCACAATTTTGACCGACGCTAAATCCTGGTTTTCTTGTAGTGCTATATCAATCTTGCAAACAATTGCAATTTTTAAATTTTTAAATTTAAGTCAACCCATTATAACAATTAATCAACATTTGGGTGACCAGTAATTCAGTGGTTTTGATTTATGATTATGAGTGAAAAATTGGACTGCCCGTTAGATGACCCATGTGGATGCCTTGTGAAATCTTCTTAAAATGTTCAGTCTCACTGGGACACCTTATCTAAGAGAAAGATGATGCAAACTAGTGTGATTGGAGTATGAAGTTGACTCTATTACTGGATTCTTAGATTTATTATTGAAGATTGAAGTTGGCATTTAGTGAAGCACAGAAAATAATATTACATTGTCTAAAACTCAAAAGAGATCATGTTAAAGCACTGATATGACCCTCCTACCCCTGTTTAAGCCAAGAGGGACTCCTTGGCCTCACCATATTTCTCCTTCCTCCATTGATGAAACACTTCAGTTTTGTAAGGAAGTATTTGAAGATGAAACCCAAGAAATGTTGAGAAGAAGAATGATCACGTAGGATGATTTCCTTGCCACATCAGAAGTTTCTATTGTTAGAAAAACTAGGAGAAGGAAATATTGAATAGTTTTAGGAATAAAAGGAAAAGAAGAATGTTATAGTTGTGACATGGCAAAAACCACTGCCTTGAAAGAAAATTCCGGTGGACCTCTGGTGCAACACAATTTTCGATTTGCTCCCCAAGGTTTTCACAGTACCATGTCTAGACCCGTGCAATCGAGGCTGAACACATTGGAGCTTCACCAACAATGCCTAGATGAGCAAAGAGTAGAAGAAAGGAGGATCTCAAAAACATGGGGTAGGAAGAGAATATGTTATATATGGTTGTTTCTAAAACCCAAGCTATTAACCCCTTTTTATAGCATATGTCACATGACTATTGGAATATTAGAATATGACCATTGGAATAGTAATAGTCATGGCAAATATAGAAAGACACTTGAGTGACATTATTTCAACAATCCCCCACTAATGGCAATCAAATGAGGGAAAAATATCTAAGCAAGTAAAGATTTTTCATGCTTAAAGTGTTAATGTCCTGAGGATTGAATTAACACGTAGTGAAGCAAGGCAACACCTTATGTCCAAGAAGTGAATTCCTCTTGAACTTCGTAGACATAAGATGAGACCCCCACAACACGCATTTTTACCTTTAAATTTGTGATAACTCCACGAAAAATAATTTTCACAATAATTTAGGCTTTTATATACCTTGAGTTGCTTATGAGTACTATAAAAAGATTGCCTAAGTCTTTCATAGAAGGTTGTCTATATCTTCACACTCACGTAGGTAGATACATCAAGTGCATCTCTATAGCACCACTCACATTATGGATTATGTATCTATTAATAGCCCATGACTCATCCTCACAACAAGCACTACCACACGCCATAGGGATGAGAAGTGTAGTGCATAGGAGTATTTATACGGCTTCGTTTGACCACTAATTGGGTGTCCACCATATTTTTCTCCACTCAAGGTTTTAAGCTCATCTCCCTCGACGTATCCAGGACAACTTTCCTGGAAGATCCTTTTAAAAGGATATGTAAGATTTTTCTCACTTTTCACATACTAAAGTGAGATAACACAAGTTTTAATTAGATGTCTGACAACACTATGTCTCATACATATATGACTTCTCTTATATCAGAATAAACACTATTCTTAGCCACACCAATTGTAAGTTTAAAATAATAAACTCACACTTCATAATAAAATTTTATAGGTCTGCTTAGATTAATACTAAGTGGCAATATTTCAATTAGGATAAAAAATTAACAATAAATTTATTCTTATTTGAATTAAATCTAACTACCATAACGGCATCCTTATAATACAATGAATACTTCACTATATGCAATACCGTAATTCACGGTATCTCTCAAATTGCCACAAAAATATTTTAACTACTAGGCGACATCACCCCCACTAGGAATAAAAATATATCTACTTTTAGATTCATTCTAATATGGATCAAATATAACTAACACCACTGTATGATTCTAACAAAGTGGAATAACTACCATATAAAATACCATAGCTCACATTGGTACATCTAAATATTTCATGAGTCCACAAAATAATTTTACAATAAATTCATCAAATTTGTAGTTAACTTCCAGTGAATTAGGAGTACACACAACAAATAGTCTCAATTTTATTTAATTGAGTGTTAACGTTATGAGGGGTCTCAAAGCAACTAGACTTCCTAAGAAGTATCTATATATATATAAATGAAGGTTAGCTAGGGGCAATATTAGTAATTTTTTTGTCTATTCATGGGTTAATTAGTAATCTTACAATTTAATTAGTAGTTTTAGGATAAAAGAAATAGAAAATTTTTAATTAGTGTCTTTAATTAGTTTTTATTGCATTAAATTATTTTAACTAATTTATGTAATAAGTGTTTCAATTAATTTATGAATTAATTGTTTTAAAGGAAAAAATATCATAAATGATTGTGTAAAATAGCTTTATATGATAAAGTTAGTTTATTTATATTATTATATAAACCTAATGTTTATTTATATCTTTTATTGCATCAAAAAGTTTATATTTTGTTACAAAATGTATGTTTATATTATATGCAACGTCAAAAAAAATTTAAAATTTTTTAGACATTATTTTAGTTTAGTATAACAATATAACAATTTTTAAAACATTTTTACTTATTATTTATTTTATTTTTATGTCAAATTCATAAGTCAAAAAAAAAAATAAACACAAAACTGAAGTCCAAGTGTTGGCTGAAGATATTAGTTACACCAATTTCTATAAAAAATACATATAAATAATAAAATGGTAAAATAAAATTATATTAGTACTTGAATTTGTTTCATCTTCTATAACGGTTTTTTATTTAATTACTTTTATCATATGTAAAGTAAATTATTATAATTTATTACTCTCATAAACAAAATGTAACTAATGAAGTGGGAAAAGAAAAATGCATTGAAATATTCAGGTATAAAAGGAAGATAATGCATAAGAGAAGGAGAAAAATACTATCACCAATTTCAAAGAAGTTGAAGAAAGGAGAGTATCCAAAATAAAATACAGGGAGAAAGAGAGAGAGAGAGAAAGAGAGAGAGATTTTCGATAAAAATGGAAACATGGAAAACTAAACTAAAATGGGAATCAGCACAAAAAAACTATTAGACTATCTCCCTCAAACCACCCCTCACCAATGGCTAACTTCCAGAACCAACTCATGATTACCTCTTCCATCACTTGCCAATCGGAATACTGACCTCTGCTACTAATTTTCCCGCATTGAAATCACAGTTACATTATGTAAATAGAGGAAGAAGTACACAGAGCCCATTTACGATGAGTTTCCAACAAACCACTCAGTTTTTTTGCCTAAGATTAAAAAGAATGGGGAAGAAACATGAAACTTAACCCAAATACAATACCAAGACATGAGCATGACAAACCACCCAAATTTAAGGTTACTTTTCTTTTTATTATTGTTCTATCCTGGTCTTGGGACACACTATCCAAAACCAAAAGAGATGAAAAATTACAACTAGTATTTTTTATTGCATTTGTATAGCCTATGATGTATTGTTCCATAAATTATCATTTAGCATTTCTTATTTTTTATTCTATTTATTCTTTAATTTTGTTTTCTTTATTTTGGGTACTCGAATTAGTTGATTATAATACTGTGATAATGTATATTTTTGTGTGACATGTAATACACATCATTTTACTTTTTTTTTGTTCACAGGTGGTGAAAAGACAATGCTTTGTCCATGAGTGAATGAGTGTGCGATTAAGGGGGCGTTTGTTACAGCTTTTTTAAGAATAAAATCACTTTTTTTATGTTAAAAATCATTTTTTAATTTTAATTGTGTTTGTTTCATATTTTTTAGAAAATGATTTTTAAAAAAAAATGATTTTTAGGGTAAAAATGAAAAGCTGAAAAAAGTAGTTTCTCATTCATAAGAGTTGAAAAAATGATTTTTATGATCCTAAATAAACACAAATTAGCTTATGATTTTTTCAAAATCTATAAAAAATAATCTCTAGATTATTTTAAAACATAATCATTTTTTTTAAGCAGTAACAAATGGGCCCTATGTGGGGCAAGTCCCTATTGTGATAGTTATTAACAAGGAAATTCATTTTTCTTATGTTTATATTCAAATATGGGTACTGTAACATGATTTGTAATATCTTTTCTTCATAAAAGTATAAAGTTTGATCTTCTTGCAATTTACGTGTAATATCACATTTGTAGTTATGTTTATCTGGTACTTGATTATCTTTTTTTGGTAAAGTGGTATGTGATTATCTTTTAGATGAGAAGATTAACATTTTATATTTTTATAGTTTAGTTCAACAAAAAAATGAATTTTTTTTGAATTAAAGAAAGAATAAGTCCCGCGTTAATTCTATTTTATAGCAAAAATCATAAAAAACAAAATCGTTTTTTATTTCAATCAAGATTGTTTTCTTTTAAGTAAATAGAAAAATCAAATATAATTTTAAGCAATAGATTATGTAAATAAAAAATTGCGATGTTTTTAAAATCAAAGTCAAATATTTTTAATCGAAGTCAAATATTTTTTTCTAAAATTGTAAATAGTTAGGTTATTAGCAATGACTACTTTGGATCAACTTCCTGTTTTGTCATTAGAAACACTTTTTAATTTTAAAATTAAAATTGAGTTATTAAGGATAACCATTTTGGATTTTCCTGTTTAATTATCATGAACAATTTTTGAAATTTAATTTAATTAAAACAAATTGTTAGGATAGCCACTTTGAAAAAAAAGGATACTCACTTCTAAATTCTGTGTGGTTTTCGCGAGAAACTTTCAAAAGTATATAAATAGAATATTCATAGCCATTTATGCATAAATAACTCTAAGTTGAGACAAAAACAAAGTTTGAGTCAAATTTATATATAGATTTCAACATCACAAGGAATGTAAAAATTAGATAATCAAGAGGATTATCATTCGCCGCTCCTATCGCGATGTGGTTACGGCAATGATAATGAGTCTTTTTATAAAGTATTTTATTCATTATATGATTGTCCTTATCATTGAATTTCTAAAATGATTTGTTAATTCCACTATTACTTTATTTTTAACAACTTTGTAGCTATTAATTTATAAAATAATCATAATTTATTCTTTTTCTAATTTATAAATTTAAAATATCCAATTTTAAATAGTTTTGTATCTTATAATTTGATGTACTGAATTTATTTTTGATAATTGATATACTGAATTTATGTTTTGTCATTTAGAATGAATATTAAACTACCATTCTCTGTTTTGTTTTTTTTTTAATTCTCGTTTCATAACTATTTAATTTGTTTAAAAATTTCTTATCCAATAATGTATCTTACGAAAAAGATTCTTAATTCATTAGTTACTTCACGTTTATCAACAAATTAACTATTTATTTATTAATAAACATACTTTACTCAAAGAAATAAGTCAACTAATCATCAAAACCATATAATTTCAATATACTTCCGTTTATACATTAAAAAAAAGTAGTCTTAATAATTGTTTTCCAACTTACATCTTATTTAACTTCAAAAAATAAAAAGAACTTACATCTTAAAAATATAATTACTTCTAAGAAATGATCAAACAATACATCTTTCAAATTTACACTTGAACAAAATTATTTTAAACTAACATTTATTATCAATTAGTGACACGCCTCTAAAATAAAGTACGACCTTTTACATAAAAAAACCACTTCGGTTGATAAAATATCTTTTTAAATTCCTTTAAAATTATACTCCTTCTGGTCCCATATATAAGAGACAAATGCACTTTCTAGGTTCATTGAATAACTGATGTATCTGGTCTTATAAACCAGATACATCAGTTATTCAATGAACTTAGAAAGTGCATTTGTCTCTTATATATGGGACCGATGGAGTATTAGTATCTTAAATTTACGCTTGATTTATTCATCTTTTGATATAAACATTTCCAAATTTACGCTGCCATCATCATTCCTTATGGTTTTAACTCCAAAATTTACGCTTGATTTGATCATCTTTTGATATAAACATTTCCAATTTTTTTTTAACAATGTCTCGTAATAGGATTCTTTTAAGAATATAATAAACTCAAATCCCATGATAAAATAAATTTTCAACTCATATTTTCAATGTATAAGAATAATATTATAGCAATGTACTAATAATAATATTCGTTGGCAACATTGACCTTACACAACTGATCATGAAAAAATGACCTCACAAAACAAAAACGTGTAAAACAAATTTTATTTTGAATGAATAGCATTCAATGCTAGCTATTCCATTCGCAAATAGACAAATCGTGTAGCCATCATAAATTTTAATTGTCAACAATCGTATCATTTAAAATCAAATGATGCCTTTTGCCAAAATATATAACTACAAATTAATAATTCAAAACTGATAAAGTAGTATTTATAAAAGAAAATGATAAAGTAATAAAACATTTATAGAAAGTTATTCAACGAAGTAACGATAGTCATTCAAAGCTAATAAGAATTTAACTCTAAGGAGTAACTCTAAGGAGTTGGCCTAGTATAGCATGATAAGACTTGTATCCGACATGTCGCGGGTTCGAGTCCTCACTAGTCCTCTTAAGGTGAGGTAAATGTAATTACCTTCGTAAGTGCTCAAAGAGCCCGGAGGTCTTCCCTGCATTGGACTGAGGCGCCATCCCCTCACCCTAAATTTTTTTTATAAAAAAAGAAAAAAGCTACTAAAAACTTTCAAATCTATTTACACCAATAATATTCAATGTCTAGCAACATAAAACGGTGATTGAATAATGCAACATTAAATGGTCTCAATTATACAATTAAGACTATTTACCCATTGAATAAATTTATAACCGATGAAATAAGGAAAAAAATATATGGTTGTGTATTCAACACGTTCAAATAACATAGTTGTGTCATAAAATGAAACTAATATGCAGCTATTATGTTTTTTTTCCTTTTCATTTTGCCTCATAGTAGTCTCACGCCAATCACACAACACTTGCCAAATTCTCAAATTCAATTCCAAATCCAAATTGAGTATAATATTATAATTAAAAACTTTTATATGTCCGCATATATAATATCAAACCTGAAAGTAAATCTAGCATGTATTGTCTAGTTTACATAAGAGTTTTGTTGCATAGCATACACCTAGCCTTTAACTAGGACCCTTTATCCTAGAATTTGGTTCATCACAAACTAATCATTATTGATTTGTTGATCTCAAGACTCTTTACTCGTGAAAATGTTCAATCTCTTTTGTGCACAAAAAGAGAGTGTAAACCATATATGATCAAAATCAATTATTAAAACATATGATCAAAATAAATTATTTCATATGCTTTTGTCATTTTTTTTTTCAGGATCATATCTCCAAGATAAGTCCACCGTTTTCATTGGATAGACATAATACATGTAAGAAATATAAAGCAAGTATACGATCAGGCTAACAAATAAAAGCTTAAACACTTTAGCCAAGCTTTTGCATTTTCCAACAGAGGCATAATCATAATATAACACTATCAAAAATAGAAAATATAGCATTTTATACTATTTATGTATATAATATATAATAATATATTAAATAGATTACAAATTTAGTGTCAAGATCTCTTCAATTCACAACAACTAAATACTATGAATCAATAGCACAATCGTAATGTTAATACAAGCATGGGTAAGGAGACTTACCTGACTCCTTTAATTTAGGCTAAATTATACATTTGGTCATCTATGTTTATTTTAGTTTTCAATTTGGTTTTCTACATTTTATTTGTTTCATTTTGGTCCCTTACGTTTCAAACGTTACAATATATTGGTCCTTTCCATCACTAAAAACTAATTGTCCGTCAGTATAAGTCTTCTTAATTGTGCGTTTCAAAATGGACTTTTACCTACGGACAATTTGCTTTTAGTGATGGAAATGACAAACATGTTGTAGCGTTTGAAACGTAAGGGACCAAAACGAAACAAATAAAATATAGAGGACCAAATTAAAAACTAAAATAAACATAGAGGATCAAATGTATAATTTAGCCTTTAATTTATCAAGATTCAGGAGTGTTCCCTCGTCATATATATATATATATTGTGAACAATGCTGACATGATGCTAATTGACTCTTTAGACTTGTTTTCAGAGTTGACAGTTTGAATAAGATACTGGGTGAATGCTAAATCCTTGAGATTGTTGTTAAATTGGATGTCTCAGACGCTTCAAATCACGAAAACATCAATGTGACAGAGAAAAATCACAAAAACATATCAATATTTCCAAGCATATATCAAAAGAGAAAATTAAGTAAAAGTTGCTTTCAGATTGATAGAAAAACTAGGAGAAGGAAATGTTGAATAGTGTTAGGAACAAAAGGAGAAGAAGAATATTGTAGCTGTTACGTGGCAAAAACCACTGTCCTGAAAGCAAATTTCGGTGGACCTTTAATGCAATCCAATTTTCGGTTTGCTCCCTAAGGTTTTCACAGCACCATGTCTGGATCTGTGCACTCGAGGCTGAACACGTTGGAGCTTCACCAACAATGCCCAGATGAACACAGAGTAGAAGAAAGGAGGATCTAAAAAAAAATGGTGTAGGAAGAGAATATATTATATATGATTGTTTCTAAAACACAAGCTATTAACCCCTTTTTATAACATATGTCACATGACAGTCAGAATATTAGAATATAACCATTGAAATAATAATAGTCATTGAAAATATAAAAAGACACTTGGGTGACATTATTTCAACATTTGTCACCAAATTTAACAAAGTTGACAGAAATGACCATTTTGTATAACTTTGCAAAGATATCTTTTAAAAGTAAATGACCAAAATAAATATTGATTGAAAGATAAACAACCAAAAGTGTATTTTAGCTGACCACGTAGTATAACCACACAAATTTTCTTGGCACATCAGAAGCTTTCGTCACAAAATTTAATAGAGTTGACTGAAAGGAACAATTTGTATAACATTGGTACAAAAGATAAAGTATCAAATGTGTGTTTTAGCGAAAATTCAATATATATCGACGCTGATGACTCCCGAGTCATTTCTAAAAGGAAACCGGAGAGCGAGGCCAGGTAGGAAAGGTGGTGCAGAGAAAACAGGGCCTAAAGTGTAAGATGAACATAAAAATAATTTATGTAAGAATTTATTTAATTTAATTTTTAGCCCACGGTCTTCCCGCTTCTTCCGCACCTCCTGTCCGAAGTCACGTCCTCAATTCTTCTCCCTCTTTCCACCTTCAAACCTCTTTCCTCCGCCATAAACCTAACCCCTTCCTTTCCCTTTCCCTTTCCATTCATTCTCCCCTCACTTCCCATCGGATATGTAAGTTTTCTTCTCTCATTCCCTCGTTCCCCCCCCTCGTTTCCCTCCTTTCTCTCCTTTTCCCTTTTCTTTTTCATACAATTGATTTACATGCATTCGTTTTTTTTGAAACATGAATTTACATTACCTTCCTTTTTACCCCTCATGCAACTGTTTGACAATTTTTACCCGTTTAATTTTCAGAAACCCGGGTTCCTATTTGTAATGGGGGTACCTTGTAAAATTAGGCTATTGTTTTTGCATAACTCCTAAGTCCTAATTCTATTATGCATAGTTGTTTCTTAACACTTGTATAATTCAATAACATTTGGGATGGATTGCAATTTCTTGTCCGTTGTAGTTATGTTGTGGACAAAAAGGATCAGGAAGACTTAATTAATGAAGGTAATTGTAAAAGTGAAACCAGTTTTAAGAGGCTTTATATGCTGCTTGCTGTGTGGTAATAAATTGCAATTTCTGTTACTCTTGCAGTGACTTTCATGGTTAACTTACAGTTACCTATAACTTTCTGACTCTTAAATTTCTTATAACATATAGTGTTCTGAATATTTCTGCCGAGTGTTGGACATAAGGTTTCGGTTTCGGTTTCGTTTCATCTAGAGCATGCTTTTGATTATCCTTTTAGCCTGACACTCTCATTATTGGTGTTAATTGGGAGATAATGATGGTATTGATTAAAATGGTGTCTGAATTTCTTACAGTACCTAGATGACCACATGTGGAAAATGTGATTCTTGGCTGCATGAAATTGCACACCGGCTCTAGGCTGCATTCAGCATGGAAAAAACAGAGCTAGTGGAGGCTAGTCCTCGAGCTGTTGGGAAGCTAGAAGAAGATGCTTTTACCCTCCAGAATGAAGATTGGGATAAACAATCAAAGGGGGAGAAAATACCAAGTATTGGTAATGATGACCCTGAGATTGGCATTGAACAAGAGGATATATCTGATACGATGAGTTCTCAAGCTGTTGAAATGCTTGAAGGAGATGATTGTGCTGTTCAGAATGAAGATCACATAGAACCAAAACAGGTGAAAAGCCAAAATGTTTGTAATGATGTCCCCGAATATGAGAATGAGCAAGATGATATATCAGACAAGATAAGTTTTCAAGATATTGAAGATCTGGAAGGAGATGATTGTGCTGTTCAGAATGAAGATCACACAGAATCAAAACAGGTGAAAAGCCAAAATGTTTGTCATGATGGCCCCGTGTATGACAATGAGCAAGATGATGTATCAGACAAGATAAGTTATCAAGCTATTGAAAAGCTGGAAGGAGATGCATTTACCATCCAGAATGAAGATCACAGCATAGATTCAAACGAGGCACAAGTTCAAAATATTGGTAATGATGGCCCCAGGTTTGAGAAAGAGCCAGATGATATATCAGATAATATATACGAGATGATAGATGTAGAGTCTAACACTCCTAAGGAGGTGAGAGACAATGTGACTGGAGAATCTGAATTGGATCAGAGGGTAGATGAGAGTGGGGATTTGCAGTTTGAACCTCCAGAAGAAATCTTGAAGACCAGTTGTAGTTCTGTTCCTGGTGAATTGTTTCAAATAGAGCATGAGAGTAATTCCATGAAATCTGAAATTCAAGTCAATATTATTGGAGAAGAGTATTCTGGTGTTAATGTAGACAGCAGTGAAGAATTTGAGTCTAAAAGTCAAGAAGTAAATATAGATAATAATTTTAGACAAAATGACTTGGCTGAAGAGAAGGGTGAAAATAGAACTATGGATTTAACACAAATGAATCGAAAGACAGATAACACTCCAAATGAGGACAATAATTTGGATCCTGTAGTTGATGGAGTAGAGGTTCTTGGGTTGGAAGTTAGCCAGTGCACGTCTACCCTTACTTCAGATGCAGATCCGAGGACTCCGCATATGGTTGAAAAGGCTGTAGCACTTAAAAACTTTGTGAGGGAGAAAAGTGCAGTAGCAGTCTCCACTCTGCTGCGTCGACTTTCTGGAAAAATTGATGAATTTTCTTTGGGTAATTGTGATGATAAGGGTAAAGATATTTCAGATTTATCAAGAGACAGTGAGTTCAAAGAGATTTCTGAGAAGACAGTGGAGAAAACGAGCCCCTTAAATTCTATTAAAATATCATCTGATGTTGATGCAGAAAATAAAACTGATCAGAGGGAGGAACCAATAACTGAAGGTCCACTGCAACCCATACCCATGAAAGGAAGAATTATACTGTACACGAGACTAGGATGCCAAGAATCTAAAGAGGTTAGGCAATTTTTGTATATGAAAAGGCTTAGATATGTTGAAATCAACATTGATGTGTACCCCAATAGAAAGATGGAGCTGGAGAAGATTTCTGGATCTACTTCTGTTCCCAAGGTTTTTTTCAATGAAATACTTATTGGAGGCTTGAGTGAGCTAAAGATCTTAAATGTGTCAGGGAAGCTTGATGAGAAGATTGACTTTCTTATTACCGAATCACCATCATTTGAAGGGCCATTTCCACCACTTTCTGGAGAGGATGATGTGTCCAGTAGTGGGGCACTTGACGAAATGGCTCTAATTGTCCGCAAAATGAAAGAATCTATTGTTATGAAGGATCGATTTAGCAAATTGCGAAGGTTCACTAATTGCTTTCTTGGCTCTGAAGCCGTGGACTTCTTATCAGAAGATCAATATTTGGAAAGGAAAGAGGTAAGCTTGATCTTGAGTTTCAAGCATAACATAGTCTTATGTCCTTTAAAGGCCCATGTATAATCCTCAGCGTCTGCTGAAGTCATTTATTGAGTGGATAGAATTTGGTTGTCCCTGTCATGGATCAGCTGTTAGGTGAAGAAACATGAATGGTTTTATATTCGTGTATCTAACATTCCCCTTCACATAAAAGTCCTTTGGGACTGAATTGAGGACAATGTATAAGCTCATTCATATTCACATTGTGCTGTTTTTTTCTTCTTTTCATTAGAAGGAGGTGGTGAACTCTAGACCACTTGCTCATAAAGGCTTTGGTACTATGTTGTGAACCAACTATTCCAAAAAATTAAGCTATTTGGTGAAGACACATGCATGGTTTTATATTGACATCTCTACCATTCCCCAACGAGAATGTTGATACAATTAGCGCCCTTGAAAGCCGATCCTTTGCTATGATGTTTTATAATTTTGAATGTAATGAGTGTTTGAGAATCTAATTGCTCTTGATTTCTTTTTAATCAAGGAAAATGCCAAAACCTTGCTTCGGTTTTGTTTGTTGGTTCAACTTGTATGTCCATGGTAGTGGATTGTAGTTCCTATTATGATGTCTTTATTAACATACCATTACATATTTGGTTGCTTTTGTTTTAAAGATATTATCTATTATCAGATGTCAGCTTTCTTCTGGGCTGTTTTCCTATTACTTCATGTTTTTTTTTTCTTTCATTTTTTTGCCTATTAGGGCTTTCGTTATTATTAATATAATACGAACAAACAACAAATGGTATGCCTATCCTGTCTCTGTGTTTTCTTTTTATCTGATGGCCGTAAGATATATAATTTGATGATATAATTTGTTTGGTTTTTCATGGTCTTTCATTGTGGAAACTATCTTATTGCACATGTTGATTTAGTTTTATTTGCTATGTAGCTTTTTTTTTATGTGTCGTGTCCTGCAGTTGCAGCAGTGACTCTCAACATTGATTCCAGCAACTCTGACTTTTGTGATTTATGTATGACATATTTTATTTTGAATAGGGCTAGCAACCCACCTTTTCCCAAAAAAGAAAAAGACAAACCTTCAAAAACAGTTACTTTCTTGAACTTTGCTCATATCTCTTTGTGGTATGCTTTGGCATATGTTCCTTTGTAACACATGACTAGAAGGGGGGGGATAATTTTTCAGAGTAAAAACCAGGTTAATATATAATTCAGGTCTATGCTGTGGTGGTACTGTTTTGTTGTGAAAAACTGAAAGCTAGCTGGCGAACTTAATCTCAGTAGTCCAGAGGGATATACATATATATACACATACATATAATACATATCTACACACACATGCCTGCGCACACGCACATACATGTTCATACAGTAATATATACTTGAACAAAATATTGGGGGCGAGTTTATTGTCACTTTTGAAATATAGCGATAACGCTAAATTGACATAATGTCTTCATAAATGTTGTAATTTCATTGCCGTGTCTACAATCTGCAAATTAGAAGTGGAAATGCATTATGATTTAGGTCAATCCAATTAACAGATTTCCCTTTTAACATGTATCCCCTTAAAAACTTTTACTGGTAAACCTTTTTCTTTTTCAAATTTTGGTCCTGCTACATTTGCAATGGTCTGGTCAAGCATATCATCCACCGTCTGTCCTACTAAAATTTAATACAATTTCTAGCTTCATAATGTCTTTTCTATCTTCATAATTTTGTTGGATGGTATAGGCTGTTGAGTTTGGACGAAAGCTCGCTAGCAAACTCTTCTTTCAGCACGTTCTTGAGTGAGTCCAAGTATTCTCTATTTTGTAGTTCCACTGGTGCTTTAATTATGTTGTTACAGAATTGATAACCCTTACCTGCTTTCAATGGTTTTGTTTCCCTTTAGTGAGAATCTGTTTGAGGATGGTAATCACTTGTATCGGTTTTTGGATGACGATCCAATTGTGGCATCTCAGTGTCACAATATTCCAAGGGGGATAATTACTGTGAAACCTAAGCCTATCACAGAAATTGCATCAAGGCTGAGATTCTTGTCCTATGCAATGTTTGAAGCCTATGTCTCTGAAGATGGACGTCACATTGATTACAGAAGTATGCATGGAAGTGAGGAGTTTGCAAGGTTTCTTTAACATTAACTGCTTTTTGCCTTACTTTACAACTCAGAAGTTCCATGTAATGCCGACAATCCATTTAGTTATTCCTATAATTTTTTTCACTGTTATTTACAAAAACCATTGTTTTAGGTATCTAAGAATAGTAGAAGAGCTACAAAGAGTGGAAATATTGGATTTGTCTAGAGAAGAGAAGCTTGCTTTCTTTATTAATCTATTTAATATGATGACCATCCATGCAATCTTAGTATGGGGTCATCCAGCTGGAGCACTGGAAAGAAGGAAATTGTTTGGAGACTTCAAATATGTTATTGGTGGGTCCAGCTACTCACTTTCAGTTATTCAGAATGGCATTTTGAGGGGGAACCTGCGTCCACCATATACCCTTATGAAGCCTTTTGGTGCAAAAGATAAACGTTTAAAGGTAAGTAATCTATCTATTTTCTCTATTCATTCAACCTTGAAAGTGAAGTTGTTTATTCATGATTATGCTTTGCTTCTGTCCTGGTGGTGTTAGTTCTGCTTCTTACTGACAAATGACTTTTTTTTTAAGCAATAATACAAAAGGTTCTTCAAATTTTATGCTCTTTATTCCATAAATGTGAACATTTCCTTTCCTCTAGAAACTCCTTTTGTAAGGTAGATTTACTATATCTCTATATTTAATTGGAATTTTAGTGACTTAGTGATGCAGAAGCTCTAGCTTATTTTGACTCAAAAAGTCTTTTAGGTTTACCTTTTGGTGTTTGGCCGGCATGCTTTCACCATGAAGTTACCTCATTAGCAAAACTATTGATCAACATGATGCTCACTTTCAACTCCATTTTTGTTAGGTGGCCCTCTCTTTCCCAGAGCCTCTTATTCATTTTGCTTTGGTATGTGGTACTCGATCTGGGCCTGCACTTCGGTGCTATTCTCCTGGGGACATTGACAAAGAACTAATGGATGCAGCTTGTAATTTCTTAAGAAATGGAGGCCTTTTAATAGATTTTACTGCAAAGGTTGCATATGCCAGTAATATCCTTAAATGGTAAGTTCTATGAGAAACTATACTATGATTGATGTGCTTTTAGGTAAATTCAAATCAATAACTAGTTGAATATTTTATGTTCACAAACACATTCTCTCACTAGGAGAAGGTGGAAGTTTTGGACTGGCAGGCTATATTTCTAGAGCTAAAGTGTCATACATCATACAGATATACAAATGCACAATATATTGGCGAAAATCCATTTCAATGTTGTGATTATGGAGTTTGGCTCCTTTAAAGTCAGTAATTCACTTTAGAGAAAAAAAAAATAAGGCAACTCAACTACCCACGAGAAAATCAACTATTAATATTACATGCATATGTATAACAAATAGTAAAATACTAGATATGTATTCAGTTGATTTTTTCATCAACAATTGAAATGTTTTATTTTCTCCTATAAAGTGACTCACTTTAGAGGAGTTAAATATGTGATTATGCATTGTCATTAAATGAAATAGTTGATAACAAGTAGAGGTACATTTTTTTTTTTTTTCTGATCAGAAGTAGAGGTACATTTAATATAATGTTTCGGGGATTATAACCCTTTTTCACATTGATACTTAGGTTTAGTGTGGATTTTGGCAAGAATGAGTTAGAGGTTATGAAGCACGTGTCAATCTACTTGGATCCAGCTGACTCAGAATTATTGTTCGACTTACTTGCCACTTCTGAGTTGAAGGTGATATATCAGCCTTATGACTGGGGTTTGAACTGTTAGTGTGTTATATTGAACTTTTGTAAATAAGATACTGATATTCATACTAATTAATATTATACAATAGAAATGAGCAATATAGTAATTAATACCACGTTACTTTTCTTTCAATTTCATCCATTTATATTTTTGCACAACCGTATAGACGGTTCAGGGTGTTCGACTTCCATGGTCTTGTTCTTTCTGAATTCAATTGGATCTACCGTTGAATGCACTTGAAAATAAACATACAGTTGGAGCGTCATCATTATAATCTATTTATCTAAATAAAAACTGGTTAACTGAATTAAGAAGTTTCAACTTAAAGGTTGAGTCCCTGGTATATCAAGTTCTATTTATCCCTGCCTTTTTTAACACAATCATGATACAAAAAAGTTCTGGAATAAAGGCCCAAACTGTTTCTTGAGGAAAAAAAAATATGGAGACCTATTTGGTCCCTGAAAAATAAAAATAAAAAATACTAATTTGCTCTTCTCAATTATCGGTCAAATTCATCTTTTTTAAGATAATTTTTAGTTTCCATCACAGACTAATTTGGTTGGTATTTGAAATTTTTAAAAATTAAATTCGTAATTTTCATTTTTTATAGGTCTCTCAATTTGGTCTCTATAGATTGTGCCATTACTCAAATTTGTAATAGAAAAATGCTAAATGTCAAGAAAGGATACTTCACGAATTTGTCGCAAATGAAATCGCATCTTACGTCAGCCTCGGTTACTCACAAGTCTTCCGCATTATTTTCTCTATGACTCGTCTTTTATCGCTGCAGGTGAAAACTAACCATTAAGCACCAAGAAACTAAATCTAAAGACCCCATAAGATGGTAGGGCCAGGCTCTGAATCGGCCAAGGTGAGAACTACACACTTCTCATAAATTTTTGCAGCCATAAAATTACTAAATCCCATGCAAGTATTTTCCTGGTTAGATTAGAAATATATGTGACAATCCATGGTTCTCCCTCGTGTATTTGCTCAGTTTATTCTTTAGTACTCATTATTGGCAGCATTAGTATCTTTTCTCTGCTTATTCTTTAGTCGCCTGGTTTATTTCCTTTGGATTAATAGGAACCTTGAACTGATTTAAATGGTTTGAATCATTTATTCCCAAAAATTGATGCCATCCAAAAGTCCTGTGAATGCCATGTGAAGTGGATGGTGGCAAGTGTTGCAGCGTGGAATCTGCAGAGGTGATTTTTTAGGTGACGGGTCGACAACCACTTTCATGAACTGAGTGGAAGATATATTTAAAAAAATAAATAAATAAATAAGCCAGCACGCGTGAAAGCGGTTTTACACGCGTTCATGAGTTTCGCGAGGCCACCCTTCGTGACATATAGCACTGCTGCCTTACAAGATAAATCTAAGGTGAGCATAAGAACTTTCATTTGTTCGTACACTGATGGATGAAAAATGAAGGAGCAAAAGGAAGGAAATACGAAAATCAAATGGGAAAATATATTTGTAAAAATTATGAGGTATTGCGTAGCTCAAGGTTCCCACTATTTATGATGATTTTAGAAGTTTGTTGGATTGGGACACTATTTTTGTCTTCGTACACCTTTGTCCTTATCAACTGTCCGAGGGTTCCCTTGATTTAGAAGACTCACCTTGATGAATGTTGTACATCTGCAAACATTGTCTCTTGTCTATTACTACCCCTTTTCTAAATAACTGTAGCTTTTGAGAAATAAAAAAAAAATTGACATTGACTGTCATTTTATTGTTTCAATGTAATATCAATTTTTTTCTCCCAATTTTACCCCCAAATAAATACTATATATATCACTTCTAATACATCATACTCCATATATTTATGAAAATTGTTAATACTCTAATAGTTAACAAGGACAATTTAATAAAATTGTTTTACTCACTAAGTTATTTATTGATTTTCTTAAATCTTGCAAAAAAAAAAAAAAAAAAAAAAAAACCCTCAATAGGAGAGTACCTTGTTGGACTCCTTCAAGTGTGGGGGCACAGACGCTCCATCATGGGGAGTCCCTCATCGTCTTGTTCCATACGTGTTGCTACTTGAGATCTGCAACAGAGACTTTATGGAAGTTGCCCCTGAGTTCTTCGATAGATATATGCTGCTTGCTATACTTGTGAGATGATTATGATATTGATATATGTGAAAAAAAAATTACTAAGATATTATTGAATTATGTAAGGAGTACAAGCTAGCTTATATGAATGATTATATAGACTACGCTATACTTAATGGGTTTGATTAACGGATCAAATACCATAATAACTAATAATTATAGAATATACACTTAATAATTACATATTAGGCTACCTGCATTTGTCCACTATCCAGTAGTGGCATGTGTTTTTATTGGGTTGTCTATGTTTGTCCCCGATTTAGATGTCCAGTCTTGAACGTGAGAAGATGTTGAAGTCCCACATTGACTAGTGACATAGTCAAATTAATGTATATAAGACTTGAACAATCATCACTTTACTAATTGGCTTTTTAGATTGAGTTATACCAAAAACCCAAATTCTAAGAACATTCTTTTGAATTATTATCGGTTTATCATAAATTTTTTTGCAAACTCAATAAACACTTTAATTATATTTATTTATAATTTGTCAATTCTCTAAGTGATTGGACTCATCAAAATTAGGGATATTAAGACTTTATATATCTTGAGACTTAATATTCTTTCCCCTTTTAATGATGGTAAACACTACTTAGATTTGATGAATTTTCTCCAATATTTTTAAAGATAAGTATAAAGGGAGATAAAGGAGTATACTTAAACAATATATTTCCGGGTAGCTCCCCTGAACTTATGTTTTAGAAACCTTTGAAAACTTTTCTAAACCGAAACTTTCCTTTGAACATACTTTATATCAAATGATTGTAGTCTCATAGCAAAAATTATTTCTCAGAATCTTTTGGTTCAAAAAGGTTTCTTAAGTTCGATGACGTTCATTGTAAAGAAATCTTTAGCCTAAAAACTTCTTTTGTATCAGAGCATTTAGTTTAAAAGAACATTTGACCAATTGATTCAAGTGTTTTGCATTAGAGTAAATTTCTTAAAAGTACATACTTCTATAAAATTAAAGCTTATTTTATGGTTCAATTTTATTAAATACTGATAAAAGCTATTAAGAATCCTTTCAACAACAAAAAACAGCTATTAAGAATATAGGCGCAGACGTTGATTTGTTAAAAGTTATTTTATGGACTTATTAAACAATTATATTACAACCTAATTATGTCTACACAGTTGGACCCCAACTCGTTAAGTCTTGTATTAGGATTTTGAGTCTAACTCATCCTTACAAAACTGTGTCATTTGTTTATAAATTCTTTTGAGGTCTTACGTTTAGTATATATGAGACTACTTTGAACGTGTATAATGTGGTGGGTGGTCCAATGGATCTAGGATGGACTTTGATAGCATATTATGATTTTTGAGTCCAACTCATCCTTACAAAACCGGTTTGTAAAGTGAAGGGTGCTATTTGCTTATTAACTCTTTTAGGACCTTACCTCTAGTCTATGTGGGATTAATTGGGTTTTTCTCAATATATATAGCAAAATAATCTTCTTAACCAATAACAATAAAGATTAAACAAACATGCATGAGAGCAAGAATGACTTGAACAAGTTAATTAGAGCCAACAACTTACAGTCTATTATCTATGTAGAAAAAGTTAAATACACTAATGACATTTGACAAAAGTTTATTCACCTGCGCAAAACACAAACAACAACAAAAACCAAATGTGGAACTCATTATTAATACTAGCAAAACTAGAAAAATCCACCGGTCTGTTTGTTACTTCCATTTTTATCGTCAACAAAAACGTTTGAAAAACACAATCACTTCCCAAACTCATCAAAACTATCACTTATGAATCCTTTTTTTTTTCTTCCTAAGAGCTTTCACTTATAAATCCTACCATAAATTCCCTCAAGACCTCTACATAATTCTGCACCTTGTCATCAACATATTGCCTCGATGCTAAGATTTCCATATGAGCCTATTAAGACTTTGTCAATATAAGTAGTTCCAGCCTTTGTTTATTTTGAATATGACAGGCCCTCAAGGAAGAATGATGATGATGAGGACCTCAAGGAAGAGGAGGAGTCAAAGTTAATTCAATATTTTCAAGCTCATTTTGACGATGATGGCTACAACTGTCATGTTTAGCACTACTTTTTTTTTTCCGATAAGTAATATTTTATTGATATGCTCAAGCTATAGCATCACTGTTGAGGTCTCCCCACCTTCTAGGAAGGGTTGAATACCCTCACACTATCATTGCTAAAAGCTTTGAGTTGGGATTACAATGTAAATATAGTGTTCAGGTCATTACAATTACAGACCATAATACAAAAGTACCTTTAATATCTACACATCTTACAAGTGCACCACCAATAAACACTTCCACACTCAAATACATAAACAAAATGAGTACTTTTATATTGTTGTTTTATTTGAATTTGGTGGTGTAATAATCCTAGGTTGGATTTTGTGATGTCAAGTGTAAGAAGAAAGGACATTTATTGTTCCTTACACTTACTCATTTTAGGAAAACATGATATAAGGCCGTCTATGGGCCCCCGTAGACTTGCACCACTTTTAGGCTCATTTTGGGTTACGAGGGGTTTTCCCCTAAGTAATCATGAAAACCTCATTTGAACATTTGCCTTGGATTTTGAATGAAATTTCTCTTTTGAGAATTTGGGTGAGTTCATCTCCTCTCGAGTTCTTGGATTGGAACTTGTTGAATCTTATCAATAACATCCTTCCATTGTGGCGATTCTATCTTGGTTTATCAATCATCTTCTTCAAGTTGACTATGGCGCCTTCTTCAATTTCTCATCCTCAATCCATATTTGTTTGATTTCTTTTTTATTTCCCACCTTTGATTCCTTCCATTTTTCCTTTTCTTGTTTGAATTTTCCTTTACACACATTTTTGGTTTCTTTGAGTTTGGAATTTATCTCCTTCCCTTGTTTGGAAGCCTACACGTGGATGAATTCTAAAGAGGGAGGCCACGGTTTTGGCTTCATTTCCCATGAATTTTGGTTTTTGTTTTTGGGTGTTTGAATGGAGTTGCTAGCTTTTTGGAATGATCCTTCATCAATGCTTCAATTTCATGGATCATCGCAACTAAATTAGTGTCTCGGGCGAGATGATGCTTAGTTTGGCTTGCATACTTAGTAGTAGCAACTTCAATTTCATCTTCTTCACTAGGAACTTGTTGAACTTCATTAGCTGACTCAACGACACGGTTTTCAATATGTTCTTCCGCAAACAAAGTGTAATTTCTTCTAGAGAAAAAAATGAGGCTGTTGAAAAATAATTTTGTTTTAGAAAACCAAAGAATTATTTTTTTTATTTTGCAAAAATTAGTATGCAAAATCATCACAATAGAGAAATAGATCTCAACTATGTTGACACCTTAGACTCCATTTATCATTTGCAGCATACCAAAATTTTATTAATAAAGAGAAAAATAAAGAATACAATACCAATGGGAGACATGAATCAACCCCAAGAAGAGAAAAATAGAACCTATTGAAATCTGTAATTAGGTAAAACCCACTATCGGGGAAAAATCTATCCTAATAAAAGAAGGAATCAGGTCCCACTGAGTATTACACTTAGATATTACATCAAAGGATCTAATTTGTCAACAAAGAATGAATTGAATGAAAGAAATTTCCGAAAACTAGAAACATGTACAGGAAAGGGTGTCTGTACAGGTTTGAAAATGAAAATAAAACCCATTTTAGAAAGAAAAACAATAAATGAAAGAATAGAAGAAATTTTTATGGAAGGAAAGATATAAAAACTGAAAAGGATTGGATGTGGCCTTCTTTGAAGGTGTAACCTAAGATAGGAAAAAATATGAATTAGGTTTTTCAATTGATAGACCAAGTGTCTTCATTCTCTTCATCATTAAGTTGAGACACTATAGTTGGTTGATCAATCCTAAACTATACATCCACCTCCAGTTTGTCGATGTTTTGTTCATAACCCATCATTTTTAATCCTTCTTAGCCATTATCCTTCTTTTGTTTTCATTGTCCAGCAATCCCTATTTCTTAAAGAAGGTTGAAGTGGTAGCTAAATTAGTGTTTTTTCTCCTTTTTCTTTTCGGTGTTCTTCAAAAGGAAGCCGTAACACTAGTCTATCGGGAACCACCTTGATGACAATAGTTGCCCTTATGAAACTTTTTCTTAAAATTGGGGTGTTGGGCATTTCTCTTAGGGATGACAAAGCAGGCTGCCCCGCTTCGCCAAGGGATGTGGGTTGGGGTCTTGAGACCGCCCCGCTATGGGTTGGTGGCAGCCAAAAATAAAAAACAGAGAAAAATGAAGATAAAAAATGAATTTTAGGCAAAAACGTGACGGGTTGGTGGGTTTGACCTGCTAAAACCCACCCCAAAAGAATTAAAAAACATAAAATTTAGTTAAAAAGGAATAAAAATAAATAAATAAATGGGCTGACGAGTTGGCTCGCCCTGTCCCTAGCCTAACGGGTAGGCGGGTTAGTTGGTGGGGGTACCCACCTTACTCGTTTTGGAGGGGTTGGCGGGCCGACCAGGACCAACCCGCATTGCCATTCTCTTGTATCTTTTCTCTCTATTTCAAAGACATCCCCTACCTTCATGTGTGCACTTGAGATTAAGTCCATTAGAATTGTTCGGTATATCCCAATAAGGGCCAACCTAGAAGGCCCAATTACTAACTAACCTGTAGGCCTTGGGACTCATATCCAGTTAGGAACCTTATAGGGAACCCCTTATCCACGTCATCCAAATTACCTATGAACTCCACTATGTGAACATGGAGTGGAAAGAGGATGAATGAAGGCAGTTCTAGCCATCCAGGGAAGTGGGGGGCTCGACTCTCCCTACTACTATAGCCACTACGAGAAATTGGGACTACCAGAGGTCTACATAAGGGAACCCCTCTGTAAGGGGAAGGCAATTGATTCTTTAGAGGACAAACAGAGAGATTTAATGTGAAGAATCCACACCGTCTCGAAGCATCTATTGTTAAAAGGTACATTACAAAAGAAGCTATTGAGTTTTGTTCAGACTACATGTCAGAAGTGAAGGACACGGGGTCTAACTGTTCAGAGCATGAGTCAGGAGGAAGTGCTTTAAACACATTTGTATATATTGAACAACACTGATGAGGTTGAACCTTACGTAACTGCTCACAAAAGCATTGTCAAGAAAAGAAAAGAAAAAAAACCTCGAATGAACGAAAAATGGTTGTTGAAAGAGCATAACAAGATTTTTTTTTAACTGGTTTAAAGAACAAATTGGGAATGATTGTACTGCTTCTGATACATTAAAATGGCTAGCACATGGGCCTAACTTTGATGTCATATGTTGAAGTGGATACGGTGTCAATAAACTTTCATTCTATACAAAGTCACAAGATGACAAGAGTACCATGAAAAGCAGTGGAGTTATGGTCGTGGCTTCTTCCATGCATTTCACTAGTTAAAAGATAAAAACTCCATTATGGCATCCATATCTTACTCTGGGGTTATTAAAGAGGTTTGGGTGGTCGATTACTCTAAATTTGGAGTGTCTGTTTTTAAATGTAAGTGGGTTGACAGTAACAATGGTATACAGACCGATGAATTATGATTTACATTGGTGGACCTTGATAAGGTAGCTTATAAGGATGAGCCTTTCGTCATGGTATTCCACATAATACATCAGAGATTCTTATAACAAAAGGTGGTCAGTAGTCCTCCAAGGAAGAAGCATGCATGGTAGTGATGAAAATCAAGATTCAACTATAGATATTTGTGAGACTCCTTCTTTCTCGACACGAAGTCTTGCTTTCATTGAGGAAAATGAAGTGGATGATGTTCATGCCACTCGTGATGATCACCAGGAAAGGATATAGGGGGACATTCCTACTTGACCACGAAAGACTTTATAAGTTAATACATGTTTGTTATTTATCCATTATTTATAGTTAGTTTTAATATTTATATTGATGTCTAACCTTTACTCTTTATAGTTAATATTTTACAAGTTATTGTTTATTATAGTTTTTGACTTCTATTCCATTTTGTATAAACAGAATCATGGATGATGCATCGAGCATCCCTCTTCCATGCGGAGGCCCTTAAGATAGTCAAACTACACACAAAAAAGTAGACATGCCACAAAGTTAAAAGATTTGACTGCTAGGCATCGTTTCGGTGAGAGGTTTGAGATTCAGTTTGATCAAGTTACTGACCAACCTTTTGGAGTAAACAAAGATAAGTTCAAGAGTTATGTGGGATTGTTTGCTCAAAGCAAGGCTAGTATTTTGGCTGTAGATTGGGATCATTTAGAGATTGGCGTGAAGGATTTGATTTGGCAAGATATTGTGGTATTTAAATTTTACCCTCTATGTATGTATCTATATTGTATTTAACCATATATATTATCATATACTAACACCCCCATTTTGTTGTGTACTGTAGCTCGCCTTTGATGTCTGATAAATGAATATTTGATGATATTTTAGGGGGTATTATGAGCATTACACTACTGCAGTTTAGTCTTTTAACATCTGTTAAAAACGGATTTTAATATCGGTTTTCAATTCGCTATTGATTCAAGCGATATTAAAAGTGGGAGCTATTTACATCGGAAAAAGAACCGATGTTAAAACAGAACTTTTAACATCGGTTTTATCATAACCGATGTTAAAATTGTACCTTTTACATCAATTTTTCAACATAACTAATGTTAAAACTTCACTTTTCATATCGGTTTTTTGAATAACCAATGTTAAAACTCCAATTTTCGGTTTTTAGAATAACCAATATTAAAACATTACTTTTCATATCGGTTTTGTAATAATCGATGTTAAATTTTATACTTTGTACATCGGTTTTTGAGGAACCGATGCAAAAATTTTTATTTTTTTTGTTTGTTATATCCTGTAACCAGCTCAACAAACCAAATAACAAAAAGAATACGATACCAAAGTAGTCAGCCTGAAGAACAAAAACAACTAAGGATTAGAAATCACTTGTCATACATAAAGACTCCGTGGACTAACCCAGACCAAAACAACACCAGCATTCTTAAAAGAGGACTAACATTAGATTTACATATCACGTCTCTTTATATTCCATGGAAAATCAAAATTCAAAATTTGTAAGACCGCATTACTAAAAGAAAACTAGATGCCCAAGCCAAGTTGCCAATGTTAGTCTTCATCCATGCCATCAGGTTGATCTCTCGTGCCGGGTCCCCCAGTAGGTTTGTATATTGTTGCACAAGTCAACCTTCAAATACACTGTCTCTGATTAAATTTGTTAATGGCAATTATCAGGATCATATTCATTCCATCAAAAAGCATATTTGTGGGTCCAAAACCAATTAGGAAGTCTCAAATTTTTATCATCCAAACCAATGAGCGCAAACTTGCACAACTAGAAAAACACTGCAAACCAGAATTGTGCAAAACATTAACAGTAATACACACGCAATAGTGCAGAATTTAAATCGCAATTATACAGAAAACTGAATTAACAATAAGCAGCAGAAACAGGCATAAGACAGATATGCATAAACCAGTAATTGCTGAAACTCTTAGTGCAGAAATAGAATCGCACAAACAGATTTGAATTATGCAGAATCAATAATCAAAAAACCAGTAAAAAATGCAGCAGCAAAAAATTAACAAGGGGAGAAGAAAAGGAACACAAAAGATTGTTTACGAGGTTCGGTCAATGTGACTATGTCCAAGGGAGAGAGCAGCTCCTTCACTCTTGAATTGTCTCTCAATTTTTCTCTCTTCTCACGATTCCCAGTTCTCCCTCTTTATTTTTCTCCGACGATGCAACTCTGCTTCTGTTTTTGACTGCGATTATTGTCTTATCCCCATTGTTGCCTTTTCAAGTAAATTATGATCAATAAGGATCAAATACTAAATTAATTTTCTATCTGGTTGAGCTCTTATGAATGTTGACAATAGAAGAACTAAATAAGGGATAAACTTAGTGTAAGCAGCGGAAAAAATTGATCATCAGATAGTTTTGTACTCCATTCTAAGCTAAAAGTAGAGGCTACTATGGACAATACAAGTGTAATGTCAGATCAAGAAATAGTCTTACCTATCCAGCAAATTTTCACTCAACAATACGACTTGGGTAAAAGTCAAGAAATAGTCTTGCCCAACGTTTCTGGATGTCGTAAAGATCCTCTCGAGGGAATGGTTCTGTAGTGCAGAATCTCTGCAAGTTGAAATGACATAAGAAAAATATTTGCTCATCAACTAAGTAAAATGTAATATAACTGTGTTAAAAGTTCTGTTACCTCCATCCATGAACCAGTAATACTTGCAGTGACAATGTTGAGCATATGTCTCATGACATAAAATCCACACTCAGTGGCTCCATCTTGCGTTGGTGACTACAAATGAATAATCCAAGTAAACTTCTTTTATATAGTAATTTATATCATAAACTATAATTGAATCTCAAGTGTTTAAGCTAATTACATCGGGGAAATGCCATGTAGGCTTCTTTCTAGAACCCTTCAAAATTTGACACCCCGACATAGCACTATGATAAAAAAAAAATCATGTAAAGTATGTTATAGATTTTAGAGTAATATTATAAAGTCAATGTATGACAAATAAAAACTTACACATTAACTATATTCATGATAGATGTATTTGGCTTTCTTTGCATTGAACAAAGGAAGACGACATCATTGGTCCTAGGACAAATGATCAATAACTGAAAATGTTGCCTGCATTGGGGAGACAATTAGTGATAAGTCACACATGTACTTACGAATCTAAGTAACGTGCTAGGTAGCACATTTTTCCACCCTCATGTAGCCTATTTTGAATGGTACTGATAACATTTTCTGTGGAGCTACAAGAAGTCAGGATGTCCTGAGGGTCAATGAATCCATACAAATGACGATTGCCTCTCAAGACACACTGGCGGCATAGATACCTACGGTGTTAAAATAAATGTTAATTATAACAGTATGATACTTAAGCAGTTAACTAATTTACAAATAAAATTTACTTACGTCAACCAGGATTGTACGACACTTATGGAAAGCATTTGTTTACCCGTATACAGATCCATAATTTCCCTCGGTGTGATATAAAAACGATCAAGGTCGGGATCATGTTCCAACTTTAGTCGTACAGGCTGTTGAATAGACACAGCCAATACAATCAATTATTGAACCGAATCAAGTTGAGGTTCCAGCCTTTTGGGTGGAACATCTTCGCTAGATCTGTCAATATCCTAAACAACAATGATAAAGCATTAGTAACTCTTCTTGGCCGTTAAAAAGTTAAGTTATTTCAAGTATAAATAGAGAAAGAACTAAGTATATAATACCTTGTCTAAAATAGGTTGCAGAAGTCTTCTCGACCATTTAATGTAATCAACCTCCCAAATCTCTTCGATGACTCCAAAGTAAGATATGGATGCCATAATGGGGTTTTTATCCTTTGAACTAGAAAAGTGCATGGACTCAGCCACGACCGTAACCCCACTATTTTGCACGGTTGAGACTTCGTATAGAAGGAAAAGTTATTGATATCGTATCCACTCCAACATATAACATTAAAGTTAGGCCCATGTGCTAGCCATTCTAATGTTTCCGAAGCAGTATCACCATTAACAATTTGTTTTTCAAACCAGTTTAGGAAAGTCTTGTTATGCTCGTTCATCAACCATTTTTCGCTCATTCGAGGGTATTTTTCCTTGACAATGCTTTTTTGAGAAGATAAATACGGTTGAACCTCATCAGTGTTATTCACTATATACAAATGTGCTTGAAGCACTTCTGCCCGACCCATGCTCTTAACATTTATGCCTCGTGTACCCTTACCTGCATATCTTCCCTTGTGACGTGACTTAGGAATCCCTATAGCTTCCGCTTCTGACAATTAGTCTGAACAAAACTCAATAGCTTCTTCTACAACATATCTTTCAACAATAGATGCTTCAGGACGGTATTGGTTCTTGACATACCCTTTCAAGATTTTCATGTACCGCTCAACTGGGTACATCCATCTTAAGTAAACGGGGCCACACAATCTAATCTCTCTCACTAGATGAACAATTAAATGAACTATGATGTCAAAAAATGAGGGAAGAAAATACATCTCCAATTGGCACAAGATAATAGCAGACTCATTTTTCAACTCATCCAACTTCTGAGGGTCAATTACTTTGCTACATATAGCATTGAAGAATAAGAATAACCTAGCTATGACATGCCTAACATTTTTAGGCAAGATGTTACGAATAGCCATTGGTAGTAGTTGTTGCACCAACACGTGGCAATCATGAGACTTTAAGCCAACTAATTTGAGATCTTTCATTGAGACAATGCTCTTGACATTTGAAGAGTAACCCTGTGGCATTTTAATGCCCCGTAGACACTGACATAAACTTGTTCTCTCTGTTTTAGACAAGGTATGACATGCCGGGGGCAAATATGTGCGGTTACCTCTTGACTGTGGAGCTAACTGCTCTCGTATACCCATTGCAACCAGATCTAGACGAGCATTCACACCACCCTTTGTCTTGCCCTTAATGTTGAGCAGTGTTCCGATTAGATTATCACACACATTTTTCTCCACATGCATCACATCAATACAATGTCTTACATCAAGACTAGACCAGTATGGAAGATCAAAAAACACTGACTTCTTCTTCCATATGTTTTTATTAGTAGACTTCTTTTGGGTCTTTCTAAAAATAATATTGATGTCCTTCACCCGTTGATAAACTTGCTCTCCAGTTAAGGAAGTCGGAGCTATTTCGTTCTCCTGGCATCCATTAAAATCTTTTCTCAATTTACGATACGGGTGATCAGGTCTGAGAAATTTCCGATGCCCAAGGTAAACTGTCTTCCTTCCATGTTGCAGCTGATGATAGCATGTTCCTTCTTCACATATAGGGCATGCTTTATGTCCCTTGACACTATACCCACACAAGTTCCCGTATGCTGGAAAGTCATTGATGGCGCAAAATAACATGGCACGCATCTTGAAATATTCATTTCTATACTCATCAAACACATCAACGCCTTCAACCCACGACATTCTTAAGTCTTCAATCAAGGGTCTTAGATAAACATCTATTTCCCGGTTGTCTTGGGCCCGAAATCATCATAGATAACATAACGTATTTGCGCTTCATACACAACCAATGAGATAGGTTGTAAATTACTAGAAGAACAGGCCATGATCTATGGGTACTACTTAAGTTACCATATGGATTCATTTCATCCGTAGCAAGTCCTAGCCTAAGGTTTCTTGGCTCATTGCCGAAATTCAGAAACAAAAAATCAATTTTCTTCCATTGCAAAGAGTCAGCCGAATGGCGAAGTTATCCATCACATTTTCTTTCATCTGAGTGTCATCTAATATTCTTTGCATCATTTGCATTAGCGAATAATCGCTTGAACATTGGAATTATTGGAAGATACCATAACACCTTTGCAGGAGAACCTTTTGTGCTCACATCACAACTAGAATCATCATCCTTCACTTTGTAGCATGAGACATTACACTTGGGGCAAACATGATCATCTTTAAACTCTTTCCAGTATAATATGCAATCATTAGGACAAGCATGTATTTTCTTATACTCCATACCCATCGGACACAATATTTTCTTCGCCTCATAGCTACGGTTCGACAATGTGTTATCTTCGAGAAGCATACCTTTCAACAATTCAAGCAATTCAGTGAAGCTTTTATCGGTCCACCCATTTCTCGCCTTCAGATTGACCAATCTCAACACGGATGACAACCGTGTGAAATCGGTGAACCCCGGATACAAAGGCTCTTCCTTGTCACTATTCAAAGTATCATACACGTGTGCTCGCTAAAAAGACTCTGGTCCAATATCACGAATTTTGTCCTCTAGTCGATCGTCCATATCTGCATGAACTTCCTCTTTTTAGGACACAGTTGGCATTCCTAACTGTTCGCCATGCCATATCCATTTTGTATAACTCTTGCAAAACCCCTCATAATGAAGATGATTTCGTATGTCCTTAACTACTTGTTTTGTGTCGTTCAAACAATTAACACAAGGACAATAAAACCATCCATTACTATCAACAATATTTTTTTGAGAAAATTTTAGAAAATCTTCCACCCCATTCGCATACTCATCACTTAGGCGGCTAGCATTGATCCAACCGCGATTCATAACTATGTTCTGAAAAGGCGCACACACTAACATAATGAATATAATGAAGTTGAAAAAATATATACACGCTTTGACCAAATCCATAACAGAAATATGAAGAAAAGTGTGTTGTTTAATGGAACATACTAGCTGTCTTGCTCAATACTCTGACCTTGCTTTTTATTTCTTGCATTTAGTTTTATTGTATGTATATATGTTGAAATTATAGGGATTTAGATAGGGAAGGAGGAGAAGGGAGAATAAGATAATAAATAATCTAGAATAAGCAATGTTCTAATTCCCTATTATATTCATAAAAATATCAAATTAGCTATTAAGTGCCATGGGTCGTAATCAATATTTATCTGTAGAGAGAAATAAACAAGAAAAGTTCTGGGGTTTTCCACATTCACTTCATGCCTCCCTCAATGGTACACATCAAATGTTAAAAAGACTCAGCAATGTCAGCATTGCCCAACTCTATGAAGTTAAAAGAAAAGAAAAGTTTTCACAAAGATTACATACTAATGTTTTTCATTCTAAAGCCGATGACCATGCAGAAGATAACTGATAAATACACAAACACCCAACTCAGAGTGATCCTAAAAAACAACCTATTGTTGCCAGGGTTAAATTCAATAATGGCATTTCAGACTTTGCCACAATCATGACTCCTCCAGTCTCAACTACCAACAACCCAAATTAGTACTACTACTCAAAATAAGCATTCAAGTGACACTGTCAAATTAAGCATTCAAGTGACAATTAGTACTACTACTCAAAATAAGCATTCAAGTGAAAATAAGCATTTCAGCAGTACTACTGCATTTTTCATAATTTTATCAACCTCCACATTGGAAAGAATATCAAGGAACAGCTAAAACCAGAACTAGAAATGGACAAGTTTCTTTTGCTAGTTGTATGATCTGACAGACAGGCTGCCTTGCATTCTGTAGCAGTAGCACTAGACATCTAAACTCAAAAACCAAGCCATTAAATCAAAGAATACTAGTAGATGACCTTCATGCTTTCAATTGAACAACATATACCAAGTTCAACTGCTCAGAGATTGATAATAAAAATGTAAAGCCTGTTGTGAAAAGGGTTCATAGTTTATCCATTCAAGTATTCAATTAGAAAAGCCTATTTCATCATATTTGGATATTAACTATAAAAATAACACAAAGATTTATGCAAGACAACAAATGGGAAACACAAGAAGAAAGGCACACAATAATTTACATGAAATCAGTATTTTCATAAAAGCCTAGTCAACAGATAAACCAAAAAATAACAACATCGTTCAGTTGTTAGTTGTTACACTCAGCAGAATAGAGTTTAGACCAGTCATTCGGTCAATGAAATCCAAATAAATAATTTTTATTTGCTTCCTCTCTTACGCTACAAAGTGAAGCATTCAAAACCAAAACGTCCCAATCAATGGCCTCCTATTGAACAATAACAAGGTTGAACACTAACAATCAGCACAAAACTCAACAAAATACAGCAAGAGATAGAGTGGGAGCTCAAAGATTCATAAGATACAGACACAAACCCAACTTTTTGCAAAATGCTTGTATAGTTAAGTCAACAACCTATCATAAATTATAAGAGAACCAGCTGAAAACAGAGAAGATTAGTGCCAGAAAATTAGTTTTAAGTACTGTTCTTGTTTTCAATTTTTATTTAACTTAAAACATACTTTAGGGATAAATAAAGACACACGATCATTCAATGTCTATTATTTAACAATCGATTTCACCACAGGGCAGGACCAATAACCAATTCAATGATCAGTAGATTTTTTAAAACATGGCAAGCATGGTAACAAAAACCAGACCGGATCGGCCGGTCGGACTGGGAACCGGGCCTGTGTCCGGTCCGGTACACCTCCAAAAATCGGATGGCAGAGAACCGGCCCAAAAAACCGGAAACCGGCTAAAAATCGGCTGAACCGGCCAAAACCGGTTGAAAAAACCGGAAACTGGGTTCACTTTTTTTTTTTTAGAAAATCAATTTTTTATTTTCTTTTATTAAAAAAATCAATTTTTTTATTTTCTTTTATTAAAAAAAATAAATTTTGGCCTCAAAAGGGCTTAAACCCCTGTGCCCAGGGCCACAACAAGCCACCTTACCACTAGACTGCATATTATTTTGTATATAAATTGAAATGTTATGTTAATTATGTATATATATTATATATTCAGTATAAAAAATAATATTTTATTAGTTCTGGTTCGACCCCGGTCCAACCTAAAATTCTTGAACCCTGGTCTTCTCCTGTTCAATGTCCGGTCCGGTTTTAATTACCTTGATGGGCAAGTAAACCATGTGCACAAACTTAATTCCTCGAGTGTAGTCTGATTTCGAATAGTTGAACCAAAGTAATTAATTATAACAGCCACTCTAATCTGAATCTGATCTATCCTCTCCCATTATGAATTGATAAAAGAATAAACGAAGAAGCGAAGGAAAGAGAAGAGAGGGAGGGTTTGGGATTTGAAAAATTACCAGGAAGGAAGTTTGTTGTTGCTCTGCTCTCGTTGAAAAATTACGAGGAAGGAAGGATGTGAGAATGGATGTAGAAGAGAATGCTCTGTTCTTGTTGCTCGTTGCTGACGCGGAGGACGGGAGGAAGGACGAAGGCCGCCAGTGGCGAGCGATGGCTTCGTCAGTTCTCGTTGCTCGCCGAAAATGCAAATGCCAAGGAAGGAGAAAGCCGGACGAGAATCAGATGCAACCAGTCTAACGCGAATGGCGAGGGAGAAAGCGGATGGTGCCCATCAACCCGTCTCAGTGAAAGCGAACGGTGAGGGTGCCAGAAGCGAACGGCGCCTAACGCGAACGGTGAGGGTGGATGGTATTGGGGACACAGTCTCGTTGAGGGGTGGACTCAGATGTAGGCAAAAGTGAACGGTGAGGGTTTTGTGAGGAGGCAAAAGCGACTGTGAGGGTTTTGTGAGAATGGAGGCAAAAGCATTTGTTATTTCCCGCATTTGGTTTCGTTTTTTTATATCGGTTATTATAAAAAGCGATGTTAAAACTAATTTTAGACCAATTTAAAATTTTTCTTGTTTCATGTTTCTATATTGGTTTTACAATCTACCGATGTTAAAAGTTTTTTATAATGATTAAATAAATAATCGATGTTAAAAGTTTTTAATTTTATTACAAAAATACCACCGCGTTTTTTAACATCGAGTACGAATAACCGATGTAAATTTCAGTTATAGAATGTGTTTTCTGCACTAGTGTTAAATCACTTGGTTTTGACTCTTTTTATATTGGATATGCTCAATATTGCTTTGATTTTGCAAAAAGGTAACTCTGGGAGCAAAATAGCGAATTATGAGGAAAATCAGGCAAAAAAAAGCGAAATTATGTGCTTCTATAGAAGAAGTACGACCTTACAAACTTGTTAATACGAAAGTACATACTCGCTTGATGCAGTAGGGACGTACAAGGGTAGCAAGTACGAGCTAGCGCTGAAGCCTCCCAGCAGTACAATCGTACATAATTTCAATACGGTCGTCCATTATTGAGCACACAGTAGGAATCAAGGGAACTGCGAAGTACGGTCGTACATATTGTGCAATATGACCGTACATAATGGCGAAATCAGCAAAACAGGAAGGTCTCCTGACCAGCTTTTGACCCAATCCTATAAATAGAGACCTAGATCTCCTCATTCCACACCCCCTGGAGTTACGAATTTCACTCCCCCTCTCTAAAAAAAATGAATCCTAGAGCCGTCGGGAGAACTCTGGAGTACCAGCAATGGTTCATAGGCAGAATTGAAGGACTCTAACCCGGTTTCTCTCCCCTTCTACTATGTTTCCCTTTTGCATTATTTATTTGTTTTCAAACATGAACAACTAAGCTCTCTTCTAGGGTCTTTGGTGTAGTTTTTCCTATAGATTTCCCTGCTATGTCTTAGTGATTATTTTATTCTTTTTTATTCAGAATTTATCCTCCACATTAAATTGTCTTATTGTAATGTTTGCTTGTGATTTATTTACCTATGCATGAGACGTTGTGTGATTGTCGATGGTGATTATTCAACGGGGCTTAAAGGAAACTTAGGTAATTAAGTTTACATGTTTTAGTTAATAAATTGTCAGTGGATAATGTGGTTAGTTAATGGACCTATAAGGAAATTGGGGACTTATAATGAAACTGAGAAAGGAAGTTATAGGACCTTTTGATCAATTCAACTCCTAGACCAATAAAGGACTTAATGCTTTCAACCAAGATTAGTTCAAGAAATTAACCTTAGGGAGAAAAGATTATTAACTGCTGAGGTTCAGGGTTAGTAAATAGAAGGGGGATAAACAACGTGGAATAAAGAAAGAATAAGGTATAATCGAATTAAGAAAGGAATCGACGGAATAAGTGAAACCAAGACCCTAGGCTTTCTTTCCACTGTTTTCCAAATTAGATTTTATTCTCTCGTGTTCACTATTACCCAAATTAACCTTTCACTCGCTTAAATAATTAAGAAGCTCGAAGTAAATTGGTACTTATCATTATTCCCTGTGGGTTCTACAATCGGGACTTAAAATCCTAATTGATTACTGCGTTACGGTCAAGTGTCACCTAAGAGCAACAATGTTCCAAATGATGAAAAAGTGAAGAGAAGATGAATTTCATATGCGGGTGAGCATTGTAGGGGATTTAAGCCAGAGCTTACCAGGACATACATATATAGGGATGGGGATTCTGATGGTAAATCTCCATGTGAGAAGTATAGATTCATTTTAGAGGAAACATTACAGAGGTTTGTTGAGATCTGACAGGACTCTAAGTTTCGGGTTTGTTGGAATTATAGTTTTTTACTTGGCCATGCAAATTTAATTTTTTACTAAATTTTGTGTTTTTTATAACAGGAGAAAAGACAAAATGGCAAAGAAAATCAGGCAAAGAATCGCTACCCCCACAGATTGCCTAGTGGGGTTTATGAAAAGCTTAAAGAAAGGATTAGGGAACAGAAATCAAAACAAAGGTAGGAAGCATCCGGTGATTCTGCCTTAATTGTTGATCCTCCATCTCCACTGACACCCCATGAACTATGTAAGAGAGCCCGACTAAAGCCATAGGGAGATTATACTTCTGAGGCCTCACGTGATGTTGCTGAGAAGATTGTAAGTAAATATTCAATTCTAATTGTAATTTTAACAAGTTTACACATTGTCTTACACGTGGTTTTTGTGAATCATATGTTGTAGGATTCCTTAGTTGAACAGAGAGCGCGCAAGGAGCTTTTGTTCCACATGGACATCAAGATATCTTGACTACCGCCTTTGGAACACCCGAGCACCTTGGCCATGTCTGCACTGATCGACGAGGTGTGGGCCTACGAAAGTACTTTGGACCACTTTCACATTATGGCCCCACCCCAGGAGGTATACCTAGCGAGCAGTTTCATGCCAACAAGGAGGAGATGCGAGCAGAGCTTGCACAGAATATTAATAACGGATAGAGAAGGCGGTGATGGAGGTATGTATAACCTGACACAATGAAAATAAAATTGTCAATTTTAAGAATGTAATTAATGTTTACGAAATTTGATGCAGAAGCTGACATTTATGGGTTACTTCCAACAAAGCCTAGATGACCAACCTTGTTCTTCTAAAGCTACTGTACGTACGAGCACAAAGGGTAGTTGTTCAGCTACCCCATCCATTGAGGAGGAGCGACCTCATGAACTAGATGATATTTAAACATTGTGTTTATTGGGGATGGAAATTAGTGGACATGTAAAACTACCTTTGGAGCATGATACATCTATGGATTTTTATTTCATCGAAACAAATGATATTATGGACCTGTGTATGGGTGGCTAGTGGCTTTCAACAACTTTACAATTATGATGCACGTAAGTATCAATTATTTGTAAATTTAGTTAACATCTTAAGTATCAATTATAATTAACATTTATTTTAACATCTTAGGTATCAACATCGCCTATGTATCACGAAGGGCAACAATCATTTGTATGGATTCTTAGATCCATGCATGACTAGTAATTCATCCGGCCGTATACCAGAGTTGGTTTAGGCCTACATACAGAGTAAGCTACATGAACTAAAAAAGTGTGTTACCTAGCATCGCATTTCCATCAGTAAGTACATAGTTGCCTAGTTTCCTTTTGTCTGTGCTTCTGCTATAGTAGACAAGTCAAGCCATGATCTACACCACTAAATGTTCCCTAATGCATGCAACATTATCAATCGATGGTCCCTTGTCCTAGTAATAATACTGTAGCTTGGACGTGATTGATGAATAAAAAATCAGATGCAAGCATCAAGCGCATTGGTTTGTAAGGTTTTATTTGTCATACATTGACTTTGTGATATTTACTATTACTTTGAAATGTATAATTTACTTTTCATGAATATTCTTTTATCAAAGGGCTATGTTAGGATATTGGAATCCGGATGGTGTTAGAAAGAATAAGAAGCCTATATGGCTTTACCCCAAATTAAGTAGTTTAAAAACTGAGATTCATTTACAGTTTATAGAAAATAATATGTATAAATTTACTCATTATATTCAAATTTGGTATTCGTTTGTAGTCGTGACAACAATCTGGAGGCTATGAGCATGGGTACTATGTTATGAAAAATATGTTGACCATTGTCTACGTGGATATTGTTAATTCATGGGAGGAGGTAATAGAATTTTTAACCTTTTGCTATTCTACACTTTTGGGCTAGTTATTATCTTTCTGGTTTTAGCATACTGATTTATTAACTTTATGTTTTAGCGTACTGGTTTAGTTTTACATTAGCATGACATAATAATATTAGCTTGAGATTGTTATAGTTTAACATTGAGTATGTTTCAACTTTTAGTTATTCGATGACGAGTCATCATTCTCTGAAGCCAATCTTACTGACAACTAATAATGTTTTGCAAGCTTTTTTTGAGGTATTATGCAGAAAAGAAGAGAAGAGTCGAATGACTTGAGTGAAATTGGATAATTTTGTTGAGTTAGTATCTTTTAGCTTGGGTTGATGTTTTGTTTTCATTTTATTTTCTGGAGCATGACTTGTATGACTTAGCTTGGGTGATGTATAGCTCACATTGTTTTTAGTTTGGGCTGATGCATATATAGTCATTGTATGTTTTGTTAATTTTCATCATTTTGGCTTATTATTAAACAATGTTAGTGTTTTTCCATGTTTGATGTTGGTCATATGGAGCCACTCTGTTGGCCATATTTGTTGTACTAGTTTGTTTTGAAATTTTATAGGAAAAAACAAAAACAAACAAACTAATTATTTATATATATATATATATATATATATATATACCTTTTACATCGGTTAATGTCATAACTGATGTAAGAAGTGACTTTTTTTACATCGGTTATGACAATAACCGATGTAAAAAAACCACATTTTAAATCAGATTAGATAATTTGGTCATCATTTTTACATTGGTTCATTTATAACCAATGTAAAAAGTACTCTTTACGTCAGTTGAATATTCGATGTAAAAAATCCACACATTCACTACAACAGATTCTTTAAAAGATGACGCCACTTTAAATATCGTTTAAATATGGAAGTGCTACTTAAAATTAGGTGGAACACTTTAACTAGAGTTTAACTAAGGAAACGCTGCTGAAGGATAAAGAAATAAATAGCGCTTAAAAAATCAAACGCTGCTTTAGACTTTAGGAGTTAGAGGAATAAGTAGTGCTTGATGAGAGAAGCACTATTTAAGGTTGGACGCAAAGAATAAGTAGCGCTTCATGCAGGAAGCGCTACTTTAGGTCATCTCCTAAAGTAGCGCTTCATATATAAAGTGTTATTTATTCTCATACTCTTAATTTTAATTCAGCCCAAGCGACAGAGGAGCTATCCTATCTTATCTCTCTCGCGTTTCTCTCCCCCTCTCTCTCTCTTGCGTTTCTCACTCGGTCGCAACACTGCTCGCCGCCATTGTTACTCGTTCATGTTTCTCACTCTCTCTCACGTTTCCCAGCCATCTCTGCTTTCCTCTGCACGAAACCACCTTTGCTCATTGTTGCTCACGTAGCGTCCGACATCTCTGCTCGTGTTGTCGCTGTCACCACCTCTATTCACGTTATCTCCGTCTGTTGCGTCGTCGTCGCCTTCCTCGTGTTGTCACTGTCTTCCTCTCGCCTCGGCTCGCTACTCGCGCCTCTACTCTCTATAGGGTTGGGTTTTTTTTTTGTTGTTTGGAGAAGAAGAATAGAGGGTATTTGCCATTTGGTCTGTTGATTGCCTTTTTGCGGTCTTTGTGTTTATTTTTAAGCTTTTTATGTTTATGCAGTCTGTTATTTCTAGCTTGTTTTCAAGACCCTTTGAGATTTTGTGCCTTTCTTTTTTTTGCTCTTTATCAGTCTCTGTTAGATGACTCTTTTCGGCATAGTTATTAGTGTTTGGTAAACACTTGCATGTTGTGTTGCTTCAGTTTGAATTAGGTTCATTTTACTTTCTTGGATCTTATTTTTATTGATAGGGTTAAATTAACTCTGTGTATTGGGATGAAGTTTTGTCATTATCATTTTTGGTGGCACTTTGCTCCATTATCGTTTCTGCTATCCTTTCCAATTGTTAGTGCAAATACTACAAAAGTGAACTTTGTGGCCATGTATGATTGTGTCTTTTTTTTGGGTACAATGATTGTGCCTAATGTATGAGAAAAATGATGCATTTGTTGCTTGAGCTTGAGCTTAGGGTTTTAATTGCTCTGCATTTGTGAATGGATGAAACAATTTATTCTGTTTAAGGAATGTGCTTGATTTGTTTTTAATGACTTAAGTAACACTACATTTATGTATCTCAAAAAGCTTGTCATAATTCATTATGTGATAGTTGCATGCTCCGTGTTTTTCTTTGTGACATAAGGTTTATTTGCCTTTAGCATAAAGATTTATAGCTATTCTTATAAAGGATTATGCTATGAACTTAAACGTTTACAGATATTGTAATATTGAAGTTTTTATTTGTTTATGTTTGGCCTATGTGAGCCCTTGTGCTGGCTGGTATAGTATTTTATGTTGTTACAGGTATTGTATATATTTTAGAATGTCCAATTTTAGGGGAGACTCAGCCAAAATTTTGTTAGAAATTTGATATAGTCTGTGTCTTGATGTTAAGAGAAGTGGTAGTTTTAGTCATGCTTTATCTAATTGGGCTTTAGTTAATTTCAATTTTGTCTTGCATTAACGAGTTATTTATATTTTGTTTTGAATACTTTGGTGTTGTTTTAGCTCTCAATCCATAGGTAAATATGGATCGAATGTGGATGTCTGCCAATCGTTTGTCGAAGGAATATAAGGATGAAGTGCAAGATTTTATTGGGTTTGTAGTTGGGCATACAGAAGACCATAGTATAATCCTATGTCCTTGTTTAAGTTTTTATTATACAAACAAAGTTAGTGTTAAGGAATTGGAATGACATTTAGTGAGCAATGGGATTGATCAAACTTATACTTGTCGGACAAAGCACGGTAAGACAAGAGGTGAATTTCTAATATGGGAAATAGTGGCAGATATGCGTCAGATGACACCGGCACAAATACAGATGATGGTGACCGTTTTGAAAAGATGACAAATGCGGTTGAAGAAGATCTTCGTGATTGTCCTCAAATGTTTGAGAAGTTGATAAGTGATGCGGAGAATCTGTTATATAAGGGTTGTACTAAATTCACAAGATTATCGGCAATGTTAAAGTTGTTTAACTTGAAATCGGGCAATGGATGGACTTATAAGAGCTTTACGGACTTACTCACACTATTGAAAGATATGTTGCCAAATGATAATGTGCTTCCTAGTCGAACATATGAGGCTAAACAAATGTTACGCTCTATTGGCATGAGCTATGAGAAGATACACGCTTGTCGTAACGATTGTATTTTATTTCGTAATGAATATACATCGTTAAAGTCGTGTCATAAATGTGAAGCCTCACGGTATAAGAACGAAGATTCGGATCCAGAGAAGGTTTAATGGTATTTTCCCATAATTCTCATATTTAGGCGTATGTACCGTACTTTAGAAGATGCAAAATACTTGACATGACATGCAAATGAAAGGATTCAAGATGGCAGGCTACATCACCCTCAGTGGAAAAAAATTGATATTGATTATCCTGATTTTGGGAATGAACCAAGAAACTTACGACTTGCATTGTCTACAGACGGATTTAACCAGCATGGTGTTCAGAGTAGCTCTCACAGTGCATGACCTGTGATTTTGGTGATTTATATCTTACCTCTATGGCTATGCATGAAGCGCAAATATATGATGTTGTCTTTGTTAATTTCTAGGCCGAAACAACCAGGAAATGATATCGATATATACTTGGCTCTTTTAATTGAAGACTTGAAGCAAATGTGGGAGACAGGTGTAGTGGTGTATGATGGGTATAGAGATGAAAGTTTCACCTTGAGGGCCGTGATTTTCGGCACAATTAATGATTTTTCAGCATATGGTAATCTGTCGGGATATAGTACCAAAGGTCAGTGTGCATGCCCTATATGTGAAGATAGTACAGATTGGATTCGGTTGGATCATGGTAATAAGAATCTCTTCCTTGGGCATCGTAGATTTTTGTATCCAAATCATCATTAGCGGTCGTGGAGAAGGCATTCAATGGGAATACAGAAGAACGTAGATCTCCTTTACCTTTGACGGGTGCACAACTGTTTGAAAAGGTAAAAGATTTGACTATTAAATTCGGGAAACCTTTTGCGAGAGCCCATGCCACACGAGGTGGAAGAAAAAGTCGATTTTCTTTTAGTTGCCGTATTGGAAGTCATTATACGTAAGACATTTCATTGATGTGATGCATGTTGAAAAAAATATCTTTGAATGTGTCATTGGTACCTTACTTAATGTGCCCGGGAAGACTAAAGATGGCATCAAGGTAAGGCTAGACTTGGTTAGTATGGATTGGGACGAGAGTTAGGACCGGTAAAGAAAGGGAAACGTACATATCTACCTCCGGCCACTCATACTCTATCTAGAAAAGATAAAAAAGATTTTTGTAAGTTTCTTGATGGAGTTAAGGTTCCAGAGAGGTACTCTTCAAACATTAAAAACCTCGTATCGATGAAAGATCTCAAGTTAAAGGGTCTAAAATCTCATGATTGTTATGTTCTCATGGAGAATTTGCTACCCATAGCCATACGATCCATTTTGCCCAACAAAGTGCGGAATACCTTAACTAAACTTTGTTTCTTCTTCAAGGCAATTTGTAGCAGAGTGATTGACTCTGGAAAATTGCCAGCCTTGCAAAAAGAAATTGTTATGACTTTGTGTGAGCTTGAGATGTATTTCCCGTCTTCATTCTTTGACATAATGATTCATCTGATAGTTCATCTGGTTAGGGAGACACAATTATGTGGGCCAGCTTACATGAGATGGATGTACCTGTTTGAGCATAACATGAAGATATTAAAAGGGTATGTGAAAAACTGATCACGACCAGAGGGTTGTATTGTTGAACGACATATAGTCGAAGAAGCTGTTGAATTCTATACCGACTATCTATCTCATGTTGAAAATTCTATAGGGCTGCCACAGTCTCGTCACACAGGAAGAAGCGTAGGGCAGGGAATTACTGGACTTGAAATATTGACTATATCAAGGAAAGAATGGGAACAAGCACACTTATATGTTTTGCATAACACCGATGAGGTTGAGTCATATGTCGTAAAACACAAGGACATACTTAAGAGCTTGTACCCAAATAAGAGTCAAAATTAGTTAACAAGATAACACAATCGGTGTTTCATAAAGTGGCTAAGAGATCACATTTCTGCAGAGTTTATTGCAAATTCAAGCTAGATTTCAGAAAGATTGAGATGGTTAGCTAAAGGTCCAGATATACATGTCATCTCTTACACCGGTTATCTGATGAACGGGTACACTTTCTATACAAAAGAACACGATGATCGGAGGAAAATGCAAAATAGTGGGGTGACTCTTATAGCTGAATCTATGCATATATCAAGTTCCAAAGACAGAACCCTATATATACGAATATGTCATACTTCGGGGTCATTGAACGTATATGGGAGTTGGATTACAGGATGTTTCGAGTGCCTGTGTTCTAATGCAAATGAGTTGACAATAACAACGATGTACAAATGGATGAGTTAGGGTTTATGTAGGTGGACTTTAATAAGTTGGGATATCAAGATGAGCCCTTTATTTTAGCATCGCAAGCTCAACAAGTGTTCTATGTCACCGATCTAGCTGATATGAATTGATCCATTTTTCTATTGACTAACAAAACAATTGTTAATAAGATTGATGATGAAGAACATGAATATGTTGACATTGAGGATGACCCTTTCTTCGGGACATCACAATCATTGTTTGGGGCAAGTACACATATAGAGGATGATGTGTATATCAGAAATGATCATAATGAAGGGCTTTGGTTCAATCCATTGTTTCATAAGGGATGCACAAATCTCAATAGAACGAGAAAAGGAAAAGAGTTGCTTAAATATACATGTATGTAGTGAATGCTATTTAATTTTTATTAATTTGTTAATCAATTAAATGTGTATTCATTGATTTCTCTATTAAACCTGTGTGGTTATGAACTGTCATTTTTTAATTACTTACGTGTCTAATTTTTTTGCAGGTAAATTGCATCTCACAGTGATGATGGTGCTCCTGAGCCCACCCAACAAGCGACGCACTGTAGACCGACTTTTAAGAAGAAACGCATCCGCAAAAGTAGTAAAGGAGCTCCAAAATGTGTGATAAGATGCTTATCAATTAATCTAATTAATTGTTTTATTTTTTTTATTTGAGTATCTAAATTTGTACACTTGTGCTATTTTTTTAGGTTACATGGTGTAACATCTGCACCTCAACGTAAATTGAAAGTACGACAAATTATATTAAAGCACAGGAATTACTAATAATTTACAAACTTGATTACAGTAATCCAAGTCATAAATTTAAAGCTTAAATCATAAATCTAATAAATAGATTACAACTTATCCAATTCTTCGAATATCAAAATTCCATTACAACATAAAACCTAATCAATATGTCCCAAGCTTGGATATTCGCCTCATCTGCCTTTGGTACCTGTTTATCTAAAAATAAAAAGGAACGGGGTGAGATTAAAAATCTCAGTGAGCCCTTCACGGATTCCTCACCATTCTCTCGACGAATTCTACTATAGAAATAAAACTGTCTAAGGCATTACTGCGAACACCTACCTTTTCTTCTTAATCAAAGAACTAGCTTCAAAACATAATACTTACTAGGCATCCTAAACTTGAAGCCCTAGAATGACTAACTTAAACTTAGTATATTGTTGATCGTAATTATCCCAGTCCAATATACACTTAAATAACATAGTATATTACCGGACGTGATAATCCATGGTCCAATACACTACATATCACACTTGAGAGAAAACTAAACATAACAAGGCAAAGTAAATCACATAACTCACATAAACATTCTTTTTCTACTTTTTACAAAATAAAATGCAATGCAACTATAACTAAGAACATACAGTTCTTCATTACTTTGTGCTTAGCACGACTTAACTATTCCCGTATAGTCAAATCGATATTCAACTGGGATTCTATGTTGTCGGATTTAGTCATAAGCTTTAATTCAGATGCCCTGCTCAACATAGCAAATGATATGGTGTTAGATGTCATTAGCCTCCAAGTGACATCCCACGAGACTACCCATACCGCACATCTCCTCTTATGAGGAATCTTAGTGTCTTTTAAGTGTCTTAATCCTAACATATGCATTATTAATGCATGAACATAATGAAATGAATATGCAATTCAATCATTCAACTATCAAACTATCTCCAATGATATTCAAAAGAAAATCAAGGAAATTAACTTAACATGTATTTGAGTAACTCAATCTCACATCATGCATCTTTAAACTTATCTATTTCTCATATTTTCAAACATTCTAACTTGAGTTAAACATTCCAAGTGGAGCTCCGTGGAACTCGCATTAGGGGCAATATTGTACATATCATAACCCCTATCTTGACTATCAAATATAGGTAAGGAATACTAAAGTACTTGTAACACCTGAGGACGAGATCGACATCGTATTAGGACGACGTATCGAGACCTCGACCAAGACCTTGTGTCGAGATCCCGTGACTAGATCGTTTGCCGAGATCATTTGTCGAGCTGATGAGACCACGTGCCAATTCTTGAGGAGGTCGCGTGTCGAGTTGATGAAGTCGTCTGGGCTGATGATGACGTAAGTCGGTGAGAGACGCGTTCACGGAACTCCTGGTGTTAGAACCTTGCACGCTTGCACGAACTCTTGTCGACATCGTGTCGAGAAGACACCTCGTATTATTTAGACGCGTTATTGACGTTATTATTATATTGTTGTAATGGTATTACATTGTCAAACGCTAAACCAGTGAGAGGTAATTATAGAGAGGAGCGAGTTAGGGTAGATGATTGATGGGATTGGCATCTTATAGCTGGAGTTCGTTTTTACCCCTTCGCCAGTTGTATACCACGGCCGTTTCCCTCACACTCATTTCTCTTTTCTTTCTTCTTATTCCTTTCGCTCGTGTTTTGTGTTTTATTTAAAACTTCCATCGCGAAACCGTGAGTTCCATCGGAATTCTGCCTGAAACTTTCTTCATCAATTTTGTTCATCATCAACTTCTCGACCCATATACCGTCATATCGACCATCAGTTGAGGTATGAAGAATGATTTTCTTTCATCATTACTCTTGTTTAAGCTAATTCTTCTTCCATTTTTAACGGTTTATGCTTCCAAATCATGTCAAATTGATGGGGTTTTCTTCTTCACAATATTACCTATCTTTTAACCGATTAATTGGGCTTGTAAAACAAATTTCTTTCTCTGTTTTTCTGTGATGGCGGTGCCCAGAAACCTCCATTTTGGTTCGTTCGATTTTCTTGTTTCTCGTTCGTGTTTCGATTATTGTTGTTGTCGATCTATCACATTTGAAGCATCGGATAACTTTTCATGAAATTTTGATCGAAATCCCTAACTTTGTGTTAGAGGAAAAATATATTTCAGTTCTTGAGTTTCATATTTTTCCGGGTTGTGGTTGAGTTTGGGGATGAGAGGCTAGATGTATTGGAACCATGGATCGATCGAGTTGTGTTTGTTTTAGGAAGTCCGATTCGAGGGATCGAGTGAATCAGAATCGGGTGTGGGAAAGCGAATCCAAGGGCCCGGGCGTGAATCTAGAGCGAGGGCTATGCGTGTCGAGGTCGGCCGAGAAGCGTGCGTGTCGAAGTGGTTGTCGAGTTAGTTGAAGACATGTAGATGTCGAGGTCGTTGTCGGCGGCATTAACTTGGAGTTCTAAGGCAACTCCTAGATATCTCTAAGGCTTTATTTTATAAGTCCTTAAGTAAGGCGCTTCACATTGATATTTTCGTAGTATGCTAGCGTAAGGGCATTTCATATCTATGTGGTTATGTTATTGTGTATGGATTTCACGATTTGTGTCGGTGAAATGTTGTGATATGATTGAGTTTTTGCATGTATTTAATATGTGATTGAATATATGTCGTGAAGTGTGTATTGCATGTTGAATTGCGTTTCTTCATGTCGAGCTTGCTCTTTTATTTGACATCTTTGTTGAATATTTTGTGTTTAACTCTTTGAATATCGTGATCGCGGCGAATTGTTCATCAGTGAGCGAGCTAGGTGAGTCGTGATAGCGTTTTTGAGCCGTGACCAGGATAACCGGGTGCTAGGTCCCTTTGTTTCTGGGAGATTATTAGGCGTGCACGCTACTGGGACTGGAGTTAGTGTCTAGGGAGGCGAGGATCGAGGCTTGCTGGACTTCCAGAGCATCTGATGCGGTGCATTCCGGAAAAGTGTGTCGAGAGAAAATGGATTTGCGAGTTGTGTCGAGTTTAGAGTGAGATGGTCGAGTCAATCGGTGAATGTTATACTTTCTTTGTTTGCTTATATTTTTATGTCGAGCTTATCTTGAATTGTTGAGAAGTTGACCCTTTCCGTGGTGCCTTCAATCCATGAAGTTACCCAGAGGCGATGTCAGGCGCGGGTAACTTTCGGCAGATGACGATCTGGGAGAGCTTCGGCGAGGACCGTGGCGACCTCTATCTGTCGTGATTGTTTGTTTATTGGATATTTGTTTTTGAAGGCACTTGTTTTTCTTTTGTGTTCGAGTCGTGACCAGTTTGAGGCGGTGTTGTGTTGTTGCTGAGGGTGGTGACTGTGGTCTTACTTTTGGAGCGACCCGCGTGGGAGTCTGGAGAGTACCCCCGAGTTATGATGGCTCTTTTGAAGTTGTCGTACCTTGTGTGTATTTTCTTCGCACATTTGCTACTCTGTATTTGTATACATTATTATTGGGTGATATATATATATGTATGTTATGCATGTATGTTTTATTTGAATTTAAATCTTGTGTCTTAGTTGCACCATGTTTAGTAATTACTCACGATGTGCACGAGTTGGTTTTAAAAAAAAATATATCGTATTTTTAAAAAGGCACAAGAGTTTTGTTTTTAAAACACATCTCATATAGGTTTATGTTGAGCTTTGTGTGTTGAGCTCAGTAACTCGAGCTTCGGTATATTGAGCTCGGTGGCGGTCGGAAGCAATTCGTTCTGACTTTGGTATCAGGCTTGATTCAGTTCGTAGAAGTGCATAGGAATTTGACCGGGTCACTATGTCGGGTTATGTGTGTTGGGTACCTAGTTGTTTTGTGTTGATTCTTGTTTGATTAAGTGAAACTTATTGCTTGAAATTGTTTGAGCGTTTCTTGATTGAAGCGGTGTGTTTTAACACATCCTTGTTGTGAGATTCAGCGGGGTTTTGAACTTTGTGGAATCTAATGCCACCTCGTAGAATACCGACATCGCACACCGAGAACGTCGACATGGAACGAGCTATTCAAGCTATCGAGATAAGCGGCGACCATGGCTCAACATCTGGCGGGTTAACTGGCGAGAACTTGCGTGCGACAGCGAAGCGAGCGAAATCTTGAGCGGAAGGATTGGCCGACTTCAGGAAGCATGATCCACGAAGTTCTACGGTGAGCCAAATCCGGATAAAGCGATCTTTGGATGCAAGAGATCGAGAAGATCTTGAGGCACTTCATTGCGGACAGCGTGAAGGTCGACTATGCCACCTACTTACCGCTGTAGAGCGAGTATTGTGCTGGAAGGTGAAACAAGCGTTTATAGCGAACATGTCGAGATGACCTGGGAGCTTTTTTCGTGAGAGGTTTTTGGACAAGTACTTCCCGGATCACTGCACGTAGAAGGAGCAGAATTTCTTCAAGCTGCGGCAAAGCTGACTTCGGCGGTGTCCGAGTATGCGACCAAGTTCGAATCGTTAGCGGTATTTGATCCATTTAAGTGACCGAGTTGACGGAGATGGTTGAGTGAGAGATTCCAGCGGGGATTGAGGTCGACATTCAAGTCAAGATGGTGTCATTGAGGATCGTAAATCTCAAGAGCCGATTGATCGATGTGTCGAGGTAGAAGAGAGTAGAAGCCACAAAGAAGAGCTGTTGTGGGCGGCCGGTGAGACCCGAGTGCGAGGCGAGATTTGCGAAGAAACTACATGCGAAGAGGCGCCACGGCGACCTCGGGGAACAACAACCAGGAGACAGTGATCGTCCAGGTGACCCAATCACCAGGAGTGGAGGTCGGACCGATGTCGAGGTGATTTGCTCCGATGTGGAAAGCGGGACATTCTGCTGATAACTGTACTCGGAAGGAGGAGGTGTGTTTCAATTACAGAAGCCAGGGCATTTTGCTGAGATTGTCTACACCTAAAGGCTGAATCGCTATGCTTAGGCGAGCGCCAAAGGGAAGCGTCAGTGGCTAAAGCGAGTTTTACGCATGAGTGGCGAGAAGTGAGCAGCGTGATGATCTTATCCAAGGTGAATGTGAGATCGAGGGTAAATCCTTATCCGTTCTTTTGATTGGTCTGCAACCCATTCCTTTATTTCTTGATTGTGTGAACCATTTGAACTTATTTGTGGCCTTTCTGGTTTAAATTAGTAGTTACAACCCAATTTCAAAAACCTTAGTCACTGAAACACGCATGTCTTAATTGTGTAGTGATTATTCAGTAGAAAGTTTGTGGTCAATTTGGTTTGTTTGCCTCTTAAGGGCTTAGATGTCATCCTCGGGATGGATTGGTTGTCACACCACCATGTCCTTTTGGTGTGCGTAAGCGTAATTTTTCCGGACCTTGAGTCTCGATTATCTTTCGCCGAACGTATTGGAGTTTCTTTGAAAGAAGGAACTAGGGAATACATGTATCAGCTAGTTGGAAGTTTTCCGGCCGGATGGCGTGAAGAATGTACGGTGGTGTGTGATTTTTGAGGGCGTTTTCGAAGAGCGTGCCGGGATTACCACGATGAGAGGTCGAGTTCTCCATCGACCGATTCGGAAACGGGGCCGATTTCCAAAGCGCATGGGATGTCTCTAGAGATGAAAAAGTGAAGTCCCGGATCGAACACTTGGAGTCGAAGCGACCATACGACCGGCGTGTCAGTAGGAGCTCGGTGTTGTTGGTTAAGAAGAAGGATGGACGATCAGTGTGCGTGGACTATCGCGAACTCAACAAGGTTACCGTGAAGAACCGTTATCCGGGTTACCACGTATTGGCGACTTGATGGACCAACCGTGGAGCGGCGATCTTTTCAAGATAGACTTGAAGTCGGGCTACCATCGGTCGCGTGAAGGAGGAAGATGTTGCCAAAACAATTTCAGACTAGAATCGGTCACTACTGAGTATTTGGTGATGCCGTTTGGAGTGACGAATCGCCCGGTGTGTTTATGGACTACATGAGCGAGATTTTCCATTCGTTTTGGATCGATTCGTTGTAGTGTTCATCGGCGACATATTGATTTACTCGAGGCAGAGAAGAGCACATGAGGAACACATATGTCGAGTACTACGGATATTACGAGATAAGCAACTCTATGCTGACCTGCCGAAGTGTGAATTTTGGCTTGAAGAGGTGAATTTTCTTGGTCACGTGATTTCCAGCAGGCGGATAGGCGTGGATCGGCTAAGATTGAAGGCGGTGCTAGCGTGGGAACACCGAAGGCATTCTGCCGAGATCGGGGAGTTTTGTACGCGAGGATATTAGAAGATTCATTGAAGGTTTCTCGAAGATTGTCGCGCGCCTGCACATCGTACGAGAAGAATCAACCTTTGCTTGGACCAGGAGTGTGAAGCCGGTTTCAACGGCCGAAGGAGCTTTTTGGACGCGCTGTCTTGATTTACTTTGCCCGAAGAGCCTTTCAGGGTGTATTGTGATGCGTCACACCAGGGATCGGGATGCGTCTTGATGCAACATCGGAAGGTGGTCGCCGTGTGCTTAAGACAACTTAAGATTCACGAGAGGAACTACCCTACTCCACGACTTGGAGCTAGCGGCGATGGTTTTTCTTAGAAGATATGGAGGCACTACCTTTATGGGAGCACTCTTACCGCTTTAGGCGATCACGAAGCTTGAAGTACTGTCGACCTTAGAAAGAACTCAGCATCGTCACGTAGATGGGCGAATTTCTCAAGGACTACGACTTTACGTTGGAATACCATCCGTAAGGCTAACGTAGTAGCGATGCGTTAGTAGGAAGAAGCGTTTTAACTCCGGTAATGATGATCAAGGAGTTGGAGATGCTCGAGAAGTTGAGATTTGAAGTTGAGTGTCGAAGTTTCACCAGGGAAAAAGCCGAGATTTGGTATGCTTACCATTTCTAACAGTTGTTGGGCGAGATCCGGGACGGCCAAGTTCATGATGAGCTTCGCAAGAAGGTCTGATAGCGCAGCGCGAAAGCGAAGCGAAATTTGGTCGGGCGGAGCGACATCTTGAGGTGCAATGGTAGAGTGTGCGTGCCTACGTATCCGAAGTGAGGAAGTTGATTCTCGGCGAAGCGCGCAAGAGCAACTTTAGTATTCATCCCAGAGTTACGAAGATGTCAAGACTTGAAGAAGCATTTTTGTGGTCCGGAATGAAGAAGAAGCAAGTGGCGTCACGTAGCTTCCGTGTTTGGCGTGTCGAAGCGAAGGTGGAGCACCAGCGACTGCGGAATGCCTACAATAAACGCATGCGTACCAGTATGGAAATGACGATATTTCCATGGATTTCGTTGTAGGTTTGCCGAAGCGCGAGAAGAATGATTCGATTTGGGTGATCGTCGACCGATTGACCCAAATCACGCCATTCTTGCCGGTGGTCGACGTACAACGTGGAAAAGGCGGCGAGATCTACATCGGCGGAGATAGTACGACTTCATGGAATACCCTCTTCGATCGTGTCGGGCCGAGATCCGAAGTTCCGCGTCTCATTTTTGGAGGAATTGCAAGGGCGATGGGAACCGAAAGCTTCCAGCTTAGCTCGGCGTATCATCCACGGGCCGACGGTCGGTGAAGACGATCCAATCGCTTGAAGATTTGTTGCGAGCTTGCGTTAGATCAGGAAGTTGGGGCGGCGTCTTACCATTGGTGGAGTTCACATACATGCGATTTCCATGCAGTATTGGGATGGCACCTTTTGAAGCTAGCTGTATGGACGGAAATGTCGGGCGCCTCTTTGTTGGTACCAGGCGGCGAACTATCCTGGGACCATATATGATCCAGCGTACTGCAGAAGATCGTTTGATCGAGAGATCGGATCGACATCTCTCAAACGAAGAGTTATGCGGACTCAACGGCGTCGACCACTCGAGTTCGAGAAGGAGAACATGTATTTCTTAGAGTCACCCCACTACCGGAGTTGGTCGGCGTCAAATCAGAAACTTACCACTAAATTCATTGGACCTTACGGATTCTTCGTCGTATTGGTCGATGGCATATCGGTGCCTTACCCCCATTCTTGTCGAACATCCACACGCGTCTTCCACGTCTCACAATTCAGAGTATGTTTAGGCCATACCGTGTCATCGAGCGGATGTGATTCAACCGAAGGGCGACTTATCTTTCGGCGTCCCAGCGAAAGGATCGTTGATCGGAAGCCAAACGATTTCTGGAACAAAGAGATCCAACTTGTCAAGGTTGTGTGGGATCAAAAGGCGGGTGATGCGACAGAGCTGGAGGAGAAGATGAAGACTCAGATTACTCGAACTTTTCCAGGTAAGAACCTTATTTGCAATTTCAGGGCGAAATTTTTTAGAGGGAGAGATTGTAACACCTGAGGGCCAGATCGACATCGTATTAGGGCGGCATCGAGACCTCACCAAGACTGTGTCGAGATCCCGTGACTAGATCGTTCAGAGATCATTTGTCGGTGATGAGACCCACGTGCACCTTGCCGAATCGAGGAGTCGCGTGTCGAGTTGATGAAGTCGTCACAGAAATGATGATGGCGCTAAGTCGGTGAGAGGCGCGTTCACGAACTCGTGTTAGAACCTTGTGCGGCTTGCGAGCACTCTTTGTCGACATCGTGTCGAGAAGACACCTCGTATTATTTCGAGCGTTATTCAGCGTTATTATTATATTGTTTGTAATTATTACATTGTCGACTTACGCGTTGGTAAACGAGTAGAGGGTAATTATGAGAGGCGAGTTAGGGTAGATGATTGATGGGATTGGCATCTTATAGCCTGGAGTTCGTTTTACCCTTCTCGCGGTGTATACCCACGCTTTCACACTCATTTCTCTTTTCTTCTTTCTTCCTTCCTTGTACGCTCTGTGTTTCGTTGTTTTATTTAAAAACTTCCATCGACAAGCCGTGAGTTCCATCGAGATTCTGCACAAGCTTTCTTCATCAATTTTGTTCATCATCAACTTCTCGACCCATATCTGCGTCGATCGACCATCACCGCTGAGGTATGAAGAAACAGATTTTCTTTCATCGGCCTCTTTGTTTAGCGCTAATTCTTCTTCCATTTTTAACGGATTTTATGCTTCCAAATCATGTCAAATTGATGGGTTTCTTCTTCACAATATTACCTATCTTTTAACCGATTAATTGGGCTTGTAAAACAAATTTCTTTCTCTGCTTTTTCGCATCGGTGCCGAAACCTCCATTTTGGTTCGCTTTGATTTTCTTGTTTCTCGTTAGATTCTTACGATTATTGTTGTTGTCGATCTATGCTGAAGCATCGGATAACTTTTCATGAAATTTTGATCGAAATCCCTAACTTTGTGTTAGAGGAAAAATATATTTTGATTCTTGAGTTTCATATTTTTCCGGGTTGTGGTTGAGTTTGGGGATGAGAGAGCTAGATGTATTGGAACCCATGGATCGATCAGGTTGTGTTTGTTTTAGGAAGTCGATTCGAGATCGAGTGAATTAGAATCGGGTGTGCGGAAGCGAATCAAGGCCACGAGGTGAATCGAGCGAGGTATGCGTGTCGAGGTCGAGAAGCGTGCGTGTCGAAAGTCGTTGTGTCGAAGTTCGTTGAAGGCGTGTCAGTCGTTGTCGGCGGCATTAACTTGGAGTTGACCAGGCGCTCCTAGATATCTCTAAGGCTTTATTTTATAAGTCCTTAAGTAAAGGCGCTTCACATTGATATTTTTAAGTAGTATGCTAGCGTAAGGGCATTTCATATCCTATGTGGTTATGTTATTGTGTATGGATTTCTGATTTGCGGTCGGAAATTTGAAATGTTGTGATATGATTGAGTTTTTGCATGTATTTAATATGTGATTGAATATATGTCGTGAAGTGTGTATTGCATGTTGAATTGCGTTTTTCATTCATCGAGCTTGCTCTTTTATTTGACATCACGGTTAGAATATTTTGTGTTTAACTCTTTGAATATAAGTATCGCGTAGTGTTCATCGAGTGAAGCGAGCTAGGTGAGTCGTATGGCGTTTTTAGGCGTGACCGGATAAGCGAAAGGTGCTAGGTCCCCTTTTTGTTCTGGGAGATTGACTAGGCGTCGCCCACGCTACGGGACTGGAGTTGGTATCCTAGGGAGGCGAGGATCCAAGGCCCGACTGGACTTTCCGACATCTGATCTGGCGTGTGCATTCGGAAAATTGTCGGTCGAGAGAAAATGGATTTGCGAGTTGTGTCGAGTTTAGAGTGAGATGGTCGAGTCACGTCGGTGAATGTTATACTTTCTTGCTTTGCTTATATTTTTATGTCGAGCTTATCTTGAATTGTTGAGAAGTTGACCGCTTTCCTGCGTGGTGCCTTCAATCCATAGCGGTTACCAGGCGATGTCGGCGTGGGTAACTCGGCAGTGAAACGATGCCGAGGAGGCTAAACGAGGACCGAGTGGCGACCTCATCTGTCGTGATTGTTTGTTTATTGGATATTTGTTTTTAGAAGCTGTACTTGTTTTTCTTTTGTGTTCGAGTCGTGACCCGATTTGGGCGGTGTTGTGTTGTTGCTACTGGGAGTGGGCGGTGGTCTTACTTTTGGAGCAGCCTGCGTGGAGTTCGGTGAAGTACCCCGTGGTATGATAGCTCTTTTGAAGTCAGCGTACCTTAGGTGTATTTTCTTCGCACATTTGCTACTCTGTATTTGTATACATTATTATTCGGGTGATATATATATATGTATGTTATGCATGTATGTTTTATTTGAATTTAAATCTTGTGTCTTAGTTGCACCATGTTTGGTGTAATTACTCGATGTGCACAGGTGGTTTATAAAAAAATATATCGTATTTTTAAAAAGGCACTGAGTTTTGTTTTAAAACACATCTCATATAGGTTTATGTTGAGCTTGGTGTGTTGAGCTCCTAACTCGAGCTCGGTATATTGAGCTCGGTAAGCGGTCAGGAAGCGAATTAAGGGATTCTGATGCTCCTCACATATATTTGTTAGCCAAAACACACATTACTTCAAAATCCCCTCCGTGGAGAGAACAATGAAGGAAATCCAAACATATGTCGGTGTGGGTTTCAGCAGCCGACCCTTTTCCACCCAAAAGGACCCGACATTTCAAACATTAAACGTAATAACATTGAACATCAACTCATTTAACATAAAATTGATGAACATAATCATACTTCAAATGTCACAATTTCATCAAACTATCATAAACTTATTCTAAACCCATTTCCCTTCACATAACCATCACTAATCCCCAAACCAAGCATCATACAAACATGCAAGTAAAGAGAAAGAAAAACCCTAATGGGGGACTTATTGGTTGCCCACCGCCTAAGGGACGAAGAACTCACCTTTATTCTCCAAGGTCTTGAGCTAGAATGATGGAACTTTGTCCTCTTTGTTCTTTTTCACGTTTTCCCGCTTTTTCCAACTTAGGGCTTCTTCAAATCTTCCCAAAATCTTGATCTACGACTTTCAATCTTTTTCTTCAAGTCCAAGAACTTGAGCCATCCTTGAAGGAGCTTGGTCTTCTTCCTCTTCTTCTCCTTTAAATCAGTTCTTCTTCTTTCTCTTGGTTAGGGTTTCTCCAAACTTCCATTAAAGCTCAATCTCAACTTTCTAATTCTCTATTCAAGCAAGAGATTGAAGAAATCCAACATGAATATCTTCAATCCTTCTCAAATCATGAAACCCTAGCTCTCCTTTCCTATTTCTCTTTTCCCTTTTCCTTATTTTCTTCCTTTTTTCCCTCTCTTTCGCGATCTGCTGCTTTTTGTTATGTGTTTATGCGTTTTTAAGGCTGTGAATCGATCACAGCTTATGTGTGAATCGATTCACACAGACAAAATGTACTAGGTCGTAAATCTAAGTGAGTGAATCGATTCCTGACCCTTCAATTCGACTCCCAGAGGATTGGAACTTCTGTGAATTGATTCAGGCCTATGTGAATCGATTCCCACTGCATTAAAATCAAGGAACCTCAATTCTAACACCAAATCTTGAGACTTTCTTCCCAAACCAACTTCAATTAACTCCAAATCAATACTTTCAATTATTTTAGGATTAAATCCAACTTATTTCTTAACTCAAAATCAACAACTTACACATTAAAGCTTTGTGTAATTATATTTACTCAATTTGAACCCAAATTAAAATCAAACACAATTACAGAACTTCGCACAACTTATTCTCAAACTGAGCTTAGGGAATTCGGCGTGTTACATTACTACCCACCTTTTAAAAAATTTCGTCCTAAAAAATTTCTACACCTAACATCGTAACTACAACTACAACTTTCTCTCATATCTAATTCCATCCATTGGAAAACCTAGAAATGATTAATTCTTACAATACATCAATCGATTAGATTAGTTGTGATAGTGTTAACCGGTCATAGACTAGGTCCTAACCGAGGAATATAATTTTACTGGTCAAAACGGAGGTTGTAACTGGTTAAGTGGAATCACCCTAAATACTAATCGACGAAATGCTTGTAATAGTTAATAATTTTAGGTCTCTGCTGGCTCAGTGGTAACTTCCTTCCTTATGAACTTTAAATCCTTCCCATGGAATAGGTTCCACTTCCAGACTCCCTCTGTGGAACGAAAAGTGTAGGAACTTTGCATCAACGTGAGCATGGGGCGAGGACAGAAATTCACCTTCTCACCACCTTTGACATTTCACAGATCATAACATGATGATACAACTTCAAAAATTTAGACCGTCTTATCCCTCATTCGAGTATAAATTCTCTGCTAGAAATTTCTTAGCTTGAGTCGATTGATCAACTCCTTTCGTCTTATTTCCATTAATTGGAACACCTTACTTGCAGTCGGAGAATTTAACTCCAGTGCTGCTCTTAACTGTTGGAAATTCTTACGTTTATTCTTCTTCATCTGTTACTTGTCTAGATGCTCTGCTATTAAGGTAGTCCGTGCTTCCTCGATAATTCTGTAGTAACCCACACTCTTGCATAGTCATCCCCCCTCAAATTGACACACGCCATTACTTGACTCAATTCGAGTTCTTACTCAATCTGGTGAGTTTCCCACATATCATGTTATACACGCTAAAGGTAGGTTTAGTATGTGGACAATTCTTTGAATTTGGCTACACACTCCTCTACGGACGTGCCTCTTGGTGTCAAACAAGTGGATCTTTGCTTTTTCTATCTTCTTAGACCCCTTGGAAGTTCTCCCATAACCGCATCCAATACTACCATTGGTGGTTTCGTGACTCTTTCATTGGTTAACTAACTTATCAAAGTAAGATCGTCACATTGAAGTAACTAATACGTACCCTGGTAATTTCCATCCGCAGCGTCAATTCTTATGTCACAAACGTAAATTCTTTCCTTAGATACCTTTTTTGTAACTTAGAGGATTGGTACCCATCTCTTAGATCACTATACTTGGTCTTATATCCAACTTAGCTTAGGCAATTCTAAACTCTAGGGTTGCTCAACTCCTTGAAGGTGTCCGTTAGTTAGACTGACCTAATTTTCACTAGTTGGTTACAAACTAGGTCTCACTCGGTTGAAAACGCAGTGTGTAAGTAGCTAGTTAAAATCATATCGGGCACCACCCAACAAATCTACTCGCTAGGACTTCTTATCTTAGAGATCCTCCGATTAAGTCATGCCTATGATCTCACACTCTTAATTGAAACTTACTACTACTCTCTTCAACTTGACCTACCTGCATTACTCACTCCAAATCATTGGAAACTCAGAAAGGAATTAATCTCTACAAAAGAACTAATCGTCCAAAGAATTAGGCGATTTCATTACCTGATAATATACTAAGCCTTATTCCAAATAAGATTCTTATTTGGCTAAAATAAAGTTTACAATTAGTTAACGAATTCACCTCACGCACTGGCCGATTGGATCGAATGCAGACATTAATAACCTTGAACTTTCGCCGACTTGGCTTTGCTTATAATTCCTATAGTTCAAAGACTATAGTCCAATTCTATTTCTAGGTTAGCTACTCAATTAGGATCATTATACCTAAAAGATTTAGGGTTTATTTCTGCTTCACTAGGGCTTAACCACCTTCGAGGTTCCATACTACCATTTAGGCATTAAAGAGAGTGGCCGATCCTCATCTTACTTCCTATCCTTCCTACTAATCTCTTAGAACACCCTGGATCACTTAGGTATTATCCTGGGATTTCAATCAATCTAGGATCCATTCGCAATGGTTTAAGCTAAACAACTTGTTATATTATCAAATGTTGTAACCCTAATCGATTACAAACGCCCATCATATTTGATCAAAACCTTGCAGTGTAACAACCCTTCCTTACTTGTCATTTCTAATTCCTTGCAGAGCGTCCCAGTTGGCGGCACTTGTAGCACACCATTCGTCCAGTCGACCACTCACCTCTGTGGTTCCGAAACACTTAAAACATTCCTTAACTCATAGTTCTGGAGAGGTTGGAACTCGTTTCCCTTTAACCGTATTCTCCAAAGGTTCTCACTCTTTTGGGGGCTCTTGCATACATTCCTTCTTTTCCCCATCATCTTTAACCATTAAGCTTTCTCAGAGTTCGCAATCCTATTCGGTCCTCTCCCTCATTTGCCAACTCCGTCTACTCTATTCTATATACACAGTAAGGAGTATTAAGTTGATCAGGCTTAATATTCTATATTAGGTATAAGAATACAGACAAAAGTTCTCAAACAAATGAAAATTTCGGCTAACTGACTACAGTCCTAGAAGGACTAAACTGACACTTCCTAAAACGAGTCACTAATAGATTCGTAACTCACAGTCTGATAAGATCAAACTTCTGTGATACCATATTGTAACACTCTCACCTCAACGTAAATTGAAAGTACGACAAATTACATTAAAGCACAAGAATTACTAATAATTTACAAACTTGATTACAGTAATCCAAGTCATAAATTTAAAACTTAAATCATAAATCTAATAAATAGATTACAACTTATACAATTCTTGGAATATCAAAATTCTATTACAACATAAAACCTAATCTTGGCAATACCTACTTTTCCTTCTTAATCAAAGAACTAGCTTCAAAACATAATACTTACTAGGCATCCTAAACTTGAAGCCCTAGAATGCACTAACTTAAACTTAGTATATTGCTAGTCGTAATTATCCCAATCCAATATACACTTAAATAACATAGTACATTATCGGGCGTGATAATCCACGGTCCAATACACTACGTATCACACTTGATAGAAAACTAAACATAGCAATGCAAAGTAAATCACATCCAAGTCATAAATTTAAAACTTAAATCATAAATCTAATAAATAGATTACAACTTATACAATTCTTGGAATATCAAAATTCCATTACAACATAAAACCTAATCTTGGCAATACCTACTTTTCCTTCTTAATCAAAGAACTAGCTTCAAAACATAATACTTACTAGGCATCCTAAACTTGAAGCCCTAGAATGCACTAACTAAAACATAGTATATTGCTGGTCATAATTATCCCAGTCCAATATACACTTAAAATAAAATAGTATATTGCCGGGCGTGATAATCCACGGTCCAATACACTACGTATCACACTTGATAGAAAACTAAACATAGCAATGTAAAGTAAATCACATAACTTACATAAACATTCTTTTTCTACTTTTTACTTAGCAAGGCTAAAATGAAATACAATGCAACTATAACTAAGAACATATAGTTCTTCATTACTTTGTGCTTAGCTCGGTTTAACTATTCCCATATAGTCAAATCGATATTCAACCAGGATTCTATGTTGTCAGCTTTGGTTATATGCTTTAATTCATAGGCCCTGCTCAACATAGCTAACAATATGGTGGTTAGACGTCATTAACCTCCAAGTGGTGTCCCACGAGATTAACCATACCGTACATCTCTTCTTATGAGGAATCTTGGTGTCTTTTAAGTGTCTTAATCCTAACATATGCATTATCAATGCTTGAACATAATGAAATGAATACGCAATTCAATCATGTGACAATCCACGGTCCAATACACTATGTATCACACTTGATAGAAAACTAAACATAGCAATGTAAAGTAAATCACATAACTTACATAAACATTCTTTTTCTACTTTTTACTTAGCAAGGCTAAAATGAAATGCAATGCAACTATAACTAAGAACATATAGTTCTTCATTACTTTGTGCTTAGCTCGGTTTAACTATTCCCATATAGTCAAATCGATATTCAACCAGGATTCTATGTTGTCAGATTTGGTTATATGCTTTAATTCATAGGCCCCGCTCAACATAGCTAACAGTATGGTGATTAGACGTCATTAACCTCCAAGTGGTGTCTCACGAGATTAACCATACCGTACATCTCTTCTTATGAGGAATCTTGATGTCTTTTAAGTGTCTTAATCCTAACATATGCATTATCAATGCTTGAACATAAGAAAATGAATACGCAATTCAAACATTCAACTATCAAACTATCTCCAATGATATTCAAAAGAAAATCAAGGAAATTAACTTAACATGTATCTGAGTAACTCAATCTCATAACCCCTATCTTGACTCTCAAATATAGGTAAGGAATAACAAAGTACTCACTCACATATATTCGTTAGCCAAAACACACATCAATTCAAAATTCCCTCTGTGGAAAGAACAATGAAGGAAATCTAAACATATGTAGGTGTGGGGGTCAACAGCCGACCCTTTTCCACCCAAAAGAACCCGATATTTCAAACATCAAATGTAATATATATAACATTGAACATCAACTCATTTAACATAAAATTGATGAACATAATCATACTTCAAGCATCACAATTTCATCAAACTATCATAAACTTATTCTAAACCCATTTCCCTTCACATAACCATCACTAATCCCCAAACCAAGCATCATACAAACATGCAAGTAAAGAGAAAGAAAACCCCTAATGGAGGACTTATTGGTTGCCCACCACCTAAGGGATAAATAACTCACCTCTATTCTCCAAGGTCTTGAGCTAGAATGATGGAACTTTGTCCTCTTTGCTCTTCTTCACGTTTTCCCCCTTTTCCCAACTTAGGGCTTCTTCAAATCATCCCAAAATCTTGATCTACAACTTTCAATCTTCTTCTTCAAGTCCAAGAACTTGAGCCATCCTTGAAGAAGCTTGGTATTTTTCCTCTTCTTGTCCTTCAATTCAGTTCTTCTTCTTTCTCTTATTTAGGGTTTCTTCAAACTTCCATTAAAGTTCAATCTCAACTCTCTAACTCTCTATTCAAGCAAGAGATTGAAGAAATCCAACATGAATCTCTTCAATCCTTCTCAAATCATGAAACCCTAGGTCTCATTTCCTCTTTCTCTTTTCCCATTTCCTTCTTTTCTTCCTTTTTCCCTCTCTTTCGTGATCTGCTACGTTCTGTTGTGTTTTATGCATTTTTAAGGTTGTGAATCGATTCACAGCTTATGTGTGAATCGATTCACACAGACAAAATGTACCAGATCATGAATCTAAGTGAGTGAATCGATTCTTGACCCTCCAATTCGACTCCTAGAGGATTGGAACTTCTGTGAATCGATTCAGGCTTGTGTGAATCGATTCCCACTGCATTAAAATCAAGAAAACTCAATTCTCACACCAAATCTTGAGACTTTCTTCCGAAACCAACTTCAATTAACTCCAAATCAATACTTCCAATCATTTTAGGATTGAATCCAACTTATTTCTTAACTCAAAATCAACAACTTACACATTAAAGCTTTGTGCAATTATATTTATTCAATTTGAATCCAAATTAAACTCAAACACAATTACATAACTTCGCACAACTTATTCTCAAACTGAGCTTAGGGAATTTTAGGCGTTACACATGGAATGTTGGGGGTCAACCTATTGGTGAACATGCTAATGACTTTATTCAATTCATTAGGGCCACGGTGCGGAAAACGGTCCCAATTACCCGCGATAATTGGAAGGATAAGGATCGATCTATGAAGGAGCTAAAAGACGAGATCTGGAGTGAGATACAGGTATATAAATTAATTAACATTGGTTAATTGTATTGTTTCTTAATTAATCTAAACATATTTATAGTCTATCATTTTGTTTATAATGTTTTTGTAGAAATCTTTTGATGCTGATGAGGCCCGAAAGAATTTTACACTTAGGATAGCTGGAAGAGCACACCAGGCATTCTGAACTGCCTTGGCTCTCAAGTGAGTAAGAGACAAAAATGGGAACATCATGCATGAGCCTCCACCACTATATGCGTCGTTCATAGAACAGGTAGATTGGAGCGCTTTTGTGAGAAAACGCACAGAAGATGAAGAATTTTTGGTATGTACAATAATCTTTATAACTTTTATATATGACATTAAACCATGCATTTATATATTCTAATGTGTTTATGTAGAGAATAAGCAATGAAGATCGACAGAGAGCGTCAAATCCTCCCTACCCTTACAAAGCAGGGGTTAAGGGGTATCCCCACATTGAGGAAGAAATGGTATGTACAATATCCTTAATTATAACTTGTTTTAACGCATCTTTTGGTTTCTTTCTTAGTAATGGTGAATTTCAATTTGTTTGTTCATATGTACAGATGTTGGATGCAGGAGAAGATGCAACATCTCAATCAATTGATCGGCATATTTTGTGTATAGAAGCCCGCCGAAACAAGGAGGGTGAAATTGAACATCCCCCCACTAGGGAAGTGGCTGAAAGAATTGTAAGTATGATAGCATTTATTAACATTTTCATTTGTAATTTTTTTTATAATAGTGACAACATTTAAAAATCTTTGTTAATAATATTTGTGTGTCACAGGATACCCTATCACAATCTATGTCACAGGGGGTGTATCAGATATGTCTGGCCGACAAGACATCCTTTCCCAAGCTATACCGATCAAGGAGTATCCTGGTCGGGTAAGGGGTATGAGATTTGGTGTCTCACAAGGCGCTATCTTCAGATCACAGAAGCGCTCAAGACAACATGCCGATGCTAGTGAAACAGAAGAGTTAAGGAGAATGGTTGCTCAACTATACAGAGAAGTTCAGGAATTACGAGATAGTAAGAAGGATAAGGAATCAGTGGAAAGGCACGAGCATGAGTTACCTATCCCTACTCCATATAGTGCTAGAGATAGTTGTACTATTGTGTGTACCAAGGTAATAATTGTTAGATTTCTTTTTATTCAATGGTTTAGGGCATTCATGAGTGCAACCTATATTTGACAAGCCCAACGCAACGAATGATCGGTAAGGGAATATTGGATAACGAACCAGATGTGTTACTACACAACCTACCTTTACCTCCCAATCATGTGAAGGTTAGAGTTGACGTTGCATTTGAGGGGATGCACCATTGCCTGTACCACTGGAGGCGGCAGATGTGATGACAGTGGAATAGGCAATAGGTATCTATGTGACATGGACAAACCACCTCGTAGTTACAAGTGATATGGTACGTATATGTTAAATTATATACTGCATATATTTATTAAATTAGGTGGTCACTAACTAGTCAATGTATTGGAATGCAAAATATGTAGGTATCCCCAAAATCCAAACCCAAGGACAAGGGCAAGAGCAAGCAGCCAACAAATGGGTCATTTACATCTCCAGTGAAGAAGGTGATCGTATCTACCTCTCAGCCTCCTATAGCTCCTGCTACAGATTTTATAATTTATCTTAGAGTCCATGTGACAACAATGATGAAGGGGGTAAATACCATTAAAGTGCCAATGGATGAATCAATTTTTGGTTATAAGCACGCATTAAGACTTGGTGCTAATGCTGAACTTCAAGAAATTCTTAATGATAATGAATGGTTAAGTCAAACTGTTATTAGCATATATCTCAGATACTGCATTCAACTTTAAAGTATCTAATGTTTTTTATTCTTTCAGCTAAATATTTATGTTATTGTTAATACATTAATTTTTATTTATATTTTAATTTAAGGTACTTGCATCAAGAGATATTGATCCCACAATAACAGACTCAGAGGTTTGTGTTTTTGTGCCCACAACGAACAAATATGGAAGTTTGGAATGTTGGCATATCTGAATATATAGTTCAGCGCTTGACATTAGTAAATCCTGAGTCTGAGACTTTGTTTTTGTCACATTACAACATAGTGTGAGTCATTTAATTTAATCATATATATATATATATATATCACTTTATCAATGATACTAAATTTATTGAAATGTGATTACCTGCTTATGATTTTTTTCTCCAACATTTTTGTAGGGATCATTGGTTATTATTGGCGATTAATCTAAATCAAAACATTGTGTACTATTTAGATCCATTGCATGTATAAAACAACCTGCGCAAAAAAATGAAAAAGACGTCAATCAGTAAGAGTGTATGTGTGTATTTTCTTAATATACATATATGCACTTTTATGCATGTATTGGAATGGTTACGATTATGAATCTGAAATTGGATATTGGTTATGAATGTATTGGAATTGTGAATTTATTCTGTTTAAGGAATGTGCTTGATTTGTTTTTAATGGCTTAAGTAACACTACGTTTATGTATCTCATAAATCTTGTCATATTACATTATGTGATAGTTGCATGCTCCGTGATTTGCTTTGTGACATAAAGGTTTATTTGCTTTTAGCATAAATGTTTATAGCTATTCTTATAAAGTATTAGGTTATGAACTTAAACGTTTACATATATTGTAATGTTGAAGTTTTTATTTGTTTATGTTTGGCCTATGTGAGCCCTTGTGCTGGCTGGTATGGTATTTTATATTGTTACAGGTATTGCATAAATTTTGGAATGTCCATATTTTAGGGGAGACTATGCTAAAATTTTGTTAGAAATTTGATATAGTCTGTGTGTTGATGTTAAGAGCAGTGGTTATGAATGTATTGGAATTGTGTTTTTTCGATTGTAGAAATGATTATGAATGTGAATGAGTGTTAAATTGGATGCTTGAGAGAAATGGTTATGAGTGTAAAATTGGATATTGAATGATTTTGTTTGATTTTGCCCTTAGGGCTATCCTAATTTATCGAAGACTAAATGTCAAGTCTCGGTTTTCTAAATCAACGACACCTAAATGGAGGTATTTATACTAAATTTTTTATACAATTATTCAAATTACCAAAATAAAAACAATTAATTTCATATTTTTTGTTTTATAGTGCCATCGCTAACTGAACTCAGATGATTGTGGCGGGTATGTTTTGAAGTTTCTCAAGTATATTGTCGTTCATAACCAAACACAAATTCCAACGGAGGTATGTATGTAATAATTTCGAAGTTTATATAATTTTTTTTTACTCTTACACATACCATTTGAATGCATGTGTTCAATTCTAACTTGATTTAATTTTCATTTCGCAGTACTTTCTTGATTGTCAATTCGACACATACTCTGATCATACTAAACTCAAGGAAGAGTGGTGTCGATATTTTGCTACGAATTTTATCATTTATAAGCAGGTAGAAGAAGAAGAAGAAGAAGAAGAAGAAGAAGAAGAAGAAGAAAATTAATGGGTAATGTTTAGGTACTCTAGCATAACATGTGTATAATGCATTTTAAATGTTTTATATATAATAATTTTGTTAATTGTGACTTTGGCTAGGAATTGTATTGTAATGCTAAATTTGGTTTTTGTGAGTTTTGGTGTTGATACAAATTTGGGTGTTGTCATTTTGGTGTGGATTTGGTGTTAGTCATGTGAATATGACCAAAAAAATGAAAAAAAAGAAATAAATAGCGCTTTCTTTATGAAGCGCTGCTTATTCGCACACAATAAGGAGCGCTTCCTTCAGGAAGCACTACTTATTCCCACGCAATAAGTAGCGGCGCTCTCTTTAGGAAGCGCTACTTATTGTGTGGGAATAAGTAGCGCTTTCTATATGAAGTGCTATTTATTGACAATTTTCAATAGCGCTGCAAAAAAAACTATTTTTTTGAAACACAATCAGTAGCGGCCGAATATGTAGCGCCTTTAAGCGCTATTTAAGGTAAAAAATAAGCGCTATTTATTTTCCTTTTTTGTTGTAGTGATTATATAATGGGTGATTCTAAATCACCTAAATAACTGATGTAAAAAGCTTGTTTTAACCGATATAAAAATATCCAAACAGCACTAGTTAGGCAAGGTACTTTGACTATGTTCAAAGTCGGTCTTTGGGTGAGGCTGGTAAAGCAGAGACTTTAGGCCTCTTATTTACAAAGCCAATTTATATTTAAAAATAGGCCTCTCCTCTTTAAAAAAGCCTATTAATTTATTTTGATTAGTTATTTTTATTTAAAAAATATGTCTCTCGTCTCTAAAAAAAGTCCTCATTTTATTTTGCTTAATTTGAAAAGATTTCATTTGAAAGTACGCTTTACGCCTAGTTATATATTGGGCCAGCTCTGACCGCATGAGCAAGTGTTCATGGAAGAGAAAACTGTAAGATTGCTTACCTTGTTTCCATGTGGCCTAATCGAGTTTTTATTTATTTATTTTTAAACGTAGAAGTTATCGATAAAAGATGTCATGGGGTATAGGCACCTGGTGATTGTCAACATAAGTTTTAATTAATTCCTTGTAATTTGATTTGATTGTATCTTATGCATATGTATACATTTGGCTAAAAATGTGATAATGTAATTTTTATTTTTTTTTGTACAATGTAATAATGTAATTCTAATCGTTTCAAAATGCATATGCATATGTATCTGCTATGTGGATGAGACATAATAATTAACTTCAACAATTCTAATCGTTTCAAAAAAAATATATTGAATGCAATTTAAGACTTTATAGTTGTGCAATGTCCTGTACAATTTTGACATTCAACTATCACAGGTTGCTGCAGTTAATACCTTGCAATCAAATCCAAATCGATGCTAAATGCATGTGCCTCTCAGACAAGTTTTTTAAAGCCGAGCATCACATCACAAACAAGTACTGTACAAAACTGCTAATGGGCCCTTAACAGCTGTTAAAAACGCCTCAAACACAATAAATACCAATTGATTTGGATGGAAATTTAACAGCGGTAACAATTGTGGCAAGATATAAGTTCATTTATAACTAGTCCCTTGTTGACGTAAATGTAAACTCATTTCTAAGTGCTCTCCCAACCCAAAAGTTTTTCTTTTCTTAAACTATACGGTATGATCTTCTTACCCTAAATATTTTATACATAAAAAGATAAATTGCAAAAGAAAGTAACCTGCCCAATGGTTTTGATTTACGTTAAACAAAACACATCAAATGACATATCCCACTTCTGTAAAATGCTTCCTTTACCAATGCATGTTTTTTTATCCGGGAGTGGTTCTAGGGTATTTCCACAACCAGTAGTCATAGGACTAATCCCTCAAAAATTTAAAGTATCAGTTAAGGGACAATTCTTCTCCCCATAAATACAACTCTATTAGTATTCATCACACACTAAACATATGGTTGAAGTTCCCAAACTACTAGCCACTCAGGCCATATCTTGTGGGTTATATATGTCGGTCTAGATAAAATAGGGTCAGTCCTCTAAAGAGTTTTTTAGACTACATTCTTAAATTAATATGTCTATGTGTTAAAAAAACAAAAGAGTACGAAAGTTTCTGTATATACAACTAACAAAATTTAAGAAAACTAACAACCATTCTTCCCTGTTCATATATGTTGGGATTGTGATAAGATCAGTTTGAAGTGACTTATGTATGAATTGTTTGGATTTAATGGTGTGATTGGAACGCCAGAAAAATTGAAGAGAGAGAGAGACTTAAGAGAGAAACTGTTAAAAAACACACTATTGTGCTTGATTGGAACACGCAAGAAATAGAGATGAGAGATAAATTCAACGTGGGGCCCATATTTTTTCAATTTCTCCAAAAACAAAACGAAGAAAGGGGAGGTAGAGCTTGAATATTATTCCCTTTTTTCTATCTGTATCCCTTTTTTTGTTCGCGTTTCTTTGGTAACAAATGCTCTTGTTTTTTTATATAAAATTAACTAACGGTTTCCGTGATTATTTTGTACCATCGATTGTTGGTTTGGAGTAACTTTTATTTTGATTAATTAATTCAATTTAATTAATTAAATACTAAAATAATAACTAAATTAATTTAGATAATTCACAACTAAATTAACTATCATAAGGCATTTAAATTAATAATTAATAAATTAATCAAGTTAATTTAATAATTTATTTTATGTAATGTATATGGTTTTTGATTAAAAAATTAAATTAATTATGTTAAGAAATTTAATAAATTAATTAATTGAATTCAAATAAAAAATTTATTTTGATGGGAGGTTTTTGAAATATAAGGGTATTTTCATACTTTTGAAAACAATCACGATTTCTTTCTTCTCTATTTCTTTTCTTTTTCACTTATACTAATCAATACCTCAAATCTACTCTACTTCTCACTTATTTCTCTCTTTTCACACCCTTTCTCATCTATTTCTCTCTTCTCAATTTCTCCTCACAACCAATCAAGGGCTAAAAGTAGATTTAATGTAAAACTTGATATAAAATTTTCAACTTACACAATTTTTTTTTGGGTGTTTAGATTCGCGATGGAGAGTGTAAAAATTGATTTTATTTAATCACATATGTGGTTTTAGTAAAAAAAAAAGGTTGTTTTATTATTTTGAATCAAAATTTATTTTGCCTCTAAATATAGATTTGACAATTAAAAGTGATAAAAAGTAATTTTTATATTAAATTAAAAAATTCACACTAAGTTTTATATCAAATTTGTTTTTAAAGTTAAAAAATTAAACCACAAAATTTCAGACTCAATTTTAAACAACTCGTTTTTACAAAAATCAAATACATTTAAGTCACACATGTTAATTACTTAAACTTCTAAATAAAATGATATATAGAGATAAAATCAATTTTAATTTAAAACAATTAAACTTTATTTTATTCACAAAACCACATTTTTTCAATCAAACTTACTAACAAAAATTTCAAATGTTTTTCCGTGGCCAAATTCCATTCCATTTCATCAGTTTTTAAAAACCAAACCAAACCAAACCAAATGGAACAATTCAATTTGTTGAATCATGAACCGGCCTTATCTACGATCTGATTATTTTGGTGGTCCGACCACCATTTTATCCTAGTTCAATTGGTTTAAAGCGATTGAACCATGACCCGAAGGTCTCACCGATTCGATGCCCAGATCTGTTTTTAAAACATTGCATTTCATGCATTATATATTTGTATATTATTATTAGTATGCATTTTCAATGAAAAGAATTATTGAGAGAGATCATTATCTTTATATTGGTACGAAAGATCTATCTCTTATTTATGGATCAACACCCAACTCAACTCGAACCACTACAAGAATTTAAGCAAGCGGCGGCGGTCTAATCACAAAGTAAGGTTGCCATAAATCCGCCTAATGTGTTACTCAAGCGCTGTTATCACAAGTGTCGGACCTGACCGCTTCAATTGCAAGATATCTCACGCGGTTTTATGGCTACCTGGCCGGCGGTTAAATAGTAAAGGTATACGCTGCGTCGTAGCAACGCCGCCGCCACTCAGATCTATTAATTTTCACAAAAGAAACCTATTCGTAAAGTTGCGCTCATTGCCGCGCTCGCTCATTCCTCGCCCACTGGCCGCCGTCAGCCTCAGTTCCGCTACCACCGGGCCGCTTCATTTCGTAACGAAACCGATTCCCAATTCTCACATTCCTCCTCTAGCATTCCCGATTCTCACATTCCTCCTTTACATTCTTCGAGTCGACGGTCGGGTGTTTCTTCTTGGAGGTCGTGCCGTGCTCTGTGTGTGTGTGTGTGTGTGTGTGTGTGTGAAAACTCGTTTGCTGTGCCGTGTCGTGCTCTGTGTGTGTGTGTGTGAGAGACCTCGTTTGATGTGCCGTGATTCTTCTTCGGGTGGTCCTCCTCAAATAGTTTCATTGAAGGTTCACTGAGGAAGGAGGCGTTTGCCAGGGGTGCCTACTGTTCCTCCTCATTAGGGTTCCGCCTCTCCTCTTCCTCCACCACCACGCACCACCCTTTTTCTTTCCCTATCTTCTAATTAGTTTTATCAAGCTGCAAAACTTTGCAAACACATTTAATCGTTTCAAAGCACACTGATTCAATACACTACAAATGGTTTATGAAGGGTTCTCATTAACCATACCTCCAACCTTCCTTTCTTAGCCCAAAACTATAATTTATTGAGCAACAGGTATTAGCCTTGAATCAGCCCAATGGGTAAGAGACTCTAGCAACCTAAATTCAGGAATTTTTCTCTTGATATGAGTATAACATGTGACTTCTGTGTGGAATTGTCTCCTCAACTTGTATTTAGCTCTTTAAGGTGTATCCCATACCATGGTATTTTTTTTTATACTTGCAAACCACAATCGAGTTAATGGGACTTGTTATTGTGATTATTTCTTTGAGATGTTGTCTGCGCTTTATTGAAATCTTTGTCTTTGATAAAATGTGTTTGTTGAAGTTTTGATGAAATGTCTTTGAGAGACTGGCTTCATTTTGATTCATGTAGGTTTGTTTGTATCATGCCCTTTTAGTGAAATAACCACTCATGTTATATGTTCTTTGTGCAACCTGTTCAAGAAGTGATTTGGGTTACCAAAGGACAGAGTGAGCTTGCATTGGTTTTGTTCAATCTTTGATTATAGCTTTATGATATGACCGGTTTTGATTATATTATATATTTTGCATTACTTTGAACTATGTTGTATCTTTTAACACCATGTCTTTGTCCAACTCTTAGTCATAAGAATGTCCTTGGAAAATGCTTAGTTACCTTCATTAATTTTTTTTCAGGGGAAGATTTTATGTACTACTTTGAATAGTCTTTTCCGATATTCAAGTTTTTTTGGCATATAGGAATATATGTGGTTTATCTTTTGTTTATATAAATAAAGTCAAACGTAAAAGCATTCACACTTGGAACATTTATTATTTTTTTTTCAAAATTAAATTTGGTTTACGTGATATACAATCTAAAAGTTTTTGAAAACTTTATCATTACTCTATTTGAATTGGTCAAGGAGGGGGAAAAATGGGGTTGTCTTATTAGGCATATAAGGGTATTATAAAGAGTTCCCATTGACAAACGCAGTAACTTAGAAAGGTAATTAAAAAAATACATGAATAGCAAATGGGAATGCACGCAAAACCTTTTTTTTCTCGAGTTTTGCGTAAAAAGGAAGAACATGGTAAGTTAATACAGATGGACAACCCATCCCTTAGTTACCAACTTGCAAGCTAACTCTTACAAATACACTAGCCGAATTGATTTGATATTTTTGTGGGCTGCGATATGAATCAAAGTCAAAACAGAAATTGGGTATCAGCATGTGCACGCCCTCCATTCATTCATATTGTCCATACCCTAAAGCCCATGTCATTAAACTCTATGTCATAACCTTGAGGTTGTGTTTGTTCAAATTGTCTTGGATGATACTACAGTATTCCTAAAGATGTTTGGTGATCTAGTTAAGCATCCTTTGTCATGTATTTAGAATATGGTTTTACTTTAATTAGTTGGTATATAAAAGTTTTATCAGTTCACTTCTAAAACTATCATTTTTATGTCTTTTAATAGGTGAGGCAAATTCCAAGGACATTCTTCCCAGGAGAAAGTTAAGGTAACTAAGCATATTGGGATGATTCCACTTAATGTACTTTATTTATTTTGGAAAATAATTGAGGAAGGTAATTAAGGAAGACAACTTTTTTGATTGTTTATTTTGGATTAATACTAGTACTTTATTTATTTAGATTAGCATGATGTGTGATTAGAACAGTACAAAAGAATGAAACTAAAAACTTACATGAGCTTATAACCAATTTTAGTAAAGTGAAAGGTTGTTTATATCAACATAAAGATGAATTCCATTTGTTGTTTGCTTTACATTTCTTAGCCAAGCTTGATTCCACCCAAAATATGTTTTCAAGGAGTCATGATTGTCATATATTGATTTTGAAAGTTTCAATGCTATTTTTCCCCAATGATTGTTATATATAAGCTAAGTTTCAATGCTGTTTTTTCCCAATGAAGTTACTAAAATGATATGGTTTTGAAAGTTATTAGTACTAAAGTACTGTCTGTTGTATTTTTTCGTTGAATATTTGTATGTTTTACCTGCATGGTAAGTTGCTAAAATGATGCAAAAAATCTGCAAAATTCTGCAGATTTGATGTCCAAAAGATGGAGTTGTTAATATTTACTATCAGATTAATTTATAATTTGTTTTGACTTTGTTTATTTTTAGAAAGAAAATATCAAATCGATGGATAAGTCATGGATTACGATGCCGCGAAATTCATCCATGTATGACAAAGGGGTTAAAGGATTTATCGAGTTTGCTTTTCGACGTCGTCCTGAGATGGTAAAATTGTATGCCCTTGTCCTCCGTGTCGTTTAAAAATCGCTAAGCGGGCCTGAGGTGTATGACCACTTAAGTTGGAATAAATTTCCTGAAGGATACACCGTTTGGTTCTTTCATGGGGAGTCGGATATAGGGGAAGATGTCGACGTTGCTAATATAAATGTTTCAAATGCAACACAAGACACCGTGATTGATGAAGATCCAATTCGAAACATGATTAATGAAGCTTTTGGAGTTGATAGACACTGTGTAGATGAAGACAGTGCCCAGGATGTAGGAGGGACACCAAATGTAACTCAAGAAGGGCATGAAGCTAAAGAGTTTTATGAATTGGCAAGAGATGGAGAACAACCATTGTATGAAGGGTGCAAAAAATATTCTAAACTTGCTTTTATAGTGAAGTTGTATCACATCAAATGTTTATGTGGGATGGTGATAAGGCTACGACAATGATCTTAGAACTACTACAAGATGCATTTGAACATGCAAAGATTCCAAGCTCATTCTACGAGGCAAAAAACTATAGCGAAGCTTGGTTTGGATCTGTGAAAAGATACATGCATGTCCAAATAATTGCTTATCTTGTATTGGGGTGAAGATGAAATTAGGCAAACATGTAAAGTATGTGACAAGTCAGATGGAAATCAAGGACAAAAGATGGTGAGGTTGAGGCATCCAATGATGGAAGTAGCAAGAAAAAGGTGCTGCAAAAGTTCTTCGTTACTTTCCATGTAGCGTTCTGCGAAGATTGTTTTTGTCTTCAAAGACTGGCCGAGGATATGAGATGGCATTGTGGATATTAATAGCGATGGCATGATGAGGCATCTAGAGATTACGATGCTTGGAAGGCATTTGACTCAACAAACATCTCATTTGCATCGATCCCCAGGAATGTTAGCTTGGATTGACTCTTGATGGCTTTAATCCATTTGGTAATTTAAGTACAAATTCTGATGTTGGCCAATTATTCTCATACCTTACAACACCCCTCCATGGGTGTGTATGAAGCCAACATCTTTTATACTTTCAATGATAATTCCCGGTAAAAAAATGCCGGGAAATAATATAGATGTTTACATGCAGCCTTTAATCAAAGAGCTGAAAGAGTTATGGCATGATGGTGTAGATGCTTATATATGATGCTTCAACTCGAGAGATGTTCAAATTGCATGCGACTTTGATGTGGACGATTAGTGACTTTCTGGGTTGGGAACTCTTTCGGATGGAACACGATATCTGAGGCTAGCTTGTCCGAGCTTGTAACTTTGATTCTATTCCTTGTCGCTTGCCCCATAGTAAGAAATGGTGTTTATGGGTCACCGTCGATTTCTTAATCAAAGACACAGATTTAGATTGAGTAGGATTCGGTTTAATGGAGAACAAGACATCTTGATCCACCCAAAATGTTATGCAGTTCTGAAATCCGAACAAGTTAAGAATATCAATGTCACCTTTGGTCGAGTCTTTGAAATAGGTGGAAGGGGAAAAGATCACGTGGTGGTGGCGTACCACGCAAGATGGCACTCAACGATGGAAAAAGAAAAGCATCTTTTTTGAGCTACCATCTTGGGAGCATATTTTATTGCGTCATAACCTTGACGTTATGCATATTGAGAAGAATGTGTGCGACAATGTCATATATACCTTACTAAATGATGCAAAATCAAAGGATCATATCTTTGCTAGAGACCTTCAATCAATGGGTTTTGAGGCCGCGAACTACGGCTTTGATGAAAATGGAAAGTTTCCTTTAGCTATTTATACATTGACTAAACAAGGAAAAAGTCGCTTTTTAACAACTTTGAAGAATATCACTTTGTGCGGATGGTTATTCAAGCGACTTTTCTAGGTGCATCGATGTGGATAATCTTCGAGTAAATGGGATGCTAAAAAGTCATGATTGTCATATATTGATGGAGCAATTTCTACCGTTGGCTATGCGAGTAGGATTGCCCAAGGAGGTATCGACAATTTTAATTGAGTTATCCTCGTTCATCATCATCTGCTGGTCCTTCATCATCTGAGTTTGAAAAGATGAAGTTAGAATTGCAAGCAAGTAATGAAAAAGTTGAAGCCTTACAGCAAGAGGTATCAAAATTTCGAACTGTAGAACAACAAGTGGCTTATCTTATGCAAGCCTTTGGTGGTCAATTTCCACCTAATCAGGTAAGAATATCAAAATACCTTAAATATGCACTTGTAATCATATATTGAATTTGGTTGTGATATTGAATTTGTGAGTGCATAATTTCTGGTTTTAGTTTTTTGGTTTTGTTGGTGCAATAATTCGTATAAGTTCTTATGATCTGATGAATGAATTAGTTGAAATAATTTAGCATACAGAATTACCTAAGTAGATTGGTTCAATAGTTAAAAATTATAAGGCCATGAAAGCTGAGTCCTTGTGGTCATACACCTTTTAAGTGACCTTTTTGGCAATGAAAGCTGAGTCCTTGTGGTCTGATTGAATGCAAAAGGAGGTATGGGTATCAAAGTTCTTGCTTTTTCCTATTTACTATGTCTTAGGGTGATGCCAAGTGTACCATTATAGATACTGAATTTAGTTTTTGCTTGCAAATATATATATATATATATATATATATATATATATATATATATATGAAAACTAAATATTGAATTGAATTGCATAGCCCCACCAGAAATGGCAAATGATAAAGAAAATTTTCCAAGGCCATGTTGAGTTATATGATGTACAAATTAATATATAGTCTCTTTATGGCCAACCCAATTTGAAGTCAATTCAAAGGTATGTGAAGAATTATCAATGTTATCTGCTTCCAAATAATGCATTTTGGACCCCATATATTAATACCATTGAGAGAAGAAAATACTTTGTAGCAGTACTACTCTACTATTTTTTATTTATAGTTCACCAATGGAGTGTTGTAATGTATGCATGTGTATGTGTGTGTGTATATACAGGTACACACGCATATACTTGCATGAGCATATAAGAAAAGAAAGGGTGGCAAGAAGATAAAATATAAAATGCTATATATTTATGACCATTTTAAAAGCCAGTTGATCTCACAGTTAAATCAGTGCTGGAATAGAATCCAACTCTGTGCACATCTTCAGACAGGAAAAAAAATGTTAATTTAACCAAAAGGCTTAATGTATGTTACTGCAAATTCATGAGCTGGCCATGATATATAGGGATATTAATTTCCAATCTCCTTGCCGTATATATGTTGATGTCTAATAATAAAGTCACCGTTTTCAACACTTTCTCTTATTGCTTTGCATTTGTAATGAATAAAGGTATATATACCATGTACTAAGGTGAGGAAATTAAGTTTGTATTTAGTTTTACTTGATTATTTAGATGGAACTGAGGGATTTTTCTTCAAGAATAGTCTTTGCTCATTATAAAATGCATATTTCCTTGAGTTTTAGTTTAATAATTATACACTAATAATAAATACTCTCTCCAAAGGAATGTAATCGCCTTGGTGTGTTTTGCAGTGAATGTAATCGTAATCAAAGTGTTGTTAAGGGTCAAGAGTTTTTTCGACTTTGGTGGGTTTTTGCATTTTCTCGTAAATCATTGTTTGGTTTCTATGATTGGCTTTTCATGAGTGAATTTGAGGATGAAATCGATTTGAGTTCTTGGTCTTAATGCCTATTCTCTTTTGGATCAACATGGAAGCAAAGTTTTTCATTTTGCTAAGTTGACACTGTTCATTGAGTCTTCCAAATCTTCATGTTTTGGTTTAACCTTTGGAAGATATTGGTCTGCATGAATACCAAATGGTTTATATTGGTTGGTTTTTTGCTAATTTGTACTGTCAGATTCGTTGCAAACTGCACTATGGTGCTCTATTATTTTCAATTAATTTTCTTGAAAGTGTGTTTAATATTTGTTTTTATTTTACATTTTCAGGCTTCAGATTTAGGATCACCTGCAGAAGTGAGACGTTCTTCAAATGCCAGTCACGATCTCCCAAGTCATGGAGATGGATCTCAAAGTGCTTAGTTTTTTAGGATTTATTAAACGGATATTTCTTAGGGATTAAACTTATATTTTTGTATAATTGCACTTGATTATGGATGTACGTTTGTTGGAATTTTTCTGTTATCTTATTTTGCAACCGAGATTCAACTTATATTTTGTATAACTGTACTTGATTATGGATTTATGGTTTGTTGGAATCCTAGTGTTATCTTATTTTGCAACCAATATATTATCTTCTTTATAATTAATTTTTGATGTTTTAAATATTGTGATGGTATAATAGATATTCGGTTAGTCAAATAATTAAAAAAAATTAGATAATTTAAATGATTAAAATAACAAATTATCTGCCTGATTTCAAAAGAAAAAAAAGCTCACAAAAAAAAAACCGTTTAGCGGCGGTTTAAAACCGCCCCTAAATACAATAACAGTACCGTGATTTTTGCGGCGGTTAAAACCGCCGCAAATTGCGCCTCAACCGCCGCAAATTGCGCCTCAACCGCCGCAAACTGTCTCCATATTGACACAGCTGCCCACTCGAACCTGCGGCGGTCCAACCGCCGCTAAACGAACCGCCGCTAAAACCGCCGCTAAATGAATATACCGGCGGTTATTCCAGCGGTTGGTCTGAACCGCCGCAAATTGGCCTCCCGACAGTGTAAATAGCAGCGGTTTACCAACCGCCGGGAGGTGTAATTTGCGGCGGTTTTAACCGCCGCTAAACGCCTCTGAAACCGCCGCAATCGACCAAAATTCTTGTAGTGAACGCCTGTTTTGTCTTGGTCTCATTTGACTTGTAGAGCATCAAATTTGTTCATGTCTAAAGCGAGTAGCGTCTAATGAATTGGCTCAGTCAAAATTTAGGTATAGACTAGGATCAAGTATAACTCGTCTCTTACTCACCTGTAGTTGTTAGTTTCATAATGTTTATGATGAGACTTTTATAAACAAAATATTCAAGTTGATATCCATGTTAGTTTAGTTAGTAATCTTGTAGCAAAATATTATTTTTTGTAAGAGTCATGCTTTGGTTGAACACATAGTAAAATAGTGTATTTGAAAAAACACATGCTAAATATGATGATTACTTTATAATTTTATTTAATTCAGGTTAACTCGATTTCATCTTAAATATATCCGATTTTAATTTGATCAACAAAGTATCAATTTTGTTCGAGTTTGGGAACAAATTAGGGTTTTGAGAACTTTAAAAATCTTGGACTAGGTTAGAGAACATGGTAACCCGTCCCTTGCTCTTGCTCACGTCTTATTTGTTAGGAGAATACGTGAGAAATTGGTTAAAACAGAAAATGCTTTATTTTTTAACCCTGGATGAAGTATGTGAATGGAAGTTATTGCCATTAACATAACAAAGGAGAAAAATTAATTGATGTACGTAGGAGTAGATCACACTAAAAATACATGTCGCCGTGTCCTGGTGGGAATGATTAATGTTGTCAGCACTTCACCAGTGAACTTTATTCAGCTATGAAAACGCAACCCCAAGGTTGATAGATAGCAATAGCAAGACGCTGCTTTAAACTATACCATTGAATGAACCATAATGTCTCTGCCACGTAATCTTTCCTTTACGGGCTAATCAGTCATTTTGGTCTCTAAATATATGAGACGCTGTTATTATAATCACTAAATATATCAAAATTACAAAAAAGTTCCCGATTGTGTGTTTTATTAGCAATTTTAGGTACTTAACTGACTAACCGAAGATATATTTAAGGACTAAACTCACTAACAAAAGACAACCAAATTGACTAACAAAAAACATATTTGGAAATGTTTATGTAATTTTGATACGTTTTGGGGACTATTGGGAACTATAGTGACATCGACTCGCACATTTAGGGACTAAAATCACACTTTATAATTCTTTTATTTATTTGTTGGGGCTTCTGTAATAACTTTGAAACATCACATTCCACTGCTTCACCTGGGGACAAATGATAAAATACTGTGTGAAGTCTCTTATTTGATTGAGAAACCACAGCAACCCTTCTTTTGAAAGGGTTTTTCACTTCTTGTGTAAACTGCTTCCAAGGGCCCCAGAAACTGCAATAGCTAAAAATTCTTCCTTTGTTACACAAAAATGAACCCCAGAACATCAGAACTTGCAAATAAAGCACTAGTTTTTGATTTTGAGGGTACTTTACTACGATCTACTTCACTCTTCCCTTACTTCATGCTTGTTGCATTTGAAGCTGGAGGACTACTAAGATCTCTCATCTTGTTTCTTTCATACCCTTTGGTGTGGATGTTGGGTGAGGACAAACTAGGCTTAAAGGTTATGGTTTTCTTGAGCTTTTTTGGGGTCAGAAAAGACACATTCAGAATAGGATCAGCTGTTTTACCAAAGTTCTTTTTAGAAGATGTTGGGTGGGAAGGCTTTGATGCTGTAATGTGTTTTGAGAAGAGAAAGGTGGCTTCCAGTAAGTTGCCAAGGATCATGGTTGAAGGTTTCTTGAAGGACTACTTAGGGGTTGAGACTGTTGTGGCAAGGGACATAAAGTCCTTCAATGGGTACTTTTTGGGGTTGTTTGAGAAAGAGAAGACAAATAAACCTCCTTCATGTGATGTTAAAGCAGGCAGTGACAACAGTATTGGTATTATTGGTAGCCATATTGAGTATATTGACCAGAAACTTTTCCACCATTGCAAGGTTTGGTTTCTTTTTGGACATACATACACACACATGTGCACACTGCACACCACACACGTCATGCTTTTTTATGCCTAAAATAACTTTATTTTGCTTTGTGATTTTTGGTATTGCGGAGAATCGCTGTCAAATGCAGCTAATACTTCGATTCTTGATATTATGGAGAATCGGGGTCAAATATTACTTATGCGCGATTCTTGATATCGTAGATAATCGCCGTTAGATGCCGCCGAATAGTTGTAGTTGCAGTCGCAGAGATCCTCAAAAACATTATTATTACAGCCCAGATCGCGCTTGCTTACCTTGATTTAAATCCTTGTTTTTTTGTTTTTTTTTTTTGTTTCTAACAAGTTAGTTCTCTTTCTGCAGAAAGTTTGCTTGGTTTTAAGTTCTGATAAGAGGAGAAATTGGCGTGTACTTCCAAGAGAGTGGTATCCAAAGCCATTAATCTTCCATGATGGAAGATTGGCTTTAAGGCCAACACTTGCATCTTCTCTAGTCATGTTCATGTGGTTACCCCTTGGTTTATTTCTATCCATCTTCAGAGTCTTCTTTGGAGTTGCACTTCCCTTCAATGTGTCAGCACCAATATTAGCATTTTCCGGGACAAGAAGCACAGTTTCAAGACCCCAAAACTCTTTACCTTCACTCCATAATGAAAAAAACCAAAAGGGTATGCTCTATGTGTGCAACCACAGAACCTTGCTAGACCCACTTTACATTTCACATGCTTTAAACAAACCAATCTCAGCAGTGACATACAGTTTAAGCAGATTCAACGAGCTTATAGCTCCAATCAGAACCACACGGTTAACAAGAGACAGAACAAAAGACAGGGAATCAATGGAGAAATTGCTTAGCCATGGCAACCTTGTGGTGTGTCCTGAAGGAACAACTTGCAGGGAACCTTATTTGTTAAGGTTTAGTCCTTTGTTTGCTGAACTCACTGATGATATTGTTCCTGTTGCTATAGATGTTAAGGTTAGTATGTTTTATGGAACAACAGCTAGTGGACATAAATGTTTGGACCCTTTTTTTCACTTCATGAACCCAAATCCTGTGTACAATGTTAAAATTCTTGAGAGATTACCAAGGTCACAGACATGTCAGGAAGGTGGGAAATCAGGGGTTGAAGTTGCTAATTTTGTGCAACATGAAATTGGAAAGGCTTTGGGATTTGCTTGCACCAATTTGACTAGGAAAGACAAATATTTGATCTTGGCAGGTAATGAGGGTGTCTATAACAAGAATGCTGGAGGCCCTTTCAATAACTGCCAGTAGCTGCTGCTGCAAGTTTTTTGGTGTGTCACATTCATATCATACTTAGTTTGAAATAAAGTGTATTAATATTGCTCAGTGGGTTGGTGATGGTATGGAGGGGAAGTTTATGTTTTTAAATTTTGTTATGTTATAGTGCCAAAATTGTAATATTTTTCGATATTTATAAGGGTATTGCAGTATTTGTGTTGAGAATTCTTAATTATCAGTTTAATAAGTTAATTTATATCAAAAGTGTATGTGTGTCTATGTATATTGTCTCACACCCCATTTATAGAAAGGAGAGACAAAAAATGAAAAAGAAAATAGAGAGAAAATAAATAGGTAATAAGTGATGTGATAAATAAGAGAGATGAAATGAATATTTTTTTTTATAAAATAATGTTAGTATGTTAGTTGTTAGATTAGTTTGTTCCTTCGGCAGGATTTGAACCCTGCACCTTTAACTCCTTCACTCTTTCATATCCTTAGCTCAAACCAGTTGAGCTACCTATCTCCCCGAGATGAAATGAAATATAAGTGTAAGAGTTTTTTTTTTTAATACATAAATAAGGCGAAAACTTTTTCCATGAAATTATAAGAATTCTCTTTATATATATATATATATATATATATATATATATATATATATATATATATATATATATATATATATATATATATATATATATAAGGAGGCTTCAAACGGGACCATTAATTCAAAGCAACCAAAAGGGGATGGGTAACTTGTGAGCAGTTCCTGTTCTCAACTACCTCGTTCGGTGTTATTGGCTGGATGCGTTAGTTCTTTTTCTTTTTAAAATTTTAGCTTATTTAAATAAAGTAGATGAAATCTATTGGCAGACCATTAAGCTATATATATATATATATATATATATATATATATATATATATATATAAGGAGGCTTCAAACGGGACCATTAATTCAAAGCAACCAAAAGGGGATGGGTAACCTGTGAGCAGTTCCTGTTCTCAACTACCTCGTTCGGTGTTATTGGCTGGATGTGTTAGTTCTTTTTCTTTTTAAAATTTTAGCTTATTTAAATAAAGTAGATGAAATCTGTTGGCAGACCATTGAGCCTTTTTTGTAGGTTTTACGCAACTTCAGTGAATTGGTTTGGGGGGATATCAAGAACGACACCTCTTTTGTCCAGCAAGTTGCAATCAGTATTGGGCTCGTTTTACATAATAAGAGAGAATATTTTTTCAAAGCTAAATTTTATCAGTACTCTCACAGACTCCGTGTGTATGAAGGGAAAGTTTATGACCTCCTAGATGCTAGTCACAGGGCAATTGAGCTCGGTTTAATAACAGTGATCTTCAAGTTAGGTCTAGAATTTGAAGTGGGTAGCATAAAAAATATTCAAGAGGACCAACCTAAATGGGGCTTTCAATTATGTTAGGAGTCTTTTATCTTCTTTTTTCCCAAACTCTATGGTAGAGTTTACTAAGAAGGAAGCCAATGTAGTTGCTCACACTTTAATAGGGGTGACTACATATATTGCTACCTTTCAATGTGTTGATCCTGTTACCATTTGTACTTTTGTGATCTTAAGTATTAATGAAATTAAATGACGTAACTTTTACTTTGTCAAAAAAAAACTGTAACTTTTACATTTTTGGAACCAAAACGTTGCATATATCCGTCTTTTTTTATAAATTTTCTTAGTTTGTACTTTTTATATTTTTGAAAACACAAGCTTTTGTTTCCTCCGGCTCGGATCTTTTTTCACATTTTACACGTTCTCTCTGTTTCTTTCTCTCTTTCTCATGGTTTCCTTCATCTAAAAACAGATTTCTTTCACTCGCTCTCTCTTTTGGCTATTGATCTCCGCGCTTCTTCAAGATTTTTCAGAAAATCGTAGTGATTTTCCATTTCTTCGATTTCTCCTTCCTTTTAACTGCATTAACATTTGATTTCGTCTTCGATTTTCGCTTTTGATTTCGTCTTAATCTAGGGATTTGGATGCAGCAACAGTGGCATGAACAACCTCATATGGCGTGGCCATTGCAGTGATCTCTTCGCCCTCGACGTTGAACGCTTCTTCTCCTAGCTCGTCAAGAAATAGGTTCTACTTTACTTCCATTCCTCACTTTCACTAATTCAATTCTTCATTTATTCTCTGAAATCCAAATTCAACTTTACACAAGTAAGCGCAATTGCTCACTGAATCCAGATTTTAAGAATTTGAGTTTTGATTTTCTTGTTTTTGAAGAATCCAGAAGCTGTATCAAGGTGTTAGCAAATATTATTGAACTTCCTGGGATCTAGGATTGCTGATTTGCAAAAGCCAAGTGTAGAGTTTATTCCAGTTGCTAATTATTGAGAGAGGAATGCAAAAATTTGGTGTCACTGATGGTTTTCAAAGATGCATTAGACGTACTATGCACTTTTTACTACATACTAGTTTTCCAGCATTTTTTGTCATCAAGTCTTCACAAATGTAGTTATTTTACAATTCCTGTTCATCTTGCATTGACATAACCAGTTGCCTCTTTGAAGTACTAAAGTATGTACGTCATTTTAAATCATTGTCTTTTGCAGTAGACTCCCACATTTGATATTTGGAGCATTGAATGCATATTTGTAGAAATGCTCAGTGGCAAGACATTATTTCTTGGGAATTTCAGTTACAGCCTGTGAGAGTTTCAATTACAGCCTATGAGTTATATTAGGAACTTGCTTTTCTGTTATATCAGGGTTTGCTTAATGCTTCAGTTTGATGGTATACTCTTTAGCTTTTTGCCCTATGTTTTCTTTCACTAGTATTAGATTAGCTAGATGGTTCGGTTCCATAAGTCATTATCTCTGTTCTTTATCAATACCATTACATAAATCTAACTTGTTATGCTAGAATGAACTTTTTTCTCTCCTCCAACTTCATCTATTCTATTGTATGTTTAATTTAAATTTTAAACTTTAAAAATAAAATAAATCGAGAAGATGATAGCATAAACTAATTACTTCAAATTACATACTAAGAGAAAGCACATGACCACGTGCTTGACAAACCCCATTACGACCGGTAACACTAAGATCAATGTTACTTATATAGTATGATGAAATCAAAATGGAACACAATAGATGTTACCATTTTCTACAAATATTTAACTAGTCCTATTCAATACAAATAATTGTCATTTTCTAAAGTTATATAAAACATAATTGGTGTTGTGATAATAGGTCATTTACAAACCCCCATTGCTTCTGCAGGTTTTGAGGTTCCAATAGAATGAACTTTTTTTGCAGAAAAAATGATAACTGACGAGGTGGCATTGATCCTGAATGAAGAGCAAAGCTAATCAAGGTTAGATGTATCTTTTCTGCATCTTCCTGAATGATCTTTTCTAACAGGAATTTGGTAGGATCTATTATGGCTAGCAAACTTAGGATAACTCAGGGCACTATCCTTTCATTGGAATTTCCTGTTCAATAACTTTTGTGACTGTAAGGATGTCTTTTTTCTTGCAGGAGAGTATATATTACCGAAAATAAGACTTGAAGAAATTATTTAATCTATTACCAAAAGAAAGGCTTGAAGAAATTATTTATACACTTTTTATATTATTGTAGTTTTATGTTGAAGGAATTTGATGCACTCATAGCTTTTCTCTAGTTGTACTAACGACTCAGTTATGGAGCAGAAGTTATGGTTCTTGTCTTCGTCTATATCCTCATTTTTTATAGCTTGGAGATAGATGATTTTTTGAAAATTTATTGATATCATTAAACAATATTATGGCAAGGTTGTTTATATACTTGCTGTAACGACCCGTTTTCGGAGCGCTACTAAGCTAGAACAAACTCTAAATGCAAAGAGGTTTTTCGAAATAATACTTTTCGTGTCTTTTGGAAAATGCGGCAATTTTTTTCCTTATAAACAAAGTCTTTCGCAAGGCACGATCAGAGTATCTACAGCTTTTTAAAACGTGATGGAATTATAAATGCAAGGACTGTTGCAACTGAATATAAACATCCACACAACTTCCCAAGAGATATGCACTGACAAGTTTTACATACAGAAAACGGTAAATAAATATGCACAAGCAGGAATACACTTAGAGTATGAAGACCCTAGTAAGAGTAGTCATCCTTCTGAGGTACTCCCAGCAGTTACCCAAGCAGGGGGCTGCTCCAAAAGCATTAACCTCGACACCTAATTAATAACTGCCACAAAGGTCAAGCAAAACTGACAGACTAGTCACCAACCCAAAACTATATACAAAATAGATAGACATCATCAACTATACAACTACACAAATCTTCTGGCGGTCCTTCTCCGTCTCCTCCATCAGTTCATTCGCGTCCTCGTCAGTCCACCTATGCGCAAAACCTCTAACACACCTCCTGAATATACATCTCTGCCAGAAGTGGGGCTGAACTCCAAACCGTGGGAATTGCCATGTGTGAAAAGTCAAAGGTCACCTCCGACGATGTCATCGTCGCTGGAATCTCCACCACGTCCATCAGCGTCTGGGTTACCATCATCAATTGAAGGAACCACGGGCAAGGGTCAACTTCTTAAAATAAAAGAGATAGGCACTAATATAACAACATATTCAACACAGATAAATCAGCAGGTCATTGGCATTACAAACCAATTCAACAAGAATGCACCGACTCCCTATTGACGCAACTATATGCCAGTGTTTATGAATTCCAGATTTCCCCACGCAGTGGTCAATCGCTTGGTATACCCTAACCCGTAATGTTCCACAAGACACTGAACTCCCACATGATATACCTCACCCCAAAATATTCAGGTCTAGGGCTAATGACGACACTGAACTCCCACGTGATATACCGCACCCCAGGATGTTCAAGTTGAAGTTACCCTATAGACAACAATGAACTACACCCCAGAACTCCAACCGTAGCCTTGGTCTTTTCCACTACCCTAGGATATTCAGGTTGAGTTCACAAACGACACAACAATGCTTCCACAATCCCAATGAGTATATCACCCCATATGACAATTCAATCGAGCATAATCAAATAATTATTCAACATTCACATCAAACAAATATTCAATCAGCAATATCACACAACAACACAATTCAATCCAACAGAATCGTATCACAATCAATCATTAGCATCAAAACACAGTTCATCTCTTTGAAACTCGATGGAGTTAGCAAGGAGGTAAGGCAAACAAGTGTGGGGGGTCGGGCTCAGAATACCAACCGCTTTAACCAAACCCACAAATAATCAAATATAAAGCTTAACAATAAAATCAAGGGGGTACGAGACCCTCACTTCGAACCCTGAGGTTCTCAGACTTCCTTGATATACAAAATAAAATTCAAAGTTCTAACCTTGTCTAGAAGTAGCCCTTACCAAAAGTCACCAAGTCACGTGTCAACGCACGTCCTGAATTCACGCCGCACGAATTCCGATTCTCAAGTCCTAACACCACGGAACAAACTTAGCATAATCCTATACACACACTAAATCTAACCTCCTAGGCTCTCAAACCTCAAAAACCACTTATACAACAAAACACTTGAAGAAAAATAACAACAGCTCAAAGAATACAATATTTTAAACTAAACTCATTTTGAAGAAAATACACTAAGTTGGAAAAACAAAACATAGTTTTCAAATTCTAAGCTTACTTTCTCCAAAACTTGAGACATGCATCAATACTAAATTTAATACTTTTTCTCAAGATGCTCAAGTCAAGGCTCCACTTGGTTTCTTGGGTCTCAAGGAACCCAATTTACCTTAAGTGCTTCATTGCCTCAAAAATCCAAAACAAGTCCAATTTCAAGCAAAGCTTTTCCATAATTTTCCAAAGCCTAACATACATCAATTCAACTATTATGAACTAAGAATACAAAACAATTTTCCTTCCCCAAAGCCTCTTGGGCTCGCGGCCATCACCCCGTTTTTCGCCAAAAATTTGCAAACTTCCAATTTAAATTAACAACTCATTTCCTATGCCAATTATTTCCCAAATCAACAACCAATTTCACAACCCAAGCCTAATTAAAACCATTCCCATTTCAAATCTCTTTCAAGAAGCAAGGTTTTCATGAAAATTCACTCAATCCAACTTCCAATCCCAAAACTATTAACTAAAATAGCAACAACATCAACTAATTAAATTGATTCACCTCAAGATCACACAATCCCTCATTTTCCCCTTAGGTTAGCGCCTAGGGTTCTAAGATTTGGGGATTTAGGTGTTCATTTCCATCATTGATCATAATCAAGCAAAATACAAAGCATAGAAACAAGAACAAAGCAAGAAAAGTCACTACCTCCACCACCTAGGGAGCTTGTGATTTTGGGGCTGTTTTAGGGAGAGAAATGTGGCTCTCAAACTTGCTTGAATGGTGAAACGGGTAGAGGAAGTTAGTTGCAAGAAGGTTGGAAGATTGGAAGTGAAACAACTCAAAAATCATGGAGGGAGATGACCATGGAAGCCATGAATGGTGCTTCAAGCTTTCTCTCACTAAAAGGATGAAGACGAAATGAAAATGAGGTAACAAAGGGGGGGAGGGTCACGGCTGCCCTTAAAATAAAGGGGAGGGATTATTTTCTTTTTCTTAAAAAAAATAAATACATGGTTAAAAATAGTTTAAGTAAAGTAATAAAAATGTTAATCACATAAAAAGTGACACCTCTCATAAAAGTAAGATGCTAATCCCATCAATTAGTCTAACTCATCTAATATCTCATCTCTCATTATTATCCTCTAATCCTAGAGTCTTAAAAGTACTAAAAAAAACACGGTGTCGAGTAACCGCGTTACCGATAAATTCGCGAAAATTAATTTACTGAGAAATTAATTCGCCGCGTGATAAAATATTATCATAAATAATAAAAATAATCTCAAACACTAAAAAATAATCACAACAAGTCACGATTCGATTTTCATCGAAATCGGGGTTCGTTTAAAATTTTATTTGCGGCAAAACTGCCCGATGATTCAAAACGCGATGAAACTTCGTTACAATTTTTTGACAATATTCGAACCATGAATTAATATAAAATATTAATTCTCAAATTTAATTTAATCTTGATTTAATTCAATCACTTGCATATCAAACAAGAACTGCTTATTATAGCATAAATACGGTAAAATATACTATAATAACGTTAAATACACATCGCGAAAATACGGATGTTACACTTGCATTGAAGTTTTAGGATGATTTGTTCTACCATTCTTGACATGGTATTTGAACTTCATTTGCTTTTAAATCTACTCAGTATTCATACATATTCCACTGCAAGCTCTTAGAATGTATTTGTTAGCCCACTGCTGAAGTTATTGGGCTTAGAATGGGAGAACTAAGAGCTTTTCAAGATGGTGCATGTTGTCACAGCCATTGGCTTGGATGAATGACTCATTAAACAGTGCAACAAAAAAGGCTATCATGCTACTTGTACAAGTTGAATGATTTACGAGGATTCTTTCATCTGTCGTGCATAAGGTGTGCCCTTTTTTTTAAATTTGAAATGGATCTAACAAATTTTAGCTTTATTATTTCCAATGTGTGCTCTATTACTATTAAGATTACTATTAAGATTTATAATAGTCTTATAATTTTTAAATTGTTTTCAGCTATACACATTCATGAAATTGCAATAAAATATAAATTTTATATATAGTTCAGTGACCAAAGTAATACAAGCACTACAAATAGATAATAGAGATCACTTTATCCCTTTTTTCATGTTTAGAAAAAATGTCAAAAAAGCACTACAAGCAAATGCAAGCTATACAAGAACAGGTATTAACATATAATAAGTAGTGACTTATATGCATAATGTTTTATACTCTAAGTAACATGCATAGTTTATACTGTGATTTTAACAAGCTTTGATATGTAGTTCTCTCTTCACCTTAAGTTTTTACTACCAACAGGTTAAACTTAAATACAAGTTTCCAAATGTATAGAGACATGAGTTCTGTTTTTTGAGGAACAAGAGAAAATATAGAAGGTGGGCTTCCAGGATTTATGCCTGAGGCATGGATTGGTATGTGCTTTTTGTATCAACAGATTCATTATCTGGATATCTTAAGTGTAGCTGACGCCTAAGATGATTTTACTTTACTTTTTGTTTCAAAAGATGTTTGGTATTATATAATGAAATATATTCTGGGTATCACCTCGTTCACTATTCTTGACCTTGACATTATAACAGAATGCAGTGGCAACAGTCTTATGTCCATTAAGTTTTCTGAACCTTGATTTCATTTGAAAATTCTCTTTGAATTTTTTATTATTTCAGTAATTTTTCTTGATTAACTAGCTAATGATGTGTGCAATGTTGCCATACAAGGTCAAAAGTTCAGCCACTATAAGGATGAGATTTTACTAGACTATCTTTTCACAGGTTGTTTCACTTGCAACCTCGTGCTTATCTAAAATACACTTATCATATAAGTGATTGTTTGAATTGCTAGCATATATATCAAAGCAGAGTAATATAAATTTAAGCTAAATCACATGATGAAGATATTATTGTTTACAGGTACACCAAGGTTGACTCGTGTTAAGAAACAGAGGCAATAAAGGGGAATGAGTTCGATAAATAGAATTGTCCGAAGGCCATAATTCCAATAATGAAATGAAAGGTACCCATTGGTCTCTGATTTTATAAATGTTTGGTTATATTCTAAATTTTAGAAGTTTAAGTTCAATTTTTCCTGGTTTTCTCCATATTTGGTCTCTGATTTGGTGTTTCTTTTGTAGTTTGACTTTAGTCACTACTAGAATGTTGCTCGTTAGCGTAGGCTAAAAGCCGACGCTAATTGAAAAACACCGACGCTAAATGAAGATTAGCGTTGGTGTCGAGGTCGACACTTTAACTGTCGAAGCTAACCGTTAGCGTCGGCTTTCTCTCATCCGACACTAATTAGCGTCGGCCAGGCCTACGCTAACTGGACGCTAAATTTAGTGATGTAAAGGACCGACGCTAACATTAGCGTTGGTTTTAGCGTTGGCCAAGCCTACGCTAAGTGGACGCTAAATTTAGTGATGTAAAGGACCGACGCTAACATTAGCGTCGGTTTGGCCTACACTACGTTGTGCAGAATTTGCTTCTACTATACCTGTTTTTGGGATCAACCAATTAACAACTAATAATCTTCAACCTGCTATTGAAAACCAACAATCCAATATCAAACTGTCAACTCGACCAACAACACAATATGAATCAAAACCACAATGAAACTCGGTCAATTACAAAATGTATTATAGTAAAATTATAGATTATAAACAAACTTAAGTACTGAAAATCATCCAAAATGTTGTACAACATAGGATAAAAAACCTAAAACAAACTGAGAAATACTACACAAAATAGGATGAAAAATACTGGCAATTGAAAATACTACCAAATACTGATTTTTCATCTGCAAACTACACAAAATAGGATGAAAAATACTACCATTGCCTGATTTTTCATCCAAAACACTACCAACTACGCAAAATAGGATGAAAAATACTACCATATACTGATTTTTCATCCAAAATACTACCAACTACACAAAATAGGATGAAAAATCTGAAACTAATCATAATCTCCCACTATAGCGACTGATCATCCAAATCATCATCGTAGTGAGGATGCGGACTCGGACGACTCGCAGAGCTGGACACACCGGCTGATTGCCGCTCCAGAGCCTGCATGCGCTCCTGAAATTGCGCCAAAATAGTCTGCATATCATTCTCCAGAGTCTTCACGCTCTTGAGCCTCTTTAGCAACCTCCATGGCTCTAGCTGCTGCCTCCTCAGCTCTAAGTCTCGCTGCCCTTTCTATCTCGATCGCAGTAGATGTTTGGAACTCATGAGTAAACGATGTTGCCCCACGTCGGAGGTTGGCGGACAAATCCGCTGTGCCGTAAACTCGTCCCCGAGAACGACCCCCGGCGGACTCTTGCCACAATTGGAGCCTTGTCGCCGCATCCACCTCCTGCACCCCATCGCCGCTGATCTCATCAATCTGCGTCTGTATCTGGCTCAAACTTCGATGATAATGTTCCTAATTAATAGGAAAAACACATTAAAATTAATGACAAAAAATTAATGACAAAAAATTAATGACCAAAAATGTATACAACCAATATCATACATAAGTTGTCCCAGCCCTGTGATCAACCCACTCATCAGTCTTCTTCCTCTTGTGAGTTTTTATGAAGAGCTCGTCAGGATGCAAATCTCGTCCAAGCTTCCTAGCCTGAAATAAAGTGAACAAGAATTTAAAGATATATATGACCTATTATGATGAACCAAACAATAAATGTGAAATTAATACTTACGATCTCAAGTGCCATGTCAAGATGAGCCTTGCGGCCTGAGGTGTGGACTGCTCCGCCTCTAGTCGAAGCCCGGTTGGTCTTGTTTTGGGCGGAGAGGTTTTTGAAGGTTGTACCTCTCCAGTGGGAAACAATACCGGCATAAGCTTCTTCACCCATCCAGCTGGGTCGGGTCCCCTTCTTCCTCACCTTCGTGAGCATATCCGCAAGATGCTTTGCGCCTCTCTGGTTAAACAAGTGACGAATTTGATTCTCGGGATAAGGCTGAAACGACACATTCTTCTGCAAAAAAAAAATGATAATATGTACTAATAATAATAATGATGATGATGATGATAAAAGTAATCTTTCATTATGTTGATATAAATTAGAAAACAAGTTACTACCAACACACAAGCTCAGTTTTTGCAAGACATATTGTCATTGTAGTGCTAATGTTTCTTGTTGTCCAGTGCTGACTTAATTTCAAAAAAAAAAAAAGGTATCACTCATATATGTCAAAATGAAAACAAGTTTCTTTTTTGTATTAATATCAGAATTTTACATATATTTTTTGGTATTCAATGATAACAATGGTATAATGCAAAATTTCATTCCCAATACATGTTTCCTATTGAGCTTAGAATATCCAGACAAGGGAAAATATGCAAATGTGAAATTGGGGATTTTGTTACCTTGATGTTTGCAATATAAGTTTAGATAGACCAAATATAGTTTTAATTGTTGTTGTGTAAGTGCTCACGCACCAAAGAGTTTGAAAGGGTACAATATCAGCCTATGTTGTTAGATCAATTCTCTAGTTAAACAAGTGACGAATTTGATTCTCGGGATAAGGCTGAAACGACACATTCTTCTGCAAAAAAAATGATAATATGTACTAATAATAATGATGATGATGATGATGATGATGATAATAAAAGTAATCTTTCATTATGTTGATATAAATTAGAAAACAAGTTACTACCAACACACAAAATATTATACTTGCCAGAAATAATTTCCACCAATGGTCTTTAACCTCCTGAGGTGTCTCACTCCAGCAATAGTAAGCACCTCGAAACTGTGTTTGTATTGGCTCTCTAAATGCATCAGCAAACCTCCTTGCAAGGAGCTACCCTACAAATATCAGAAGTACAATTAAAAAAATCAAATGAAATGTGTAAAGAAAAACCTGATATAACTAGATAACATAACATTAGGAAAAGCAAGATAAATAAAGTAAATTTCAGAAAGTAACAAAATGGAGAACTAATCCTTACATCTACATAATGGATGATACATATCCATTTTGCATCATAATCAATCCTTACATCTACATTAATTATAGGACATAGCAATGAGGTGTAGGAGAGGAAATTAATAGCAATATTCTCAACTTGTAACATGTTTCAATAGAAACTTGAACAACCATGTTCTTTGGATCTATACAAATACTAAGAACAAAATACAAATAACTTTGCTTGCGTCAAGAATCGCATTGCTTACCAACACCAAGTGGTGCACAATTGCCCTTCAAGAGATTCATAAAGCATAAAATAAAAAAAGCATATAAAACAATTATGGAGTAGTTAATCACTTGAAAATAAAAGAAGCTGATTACTAATTATAATTTACCCTCGACCATGAGGTCTTATGATGATCTTGCCATCAGAGTCTCTCTCTGGCACGTAAGGAGGAGGGTTCCCCTCCCCTTCCCCGTCCTCCTCGTGGTGGTGGTCCTCGTCCCCCTCCCCTTCCCCCTCCTCCTCGTGGTGGGCTCTATGGGCCTCCTCCTCTCCCTGACCCTCTTCCTCTGCCTGAGCCTGTGCCCCCATGTGTGGAAGGCCTCTACCTGGAGTTAGAACAAATGTGAAGGCCTCAGGGGTAGAGGTCTGTATGGGTGATGTTATCGGTTGGGAAGGTGGTGGAGACGATCGGTGTGACCTTGGGTTGCTAGTATGGGCTGGTGGTGGGGCCACATGGGTTGGTGGTGTGGGTGCCCGAGCTGGTCGTTTGGGTACCTGGGCTGGTGGTGTGGGTGCATGAGCCGGTGGTGTGGGTGCACTAATTAGGCGACGCAAGCGATCACGCTCTGCTGGAAGCTGGCCTGGTCGTAAAAGTCTCGATCGACCAATATTAGAAAGAGCCTTTCCCTTATTGCCACGACCTCTGATATTCATCTGCAGTCACAAAATTAAATATAATCAAGCATTTCATTAATCACAAAATTTAAAACAACTTAGAAGACTAAGTTATAAACAAATGCAGAATGGTGAGATATGCAATAAATCCTATATCATATTTATGTTGCTATATTGACAGAAAGAATTACATACCACATAAAGTCTGCAAACATCATCCGAATTGCCAATTTCATTAGATTTAAATCAAATGACCATAATTCACAACAGAATATAATAGCATATTGATGCATATTGGATTACTTTATATTTTTTGCCTGTTAAATTTGCCTTATTTTTTCTATTTTTAAAGTTGTGTACTGGAATTAGTATGGCATTACTATATTGCTTTTGGTTGCTTAAATCAGTACTAGTAAGACTAAGTTACAAACAGATGCAGTGCAGCAACAGAATATAATAGCAAAACAAATGCAGAACAAGTTATAAACACATTCTGAAGATTGCATAACAAACACCAAAATACATCTTCAAACACCAAAATACAATCTTAGGACACATACATAAAACACCCACATTAGAAAACCCCCAAAAACATCTTTATAAAATAATTTATTCGTCGACATTATCCTCATCGTCATCCTCATATGTGTCTTCCTCTTCCTCGTCATCTTCCTCTTCTGCTTCTGCTTCCTCTTCCTCTTCTGATTAACCATCTTCGCACACATCTACCTGTGTGTTGTCACCTAAACCATGTATCAATTCAACTTCCGCAATGGGTAGAACGGGTGACATCTGATCAGACTGATAAGGCATTTCATCCTCCATGTCATTAATCTCCACACGACCCCTTGGTTTTGTGGTAATTGCCGCACACCATCCATGCATGTCTCTACAAGTTTCTGGATAGGGGACATAATACACTTGTCTTGCCTTTTGCGCAAGGATGAATGGATCATAACGAGGATAACGTCTATTCATTTTAATATCCACAATTTTATATTGTGGATGAACCTTTGTGCCTCGATTCAGTGTTGGGTCAAACCATTCGCAATAAAATAATGTTATCTTTTCGCTCAGATCATGGTATTCTAGTTCAAATATATGTTGGATGATGCCGTAAAAATCATCTTCTCCTCCTTCTGTAAGACCCGTCACATGCACCCCGCAATTGATAGTTTTTTTACCATTGCTCCATGCCTCGGTGTGAAACTTGTACCCACTGACAAAATACATGGTCCATGATATCGCCTTTGATGCAGACCCCAAGATAGTGCCCTTATGTATTTGTTTGTCACACCATTCACCTCATCATGCACCTATATAGAAGATAATACACATAAGCTTATAGAGCGTGATTGTTAAAAATGCGTGATTTGTGGGAACTACACTTACATATGCCTTCAGCCATAGGGGAAATTCTGCATATATACGTCCCGACGCATGATCTTCATTGATGGAGTGATTTTCCAAGAATATGCTGATATCGATCACACAATCCATAAGTAAATCTATGTTATGACATGCATCAAGATCAAGAATGATGTGTTACTACAGATACTTACTCAAGATATGGTTTAATCTCATCGCAATTAATCAAGACATGTACATGAGCAGATTTCCATTCCTGATCCGTTAGCCAATATTCTTCAGGCTTCCCACTTTGTCGACCACAGTTGTGCAGGACAGACAACATTGGTTGAACGCCCTCATGTACGGAACGAGGACCATTTCCTAAACTTGTGTTTGGAAACAAGCTGAAAGATTTGAAATAGTGAGAACAAAAATAAATTGTCTCGCGGTGTATGTAGTCGGCGCATATGGAACCTTCAACCCTAGCCTTATTTGTCACTGCCCGCTTTGAGACACCCATTAATCTGCACATTCAATCATCCAACGTCTATGAAGTTATAATAAAACATGTAGTTAGTTAAGATAATCTCCTAGGTTGGTTACCTTTCAAATGGATACATCCACCGATATTGTCTTTGGACCACCTAGCATTACTTCATAGGGAAGATGAATTGGAAGATGCTCCATTGAGTCAAAGAATCCTGGTGGAAAAATCCTTTCTAGCTTGCATATGATAACGTGTATGTTCTCATTCAACTTAACTATGTCTTCCATCCTCAACGTATTGCAACAAAGATCCTTGAAGAATCGACTTAGCTCCGTTAATGGTTTCCAAACAAAATCTGGCAAAGAACGAAATGCAATTGGGAGTAAACACTCCATGAAAACATGGCAGTCATGGCTCTTCATCCCATGCATTGTACTCTTTCGAACATTGGCACACCTAGCTAGGTTTGAAGCATAGCCATCTGGCATTTTCAATTCCTAAATCCATTCACACACCAACTTCGCTTCTGATGATGTCAAAGTGTATCTTGCCTTTGGCTTTCCCATCTTTCCGTTAGGCAAGACTTGCATTGTAACACCTGAGGACGAGATCGACCTCGTATTAGGACGTCGTATCGAGACCTCGTACCAAGATCCCGTGCCAAGATCGCGTGCCGAGGTCATATGTCGAGCTGATGAGGTCGCGTACCGAGCTGAGGAGGTCGCATGTCGAACTGAGGAGGCCGCGTGCACGAACTCGTGTTAGAGCCTTGTGCGCTTGCACGAGCACCCTGGTCGACATCGTGTCGAGATGATAACACTCGTATTTTTACGAACGTTATTCAGCGTTATGATTATATTGTTTGTAATATTTATATTATCGGTTTGCAGTTCTCGACGCTGTGCTTCTTTTTAGATCTGTAACCTATAGCTTAGAGGGTAATCATGAGAGAGGAGAGATTAGATGGGTAGATTGATTGATGGGATTAGCATCTCATAACAGTAGTTACGATAATGCCCCTTCCCTCACCAGCTGTATATCACGATCAGCCCTCACAACCCTCACTTTCTCTTTTCTTCTTTCTTCTTCCTTCTTCTCTGAGTTCCTCTTCCTCTCCAAACCTCCATCGAGGAACCTTGGATTTTACTGAGTCTTTGCACAAACCTTCTTCATCAACTTTGTTCCTCATCATCTTCTCGACATATCTCACCTTCTCGACCATCATTTGAGGTATGAAAAATAGATTTTCTCTTCCTTCATGCTACTGTTTAGCGCCACTTCTTCCTTCCTTTTTAGCTAGTTTTTATGCTCCCAAATCATGTCATATTGATAGGTTTTCTTCTTCATGATATTACCGACCTTTCTAACCAATTATTTGAGCTTGTAAAACAAATTTCTTTCTCTGTTTTCTGCAACAGGCAGTGCCCAAAACCCTTCCTATTTGGTTTGTTTTGATTTCTTATTTTAGTTGTTGGACCCTGATGAAAATATTTTTCAGAGAACATAAACTTAGATTTTGATTAATTTGTGCTTAATGTGTTACTTGATTTTAAGCTTGTGTTAGTACCTTGGAAAAATGGCTTTGTCTGATGAGATGTATGAAAGAAGCTTTTAATAAAATTTTAGAGAAAAGGAGTTATTTTGTAATGTTTGAATTCTGGTTGTTTTTGTTTAAGCTTGTGAGTTTTAATGTTTACTTGGGTTGTGGTTAAGATTGGGATGAGAGCTAAGTGTTATTAGAACCCATAGATGGAACTAAGTTATGCTTGTATTAGGAAGTCTGATTCCCGAGATCGTGTGATTCCCGAATCAAGGTGTACGGGAGAGCGAACCCGAGGACGTGGGAGCAGTGGGATCCAGATCGAGAACTGTACGTGTCGAGGTCGACTGAGAAGCGTACGTGTCGAGATCGAGTAAGAGAAGTCGTTGTCGAACTCGTTTGAAGACAGCCGTGTTGAGGTCGTTGTCGAGCAGCGTAGCTTGGAGTTCGGTAAGGGCACTTCATATTCTACGTGTTTATGTTTTGTGCGTAAGGGCACTTCTAAACATTCTAGGATTTTTATTGTTATATTACTATGTATGGATTCCTTGATTTGTGTCAAGCATGTAATGTTGTGATATGATTGGGTTTTTGCATGTATTTAATATGTGATTGAATATGTGTTGTGAATTATGTATTGACTGTTGAATTGCGTTTCTTCATGTCGAGCTTGCTCTTTTTATTTGACATGCGGTTAAATATCTTGTGTATAACTCTTTGAATATTGTAAGCGGAGAGCTGTTCATCGAGTGAGCGAGCTAGGCGAGTCGTTATGACGTTTTTGAGCCGTGACCCGGATAACTAAGGGTGCTAGGTCCCCTTTTTGTTTACGGGGGATTGACTAGGCGTCGTATTATCAGTTTGGGGTTGGACCTGCTGATTAATGCATGGTATCGGTTTGGGGTTGGACCTGCCGCTTACCTATTGCGTCAGTTTGGGGATGGACCACCGACGATATTCCTAATAAGAGTCGAGTCTAGAGTGAGATGGTCGAGTCACGTTTGGTGATTGATAAACATTGTTGTGTTGCTTATTTCTTTATGCCGCGGCTTATCTTGAATTGTTGAGAAGTTGACCCTTTCCGTGGTACCTTCAATCCATGATGGTTACCCAGCGATGTCAAGGGTGCAGGGAACTTCGGCACAGATGATGGCGAGGAGGAGCTCGACGAGGATCGAGCGGCGACCTCTTGTCGTCGTGATTTGCTTTGCCTATGTTTTTGTGTATAGTGGTTGTGACCAGTTTGGGCTAGATGTTATTTTGAGTACTGGGTAGACTGGCGGTTTACTTTTGGAGCAGCCCCCTGCGTGGGTGTCTGCCGGAAGTACCCCCAGGGTATGATTGCTCTCTTGAAGTCGTCATACCTTAGGTGTATTTCTTTGTACATTTACTACTCTGTATTTTGTATACATTATTATTTCGAGTGGTATATATGTATGTTATGCATGTATGTTTTATTAGAATCTAAGCCTTGTGTCTTAGTTGCATCATGTTTCGAAAAGCTGTAATTACTCTGATGTGCACGAGCTGGTTTTATAAAAAAAAATAGACCGTACTTTTCTAAAGGGCACAAGAGTATCGTTTTAAAACACATCGCATACAGGGTAGTTTGAGCTCGGTGTGTTGAGCTCGGTAACTCGAGCTCGGTCTCCGAGGCTCGGTAGCGGTCCAAAACGGTCGTTACAATGTTGGTATCGAGCGATTCGACCGAGCCGAAATTGTGCATAGGAAATTTGGACTGGCCACTGTGTCGGGATATATATATATATATATATATATATGTGTGTGTGTGTTGGGTACCTAATTGTACTATGTTGATTGCTGTTTGATTAAGTGAAGCACTTATTGCTTGAAAAATTGTTTGAACTGTTTCTTGATTGAAGCAGTGTGTTTTAACACATCCTTGTTGTGAGATTCGACAGGTTTTGAACTTTGTGGAATCTAATGCCACCTCGTAGGGATACGGCAATTTGCAACCGAGAACGCCGACATGGAACGAGCAATTCAAGCTATGGCCGAGATGGCGGCAGCCATGGCTCAAAGAATCACCGGCCGAACTCAACAGTTAACGCAATGGCTCAACAGACGGCAATAAGAACTCAAGAAACATACAAAGAACAACAGCGAGCAGAGCGAAATGCTGAAGCTAGAGGATTGGCAGACTTTAGGAAGCATGATCCACCGAAGTTCTATGGTGAGCCAAATCCAGATAAAGCTGATCTTTGGATGCAAGAGATCGAGAAGATCTTCGAGGCACTCCATTGCCCGAATAACGTGAAGGTAGACTACGCTACCTACTTGCTGCTAGGAGACGCAGAGTATTGGTGGAAGGGAGTGAAGCAAACATTTATAGCAGAACGTCGCGAGATGACCTGGGAGCTTTTCCGTGAAAGGTTCTTGGACAAGTACTTCCCAGATACTGCACGAGCCGAGAAGGAGCAAGAGTTTCTTCAATTGCAGCAAGGCGGTATGACAGTGTCCGAGTATGCAGCCAAGTTTGAGTCGCTGGCGAGGTATTTCAGTCCATTTCGTGATCGAGCTGACCAAGGATGGTTAAGCGAGAGGTTCCAACGAGGTCTGAGATTTGACATTCAGAAGTCAGTGGTATCATTGAGGATTCGAAACCTCCAAGAGCTGATAGATCGCTGTGTCGAGGTAGAAGGAGTAAGAAGCCACAAGAAGAAAACTCACTGTAGGCGGACTGCGAGACCCCGTGAGTGCGGGCGTAGATTTGCACGTAAAGGAAAGCAACTTAAGAAGCCTTACAACCGACCTCGGGGAACAACAACAATAGAGGACATGTCGTCCGATGACCCAGGAGCAAGGAGTGGAGGTCGATGGTGTCGAGGTGACTTGTTTCCGTTGTGGAAAGACGGGACATTATGCGAATAATTGTACTCGTGGAGGAGGTGTGCTACAACCGTAAGCCAGGGCATTTTGCCAAGGATTGTCCCACACCTAAAGTCGAACCGCAATGCTTGGCGCAAAGGCCAAAGGAAGCGTCAGTGGCTAAAGCGCAGTCTTCTCGCATGAGTGGCGAGGAAGCGAGCAAGTCGATGATCTTATTCAAGGTGAATGTGAGATAGAGGGTAAATCCTTATCCGTCCCTTCTTTGATTCGTGCAACCCATTCCTTTATTTCTTCGATTGTGTGAACCATTTGAACTTGACTGTGATCGCTACTGCTCAAATTGGTAGTTACAACCCCACCGCTAAAACCTTAGTCACAAACACCGCATGTCTTAATTGTGTAGTGGTTATTGAGTAGAAAGTTTGTGGTCAATTTGGTTTGTTTGCCTCTTAAGGGCTTAGATGTCATCCTCGGGATGGATTGGTTGTCACACCACCATGTCCTCTTGGTGTGCGTAAAGCGTAATTTTCCTGCACCTTGGAGTCTCCAATTATCTTTCTTTGAACGTGTTGGGGTTTCTTTGAAAGAAGGAACTAGGGAATACATGTATCCGCTAGTTCGTAAGTTTTCCAAACAGTCGAAGTGAAGAATGTACCAGGGGTGTGCGACTTTGTGGACGTGTTTCCCGAAGACGTGCCAGGGATACCACCAAAGTCTAGAGGTCGAGTTCTCCATCGAGTTGATTCTAGGAACAGGACCGATTTCCAAAGCGCCATACAGGATGTCTCCTGCCGAGATGAAAGAACTGAAGTCCCAGATCGAACACTTGGAGTCAAAGCAATTCATACGACCGAGCGTGTCACCGTGGGGAGCTCCAGTGTTGTTGGTTAAGAAGAAGGATGGACGATCAAGGCTGTGCGTGGACTACCGCGAGCTCAACAAGGTTACTGTGAAGAACCGGTATCCGTTACCTCGTATTGACGACTTGATGGATCAACTTCGTGGAGCGGCGATCTTTTCCAAGATAGACTTGAAGTCGGGCTACCATCAAATTCGCGTGAAGGAGGAAGATGTCCCCAAGACAGCTTTCAGGACTAGGTATGGTCACTACGAGTACTTGGTGATGCCGTTTGGAGTGACAAATGCGCCAGCTGTGTTTATGGACTATATGAACAGGATTTTCCATTCGTTCTTGGATCAGTTTGTAGTAGTGTTCATCAACGACATCCTGATCTACTCGAGGAACCGAGAAGAGCACGAAGAACACTTACGTCGAGTACTGCAGATATTACGAGAGAAGCAACTCTATGCCAACCTGTCGAAGTGTGAATTTTGGCTCGAAGAGGTGAATTTTCTTGGTCATGTGATTTCCGAAGAAGGGATAGCTGTGGATCCAACTAAGATTGAGGCGGTGTTAGCGTGGGAACAGCCGAAGATGGTTACCGACATCAGGAGTTTTGTTGGCTTAGCAGGCTATTATCGAAGATTCATTGAAGGTTTCGAAGATTGTCGCGCCTCTTACACGACTACGAGGAAGGATCAACCTTTGCCTGGACCGAGGAGTGTGAATCCGGCCAAGATCAAGGAGCTTTTGACGACGGCGCTGTGTTGATTTTGCCTCAACCGTAAGAGCCTTACGAGGTGTATTGTGATGCGTCACACCAGGATTGGGATGCGTCTTTGATGCAACATCGGAAGGTGGTCGCGTATGCTTCAAGACAAATTTTAAGATTCACGAGAAGAACTACCCTACTCACGACTTGAGCCGGCAGAGTTTTTGCGTTGAAGATATGGAGACACTACCTTTATGGGAGCACTCTTCGCTTTCAACGATCACAAGAGCTTGAAGTACTGCTCGATCGTAAAGAGCTCAACATGCGTCGGCCGAAGATGGACGAAATTTCTCAAGGACTACGACTTTACGTTGGAATACCATCCCGGTAAGGCTAACGTAGTAGCAGATGCATTGAGCAGAAAGAGCGTTTTAACCTCAGCAATGATGATCAAGGAGTTGGAGATGCTCGAGAAGTTCCGAGACTTGAAGTTGAGTGTGGAAGTTTCACCGGGGAAGCTGAGATTTGGTATGCTTACCATTTCTAACAGATTGTTGGATGAGATCCGAGACCAGCAGGTTCATGACGAGCTCCTGCAAGAGAAGGTCCAGTTGATAGCGCAAGGGAAGGAGACAGAATTCCAAGTCGGAGCGGACAACATCTTACGATGTAATGGCCGAGTGTGTGTACCTAACGTAGCGGAGCTGAGAAAGTTAATACTTGACAAAGCGCATAAGAGCAATTTTAGTATTCATCCAGGAGTTACGAAGATGTATCAAGACTTGAAGAAGCATTTTTGGTGGTCCGGAATGAAAAAGCAAGTGGCTGAGTACGTAGCTTCGTGTTTAACATGTCAGAAAGCAAAGGTGGAGCACCAACGACCAGCGGGAATGCTACAATCGCTTGACGTACCAGTATGGAAATGGGACAGTATCTCCATGGATTTCGTTGTAGGTTTGCCGAAGACGCAGAAGAAGAATGATTCGATTTGGGTGATCGTCGACCGATTGACCAAATCTGCTCATTTCTTACCAGTGAGGTCGACATACAACGTGGAAAAGCTGACCGAGATCTACATCGCGGAGATAGTACGACTTCATGGTATACCCTCTTCAATCGTGTCGGACCGAGATCCGAAGTTCACGTCTCATTTTTGGAGGGAATTGCAAGAAGCGATGGGAACCAAGCTCAGGCTTAGCTCGGCATATCATCCCCAAACTGACGGTCAGACTGAGAGAACGATCCAATCGCTTGAAGATTTGTTGCGAGCGTGTACCTTAGATCACCGAGGAAGTTGGGACGACGTCTTACCATTGGTGGAGTTCACCTACAATAACAGTTTCCATGCGAGTATTGGAATGGCACCTTTTGAAGCACTGTATGGACGTAAATGTCAGACGCCCCTTTGTTGGTACCAGGATGGCGGCGTTACGTTGTAGGACCGGATATGATCCAAACAGACCATCGAGAAGATCCGTTTGATCAGAGATAGGATGCGAACGTCTCAAAGTCGACAGAAGAGTTATGCAGACCAAAGACGTCGACCACTCGAGTTCGAAGAAGGAGAATATGTATTTCTTAGAGTCACCCCCACTACTGGAGTTGGTCGAGCGATCAAGTCCAAGAAACTTACCCCTAAATTTATTGGACCTTATCAGATTCTTCATCGTATTGGTCTAGTGGCATATCAGATTGCCCTGCCACCCTTCTTGTCAAACATTCATGACGTCTTCCACGTCTCACAGTTGCGAAAGTATATTTCCGACCCCTCTCATGTCATCGAACCGGATGTGATTCAACTAAAGGACGACCTATCTTTCGAAGCATCACCAGCAAGGATTGTTGACCGGAAAGCCAAACAGTTGCGGAACAAAGAGATCCAACTTGTCAAAGTTGTGTGGGATCAGAAGACTGGAGATGCGACTTGGGAGCTGGAGGAGAAGATGAAGACTCAGTACCCTGAACTCTTTCATGGTAAGTATCTTATTTGCAATTTCGAGGACAAAATTTTTTTTAGAGGGAGAGATTGTAACACCTGAGGACAAGATCGACCTCGTATTAGGACGTCGTATCGAGACCTCGTACCAAGATCCCGTGCCAAGATCGCGTGCCGAGGTCATATGTCGAGCTGATGAGGTCGCTGCATCGAAATGAGGAGGTCGCATGTCGAATCGAGGAGGCCCCGTGCACAAACTCGTGTTAGACCCTTGTGCGCTTGCGCGAGCCCCCTGGTCGACATCGTGTCGAGATGATAACACTCGTATTTTTACGAACGTTATTCAGCGTTATGATTATATTGTTTGTAATATTTATATTATTGGTTTGCGATTCTCGACGATGTGCTTCTTTTAGATCGTAACCTATAGCTTAGAGGGTAATCATGAGAGAGGAGAGATTAGATGGGTAGATTGATTGATGGGATTAGCATCTCATAACAAAGAGTTACGATAATGCCCCTTCCTCACCAAATGTATATCACGATCACCCTCACAACCCTCACTTTCTTTTCTTCTTTCTTCTTCCTTCTTCTCCGAAGTTCCTCTTCCTCTCCAAACCTCCATCGAGGAACCTTGGATTTTACTGAGTCTTTGCACAAACCTTCTTCGTCAACTTTGTTCCTCATCATCTTCTCGACATATCTCACCTTCTCGACCATCAATTGAGGTATGAAAAACAGAGTTTCTCCTCCTTCATGCTCTTGTTTAGCCACTTCTTCCTTCCTTTTTAGCTAGTTTTTATGCTCCCAAATCATGTCATATTGATAGGTTTTCTTCTTCATGATATTACCGACCTTTCTAACCAATTATTTGAGCTTGTAAAACAAATTTCTTTCTCTGTTTTCTGCAACAGGCAGTGCCCAAAACCCTTCCTATTTGGTTTGTTTTGATTTCTTATTTTAGTTGTTGGACCCTGATGAAAATATTTTTCAGAGAACATAAACTTAGATTTTGATTAATTTGTGCTTAATGTGTTACTTGATTTTAAGCTTGTGTTAGTACCTTGGAAAAATGGCTTTGTCTGATGAGATGTATGAAAGAAGCTTTTAATAAAATTTTAGAGAAAAGGAGTTATTTTGTAATGTTTGAATTCTGGTTGTTTTTGTTTAAGCTCGTGAGTTTTAATGTTTACTTGGGTTGTGGTTAAGATTGGGATGAGAGCTAAGTGTTATTAGAACCCATAGATGGAACTAAGTTATGCTTGTATTAGGAAGTCTGATTCCCGAGATCGTGTGATTCCCGAATCAAGGTGTACGGGAGAGCGAACCCGAGGACGTGGGAGCAGTGGGATCCAGATCGAGAACTGTACGTGTCGAGGTCGACTGAGAAGCGTACGTGTCGAGATCGAGTAAGATAAGTCGTTGTCGAACTCGTTTGAAGACAGCCGTGTTGAGGTCGTTGTCGAGCAGCGTAGCTTGGAGTTCGGTAAGGGCACTTCATATTCTACGTGTTTATGTTTTGTGCGTAAGGGCACTTCTAAACATTCTAGGATTTTTATTGTTATATTACTATGTATGGATTCCTTGATTTGTGTCGAGCATGTAATGTTGTGATATGATTGGGTTTTTGCATGTATTTAATATGTGATTGAATATGTGTTGTGAATTATGTATTGACTGTTGAATTGCGTTTCTTCATGTCGAGCTTGCTCTTTTTATTTGACATGTGGTTAAATATCTTGTGTATAACTCTTTGAATATTGTAAGCGGAGAGCTGTTCATCGAGTGAGCGAGCTAGGCGAGTCGTTATGACGTTTTTGAGCCGTGACCCGGATAACTAAGGGTGCTAGGTCCCCTTTTTGTTTACGGGAGATTGACTAGGCGTCGTATTATCAGTTTGGGGTTGGACCTGCTGATTAATGCATGGTATCGGTTTGGGGTTGGACCTGCCGCTTACCTATTGCGTCAGTTTGGGGATGGACCAGCTGACGATATTCCGGAATAAGAGTCGAGTCTAGAGTGAGATGGTCGAGTCACGTTTGGTGATTGATAAACATTGTTGTGTTGCTTATTTCTTTATGCCGTGCTTATCTTGAATTGTTGAGAAGTTGACCCTTTCCCGTGGTACCTTCAATCCATGATGGTTACCCAGGCGATGTCGAGGGTGCAGGGAACTCGACAGCAGATGATGGCGAGGAGGAGCTCGACGAGGATCAGGGCGACGACCTCTACTTGTCGTGATTTGCTTTGCCTATGTTTTTGTGTATAGTGGTTGTGACCAGTTTGGGCTAGATGTTATTTTGAGTACTGGGTAGATCAAGGTTTACTTTTGGAGCAAATGCGTGGGTGTCTGCCGGAAGTACCCTGTGGTATGATTGCTTCCTAGAAGTCGTCATACCTTAGGTGTATTTCTTTGTACATTTACTACTCTGTATTTTGTATACATTATTATTTCGAGTGGTATATATGTATGTTATGCATGTATGTTTTATTAGAATATAAGCCTTGTGTCTTAGTTGCATCATGTTTCGAAAAGCTGTAATTACTCTGATGTGCACGAGCTGGTTTTATAAAAAAAAATAGACCGTACTTTTCTAAAGGGCACAAGAGTATCGTTTTAAAACACATCGCATACAGGGTAGTTTGAGCTCGGTGTGTTGAGCTCGGTAACTCGAGCTCGGTCTCCTGAGCTCGGTAGCGGTCCGGAAACGGGTCGTTACAAGCTCCAAGTCCTCACGTGCACAAAACATAGATAAGTCCTTTCTCGCCTTTTCATTATCCTTTGTCTTGTCTTTATCATTCATGACAGTGTTAAATACATTATCGAAGAAATTCTTCTCTATGTGCATCACATCAAGGTTATGCCTTAACAATTTGTCCTTCCAGTAAGGAAGATCCCAAAATATACTTCGTTTAGTCCAATTATGACAAACTCCATACCCCGGCAATTTTTCAACCCAACTAATTTCAGTCACTTTTGGAAGACTACTAACCACCTCCCATATATCATGCCCTGTGTAAATGTAAGGCGACTGTCTTTCTCACTCGCTTTCTTATAAAGGCCCTTTACTTCTTCTGAAAGTGTGATCCGCTGGCAAGAACCGACGATGACAATCAAACCATGAATTCTTCCCACCATATTTCAAAGTGAAAGCTTTTGTGTCTTCCATACAATGAGGGCATGCCAATTTACCTTGTGTCCCCCATCCAGACAACATACCATAGGCCGGAAAATCATTAATTGTCCACATCAAACACGCCCTCATGATGAAGTTTTGTTTTTTGGATATATCATACGTCAAAAAGCCATTGGACCACAACAGTTGCAGATCATCAATCAACGGCTGCAAGTAGACATCTATCTTTGCTTTGGGGTTAGAAGATCCGGGTACGAGACAAGTCAAAAACATGTACGGTTTGGTCATGCACATCTCAGGGGGAAGATTGTAGGGGGTAACTATTATCGGCCAACATGAATATGGAGTAGCCGATGATTGGACGTAAGTGTAAACCCATCGGCACATAGACCCAACCTAACATTTCGGGCTCAGCGAAAGTCCGGATATACCTCATCAAGTATTTCCATGCTTTACCATCGGATGGATGACGAAGAACATTCAAACTCTTTTTATTCTCATGATGCCATCTCATTTCTGGTGATTCGATTGATGCATACGCCTTTGTAATCTAGGAATGATTGGGAAATAGAACATTCTCTTCCTTCGGGACATCTTTGAACCTTCCAATCCCAATCCTACGAGGAATGTACCTAGCGGATCCACAAAATTTGCACTCGAGATAAGTTGCTATCATCTTTGTAATATAACATACAGCCCTCCACACAACAATCAATCTTTCTAGCCTCCAACCCTAACTTAGACACCAATTGTGTTGCTTGGTAATTGTTCTTGGGCAAGCGACCCTTAATCGACATACATCATTAAGCATTCGTGCAACAAAATCTATACCTTTTTGTGGAACATGATAGTTAGACCTAACCGCCAAAAGCTCAACGATATCGATAATCTAGAAACAAATCCTCGTAGATGGGCTGGTTGGCAGAGATCAACTTGTCATAAAACTGTTGTGCATCTTTGTTGGGCAACTCCTCCTCCGTCAATGTCTCGTTTCCAATGTTATCATTCACATGAGGGACATCTACAAAAGGCCTAAAAGCATCATACACCATCTGATTCGTTGCATCAAATTGATCGTCATAATTCATAGACCCACTACTGTTCGAATAAGCCCTTGTATCAATATTTGACTCCACTTCTCCGTGTTCAGTCCAGATCCAGTAGTTTGGTTGAAATCCAAACTTGTACAAGTGCAATCTAACCCTGATTGGAGTCGTTATATTCATGCACTTGCACATTTCACACGGACACCTTATCCCTCCCTCGGATATATAGTCAGGTCGTTTCATAGCCCTCTTCACAAAATTTCGAACACCCCTAATAAACTCATCTTTCAAGCCAAACTTATTGGCATTTACCCTGTTATACATCCAACTACGTTCCATTTTCTATAAGAAAAACACGTAACATTATCAGCCACTAAATAAGTTATATAAACACAAATACAAAAACATGGCCGCAACCTTAGTGTATTATAGAATTATCCAAAGCTTAGCCGTAGATGCTACACTTTTCTGAGATAAATATTATGCTATCCTTATTTTGCCACTGACTGATTCAACATACATTTAAATTACAAAAACAACATTCATTCTATTTGATGTAATTTTGTTGAATCAAGAGATATTTTAACAAGTAAACCAATTCTGTCAATTTAGTTTTGATTAAGCAAGAGCACAGTAGCTTTGGCCAAGCAAGTAGTCACAAACAACATAAGCACCTATGTATTTGTTGCTTTTTCCCCACAATTTTCAGATCACATATAGGTGATAGAAAATTTGTACCCAAGTCATACATAATCACAGAAATTCAACATTTTCTACATATCGCCATTAGTGTGCAAACAAATTCATCTATATTTTATAATGATATTATTTTGACAATTAAATTCTTTAACACTTAAATTCTTTTGAGTCCACAATAGTGTTTTCACTCTACTAAAGTAGCTCAGATTTCTTTAAATCCACATAAGTTTTTTCACTTTACTAACATCATGTTTGGCAGAAACGCAGTAGTATTGGACAGTGGACACTACATTAATTAAATGAATCAGTTGCACACAGCTCCTAAGGAGAAAAAACGCAGAGAAACATTTTCTGCTATGACTCAAATTTCTGAAACTCTAAATTATTGTCTCTCTTAAACATAAAAAATAAAAAAATAAAAAAAGAATTAGTATGTATCCTTTCAAGACAAAAGCAAAAGAAGAGCAAAAGCAAAGAGAAGAAAAGAAAGAATAACAAGTCAAAAATAAAATTAAAGAAACAAAGATGAACCAACAAAGTATCCTTATGAGGTCTTACAGGCATAGATCAACAAGGAGAATTCAATTGATCTATCTTTATCTTTCTGTGCAGTTTTCTCCTCTAACCACAATCTGCTATCCAATCCACTCCTAAAGTTGTTTGACTTAGATAATAATTCTATTCACAAATAAATATACTATTGAATTTACAGTTACTTTATCGTTGCGAAAAATGAAACACACACAAAATATACGTCATTTAAAGATGTACCTCAGAGAGTGGTTGAACAGTTGCCAAAGGATTTACTTAAACCAAAAATGCAACTTGCAACAAAATCGATCAAAGCCCTCTTCAAGACGATCACTTGTCTTCTTACAATTCTTTGCAAAGTAGCTTGCTTTTTTCCAATGTATAACAGAGTAACAAGATCAAACAACCAATCATAATCTCCCACTAGGTATGATTTAACTTAGCATCAATCACAAATCATAGTAACAAAGAAGAAACCCACAAGATAACACACACACACGCATGGCCAAAGAATGATGGGATACAACCCAAACTCGGTGAAATTTACAAGAACCCGTAAAAATGGGGTTTCACTTGAATCGAGAATAAAGCATGTAAGTTTGGAAGCTCCAAAGCGTAGTTTGTTTATGTGTTCCAATTAATTTCTTGTTTTTATTCATACTTTTTATGGTGAGTGTCTCAAGATGCTTTTAATTCTTTTGATTTGATTATCCTTGTTAATTCTTTTGAATAGATTTTGTCATACATGAATGTAAACGAACTTAAAAAATGTAAAGTATACTGGAGAAAAATACAGACATGAAGTTATTTAGCCTTTGGCATTTGTCCATGTGCGTTGGGTGAAGATGCAACTTGTAACTGGAAAAGAAATCCAAATCCAAACAATGAGGGAAATAAGGAACAAAAGCTAAAATTGTTAAGACCCATTGAAGAACATGAGATCCTTGTCACTTCAAACCAATTTTCTCTCCGCTTGGTAAATGCAAAATTCAAACAAATAAAAGGAAAGCATGATTCATGAGAAATAAAACGGGTATATACCGGCGATGATTCTAGTAGAAGTTGTCAAGCTGATAGTAAACATAGATAGGAGACTTCATATGCTTCTCCACCTATTCATAAGAGCAATTTTTAAAACAAACGATCATCAAAATTTGAAATCCATAATTCATCAATTACAGGAACAGAGTTAATGCAAAGATAATGGTCAAACAAGTAAAAAGAAAAGTTGGTGTCAAGGAACCATACACGCAGCTCCCTTTTGCAAGTTTTATCTGCATCACTCTGAATGTATGCTACTTTGTCCGTTCAATTTGATGGTATGCAATCTGCCTCGTACCTATCAACAATTTCAACAACCTGATAGATAGATAGATATACCAAAAATAAAAGTCAGCACTCAAATCCAAACCAAGATGCATTGCCTGCACTTAGGAGACTACTTGATCAGTTTATCCCAGTTCAAATCCAAACCAAGATGCATTGCCTGCACTTAAGCATCCCTTCCCCTCCCTATACCAGGTTTTAGACCTCTTTCATAACCCAAAAAGGAAAAGGAACAAAATTTGACCTTCTAATAACCAGAAGATATCAGGGCAAGACAAAAAGAATAATACCACTTTAAGTTTTTATCATTTACCCATGTAGTCCCCAAAATTCAGGTACTTATCCATAAAAGGAAGTGGGAACAAATCAAATATATATTTAATTAATTTATCAGCAAATCAAATATATATTTAATTAATTTATCAGTTTATGATATAGGTTCGGGTGTATCCAGAACCATTTGAGAGATGTAGGTATGGATGATAGAGAAAATCTAAAGAGCCATAGAACAAACCTAGAGATGTATTGCACTCAACCGATAGGAATGAATACAACGGTGACAATCAAGAATGCTGAAATAACATGCAGGGAAAGTAATATACCATGTAAATAGTATTTCTAAATGCTTGTTGTTTAATCTCAATTCACAAACAACAATATATACAAAAAAGCATATTTACGGCTTTTGGTGTAAGAATAGGCTTGTTTAACAATCTCCTGGTCAGAATAAATCAAAATGTTCTCTTTTTTTAATTTTTTTCTCCTCCTTATTCAGACTTTCATGGATTATGGGACAAAGTAAAATAAAAAGAAACAGAGGGGACAAACGTACTAGCGCCTGAAGTTTCGAGCGAATGAAGGAGCAAATGACCGATTCGAGCGATTTAACGCATTTTAGCGCCTGAGGCCGGACGAAAGAGCGGTGCGGTGGTGCTGATGTTGCAGTGGCAGTGGTGATGTTGCAGAGGCCGCGGCGGTGCTGTCGCAGAGAAGAAGAAACCGCTGCTAGGTTTTTTTCAATTTGGGAGAAGATCAAAGTCGAGTCTCAGGCCTCTTTTTTACAAGTTTTTTTAATTAAAAAAAATAAATAAAACAAACACGAGTTGGAGGGGGAACAGCACGTACGCGTAAAAAAAAGGGAGGGGAGAATGGTTAAAAAAACGGTGAAAAGTTTTAGCTTCGGCCAACTGACGGTAAAAAAAAATTACTCCAAATAGCGTCGGCTAGGCCGACGCTATCCCGACGCAACCTATTATAAAATAACTAGAAATAGAATTGGCTTTTAGCGTCGAAAAAGCCGACGCTATTCCGATGCTATTAGCGTCGGGGTCGTGGCCTACACTAAGACTTGGAAGCTAATATCCAACATTCTAGTAGTGAGTACTTGCTTCTCCAATTGTTGTGCTTCACCTTATGGCCTTCTTGTTTGGTGAAGCATCATTGAAGACAAAATAGGAGAAGAAAGACATGTGCTTTACACTAATATACAATCAAATTTTAGGCTAGAATTGCTTTCAAGATGTCTTTGCAGACCAATAAAGTGAAATATTGAAATTTTAGTGTTTCTATGACTGCCATTGTGGCAGAATTTTAATTTTTATACCGGTAATTTTTCAGTTTCCAACATACCCTTTGTATATAACTAGTATGCCTTGAGAGTTTCTAAGGCTTATGTTAAAATCAGTATGTTTTAAGAAATTCTATTTGTTTTGTCATATTTTTAATGGTAATATTTTGTAAATGTTGCAAAAAACTACTGGTAACATTTTGTAAATGTCTCAAAAAAGGTAAAAATTTTGCCAAAAAAATATATTAGTAACAATTTTTAAATGTTACAAAAAAGATAGGAAATTTTGTCAAAAATATATTAGTAACATTTTTTAAATGTTACAAAAAGAGTAAAAATATTACAAAAACTGCGAATTAGTAACACTTTTACAATGTTGCTATAAACATGTTAAAATGTCGCGAAAACCCTTTAACGACATAGCCTTTATACAACATTTGCTAAAATGTTACTAAAGAAAATTAGTAACATTTTCATATAATTTGGTAATATTTTTCAAATGTCGCTAAAGGTTAATTATGTTGTAGTGAAATGACGTAACTTTTACTTTGTCAAAAAAAAAAACTGTAACATCCTGCCTTCCGAAATCCTAATCACTTCCCTTGATCGTGTGATTATGTGTTAAATATTTTGTATGTGTGATTAGGATTCTAAATTAGGGTTTGTGATAGGCTTAGGGTTAGCGAGGAACAAAAAGTAAGATTTTAGGGTTAGTTTTGCTCGCAATGCAAGCGAATGTTTTCGGTACGCTAACTTTTCTCTTTTACACGATGCAGACTACATAGCTGGTGATGCGTAACTAATGACTCAGTTGTGTGTGTTGTCGTCTTTTCTTAAGAAATGAAAAGGGAAATGGTGAACATAATTGCAGTATACATGAGAGAAGAAATGAGAGAAGAAAAGTGATAACAATTTGAATTCACTATTAGTTGAATTAAATTACAAATGATTAACACTGTTACATTTATACTGAATTGAAAGGTGAATGCATGAAGCTTATTCTATAATCTATTTCACTTAACCATAACTACTAGGCGCGCAAGCAGTTAGAAAAGGAGGGAAGGAAATGTTGAGTCATCAATCCGTGTGAACTTCTTCTTTTTCTTTTGTGTCCATTGGATGATTATCAACTTGAATGGTTGGATCTTTGCTGTTATTTCACAGCCCCCCGCAAGCTGGAGCATGGTATAAATTGAGCATTCCCAGCTTGAAAATGAAAGGAGCAAAAATGGTTAGAGCAAGAGCCTTAATGAAAAAGTCTGCAAGCTGTTCTTTGGAAGAAATAGGAAGTAATCACAATGTCCCTTGTTAAACCTGTTGGAATCAAGTGGATTCAGAAATAATGACCCTTAATTGTTTTGATGATAACAAAAAGTTAATAGAACAATTTATCCTCTGATATGTTTATTAGTGTGTAGAAGTCACTATTCATCAGAAGAAATTATCTCAGAAGACAAAGTGAAGGTGTGCATTTCACTCCCAGTTTCATGAATCTGAGTCTGGCATTGATCCTCTAAAAACTGCTGACGTCATCATCTGATAGTCTCACTCTGTCTTGGTCAATGCTTTGATTTCAGTCAACGCTCTGATAGACCATGCTCTGGTGAGACCATGCTTCGTCTTTGTCAATGCTCTGTTTTTTGGTCAACGCTCAACAAACTATTGAATAGACTTCTCAGTGGAAGCCTTCGTCTGTTTCTATAAGACTCTGGTATATGAAAGGTCAACAAATTCTGTACTGAAAAACTTGCCTCTGTTTCAAGCTCACTCTGGTGAACAGGGTATCTCAGTAACAAACATCGTCTGTTTGACAGATGCTCTGATTGGAAATCAGACTGAGTGTTCATTAAAGGCTACTTCATGTATTAAAGAGACCTCATTGATGAGTATTTTAATGTACGAGGAATCAAAGGCCAAACGGAATGTCAACGTTTATAATCATTAGAAAACTTGCTCAAGAAGTGTCTTATTTTTCAAAAAGATCATAAGGGACAAGATCCTGCAAAAGTCTACTGTGTCAGTATGCAAGAGCAGAGTGGAAAGCGACGTGACTTGCTTAAAGCCACACAAAGGGGATCTGAAGTTTGGTCCTTTGGTGAAAAGAGCTGTTAGGTCACAACAGCACTATTCACAACCCTAGCTATATATACCTTACTTCTCTCACTGAAGTAGGTTAACAAAAAACTGAAACGCTGTGAATCAAAGTGAGCAACCAAGAAATTATTCCAAGTATCTAAGATCACATTGAATAAGCACTTAAACGTTTTACTCTTTCAGTTTGAAAGTTATTCTTTGTGCTTGAGTTTTTCATTGTATATCCTCTCTCTTGAGAGTTATTTGATATTGTTTCAAACTACTTTTGAACACTGTATTTAGCCCAGTAGCGACTGTATTCTTTAGAGACTTGACTGTACTAAGTCGTTCTAAGAAGTGATAAGTATAACTAGTTTGGCAGTAGTATACTCTCTGTTGGAACCTAAACGATTGAGAAGTTTAGACCCTCATTAATTTTGATGATAACAAAATATTCACAAGAGAACAATTTATGTTCTAACAATTCTTGAAGTGTGCAGATACTAATATTACATATATTTCTAAGCCACTTAAACAAGAAGGAAGAAGCTCTCAAGAGAAGGATACACTCCATGTGTCAGCATCCGGCTCATCCTAGTATATTGTCCTTGTGAGCGTCTGGAATTAACTTCTTGTGATACTAGTCTTATCCATTTGCTATGAGCGTTCGATCTTCCGTTCTGAGCAAGCGTCCGAACTTCATTATAAATCACGTGTTGGTCACGTAGTTGCTCTTCCCTCTCAGAAGTTTCTGGAACGGATTTCGAATTTGATCTTGTGCGCTAAAATTGTTGTACGAGGTATCAAAGGTGACACCTTTAGCTAAAAGACAAAAATCGTACAAGCAATTGTGAAAAGCAAGGTAGTACGAAAACGGTAATGTGTACTACTGAGATATTTTCTGGAAAGGAAGAAAGATACAGCTTTTTGAAATCACCTCACTCAATGGAAATGAGCCATTTTTACCGTAACGGTAATATCCTTTATAACTCCTATAAATACCCCAAGGTATCCATTGAAGAAACTGCCGAAGCTCTACAAGAGAATATTGCTTCATTTACTGAGAACAAGCACTGTTGCGATACACTACAAAGAGTCAATACTCTGAAAGTACTGCTTCTGTGAGCAATCAAGTTTCGAGCCAAGTCTCTGGACTACAAGAACTGAACTTAGCATCCGACACTTTCTTTTAGAAAGCATTTCTATATTGAGCTTAATTTTTATCCTCTCTGTGAGAGTTATTTATACTTATATTCAACTTACTTGTAAAATTTGTTTTGGCCTAGTTAAGGCTGTTCCCTCAAAGGCTCGAATGTATTGAGTCGTTTTGAGAAGTTGAGAGTATTGTCAAGGTTGTGACAGTAGAATACTCTTAAGGTTTTGTAATCAGTTGATTATAGTGGAAAATCCTTCAGGAACGAAGGGACTAGACGTAGCTACCAGTTTGGTAGTGAACTAGTATAAATCTCTGTGTCTCTTGCTTTACTTCTTTCTATTTATCTTTATCTTGCTCTGTTAAAAACAAGTTTTCACAAACTGCTTTTCCAAATGCCTGGTTTATTTCAAATATCAGTTTAACAAACTGTTTTGAAAAACCTGTGTTCTAAGTGTTTTTAACTTAAAGTTAAGGAAAAGTTTTCAACCCAATTCAACTCCCCCTTCTTGTGTTCACGTTCAGTTGGTACCAGAGCTCGGCCTCTTGGTTGAGCACTTAACAGTGTTAAGAGTAAAGATCCTACTGTGAACATGCCTGCTGAAGGTGGTCATATGAACCGTCCTCCTCTATTCAATGGAGAAAAATTTGATTACTGGAAAGATAAGATGAAAGCATTCCTTGAGGCACAAAATCTTGATTTGTGGGATATAGTTGAAAGTGGATACATTTCTCCCGCTAATGCCCTTGGTATTGCAATACCTAGGGAAAACTGGACTGATGATCAGAAAAAGAGATATCAAACCAATCAGAAGGCTAGATTTATTCTCATCTGTGCTATGACAGAAAGAGAATATGATAAATGTGGTAAGTTTGATACTGCCAAAGAAATCTGGGATTCTCTTGTTTTGTCTTATGAGGATTCTGCCCAAGTAAGAGAAACAAAGGCTAGCATGATGGTTCGCCAGTATGAGCTATTCAAAATGGAAGATGGAGAAAACATTGAAACTATGTTTGGAAGGTTCCAAACACTTGTTCATGGATTGCAGGCCCTTGGAAAAAGTTATACTACACCTGACCATGTGAGAAAGATCTTGAGAAGTTTGACTAAGCAGTGGAGACCCAAAGTCACTGCTTTTCAAGAAGCAAAAGATCTAAATATCCTTCGGCTTGAAGATCTTATGAGTTCTTTGAAAGCTCATGAACTTGAGCTAAATGAAGAAGAACCTACCAAGAAGAGTAAATCTATTGCTTTAAGAGTTAATCAACATAAATCTAGTACTTCTAAAGCTTTTCAGGCTGAAGAAGAAGAATCAGATGATGAAGCTTCAGAAGGAGATTATGATGGATCAGATGATGAGCTAGCTTTCATATCTATGAAGATCCAGAGAATATGGAAGAAGAGAAACTTCAGAAGGAGGTTTCAGAAGAAAGATACAAAGGACAAGAAGGAAAGCAAAGACAAGGACAAAGCTCAAGTCATTTGCTATGAATGTAAGAAGCCTGGACATTTCAAGTCTGAATGTCCTAATCTTAAGGAAAAGCCCACAAGAAGCTCCTTCAAGAAAAAGAAGAAAGGTCTCATGGCAACATGGGAAGATCTTGACTTATCCTCCTCTGAGGAAGATAAAGAAGAAGAAGCTCACATTGCCCTCATGGCAGACACTGATCTTGATTCAGAAGAAGAAGTTGAAGAGGTAATAATATATGACTCTTATTTTGAACTTCAACTTGCATTTGATGATCTGTTAAAGGATTCTGCCACTCTCTCTATTAAGTATAAGAATTTGAAAAAGAAATTTTCAAAACTATGACAAGATTTTCATTCTTTACACAATGAAAACTCTGTGCTCAATGAAGAGAACTGTCGAAACTGAAAATCAGCGTCGGTGGATAACCAGCGTCTGGAAGCCAACAAGCAACCGTGGTCGAGCTCTCAAGTCAAAAGCTCTGTAGTTACAGGCAATCCTAACTGCAAATCAAATGACTATGAACATGCTTTTCAAAAGTTTCTTGCAGAGAGTGTAACTCGAAGCAAGCAAGCTTCTATGATTTGGGGTGTCAATAAAATGACAACTCATGGTCTTGGTTATATATCAGATGAACCTCCTTTAGAAAATGATTCAGCATCTGATAAATCCAATAATCATAGTAAATGCTTGCATTGTACTTACTGCAATAAATCTGGTCATTTGAAAAGTGAGTGTACTGTGTTTACAACTAAGAAGGACAAGTATCCTTCAAGAACTAACAAGAAAGGACCCAAAAAGATATGGGTACCTAAAGATAAAATAGTCTATGTTGCAGACTTGCTTAGCAACAAAGTCAACACATCTATCTTGGTACTTAGACAGTGGATGCTCGCGTCACATGACGGGAGAAAAGCATATGTTCCAAGAACTAAGACCTAGAGAAGCAGGATTCGTTGGTTTCGGAGGAAACCAGAAAGGTAAAATAGTTGGAATTGGTCACATAGGTAAAGGCTCTCTTCCTTCTATTGATAATATTTTATATGTTGAAGGACTGAAACATAATCTATTGAGCATAAGTCAATTATGTGACAATGGTTATAATGTTGTCTTTACAGAAAATGGATGTTCAGTAAAAAGCAAAAATGATGGATCTATATTCTTTACAGCAAAGAGGAAACAAAACATTTATAAAGTTGATCTTTCTGAACTTGCAAAACAAGATGTCAAGTGTCTTATGTCTGTTGAAGATGAGCAATGGATTTGGCACAAAAGATTGGGTCATGCCAATTTGAGGTTAATCTCAAAATTAAACAAGCACAATCTTGTTAGAGGCTTACCAAATCTTAAGTTCCAATCTGATGCCCTGTGTGAGGCTTGTCAAAGAGGAAAACAAGTTAAAACTTCCTTTCATTTAAAAAATGTTGTTTCGACCTCTAGACCACTTGAACTTCTACATCTTGATCTTTTTGGTCCCACAAGGACAGCCTCTTTAACTGGAAAGAAATATGGATTAGTCATTGTTGATGATTTTACTAGATGGACATGGGTTAAATTCCTTGCCCACAAGGATGAGTCTTTTAAGGTATTTATCAGATTCGCAAATCAGTTCAAAATGAAAAAGGCATCTGTATTTCTTCTATTAGAAGTGATCATGGGGGAGAATTTGAAAATGAAAACTTTCAAAAATTTTGTGAAGAAAATGGCATCTCCCACAATTTTTCCTCTCCTAGAACATCCTCAACAAAATGGTGTTGTAGAAAGGAAAAATAGGTCCCTCCAGGAAATGGCCAGGACCATGATCAATGAAGCTGACATTGAGAAACATATTTGGGCAGAAGCAGTAAACACAGCTTGTTATATTCAAAATAGAATTCTTATAAGACCTATCTTGAATAAGACTTCTTATGAATTGTGGAAAGGTAGAAAACCAAACATTTCTTACTTTCATCCTTTTGGTTGTAGTTGTTATATTTTGAATACTAAAGATCAGTTTGGTAAGTTTGATTCCAAGGCTGACAAAGGAATCTTTTTGGATACTCTGAAAGATCTAAAGCTTTTAGAATATACAACAAAGAAACTTTGACAGTTGAAGAGTCCATTCATGTCAAGTTTGATGATAAGAAGCCTGACACTGCTATGTCAGAGCTAGATGAGTTATTTTCAGATTTAAACCTCGGTGACAAGTCAGACGGTGAACGTGCATCTTCATCATCCGGTAAGAATCCTACTCAAGCAGAAGCTGAAGCAAGAAAAAGCTGGAAGTACAAAACCAATCATCCAAAAGATCAAATCATAGGAGAACCTGGTGATAAAGTACGAACCAGATCCTCTTTCAAGGAGCATGTTGATTTTGCACTTCTCTCTGAAATGGAACCTAAGACGATTGATCAAGCATTGGAAGATGAAGGGTGGATTCTAGCAATGCAAGATGAGCTAAATCAGTTCCAAAGAAATGATGTATGGAAGCTAGTCACTCTACCAGAAGATAAGCAAGCTATTGGTACTAAATGGGTATTTAGAAATAAGCTTTATGAAGATGGTAAAATTGTGAGAAATAAAGCAAGGTTAGTTGCTCAAGGTTATTCACAAGAAGAAGGTATTGATTTCACTGAAACTTTTGCACCTGTTGCAAGACTAGAAGCTATTCGCATTTTACTTTCATTTGCAGCACATCATGAGATAACACTATATCAAATGGATGTGAAAAGTGCTTTTCTAAATGGTTTTATAACTGAGGAAGTTTATGTTAAACAACCTCCTGGTTTTGATGATATTGAAATTCCAGAACATGTTTTTAAACTTAAAAACGCTCTATATGGTCTTAAGCAAGCTCCCAGAGCATGGTATGATAGACTAAGTTCCTTTTTAATGGAAAATGGATTTACAAGAGGTTTAGTTGACACTACTCTTTTCAGAAAATCCACTAACAAGCATTTTATACTTGTTCAAATCTATGTTGATGATATCATTTTTGGAGCCACTAATGAAAGCCTTTGCAAAGAATTTTCTAAGCTTATGCAGGCTGAATTTGAGATGAGCATGATGGGAGAATTAAAGTTTTTCCTTGGAATACAAATCAAGCAATGCAGTGATGGTATCTATATACATCAAAGCAAATATATCAAAGAATTATTGAAGAAATTCAAGATGCTGGATTGCAAGCCTATGTGTACACCTATGCATCCTACTTGCACTCTTAGTAAAGATGAAATTGGTAAGAAGGTAGATCAGAAAATGTACAGAGGTATGATTGGATCTCTACTTTATCTTACGGCTTCAAGACCTGACATTATGTTCAACGTCTGCCTGCGTGCTAGATTTCAATTAGATCCTAGAGAATCACACCTGAGTGCTGTTAAAAGAATATTCAGATATTTGCAAGGAACTACTAATCTTGGTTTGCTTTATAAGAAATCAAAAGATTACAAATTAGTAGGTTTCTGTGATGCTGACTTTGCTGGAGACCGAATTGAAAGAAAAAGCACAAGTGGAGGCTGCCAGTTCCTTGGAGCTAATCTTGTGTCTTGGTCAAGCAAAAGACAAAGCACTATTGCACTCTCAATGCCAGGTTTAATACATCTCACAAAGAAGTTGCGCTCCAACTTCTGTGGATGAAGTATCAACTTGAAGACTACTTGATAAAAGAGAGTAACATTTCTATCTTCTGTGACAATACTTCTCCAATCTGTCTTACTAAAAATCCCATATTGCATTCACGAGCCAAGCACATTGAGATTAAACATCATTTTATAAGAGACTATGTTCAGAATGGTATTCTAGAAATAAAATTTGTAGACACTGATCATCAGTGGGCTGACATATTTACAAAACCCCTTGCTGAAGATAGATTCAATTTTATAAGAAGAAATTTAAACTTTCATCTTATAGAAGAATGATTAATCTCAGCGTCTGAAAATAAACAAAATCTCAGTATCTGATATGACATAAGCATGTATGTGTATAAGCATCTTATTTGTCATATGCATCATAACTCATCGTCTGGTGAATCGGTTGCGTGCGTACGAGCACACCTGCACGTGTCACACGTGTTAAGGACTTAAGCGTCTCATCATATCTACTGAGTCATAATTGTTTATGTCTTTCGATAAAATCTTTTTCTTGATTTTACTTTTCTTTTGGCGTCTGCATTTAATGAAAAGGCAAATCTTTATTTTCTTTTCTCTTTGATTTAATTTTTATGTGGAAATACGAAGCGATATTTTGAAAAAAAGGACTGTACCATTCTCTATTAACTTTCCCACTACTCCACATTTTTTCGCTCCATCACTTCACTCTGCATTTTCTGCAAAACCTCTCTTTCTCTCTCTCTCTCTGTGTTTTCGAACCCTAAAACCTCCATCACCTTCTCTTCAATTGCTACAATGGCCGACAGAAAGGTTGGACAATACACTGCTGCCTTCGATGTCTTCTCTGAGGCAAAACTTCTGAATGAGAACCGGGTTGATTTCGAGAACTTCAAGCTATACGGTTTTGATTTTGAGGAAGGTCTTGAGAAACTGGGCTGGAAAAACTACTTCATCTGGGAACCAGTTGATGTACTGAGCTACGCTATTAATGAATTCTGGGGAAGTGCATACTTACTTCCAGGGGAAATCATAGAAGGTCACATCAGAGGATTCAAACTACGCTTCACTATCAACTCTATTGCTCAGACAATCAAGTGTCCGTGTGAAGGAATCAGTTACCATGCAAACTGGGCTGATGCTTACAGAGGACTTGAAAAAAGTCAATGAAGCTCTGTTTGAGAACTACCGTGAACTGAAGAAGAAGAAGAACATCACTCCCACGGCTAAAGACTTGAAAAGCCACTACCGAGTACTGCACAAAATCATCGCCAAGAGGGTGATTCTGAAGGCTGGCTCAAGCGACATAGTGAACTACGAGCAAAAGTTCATTATGAGGAACTACATGGATGGGAAGAAAATCAATCTGCCAAGGTTGATTATCAACAATCTGATAAATGCCATTGTCTTCTCAAGGAAGAATGTTGATAAGAAGAATATCGTCAAGATAATCCCATATGGAGTTCTTCTCTCCATTATGATGATCAAAGACGGCATTGTAAGGAAGCTGACTGACTCCATCAACATAGAGGAAAAGGAAAAATACTTTGGTGTTGGTGCTGTTGTTCGTCCAGAAGTCTTTGGAGTCAACAGTTTGGTCAGGATGCAGCTTATTACAGGCTCCATGATCAAGAAGGTGAAAATAGAGCAACAGGAAGGAGAAGCAGAAAAGAAAACCACCAGAAGCTCTATGACTGGTGTGAAAAGACCTGCTGAGTCTCCTTTAAGGGAGACCAGAAGAACAAAGCAGAAGGTGGCACCTGCACCTACTGTTGAAGAACCAGAAGATGAGGATAGAATTCCCATTAGAAAGGTCTTGGAGAAACAGTTTAGACCTGCAGCTGAAAAGGATGCTTCAGCGTCCGGTCAAGGGAAGCAAATCCATCCTCCTCCTCCTGCTGATGTTGTCACCAGAGGGTCGAAAAAAGGTTGGTCAAGTCATCAGAAGTTAACCCAAAGGTACTTGATTTTACTGCTGATGAATCAGTATCTGTGTTTGATGCTCATGATGTTATTCCTGCACCACCTTTGTCTGTTTCACAACCACAAACACAAACCAGGAAAACCAAAATGAGCCTCCAATAAACCTCAACCCTCTCTAAACCTAACTAACCATCATCCACTACACTCAACCTTGACCTACCACAAAGTTCTTCAAATACTTCACTTACTACATATATTTCCAAACTTCACTCTCATCCCTTTAATCTATTATTCAAAATACCTCCTATTAATCCCTTCAAACCCTACACACCTAAAACCTACAAAATCACCAAAACCACTCCCACCTTACTCACCATTACCCACAAACCTACAGACGCTGGTGGAAGGAAGAATGTCTCATACAAACCACAGTTTGTTAAGTATGAGATATATCACAGCATCTACAATCGTCCCTCCACATGGCATTTGAAAACCTTCACCTCTGGAGCTGCCAGATTGGAGATTGCCTCTCCGATAAGTGCTACCTTCAAGGATGGAGAAGACCACTTTCAGATGTCATTTAAAGGAAGATTGAGACCAGCATCTGGTAGCAGAGCAATTCCCTTCTCTGTTGATCTTCCTAGATCCCTACCACAAGCTGAACCGCTCACATTGGAAGAATGCGGAAGGTGGATCACAGATGAAGAAGCTGCCTTCATGGCACACTGTCTTGAGATGAAGAAGATTGAAGTAATCAGACAGTACAGGGATCCTTCTTCTGTATCAGTAAAGATTGTACCAGACAGACAAAGGTGGCTACCTTGGTCTATCCCTGGGAAAAGGAAAGAACCTGCTCCGGGCAAGCAGCCATTCAGCAAGATCGGGCTCAAGGAGTATGAGAAGGCTCCTAAAAAGTACAACCTTAAGGAATTCTCTAAGCTTCCGATTGCCAAGATCTCTGAGGATCATGCCAGAAGGTTTTACCTGAATTCTCTGAAGGAAGATGAATGGAGAACTGGCTCCTCAAACTGCTGCAATGCCGAGAAGGCCACTATTCCAACAGTTGGCACAATCAGCAGAATTACTGACATCAATCTTAGAACAGTCTACTTCGATGATATGTTCAGATGCTCAGTAATCAGGCCTTTTGACTGCATGAAGATATATGTCCAATGGGCTGCTGTGACCAAGCACTTCGACATTGGATTTACTTGGAGTCAATGGTCTGAGTCTTGGAAAGACAAGGCCATGTTACCATGCCTCGTCCCCCTAGTGCTAGAAGAAGATGACAGGGAAAATCTACGAAGAATATACAGCGAGAAAATGAAGCACTCTCTTTCGCTTGTGAAGCATTAAGTGTCTTTATCAGAAGTATATGGGGAGAAAAAGCTGGAAATAGGTTTGATGCTTTCACTGCTGATGTAGTTCTACACAGAGAAATCATCTTCATGAATTTGCTGTATCCAGAAGATGTGAAATATAAATGGGAAATTCAAACAGAATCTGAGCTCAGAAAACTTGGAAATCTCATCAAATGGTTTATACCAAATGATGCATTTTTTCTAAGAACTCAACAGAAGAAGGAATTGAGACTGACGCTATCCAACTGGGTGCTAGCAGAGCATCAGAAGATGAAACCTGCACTGTGCGGAAGTTGGACCTTCTACTTCTACTCCTGCAGTTGAGATGGTCACTATTCCCAAAGCGAGTTTGAAGAAATGAAGGCCACAAACATGAAAGTCACTCACCGAGAGGCTCTGAAATTACTATATGAACGTCTCAACATCCCTCCACCACCTCTTCCAAACCCTTGAATTTATTTATTTTTGTGTGATATAGACTATTTCTTTGTTTTGTTGATACACTTATATAGATACACTAATTTTGCTCTGATTATCTGTTAATATATACCTACATTTGACTTATATTCAAATTTTTCTAAGTCTTATTTTGGTTATGATGTGTTTTTACACTCTTTTTGTCTGATGACAAAAGGGGGAGTAAAAGAAAGATATGATGAACACGTGAAAATCTGACTAACTCACCGCCCGATGTTCACACTCCGATGGATACACTGGAACTGAAGTATCATGCATAGCATTTCATACATAGCATTTACTATGATTAATTGTTAATGCGCTAATATTCATTGATCTAGTGCTCTTATAATGATCAATAAATTTGGTACAATTTGATTAAATCAATCTTTTTGATCAGCATCCAATCTTACTATGATACATCTACGTATTCTTTTTGCGATCACTTAATTGAATTTGTTTATCAACTATCGCCTTAATACTAGAATTATCTTATATATCAAAATTATTAAATTCAGGGGGAGACCCTTGACGTCATTTTGAAACTAAATTGTTCATCAACCTTAGATATTTGTCATCATCAAAAAGGGGGAGATTGTTGGAACCTAAACGATTGAGAAGTTTAGACCCTCATTAATTTTGATGATAACAAAATATTCACAAGAGAACAATTTATGTTCTAACAATTCTTGAAGTGTGCAGATACTAATATTACATATATTTCTAAGCCACTTAAACAAGAAGGAAGAAGCTCTCAAAAGAAGGATACACTCCATGTGTCAGCATCCGGCTCATCCTAGTATATTGTCCTCGTGAGCGTCTGGAATTAACTTCTTGTGATACTAGTCTTATCCATTTGCTATGAGCGTCCGATCTTCCGTTCTGAGCAAGCGTCCGAACTTCATTATAAATCACGTGTTGGTCACGTAGTTGCTCTTCCCTCTCAGAAGTTTCTGGAACGGATTTCGAATTTGATCTTGTGCGCTAAAATTATTGTACGAGGTATCAAAGGTGACACCTTTAGCTAAAAGACAAAAATCGTACAAGCAATTGTGAAAAGCAAGGTAGTACGAAAACGGTAATGTGTACTACTGAGATATTCTCTGGAAAGGAAGAAAGAGACAACTTTTTGAAATCACCTCACTCAATGGAAAGGAGCCATTTTTACTGTAACGGTAATATCCTTTATAACTCCTATAAATACCCCAAGGTATCCATTGAAGAAACTGCCGAAACTCTACAAGAGAATATTGCTTCATTTACTGAGAACAAGCACTGTTGCGATACACTACAAAGAGTCAATACTCTGAAAGCACTGCTTCTATGAGCAATCAAGTTTCGAGCCAAGTCTCTGGACTACAAGAACTAAACTCAGCGTCTGACACTTTCTTTTAGAAAGCATTTCTATATTGAGCTTAATTTTTATCCTCTCTGTGAGAGTTATTTATACTTATATTCAACTTACTTGTAAAAGTTGTTTTGGCCTAGTTAAGGCTGTTCCCTCAAAGGCTCGAATGTACTGAGTCGTTTTGAGAAGTTGAGAGTATTGTCAAGGTTGTGACAGTAGAATATTCTTAAGGTTTTGTAATCAGTTGATTATAGTGGAAAATCCTTCAGGAACGAAGGGACTAGACGTAGCTACCAGTTTGGTAGTGAACTAGTATAAATCTCTGTGTCTCTTGCTTTACTTCTTTCTATTTATCTTTATCTTGCTCTGTTAAAAACAAGTTTTCAAATCGCTTTTCAGTGTCTGGTTTCTTTCCAGCGTCCGTTTAACAAACTGTTTTGAAAAACCTGTATTCTAAGTGTTTTTAACTTAAAGTTAAGGAAAAGTTTTCAACACAATTCAACCCCCTTCTTGTGTTCACGTTCACTCTCAACTGTAATCGGGTTGATTATAGTGGAGAAATCCTTCAAGTGTGTGAAGGGACTAGACGTAGCTATCAGGTGATAGTGAACTAGTATAAATCACTGTGTCATTCTCTTCTCTTCTCTTTACTTGTTTTCATTACTATTTTGTTTAAGAGTTGTTTTGAAAAGGTTTTCAAATACACAAGTTTTAAGAAAAGATTTCTAAAATCCAATTCAAACCCCCCCTTTCTTGTGTTTTTTCCACGTTCAGAACCTTCTCCCGAACATAATGAGAATCTATCTCCAAGTGTTTAGTGCGTTCATGAAAGACTGGATTAGCGGCTATATGGAAGGTACTTTGGTTATCACAGTAGAGGACAGGAGTTTTGCTGCAAGTGACATGAAGATCTTCTAGTAAGTACAAAAGCCACTACAACTCACGAGCTGAAACAGATAAAGCTCTATACTCAGCTTCTGAAGAAAATGTGGAAACTGTGACTTGCTTCTTAGTGCGCCAAGAAACCAGTGAAGAGCCCAAAACGAAGCAATAACCTGTAACAGACCTTCTTGAATCCAAGCAACCAGCCCAGCCAGCATCTGAGAAACCTTGCAACTGCAGCTTAGCTTGCCTGCTATATAATAATCCTTGACCAGGGCTATTTTTCAAGTATCGCACCACTCTACAAGCAGCATTGTAGTGAACCATGATTGGTTTGCTTAAGAATTGGCTTAATTGCTGAGTGGCAAAGGTGATGTCCGGTCTGGTGTTTGTCAAATATAACAACCTTCCAATTAATCTCCTATAAGAAGCAACATTATCATACAGCTTGCCTGAATCCTGATGCAGCTTGACAGATGGATCAAGAGGAGTTTTGGCAGGTTTGCAACCAAGTAACCTTGACTCATGGTGCAAGTCAAGACAGTACTTTCTCTGGCATAAAGTTATTCCTTGTTTTGAGTGTGCTACTTCCAAGCTAAGGAGGTATTTAAGAATGCCTAAGTCTTTAATTTTGAAAGCAGAATCCAAAATTGCCTTTATTTTATTAAACTCTGCCAAGGAATTTCCTGCTAGAATTATATCATCAACATATACCAAAAAGGCAGTAAAAGTGTTGTCACCAGTAAGAGTAAAAAGAGAGTAATCAGAACTAGAATGCTTGTATCCTTGCTACAACAGAAGAGCAGTGAGTTTTTCATACCATTTTCTGCTTGATTGCTTAAGGCCATATAATGACTTGAGCAACTTGCAAACTTGATTGGGCTTGCTGCAAGAAATACCTTGGGGAACCTCCATATAGACATCCTCATTCAAATCTCCATGCAAGAATGCATTATTAACATCTAATTGATGTAGATGCCAATGATGAATTGATGCATGAGCAATAAGGGTTTGGACAGTGGTTAATTTAGCTACAGGAGAAAAGGTATCAAAGAAGTCTAGGCCCTCCACTTGATTATATCCTTTGGCCACTAATCTGGCCTTATATCTCTCTATTGATCCATCGGCATTATGCTTGATCTTATAAACCCATTTGCTGCCAATGGGCTTTACATGTGCAGGCAAATCAATAATTATCCATGTGCCATTTCTATAACATCCCAATTTTTAAGAAAAGTGATTTTAGCGATAAAATCCTGAATGCTCGGAAAATAAGTCATAGAGATTGATCACCTCAATGATTTACTGAGAGTACGGGAAATTATTTTGAGGTATTTTGAATAAGTTATTTATTATAAATTATTATTATTCATGATGTCAATTCAAATTAATAGACAGCGTAGACGTATGCTACCTTTAAGGTGAATTCATCAACTATACGTATTATATAAGTTTTCTGAGTGACGTGGTAACGGGTATTTTTGTTGACTAATAAAGTGTATGAATTAAATCAAGATAAAATTAAATTTAAGAATTAATATTTAATATTAATTCATGGTTCAAAAATCGTCAGAAAATTCTAACGAAGTTTCGTCACGTTTTGAACCGCCGGGTAATTTTTATCCGGGTTAAAATTTATAATGAATTTCGATGAAAATCGAAATGTAACTTATTTTGATGATGTTTGAGTGTATTTAATTGTTTTTATATTTATATATAATTTATTATCACGCGGTGAATTAATTTCTAGGTAAATTAATTTTCGAGAATTAATCGGCGAGAGAACTAATTGGTAACGCGATTACTTGACGCCGTATTTTTAGTACGCTTGAAACTCTAGGATTAGAGGATAATCATGAGAGATGAGAGATTAGATGAGTTAGACTTGTGATTTGATTAGCATCTCACTTTTTGGAGTGTAGGTGTCATAATTTTAGTGACTAATTATTTTATGCTTATTCTAATTCATTCTTGACCAAGTATTATACTTTTTAATTAAATTTTTTTTTCTCACCCCTTGGATGCCTTATCAGGCCACGACATCCCCTGCCCTTTTACCACTTTATTTCATTTCATTTATTTTATTCTTGGGTGGAGTAACACTAAGTAAAATGGCTTGCTAAAAACTAAAATTTTATCCTTTTCTTTTTACCCCAGCAGGCCGAAGCCTCCTACCCCATTTTACTCACTCATTCTTTTTTTTTTATCTTGCTACTTGGTGTTGGTGAAGAGAGCTTTCAAAGCAAGTTTCAACCCTCCTCCTTCCTCTCTTCCAGCGTGACCCATAACCACCTCCGCCAATCACATTTTTGCTTCCAATTTCTTCATCCAGCCGAAGCACCCCCATTCCTACCCTTCGATTTTCATTTCCCACCACAATATTCAAGTGTTGATGAAGGAAGAAGAAAGGCCAAGTCATTTCTCTCCTTCTTTCTTTAATTCTGGCCGTGACCCCTTCCTCTCCAAAAACCATCCTTCACTTTCATTTCCTTCTACCATTTGGTGTTAACTTGTTGATCAAAGATAGTAAGTGAGAATCAAGTTCTTTCCCTTGGATTTTCTGAGACCAAACCGTAGACACTAGAGCAGATTTGGGTGAGGGTTTCTTTTTACTTCCTTGTTTATTTTCTTTGATTAAGTCTTGTATAATGCTTTGTAATGCTTGGTCATGATCAACGAGAGAAATGAGCACTTAAATCCCCAAATTCTTGAAAACCCTAATCTAAGGGAAAAGGGGGTTGTGTGATCTTGAGGTGAATCAATTTAATTAGTTGATGATTTTTGCTTATTAGATATTGTTGTTGCTATTTTAGTTACTAGTTTTGGATTAGAAGTTGGATTGATTAGTTTCATGAAAACCTTTGTTTCTGGAAATTGGGATTGTCCATGAATTAGACTTGTGTTTTTGGAAACCATTTTTTGTTTTGAGAAAGGTTTTAAATATAGAATGATATTGTTTAACTAGTTGGAAGATTTACAAAAAAAATTGGGAGAAAAGGGGTGGTGGCCGTGAGCCCATTTTAGGTGTAGGAATTGTTTTGTTTTGCTTAATTCTTGTTTAAATGCTTTAATTATGTGTTGATAATGATCATTCAAAGTTTTCCCAATTTTTGGGAACCCTAGATCAATAGTCTAAGGGAAAGGGGCTTTGTGATTTCTCAAGTGAATCACTTAATTGATTGTGGCTTTTACTTCTTATAAATTGTTATTGTTGTTGTAGTTATTAATTTTGAATTCGATCAAAGGAATGGTTAGTTTTGCAAAAATCCTTGTTCTTGAAGGTGTCTTAATTTGGTATTGGACTTGGATAATATTTTGTTTTGGAATAAATTGTTGTTTTATGAAGGAAAATCAAGGAGTGAATGATGTTGTTTAATTGGTTGGAATGTTTGCAAATATTTTTTAAGGAAAGAAGGGTGTTGGCCGTATGCTCTCATGAGCTTGGAGGAGATAATTATTTTGTGTTCTAGCATTTAATTTAGTAGTTTGGAACTTGCAAAATTTTTGGGAAGAAAAGGGGTAAGGCCGCGAGCTCTTCAAGGCTTGGGAGGAAAATTATTTTGTACTTTAGTTCATATTAGTTGTAGTTAGTAGGCTTAAGAATCTCATGGACTTTGGAAATTTTTTTAGAAAAAGGGTTGGTTTTAACATGTTTGTTATTGTTCCTTTTATCTTGAGAATTAGTTCCAAGTAAGAGTGTTGATCAATAATAAATATTTTGAAATTGATTATGAGGTTGTTTCATGTTCTAAGTTGGAAAAGAAATAAGTCTTAGTTTTAAAAACCTTATTCTTTAATTATTTGTTATTTCTTTAAGTATAAGATTTAATATTGAATTGTGTCTCAAGTTTTGGAGTAGGTGAACTTAGCATTTGGAAAACTTGTTTTTTTCCAACTTTGTGTATTATTTGAAAATGAGTCTTATGTTTAAAACTTCGTTCTTTAATTGTTGCTAATTTTCTAGCATATGTGATTCTTTAAATATATATATATATATGTATGTATTTCAAATTGACATTTAAGTATAGGTGTTTTGGTTAGCTAAGAGGTTGAGTTTTGAGAGCCTAAGGAATTAGTATTAGTTTACGCCTAGGTTTGCACTAAGTTGTGTTGTGGTTTTAGGACTTGAGGATCCGAGATCGTGCGGTGTAGGAGTCAAGGAATACGTGGATACGCGCAGCTTGGAGTTCGGTAAGGGCGCTTCACATTTAATACTTTTCATAGTATGTTAGCATAAGGGCAACTTAGATAATGATAGGAATTAAATTTTCAGCCTTATGCAAAGAAGTTTGAGAATCTCAAGGTTCAAAGTGAGGGTCTCGTACCCCTTCGACTTTTATTTCTTAAATTTGTGATTATGATTATTTAGTGGGCTTGTCTGCAAGTGGTTGGCAGCTGTCCCTAACCCCCCACACTTGTTTGATTTCCTCTCTGTCAACTCCACTGAGTTGTAGAGGGATGAACTGAATTGTCGATTTCCGTTGTTTGCTGAGTGGTGATTGGTTGAAATGAATTGCTTATACTGCTAAACTGTTTCGCATTATATTGAGCTTGGCATGACTATTATTTGATATGCGGTTAAATAATTATTCAATTTGCTTCGTGAATTATCGTATGCGGCGACCTATTCATTGGAGTGCGAGAGTTTAGTCAAGTCTTTGAGTTGTCGTGATGTTTTTGAGCTTTGATCCGATTAACCTAGGGTGCTAGGATCCCCTAAACGGCTCCGGCTGGTTCTTCGGCAGCTTAGTGTTGGGCAAAATCGCAAGTGTACGATTTCGTCGTTAAGTAATAAAAGATCGTATCCACAGGGATTGTGACCAATTCTTAACTATACCAACGATGTACTATTTGAACTATCAGACGAACGAGTAGTGTTTGAATTGTGTAATTCGTGCTCAACAATAAGATAATGACTAACAAAAAAATTGATTTAAATATTAAGAAGAATAGAGTGACTAGGGTTCGAATCCCTTTATCTCACCCTTTACGCTCTTGAATCCTATTCCAATGCAAGTAATGATCACGTATTTGAAGATCGAATCCTCTAAATTAGATTAACGAAAATTCCTTTCCTCTTAATCCCTTTAATTCAACTAATAAGCCCTAATCCCTTAGGTTCCAATTAATTAAATCAAGCAATAAGGATAAGGATTCATACAAACTCATACCAAAGAGAATTATATCCCTATAATCCTATAGATATGTCAAAATATCCCAAAGCAAGTTTAAAACTTCAACTTTCCAATTGATGTTAAACCCTATTTCAACCCCATGGTGATCAAGCATAGAATCGCATTAAGAAAAGAGATAATTGATCAAATGACATACATCAAACTTGCATTGAAAATTCTGAATTCAATTACATAAAAGGATCCACAAAGTTCATCTTACCCTAGTACAAAGGAATTAGTTCCTCATGGAAGAGAAAGAACCAAGCATTTGAGATGTAGAAGCAGCAATAGACTCCATTGATTCCTCAACTTTGCCTAGAATCCTTGTTCTTGATTCAAACTCACAAGAGGCCACTAACCAGTAGTAAGTTCCTAGGTCAATATTTCCTCTATCTATATATAGTTCTGGACCAAAAGGGTTGAAAAACATCTCAAAATTAAGTCAAAACGCGCAAAAATAAAAGTCTGGCCGAGACGCAGCATAGCCGTGGAGCCTGGCACGGCCTGGCCGTGCTGCTTTTAAAGCACAAAAACGCAGATGAGCAGCCCGACACGGGCGTGGGGACGAACACGGCCAGGTCGTGTTGTTGTCTGGAAGCAGAGGCACGGCCGTGTTGGATAACACAGCCTGGCCGTGTTATTTACTGACTTCAAATTCTTGAGTTTCTTCATATCCACCAAGGCACGGCCGTGCCATAGAACGCAGGCGGTAGTGTTTTCCTCTGATCTTGCCATATTTTGTCATTTTTGGCCTCCGAGTTGGTTGCAACATCCGTCTAAGTGATCTAGCTCCGCTTTCCTAGGCCAATAACCTTCTTTTCTGCACAATTGAACTCAAACCAAGTGCATTATCTAATTCAAGCAAAAATGCATGAGAACTATGGGTAAAAACCACTAAAATGACTACTATGCAATACAAAACTAACAATGAACCATATGCTATAATGAACGCATCAAATTACCCCAAGCTTAGAATCTTGCTTGTCCTCAAGCAATTGCAGTGGCCAAAGATAAGCAAAGAAACACGAGACGCAACAAATAAGGAACCCGAGATAATAGCACATTCAAGCAATAGGCTAAAGGCTAGAACAGACAATAGGGACAACCAAAATCAAGTTCAATTAGAGAATCAGGCGCTCTGGAATCATGTCTCTCACTGATAGGGCACTCTCCTCACAACTCTCCAAGTGTTTAAAGGTTATGACAAATCGCTCCAATCCATCCATGAAAGTGTTCTACCATAAGCTTGACTATTAACCAAATCTCAGCATACAATTCATGAAAACACACAAGAATCAAAAGGTCTTTGTAAGGTTGTAACGTGGCCATGGGATTTTTTTTTCTTGCACGGTGGGATAAAAACAAGAAAGGGGGAACACAAGGGCTAAGATAATAGACAAAGAAAACAACCCTTTTAAAGCAGCATAAGCGGAACAATTTATTCTCCCTTTCGTTTTCAACACCTTTTTACTTTGCTCCTCTTCTGTTATGTTATTTTATATATTTATTTTTTATTTGTTTATATTTTTTTTTGTTTCCTCCCCCATTTGAGATACTGGGAAGGAATTGAATAACAGAAGAGGTCCCAAATGTCAAGCACTGCATAATTTACACAAGATTCACAACTAATTGCTCCCTTACACATACTTTAAAAGGTACTCTAACATTTAGCAATTATCTGGGTACCAAGAAAATTAATTTCATTTCAGGCTCAAAAGGGGCAACTAGAGGAAGTTTTCATTCAACAAATAGAGGCTTGAAACATGCCTAAATTGCCTAAATCATATTCAAGTGTGTTGACAAAAAATTTCAAGTTTTGAAACGGTTTCAAGTCAAGTTCTAGAGAGCACAATCAGGATGGACACACTCATACAAGGAAAAAGGGGGGCATATAAACATGATAAAGTAAAAGCCCCAATATTAAGCTCAAGTCTCACATTTAGAAGTTAAATTCAGTGAAAGACATCAAATCAGAGTGCCATATGCTAATTCTCAACTTCTCCAAAGATTATCCCTATGTACATTAAGAATATTGCCTTAAAGCCTATCACAAGAAAAGATAGTTGGGTTTCAACTCATTGCAATCTCAAATTTCAAAAAGGTAGTAGCACACATGCCAAAACACAAGAGGATAGCATACAATTGGGGGATAAAATGATGCGAACAAAACAAAAATTAAAACAAATATGCAAACATTAAGCTAAAAATGCAAAACAAATATGCAAAACTAAATGCAAAAATTTAAACGCCCTACCCCAAGCTTAAGAATTTACATTGTCCCCAATGTAAACAATTTAACTGAGATAGGGATGATGCAAGAGAGGACTCACTATGGGGGCGGAGGAGGAAACTGGCCAGGATACTGATGGAGGTGCCAGTTATACAATGCCGTGACCATGTCCTCAATCTGGTGGGCGGTGTTGTCCAGATTCAATCAGCTGGGCCCTTTGAGCGACCATCTCCTCCTCAAGAGCGGCATAAGAACCGGAGGTGGCGGCGAGCATAGTAATGTGAAGAAGCGCCAGGGCCTCAGGTCTCTGTGGGGGTGCCTCGAGTTTCTCCTCTTGAAGGGGCTCGGGTTGGGGGCCTCAGGAAAATTCCAGTTCCTCTGGTCGCTGAGAGTGGTGTGCTCCTGGTCAGGTAGAGGATGAGTTTCCTCGATGTCGTAGCACCAAACAATAACATTGGCCTTCCTGGACTATCATTCTCATTGCCAAGCAGGCTTCCATGGCCAAGCGTGGGCTCCCACGAACAAGTGGGAGGCGGAGGTTCTATAGCCCAGAGCCTCAGCAATAGGGGTGATTAAACCACCAATAACAATTTTTTCGGCTGAAGCTTTCCCTACTTTAACCATGTGGGTGATCAAATGAGCACCTGCATCTAACTGAAATTCTGGGTGCAGCATGTTCCACAAAAACATAAGTTCCGACTGACGGACAACGCCGTCACTATCCCCTCTGCCAAACAATGTGTTTGACATTACTCTGTGAACATAGCGAAAACAGGGGTTTCGCAACTTTGATGATTTGGATGAAGAGGAGTCATAGGTGTCGGACTTGGTTAGCAAGTACCAAAATTGTCTTGCAGAGAAATCATTGGGGACTTTTCGGTGACCACCATATGGCAATCCAAATATTGCATTGAATTGGCTCGATGACCTATGCTCCGTATTGAATAACCTAAAGGTTATCAAATTATCCTGGTGGTCCTCTGGCCAATACTCCACATATGAGACATTAGCATTAACGGATGAGAGGAATTCCAGAGTAATTCTTGCATGAGTAAAACTTTTCAACCCCACAAACTTTGTCCAACCCACATTAGCAATAAATACTGGACATCATCTAGCAGTCCTAGAATTAACAATGCAGGTTCATCCATATAACGGGTGGGGACAAGATTTCTTGCAACCAGAGAGTTATACCTTGCTTCTTGGACATCGTCACGAAATTGGATGCCATGAGGATTTTCAGTGACCTTTTTCTTGCCCTTTCCTTTCCCCTTGGCCAATGTCGGTTCCTTGGTGCCTGAGGCGTCACCCCTTTGCCTTTTTGATGCCATTATACCCTGTAATCAGACCACACAGCAAGCACAACACAAAAGTAATGTGAAAATAATATATAAAAAGAATGGGTTTGGGTTGGAGGTGAAGAAGATGGCAGGAAGGGAGGGTGACGTGGTGGGTTGTTGGTGAGAGGAAGAGGTGAAGACGATGGAAGGAGGGAGGGGGCGTGGCTGATGTTGAAGGGTGGAGGGGATGGCTTTGGTGGAGTAAAGGGGTTGTGCGACGGTTGGAGAGGAAGTGGGGTGGTTGAGGCGAGGAAGAGGTGAAGAGGACGGAGGAGGAAGAATGGAATTAGGGAGGATAAGGAGAAGAAGGTTGCGCTGCGGCTGTAGGGAGGAGGGGGGAAAAATTAGGTTTGGAATGAAGGAGAAGAAAGCACCGCAGGCGTATCTTTGTTGAAATGAGCATTTTGGGCTCTCTTTGTGGTGTGGTTGGGTGTAGGATAGGTATGGTAGGTCTGCATCAGGGCCACATATTTCAAATGAAAGGGAATGGATGGTTGTGATTGGCTGGGGGAAGGATTTGGTAAGGGAACGCGCACTGAGGTACGCTGAACTCCTGGCTGCAGGACAACTGAACACGGCCAGGCCGTGTTCTTCACTGCCTCTTCCTTTTTTCTTTTTTTTTTTGATCAACATGAATGCACTCTTTAACACCTTGGGTTGCCTCCCAAGAAGCGCTTCTTTAACGTCACTAGCTTGACTCGTGATGGTATGCTCAAGGCTCTTGCAAGACTAGAGCAACCTTTTCCCTGTCAAGCTCTCCTCCAAAATAATGCTTCAGTCGTTGACCATTCACCTTGAACGATCTTTGAGATGAAGGCTCCTCCACCTCTACTGCTCCATGTGGCATCACTTCTTTTACCACAAAAGGTCCCGACCACTTGGACTTGAGTTTGCCCGGGAATAACTTCAAGCGGGAGTTGAAAAGCAACACTTGCTGCCCAGGAGAGAAAGTTCTCTGTACAATATGCTTATCATGATAAGCTTTCACCTTCTATTTATAGATGGAAGCATTCTCATACGCATGCAACCGCATTTCATCCAGCTCGTGCAGCTGCAAGATTCTTTTCTCTCCTGCCAAGGTTGAATCAAAATTTAAAAATTTCAGGGCCCAAAACGCCTTATGTTCAAGTTCAACTGGCAAATGACAAGCTTTGCCATAGACCAGCTGGTAAGGAGACAACCCCATAGGGGATTTATAAGCTGTCCTGTACGCCCACAAAGCATCATCCAGCTTATGGGCCCAATCCTTCCTTGAGGCATTCACTGTCTTCTCATGTATTTTCTTAATCTCTCTGTTTGACACTTCAGCTTGCCCATTACTTTGAGGGTGGTAAGGAGTGGTAACTTTGTGCTTCACATTGTACTTTTTCAGCACAACCTCCAACTTTGAGTTACAAAAATGCGAACCACCGTCACTGATTAAAACTCTGGGGACCCCAAACCGAGAAAATATGCTCTTCTTTATGAATTTCACCACAGTCTGAGAGTCACTTACTTGAGTTGCCACTGCTTCTACCCACTTTGAGACATAATCCACAGCTACCAAAATATACTGGTTAAAGAATGAGGAGGGAAATGGTCCCATGAAATCAATGCCCCAACAATCAAAAAGCTGAACCTCCAAAATGGAGTTTAAGGGCATTTCATTCCTCTTGGAAATGCTTCCCATCCTCTGGCACTTGTCACAACTTTTTGCATGAGCATAAGCATCTTTGAAAATTGAAGGCCAGTAGAATCCAGATTGAAGCACTTTTGCGTTTGTGCGTTCACCATTGAAATGACCTCCATATGGTGAATTGTGACAATGCCATAAAATTTTCGGCGCCTCATCATGCGCAACACACCTTCTCAGAATTCCATCTGGGCCTTGTCTGAAGAGATAGGGATCATCCCAAATGAAGTAATTGGCATCTTTGAAAAACTTCTTCTTTTGTTGCCAAGTTAATTCCTCAGGTATAACACCAGCAGCTTTAAAGTTTGCCATATTTACAAACCATGGCCTTTCAGTCACAGCCAAAAGTTTTTCATCTGGGAACTCCTCTAGAATGTCTAATTCCCTCACTGTAATCTCAGTATTCTCCAATCTGGACAAATGATCAGCCACCACGTTTTCACTCCCCTTTTTGTCTTTGATCTCAAGGTCGAATTCTTGCAACAACAAAATCCACCGAATGAGTCTTGGCTTGGATTCAACCTTAGTCATCAGATATTTGATTGTCGCATGATCAGTAAACACCACAACCTTGGAACCAATCAAGTAGGAACGAAATTTTTCGAGAGCAAACACTATGGCAAGCAGTTCTTTTTCTGTGGTCGCATAGTTAACTTGGTTCTCATTTAACACCTTGCTAGCATAATAAATGGCATGAAAGAACTTCTCTCTTCTTTGCCCCAAAACAGCCCCCACCGCATAATCACTCGCATCACACATTAACTCAAACGGTGAATCCCAGTCGGGTGCAACTATCACGGGAGCTGAGACCAGTTTCTCTTTCAATAACTCAAATGCCTTCAAGCAATCTGGGTCAAATTTAAATGAGACATCCTTGATGAGGAGATTGCAAAGTGGCTTAGCAATCTTGGAGAAGTCCTTGATGAACCGTCTATAAAATCCAGCATGCCCAAGGAAACTCCTCACTCCTTTCACATTCAACGGAGGAGGCAACTTCTCTATCACCTCAATTTTTGCCTTATCCACTTCTATCCCCTTAGATGAGATTTTATGCCCCAGAACAATGCCTTCTTTTACCATGAAGTGGCATTTTTCCCAATTCAATACCAAATTGGTCTCCTTACATCTTTTGAGAACATTTTCCAAGTTACCCAGACAATCATCATAAGAAATTCCAAAAACAGAGAAGTCATCCATAAATACCTCAATAGATTTTTCAATCATATCATCAAAAATAGAAAGCATGCACCTTTGATAAGTTGCGGGCGCATTGCAAAGACCGAAGGGCATCCGTCTGTATGCAAAGACTCCAAATGGGCAGGTGAATGTTGTCTTCTCTTGATCTTCTGGGTTGAGATATGTCGATTGTAACACTGAGTACCCATCCGAAAATAATAGTAGGCTTGTCCGGTAACCTTTCAAGCATTTGGTCCATAAACGGGAGAGGGAAATGATCCTTCCGAGTGGCTTGGTTCAGTTTCCTATAGTCAATACACATTCGCCACCCTGTGACAGTTCTCGTAGGGATCAACTCATTTTTTTCATTTTTTACAACTGTCATCCCCCCTTCTTAGGAACCACATGTACTGGACTCACCCATGCACTGTCAGAAATAGGGTAGATCATCCCTGCCTCTAAAAGCTTTAATACCTCCTTCCTCACCACTTCTTTCATGACCGGATTAAGCCTTCTCTGTGGTTGAACAACTGGCTTAAACTCTTGATCCAACTTGATCTTATGCATGCAAAAGGCTAGACTTATCCCCTTTAAATCTGAGATGGTCCATCCAATTGCCTCTTTATGTTCTCTAAGTACTCTCACTAGCTTTTCCTCCTCCAGCTTTGACAAAGAGTTACTGATGATCGCCGGATTAAAAACATCATCCCCAAGAAAAACATACTTCAAGTGTGGGGGTAATTGCTTTAATTCTAGGCTTACTTTCTTTTCTAACTCACCACCTTGCAAATCTTCCTTCATTTTCATAACAGCTTCTTCAACTTGTAGAGCTTCAAGTTGTGCAAGACATCTTTCAATTTCATCTTCCATCTCCTCATCCACCTTCTCAATGGAATTCACTAACACATTCTCCAGTGGGTGTGAAGGTTGGTCTTGCTTGATGATTTCCAAAACGGAGTCGTCAATCACATCAACTCTAGAACATCTCTCAATATCATCCGGATGCCGCATAGCTTCAAAGACATTAAATGTCACCTTCTCATCTTGGAACCTCAATATCAATTTACCTTGTTGCACATCAATTAAGGCTCTCCCTGTAGCTAGGAAAGGTCTGCCAAGAAGAAGAGGGACCTCCTTATCCTCTTCCATGTCAAGGATAACAAAGTCCACTGGGAACAAGAACTTGTCAACTCTAACCAGCACATCCTCCAGTATTCCGTAGGGGTATTTCACCGACCTATCTGCCAGTTGCAAAGACATCTTGGTAGGCTTGACTTCACCTCCTCCCAATCGTTTCAACATAGAGAGGGGCATCAGATTAATGCTAGCTCCCAAATCACAGAGAGCCTTTCCAATGTGCAAATTCCCAATAGTGCAAGGAATTGTAAAGCTTCCCGGATCCTTCATCTTTGGAGGAATTGCACTACACTCTTCAGTCAAGGCTACCGTCTCATCCTCCTTGAACCTTCTCTTTTTGGTCAACAACTCCTTCATAAATTTTGCATATGTGGGCATTTGCTCAAGGGCTTCTGTAAAAGGAATGTTGATTTGGAGACGCTTGAAAATGTCCATGAACTTGGCAAACTGTTCATCCTTTTGGTTCTTCTTGCTCAGATGAGGATAAGGAAGCTTCATATGTGGCTGAATAATTTTTGGTTTCTCTTGTACCTGCAAATTGTCAGTAGCAACATTGTCTTCCTCACCCTCTCTTTTCTCTCCTTTCTCAAGATTTTCTCTTCTCTCATTTTCAACTTCTCCTTTTTCTTTTTCAACCTCTTCTTCTATTTCCACTCTTTCTTTTTCACTCACTTTTTCTTTTTCACTCTTTTCACTCTTTTTCTTTTTCTCTACTTCAGACAAAGGTTTTCCACTTCTCAAAGTAACTACACTACAATTTTCAGTTTTGGGGTTATCTATTGTGCTAGCAGAAAACTTACCTTTAGATTATTCTGCAAGTTGCTTTGAGAGTTGCCCGATCTGATTTTCCAGATTCTTGATCGAAGCCTCCTGATTTTTGAAATGTGACTCAGGGTTCTGAAAATTTGACTGAGTCATCTTCATGAATTGGGTAAGAGCTTCCTCCAGTTGATTTGGCTTCTCTTGCTTGGGAGGTTGTGGAGGGTTGCTCGATGATGAATTATCATGCACTACAAAAAAATCAGTTTTTAGTGACCGATTTTTCGGTCGCTAAACCTCTAAAATCGGTCGCTAATCGAATTAACGACCGATTTAGAGACCAACAAAAATCAGTAGCTAAAACGCTGGTCGCTAATTTTAGCGACCGATTTAGTGACTGAATATATAGCGACCGATTTAGAGACCGATTTTAGAGACCGATTTAGCGACCGATTTTAGAGACCGATTTAGAGACTGAATATATAGCGACCGATTTAGAGACCGATTTTAGAGACTGATTTAGTGACTGATTTTAGAGACCGATTTAGCGACCGATTTTAGAGACCGATTTAGAGACTGAATATATAGCGACCGATTTAGAGATCGATTTTAGAGTGATTTAGTGACTGATTTTAGAGACCGATTTAGCGACCGATTTTAGAGACCGATTTAGAGACTGAATATATAGCGACCGATTTAGAGACCGATTTAGAGATGGATTTTAGAGACCGATTTAGCGACCGATTTAGCGACCGATTTTAGAGACCGATTTAGAGACCGAATTTGACTAATTTGATTTTAAATTTTTATAAACCGGTCTCTAAATCGGTCCCTAAAATCGGTCGCTAAATCGGTCTCTAAAATCGGTCGCTAAATCGGTCGCTAATTTATGTTTAGTTTAAAAAAAAATTAAAATTCAAAAATCTATTTTTCAACACATTTTATCAGATTCCTTAAACTTTATCACCTTTTTTATAATCAAATAAATTTTATTAAAGGCCAAACCCTAGATATAACTTTATTTGAATAAAAATAAAATAAAATTCATCACCATGTAAGATGTTACAATACATCAGTAATTTCATTCAAACTGAACTATTACAAAACAATATAACAGTAATTTCATTCAAACTGAACTATTACAAAAAATAGTACAATGTCAACATGAGAACCTTGCACACTAGTGTGTTTGGTTACGTGTCTTGTCCTCAGGTTTCACTACTCCTTCCCAATGCATTCCTTAGCCTGGTTGAATGCGTATATGTCTTCCTGATCCATATTCGTCACACATATCACTCATTTGGTTTGTGTCCTCTACTTCCAATTTGCTATCTTAGCTTCAACAACAAAGAAGGTTCTGACTCCTGAGTGAGCTTTATGTTCTGAGACTGCAAATTCTTGATCAAACTCTCACTAACCTCAAGCTTCTCCAGCAACTCCTTATTATGGTTCTCACCTATAATATAACACACATAAATAGTCATAGGATAAAGAGTCAACACTTTGATTCAAAGTTTTATAGAAAGAAAACAATCCTCCTCAGATCATGCACCAAACAACAAAAAAAGAAAACTAAAAACACCAACACCAAAGATGAACACCAAAATTTACACCTCTTTCTGACCATTTTCATCTCCTTCAAAACTTAAAATATTCAACAACACTAAGAATCGATACTTTTCATGCCAAACTCAATAAAAATCCTTAATTGGGCTCCACTTGGCTTTCTTGAGTCTCAAAGAACTCAATTACCATATGTGTTTCATTGCCTCAAGGATCCAACCAAATGGGCTATATTTTTCTTCTTCTTTGTATTTTCTCTGATCGAATTTGAAACCCTAAGATGGAGTGAGAAGGGGAAGCTCGAGACAGAAGGAGGCGGAAGAGGAGAGGAGGAGAAACAGAGAGAAATGGAGATGAGGGGGAGAGAGAGAGGAGATGTTCAGAGAGATTGACAGTGGAGAGATCGAGATCGAGAGATGAAGATAGAGAGAGGGGGATGAGAATCAGATAGTTTTTGGTTTGGGTGAAGATAGAGTTTGGGTTTGAAATTTGATCTCAGATTTTGACCGGGAATAGAAAAAAGAAAGATACCAAATTATCCTCAGTTAGGACACGTGTCAGTCAGATGAGAAGGATTATTTTGTCATTCCATGAGTGAGTGAGGGTTTAATAAAACTAGTAAAGTACCCGTGCATACGCACGGGGCGCAACGTGTTAAAAATTAAATAACAATAAACATTTGATTAAATATATTGGTAATCATACCTCTGGGCGAGATCCACCAGTTAAAATGGAAGCACCCTCACTCTTAATAGTCGAGATAAACTTCAATATTTTTTTAATACTGAACCATATAATATAAACATTAGATATCACATAATCCACAACAATATCAAATGTAAGAGACAAATAATGAAGCATTATACCTGTTGTTATTTCACTATGTAATTGAAAGACATCTCAGTTTTTTTTGAATTCAACTAAACCACCTTTCCTTGTCTGCAAACCAATCACACCTACATGTTGCACATCCTAGCACTTGCAGCATTGAAAAGAATGTGGTGGAGTTCCATTACAGACAACAAATAGAATGCTAGCTTTTATGCTTTAACTCTACAAAAGAATAATTTCATGTTGAAAACTACATTTAGGCTTCTGATCAGAATTCAGAATTTTCTAATTATCCATTACTTTATGGTCCATCAAGCAATAACCAAAGAAAAAAGTTGAAAAAAGAAGGAAAAGACTAATTGCATGTATATAGATTGTGTACATAGTGCATTGATATATGGTATAGTCTAAAATATCAATGTAGTTCCTGAGTTAATATCTTTGACCTGTATTGGAAGTCTAGTATCCCACGACTCGATTTGTGTAAAAATGACTGCTAATTATTGATAGTTTTCATAGTCTCATTCAATGCTATATTGTTGTTTCCCTTGATAAGTCATTTGACAAATCAAAACTCCTAATTTAACCATGTACGCTTGACAATTGACACACACATATACTAATATTAATATTCATTTATGCCCAGCTAGCACAAATATCCTCCTGGAAAGTCTCTGATGGTCCCGATAACTACATCATGATAACCCATCATGTATGTCTAGCCATAGAGAGGAATGAAATGGAATAAGAATAAAATTATATGTTATAATGAAAGCTCCATAAAAAAAGAAATGTCAGAAAAGAAAGATTGTCCCTTAGTAATATGACATTTTGAGTCAGTGTAACATTTCAAGGTTGAAACATGGCTACCTAGCTCCATTGCAAGATCCCACCCTTGTCACTAATTTTCAATATTACGTTCTTGTAGAATATAAATAATACTAAAAAAACACAATTAAAAGAAATAGCTTTCTAGTGTTAGTAATATATGATAGGAGTACTTCATAGCAAACATCATTTACTAAATTATGTATCACTCACCATGTATTTGAATATGACCAAAACACACCATAATACATTAGAAGCAACAAGATTTAAGTCCATAGATAAGTGTCCCCAATTCAATCTGTTTATTATCTAACATATTTCCAATATCAGATAATGCATTAAGACCATCAGGTTGTGTAAACCCCTCCTGAAGGTTTCATGGATATTTTGATTTTGATATGAAAAAGCTATAAAGCTATAATAGATGTCATCCTAAAAGATTCAAAGAAGCTCAACTCACTAACCTATAAAGCTAGACAAATGATTTGTAGCAAGCTAATGGAAACAAACTCACCTATAAGAAGGAAAACCACACGCCTACATTTATTGAGCTTCCAAAGAACCTCAAGTCAAAGAACTGAAAGTGAAAAATAACATTGCTTTACAAAGAGAATAAAAACCACAATGCTTGGGTTAGTAAAGAGTGAATAGGAGGTGGAACATGCAGAGTATTTTGAAAAGGGATATTACCTCGCTCAAGTACTGATATGATTCTCAGTTTTGCTGATGCCACTTGATTTAAGGCATGCTCAAAATCTACTGGTTTAACATCCTTCTTTCAAGTATACAGAAAACCACTAGTAGAAATCTAGAAACAAAAATTAAAAAAGGGAGCAAGCAAGTTATATGTAAGAACATTAAAAACAAAATGATTATCCAAACAAAACTTTTCAACAATTACAAACCAAGATCAAACAAAAACAAACCTGAATATGTTAATAAAGTTTGATGCTCTTTCAGCTTTTCACTCCATGCCATAAACTCATCCTTTCTAACAGCTATTTGTATCTTGTCTCCCTAGTTCATTAAAAGATATACATATAACAATAGTTAAAAATATAAATAAAATATGCAATAATCAGCAAAGACATTGGACAACAACAAAAAAACTACTGTGCAATCCATCAATATCATTTCCAAATGTCCCGGTTTAGGGGTTTTTTTGGACATACCAATGGTCTATAATTCAAATAGCAACCTTCCATAAGTGTTTTGTGTCATTTAGATCTTTGATCATGTCAAACGGACGTATGATTTGTTCACTAAGTGCCATTGCCCCAGACTCGAAAACACAAGTGAAACTTCATCTCAGAAAATCCAGATGCTGAGCAGTAGTGGTTAAATATAGCATTTAAAAAAATGCATATTTTTTGCTTTCCTCTAAAATATTGTAACACTATTCTTCCAGAAAGAGAAACAATACGGCAATATATTTTTGCTTTCCTCTAACATATTCTTGTAACAACAATTCTGCAACGGTCTTTATTAATGGAAACAGCATAGAACATGAATAATAAAATATAAAAGCCAGAAAGGTCAAAATCCTGCCACAAGAATGCATTTTATTCAAAAAACAAAACATGGGCAGCAAAATCCTTAATTACATTCCCTTTCATTAAAGATGTGTTTAACAATGAATCAAACCTATGCAAAAAATCTAAAACAGCAATTAATTTAATAGCAAATTTTTTCGCTATCTACTTCATGTTAGTTTGATGAAACAATTTTCCAATAACGTAATAATGATTGGTAATATCATATAGCAAATTCTCATAATAACAAAATCTTGAACATGAGCAAATAAAGAGCTTGTAATAGTAAAGAGACCTGCAGAGAAACAAAAAGCTATATCTGCCATAGTGCTATTACATACAAATGCACCATAAATCAAAGGCACAACAAGGGACCAAACTAATAGAACTTTTACCAGGTTATTTCACAAATTCAGGAATCAAACTCTTTTAGGTTCAACAGTAACATCAACAATAATCCTCACACCTAGGACAACACTTTTTCACAACATCATATAGATATGCGATTAAGTAGATATAAATCACGTGATCTACACACACATAAATATAGTGATGTTAGTGTAATAATATTATTTACTATTGGAGTTAATAATGTATGTGACATATGTTATGATACTGATAAAATAGCATTATGTTTATGTATGAATAAAAAGTGCAAATGGTGTGTACATATCAACTAGTATCTGTTATAAATGATTGTTGATGTATGTATATTCAGTGATGAACAACTTATTATGACCAATTCACATCATAATGTTAATTATGAAATCTTCTTATATAACACCGTATCGTAGACTGGTTATCAAGTACAATCTTTAACATATCACTTTTTCACTTGTTAATATGCTATAATATTACCCAAATTTACAAGCAACACGACAAAGAAACTACAATGTAAGTAGTACTTGGGTACTGTTTTTATTATATTATACAAGATTTTAACACAAATGCAACTGCTCATTACACATAATTCAATCAGTAGTGTTGAAAACATTACATTACAGTTTCTTTACATAAGCTAACATGATTTATCAGACTATACACCATACCATCAAGTTTCAACCATGCACAACTAGTTTTCTATAATAATATTCAAAATTACTCACATTTACAGATTTTACACATTATTACACAACATACATCAAAGATATGTTTTATTTATTACTTACAACACTTCACTGCAGTTTTCCTGAAAAGATCTTTAATGTTAATCAATATCCTTACATTTAACTATTGCACAAATCTTGATACACACAACATTGGTTTAGGGGGTCAAAGGTCGTCCAACCCTATTTCACCAAACCCCATACAAGACCATTCAGTATAACTAATAAGCTAATTATTGAGCTAATAAAATTAATAATAAAACCTAGCACACTCTAAGGGAGGTTTTGGGGGAAGTCTATGTTACCTGAGCAATCCCAAGTTAGGGATTTCAATTCCAAAAATCCTCTTTCCCTTTCTTCCTTCACTTTGAGTTCGGAATCTTCATCCTCAACACTTAGAAGCCACATGCAACCTCCACACACCGCCGCGCCACCACCACCAGCCACCAACGACCACCCTTCGTCCTTCTCCCCCATCGATCGCCCACTTCCTCTCTCGGTTCTCTCTCTCTCGTTCTGGCCGCGCTTTGCTTCTTTCCTCTTTTCCGGCCGAGCACAGTGGCGTAGGGAGGTGTGCCGCCACCACTGGCCGTTGCGGCCGCGTCGGAGCTCCAGCAGCTCCGCCCCTCCTTCCTCTTCTCTCTCGCGACTCCTTCTTCTCTTCTCTCCTTCTTCTCCTTTCTTCTTCTTTTTCTGTTTTTCCTCTTTCTGATTTTTGCTTCTCCTTTCCTTTCTTGTGGTCACGAGAATCACGATGGGGAGGAGTATTAGGGTTAAAGAAGGGGTGCTAGGGTAGATTTAAATGAAAGGTGGTGTATGGTGGTCCCTTGGGTTTTAAATTAATTAAAAACTATTGCAATCAAGCCCTTAATTAGCTTCTTAATTCAACCTTTGGTTTTTAATAACATCTTGAGTAATTTTAATCAATTAGAACTACTCCTAATTAATTAGTCCCTTAATTAATCAATTTTAACAAGAAAGAAGAAGAAGTCACCGCGGCCAATGACTCCGGAGCGGTGGTTGCGATTTTCGGCGCGGTGGAACTCCGGCGAAGGTGCTTCGTTTTGAGCTCTGATTGAGGGGTTTTGTTGCTGAAAGAGAGGAGAACACGAATATCCAGTCTATTTTCCAATTGGAGGCTCACGGTGGCCGGAATCTAGGAGAGAAGGCGCAGACATAAGGTTTTGAGATCTGTCCGTTGAGGACCTTTTCATGGAGAACTTAGAACTGGAGGAGAGGAGAAGAATAGTGGTGGTGGTTCTTCAATTCGCGACGCGAGTTGCCGGAAAACGTCATTAGAGGTCGCGGTTGGGGTTTCATTTTGGTCCCTGTTTCGTGAAGTCTTGATATGGGTTTTGTAGAGAATGAAGAGAGGAGAAGAATGGTGGTAGTTTCGTGGCCAATGGAGGATGGACAGCGACAGAGCGGCCGTTGGAAGTGGGGCGGTGGCGGTCCTTGATGAGAGAGAAGAGAGAGCTTTCTTTTTTTTTTTTTTACTTGTGGTTACTGAAGAGAGTTTTCTATGCAACCCAAAAAAAAAATGAAGAGAGTTTTCTAACAAGGCTTTTATTTTTCTTTTTTTGACGGAGAGTTTTCTAACAAGGCTGCTACTTGGCTTATTGGTTTTTTTTTTTTATACGTGGTTTATCATATCATATAATATATAACTATCTTCTTAGTAGTTAAGAATCTCAAGTATGAGTTAAATTAGTCCATAATATGACTAAAATATCCTTAAAAATTATCTTAAAAATATTTAAAATCAATCAAACACACAAATATTTTTTAGAAGAATTACGTGACTTTTGAGTCCTCATTTCACCGGAAGATACGTAGGAGCGGGTCAATTCCGTCAACTCAAATTAAATTTTTTCCAATTTAGTTTCTTTAATTTTTTTATGTTCATTTTTGTACTTAATATTACTTTTATTTAATTTTGGGTTGAAACAAATATTTTTTTTGAACGAGAATGAGTGAGTGAGGGTTTAATAAAATAAACTTAAGCTTCAAAGACCCAAAAAAAAACTTAAGTTTAGCGACCGATTTAGAGACCGATATTTTGGTCGCTAATTATCGGTCTCTAAATCGATCGCTAAAGATAAAAATAAGAATAAAAATCCGATTTAGAGACCGATATTTCGTCGCTAAATATCGGTCTCTAAATCGGTCGCTAAAGCTAGAAAATAATTTTTAAATTTTTGCAATGCAAATAAAAATCCGATTTAGAGACCGATATTTCGGTCGCTAATTATCGGTCTCTAAATCGGTCGCTAAAGATAAAAAATAATTTTTAAATTTTTTAATGTGAATAAAAAATTCGATTTAGCGACCGATATTTCGGTCGCTAATTATCAGTCTCTAAATCGGTCGCTAATTTATTATTTGCGACCGATTTGGCGACCAAACATTTTTTATCAATAACTCGAAGAATTCGGTCTCTAAATCGGTCGCTATTGCGACCAATTTTTTTCGGTCTCTAAATCGGTCGCTAAATAGCTAATTTCTAGTAGTGATGTTGCTTCCAAGAGAAGTTGGGATGATTCTTCCACCCCGGATTATAGGTGTTAGAATATGGATTCCCTCCTTGCCTTTGGAAGTTACCCATGTAATTAGCTTGCTCCTTGGAGTCTCCCAAAGTATCACACCCTCCATTCTCATGAGGCCCTTGGCAGAAGTCACATCTCAAACCTTGATTTACTTGGTTCACCTGAGCAGAGGAAGAGGTTCCCACTTTCAGTGCTTTCAACTCTTTTGTGATAGCCTCCAATTGTTGAGAGACTAATTTATTCTGAGCCAAAAGCGCATCTTGTGTTTCCAATTCTAGGACTCCTCTTTTACCCAGTGTCCCTCTGTCATTCTGACATAACTGCTCATTGGAAGCCATTTGCTCCACCAAGGTTCTTGCTTATTCAGCTGTCTTGTTGTTGATTGTACCTCCAGCTGAGGCATCCAACATCATCCTGGTGTTCGGCCTCAAACCATTACAGAACATTTGCATCTGGTTGAAGTCATCATATCCATGTCCTAGACACCTCTTTAGAAGGAGCTTGAACCTCTCCCATGCCTCATATAAGTTCTCACTTTGGTTCTGTTGGAAGCCATGAATCTCACCTCTTCTTTTGATGAATTTGGAGGGTGGAAAAAATTTTGTCATGAATTTCTCCTCCAAATCACCCAAGTTGCAATGCTTCCGGTAGGCAAGGTGTCTAGCCAATCTCTTGCTCTCTCTCGCAGGGTCCAAGGGAAAAGCCTCAATTTCTTGCTTCCCTCAGTCACTCCAGCCAACCCAAAAGTATCACAGATTTCATAGAAGCTCACCAGGTGTTGATTTGGGTCATCAATTTCATTCCCCGCGAATTGGCTTTGCTTGAGAGTGTTTAACAAAGCCGGCTTGATTTCAAAATTGGCATTTGCCTCACCCTGTTGGTAGGCATTGACAGTCCTGGCATGGTTGTTCCGTCTCCCAAAATCACCCAAAGTACGTGGTTGGTCCCCCATGACTTCTTGAGTGGTGACTTGAGAAGTAGATGCGGAGGATTGTTTTTGTTGTTGTTTTGCCTCCTTTGTCTTCTTCCTTAATGCCTTTGCTGTCTTTTCAATTTCTGGGTCAAACAACAGTTCACCTGTTTGTTTACCTCGCATGCACAAAACTAAGGCAAAAGGTAAGTAGCAAAGCAACAGTTAATGTAATAAAAAAAAAATTTCAGAAAATAAATAAAAGAAATAGTTTAAAAAGGTACTCGTTTGCCTTATTAAAAATTAATTCAACAATCCCCGGCAACGGCGCCAAAAACTTGTTGGGCAAAATCGCAAGTGTACGATTTCGTCGTTAAGTAATAAAAGATCGTATCCACAGGGATTGTGACCAATTCTTAACTATACCAACGATGTACTATTTGAACTATCAGACAAACGAGTAGTGTTTGAATTGTGTAATTCGTGCTCAACAATAAGATAATGACTAACAAAACAATTGATTTAAATATTAAGAAGAATAGAGTGACTAGGGTTCGAATCCCTTTGTCTCACCCTTTACGCTCTTGAATCCTATTCCAATGCAAGTAATGATCACGTATTTGAAGTTCGAATCCTCTAAATTAGATTAACGAAAATTTCTTTCCTCTTAATCCCTTTAATTCAACTAATAAGCCCTAATCCCTTAGGTTCCAATTAATTAAATCAAGCAATAAGGATAAGGATTCATACAAACTCATACCAAAGAGAATTATATCCCTATAATCCTATAGATATGTCAAAATATCCCAAAGCAAGTTTAAAACTTCAACTTTCCAATTGATGTTAAACCCTATTTCAACCCCATGGTGATCAAGCATAGAATCGCATTAAGAAAAGAGATAATTGATCAAATGACATACATCAAACTTGTATTGAAAATTCTGAATTCAATTACATAAAAGGATCCACAAAGTTCATCTTACCCTAGTACAAAGGAATTAGTTCCTCATGGAAGAGAAAGAACCAATCATTTGAGATGTAGAAGCAGCAATAGACTCCATTGATTCCTCAACTTTGCCTAGAATCCTTGTTCTTGATTCAAACTCACAAGAGGCCACTAACCAGTAGTAAGTTCCTAGGTCAATATTTCCTCTATCTATATATAATTCTGGACCAAAAGGGTTGAAAAACATCTCAAAATTAAGTCAAAACGCGCAAAAATAAAAGTCTGGCCGAGACGCAAAGACGGCCGCGGTAGTGGAGCACAACGCGGCCTGGTCGTCCTGCTTTTAAAGCACAAAAACGCAGATGAGCAGCCCGACACGGGCGTGGGGACGAACACGGCCAGGCCGTGTTGTTGTCTGGAAGCAGAGGCACGGCCGTGTTGGATAACACGGCCTGGCCGTGTTATTTACTGACTTCAAATTCTTGAGTTTCTTCATATCCACCAAGGCACGGCCGTGCCATAGGGCACGGGCAGGCCGTGTTTTCCTCTGATCTTGCCATATTTTGTCATTTTTGGCCTCCGAGTTGGTTGCAACATCCGTCTAAGTGATCTAGCTCCGCTTTCCTAGGCCAATAACCTTCTTTTCTGCACAATTGAACTCAAACCAAGTGCATTATCTAATTCAAGCAAAAATGCATGAGAACTATGGGTAAAAACCACTAAAATGACTACTATGCAATACAAAACTAACAATGAACCATATGCTATAATGAACGCATCACTTAGCTAGACGTCGTAGCGTCAAGGAACCTGAGCTGAATGTCCTAGGGTGAGCGGAGAGCCCAAGGCTACGGCTAGTATTCAAGGGATGGATCGGCGTTACTTTCCGGAAATTGTCAAGTGTCATGAGAATATGAGTCTTGAGTTGAGTCTTGTGAGAGTCTTAAGTTGGTATCAGAAACCCTACGAGCAGAGTATTCCACATTTCGGAAACATGTCAACTTTTGTAAGAATATTAGTTTAGTAGCGCTCTGGAAATGGGGTGTTACAATAGTGGTATCAGAGCGAGGTTCGGTTCTAACCGGACTGTAAAATGGGTAACTATAGCTGGTCAAGTGTCGGGATGATAGAAATTAGGCTGTTGGGAGTCAAGATGTATTTGTTGTGATTCACACTATGTTTGTGTGATTGCTCCTCAAGTAGAGTAACTATGCTTGTAATTGTTTGGATTGTTTCTTAATTGAAACAATGTGGGCTGCCACACAAAATTGTTGTGGGGTTCTGACTAGGTCGTAAAAACCTTGTGGGAATCCGACCTCTGGGACGAGCGATTCTTCCTACGAAGCGGATAGTTCAGGAAATTGATTAGAGAATTCAGATAGCCCAAGCTAAGGCAAGGACAGTAGTTGTTGTTGCTCAACTGACTGCTACGAAAAATCAGTGAGAACTGCTGCAACAGCAAGGAGAGGAGCAAGTTGCAGAGACCAAAAGAGTGGTTGACCCTTGTCACCACGAAACTCTTAGTTCCTGAGGGGAAATAAGGGAAGAGATTCAGGAATCTGTATTGCCTTTAGGATCTCGGGAATCCCAACCTCTGAAGGAAGAGTATGGAGCGGTTGAGATCAGGGTTAATGAAAAGGAACAACAAAGAACCAACTCGCTACCGTATGGGGAATCAGGGCATGTTGTCAGAGACTGTCAAGCATCAAAGACGGAAGCGACTGCAAATACTGTAGAGGTTGCGCATCTAACTCCAGAAGGAGCATCCAACTTCAGAAGGACGTACCTCCTCATTGAGCGGAAAAGAGAGCCTGTCAACTGAAGGATTCATCTCAGGGAACGCAATAATAAGGAGCTCTACTTGGACAGAGATTTGGAAGAAGGGTTGTCCGTAGGAGATGTCGTTATGTTTAACATTTAGTCTGAATTTTTGGAATACTAGCGATCCTAGGTACAGATCACCTAAGTGTTTGATGATTGAAGTATTTTGGTATGTAGTACATTTAAAGACTAAAATGTGTTTTATAATTTTGTGAGTGTGACATGTGTGCCACTAACATTTGTGTTTTCGCAGTAGCCTATTCTTACACTGCTGCGAATATGTGTGATTGATTGTGTCTTTGTTATCTGTGTGAGCGTGTTCCTATTTTCCAACAAAGATATTAAACGTGAATACCTTCCCAACAAGCGCCAATTAAATGTCTTGTGACAATTTAATTTACGCGAGAACCATTTAACTTAGTTGAATGGAAGCTGGAGGGTTAGTGAGAGTTGCTAGCAAGGGTATGGCGTAGTTAGTATGTGACTAGATATTGGTTTAGCTTTAGGGGTAGTACCTAAAATTGTACCAAGTCTTAACATCACCCAGCCCTAAGGAATAACCTTCCCTGAATTAAGACTAACCAGACAAACTTGAGGGAAACACTGCCCTTCCTTTTACCTCCTTGGCCGGTTACTGCAAGAAGAGAGAAAGTGAGATAGAATAGTTAGTTGCATTACTGGTGTAATATGGGCATAGGAAGATAGAGAGAGAACCTAGTACCCTTCCTTTTCCTCTTGTTACCGCGAACAAGTTCTGCTTAAAAGACCCCCATTTTATATATAGTCCCTTACCTAAACGTGTGGTGACTTGAGTGTGTCAGAAACTTTAAGAAACTTGGAGAGTCTGGAGAGCTACTTTCCCTACCATTTCCCTAGACTAAACCGTAAGTTGAGGTGAGGTTAGATGATAATCCATCCTACCCTTAGCATTGGTGAGTGTTGTCGTTTGTGAGTGGGTGGCCAATGATTGTGAGAGTTTTTCATTCCTTTCTATGTATAAACACCCCGAGTTCTTGGAGGAACTCTCGGCGAGTATTAATTCTTTTGCTTCCGACTTTCATGTTGTCTGTTAATAAACTCGTTGAAAATGGTTTTAGGTTTAAAATGATTTTTGTTAAATTATTATTTTATACTTATCTTGTAATGTTTGCTATTGAATCTGTTACAATAGTTTCCAGTTTAGGTGATTTAGTAGTACAAGTTTGAAAACAGTTTTGTTTTCTCTTGTGTAAAAGATTTTAGATTTGGCGTTAATCTTTTGAGCTATAAGTCTATGTATGGGTAAGAATGGTTTCGAGAAAGATTTTTAGAGAAGAGTATTAGAAAACTTTAATTTTCTTCAAGTCCTTGCTCGATTTCTCGAAAACGTATAAGAAGATTTGGTATATTTGTTATTAAGGTTTTGTCGAAAGTAAGTTAAATGTTTTTCCCCTAACTTGTTGATTGAAGTCGTGAGTTTTAAAAGGAGAAAAGAAGAAATTTTGCGATTCCAAACCCGTCTCTTTCATAGTTCAATGAGTGCCATAATTTTGGAGTTTTGAAAATTTGATTGGGTTAGAATTTTGTAAATTGTTATCTTGTATTTCAAGATAATGAAACACCTAATGTTTAAAGGAATCCTTGTATTCCTAAACAAGGTAGAGTCTTAGGGAATTAAGCATTTAAAATCTTTGGTTTGTTTAGTATGAGTGTTATAATGCAAAAACTTTGAATGAAGAACAATTCTTGGGTACTATTTACTATTTTAAAACCCGGGGAGTACTTACTATCTTGATAGTATTCTTAAATTTTACGTGCTTAACTGATAGTATCTGTGATTAAATATTTTAGAAGTTTAATAATTGCCTGAATTTCAAAAGAAAACAATTCCCTATTGTATAGAGTTAAACATTTAGTTATGAAATTTTTGGTTATGTGAATAAATTTTATAGCCCTCTGAGAAGAGAAATTGTAATTTTGAGTTTTGAGTCCTTGGTTATCGGTGTGTGAAATTTTCTTTAGGAAAAACTTCGATTTAAAAAGGGTTTTTAAAGATGAGAGAATGTTAGTTGGTTTGTCTTAATCTTGAATTGAAGTGTGTGTAATGATTTTGAGATAATGAGAACATATTCTCAAAGGAACTTTAGAGTCCATGAGAATGGTTGAGTCTTGAGAAAATGAAGTTGTGTTTTTATTGGTTTCTTGTGTTGACGTTATACCTAAGAAAACTGATGTTCCTTTTAGAAAAATGTTTGAATAGAAAAGAGAATTTTGATCTTTTGAAGGTTTAAAGTGTTTTTTATATTTTTATATGTGTGAATGTGGTTACTTGCGAATAGGTTAGTATTGATTTCATACGAATGATGCGTAATTGTAGTCGAGCTCGTGTTCGCATCCGTGTTCGTGAGTGTGACCGTGATTGTGGATGAGCAGATGTCGTGATCGGGAAGGAAGCATCAGTCAGTTGCAATGGATTCTTCTTTCACTAACTACGCTTATTTTGTGGAGTGTTGTATGTTTGTGCTTTGTGATTGCTATTATTGCATGCTATATTATGTAGCTATAAATATTATGGTACTATGTACAATAATAAGTACTGTTAATGCTTATGTGTGCAAATTATTTTACGGTTTTGAGTAAAGTAATTTTACGTATTTTGCTATCTGTGTAATTTCGGGGACGAAACTATTTTAAGGGGGGTGGTATTGTAACATCCCAATTTTTAAAAAAAAGAGATTTTAGCGATAAAATCCTGAATACTCAAAAAATAAGTCATAGAGATTGATCACCTCAATGATTTACTGAGAGTACGGGAAATTATTTTGAGGTATTTTGAATAAGTTATTCATTATAAATAATTATTATTCACGATGTCAATTCAAATTAATAGACAGCGTAGACGTATGCTACCTTTAAGGTGAATTCATCAACTATATGTATTATATAAGTTTTCTGAGTTACGCGGTAACGCGTATTTTTGTTGACTAAGAAAGTGTGTGAATTAAATTAAGATAAAATTAAATTTAAGAATTAATATTTAATATTAATTTATGGTTCAAAAATCGTCGAAAAATTCTAACGAAGTTTCGTCACGTTTTGAACCGCCGGGTAATTTTTATCCGCGTTAAAATTTATAATGAATTCCGATTTCGATGAAAATCGAAATGTAACTTATTTTAATGATGTTTGAGTGTATTTAATTGTTTTTATATTTATATATAATTTATTATCACGTGGTGAATTAATTTCTAAGTAAATTAATTTTCGAGAGTTAATCGGCGAGAGAACTAATCGGTAACGCGATTACTTGACGCCATATTTTTAGTACGCTTGAGACTCTAGGATTAGAGGGTAATCATGAGAGATGAGAGATTAGATGAGTTAGACTTGTGATTTGATTAACATCTCACTTTTTGGAGTGTAGATGTCATAATTTTAGTGACTAATTATTTTATGCTTATTCTAATTCATTCTTGACCAAGTATTATACTTTTTAATTAAATTTTTTTTTTCTCACCCCTTGGATGCCTTATCAGGCCACGACATCCCCTGCCCTTTTACCACTTTATTTCATTTCATTTATTTTATTCTTGGGTGGAGTAACACTAAGTAAAATGGCTTGCTAAAAACTAAAATTTTATCCTTTTCTTTTGACCCCAGCAGGCCGAAGCCTCCTACCCCATTTTACTCACTCATTCTTTTTTTTTTTATCTTGCTACTTGGTGTTGGTGAAGAGAGCTTTCAAAGCAAGTTTCAACCCTCCTCCTTCCTCTCTTCCAGCGTGACCCATACCCACCTCCGCCAATCACATTTTTGCTTCCAATTTCTTCATCCAGCCGAAGCACCCCCATTCCTACCCTTCGATTTTCATTTCCCACCACAATATTCAAGTGTTGATGAAGGAAGAAGAAAGGCCAAGTCATTGATCGATTGACCAAATCCGCTCATTTCTTGCCAGTAAGATCAACATACAACGTGGAGAGCCTAACGGAGATCTATATCGCAGAGATTGTACGACTTCACGGCGTGCCTTCTTCCATTGTTTCAGACCGAGACCCGAAGTTCACGCCTCACTTTTGGGGAGAACTATAAGAAGCGATGGGAACCAAACTCAAGCTTAGCTCAGCATATCACCCCCAAACCGACGGTCAGACTGAGAGAACGATTCAATCGCTTGAAGATTTGCTACGAGCGTGTACGTTAGATCATCGAGGAAGTTGGGATGATGTCTTACCACTGGTGGAGTTCACCTACAACAACAGTTTTCATGCGAGCATTGGGATGGCACCTTACGAAGCCTTTGTATGGGCGTAAGTGTCGACGCCTCTTTGTTGGTACCAGGATGGCGAGAGTTACATTGTGGGACCGCACATGATCCAAATAGACTACCGAGAAGATCCGTTTGATCGAGAGATAGGATGCGAGCGCCTCGAAGCCCACGTAAGAGTTATGCGGTCGAGGTCGCCGACCGTTAGAGTTCGAAGAAGGAGAACATGTATTTCTTCGAGTTACCCCTACCACCGGAGTTGGTCGAGCGATCAAATCCAAGAAACTTACTCCCAAATTTATTGGACCTTACCAGATTCTTCGTCGTATTGGCCCCGTGGCATACCAGATTGCTTTACCACCCTTTCTGTCAAACATTCATGACGTCTTTCACGTCTCACAGCTGCGGAAGTATATTTCCGACCCTTCTCATGTTATCGAACCGGATATGATTCAACTGAAGGACGATCTATCTTTTGAAGCATCACCAGCAAGGATCGTTGATCGGAAAGCTAAGCAGCTACGGAACAAAGAAATCCAGCTTGTCAAGGTCGTGTGGGATCAGAAGACTGGAGATGCAACGTGGGAGCTGGAAGAGAAGATGAAGAATCAGTATCCAGAACTTTTTCACGGTAAGTAACTTATCTGCAGTTTCGAGGACGAAACTTGTTTTTAGAGGGGGAGTATTGTAACACGTATATTTTTACGATACGTTAATTAGCGGTAATATTGTACTTTTGTCGTAATTATGCTTTAATAAAGCAATTGCTTGTTCCCTAAGTAAGTGACTTAATTAAATCAAGAGCTAATATAATTAAGAATTAATATTTTTATATTGATTCACGGTTCGAAGATCGTCGAAAAATTCTAACGAAGTTTCGGCGCGTTTCAAATCGCCGCGATTCTCATGAGATAAAATTTAAAATGAGCCCCGATTTCGATGAAAATCAAATCGTAACCTGTTTTAATTGTTTTTGAATGAATTATAGTGTTTTTATTATTTATGAAATAATAGTATCACGTGGAGAATTAATTCCTCGCGAATTAATTTTTCAAGATTTTTCCGGCGAGAAATTAATCGGTTTTGCGGTTTCTCGCCGCCGTGTTTTTAAACCTTAAGATTCTAGATTAGAGGGGAATCATAAGTGAAGTGAGATGAGATGGGTTAGAGTAAGTGATGTGATTAGCATCTAATAAAGGTGATTAGGTGTCACTTAACTTGTGGGTTATTTCAAAATTTTACCTTTTATTTAAATTCTTATATTATTAAGTACTAATTAAGTGAGTAAGTGAGAAAAAAATTTATAAAACCCATTCCCCCCCAGCTGCAAACTCGTGGACAGCACCCCCCTCAAACCCTCACACTCACTTCTCCTTCTTCTCCAAAGAAAACAAGAAACTCCATAGCCATTCCTTCAAGGTTTCTTGAGTTTTCAAGTTGGTTCTTCATCAAAGCTTGGTCTAGTTCTTCATACCTTCTCCTATCTTCATCTCCATCATCATCTAAGGTGAAGAAAACAAATTTTTCTCCCCCTTTTTCTCTTCAACAGCCGCGGCCTCCCCCTCCCCTTTTGAGCTAGTTTTGTTTTTCCAAATCTTGTATAAATGCTAGGTTCTCTTCTCTATACCATTAGCTATCATTCCAACCATTTATTTGAGTATGAAATTAGAATTTTTCCTCCCTCTTTTAAGCCCTAAAACAGCACCCAACAGCCCCCCTTGTGTTGTTTAATTGTTGTTCTAGTTGTGATTAATTGATGATTGTTGTTGTTTGTTGGTTGATGATGAACAAAAGGGAGATAAATCATCTAAAAACCCTTCCTTTGATGCTCTAGGGCGAAAACCCTAGAGGTTAGAAAAGGGGAAATGATGTGATCTTAGTTGAATCAATCAATTGGTTGTGGATTGGTGTTATTGGAAGTGATTAGATGTTGATTTAGGCTATAGTTTTGTTTAAGCCTAAGTAACATGTAGTTTTGGGAATTTTGCCTATTCTTGAACCATGAGAAGCATGAGGTCTTGATGTTAAATTATATGTTCAAGTGTTAGATAACTTGTTTAGAATAAATTTTAAGGTTATTGGAGTTGATATGCATGAGTTAGTATAGGTGTTAGCTTATGTATATGTAAAAATTGTTTCTTGAGGGACTAGAATGGCATGTAGGGAAATGATCATTTTGTTCTCTAAATTTCCAACAAGATTATAATGATGATTTATGACTTTTTGGCTGTGAAGCATGGTTGAAAAGAATTGTGAAAAAGGGCACTAATTTGATTAAGGAAAAGGTTTTAGAAACATAACCTTTGATATGCTTAAGTGTGCTTAATGTATTAATTGAAGTTGATGATGTTTTGGTATCTATAAAATGATTTAAAAAGGGCTGTGATTATGAAAAGATTAGTTGCAAATTTTTGAGAAAAGGAAGTAATTTCTAATTGCTTGAATTCTTGTATGAAAATGTACTAAGTTTTTGATAGTTGTGAAAGATTTGTTAGTCATGCCTACTTGGAGTTCAAGAAAAGAGAATTAGTCTCAAAACCTTGCTTTTTCAAATGATTTTGAGTGTGTCATTAAGTTGTAATGTTTGTTTGAGTATTGGGTAGGAAAGGGATAAGTTGAGAGCATAAGTTTAACTAGAATTTCTAGATTTTACTAAGTTGTATGTGGTAATAGGAATCGAAGTACCGGAGATTGAGCGAAGCGGACCCGAAGACATAGGAGTGACGTTGACGACAACTTGTGGTAAGGGCGCTTCTAGACATTTTAGGATTTTATTTTTATGTCCCTGTGTAAGGACAACTTTAGAGATGCTTAAGTCCTTGTTCTGCTATTTAAATGCTTAATGCGAAGAAGTCTGAGAACTCTACGAGTTCGAAGTTAGGGTCTTGGAACCCCTTCGTTTATTTTTGTCGTGCAGTTGAACATATTCTGAGTCATTGTGGGTGAAAAATTATGCGGTTGGTGTACTGGCCCCAACCCCCCACTTGTTTGTACCTCTCTGTTAATTCCATCGAGTTACAGGGGGATGGATTCCTTGATTTGCGTGTCCAGCATGTGATGTTGTGATATGATTGAGTTATGCGTTATTTAATATGAGATTGAACATATGCTGTGAATTACGTATTGCTGTTGAATTGCGTTTCTTTATGCAGAGTGCTTTTATTGCTTAAAATGTCGAATTGCGTTTTCTTCATGTTAAGCATGCTCTCTTTATTTGATATGCGGTCAAGTAATCTTGTGTATCACTCTTTGACTATCGTAAGCGGCGAGCTGTTCATCGAGTGAGAGAGCTAGGCGAGTCGTCGTGACGTTTTTGAGCTGTGACCCGGATAATCGAGGGTGCTAGGTCCCCTTCGTTTACGGGAGATTAGCTAGGCGTCACAGCGTAGGAACCGGGGCTGCTTACCTAGGGAGAAGCGAAAGATCCCAAGGCTACGGCTGGTATGTTAGTTGATGGATCTGCGTCTGCTTTCCGGAATAATTGTCGAGTCGAGAGAAAATGAGTAGTGAGTCGAGTCGAGTCTAGAGTGAGAGAGTTGAGTTACGTTCTGTGAATGATATACATTATTGTTTGCTTATTGCTTTATGCATTGATTATCTTGATTTGTTGAGAAGTTGACCCTTTCCCGTGGTGGCATCAATTCATGACGGTTACCCAGGCGATGGCGAAGGGCGTTTGGATTCCGGAGATGAGGACGTCGCCGGAGATTTTCTTTGACTTCCCTGATATGGACCAACCCACGGCGATGGAGTTCGACCCTATCTCCAGCCGTGTGGTATACACTGGGGACGTGGTGCAGACACTATGAGAGGATGGCGTAGCCGTGAGGCAGGATGTGACACGGCGTATGGTGAGTTTCCCGATCCGGATGGGACAGGTGGTGGAGGCGTGGCGTGCCGGCCGCGAAGAGGCTACGAGCTTCTTCTTCTTCACCGAGAGGACTTCATGACATTCTTAGAGCATCGCTACCAGATTTGCAGGACGGCGCGCAGGCGTGGACCCGTGAGCGAGATGGATCGCCGCAAGAGCGTGATACGCCGAGATCCGCAGGAGCTTCCGCCGGTCGCTATTCCTAGATCCCCTGTAGTACCGGTTTCCCATCGCCGCTAGGACCCCTACACCGCTCGTGGCTTCCTCCCGTTTGTCTTTGTGTGCCACGAGGCGGATTGCATTGGGCGAGATCGGCGAGGAATGGTGGCGGGTGAGTATACCGAGTGATGTGCTGTGGGCGTGCAGTGTGGCTCCGCTTCATTGACTGACAAAGGACCTGATGGAGGAGGAGGAGGACCCGTCAGAGGATTTGGGCAGCGACCTGTAGCTGTGATGTTGGTTGACTGCTGCGTTATGTCTTTTGTTGATAGACTGTTGTATATATTTGGGATGACTGTATTTATGACTTTTATGTTCCATGTGTCGTGACCAGTCGGGCTAGATGTTATTTTGGGTTACAGGGTAGACTGGCGGTCTCACTTTTGGAGCAGCCCCCTGCGTGGGTGTCTGCCGGAAGTACCCCCAGGGTATGATTGCTCTCTTGAGGGTCGTCATACCATAGGTGTATTTCTTTGTACATTTACTACCCTGTATTTTGCGTACACTGTTAATACAACTTGTGTATATATATATGTATTATGCATGTATGTCTTATTCGTGTTCGAGTCTTGTGTCCTAGTTGCACCATGTTTCGAAAAGCTGTAATTACTCTGATGTGCGCTTGCAAGAATTATTGATGTTTAAAAAAAAAATATACCGCATTTTTCTAAAGGGCACAAGAGTACCGTTTTAAAAAGCATCGCATACAGGTTTAGTTTAGCTATGTAGCGGTCCGGAAACGGGTCGTTACACCTCCTACCCCATTTTACTCACTCATTCTTTTTTTTTATCTTGCTACTTGGTGTTGGTGAAGAGAGCTTTCAAAGCAAGTTTCAACCCTCCTCCTTCCTCTCTTCCAGCGTGACCCATACCCACCTCCACCAATCACATTTTTGCTTCCAATTTCTTCATCCAGCCGAAGAACCCCCATTCCTACCCTTCGATTTTCATTTCCCACCACAATATTCAAGTGTTGATGAAGGAAGAAGAAAGGCCAAGTCATTTCTCTCCTTCTTTCTTTAATTCTGGCCGTGACCCCTTCCTCTCCAAAAACCATCCTTCACTTTCATTTCCTTCTACCATTTGGTGTTAACTTGTTGATCAAAGATAGTAAGTGAGAATCAAGTTCTTTCCTTGGATTTTTACGAGACCAAACCGTAGACACTAGAGCAGATTTGGGTGAGGGTTTCTTTTTACTTCCTTGTTTATTTTCTTTGATTAAGTCTTGTATAATGCTTTGTAATGCTTGGTCATGATCAACGAGAGAAATGAGCACTTAAATCCCCAAATTCTTGAAAACCTTAATCTAAGGGAAAAGGGGGTTGTGTGATCTTGAGGTGAATCAATTTAATTAGTTGATGATTTTTTCTTATTAGATATTGTTGTTGCTATTTTAGTTACTAGTTTTGGATTAGAAGTTGGATTGATTAGTTTCATGAAAACCTTTGTTTCTGGAAATTGGGATTGTCCATGAATTAGACTTGTGTTTTTGGAAAGCATTTTTTGTTTTGAGAAAGGTTTTAAATATAGAATGATATTGTTTAACTAGTTGGAAGATTTACAAAAAAATTTGGGAGAAAAGGGGTGGTGGCCGTGAGCCCATTTTAGGTGTAGGAATTGTTTTGTTTTGCTTAATTCTTGTTTAAATGCTTTAATTATGTGTTGATAATGATCATTCAAAGTTTCCCCAAATTTTGGGAACCCTAGATCAATAGTCTAAGGGAAAGGGGCTTTGTGATTTCTCAAGTGAATCACTTAATTGATTGTGGCTTTTACTTCTTATAAATTGTTATTGTTGTTATAGTTATTAATTTTGAATTCGATCAAAGGAATGATTAGTTTTGCAAAAATCCTTGTTCTTGAAGGTGTCTTAATTTGGTATTGGACTTGGATAATATTTTGTTTTGGAATAAATTGTTGTTTTATGAAGGAAAAATCAAGGAGTGAATGATGTTGTTTAATTGGTTGGAATGTTTGCAAATATTTTTTAAGGAAAGAAGGGTGTTGCTCGTATTTTTTAAGGAAAGAAGGGTGTTGCTCGTAAGCTCTCATGAGCTTGGAGGAGATAATTATTTTGTGTTCTAGCATTTAATTTAGTAGTTTGGAAATTGCAAAATTTTTGGGAAGAAAAGGGGCAAGGCCGCGAGCTCTTCAAGGCTTGGGAGGAAAATTATTTTGTACTTTAGTTCATATTAGTTGTATTTAGTAGGTTTAAGAATCTCATGGACTTTGGAATTTTTTTTAGAAAAAGGGTTGGTTTTAACATGTTTGTTATTGTTCCTTTTATCTTGAGAATTAGTTCCAAGTAAGAGTGTTGATCGATAATAAATATTTTGAAATTGATTATGAGGTTGTTTCATGTTCTAAGTTGGAAAAGAAATAAGTCTTAGTTTTAAAAACCTTATTCTTTAATTATTTGTTATTTCTTTAAGTATAAGATTTAATATTGAATTGTGTCTCAAGTTTTGGAGTAGGTGAACTTAGCATTTGGAAAACTTTTTTTTTTCCAACTTTGTGTATTATTTGAAAATGAGTCTTATGTTTAAAACTTCGTTCTTTAATTGTTGCTAATTTTCTAGCATATGTGATTCTTTAAATATATATATATATATATATGTATATGTATGTATTTCAAATTGACATTTAAGTATAGGTGTTTTGGTTAGCTAAGAGGTTGAGTTTTGAGAGCCTAAGGAATTAGTATTAGTTTAGGCCTAGGTTTGCACTAAGTTGTGTTGTGGTTTTAGGACTTGAGGATCCGAGATCGTGCGGTGTAGGAGTCAAGGAATACGTGGATACGCGCAGCTTGGAGTCCGGTAAGGGCGCTTCACATTTAATACTTTTCATAGTATGTTAGCATAAGGGCAACTTAGATATTGATACGAATTAAATTTTCAGCCTTATGCAAAGAAGTTTGAGAATCTCAGGGTTCGAAGTGAGGGTCTCGTACCCCTTCGACTTTTATTTCTTAAATTTGTGATTATGATTATTTAGTGGGCTTGTCTGCAAGTGGTTGGCAGCTGTCCCTAACCCCCCACACTTGTTTGATTTCCTCTCTGTCAACTCCACTGAGTTGTAGAGGGATGAACTGAATTGTCGATTTCCGATGTTTGCTGAGTGGTGATTGGTTGAAATGAATTGCTTATACTGCTAAACTGTTTCGCATTATATTAAGCTTGGCATGAATATTATTTGATATGCGGTTAAATAATTATTCAATTTGCTTTGTGAATTATCGTATGCGGCGACCTATTCATTGGAGTGCGAGAGTTTAGTCAAGTCGTTGAGTTGTCGTGACATTTTTGAGCTTTGATCCGATTAACCTAAGGTGCTAGGATCCCCTAAACGGCTCCGGCTGGTTCTTCGGCAGCTTAGCTAGACGTCGTAGCGTCAAGGAACCTGAGCTGAATGTCCTAGGGTGAGCGGAGAGCCGAAGGCTACGGCTAGTATTCGAGGGATGGATCGGCGTTACTTTCCGAAAATTGTCAAGTGTCGTGAGAATATGAGTCTTGAGTTGAGTCTTGTGAGAGTCTTAAGTTGCGTCTTGAGTACTGTGCATATAGTTGTTTTGCCTATTGTTATGATTTGTTATTCCCTGATTTATTTAGAAGTTGACCCTTGCCAGTGGTTCTTTCAATTAATGAATGTAACCCAGATGGCGGAGCAAGCGGAGAATTTGGGACTGTAGAGAGGAGCAGCTGAGGATAGTCGTCCAGTCTTCTACCTGTGTTATGTTGTGGAACTTACTAGTAGTCTAGTAAGGAGTATAGCTTGTCGACCAGCTATAGGATATTTGTAGGTCACTTCAGTGTTGTAATAAAATGCCTATTATGTTTTCAAACATGTATTATCGTCTATGAATCGATGGAATAAATGAATGTCGATAATGTGGTCTATCTGGTGTCTTAAGTTATTCACCGCCATGTTTCTAAAAGTCTCTATGATACTCTGTTCGCTATTTAAAAAAAAGTTTTACAGGAAAAGAAAAAAAAAATAGGACCACATTTTTCAGAAACCCTACGAGCAGAGTATTCCACATTTCGGAAACATCTCAACTTTTGTAAGAATATTAGTTTAGTAGCGCTCCGGAAACGGGGTGTTACAATTTCTGTCTAATGCCTCTAATTCAATGTTCATGGCATGTTTCCAACATTCAAGTTTACTTGCTTCATGATAGGTCTTTCGCTCAAAGGTTTGAGACACAGCAGAAGAAAAAACAGAATGTGAAGGAGACAAATTGCAAAATGAATGATAAGAGGAGATATGATAATGACTACCTGAGACAATTGGACCAGCTGAATTAGATGAAGGACTACACACATAATCAGATAGGTATGCTGGTTGATGCCTCTGCCTGCTAGACTGCCTTTGAATTTGAGGAATTGGCTTTGCTGTTTGGCTACTGGGAATTGTTTCTGGTAATGATGGAGTGAGTGATTCAGGCTGGGACTTAGGATTGAGGGTATCAGATGATGTTATCAAAGATGTTTTCTTGTCTCTCGTTTCTTTTCGAATTTTTTAGTTGAGGAATAGCGTTGAATCTCGAGAATGGTAATGTCTTACTTGATTCTTTCTTTTTTCCCCTAACTGAGATTGGTTGTCTTATCAGGGCTTGGATTCGTTTTGTATTTAACGGGAGAGGTCCAAAGTAAGGCGGTGAAAAGCGGGACTTCCTTCTTTCACGCCTTGAGCGGAAGGCCTTTCTCACTAAGCAACCAAAGAAAGTAATGGTTAATCGCCATGAGAAAGGAGTGGAGAGGTGAGAGGGCCCCACCGCTTGCGACATCTCGCTTTCATTAACAAGTTAAGCAAGGCGACGCCCTTTTTCCGAGGGCCACCCGCGGTGCCGCCACTAATGACCGATTGGGAGGGACCGCCGCCGGACGGCGGACCTCTGTCGTTGGATCCAGAACAGGTAGCCCAGTGCGGCTGGGGCTATGCCTGGCTGAACCTCATACAAGACTTTCTTTCCGCCTTACGCTTCCGGCCTCAAGAAAAGAATAGCTCTTTCGGTCAAAGTCGATAAGGATCAAAGTCCAATAGCTAGTCCTCCGTTCTCAACTCGAAGGAAATAAATAAGCATGGATTCACCTATTCCAGGAAAAAAGGAATATGCACTTATTCGCTTTTAGGTTTAGCTTTCGAAAAAGACAAGGCCTTACAACAAAGCGGCTCATTCCCGGAAGAAAAAGAAGAGGATTCTCAGCCCGCCTAGAGTATAGCTTCCAGCTCGGCTAAGCAAGGACTCCATCCTAAGTAAAGCAGTCTGAAAGAAAGATGCCACTTTCACAATTTAGAATATGCATTTTCCTGGTACACAAAGCCTAAGCAGCTCAGCCGTTGAAGCGACCTCTAAGCCAAAGAGAGAGTCTATGGTGCTACCCCTACTGTCAGGGAGAGGGTCTTTGTCCTCGAAAGTCGGATATCACTGTCTTCCCCGCTTTCCTCGGGCATGAGAAGTTACTCAGGGACTTGCCATGGATAGGAGTGAAACGGAGGCACAGTCCATTGTTCTCTATCAATTTCTTCGTTTTCTGACTCCCTACCCTACGTTGATTGGCTTTTTTGCCCAGGGCTCGAGGGCGAGCTTTATTTAAGAGAGAATGGGGAGTGAATCGAAAGGCTTCCGTTTTCGTTCTTGGTTTTTTGGGGCTCCTCTCGATCTTATTCGTAGTTGGGAAGGGGGAAGGAGTCTAAATCAATGGACATTAATGAACCATCATTGATGGACGTTGCACATGACACGATCAATTCGACTCAAGGTCCAGTGCTAATAGAAGTTGCTTACTCTCCTAGTTAGAAGGAAAAAGGCAGGGCTTTTTTCGTAGTAATAGTGGGCGGGTCTCATGATATCTATGCCGGCCGTCGGAATCAAATGAAGGGGTCGAAGGACCATTCGATTCATTAAGGGGCACAGATCTAGGCCTCTTTGTTTGGTCAATCACCAAAGGCGGGGAACCACTATGGCGAGACCCCGGCCTCAATTCTTTGCATAGTCGGCCGGGCTGCTGCAGAGTCATGCGGGGCATAGCGGCGCTCGCTACTTTGGCGCCATTCCGGATCTAGCGGCAGACGGCGGTAGGGCCTCGCACTGCACTCTTCTTTATTTGAAATTGCTCCCACGCACGCAGACCGGAAGATCTTAGTTGTCCTGGACTGGACAAGTACGTAGAGATCTTCGTGGGACCGGGGAGGGAGTCTCAATCGATCTTTTCTAGGATTCCTTATCACGCACGGAGATCTTTCCATTGATAGATAAGAGGGCTCCCCCCTTGAACATACTCTTAAAGGTTAGGTTACTACCTACCTCTACGGAAGAGGTTGACTTTGTACCGCCCGGAGGTCATATAGATAGAAACCCGGAGCGATAAGAACGAAAGGGCTTTTCCCAACGAGGTGGAGGGCCATCGCAGAAAGTCACTTATCCCCGTAGTTCCGAAGACAGGAATTGGGTAGTAGGGGGCCCTTGGACCCCAAAAAAGGCTTTGACCTGCTGGCTATTGGAAAGTTTCCGTTCTGCGTTGAATAAAGTTGGGGCGTAGAAAGGGATGCCAGGGACAGAGTAACCTCGGGGTTCATTTCATGCCCACGGAAGGAAAGCAAGAAAAGGTTCCGTGAAGCCCTTTGACCCGATGCTATCTATGTTAGGGGTGGTGGAATGAAACCATATCAAATAGGGAACTGCGTTCCAAGATCGCCACCGCTTCGACCGCGAGAAGGAAGCCTCGATGAAGAAGATGACTCGACTCGCGTCTGGGAAAACCTGATCTGGTAGGGAAGACAGACCTTAGATGGCTCGGCCGACCCATTTGGTGAAGTAATCGGTAGCTACCAAAAGATAGGCATTCTCTTGGTAGAAGAAGGAGATTACAGGCTCGGGATCTTCTAGATTAGGGATCAAAGTACCAAGCGGGCAAGAACGCACTGATCGTAGTACGCCATTCTAGCCTCAGGAGTCGGCGGAGAAGAGTTCCAACCAGGCAAGTCGTTCTAGCCAAAAAGTAGGTAGCCGCGAAATCTCTTATTCCGGTCCTTAGGCTAACTACGACTACTCAGAATAGCGGCGTTTCATTGTTGGAAGAAACAGGGATAATCGCCTGTTGTCTCTTTCTGACCTACTCAATCGAAAGATGCCCTGATCGGATGCTAGTCTCTAAGTCCCTGCTTTGGCTGCCTTATCTTAGGGCACGGTACCTTAGTTTAAATCCATAGTTTACCGCTTTCCCTTGCAAAGACAAAGACCAGATTTGTCCCTTTGGATCGACCCTTGATCCTCCTCTAGGATTCGCGCTTTAATAAGCTCACTCGTGCCATTTGACCTCGTCCTACTAAAGGAAAGGGCTCTTTCTATTCCGAGTTGGCACCTTGCAGAATTCCTATCCTATTCTCTTAGGAAGCGATGATTCTAGAGCAAGTGACATCCATATCAAATCTCCGTAAGTTATGCTCAACAGAAAGTCATAAAGAAGTGCCACAAGACTCTTGCTATTGATCGGACATTCACAATTGCATTACCTGAACAAGGCATTGGTTCATCTTTCTCTGTTTGGTTGAGACTTCCAAGACCTTTGTTCTCTTGGTGAATGGAAGAAAGCCTTAATTAAGGCCCTTTCTTTCGAGCGACGATTCGATTCTTCTTAGCTTGGCCATTCGATTAAGGTTCTTTCGATCGAGAAAGAGAAAGATAACTCTTATTCATCCTAAGTGATCAACTAGCCTTTGGGCTTAAAAAGCGTTGTCGCACCGAACATTCTCTCAGATTGTCTAAGTCGGCCTAACTAGCGCTCTTGCTAATGCTCGGCGTAAGGACTGTTTTTATCGGATACTTCTCTCTTTTTGGGAGGCCTAAGGATCGCAGCTTCTTCTTCAGAATAGCCTTTTTCAACCTCCCTAGAAATGCGGTAAGAGGAATAGCCTATCTTCTATCTAGCCTTGAGCCCAGATCTTGATTTCTTGCTATTTTGATTTACCCAGAGCGGTCTTGGGCCTGCGTCTATTAAGAAGGGGATAGCCGGCTTATTTCGCTCCTAAATCCATTTAGCCTTTCTCCGGAACCACTTTAAATACCGATACGGGACCACCTTCCCAAATCAAATGCAACTGATTAAAGAACAGCTGCTCACTCGGTCGTAGCAAGCAAGTTATCTGTTCGCGGACAAGCTCTCTGGATGACAAAAAACATGCTCTTTCATGCGGAAAAAACACGGTCTTTCGTGGAAGTTGGTCGATTTGAAGTCGCTTTATGAGTGAAAATGGGTCGATGACGAAAAAGACGGGGAAAATGAAACTTTTTTTATTTGAACGAGAACTTAGCCATTCCCGCCTACTCTTCCAAATCCACTAATTAATTTATTATTAATGGGATTTGCTGCATCTTCCTCTACGATGGATATCAAGTAGGTGTAGTTCTGAAGGGCACCCTCTTTCAATGGAAACTAGCATTCAAGTTCACTTACCAATCATCATAGGCGCTGTAAGCCTAGCCGGTCTTGTTTGCGTATCAGCTCAAGCAGTTTCCGCTGCTGGGTGAATATCCCTTGCTATTGAATCTGCTCCTGTTATATCATCTATAGAAGAAGCTGGTATAGAATAGGCTTTTTTCGGGGTAAATGTCACAGAAGGAAGATGTTCTCTCTTTCCTGCTCTATATGTATTTATCCCTTATTTAGAAATTGCGTATGAAAGGTTTATGGTCTATCTGATACCTATCTATCTAGTACGATCGATCAAGTCATTCAGAAAAGTCTCTTCGCGTTGTGTTTATGGAATTATATAAGAACAGGTCGGTCTAGGTAGTTAATATTGCTCCTGAGAAATTCGTTGTTTCCAGTTTCGTTTGTTTTGTGCATCCCATGTCTTTCCGGATCAACCAACCGGCTACAACAAGTCCTTCTTCATTTTAATAGCTTTGCTTAAAGTAAAGCGGATCACTTTGACTGTTCATATATAATCATGCCAAGCTGGTTAAATAAATTCATCGAGATTGCTCCTTGTGATGCAGCGGAACCATGGCAATTAGGATTTCAAGACGCAGCAACACCTATGATGCAAGGAATAATAGACTTACATCACGATATCTTTTTCTTCCTCATTCTGATTTTGGTTTTCGTATCACGGATCTTGGTTCGCGCTTTATGGCATTTCCACTATCAAAAAAATCCAATCCCGCAAAGGATTGTTCATGGAACTACTATCGAGATTCTTCGGACCATATTTCCTAGTATCATCCCGATGTTCATTGCTATACCATCATTTGCTCTGTTATACTCAATGGACGAGGTAGTAGTAGATCCAGCCATGACTATCAAAGCTATTGGACATCAATGGTATCGGACTTATGAGTATTCAGACTATAACAGTTCCGATGAACAGTCACTCACTTTTGACAGTTATACGATTCCAGAAGATGATCTAGAATTGGGTCAATCACGTTTATTAGAAGTGGACAATAGAGTGGTTGTACCAGCCAAAACTCATCTACGTATTATTGTAACACCTGCTGATGTACCTCATAGTTGGGCTGTACCTTCCTTAGGTGTCAAATGTGATGCTGTACCTGGTCGTTTAAATCAGATCTCTATTTCGGTACAACGAGAAGGGGTTTACTATGGTCAGTGCAGTGAGATTTGTGGAACTAATCATGCCTTTACGCCTATCGTCGTAGAAGCTGTTCCTAGTAAAGATTATGGTTCTCGGGTATCCAATCAATTAATCCCAGAAACAACAGGGGAAGCTTAAGCGGAAATGAAAGAGTAGGGTGAGGGATAAGGGGGGAAGCCACTAAATGGAAGGCTTCGCTCGCTCTAACGCTCGTTTAGTAGACAGCGAGTGGAGTGCATAAGCCCCTTTAGAGATAGGGGCGAGTACTACACGAGCTCGTAAGTCAAGTACGGAACGAGCGAAGGAGAGCGACCTCATCTTGCTTCTGGCGAAGCTTCTAGAAGGCCCACCACTTCACTTCATAGGAGCGCTAGCGAAGCCGTATAAAGGCAAACAGCTCGTATAGCTCGCAATAGCGAGCCTACTTATAGCTTTTTTTTGTTTACTTTACCGCGGGACCTTAACAAGGAAAGTCAATAATATCATCAGTAAGAGTGGTTGCTATTGACTTCTCGAGTATGCAAGGCCTTTTTTTCGTCTTTCTTTTTCGGCCTGTTGGTACTTGTCGAATTGAAACTCGAGAATCAGAAGATTCGCCAACATTACCTATTTTTTTAGTGGATTCGGGGCAAGCCCGGGGTAAGTACGTGATTTCAAATTGCATGTTATAAGCATATGATCCTCCTTTGACTGTTAAAGTACCATCTCCGCCTTTGCTATCTATGCTTCCTGGTCGCTAGACTCATTCTTCTACTTTACTTCCAGCTACTCTGCTCTGAGCTTAAGAAAGGTTCAAAAGTAGCTTTGGTTGCCGCTAAAATAGGATGTTATTTTTGTAGTTTTGAATTCCAGAACTGGTCAATTCCCCTTCTCCTTTCGGGAACTCTCTTCTCTAGCTCTAGGGATTCCTATTCTATTTCTATTGACTCTTCGCCGTCTACAACACAAAAAGTTTTGGTAACTAACTTACAGATTGTATCTTAAATAAAAGAAACATCAACATCCTTTAAGCTAAGACTACGGAATGGGGGGAAGACTACCGATCCCGAGACAGACGACGAAGCTACATCGATTACAAAAAAATCTGAGTCAGTGGTGGCAGACCCTTTCCCGGCCCCTACAATCAAGCAACCTCACCAATGTGAATGAAAGAAAGGGCACCACATACATCTCGACTAGTTCGTGCCTGCGGAGCGAACAAAAACCTCTTTTGAATTCTGATTCCGACTCCGAAGTCCGGATATTTGGTTGCTTTGTACTCGACCCATGTGGTTCGGCTTGTTGCGCCACCTCACTTAACCAAACATATCCGAGAAGAAGTTCTACCAGATGTCAACAAATTAATGTGACTTGTGAAGTACAGCAATTATTAGGAAATAATCGAGTTAGAGCTGTAGCTATGAGTGCTACAGATGGTCTAAAGAGAGGAATGGGAGTGATTGACACGGGAGCTCCTCTAAGTGTTCCAATGCGAGCAACTCGGGGCGAATTTTCAACGTGCTTGGAGAGCCTATTGATAATTTAGGTCCTGTAGATACTCGCACAACATCTCCTATTCATAGATCCGCCGCCTTTGTACGCTTAGATACAAAATTATCCATTTTTGAAACAGAATAAAAGTAGTAGATCTTTTAGCTCCTTATCGCCGTGGAGGAAAAATAGGACTTTTTGGTGGAGTGGGGTAGGTAAAGCAAGACTCATTATGGAATTGATCAATAACATTGCCAAAGCTCATGGAGGTGTATCCGTATTTGGCGGAGTAGGGAGCGTACTCGTGAGGAAATGATCTTTATATGGAAATGAAAGAATCTGGAGTAATTAATGAAAAAATATTGAAGAATCAAAAGTAGCTCTAGTCTACGGTCAAATGAATGAACCGCCGAGCTCGTATGCGAGTTGGTTTAACCGCCTCTAACTATGGCGGAATATTTCCGAGATGTCAATGAACAAGACGTACTTCTATTTATCGACAATATCTTCCGCTTTGTCCAAGCGAGATCCGAAGTATCCGCCTTATCGGGCCGAATGCCTTCCGCTGTGGGTTATCAACCCACCCTTGCTATCAAAATGGGTTCTTTACAAGAAAGAATTACTTCTACCAAAGAAGGGTCTATAACTTCTATTCAAGCAGCTTTATGTACTGCAGACGATTTGATGCATCCTGCTCCCGCCACGACATTTGCACATTTAGATGCTACTACCGTACTATCAAGAGGATTAGGCGCCAAAGGTATCTATCCAGCGGTAGATCCTTTAGATTCAACGTCAACCATGCTCTAGCCTCGGATCGTTGGTGAAGAACATTATGAAACTGCGCAAAGAGTGAAACAAACTTTACAACGTTACAAAGAACTTCAGGATATTATAGCTATCCTTGGGTTGGACGAATTATCCGAAGAGGATCGCTTAACCGTAGCAAGAGCACGAAAAATTGAACGTTTCTTATCACAACCTTTTTTCGTAGCAGAAGTATTTACTGGTTCGCCAGGGAAATATGTTGGTCTAGCAGAAACAATTAGAGGTTTTAAATTGATTCTTTCTGGAGAATTAGACAGTCTTCCCGAGCAAGCTTTTTATTTAGTGGGTAATATCGATGAAGCTACTGCGAAGGCTACGAACTTAACTTAGAAATGGAGAGCAAATTGAAGAAATGACTTTAAATCTTTGTGTACTTAATCTACTGGGGTGGTGATTAGGTCCATTCCGTGGCGCTGCTGGATGCTTCTGATCAATAGAACAGGAAGAGGAGGAAAAAAAAGCTTATGATGAGCATCTATTTGAGTCGATCATTTCCAAGATCTAATTCAAGTTTATTCTTATGTAGTGGAAAGGCCTTACAATCTGAAGTTTTACGCTTAGGGGAAGAAATGTTCTTGGTGGATGCAGGACCTGGGACCCCCAGAAATTGTATGCAAGATGAGCCTACAGGAGTGCCAATCAACCGAGCCACCAGGTTTGAGAATAAGGTGGAATTCCTGGATCTAGTGGCCGGTGAATCACTGATCAAAAAGAAGATTTTGGAGAGATTAAACAATAAAATGTTCAAAGAAAGTCAGGGGAGTTTTTAAAAAAGATTGTGAAGCAAAGATTTGATCTCCTGGTTGCTCTTAATAATATCCTTATTTCTCTTCAGAATAACCTCCTGCTTGGCCGCTAACTGAGCAATCTGCTCAGAGCTCTTCATAAATCTCTCATAATCTGCCTTAGTCCGAACGACCACCTCGTCATCGTCTTGTGCCATAGCAGAACTTGAAGCACCAGAAGTTTAAGCTTGTACCAGTTCCTTTGTCACAATTTTTGGCCATTCAATATCCACAGTCTTCTCATTTTTCTTTTCAGCCTTATTCCACTGAATAACAGCTTTCCATCGTTTACATGACATAGCAATATGCTCCAGAAGCACTCCTTGTTGAATGTCCACCTTCTGATTCTGCCTTCTTTGAACATCGAGTTCTACCACCAGAGGCAATGTCTGGAATAATCCATCTGATGAACCTTTGAAAATGTCGTTGATCAAACAGTTCTTTGGCACGTTCCAGCTCAAGCATAAAGTTCTTTTCTTCTTCTTCTTCTTCTACTTGACTACGCAGTTCTTCATCTCATCTTGCAAACAACTCATCTACCCTCTGGTCAAGAAGGGCAAGACTTTCTTCAGAGCTAGTTTCTTTCAGAGTTTCTTCTGCATGAGATAGGCACAGTTGCAGAATGTCATCCTTAATATTAAACATTTTGAGATATTCTCTTCTTCTTTCTTTTCTGTCTTCCTTAGAAATAATCCAAGCATCAAACGTTGAAACTTGGTTCTTCCAAGCTTGAATCTCCCTTGCATAACAGTCTTTGATGTGATCATTGGCAATCCAATTAATGACTCCAGCAAGGTAGCGATGCACAGAGCAAGCGTGGAAGTCATCAAAGTGTAAGAAAGAAGGAATAGAGAGAATCGAATTCACCTTCCTTGGCTTGTTTTCAATTACAGGAATCATCTGTTGTTCTTCTTCGGATAGACCAGAGGATCCAGCAAACTTCATGTCCTCGGCTATCTTGTGGTAGTAGTTTCTGGCATAGTTCTCATCGTGTTTCTCAACAACAGTGTCCCTGAGGAATTTCTCTTCACATCTCTTCACTGCTTTTCCCCAGTTCTTTTCATTTGTTGGCAAGGGAAGCCTATCTGTGACCTTTTGCTTCCTCTTGTTCAGATTCAGCCAAGGTAGATACATTTGTCTGTCTGGCACAACCTTAATAGAGATGTTGTAAGAGTTCTTATGAAGAGGCATGAACTCCCAAGCTTTCATGTCTCAGAGATTCATCTTCCACACTCTTCAACAGACAGAGGTTCAACTTGAGCAAGGAGTGAGGTAGAGTCAGAGGTAGATCATATCCTTTTTCTTTAGACCTGCTTCTTCCACTAAAGTAGAGTCTATATTTATCACTCTCTCAAAAGGTGGGATCAATAATCTGGAAGCACCAGAGGTGAAGTTTTTGAGGTGAAACATAGTGGGGTGATCATAAATAGACCTATATTCCATCTCCCTTACAGGAGTATGTCTGATGTCTGAAACTAGGTTAGGGTAAAGCAAAGGGTTGGAAATCGTGATCTGTTTGGGTGCAGGTGCTATGGTTCTGGTACAGTAGTCCATGGGAAAAGGAGGTAGAACAGTGACTTCTACTCCACGTTTTGGATTATAGACAACCAGAGGTTCTGTACTGGAACTGTTCTCATGGCCAAATACTCTTAAGGGAAATGAGGGGTTTAAGGCTTGTGGTCTGTTTCAGATGAAGGTGAGGGCTAGGTTTAATGGATTCAACAAAGTGTTGTATATCCTGGATAAGAGAACACATGAGGTTGGGGGGTTTGTGTTTAGGTTTGAATATGGCGATGTTTGGTTAGTGGTTAGGGCTAGGGTTTAGCTGGTGTTTGGGGCAGACATTGTTTGGTCAGTGTTTGGTTCAGATAGTGTTTGTTCAATGCTTGGTTCAAACAATGACAGAGGAGCAGAGGGAGTGGGAACAATGGTAGTGGGAGCAATGGTGGTGGTGGTGTCGTCCTGATAAGTCTTTCTGAGGCGTCTTCTCCTTTACCTCTTCTCAGCTTCTGGTGGAGCATCAGACACACCTTCCATCTAATTGCTTGTTACACCAACAGTTTTACTCACAATAGCTTCTGTTGTAGCAGAAGGAGTCTTCCTCTTTGAGGCAAGAATAGACTGGTTACTCTACAACTGTTTGGTTGGTTGGTGTTTTTCTACTTCTCAGATTTCAACAATCTCAGGTTCGACACTGGTCTTGCTTATCTTTCTACTTCTGGAAGCAGGTTGCTTTTCTTTTGCCAATCAAAGTACCTTGACCTTCTGGCAGAGGCTCAGTTTGTGCATATTGTTGCCTTGTCATCCTTCTGGGCAATGCAGGTTCAGGAATGTGAGCAATACATCCTTCTTCCACCTTTATTTTCCTGATGGCAACAGTGGTGGAAAGACCCATTTTTTGAAGATTCTTCTCCCCAAAGAAAGGAGCAGTTGCCTTCATAATAAGGCTTAGATATTTGGCCAACTTCTGTAAGCTTTCTCTCTAGGTGTTGAATTATACCCTGTTTCTCCATGATTCTTGACAGCGTCATTCCATAGGGAATGACAGGATGAGAAACCTTGGTCGTTTCCTTCTGAATCTCAAAGAATTGAGACTATAGATAAGAGTAGATGATGACAGGAAGATTCAACTTGACCCCGTGTAAAATGCTCATTATCGAAAACTTCTGTTCATGGTTAACCGTATCAGTAGACCCGACTTTAGGCATAACGCATTTGGATATCAACCTATGAAGAACCCTACATTTGGGCTTCAAGTTCACAGTAGTGAGATTGTCCATACTCTCAAATAGAAACTTTTTCACCCTGTACAGGCTTCCATACTTCTTCTCCCAGCCATCCTGAAACTCGTAACCGTCATCAAGGCACAGAATAGCATCAGAAATCCTCCTTCTATCTATGACCACTTCCAAACCAGCAACTACTCCAGCCCTTATCCCTTTTCTTGACTGGGAAGTACTCCAGAATTCCCTAATGGCGGTGAAGTAGATGGTCTTGCATCTGTGTAGAAGAAGCCATTCCACCCAACTTCCATGAAATCATCCTTAAAACCGAAGCTGTTCTTAGCAAGTTCTTCAAGGTTCACCTTAAATTCTGGTAGAACCTTAGCTTCCATTGGGTTGGACACGGTTTTCTGAATGTCTGATTTTGGAGCCATTGAAGAGCAACAGGAGCTTTCGTCAAGGAGAGGGTTTTAGAAACAGAGAAAAAGTTGAAAAGAGACTGGGCAAAGTGGGTAAACGAGGGAAGTAAGAAAACTGTTCAAGACTTAGTAGGGAAGTTAAAAACAAATTTTCAAATAAAATATTTAATAAAAAGATTAACATATTCAAGGAATTTGAAAAGTTTTTCTTTAGAAATTCAGCGGTTATTGAAAAGTGTAGGTTATCGCAGTAAAAGCTTTTTCTTGAAACTGTAAAGTAATGATGACTCAGCTGTAATGGGATTTGATGGGTTTTGGTGAAGATATAATGTTTCAACCAATCAGATAAATGCAAATGTACACTTGCTTCTAACCAGATGCAAGTGAAAATATAGTATCAGAAGCACATAATGTAACATATTAATATAAGCAGACACACCACACCAGATGCACACATACACACCTTAGGCAGATGCAAGATACGATATGCAAGATGCACACATAATAATTTAAGCAGACACATAAGTGCGTATTCATGACCAGATGTACATAGTAGAAAACTTAAACACCTATTCATTTATAAAGTGAAAATTAAGATTTTCCCTTAAAAATTTAAATCTATTTTCGGCAAGCTGCTTAATTTCAAAAATACACTTCTGAACATTGTTTCTATTAAAAGGGTCTCATTATTTGTACATAAAAAAGGACACAATTTTGGACACACAAATCAGTCTTTATACGGACAGACTGATCTGACGTAATTTTATTTTATTTTTTTTAAAATTTTTTTAGTTTTTTAATTTAAAAAATATTTGTCATTAACAGGATAATGGCTATTAACTGATAAATGAACTTCGTTAACTGTGATAAATAATGAACTTGAGGTTGGCATTCATCAAATAATATGAACCATTAACGGATAAGTGAGCTTACGTTAACCAGATAAATAAATGGTTCACATTATCTGGTGAATGCCAATATTTTATTTATCTGGTTAACGAAGTTCATTTATCTGGTTAATGCTATTCATTATCTGGTTAATGTCAAATCCTGAAACTTCTTTTATCTGGTTAATCAAGTTCAAATATCTGGTTAATGAAGTTCATTATCTGGTTAATGACAAAAAAAAATTTAACCAGTTTAAAAAAATCTAAAAAAAAATTTTGAAAAAAAAATGTTGTCCGTACATGTACGGACATATGGTCCGTACATGTAACACCCTAATTTTCGACGTTTAATTACTTACTAATTATCTATTTTCTGTTAAATATTTTATGTTGACATTTTGATTGATAGAATTTATTCTAGATAAATAGGGAAATTTTGATTGGTAAGTATTACTAAATTTATAATTTTACTACATTGTAGTAATTCTGCCGTAATTAGACTATCGGATAAGTTTTTAACCGAAACATACCCAAACGTGATCCAAATTTTATGAAATTTGAGATTTAAGCATTTTCCAATATTTATGATTTATTGAAATGTTTTGGGAATTTTTGGGCAAGTAGAAAAATATAGGGTATTTTATACGCCTAGAAACTACCGAACGGTAACTTTTTAGCTCGTAAATCGAGAAAGCGACATTCATAGAAATACTTCTAATATTTTTAGGGACATTTTGGTTGATTAATAATTTTTAATTATGGAGTAATTTGTTAGATTTATTTTTGGAGTTTTTGGTACAAAAACCTAATAGATGCGAACGTCATACCCTTTGATCGATAACGCGCCGAAGCGAAACCCTTTGATATTTTTAGGGGGATGTCGACCACTTTAGACCAATGGGAGCCAAGACACATGCTTGGGACCCACCTTGGGCAAATAGAATGTTTTGATTGGCTTAGGTGTAATTGGTAGTTAGTTTACTTAGTTAGTTTGTAACTAGATAGTTAAGATCCAACTAAATGAACAAATTTTATTCCCTTCTTGCCCCTTGAGATCTCTATAAATAGAAGATTAGCCCCTTCATAATTTTTCCATTTATGCTTGGTGGGGAAAATTCTAGAGAGAGAAAGTGTGAGAAATCTTGAAAAACTTAGTGTTTTTGAGTGCAATCTTCCTTCCTTTGTTCTTGATTCTTGATCAACCATCCCTAGACTTCTTGGTAAGCCTCCTAACCCATGTTATTTTCCTCTTGGCTGCCATGGAAGTGTTCTTCAAGGTTTTAGTGTTGTTTTGTTTAGAAATTGTTAGATCTTGATGTATTAGCATGATTAACCTTTAGATCCATCATTTTCCTCCATGATTAAGCTTGTTTAGTGTTTTTAAAATTTGAAAACTCAAGCTCTTGGTTCTGGCCGAAATTTATGGGGGTGTTGGGGGTTTGATCTTGGCTTGATTTTGTAGTTTTGGAGTTAGATCTTTGAGGGTTTTGGCTAAGTATGTTTAGATCTAGTCATATATGCATGTTAAGCAAGGTTTTGAGAAAATTTTTGGTGGATCTTGGGGGCTGAAAACCATGGCCTTCATAAGGTTTTTTGACATGTTCTTAGTTTGTTTTTATGCCTAAAATGTGTTGTAAAAAGTGGCTAGTAATTTAGTTTTGCAAAGTCTTTCAAAGAGGTTTGATTTTGTGAAAAAGTTTTGATTGACGTTTTAAGAATTATCTTAAACTTATAAAGAATTTGTTTCTACAATCTTATGACATGTTTTAGTGATTTAAAATGTGGTTCAAAGTTGGGAAAATACTATTCAAAGTGGTAAAAACACTATTCAAAGTGGTAAATTTTGGTTTTGGTATTTTTCTAAGTGTGTAGTGTTTGTAAAAGTTTCAAAACTTGCATAACTTAGACTAGTTTCATGATATATGACTAGGTGTGATTTAAATAGGATTAAGTTGAAAAATTTCTAGGCCTTTAAGTACTAAAAACCGTGGCTGCCTTAGGGGTTTACCACACGAGTTTTTTAGTTCTAATTGATTTAACTTATGATTGTTAAGGTTCGTGCGACGAACGACTCGACGACCCTTTGGATTTACCCTCTTTGGAACGCATTCCAGGTAAGGGAAATTTTTACATAATGAGTTTGGGTTTTTCGCCTTGTTTGTTGAGTGGTTTGATTGATTGTTAATTGTGTGGTAGTAGTTGTAGTATTACTATGTGTTGTAGAGATATTGCAGCATGTTTTTGGCCCCGTGTGGCAACAATGATTTGAATTTTATGTCTTAAATCAATTATGAATGTTTTGATTTGAACTTGGAATTGATTAAAGTATGCATAAATAAGGTCAATGATGATGGATTAATTAATAATGCGACGATCTACTGTTATTGGTTTGACGATTTACGAACGGTAAATCCGATGCGATTCCATAAGCTGAGAAAAGATTTCATAAAAGAAATATTAAGGGGCATTTTGACTTAAAAGTAAGCGTGAAAATTTTAGTAAAACTAGCCAAAGCTTACAAAGAAATTTTCAATGGAACCATAGTAGAAAAAGAACTTGAGTAAAATTTGCGAAAATGGTTGAGTTGAATGATGCGTTTGGGAAAATTCTGGCTAAGAAAGACTTGGTAATTAAGAGTGTTCGCACCGCCTCTCTTTCCTGGGAATTCCCTTAATGCCTTATTTAGCACAACTAGGGTTCCAACGACCTAAGCTCAAAAGCTATTTCTGGCACAATATCACTTAGATGTGACACCAAAACTGAGATTTAAAAATTCACTAAGAAAGTGAGGACTCGTCGATCCGCATTGATTAAAATAAATTATGTCTCAGACGCTCCTTAAAGGTAAGTGGGCTGTATTAAAAGAAAAAAATTGTTTGGATGCATACTGACCATTGAGCATCGACACTCGTAGCTTTTGATTGTCTTAAGGACTTCAAAAGGGCGGGTTGTCACTTCATTGCCAGCTACCCAAGGTACCCATTGGACCAGAGGTAGTAGTTGGCAACACGGCCTAATGTGTGGCTATACCCTTGGTAGGGGAATTTGTTCGGACCTGGAAAAGGCTTTCCTTGTTCCTATTGCTGTCCTTGTTTAAGGCTGCAAGTGTATACACAAACTTGTTCATAATGCATTGGCATGCATGATTAACCACATAATAATATGTGATGACTTGATTTGTTGATCTGCTAATTGAATTGTCTGCCCACATGCAATTGCTTGATATACCATGATGATGTATGCGGTCTATTAAGTATGTATATTTATATAAAGGCATGTTGTTGTATTATATATATAAATATCTTGTTTGCATGCGGCATAGCCTATGATAAACTCGTGGACAAAGAATTTACCCTTGCATTTACCTTGTTTCATGGTTACGTTCTGGTCCCGTTACTTAGATGATGCCGATCCCAATGAGGTTCATGGGGAGTACAACGTATGAATTCCCCCAAGGGAAAACACCCACGGCGTGGGCCCTTGATCCCATCATCGGACGTTTAACACACTCCGGTATGGTGATAGAGGCAAGCGGCGATGGGGAATACTCTGCTGCTCGTTTCAAAGAAGAAGAGAGTTCGCCTACGTTCCACCCAGTTTACTTACTACACTTCTGACGACTGCAACTGTCGAGACTTCTCCTTTCATGGATTCTCCCCTTGGTTTTGATGGTTCGACCCCGGTGTTTGTTGGAGCTGATGTTCATCAACCAACTATGATTTCGAGTTCGAATTCGATTTCCCCTGCGACCGGAGTTCCTATCACTCCTCCCATTGCTGCCACTACTACTGCTATGTTAGAGGCTACTCCTTCTCCCTTTTGTGCCCATTGCCCTCATTGCTCGTATCCCTTGCCACCAATCCCAACAATCGGAGACCCTATTGACGGGCGTAGGACCACCCGAGAGTGGTTGCCGAGAGATACAGTAGTCATTGAGAGTGATGAGGAGGAGGAGGAGGAGGAAGAGGAGGAAGAGGATCCCTCTGAAGCTACTGATCCTGATAGTTCGGAGTCTGCAACTTATCTTACGGAGCTTCCCCCTCGTAAGCGCATTAGGTTTATTTTTGGGCCAGCATACAATAGATAGAATCAATTGGCTAAAATCTAATTTAATATTTTGTTTAGTATGAACTTTTGGGCCAATGTCCTTTGATAGGAGCTGTCAGGATACATCACAGATATGAGTCAACTCTAGATGTTTAGGGTTTTTCATGTGCTTGATGTATTTTATTTTGAGTCTGTATTGATTTTGTATTTTGAACCTCGCCTGCGTGCGACTCACTCTGAGATATGACAATGGTTATGAAGCATATATTTATAATGATGGTTAAGCTTTGTTTGTAAGTGGTTGTCATCCGATTGTACTATTCCTCGTTTTGAATTTATTAACCTTATGGTTGTAAGAAAAAAAAATTTACTGTTATTTTTAGAAAACATTTTTGAAAATGATTCTTCCGCATTAGTTAATCCGGGTGATGACAGTAGCTTCTTAAAAATGGGGTGTTACAGTACACGTACGAAAATACGCTGTGTCCACTTTTGTGTCAATTTGTGTGTACAAAAATCATTTCTCTTATTAAAATGGTGTTTAATTTCTATATGCTTTGCTCTGGAATGCAGAATGAGATTCTTAGTAAGACATATAGCAGAAGTATTATCACAGAAGATTGGAATGTTATTCTCGTGAATCAGATAATCTTCAAGCTGATATATACTCTGCTTTTACAGTAGATAAAGCAATTGTTTTTTGCCTTTTGCTAACCATGATAACAGGTTCTCACTAAGAAAATGACATTCTCCACCAGTAATTTTTTTTTAATTCGGTCTCCAGCAAAGTCAACATCATAGAATCATACTAACATGTAATCTTTTTGATTTCTTATACAACAAACCAAAATTAGTAGTTCCTTATAAATATCTAAAAATTCTCTTAACAACAGTTATGTGTGATTCTTTAGGGTCAGATTGAAACCTTGCACATAAGCAGATGCTAAACACAATGTCTGGTCTTGAAGCAGTGATATATAAAATTGAGCCTATCATACCTATATATAGCTTCTAGTCTACCTTTTTGCTAGAATCATATTTGCTTAGTGCACAAGTGGGATACATAGGAGTGCTCATTGGTTTGCAGACTTCCATGTTGAACTTCTTAATGAGCTCCTAGGTATATTTGGTTGATAAATATGGATTCCATCATTGTATTGTTTGATTTGAATTCCAAGGAAAAATTTTAACTGTCTCATCATGCTCATTTCAAATTCTATCTGCATAAGCTTAGAGAATTCCTTGCAAAAATTTTCGTTAGTAGCGCAAAAAATGATATCATCTACATATATCTGAACAAGGATAAAGTGCTTACTAGATGATTTTCTAAATAGAGTAGTGTCTACCTTTCCTCTTGAAAAACCATTTTCTATTAAGAAGGTGCTCAGTCTATCATAAGCTCTTGGAGCTTGTTTAAGACCATAAAGTTCCTTAAGTTTGAAAACATGTTCTGGATATTTCACATTTTCAAAACTAGGTGATTGTTTTACATACACTTCCTCATTTATAAAACCATTTAAGAAAACACTTTTCAAATCCATTTGATAAAGGGTCATATCATGATGTGCTGCATAAGAAAGTAAAATGCGAATAGCTTCTAGCCTTGCAACAAATGCAAAAGTCTAAGTAAAGTCTATACCTTCCTCTTATGAGTAACCCTAAGCAACTAAATGTGTCTTGTTTCTCACTACCTTACCATCTTTATCTTGCTTGTTTCTGAACACCCATTTTATGCCAATAGCAAGCTCATTGCCTGATAAAAATACTAGATCCCGCACATAATTTCTCTTGAACTGATTAAGTTCATCTTGCATTGCAACAATCCATCATTCATCTTCAAGAGCTTCATCAATCGTCTTGAGTTCCACTTCATAGAGTAGAGCTAAGTTCGTCTGGTCTCAAAAAAATGACCTCTTTCTCACTCTGTCTCTTGGTTCCCCAATGACTTGACCTTCTGGGTGATATGATTTGAAGTGTCAGTTTCGTTTGGTCTCTTCTCGTGTCTGTGCATTGTCAGATTGATCTTGTGCAGCATGTTCAAGTTTTTCATGATTTGCTTAATCATTTGTGCTTATCTGCAAATCTGCAAATGAATCATCTAGCCCTGACATGTTTAAGTCAGGTTTTTTGTCATTGAACTTTACATGGATTGACTCTTCCACTGTTAAGGATCTAGAGCTATAGACTCTGAAAGCCTTAGAATTTTAAGAGTATCCCAAGAAATACCTTTATCCAGCTTTGCATCAAACTTTCCAAGTTGATCCTTGGTGTAAAGAATAAAGCATTCACAAAAAGGATAAAAATATGAAATGTTGGGTTTACGCCCCTTCCATAATTCATATGGAGTCTTTTTCAATATTGGACTTTTGTATATTCTATTTTGAATATAACATGCAGTGTTTACTGCTTCTGCCCAAAAGTGTCTAGTCACATTAGTTTCATGTATCATGGTTCTTGTCATCTCTTGAAGAGGTCTATTCTTTCTCTCTACAACACCATTTTGTTGTGGTGTTCTACCAGAAGAGAAATTGTGAGAAATACCATTTTCTTCACAAATTTTTTGAAAACTATCATTTTGAAATTCACCACCATGATCACTTCTTATGGCCATTATGCAAACACCTTTTTCATTTTGAACACTTTCACATAATATAGAAAAGACCTTGAAAGACTCATCTTTATGGCCAAGGAATTTCACCCAAGTCCATCTTGTATAATCATCAACAATGACTAACCCATTTTTATTTCCATTCAAAGAGGCTATCCTTTTAGGACCAAATAAATCCAAGTGTAAAAGTTCAAGAGGTCTAGAAGTGGAAACATCATTTTTGGGTTGAAAAGAGGTTTTAACTTGTCTCCTTTTCTGACATGTCTTACACACAGAGAATCATATTGATACTTGAGATTTGGTAATCCTCTTACGAGGTTATGCTTGTTTAGTTTTGAGATTAACCTCAAGCTTGCATGACCCAATCTCTTGTGTCAAATCTGTTGTATCATCTACTAATATGAGACACGTGACTTCTTGGTTTGCCAAATCAGATAGATTGATTTTATGAATGATGTTTTTCCTCTTTGCAACAAAGAAAGTGAATCCATCCTTTTTGTTTTTGATTGTACAGACTTTATCATTGAATGATACATCATAACGACTATCACATAATTGACTTATGCTAAGTAGATTATGCTTTAACCCTTCTACGTACAAAACACTATCAATAGAGGGTAAATAATCCTTGCTAGTACGGCCAGTTCCAACTATTTTACCTTTTTGGTTCCCTCTAAAACCAACGTATCCTCCATCTTTATGTTTCAGCTCTTGTAACATATGTTTTTCTCCCGTCATGTGACGTGAGCATTTGTTACTCATCGGCAAGTGTACCCGATTGTAACATAGTAATAAAAATAGGACTTGAGTCCCGGTTGTCGAACCCACAAAGAATAATAACAAGTACCAAACTACTAGAATTTCTATGTTGTTTAGGCAAGCAAATTGAATTATTAATAATTGCACTATTAAAAAGATAACAAAAACGCAGAGTTGTAAATCAGTGGAGAGAGGCCTAGGGTCACAGTTTCACTTGCAGCTTTAATTCCCTTATGTCTAGTTCTACCTGAATTCCCTTGTTTTTATTCAATTACCAACCCTTTTACTAAAACTATTAACCGTTTTGTCATTCGTTATTAATATTCTTTTTCGTAAATTAACCGCTTGTTTCGTCATGCAAAGAGTTTAAATCCAAGAAAAGCATAAAACGCAAAAAGGTTGAATGATTGGAAGACTAAAATTAAGGTTGGTCATGCAATAGTTCTAGTCTCAATTATCCTATAGGTCTACCAATTAATTGTAGTACGGTCGCTGGTCAATTAAGTGATTATGAACATGCAAAAAGTGATCAATCTTAATCATGTGATAAAATCAATAAGACAATATTAGCTGAAATAAAAATAGGAATTCAAATAAAAACTAGAACATAAAAATGTCACTTAACATGTAAAATCCACCTAAGACCCTAGAAGAGGATTTAGCTATCCATAGGCATGAAAAATACTAAAATAAAAATATGATTCATGAAATACAGAGAAAAGAATAACCCAAAGAGTATAGAAATTCTTGCTCCAAGACTTCAATCTCATTTTTTCACCTCAGAGCTCTCCCACGGTATCAAGAATTGCTCCCAATAATATTTTTCTCTCCACCCACTGTGTCTCCCATTGCGTCTCCACCCAACAATATTTTTCTCTCCACCCACTGCTCCCCTAATATTTTTGTCTTTTGATAATTAAATGGAAGTGGCAAAATGAATTGGCAGAGAGAGGTTAATAAGATATGCCTAATTCCTTTTGTGTCAAACTACAACCCATGTTTATCAATGTTAGGCCCGACTACAACCCAATTGCAACAACAAAAAAGGACAAACAAAATATGAAAAAGTAAAAAAAAAAAAAAAAAAAATTACAAACCAGAAAAAGGTAAAAATGACAAAAATAAAACTTACAGAAAGAAATAGCAGCAAAAGGGCACGCGTATGACAACAACAGGCTGGCTCGTCACATTTGGAGTATTGAAGCCAAACTCCCTTCTTCTTGTTTCTTGCTTTTTCGCCTTTTTTTCCAACCAAACAGCTTTGCAGGCAGGCACAACTCTGCAACTTCCAGGCACCTCCCACTCCCTACAACAAGCATGCCAATATTGTCCTATTATTATTAGAGTCTTTCAATTCTGTAAGTACAACCACAAATTCATAGAAAAGGGGGAGAAAAGAGAGGAAACGGTAAAAGAGAAAAGAGAGTAGAGCAGTTTGAAGGACCCTCAACCTCAAGTCTTCCTGGCGTAGAAGAGACCCAGACGAAAGTTGAGCTTCTGTTGAGGTATTCTAACATCTCTATTTGTGTAATGAATTAGAAATCTCTCATTACTTTGGTTAAATAGTGTTTGCAATCAGTATGTCTTTATGTGTTGAATTGAATGATCTGAAATCATGTGTCTTGGGTAAATAAAAGAATCACACCAGCAGCTAGCATTCTTTTTCCTGCAAGCACTCTTCTTTTAAAGTATACAACATCTACTCCATCCACTGATTGGTGATTGGTGACCCACCAATTGCATATCCTTATCTTTCTCTTTCCCCTCCCCCTTCTTTTCTTTCTCTAGCGAGTAAATAATTATTTTGATTCCTAAACAAGTGAGATGCTATCACTATAATCATTCGCCCTTTCTTTGTTTGTACCAACCTGATTAATTTAAGACATATTTGAGGAATAAAAGACACATTTAATGATCAAACCGACTAATGAAACACACATTCGAGAATATTTTTGTAATTTTGATACATTTAGAGACTATAGTGACAATGTCTCACATATTTACGGACAAAAATAACTGATTACTCTTATCAATCAGATTAGTTTTTCTCTTAACCATCCCCCTCCCTTTGAGTTACGTGTGTGTGTGTGTTAGTGCTTTTTTCTTTTTTTTTTCTTTATTTTATTTTATTTATTCTCATTTTTTATTTCTATATTGACTTTAGCGTAAAAAGCATGGGCTAAGCAGAAGGGTTTTTTTTTCTCAGAAGATATGAGCGGTATAAATAGCAAACTGATTTTATGTGTTTTTAGATAAGTGGTGTAGGAAAATTTCATATGACTAAAATAATTCCAAATATTTATTTTAGTATAATCAATAAAACATTAAGATTTTTTTAATTTAAAAAGGATATTGGATGTGACACCGTTTAAATCTTCGAGTTTTCAATCCCGATTTAAGACTGCTTAGTGATCTACAACCTCCTCAGCAAAAACATTTTTGAATAAAAGAGAGGAATTAGCTGAAATGTGACATCTTGTTAATCCTTGTATAGAACGCTCGAGTTGAGACAACTTGGTGGTCCCAACTTTCCCTAATCAGGTTTTAAATCTCAAAAATATTTTTAAATAAAATCAATTGATCCGCACTTATTTTCTAGAAGAACTATGTGGCTTTTAAGTTCACTATTGCATCAGAAGATACGTGGGAACAGACCAATCCAGTCAAGTCAAATTTAAATTTTTGTAAATTAGTTTCTTCTTTAATATTCAATTGTTTTTACTTAATATTTTTTATTTAATTTTGAGGTAAAACAAATATTAAAGAATTTATAATAATTTGCATAATTAAGTTTTAGGTAATCGTCTTAGGACAGATATATTAGGGGCGTAGTGAAATTAAGTTTTCACCCTTCCCTATACATGATCGATTCTCGAACCTAATCTAGTTTTCGTAGACCATCATCTTTGATAAAAGATTTTTCCAATTTTTTCCCATTTAATAAGTTGGATCGCGACTCCTAAAACCAAATTTTTGAGTTGTCTACGCCTCAATCTTGGTCGCGACAGTGGCCGAAAATGAAGAAAGAAAAAGGAGAATATGGTTTTTAGTAAAAGAAACAAAGGAAAGCAAATGAGAGCGTTTTGGGGGAGTAGGGCGGCACATCGATGTTCTGTTTGTTTTGTGAGAAGTACGTGAGGGAGAAAGACCGAAGAGGAAAGTACTAAAGAGAGATCACAATTCTCTCGTTTGAAACACTAGAGAAATGGAGAAAAAAGACCAAATCCACGTGGGCCCCACACTTTCTACTTATTCGTACAACTGCGAAGAAAGCAAGAGAAAGCCTCCGTGTTATGTGTTTTTCTATTATGCCCTTCTTTCTTTATAGTGTAGTGATGACAATAACATAACAAGGAATGACGAGGGAAGAAGACGAACCGCTCCGTATTGCTACCGGTGTGACACATGCTAGAGTATTGGGTTGAGGTGTGTGATTAGGATTGGAGGTGGGTAGTAAAAAGTAATTCACTTTGTTGATTTTTTAATTAATATATATTGAGGTGGAGAGAAGAAATGGGTAAACATCCGTTGAATTCGTGTGGTGGGGAGTGAATTTTGCTAGTTGACTTGTTTTTGTAAGTAATTTGTTAGTTGATATAATTAATTAAATTAAAACCAGAAATTAATTAATTAATTAATTAAGTTACTAGAAAATTGAATTAAGTAACTTAATAAATTATTTAAATGAATTGAAATAAATTAATAATCAACACTTCTCTCTTCCTATATCTTCTTTCTTTCTTTGATACTAAATAATTTCAAATTCTCTTCTATTTCTTGTCTATTTATCATATATTTCTCTTTATTCATACTCTTTTTTACTCTTGCTCTCTTTTCTATTTTTTCTCACAACCACACACCACAAGTAACGAAGAAGGAGAAGAACTAGGTTTAGGGAAGTGGGGGTGTGCGAAGTAATAGTGGGGGTGCACATAGAAATCTGTCTTATGAAAGAAACGGATGAATCTGGACTTAATAAAGAGATAAAGGAAAAAAAATAGCCAATCAGAACAAAGCAGAAGGATTACGCTTTCTTTGAATTCGAATCAAGGGTGGAGATTAAATTTCACTCAAAAAAAAAATCTTAACCATTGAATTAAAACACAAACAAAAAACCCAAATGTAGGGGATTTGGAGTGTGAATTGGAGTGAAGAAGCTTGAATTTTATTTTAACTGATTTATCTGCATCCGATATACAAACAGTTTTGAAAAATCTGTGTTGAAGTGTTTTTTACGTAAAGTTTGCGAAAAGTTTTTTAACACAATTCAACCCCCCTTCTTGTGTTCACGTTCAGTTGGTACCAGAGCTCGGCCTCTTGGTTGAGCACTTAACAGTGTTAAGAGAAAATATCCTATACTGTGAACATGTCTACTGAAGGTGGTCATATGAACCATCCTCCTCTATTCGATGGAGAAAAATTTGATTACTGGAAAGATAAGATAAAAGCTTTCTTTGAGACACAACAACTTGAGTTGTGGGATATAGTTCAAAGTGGTTACATTCCTCCTACTAATCCTCGTAGTGTTGCTATAGCCAGAGAAGATTGGAATGATGAGCAGAAAAAGAGATATCAAATCAATCAAAAAGCTAGATTCATTCTTATCTGTGCTATGACAGAAAAAGAACATGATAAATGTGGCAAATTTGATACTGCTAAAGAAATCTGGGACTCACTTGTTTTATCTTACGAAGGCTCTGCCCAAGTAAGAGAAACCAAAGCTAGCATGTTGGTTCGCCAATACGAGTTGTTCAAAATGGAAGATGGTGAAAGCATTGAAACTATGTTTGGAAGATTCCAAACATTTGTTCATGGGTTACATACCCTTGGAAAAAGTTACACTACACCTGACCATGTTAGAAAAATCTTAAGAAGCTTGACTAAGCAGTGGAGACCCAAGGTCACTGCTATTCAGGAAGCAAAAGATCTAAATGTCCTACGACTTGAATATCTTAATTATGAGTTCGTTGAAAGCTCATGAACTTGAGCTAAATGAAGAAGAACATGTCAAAAAGGGCAAGTCTATTGCTTTGAAAGTCGCTCAACATAAAACTAGTTCTTCCAAAGCCCTTCAGGCTGAAGAAGAAGAATCAGAAGATGAAGCTTCAGAAGGAGATGTTGACACATCAGAAGATGAGCTCGCGTTTATATCCAGGAAGATACAAAGAATGTGGAAGAAGAGAAACTTCAGGAGGAAGTTTGTAACGACCCGTTTCCGGACCGCTACCGAGCTCAATATACCGAGCTCGAGTTACCGAGCTCAACACACCGAGCTCAACTAAACCTGTATGCGATGCGTTTTAAAACGATACTCTTGTGCCTTTTAAAAAGTACGATCTATTTTTTTTTTATAAAACCCGCTCGTGCACATCAGAGTAATTACAGCTTTTCGAAAACATGGTGCAACTAAGACACAAGACATAAATTCTAATAAAACATACATGCATAACATACATATATATATCACTCGAAATAATAATGTATACAAAATACAGAGTAGCAATGTATAAAGAAAATACACCTAAGGTATGACGACTTCAAGAGAGCAATCATACCCTAGGGGTACTTCCGGCAGACTCCCACGCAGGGGGCTGCTCCAAAAGTAAACCACCAGTCTACCCTGTAGCAACAAAACATAACCGGCCCAAACTGGTCACGACCTCTGAACACAAAGAAAAACAAAGTACATTCATCAGAAAAACAAACATCCCACAACATAATCAATCACGACAAATAGAGGTCGTCACTTGGGTCCTCGTCGAGCTCCTCCTCGCCATCATCTGCTGTCGAGTTCCCTGCGCCCTCGACCTCGCCTGGGTAACCGTCATGGATTGAAGGCACCACGGGAAAGGGTCAACTTCTCAACAATACAAATAAACACGACATAAAGAAATAAGCCAAACGACAATGTATAACATTCACCAACGTGACTCGACCATCTCACTCTAACTCGACACAACTCGCAATCCATTTTCTCTCGACTCGACAATTTTTCCGGAATGCACACGCCGTACCGTATGTCGGAAGGTCGGTAGAAGCCTTGGGATCCTCGCTCTCCCTAGGGCCGGTCGGCTTCAGTCCCATAGCGTGGCGGCGTCTGGTCGATCTCCAGTAAACAAAAGGGGACCTAGCACCCGCCAGTTATCCGGTCACGGCTCAAAAACGTCATACGACTCACCTAGCTCGCTCACTCGATGAACAATTCGCCGCATACGATATTCAAAGAGTTAAACACAAGATATTCAACCGCATGTCAAATAAAAAGAGCAAGCTCGACATGAAGAAACGCAATTCAACATGCAATACACAATTCACAGTATATATTCAATCACATATTAAATACATGCAAAAACCCAATCATATCACAACATTTCATGCTCGACACAGATCAAGGAATTCATACACAATAACATATAAAATAAAGTCTTAATAATGTCTAAAAGTTGCCCTTACGCACAAAACATAAACACGTAGAATATGAAGTGCCCTTACCGAACTCCAAGCTAAAGCTGCTCGACAACAACCTCGACACGGCTGTCTTCAACTAGCTCGACAACGACTTCGACACGGCTGTCTTCAACGAGCTCGACAACGACCTCTCTTACTCGATCTCGACACGTACGCTTCTCAGTCGACCTCGACACGTACAGTTCTCGATCTGGATCCCACTGCTTCCACGTCCTCGGGTTCGCTCTCCCGTACACCTTGATTCGGAAATCACACGATCTCGGGAATCAGACTTCCTAAAACAAGCACAACTCAGTTCGATCTCTGGGTTCTAATAACACTAAGCTCTCATCCCAATCCTAACCACAAAGTTGGGGTTTTCGATCAAAAGTTCAAGAAAAAGGTTATCTGATGCTACAACAGATAAATCGACAACAACAACGACAAGAAGCAACAAACGAAAAACAAGAAATCGAAACAAACCAAAAAGGAAGGGCTTTGAGCGCTGCCTACTGCAGAAAACAGAGAAAGAAATTTGTTTTACAAGCCCAAATAATCGGTTAGAAAGGTAGGTAATATCATGAAGAAGAAAACCCATCAGTTTGACATGATTTGGAAGCATAAAAACTAGCTAAAATGGAAGGAAGAAGTAGCGCTAAACAGTAGCATGGAGGAAGAGAAAATCTGTTTTTCCATACCTCAGATGGTGGTCGAGATGGTGATGTATATGTCGAGAGGATGATGAGGAACAAGATTGATGAAGAAAGTTTATGCAGAAGCTCGATGGAACTCAAGGTTTCTTCGATGGAAGTTTTGGAGAGAAAGAGAAAAAAAAGAAACTCAGAGAAGGAAGGAAGAAGAAAGAAGAAAAGAGAAGTGAGTATCTGAGGGAACCGATCGTGGTATACAGCTGGTGAGAGAAGGGTGTTATCGTAACTCCAGCTATGAGATGCCAATCCCATCAGTCAATCTACCCATCTAATCGCTACTCTCTCATGATTACCCTCTACTCTATAGGTCAGAGATCTAGACACGGCGACGAGACTGCAAGCCGACAATATAATTATTACAAACAATATAATAATAACGCTGAATAACGTTCGTAAAGATACGAGTGATATCATCTCGACACGATGTCGACCAGGGTGTTCGTGCAAGCGCACAAGGCTCTAACACGAGTTCGTGCACGCGGCCTCCTCAGCTCGGTACGCGACCTCATCAACTCGACACGCGACCTCCTCAGCTCAGCAGCTAGTGCACGCGGTCTCCTCAGCTCGGCAAATGACCTCGGCACGCGATTTTGGCACGGAATCTCGACACAAGGTCTTGGTACGAGGTCTCGACAAGAGATCTCGATGCGAGGTCTCGATCCGACGTCCTAATACGAGGTCGATCTCGTCCTCAGGTGTTACAAAGTTTCAGAAGAAAGATACTAAGAACAAGAAGGAAAGCAAGGACAAGGACAAAGCTCAAGTCATTTGCTATGAATGTAAAAAGCCTGGACATTTCAAGTCCGAATGTCCTAATCTTAAGGAGAAGCCCACAAGAAGTTCTTTCAAGAAAAAGAAGAAGAGTCTCATGGCTACATGGGAAGATCTAGACTTATCCTCATCTGAGGAAGATAATGAAGTAGAAGCAAATATCGCTCTCATGGCAGACACTGACCTTGATTCAGAAGAAGAAGTTGAAGAGGTAATAGTATATGATTCCTACTCTAAACTTCAACTTGCATTCGATGATCTTCTTAAGGACTCTGCCACTCTCTCTATTGAGTATAAGAATTTGAAAAAGAAATTTTCAAAATTATCACAAGAATTTCAAGCTTTAAACAAAGAAAAATCTGTACTCAATAAAGAGAACCAGAAGCTGAAAACCGAAAATCAAGATCTCGATGGATAACCAAATGGCCTGACCGCTAACAAGCAACCAAAAGCTGAGAGCTCTCAAGCTGAAAGCTCTAAAGTTACAGGCAATCCTAAATGCAAATCAAATGATTATGAATATGCATTTCAAAAGTTTCTTGCAGAGAGTTTAACTCGAAGCAAGCAAGCTTCAATGATTTGGGGCGTCAGTAAAACGACCAACTCATGGTCTTGGTTATATATCAGATGAATCTCTTTTAGAAAATGATTCAGCATCTGATAAATCCAATAATCATAGTAAATGCTTGCATTGTACTTACTGCAATAAACCTGGTCATTTAAAAAGTGCATGTACTGTTTTTAAAACTGTGAAGGATAAGCTTCCTTTAAGAACTAACAAGAAAGGACCCAAAAAGATATCGGTACCTAAAGATAAAATAGTCTATGTTGCAGATATACTTAGCAACAAAGTCAACACACCTATCTTGGTACTTAGACAGTGGATGCTCGCGTCACATGACGGGAGAAAAGCATATGTTCCAAGAACTAAGACCTAAAGAAGCTGGATTCGTTGGTTTCGGAGGAAACCAGAAAGGTAAAATAGTTGGAATTGGTCGCATTGGTAAAGGCTCTCTTCCCTCTATTGATAATGTACTATATGTTGAAGGACTTAAACATAACTTATTGAGCATAAGTCAATTATGTGACAATGGTTATGAAGTCATCTTTACAGAAACTGGATGTCTAGTAAAAAGCAAGAAAGACGGCTCTATTTTCTTTACTGCTAAGAGGAAACAAAATATTTACAAAATTGATCTCTCTGAACTTGCAAAACAAGATGTCAAGTGTCTCATGTCTGTTGACGAAGAACAATAGATTTGGCACAAGAGATTGGGTCATGCCAATTTGAGATTAATCTCAAAATTAAACAAACACAGTCTTGTCAGAGGCTTACCAAATCTTAAGTATCAATCTGATGCTCTCTGTGAGGCATGTCAAAGAGGAAAACAAGTTAAAACTTCTTTTCATTCAAAAAATGTTGTTTCAACCTCTAGACCACTTGAGCTTTTGCATCTTGATCTTTTTGGTCCAACAAGGACATCCTCTTTAACTGGAAAGAAATTTGGGTTAGTCATTGTTGATGATTTTACTAGATGGACATGGGTTAGATTCCTTACTCACAAAGATGAGTCATACAAGGTATTTACTGTATTCTGCAAAACAGTTCAAAATGAAAAAGGAATTTGTATTTCTTCTATTAGAAGTGATCATGGGGGAGAATTTGAAAATGAAAGCTTTCAAAAATTTTGTGATGATAACGGCAACTCCCACAATTTCTCCTCTCCTAGAACATCTCAACAAAATGGTGTTGTAGAAAGGAAGAATAGGTCCCTCCAAGAAATGGCTAGGACCATGATCAATGAGGCTAACATTGCAAAACACTTTTGGGCAGAAGCAGTAAACACAGCTTGTTACATTCAAAATAGAATTTCTATTAGACCTATTTTGAAGAAGACTCCATATGAACTGTGGAAAGGAAGGAAACCAAACATATCATATTTTCACTCATTTGGGTGTTATATTTTAAATACTAAGGATCAGCTTGGTAAGTTTGATTCAAAAGCTGACAAAGGAATCTTTTTGGGATATTCTGAAAGATCTAAAGCTTTTAGAATATACAATAAAGAAACTATGACAGTGGAAGAATCCATTCATGTCAAATTTGATGACAAGAAGCCTGACACAGCCATGTCAGAGCTAGATGAATTATTTTCAGAATTAAATATAGGTAATACTACAAATAGTGAACCTACATCTTCATCGTCCGGTGGTGACCAGACATAAGAATCTTCAGAAGCTGAATTCAGAAAGAGCTGGAAGTACAAAGCCAATCATCCTAAAGATCAAATCATAGGAAAAACTGAAGATAGAGTAAGAACCAAATCCTCTTTTAAAGAGCATGCAGATATGGCATTACTCTCAGAAATGGAACCTAAAACAATTGATCAAGCATTGGAAGATGAAAGTTGGATTCTGACCATGCAAGAAGAGTTGAATCAGTTCCAAAGAAATGATGTATGGAAGCTAGTTACTCTACCAAAAGATAAGCAAGCTATTGGTACTAAATGAGTATTTAGAAACAAGTTTGATGAAGATGGAAAAGTTGTGAGAAACAAGGCAAGATTGGTTGCTCAAGGTTACTCATAGGAAGAAGGTATTGATTTTACTGAAACATTTGCACCTGTTGCAAGGTTAGAAGCTATACGCATTTTGCTTTCATTTGCTGCACATCATGATATAATTCTTTATCAAATGGATGTGAAAAGTGCTTTCTTGAATGGTTTTATAACTGAGGAAGTCTTTGTAAAACAACCTCCTGGATTTGAAGACATTGAATTTCGAGAACATGTCTTTAAGCTTAAAAAGGCGCTGTATGGTCTTAAGCAAGCTCCCAGAGCTTGGTATGAAAGACTGAGTACATTTTTGATGAAAAATGGCTTTACCAGAGGTCTAGTAGACACTACTCTTTTTAGAAAAACATCAAACAAACACTTTCTAATTGTTCAAATATATGTTGATGACATTATTTTTGGAGCTACTAATGAAAGCCTTTGCAAAGAATTTTCTAAGCTAATGCAGAAATTTGGTCGAGATGAGCATGATGGGTGAACTGAAGTTCTTTCTTGGAATTCAAATCAAACAATGCAATGATGGTATCTATATACATCAAAGCAAATATATCAAGGAATTGTTAAAGAAATTCAAAATGGTGGATTGCAAACCTATGTGTACTCCTATGCATCCCACATGCATTCTTGGTAAAGATGAAACTGGTAAAAAGGTAGATCAGAAGATGTACAGAGGTATGATTGGATCTCTACTTTATCTTACAGCTTCAAGACCTGATATTATGTTCAGCGTCTGTCTGTGTGCTAGATTTCAATCAGATCATAGAGAATCACACTTGAGTGCTGTTAAAAGAATTTTTAGATATTTGCAAGAATTTACTAATCTTGGTTTGCTTTATAAGAAATCAAAAGATTACAAGTTAGTAGGTTTCTGTGATGCTGACTTTGCTGGAGACCGAATTGAAAGAAAAAGCACAAGTGGAGGCTGCCAATTCCTTGGAGCAAATCTTGTGTCTTGGTCAAGCAAAAGGCAAAGCACGACAGATTTCTCAACAAAAGGTTTAATATATTTCAAAGAAGAAGTTGCACCTCTCAACTTCTGTGGATGAAATATCAACTTGAAGCCTTTTTGATAAAAGAGAGTAACATTCCTATCTTTTGTGATAATACTTCTGCAATCTGTCTTACTAAAAATCCCATATTGCATTCACGAGCCAAGCACATTGAGATTAAGCATCATTTTATAAGAGACTATGTTCGGAAGGGTATTCTCGAAATAAAATTTGTTGACACCGATCATCGAGTGGTGACATATTTACAAAACCCTCACAAGATAGATTCAATTTTATAAAAAGAATTTTAAATTTTCATCTTATAGAAGAATGACTAATCTCACTCGGATGATATGCATCATCTCAAAGATCCGTATGACATAAGCATGTATACGTATAAGCATCTTATTTGTCATGTGCATCATAACTCAACGTCTGGTGAATCGGTTGCGTGCGTCCGAGCGCGCACACACGTGTCACACATGTAAAGGACTTAAGCGTCTCATCACATCTACTGAGTCATAATTATTTATGTCTTTCGATAAGATCTTTTTACTTGATCTTACTTTTCTTTTGGCGTCTTCATTTAATGAAAAGGCGAATCTTCATTTTCTTTTCTTTTTTTGATTTAATTTTTGTGTGGAAATACGAACCGATTTTTTGAAAAAGGACTGTACCATTTTCTATCAACTTTCCCATTACTCCACATTTTTCGCTCCATCACTTCACTCTACATCTACTTGCAAAACTGTTCTCTCTCTGTGTGTGATTTCAAACCCTAAAACCTCCATTACCCTCTCTGCAACTGCTACCATAGCTGATAGAAAGGTTGGACAATACACTGCTGCCTTCGATGTCTTCTCAGAAGCAAAACTCATGAATGAGAACAGAATTAATTTTGAGAACTTCAAGCTATATGGTTTTGACTTTGAAGAAGGTTTGGAGAAACTAGGCTGGAAAAATTACTTTATCTGGGAACCAGTCGATGTACTGAGTTATGCTATAAAGGAGTTCTGGGGGAACGCTTACCTACTTCCGGGAGAAATTATAGAAGGACACATCAGAGGCTTCAAGTTACGCTTCACCATCAACTCTATCGCTCAGACCATCAAGTGCCCTTGTGAAGGAATCAGTTACCATGCTAACTGGGTTGACGCTTACAAAGGAACGAAAAATGTCAACGAAGCCCTATTTGAAAACTATCGTGAGTTGAAGAAGAAGAACATAACTCCCACTGCCAAAGACTTGAAAAGCCACTACAGAGTACTGCATAAAATCATCGCTAAGAGCGTGATTCTGAAGGCTGGGTCAAGCGACATAGTTAACTATGAGCAAAAGTTCTTTTTGAGAAACTATATGGATGGGAAGAAAATCAACCTGCCAAGGTTGATTATCAATAATCTTATAAATGCTCTTGTCTTCTCAAGGAAGAGTGTCGATAAAAAGAATATCATCAAGGTTATCCCTTATGGAGTTCTTCTCTCCATAATGATGATTAAAGATGGTGTTGTGAGAAAGCTGGCTGACTCTACCAACAAAGAAGAAAAAGAAAAATACTTTGGTGTTGGCGCTGTTGTTCGTCCTGAAGTTTTTGGAATCAACAGTCTAGTCAGAATGCAGTTGATAACTGGCTCTATGATTAAGAAGGTGAAATTAGAGCAACAGGAAGGAGAAGCTGAAAAGAAAACCACCAGAAGCTCAATGGCTGGTGTGAAGAGACCTGCTGAATCTCCTTTAAGGGAGACAAGAAGAATGAAACAGAAGGTGGCTCCTGCACCTACTGTTGAGGAACCAGAAGATGAGGATAGAATTCCTATCAGAAAGGTCTTGGAGAAAAAGAATAAGCCAACAGCTGAAAAGGATGCTTCAGCGTCTGGTCAAGGGAAGCAAGACTCTCCTCCTCCTCCTGCCGTTGTTGCCCCTAGAGGAACAAAAAGAAGGCTGGTTAAATCTTCTGAGCTTAACCCAAAGGTACTCGACTTTACTGCTAATGAGTCAGTATCTATCATTGATTCTCATGATATTATCCCATTGTCTGTTTCACAACCACAAACTCAAACACAAACCAAGAAAACCAGAATAAGCCTACGACAAACCTCTACCCTCATTCCCTCAAAACCTACCCAACCACCATCCAATACACTCAACCTTGACCTACCACAAATTTCCTCAAATACCTCACTTACCACATACATTTCCAAACTTCACTCTCACCCCTTTAACCTATTATTCAAAGTACCTCCCATTAATCCCTTCAAACCCTACACACCTAAAACCTATACAATCACCAAAACCACTCCCACTTCACTCATCATTACCCATAAAACTACAGACTTCTGTGGAAGGAAGAATGTTTCGTGCATTAACAAACCTCGGTTTGTTAAGTATGAGTCATATCACAGCATCTACAATCGCCCCTCTACATGGCATTTGAAAACATTCACCTCTGGAGTTACCAGACTGGAGATTGCCTCTCCAATGAATGCTACCTTCAAGGATGGAGAAGACCATTTTCAGATGTCATTCAAATGAAGATTGAGACCAGAACCTGGTAGCAGAGCAATTCCTTCTCTGTTGACCTTCCTAAATCCCTACCTCAAACTGAACCTCTCACACTGGAGGAGTGTGGAAGGTGGATCACGGATGAAGAAGCTGCCTTCATGGCACACTGTCTTGAGATGAAGAAAATTAAAGTTATCAGACAGTTCAGGGATCCTTCTTCTGTATCCGTAAAAATTGTACCAGACAGACAAAGGTGACTACCTTGGTCTATCCCTGGGAAAAGGAAAGAACCTGCTCCTGGCAAGCTGCCATTCAGCAAGATCGGGCTCATAGAGTATGAGAAGGCTCCCAAGAAGTATAATATTAAAGAATTCTCTAAGCTTCCGATTGCCAAGATCACTGAGGATCATGCCAGAAGGTTTTACCTTAGTTCTCTGAAGGAAGATGAATGGAGAACTGGCTCCTCAAACTGCTGCAATGCCAAGAAAGCCACAATTCCAACAGTTGGCACTATTAGCAGAGTTACTGACACCAATCTGGGAACTGCCTACTTTGATGATACGTTCAGGTGTTCAGTAATCAGGCCTCTTGACTGCATGAAGATATATGTCCAATGGGCTGCTGTGACCAAGCACTTCGACATTGGATTTACTTGGAGTAAATGGTCTGAGTCTTGGAAAGACAAAGCTATGTTTGAAAATGACATACCTGGCAGAAAATCTGCGAAGAATATACCTGGCAGAAAATGAAGGACTCTCTTTCATTTTTGAAGCATTGAGGGCCTTCATCAGAAGAATATGGGGAGAAGATGCTAGAAACAAGTTTGATGCTTTCACTGCTGACGTGCTTCTACATAGAGAAAATATCCTCATGGATTTGCTGTATCCAGAAGAGGTGGAGAAAAGAAGGAAAATTCAGGCAGAATCTGAGCAGAGGAAACTTGGAAGTCTCATCAAATGGTTTATACCAAATGATGCATTCTTTCTAAGAGCTCAACAGAAGAAGGACTTGAGACTGAAGCTATCCAACTGGGTGCTAGCAGAGCGTCAGAAGATGAAACCTGCACCAGAATCGGAAAATTTGGACCTTCTACTTCTCTCTGCAGTTGAGATGGTCACCATTCCTAAAGCAGAGTTTGAAGAAATGAAGGCCACTAACCTGAAAGTTACTCAGCTGGAGAATGCACTGAAGTTATTATATGAACGTCTCAACATCCCTCCACCACCTCCACCAAACCCTTAAATTTTTTTTTGTGTGATATAAAATATTTTTTTGATACTCTTATATATATATTCATTGTTTTTGCTCTGACTATCTGTTTTTATATATACCTATATCTGATTATCTGTTTATATATATTCAAATTTTTTATCTGTTTATATATATTCAAATTTTTTATCTGGTTATATATATTCAAATTTTTCTAAGCCGTATTTTGACTATGATGTGCTTTACACTCTTTTTGTCTGATGACAAAAAGGGGAGTAAAAGTAAAGTTTAATGAACACGTGAAAGTCTGATTGACAAAATTCGTCGTCTGATGTTCAAACTCTCATGGATACACTAAAACAGAAGTATCATGCATATCATTTCATACATAGCATTTGTGTGGTTATTCATTGCTCTAATATCTATTAATGCGTTGATATTCATTGATCCAATTCTCTAATAATGATCAATAAATTTGGTACAATGAAAACTTTTTTTAATAAAATGAAATCAGCATCCGATCTCGCTTTGTTAAATATATGCTCTGATACATCTACGTATTTTTGCGATCACTTCAATAAATTTGTTTATCAACAATCGCCTTAATACCTTAATTGTTCTTATATATCTAAATTGTTAAATTCAGGGGGAGACCCTTGATATTATTTTGAAATTAAATTGTTCATCAACCTTGGATATTAGTCATCATCAAAAAAGGGGAGATTGTTGGAACCTAAACGATTGAGAAGTTTAGACCCTCATTAATTTTGATGATAACAAAGTATTTTCAAGAAGAACAATTTATCTTCTAACATATCTTTGAGTGTACAGGTATCAAAACTTCATATATATGTACAAAACACTCAAGAAAGAAGAAGATATTTACAAAAGAATTGAATACAATCCACTAGTGTCAGCATCCGAACTCACTCCAGCGTCTTGCTAACAGCAAGCGTTTAGTAGTGTTACTTTTTGACACGTGGAATACTCAATTGCTGCGAGCGTCCGTCCTCTGTTCTGAGCGAGCGTCTGATCTCTTTAATGAAGCACGTGATGATCACATTTCTGCTCTTAGCCTCAGATTGTTGTGGAACGGAATTCGAATTTGATTTTATGCGCTCATTTTGATGTACGAGGAAGCAAAGGTGACACCTTTAGCATAAGACAAAAATCGTACAAGGCAATTGCAAATTACAGATAGTACGAAAACGGTAATGTGTACTATTCTGATATTCTCTGAAAAGGAAGAAAATGACTACATTTCAAATTACCTCACTCAATGGAAAGGAGATATTTTTCTTTATAGCGGTAATACCCTTGAAGACTCCTATAAATACCCCAAGGTATTCATTGAAGAGAAGTTGGAAAAACTGTGAAGAAACTTCATTCTAAAAGCAATATTACTCAAGTGAGCAATCAAGCTTTGTGCCAAGTTTCTGGTCTACAAAGAACTGAACTCAGCGTCTTATACTTTCTTTGAGAAAGCTATTCTGTTTTGAGCTTAATCTTTTCATCCTCTCTGTGAGAGATATTTTGATTGTATTCAAAAGTATAATCTCTTTTGTAAACTGTATTTTGGCCTAGTGAAGGCTTTGTTCCTCAAAGGCTCGACTGCACTGAGTCGTTTTGAGAAGTTGAGAGTATTGTCAAGTTTGTGACAGTAGAATACTCTTGAGGAAAATTGTAATCAGTTGATTATAGTGAAAAATCCTTCAGGAACGAAAGGGACTAGACGTAGCTACCAGTTGGTGGTGAACTAGTATAAATATTTGCGTCTCTTCCTTTACTGCTTTACATTTATCTTTACCTTGCTCAGTAAAACAAGTTTTCATAAGCGGATTATTTTCTGCTTCCGGTTAATTTCTCTGCATCCGATATACAAACAGTTTTGAAAAATTTGTGTTGAAGTGTTTTTTACGTAAAGTTTGCGAAAAGTTTTTTAACACAATTCAACCTCCCTTCTTGTGTTGACGTTTATAAAGATGATAGCAAAAACTTTGCAAGAAGAAAACAATGAAAATTTTGCAGCAAGGTACAATCCTGTGATTTCTACTACAAGTTTTATATCTACATAAACAAAAGTTATGTGCTTCTAAGGATTTTCTTTATGTCACAAACTTTCTATATTTTTCTTCTCTTAACTCTCTAATAAGACTATATAATCCGCATAAAGTATGCACTGGGGCAGTTGCTACTTGGACTTGTTTAGCTAGCACATCTAGAATCAACATAAAAAGATAAGGACTCATGGTTAACCCGACCTTTTGTTTTTATGCTATTTGTGAATCCTTTGTAAACTTATTTGATTCCTAAGTATTAGGCAATCAGGAAAAAAAAACAAAAGGATTGTGCTTTCTTTGAATTCAAATCAAGGGTGGAGATTAAATCTCGCTCAAAAAAGAAATCTTAACCATTGAATAAAAACACAAATAAAAAACCCAAATAGAAGGGCTTTGGAGTGTGAATTGGATTGAAGAAGCTCGATTTTTATTTTAACCTTTACTGATATGGGGTTTGACTTAAAAATTCCAACAAGCTCTACTGGGTTTTTTTATCAGCGAGTATCTTTCTTATCCGAGAAAGTCAGAAAAGAGAGAGAGTGGGTGGGAGAGAAGGGTCATCCATTGACACAGCTCCCGGGCTCTAGTTATGGCCACCATCGATGATCTCAGAGCTCATATTGAGATAAAAGAGTGAGGCGAGCAATCACAAGGAGGAAGGCAACTGAGCTGCAAGTCAACTTGATCTGCTTTGACACAACTTTAGCACTGTTAACAAATATACGTCCATGTTTCTGCAATACTCGCTGTTAACAAATAGCCAAGATAACTTTCATACCTGAGAAAGTTAGAGAGAGAGCGCGGGGGGGAAAGAGAAGGGTCTTCCATTGACACAACTCCCGATCTCTTGTTGTGGCCACCATCGACGCTATTAGAGCTCATATTGAGATAAAAGAGTGGGGCGAGCAATAACAAGGAGGAAGGAAACAGAGCAGTAACTCAACTTGATTGTTCTGTAATCTGCTTATTGACACAACTTTAACACTGTTAACAAATAAACGTCCTTGCTTTTGCTATACTCATTTTTCTCTAGAAAAAACTTTAGACACTGCTAAAAGATAACAATGAAAATTGCTCTCCCATAGCAGAAACTATGTACACAACAAGTAATTTATACACCTGTTGGCATACTAAGGTCATAACCTGATTGATTGATTAAAGAATGATAGTGAATATGATATAACAATCAGGAGGAAGAAGTAAACTTAAAAAGTGATATGAATATTATAAAATAAATGTTCCATAATACCATATGCACCAGGACTTCACAACAAGTACAGGAGCTCAAATATTCTTTAACCAATTAATGGTCTGTTAAAGAATATTTTCACTCTTGTACTTGTTGTGAAGACTTGGTGTAGATAACATTACAAAATATTTATGTATTCATGTTACTGTTTATGTTACTTCTTCCTATTGATTGTTATATCATATTTGCTATCATTCTTTTGTCAATCAAGCCAGTTATGAGCTTAGTATGATGATGATACTGCAACAAGTGTTCAAATTACTTGTTGTGATGTATGTAGTTTTTGTCATGCACTACAAGAATACTTGTAATTTCCTAGGGCCAAAAACCCTAGGAAATGACCAAAAGCCGTGGGAAATGTCACAATTTCCGAGGGCACACCGAGGGCCACAGGGTGGTAGGTTTTTCGCTGGTAGGAAAGGGAACCGAGGATCTTTTTAAAAAAGCCCTAGGAAATTTCCCACGGCCTTACCCCTAGGAAATTTCCTAGGGCTCTGAACCCTAGGAAATTGCAACAAGTAAATAAAAAAAAAATTAATCAGAATTGATGAGCAAATACGTCGCTCCGTCCGTTGAAGAACCAGGGAAATGCAATTACGAGCAAATGAATTACAGAGAAACACAGCACCAGAAACAATTGGAAACAATCAGAAGCTAAAAATATTAAAAGAACAAGAACTGATCTCATCAAGCCAATAACATTGTCAAATATTACATTGCAAAACAAGAACATATCTGATCTTTGCAAAAATAAAAAAAAAACCAGATCCAGATAGAGAAGGCCAGATCTAAACATTCAAAATAAAACATTACAAAAAATTACAAAAAAATAATAGAGAAGGCCATATCTTATCAGAGAAAGAGAGGGGAAAATCTTGAAGGTGCTCAACGAGATCACAACGATGCTTCCTTTCTTCGGCAACGAGATCATTGGACCTGCACATGCGTGCCACAGCTCCAAAGAAATAGAGGAACCAAAAGCAGAAGCACTTCCTGTAGTGATGCCGGAGGAGGTGTTGAGATCCGATCCGCCGCCGGAACGAGAGAAGCTTGTAGCAGCAGCAAAGAAGGGAGAAGCGGCGCATTTGCAGCAGTAGCAAAGAAGGAATGAGCGACGCAAAGAAGAAATAGAGATAAATCAAAGAGTGATGAGAGGGAAAGGCGATTAGAGCAGCGAAGGGAGCAAGTGAAGAGAAGAGAAGAAAGTAAGAGGGAGAAAGAAGAGAGAGGTGGGGTCTGAGGGGAAGAGAGAAATGGGGAGGTTGCAGCTGGGGAGATAGAGGGAGAAAGGGATTAGGGTTAGTGTTTGGTGAGGGTAAGAGGAGAATGTGAATAAAAAACGAAACACAGATTTTTTGATGAATCTTTAATATTTTTTTTGATGAATAAACGAAACATAGATTGAATAAAGGGCAGCGTTTTTATCAAAAAAAAAAAAAGAAAGGACAGCACGTCTGCCAGCTTTAATATTTAATATATTAAAAAAAAACACAGATTGAAATTCGAGGGCTGCCCTCGGTTTGATTTTTTATTTTTGGCCTGCTCATTTCCTAGGGTTTGGCCTTAGATAAGAGCACAATTTAAAAAAAATAAATAAATTAATAGTGACCGTATTTTTTTAGCTGGAAAAAAAACCGAGGGTTATTATTTTTTAAGCTCTAGGAAACAAATATATGGGTATTTTCCTAGGGCTTCGGCCCTAGATAATTTTCTAGGGTCACAAGCCCTAGGAAATTTTAGTAGGAAATAGGCAATTTTGTTGTAGTGATGAGAGAGCAATTTTCGTTGTTATCTTTAGCAAACCTTTGAGTGCAAAATATTGGTCTTGATATTTCCACCAAAGCTTTGCTCAAAGATGATAGCGAAAGCTTTGCTAGAAGATTACAGTGAAAATTTGCATAGTAAGGTACAATCCCATGATTTCTACGACAAGTTTTATAACTATTTAAACAAAAGTCATTTGGTTTTAAGGGTTTTTTCATGTCTTAAACATTTTATTTGTTTCTTCCCTCAACTCTCTAATAAGACTATATCATCCGCAGAAAGGATGCAGTGGGGACATTACCTCTTGGACATGTTTAGCTAGCACATGTAGAATCAAAATAAAACGATAAGGCTCATAGTTAACCCCACATTGTGTTTTTATGCTAGTAAGGATGCACAGGGAACATTGCCTCTTGGACATGTTTAGCAAGCACATGTAGAATCAAAATAAAAAGATAAGGCTCATAGTTAACCCCACCTTGTGTTTTTATGCTAGTCGTGAATCCTTTGTACACTTATTTGATTCCCAAGTATTAGCCAATCAGAAAAAAGCACAAGGATTGAGCTTTCTTTGAATTCGAATCAAGGGTGGAGATTAAATCTCACTCAAAAAAGAAATTTTAACCATTGAATTAAAACACAAATAAAAAACCCAAATAGAAGGGCTTTGGAGTGTGAATTGGATTGAAAAAGCTCGATTTTTATTTTAACCTTTACTGATACAATGTTTGAATTAAAAATTCCGACAAGCTCTATTAGGTTTTATTGTCAACGAGTATCTTTCTTACACGAGAAATACATGTGCTTCTAAGGATTTTATTTATGTCTCAAACTTTCTCTTTATTTCTTCTCTCAACTCTCTAATAAGAATATATCATCCATAGAAAGTATGCACTAGTGGCTTTGCCTCTTAGACATGTTCACCTAGCACGTCTAGAATAAAATAAAAATGATAAGGGCTCATAGTTAACCCCACTTTGTGTTTTTATGCTAGTCTTGAATCCTTACACAATACCCATATACACTCATCATATATTATCGTTGATTGTCAGTATTAGCATAACGATGTAAGAGGATGCAATTTTAGGCCCAAGGGATAAGTCAAGTAGAACAACACAATACTAATAGTTGAGTCACAGCACAATTTTCTCTTTCATTTGTTGTTTGTTAGTTAATGGGACAACACAAGTAGGTTTGGAGGTGTGAGAGCTTGTGATGTGTAGGAGCCTAATTGGGCTAGCTGGTTGTTCTCTGTTGGTGTTGATGGTGCTTGGCCAATTTGATGTTAATGAGGCACTAGAACAATTATTTTCAGGCTTGACTTCATGCAAAGATTGCTACTATTGAGTCAAGCAAAGTACCCTCACGTATTGTCACCTCTTGCTTTCTATTGTTCCAAACAAGAGATGCTTTTGGTCTATGAATATCAGTAGAGGGAAGTTTATTTAAGCTTCAACATGGTAAATAGTAGATACTAAATCTTTGTTTTTAAATATGTTGTAATTTCTTTATTGAACAAGAAATATCATATCTGTATTTTATATATATATAAATATCATAAGCTAATGTTTCTCTTTTTATTTTATTTTTTTGGTATTTTATTTTAGAATATATTTTATATATTTTTTCAACTGCTTCATTGTAGGATGAAAGTAATATTGATCCTGAGGTTAGCAAGCGTGAGAAGGCTAGATTAAAGGAAATGCAAGAGTTGAAGAAACAGAAGGTTCAGGAGATATTGGATGCACAAAATGCAGTCATTGAAGCAGTCATTTTGCCAAAGGTGGTCTTCATCTCAAAATACTCAGATGGTCAAAGCATCATCAAACATCTGAACACCTTCAAAGGTATTGTGAATTAATTGAAGAAGATTGACATGAATATAGATGATGAATTGCAAACTCTTCTACTCCTCAGTTCTCTACCTGAGAGTTGGGACACATTAGTTGTCACTCTCAGCAACTCAACACCAGACGAAAAGCTTAGCCTGGATACTATTACATATAGTTTGCTAAATGAAGAGTCCCGACAGAAGGATAGAGGCTTGAGTAGTTACACTGAAGCTAATGTTGTTGAGAATAGAAGAAGGAATGAGCAAAGAGGCATAGGAAGCCGTGGGAAATCACGAGGAAGAATCAAGTCTCGCACCAAAGGTTTGACTTGTTTTTACTGAGGCAAAGATGGTCACAAGAAGTCAGAGTGCTGATTCTTGAAGAGAGATCAGAAGGCTAGAATAGTCCTTCCTAATCAGATTGAACCCAAGAAGAAGTTGGAAGAAAAACCCACTATAGTAGTGGCCTCAGATGATGAGAATGTGTTTCTTATTGGTGAGAAAAACTATCTAAATGTAGCATCTGATGATTGCATTTGGATAATCGATGATGATTGCATTTGGATAATCGATTCTGAAGCATCCTTTCATGTTACTCCTCATGAAGGATTCTTCTCATCTTATTAAAGCGGGGATTTTGGTACCCTGAAGATAGGCAACTATGTCACAAGCAAGATTGTAGGCATAGGGGATGTGACTTTGATGACTGAGAATGGAAACAGGCTTATGCTGAAGAAGGTAAGACATGTACTTGAGATGCATCTGAACCTTATCTTAATAGGTAAGTTGGATGAAGCTGGAATGATGAGCCATTTTGGTGTCAGCAGATGGAAACTTAGCCGGGGAAGCATGATTGTTGCTCATGGTAGAAAGGAAGGCTCTTTGTACATCATGCATGGAAAGATATACAAAGGGGAGACAAATGTTGCTCAAGACGAAAGCAAAGAATTGTGGCATAAAAGATTGGGCCACATGAGTGAGAAGGGTTTGAAGATTCTCGTGAAAAACCACCTCCAAAGCATAAAAGGGCAACCACTTGAATCCTGTGAAGAATGCCTAGCAGGTAAGCAGCACAGAGTATCTTTCAAAGATCAGACAATGGAAGAAGAAGAAATTAGATTTTGGATCTTGTCCATTCAGATGTTTGCTCAACGTCTGAAAGATCTCTTAGAGGTGCCAATATTTTGTTACCTTCATTGATGATCACTCTAGAAAGTTATGGGTGTATCCATTGAAGAGAAAGGATGAATTCCTTCAAGCTTTCAAGGAGTTTCATGCTTCAGTCGAACGAGCAAATGGTAGAAATCTTAAATGTTTGAGAACCGATAACGGTGGAGAGTACAGAGGCCCATTCGAGCATTATTGTAAGACTCATGGGATCAGACACGAAAACATACCTCCAAAGACACCTTAGATGAATGGTGTAGCTGAAAGATTCAATAGAACTATTGCTGAGAAGGTCAGAAGCATGCTTTCTCATGCAAAACTTCCCAAGTCATTTTGGGGTGAGGCAGTGAGAACTGCAGCTGATTTGATCAATCTGTCTACTTTAAGACCTTTAAATGGAGAGATAACAGACGAAGTATGGACTGAGAAGAAAGTCCTATGGTCACTTGAGAGTATTTGGATGTAAGGCAGGTTCACATCCCAAAAGATGATAGGGCAAAGCTTGATGCTAAGGCAAAAAATGCATATACCTTGGTTCACCGAGAGATGAACTTGGTTTTAAATTATGGGATCTTGCAAATAGAAAGATAGTTCGAAGCAGAGATGTGGTGTTCTTTGAAGACCAGTCGATTCAAGAGATCAAGAAAATGGAGAAGCCAAAATCCAAGGTGAGTTCTGATCAAAGTCCTATTGTGGTAAACAATTTAGGGGGAGAGACTCCTCAGATAGAACCTGATCAGCCAATGCAAGATCATATGATACTGATGCGTTTGAAATAGCATATAGTTTAGTGTTAGTTTTGCATTGTATCTTAGTCATTTTAGTCATTTTAATCCATGTTATTTATGCATTTGACTTGATTTGAATAATGCACTTGGTTTTGGTTCAATTGTGCTTAAAGGAAGGTATTTGTCCTAGGAAAAAGGAGAAAAATCACTTGGAATAAGTTGGGGTAATTTGTGCTACAAGTTGATAATGTAATGCTGCCCCAGCCTGACACCTATTCGATGTTTTAATCATATCTGGAGTTCTAGGTGTCCAAATGAGATGAAACTGGTGCCATTGAAAAGCCAAGATCCATAGCTTCAATTTTCATGAGACACCTTGAGCTAATTCAGACTTTAAAGAGGTGAAAAATGCAAAACTACATGAAGCACAACCTAGCGGTGTCAGGAAGCACGGCCGTGTTACGAGAGCACCTGAACAGCACGAGAAACAGAATGAAGCACGGCCTGGCCATGCCTCACGCCACGGTCGTGCTACGACAACACCCTAGACGCGGAATTTTACGTTTTTACATGTTTTGGACTTGTTTTTCACTCCTTTTCATCATAGACAATAAATAGACACTTTAGAGACTTGTCTAGGGTTCGAACTTTGATTCTGGGACGCACGGTGGAGGATTGGGATCAATCTCTTCGTCTCTTCTCTCTCGATTTCCTGGTTTGAATGTTTATTTATATGGATTCTATTCTATCCATCATGTTAGAGTAGTTTCCCTTGTTCTAGGATTTGGGGCTATGCCTTTTGATGTCTTTTGGATGATTATTTGATACTCTCTCTATTACTTTGAATGCAATTCGATTTCGTTCTTATTGTTATTATTATTTCTTATGAATTTGATGGCCACTTATTCATATGTGTTAGATTTCTAGGGATGAACCGAGAGGTGAACCTTTGTTATCGGAACCATAAGAACGGAACTTAGGATTAAAATCACGAGAGTAATTTTTAGTCCTTCGAGGATAAAACAAGTTATCATATTTCTTAATAGGTTTAATTCGATTTCAATTACCACGAGAGTAGGAATTGTATCGCTTAAGCACGGTTTCTGTATCCTGGGAGGGAACTTTTACTAAATTAGGATAGCTTGCCTTCAATTGAATTCATTTGTTAATAAGAGAGTAGTCAATTAGGATTTCAGAGCATCACTATGATACCCCCAGTCCTAGAAGCTTTTCCTTATTATTAAAATCATCCATTATATTGTTCTTAATTTATTTTATTTCTATTACAATAACAAATTCTATTTCTCGAATTAGTTTAATTAGCGTAAAAGCAGTCTCTGTGGGATCGATATTTTATTACTTGACGACAACTCCGTGCACTTGCGGATTTGAGCCATCAAGTTTTTGGCGCCGTTGCCGGGGACTGCGTCTTATTGCTTTTTAAATTAATTCATGTTAATATAAAAAAAAATATTCTATAATTGTTGTTGTGCTACTTAGCTTTCCTTTAGTGTTGTGCATGCGAGGTAAACAAACAGGTGAGCTATTGTTTGACCCTGAAATAGAAAAGACCGCAAAGGCTAATAGGAAGAAGATAAAGGAAGCAAAACAACAACAAAATCAAACCTCTGCTTTTACATATCTCGTTACAACTCAAGTAGTAATGGGGGATGCACCACCACCACCACGCACCTTGGGTGATTTTGGGAGAAGGAACAACCATCAGAGGACAGTCATTGCCTACCAACAGGTGGAGGCAAATGCTTTTGAGATAAAAACATCTCTGTTGAACACTCTCAAGCAAAACCAATTCGCTGGGGATGAAGTTGAAGACCCAAATCAGCACTTGGTAAATTTCTATGAAATCTGTGGCACCTTGATGCTGGATGGAGTGATAAAGGGGGCCAAGAAACTAAGGCTTTTTCCTTTCACCCTGCGAGATAGAGCAAGAGATTGGTTGCACACTTTGCCTCAAGGAAGCATCGCTACTTGGGATAATTTGGAGGATAAATTTATGAACAAAATTTTTCCACCCTCCAAGTTCATCAAAAGAAGAGGTGAAATTCATGGGTTCCAGCAGAACCAGAGCGAAAATCTGTATGAGGCATGGGAGAGATTCAAGCTTCTTCTGAAAAGATGTCCTGGCCATGGGTATGATGAGTTTAATCAGATGCAGATGTTTTGCAATGGGTTGAGGCCAAATACAAGAATGATGTTCGATGCCTCAGCTGGAGGTACAATTAACAGCAAAACAGCTGAAGAAGCAAGAACTTTAGTAGAGCAAATGGCTTCAAATGAGCAATTGTGTCAGAATGATAGAGGCACACAGGGTAGAAAGGAGTCCTTGAACTAGAAACACAAGATGCACTCTTGGCTCAAAATAAATTGGCCTCTCAACAATTGGAAGCTATCACAAAGAAGCTTTAAGTGCTGAAAATGGGAGCCTCTATTCCCGCTCAGGTGAATCAGTTGAACAAGAACTTGAGATGTGATTTTTGTTAAGGGCCTTATGAAAATGGAGGCTGTGATGCTAAGGGAATTTTGAATGAGCAAGCTAACTACATGGGTAATTTTCAAAAGCAAGGAGGGAATCCTTATTCTAACACCTATAATCTTGGGTGGAAGAATCATCACAACTTCTCTTGGAAACAACAAGATAACCCATCATCAAGCAACCCTCCACAACCTCAAAAGCAAGAGAAGCCAAATGCATTAGAGGAAGCTCTCACTCAATTCATGAAGATGACTCAATCCAATTTTCAGAACATCAACCCCAACTTTCAGACTCACGAGTCTCATTTCAAGAACCAAGAAGTTTCTATAAAAAATGTGGAGAATCAAATTGGGTAACTCTCAAAGCAACTCGCAGAGCAATCAAAAGGTAAGTTTTCTGCTAGCACAATAGATAATCCTAAGAGTGAAAATTGTAGTGCTATTACTTTAAGAAGTGGTACGATGATGTCTGAAGTTGAGGGGAAGAAAAAGAGTGAAGAAAGTGAGGTGGATGGTGTTGAAAATGAGAGAAGTGAAAATAAAGAAAAAGAAGAGAAAAAAGAGGTTAAGAAGAAATCCAACTCAGGAGAGGAAGGCATAGTTATAATTGAATAGCTGCAGGTGGGAAATAAGCCCAAAGTGGTTCCTCTATATATGAAGCTGCCATATCCTCGTGTGAGCAAGAAAAAGGAGAAGGATGAACAGTTCTCTAAGTTCATAGATATCTTCAAGTGCCTCTAGATCAACATTCCTTTCGCAGAAGCTGTTGAGCAAATGCCCTCATATGCCAAATTCATGAAGGAATTGTTGACCAAGAAAAGGAAATTCAAAGAAGATGAAACTGTAGCTTTGACAGAAGAGTGCAATGTCATCATTCAAAGAAAGCTCCCTCTCCAAAGATGAAGGATCTTGGAAGCTTCACAATTCCCTACACTATTGAGAATTTAAATATTGACAAAACGCTTTATGATTTGGGAGCTAGCATCAATTTGATGTCGTTATCTATGTTGAAGAGGTTGGGAGGAGGTGAAGTCAAGCCTACAAGAATGACATTGCAACTGGCGGATGGGCCAATCAAATATCCTTATGGAATTATGGAAGATGTGTTAGTAAGGGTTGGCAAATTCTGTTTTCTAGCAGATTTTGTAATCCTTGACATGGAGGAAGACAAAGAGGTCCATCTTCTTCTTGGAAGACCTTTCCTAGCTACAGGAAGAGCCTTGATTGATGTCCAACAAGGTAAATTAATTTTGAGGTTCCAAGATGAGAAGGTGACTTTCAATGTGTTTAAGGCTATGAGGCACCCCGATGACACTGAAAAGTGCTCTAGAATTGATATGATTGGGTAATCGGTTGGAGAAGTGCTTAATGAAGACCGATCTTCCGAGCCCTTAGAGAAGGTAATCGGGAATTCCATGGAGGAGACGAATAAAGAGTAAAAAAAAGCCAAGTGCAAAGCTGAGAAGCGTGCTCGTAGGAAGCTACTTCCATCGAGACTCCCTTGGCCTCCTTATGCTAAAGGAAACATTTCTGATACAAAATGGAAGGTGAAGGGGCCAAGAATCCTTAAGATCTGGAAGGTGAAGGGGAGTGCCACTCCCAAATTGGAACCAGGCTGAGCACTTACAAGGGTCAAGCTAGCGACTTTAAACAAGCGCTTCTTAGGAGGCAACCCAAGTTTTTAGTGAATTCTTTTCTTCTCATCCTTGCTTCAACTTAATTCCTTACATTGGGGATAATGCAAGCTTTTAAGCTTGGGGTAAAGGGTTTCACTTTCATTTTTGCATTTAGTCTTACACCTCATTTTAATTTTTGCATTTTGTGTTAGTTTTAATTTTTGCATGCATCATTATATCCCCCAATTTCTGTTAATGTGTGCCATATAATCATTGTGGAATGTAGAGATTGCTATGATTTGGAACCCAATTATTTTTTCTTGTCATAGGCTTAAAGGCAGTGTTCTTAATGTACATAGAGATGATCTTTTGAAAAGTTGAGAATTTGCATGTGACACTCTGATTTGATGTTTTTCACTGATTTTAACTTCTAAATGTGAGACTTGAGCTTATATTGGGGCTTGTTCTTTATCATGTTTTTATGCCCCTTCTCCTTGTATGAGTGTGTTCATCTTGATTGTGCTCTCTAGAACTTGACTTGAAACCTTTTCAAAACTTAAAAATTTTTGTCTACACACTTGAAAATGATTAAGGCATTTTAGGCAATTTGTTTCAAGCCTCTGATTTTTGAATGAAAGCTTCCTCTAGTTGCCCCTTTTGAGCCTTTATTGAAATAAAGTTTCTTGGTACCCATGCTTTTGTCAAATGTCTATGGTACCCTTTAGAGTATGTTTAAGGGAGCAATTGGATGCTTGATCTTATTTGAATATTGATGCTTGATCTTAGGATCTCTTTTGTTGTTTAGTTCTTCCCCAATAATTATTGCAAAATTTCAAATGGGGGAGAATAAAAAAAAATAGAACAGAAAAAAACAGAAGAGGAGCAAAATAAAAATGTTTTGAAAGCAAAAAGGGAAAAATGGATTGCTCCACTTATTCTGCTTTAAAAGGGTTGCTTTAATTGATCATTTTGAAAGCCCTTGAATTTCCCTTCCTTGTTTTTATCCCACCTTACAAGTAAAATCCCATGGCCACGTTACAACCTTTTGAAAGACCTTTTGATTCTTGTGTGTTTTCATTAATTATTTGCTGAGATTTGATTAATAGTCAAGCCTATAGTAGAGCACTTTCATTTATGGATATGAGCGAATTGTCTCAACCTTTAAAACACTTGGAGAGTGATAAGGAGAGTGCCCTTATCAGTGACAAACATGATTTCAGAGAGCTTAAACTTCTAATTGGGCTTGATTTTGATTGTCTCCATTGTGTTTGATAGTCCTTTAGCCTATTATTTGATCTTGCTTCTATCTCGGGTTCGTTATCGGTTGCATCTCGTATTTTCAATTTCATCTTTGGCCACAGCAATTGCTTGAGGACAAGCAAAATTCTAAGCTTAGGGTAATTTGATGTGTTCGAAATAGCATATAGTTTAGTGTTAGTTTTGCATTGCATCTTAGTCATTTTAGTCATTTTAATCCATGTTATTTATGCATTTGGCTTGATTTGAATAATGCACTTGGTTTTGGTTCAATTGTGCTTAAAGGAATGTATTTGTCCTAGGAAAAAGGAGAAAAATCACTTGGAATAAGTTGGGGTAATTTGTGCTACAAGTTGATAATATAATGCTGCCCCAGCCTGACACCTGTTCGATGTTTTAATCATATCTAGAGTTCTAGGTGTCCAAATGAGATGAAATCGGTGCCATTGAAAAGCTAAGATCTATAGCTTCAACTTTCATGAAGACACCTTGAGCTAATTCAGACTTTAAAGAGGTGAAAAATGCAAAACTACATGAAGCACGGCCTAGCCGTGTCCGGAAGCACGGCCGTGTTGCGACAGCACCTGAATAGCACTAGAAACAGAATGAAGCATGGCCTGGCCATGCCTCACGCCACGGTCGTGCTACGACAACACCCTGGACGCGGAATATTACATTTTTACATGTTTTGGACTTGTTTTTCACTCCTTTTTATCCTAGACTATAAATAGACACTTTAGAGACTTGTCTAGGGTTCGAACTTTGATTCTTGGAGGCACGGTGGAGGATTGGGATCAATCTCTTCGTCTCTTCTCTCTCGATTTCTTGGTTTGAATGTTTATTTATATGGATTCTATTCTATCCATCATGTTAGAATAGCTTCCCTTGTTCTAGGATTTGGGGCTATGCCTTTTGATGTCTTTTGGATGATTATTTGATACTCTCTCTATTACTTTGAATGCAATTCGATTTCGTTCTTATTGTTATTATTATTTCTTATGAATTCGGTGGCCACTTATTTATATGTGTTAGATTTCTAGGGATGTGTTACAATAACAAATTCTATTTCTCGAATTAGTTTAATTAGCGTAAAAGCAGTCTCTGTGGGATCGATATTTTATTACTTGACGACAACTCCGTGCACTTGCGGATTTGATCCATCAGATACCACCCGATGAGACGAATAAAGAACCTCATTCGACGGAACTCATTGACCAGACGAATGGAGGTCAAACTGTAGAGAATTTTCAGACGGAAAATCAATATCAAGTGAGACGATCCACAAGAAATAGAAAACCATCAGGAAGGTACTTTTCAGGTGAATATGTTAACCTTACTGATGAAGGGGAGCGTCAGAGCTTTATGGAAGCCGGTTGAGACGGATGACAAAGAGAAATGGTTGCAAGCCATGCAAGAAGAGATTCAGTCCTCCTTAAAGGAGAATCAGACGTATGATCTGGTAGAGTTGTTAATAAACCCTAAATTTACCTATTATTTTGGGATATTTTGAGTATAAAATATAATAATTATGTTTCTTATTGGATAAGATATGCTCATTATTTCCTCGTTTTTGCAGAAAAGTAAAAAAAATGGCAACTTAGGAAGCAAAAGATTTAATTCTGACAAGATTTGAGCATATCTTGGTGAGTCTGTACATTCAGTACGGCCTTACCTCAAGTCAGTACGGTCGTACCTAACAGCGCACAATAGTAGGGGCGTACCTCATGATCAGTACAGCCTGCAGGCATCGAAGAAAAAGTCCAGTGCGGCTGTATCAAAGGCAGTACGACCATACCCAAAGCAGTCAAGCCGCACTCAGTGCAATCGTACCAGCCAACGCCGAAGCCAAAATTCAGTACGACCGTGTATAAAGACGGTACAACCATACCTAGTCCCAGATCGCCCAGATTTGAAGTCAGTTTGACCTAATTGGCTACAAAGCATATAAATAGGCATCCTTAGCCCTCTTTCATGGACTTTTGCTACTTTTTGGATTGAAGAACCTCTGGAGCTTGTGCCTAATCATGTTATGCCGTCGGAGCTAAGGAGAATTGTGAAGAACAAGGGGGAGGGTCGTCAACATATCGAAAGGGTATCCCATTTCTATTTAATTATGTCTTTTAAGGGTTTATGTTTGGATTTATGTTATTCTAGCTTATTGAGAAATAATATGAGTAGCTAACTCCATCACTAGGGGTGATGGGGGATCTTTTATTATGTTCTTAATATTTATTTAATTGCTATTGTGAGTTTCCTATTATCCTGTTGAATGTGTTATTCTCATCATGCTTAATCTCATAGGTTCTAGCAGTTGTTAATAAATTAGTTAATTGTAGGCGATCGTACCACAATTAGTTAATGGAACTCTAGGAATAACTGAATTCATTATTTATGTTGGATTAAGGACAATTACTTATTTCCAATCAGTCATTGAATTGATAAACTCGTTATTTCTTAATGCTCTTTCTTTTAATTTCCTTGCATGATCATTGGGGGTAGTTCTTAGGAAGAAGACTGTTAATATTGCATGATCATTGGGTGTTAATAATATAAGAGTGGGTGATGGCTTTCAATTAGGAAATATATCTCGTAATAGTTGGTTAATAAATTCAGGGCTAAGTATTAGTGAACCTAGTTCCCCTAGGCTTTTCCTACTTGATCTCTATTTTGTTCTTGCGAATTTGCCTTGTTTTCATTATTTCTAATTTAATTATCTTTGCTCTCAAAACCACTACTTTTGTTAGTCTAAATAGCATAGGATATTTATTACGTTAGTACTCGCGCATTCCTTGTGGATTCGACATTCAGAGTCTTAAATATACTCCACTTTATTACAAGTTACAATCAGGTGCACTTGCTTGAGCCGCAAAGTTGCTAAAAGGAAGAAAGGTGTTGCGGAATAAATGGGTGTTCAAGCTCAAGAATGAAGAGAATAACCCAAACCCCAGGTACAAAGCTTGAATTGTCGTGAAGGGGTGCAACCAAAAGAAAGGCGTAGATTTTGATGAAATATTCTCACCAGTTATGAAGTTGACATCTGTTAGAGCAATTCTCAGGTCTTGTAGCAAGACTAGACTTGGAGATTGAACAGCTCGATGTCAAAACAACATTCTTACATTGAGACTTAGAAGAAAAAATTTACATTGAGCAACCAGAACGCTTTGAAGAACCAGGTAAGGAACACTTAGTGTGTCATCTGTAGAAAAGTCTCTATGGTTTGAAGCAAGGTCCAAGACAATGGTACAAGAAGTTTGATCTCTTCATAAACCAACATAATTTTAAGAATACCTCTGCAGACCATTGTGTGTTTGTAAAGAATTATGAAAATGGTGAGTCCCTTAAACTTTGTTATATGTTGATGATATGCTGATTGTGGGGAAAGACAAGATACAAATAGTTGCTCTCAAGAAGGCATTGAGCAAATCTTTTGCCATGAAAGATCTAGGTGCAGTGAAGAAGATCCTTGGAATGAAAATCTCCAGAGATCTTTCTAAGAGAATGTTGTGGATATCTTAGGAAGATTACATTGAGAAGATTCTTGAAAGGTTCAATATGCATAATGCAGGACCTGTGCGTATTCCATTAGCTGGCCATTTCAAACTAAGTAGGTCTTAATATCCAAAGAATGAAGAAGATAAAGAAGAGATGAGCAAGGTGCCCTATTCATCTGCTGTGGGCAGCCGTTAGTATGCAATGGTTTGCACAAGACCGGATATTGCTTATGTTGTAGGAGTTATGAGCAAATTTCTATCAAACCCAGGGATGGAGCATTAGGAAGCTATTAAATGGATACTAAGGTATCTGAGAGGAACTACTAAAAGAAGTTTGTGCTTTGGCAATGGAAATCTAATGCTCATTGGGTATTCAGACGCAAATATGGCAGGAGATGCAAATTCAAGAAAGTCTACATCAGGTTATCTGATTACTTTTGCAGGGGCTGTTTCTTGGCAGTCAAAGCTTTAAAAGTGTGTTGCATTATCAACCACTGAAGCAGAATATATTGCAGCAGCTGAAGCTTGGAAGAAGATGATATGGATGAAGAACTTCCTAAGAGAGTTAGGACATGATCAAGATGATTATGTTGTAGATTGTGATAATCAAAGTACCATCCATCTAGCCATGAACCCCATGTTCCATTCACGTTCAAAACACATTGACATCCGATATCATTGGATACGAGAAGCGTTGGATGCGAAGAAATTCAAGATAGAGGAAATCTATACAGATTTTAATTGGTTTGATATGATGACTAAGACAATACTAACCAAGAAGGTTGAAGATTGTTGCCAAGGAGCTGGTGTAGTGGTGCATACCAATTAAGTCAAGAAGGGGGAGATTTGTTGGAATTCCCTCCTTAATTGATGAAGCATCATAGAGTAAGTGGAAATTTATCATTGGCATACCAAGAGGTGCAACTCTTGAAGACTACCACTATCATTAAGAGAGTTAATGGATAAAGAAGAATGCATCTTGTATAATGGGTAATTAATAACCACTATCTTATGAAGAATCACTTTCATGAAGGAAACCTCACTCCTCTCCTATAAATAGGGACGCTTGTGAAGAGTTGGGAGTATCTCATCCAAGTGAAGAAATCTTAAGAGATTTAGAGAGAGTTCTTGTATTCCTCTTTGTGAGAAAAGAGAGAGAGAGAGAGTTTCCACCATAGTTTGGTGAGGGTAGAGAGATTTTGCATACAATTTGAGAGGGTGATATTGATAGAGAGATCCTTAGAGATTGAGAGATACACTTGTAATCCTACTTTATACAGTGGAGATCTTTTTGACTGGACTAAGTCCCCTGGTTTTTCCGTGTTCACATTGAGAAGGTTTTCCACGTAAAATTCTAGTGTTATTCTTCTACTCTCTACACTCTTATTTTTGTTTCCTCATAGTGCCAATTTTGCATTTACAGAAGAGGGAATAGGTGCTGCTATTTTCCAACATTTAAATTATGTCAATTCCTTTTGTGTGGGTATTAATGTGGTATATCAAAACCAACTCACATAGCTGATATAGGGACTACTTGTTGTAGCTATCATGTTTTTTTTAATTGTGTTTTACTATTGGCATACCCCATTTTTGTCCGGCCCTTATTTATTTATTTATTTATTTATTTATTTTGTTTCCTAATAATAAAAATAATATTTTTGGTCTTGGAATAAAAGAGAAGAAGGAAAAATTGAGTAAAGAGAAAAAAGGAATAAAGAGAAGAAGAAATGAAAATGAAAAGAAAAAAGAGGAAAAATAAAATATGTTTTTGAAGAAAATGGGATGCATGTAGCAATTCTTGGGGTGCTAAAAGTAGTCCAGCCCAGCACACAATAGCTCCAGCGCTTCCTTACAAGCCCAACAAGCTACCTACACCTTCCTTTCTCTCCACGCAGCCCCCAGTGCCTCACCTCCTCACTTCTATGCTCACGCCACTTTCTTCTGAATATGCCCCTCTACGCACCCTTCACTACACAGCGTAGCCCACTACCCATTTGGCCCAAGACCACAACCTCCAACCCATTTTAACCCTAAACCTAATCTGATTCCCTCATATTTCCCTCTCCTTCACTCAACAGCGCCTCCTCCCCCCATATTCTCCATGATTTTCGGCCTCCCACTCTCTCTGTAACGACCCGTTTCCGGACCGCTCAGAGGCTCGACATCTGAGAGCTCGAGTTCACAGAGCTCAATACAGGCTCAACTAAACTTTGTATGAGATGCGTTTAAAGCGATACTCTTGTGCCTTTTAAAAATGCGATCTATTTTTATAACACCGGCTCGTGCACATCGAGTAATTCTGACTTTTAAAAACATAGTGCAACTAAGACCTGAAGACATAAATTCTAATAAAACATACATGCATAACATACATATATATCACTCGAAATAATAATGTATACAAAAATCTGAGTAGTAAATGTACAAAGAAAATACACACTAGGTATGATGACTTGAGAAGCGATCGTACCACAGGGGTCTCCGTGAACATGCAGCGGTGCTCCAAAAATAAGACCACCAGTCTACTGAAGCGACAAAACAAGCACCCCGGCTGGTCACGACGTACTGCTCCCGAAAGAAAAACAAAGGTGCAGTCATCAAAAAAACATCCATCACACATATCTGATCCGCGACAAGTAGAAGTGCGTGCATGCAATCTCGTCGAGCTCCTCCTCGGCATCATCTGTTTGTCCGAGTTCCTGCCCTCGACCTACGCTGGGTAGTCATGGATTGAAGGCACCCGCGGGAAAGTCGACTTCTCAGCAAATACAAGATAATAGCGCGGCATAAAGAAATAAGTAAGCGACAAAGTATAGCGTTCACCAGCGTGACTTCGACCATCTCACTCTAACTTCGACCTGACTCGCCGTCCATTTTTCTCGACTCAAACAATTTTTCCGGAATGCACTGCGCCGTGTCGTATGTCGGAAGAGTCGGTAAACCTTGGGATCCTCGCTCTCCCCAGGGCCGGTCGACCTTTCAGGTCCCGTAGCGTGGCGGCGTCTAGTCGATCTCAGTAAACAAAGGGACCCTGCACCCTTAGTTATCAGGGTCCGCGGCTCAAGCGTCATCGACTCACCTGGCTCGCTCACTTTCGATGAACAATTAGCAGCATCACGATATTCAAAGAGTTAAACACAAGATATTCAACCGCGTGTCAAATAAAAGAGCAAGCTCGACATGAAGAAAGCATAATTGACATGCAATACACAATTCACGACATATATTCAATCACATATTAAATACATGCAAAAACTCAATCATATCACAACATTTCAAGCTCGACACAAATCAGAGAATCCATTCACAATAACCTATAAAATAAAGTCTAAATAATGTCTAAAAGTTGCCACTACGCCTGAAAACATAAACAAATCGAATATGAAGTGCCACTTACCAGAACTCAAGATAAATTTGCTCGACGCGCGACCTCGACACTTTTGTCTTGACGAGCTTCGACAGCGACTTTCTTACCGATCTCGACAATGCGCTTCTTAGTCGACCTCGACCGCGTCACGCTACCGTCTGGATCCCACTTTGCTCCCGCGTCCTCGGGTTACGCTCTCCGTACACCTTGATTAGGAATCACTGCGATCTCGGGAATCGGACTTCCTAAAAGCAAACTGACTTCGATTCGATCTATGGGTTCCTAATAACGCCGCTCTCATCCCAATCCTAACCACAAAGTTAGGGTTTTTGATCAAAGTTCATGAAAAAGGTTATCGATGCTATGAGATAAATAAACCCAACAACAACAACAAGAAACAGCGTACAGCGACCTAAGACAAGAAATCAAAAGCGGACCAAGGAAGGGTTTTTGGCTTTGCCCTCTTGCTGAAATCGAGAGGAAGAAAATTTGTTTTACAAGCCCAAATAATCGGTTAGAAAAGTAGGTAATATCATGAAGAAGAAAACCCATCAATATGAGATGATTTGGAAGCATAAAAATTAGCTAAAATGGAAAGAAGAAATGGGCGCTAAGCGGTTAGTCACGAGAAGGAAGAAAAAATCTGTTCTTCCATTACCTCGGATGGTGGTCGAGATGGTGAGATATAGGTTGAGAAGATGATGAGGAACAAGGTTGATGAAGAAAGCTTATCACGGCTTCGATGGAACTTCAGAGTTTCTTGATGGAAGTTACGGAAGAGCGAAAAAGAAACTTCGGAGAAGAAAGGAAGAAGAAAGAAGAAGAAAGTGAGTATCGAGGCGGTGCGTGGTATCTGGTTGGTGAGAGAAGAGGCATAATCGTAACTCCGGTATGAGATGCCAATCCCATCGGTCAATCTACCCATCTGTCGCTCTCTCTCATAATTACACTACCTCTGCATCGGTCCGAAGATCTGAACCAGCGAGCGGCAAGCGACAATATAATTATTAAACAATATAATAATACTTATTGAATAACGTTCGAAAGAATCACGGCGTTATCATCGTCTCGTGCGATGTCGACTAGGGTGCTCGTGCAGCGTCGCGAGGCTCTAACCGCCGAGTTAGTGCCGCGGCCTCCTTAGTTCGACATGCGACCTCCTACGGCTCGATGCTGGCGTCCTCGGCTAATGCACGCGATCTCACTCATTTCGGCAAATGACCTCGTAGCGATCTTGGCACGATATCTCGACACAAGGTGCAGTGCGAGGTCTCGACCTGAGATCTCGGCGAGGTCTCGATTGACGTCTGTCTGGTCGATCTCGTCCTCAGGTGTTACACTCTCCCTCTTCATTCTCGCCTCACTCTTCCTCTCTCTCAATTCTATCTTTCTTTCCCACTCAACATTCTCAAACACTAGAAGAGAAGAGCCGCCGCGGCCTCCCTCTCTCCCACTTCAATCTTATTTCCCTTTGATCCATTAAACCAAATCACCATAAATCAAACCGAATCTCGACCCAATCCTCCCACATCTCCATAATCTCGCAGTTGAAGAGGAATATTCGGCCAGAAAGGATTCAAAGGGGTGGCTATAAAAGGCTACAGACATGCACGAAATGAAGGGGCCGAACCCTAGAGAGCTGAGAAGAAAAAAGGAAACGGAGGGCATCAAGAAGAAAAAATGGAGAGGAGAGTACAAATTCACAGATATAGATTTAGGGTTTTCTTTCTGTAATTTTTCCTTTTATTCCTTGGGAAAGATCCGAATTGTTTAAGGATCTCTCCTCAAAGTGGCATTTCTTCTCTTGTATTCTGTTGATTTCTGTGTATTTGGAATTTCTTTGCCTATAAGATCATCCTTCTTTCCATCTCCTCATTTTCTTAATTATCCATTTTTTTATTTTTTGGTCTATGATCCTGATAACCCTTGGCCGGAGCAAGGGATGAACCTTGGTTCCTCCCAATCGGTCCTCCGTTAGCCTGACCGCCGTGAACCCTAACCTTAGAGTTAGGATCGAATTAGGGTATCAAAACTCATTTATTTAATTTATTTATCTTTATTTGTAGTCTTAAGACTCTATAGTTAGAATATTTTTGTATACATTGTGATTGAAAACAAGATTGAGATAAAATCCTGTTATTGCGTTTTTTTTCCTAAGACAAATTTTGATATTTGTTAATAACCGGTAAACGATAACAAATGATGTAAATTTTGCTAATATCAGTATTAACATTGATTAGCAACTTGTATTTTTATAATACTAACTTTCTTCGTGTTTTTAATTGAAATTTCCTTCCTCTAATTCATGTAGGCATAATTATTTCACACCAATTCTTTCCATTCTTTTGCTTACTAATAAAATCAATGGTTAGAAGTCCATGAAATGCCATTATGACGATTCGTTCATTTAGAGGCTCCTTTTTATATAGTAAATAAATAAATAATCTTTGTTAAGGGAATCATCTTTTTAAGGCAAACATATTTCTTTTCGAACAATTAGGGGTACCATTTTTATAAACGGGCGTCGTAAGGGTGTTAATCCTTCCTTTCGCGTAATGAACTCCCGAACTTTTCTTTGGTTCTAAAGACCCCTTTTTTATAAATATTTAAAAAGGTTTTTCTTATTGTTTTCCTTAATAAACGTAAGTGGAGGCTCCATTGAAATTTTAGGGTGGTTGTCACAACTATGGTTCCTTATTTTATATGCTGGCTAAGAGGTCCGTGATCTTGTTGTTCTTCAGTTTTTCTCTTCATTCGACCATATTTAATATGTTTTAAAGAAATCATTGTAGGACATCATGTGAGAGATAATAGATATAGATTTTAAGTTACTGGATTTTTTCAAAAACTCTCTTATTTAATTAACTTCTCCTACCTATAAGCTTTTCCATAAATGAAAAACGATAAATTAATTCTAAGTGAAAAGCTTTCACAAGCTAGAAGCAAATCCAAGCTCCGTAGATAATGTTACAGAATGCAAAGTCAATTTCTGAACTAGTTAATTATTTTAAGACACCACAAAATTTCTTCTCTATTTCATTACTAGTCAAGTGATACGGATAATGATACCCCACGTAATCCACGAAACCGGTGTTATAATGTTAGCTTACTTTTGGGATGAAGATCCAACTTATCATCTTTGATCCTCAGGTTAGCCATTATCTTTATTTATTGAGAGAGCAAAGACTTGGAGACCGAAGAACTCTGCAAAACAAATTACAAAATTGTATGAATAAACAAATAAAAAGGTTAAGAATGGATTTGGATCCTCTTTTTGTTATTCAATAACAAGATATGTTCCTAATAGAAAGGCAAAGGGAACCACACAATTTTTTGAAAGCAAATTATGAGCATCGTTCTGCTAGGGTTTAAGAATCTTTTGACGCATGCCCATGCAGCAGTAACTAATTCTACGCATAAAATGAAAATTGTTGATAAACATTTGCAAGAAACTTCTCTATTTTGCACCCAATGGTTAGGTTAGTGTTACCGATCAAACTAGAAGATGTTTTCGAATTCAAATAATTTAATGATGAAACAAAAAACAACTTGGAACGAGTAATCAACAAAAGAAAAGACGAAAACCTTCAATTTTTAGGATTTTCTTGACAAGAGAAGAGAATAGAAGACGATCAAGTGGTTGGTACTGCATTGGTGAGATGAGATTGAAGATGACAATTATCCCAAATTTTGTTTTTAGTCCCTGCCCACTTTTTAATACTTACAAATTACAAAATTGTATGCTTTTAGTCTACGCGTATAACCTTTAGCCACCAAGCGAGCTTTGTAACGATCAATCTGACCATCTGGCCCAATCTTCACTGTATAAACTCATCGACAACCCATTGTAGTTTTGTCAGGAGGTAAAAAGATGATGTCCCAAGTCCCATTTGAATGTAATGCCATCTCTTCCAACATCACCTGGCGCTAGCTGGATATTAAAATTGCCTTCTTACATTATGAGTTGCTGGAAGAAGTCTATATGGACCGGTCCCCAGGCTTTACTGTTCCTGGTGACTCTCGACTTGTTTGTCAGCTCCGTCGTTTTCTATATGGATTGAAGCACTCCCCTCTTGCCTGGTTTGGACGCTTTAGCTCTGCCTTAATACAACTTGGCATGACTACGTGTGAAGCCATACATTCTATTTTCACCATCCATTTCCCCTACTGGACAGCGCATTTTTCTCTTCATATATGTGGACGACATCGTCATTACTGGTGATGACACAGAAGGTATCCAATGGCTCAAAGCCCATCTCTTCAAAGAGTTCCACACAAAAGACTCTGGTCCTCTCAAATACTTTTTAGGGATTGAAGTTGTCCAATCCACTTCAGGCATTGTCATTAACCAATGGAAGTATGCTTTGGATATTCTTACTGAGACAGGTATGTTTGATTGTCTCCCTTTTGATACTCCTATGGATCCTAATGTTAAACTTCTTTCGGGTCAGGGGGAGCCATTAAAAGACTCGAAAAGATATCGATGCCTTGTAGGCCGACTCAACTATCTCACTGTTACCAGACCTGATATCACCATTGCAGTAAGTGTTGTAAGTCAGTTTCTGAATTCTCCTTATGATAGCCATTGGGATGTGGTCACTTGTATTCTTCGGTACATAAAAAATGCACAAGGAAGAGGACTATTATATGAAGATAATGGCAATGCCAAAATCACTTGTTACTCAGATTCTGATTGGGCAGGGTCACCATCAAATAGGAGATCCACTTCTGGATATTGTGTCCTTATTGGAGGAACTATGATCTCATAGAGAAGCAAGAAACATAACATAGTTACTAGATCCAGCTCAGAAGCTGAATACCGTGCTATGGTTACTAGATCCAGCGCAGAAGCTGAATACCGTGCTATGGCAGAAGCTTCCTAAGAGCTCACATGGCTAAGCAACTACTCCAGCAGCTGAAATTAGAAGATCTTCCAGATACAAAACTTATCTGTGACAATCAAGCAGCATTTCACATTGCATCAAATCCGGTCTTCCATGAACGAACCAAACACATAGAAATAGATTGTTATTTTATAAGACAGAAAATGCTTTCAGGAGAAATCACTACTGACTTTGTCAATTCTGGCGATCAGCTGGCTGATATGTTCACTAAGTCCCTTAGAGGTTCTCGGGTTGAAAACAATTTGTAACAAGCTTGGATCATATGATATATATACTCCAACATGAGGGAGAGTGTTAGAAAAGCACATTTAATATGTGTTTAGTGTGTGCATAATAGACACTGACTAGACGATGACATTACGTTAGGAGATACTTTTTTGATTCATTGTAAAGAAGAAGGAATATTGGAATGAATCTAAAGCTACCTTCTTTTCTCTCTCTCTCTCTCTCTAACCCTAGCATCCACTCCTCTCTTCCTTCTTCCTCATCCATTGGAGGGGGTGGTTTTTGGCCATTTTTTTGGCCTGAAACCACCCCTCTAAATCATTTTTTTACTCTCCTTTTATCTAAATAAGTGGTTTTCCACATAGATTTAGTTTTTTTTCTTTCATGTTTTTCCGTGTTTTCATCGTCTGAGTGCGGCGTTGTTTTGTTCGTCGTCTTAGTGCGGCGTTGTTTGATTTTTCGGCTTGTTGCAGGGTTTGTTTGGTTCTGATTGGCAGATGAGCTTCGTTCCATTACAAAGTCAATCAACATGTGGGCGTCAACGTTACAGATCTGGAGTGCTAATGGTGGTCATCGCCAACCTCAGCATCTTTTCCCCTACAAATGGCTCCTGAGCATGTGGTTCGATTGGTCATCTCTGAGACCACCTATAGTCGATTTGAGTCTGCAAAGAGTATACTAATGACCCGAGATTGGTTGAAATTAAAGACTGTGGCTTCTCACTTATCTTTGGCCATTGACCGCTGTACTTGGAAGCTTTTGTTTTGGCTGTTAGGATTAAGATGGCTTGGTAATGCCATATTAGCTACTGTTTTGATTAAGTGTTTCGTTACCGTGTACTTGGGTAATTTAGATATTTGTGTTGATTTTCAATTGTGGATGGGAAATGTCTCAACACATTCTTTTTTTAATTATTGAATGAAGTTTGATTACCGTCAAAAAAAAAATATTGGAATGAAGCATGCAGTTTTGTAATTTGTAAGGACTAAAAAGTAGGTACAGAGACTAAAAACAACAAATTTAAATTTTATAGGGACTAAAAACTTATTTAACCCTATTTTAATTATTATTATTATTATTATTATTATTATTATTATTATTATTATTATTATTATTATTATTATTATTATTATATCTACCATCTATTATATTATTAATATTATTTATATATGAAAAAGTTGTTATGTCATGTGTCAATGCTATATTCATTTGATTTTTTTTCTTATTTAATTATAATTTTTACATTTCTAATTTTGAATAAATAATAAAATAAAATTATATATTATTATTTAAACCATCAGATTCAAGCAGTGTGGTTGAAATGGAGGAGATCTTAATGTGTTTTATGTGATAAAAAAAGTAATGCTCTAGTTAAAGGGAAAATTCTATTGTACAACTATAAGATCGCCGATGTTGTATGAGACAGAGTGTTGGGCGGTGGAAAGCCAACATGAGTATAAACTCAATGTAGCAAAGATGGGAACATTGCGATGGATGAGTGGCAATACTACTAGACGAGACAAGATCAGGAACAATAGCATCTGAGAAGGAGTTGGGGTGGCACCTATTGTAGAAAATATGGTTGGATCTCGACTTAGGTGGATTGACATGTATGGTGGAGACCGGTAGATTCCATAATAAGGAGGGTAGATCATATATATGGAGGGTATACCAGTAACTAGAGACAGAGTAAGACTAAGGAAAACTATAGGCAAAACTATTAAGAACGATTTAGAGGTCAATGGTTTCACTATAGACATGATTCACGACATGTTGGAACCTAAACGATTGAGAAGTTTAGACCCTCATTAATTTTGATGATAACAAAGTATTCACAAGAGAACAATTTATGCTCTAACAATTCTTGAAGTGTGCAGATACTAATATTACGTATAAAGCCACACAAGCAAGATGGAAGAAATTCTCAAGAGAATGATACACTCCATGTGTCAGCATCCGGATCATCTGTGTGAGCATCTGGAATTATCTCTTTATGTCACTAGGCTTATCCATTTGCTTCGAGCATCCGATCCTCCGATTCTGAGCGAGCATCTGAACTTCATTTCAAATCACGTGTTGGTCACGTAGTTGCTCTTCCTCTCAGAAGTTTCTGGAACGAATTTCAAAATTGATCTTGAGCGCTAAAATTGTTGTACGAGGTATCAAAGGTGACACCTTTAGCTAAAAGACAATAATCGTACAAACAATTGTGAAAAGCAGGGTAGTACGAAAACGGTAATATGTACTACTGAGATATTCTCTGTAAAGGAAGAAAGAGACAGCTTTTTGAATTTACTTCACTAAATGGAAAGGAGCCATTTTTACCGTAACGGTAATATCCTTGGAACTCCTATATATACCTCATGGTATCCATTGAAGACTGAGTTGAAATACTGCCGATACACTACTGGAAAACTGCCAAAACTGTACAAGAGTATATTGCCTTATTTGCTAAGAACAAGCTCTGATTGCACTACAAAGAGTCAATACTCTGAAAGCACTGCTTCTGTGAGCAATCAAGTTTCGCGCTAAGTCTCTGGACTACAAGAACTGAACTCAGCGTCCGACCCTTTCTTTTAGAAAGCATTTCTATATTGAGCTTAACTTTTTATCCTCTCTGTGAGAGTTATTTTCACTTGTATTCAACTTACTTGTAAAAGTTGTTTTTTGGCCTAGTTAAAATTTGTTCCTCAAAGGCTCATTGTCGAGTCGCTTTGAGAAGTTGAGAGTATTGTCAAGTTGTGACAAAGAGAATACTCTTGAGAAAATTATAATCGATTGATTATAGTGGAAAATCCTTCAGGAACGAAGGGACTAGGACGTAGCTACCAGTTTGGTAGTGAACTAGTATAAATCTGTGTCTCTTGCTTTCGCTTTCTATTCTTTTCTATCTTGTGTTAAAAACAAATTTTCACAAATCGCTTTTCTAGCGTCAGGTTTATTTCAGTCCGATAAACAAACAGTTTTGAAAAACTTGTGTTCTAAGTGTTTCTAACTTAAAGTTTGCAAAAAGTTTTCAACACAATTCAACCCCCCCTTCTTGTGTTCACGTTCAGTTGGTACCAGAGCTCGGTCTCTTGGTTGAGCACTTAACAGTGTTAAGAGTAAAGATCCTACTCGTGAACATGTCTGGCTGAAGGTGGTCATATGAACCGCCCTCTCTATTCAATGGAGAAAAATTTGATTACTGGAAAGATAAGATGAAAGCATTCCTTGAGGCACAAAATCTTGATTTATGGGATATAGTTGAAAGTGGATACATTTCTCCCGCTAATGCCCTTGGTGATGCAATACCTAGGGAAAACTGGTCTGATAATCAGAAAAAGAGATATCAAACCAATCAGAAGGCTAGATTTTTTCTCATCGTGCTATATGAGAAAGAGAATATGATAAATGTGGTAAGTTTGATACTGCCAAAGAAATCTGGGATTCTCTTGTTTTGTCTTACGAGGGTTCTGCCCAAGTAAGAGAAACAAAGGCTAGCATGATGGTTCGCCAGTATGAACTATTCAAAATGGAAGATGGAGAAAACATTGAAACTATGTTTGGAAGGTTCCAAACACTTGTTCATGGGTTGCAGGCCCTTGGAAAAAGTTATACTACACCTGATCATGTGAGAAAGATCTTGAGAAGTTTGACTAAGCAGTGGTGTAACACGCGTATTTTTTTATGCGTTAATTAGTGTTATTTATTATATTTTGTCGTATTTACGCTATAATAAAGCAGCTTCTTGTTCTTTGAAGAAGTGTATGAATTAAATCAAGATCAAATTAAATTTGAGAATTAGTATTTCATATTAATTCACGGTTTGAAAATCGTCGAAAAATTCTAACGAAGTTTTGACGCGTTCGATCGCGCGGTTTCACCGCAGATAAAATTATAAATGAACTCCGATTTCGATGAAAATCGAATCGTAACTTTTTGGGACCATTTTTGAATATTTGACATGATTTTTATTATTTATAATTAAATATTTTCACGCGATGAATTAATTTCTCGTTAAATTAATTTTCGCGAGTTTATCGGTAACGCGGTATTTTGTCGCCGTGTTTTAAACAACCCCTAGACTCTAGAATTAGTGGGTAACCATGAGAGATATGAGATTAGATGGGTAAGACTAGATGATATGGTTAGGTGATAGGTGTCATATTATTTGTGATTTATTTCAAAAAAAAAAATTTACTTTATTTATTTTAATTTTTATCTATGATGAGTCATTTTTTTTTAAGAGAATATAAGGTGAACCACTCCCCCATTTTTCAGCACCCTCCACGCCACCCCACCTTCTCCAACTTTCCTCTTCATCTTCATCTTTCTTTTTCTTCTTTAAAGCTTCCAAGTTTCCATGGCCAAGACCCCTTGATTCTTTGAGTTTTTGGGCACACTTTCTTCACCAAACTTGTTGCAAATCACCATACCAACTTAGTTCTCCATTTTCATCATCATCCAAGTAAGAAAACTAAATTTTTTCTTCTGTTTTGGCTGCTGAAAATCGTGATGTTCACCCCCCATTTTCTACTTTGATTTTGCTTCCAAATCTTGCCATATTGCTAGGTTATGTTCTCTACTATATTACCTATATTTCTAACCATGCAAATGAGCTTGAAATCAGAATTTTTCCAACCCCTTTTGAGCCCTAAAATCAGCGCCAACAGCCCCATTTTTTTTATGTTGATCTAGTTGTTGTTTTTAATGTTAATTAGTTATGATTATGTAGTTGTTTGTTGGTGTTGATGATGAATATAAGGATATGAGCATGCTTAGGTTATTAAATTTGGGTTTATGTTCATTCTTGAACTAGAGAAAATGTGGGTTCTAGTTGTGGGTCATTGCCTTGAATTGTCTAATTAAATTGTTTGAGTGATTTAATTAATTTGGAAAGACTTGTCTTAGAATATTGTTTTACAATGAGGGCTTGACGTTAAATTATGTGCTTAAGTGTTAGATAACATGCTTAGAATAACTTAAGGTTAGTAAGATAGATATGCATGAGTTAGCATGATTGTAGTTTATGTCTTATGCAAAATTTGGTTGATTGAAAGACTTTTGAGAAAAAATACTTATTCTTGAAAAAGGTTTGAGTTAGATTTGGTTTTTGATTAGGTTTTGGCTTTATGACATTAGTCATTGAATAGTGAAAGAATTAATAAATAGAAAAGTTGTTTTGCACTTTTCCTAGTTTATGATCAGTAGTATTATTTTGTGAATATTGTATTTGGTTGATAGTTTTTGCTCCTTAATTGGTATGTGTGTTATTGGAAGTGGTTTGATGTTGATTTAAGTTATAGTTTAAATTAAGCATACGTAACATGAAAGTTTTAGAACCTTGCCTATTCTTAAACCATGAAGAACATGAGGATGTAATGCTTGATTTTCTATACAAGTGTTGAATTGCATGTTAAAGTTGATTTTAAGGTTGTTGGATTAGGTTTGCATGTATTAGCATTTTCTTGAATTAGGTGTTATGTATTAACTTTGCAAGAAAATGATTTTTGAGTCAAAATCTTATTTTTCCAAGCAAGTTAAGATTTATAAATTGTTATGTGATAAATTATCTTTCAAAAAATATTTTGATTTTAAAACTTTACTTAGTTTCAAGTAGCTAATATTTTAAATGCTTGAATGAGTTTGGTTGGAAAAAGGGGTTAAGTTGAGAGCTTAAGTTTAGTTAGAATTTTAGTTTGTGCTAAGCTATTCGTTGTATTAGGCTTGAGTGACCCGAGACAGTGCGATGCGGAGATCGAGAAGCACGTGGACACGTAGCCTGGAGTTCGGTAAGGGCGCTTCATATTTATAGTTATTGGTATACGTCCTTGTGCAAGGGACAAATTTTGACGTGAATTTAATTTCAAGTGTTCATGCGAAGAAGTCTGAGAACCTAAGGGTTCGAAGTGAGGGTCTTGTACCCCTTCGCTTTATTATTTTTATATGCTGGTTATTTTAGTGGGCTTGTCTGCAAGTGGTTGGTAGCTGTCCCCAACCCCCCACACTTGTTTGTACCTCTCTGTCAATTCCATCGAATAGCAGAGGGATGGATTTCATATTGATTGTTGACTGTTGTTGCTCAGTACGATTATTTGAGATGAGATGCTTATGTTATTTAGATCTGATGAATTGAGTTATATTGCTATGTTGCTTATGCTGTTGAACTAAATTATATTATTATGAGTTATGTGAATTACTCCTTGAATTATCGTGTGCGGTGAATTGTTCGTTGAAGTGTGAGAGCTTAGTCGTGTCGTTTGGAGTTGTCGCGTTTTGTGGTAACTCGATCCGATAGTGCCAGAATGGGGATTGATCGCGTTGTTAGCACAGTAGTGGGGCGATCCCGGACCGAATAGTCTTTGGAATGGAGATTCGCGTGTCATCGAGTTTTAGACCTGAATAGTGCCTAATGGAGATTCGATGTCGCTTTGAGTGTTTCTCGATCTGAATAGTGCCTAATGGAGATTCGATTCGTCGGGCGATTCTCGATCCGAATAGTGCCTAATGGAGATTCAAGATCGTTGATAAACCGAAAGTTGTGGAGTTTGAGAGTTGGTCAGTCGTTGAGTCGTTAAGACGCGTTTTGAGCTTGCGTCGATTCACCTAGTGCTAGAACCCCTAAAGGCTACTTTGGTGTTCGATAGGGAATAGCTAGGCGTCGTAATGCTAATGGAACCTAAGTCAATGTCCTAGGGTGAGAGAGCCCGAGGCTACGGTGGCATTCGATGGATGGATCCGCGTTACAGGTATGTGGCGAAAGTGTTGAGAGAATGAGTTTTGATTTGGGTCTTGAGTCGCGCTTGTGAATTGTATACACTGTTGTTTGCCTACTGCTTTATGCTTTGGTTTATTGTGATTATTTGAGAAGTTGACCCTTTCCTGTGGTGCCTTCAACCCATGATGGTTACCCAAGTGATGGAGAAGAGCATTCTGATACCCGAGATGCAGACCTCATCGGAGATTATCTTCGACTTTCGTGACATTGAGCTACCTACGGCTATGGAGTTTGATCTTATCACCGGCCGCGTGGTCTACACGGGGGATGTTGTGTAGACCTTTAGAGAGGATGGCATGGTTGTGAGGCGGGAGGTGATTAGACGTACCGTTAGCTTCCCGATTAGGACGACACAGATCATCGATGATTGGAGGGCTTCTCAGGGAAAGGAGGCCATGCCCGACTCTTCCTCGTCTCCCGAGAGATCGACGGATGTCCCTAGAGCGACGGTTCCCAGGCTTTTATCCCGTGGACGTGGCCGAGGACCACGAGTGATACAGACCGCTCGTAAGAGCGTGACTAGACGAGTCGGCGAGCATCGACTTCGAGGCGGTTGCTATTCCGGAAGTTCCCCTCTTGTGTACCGAAGTTCCCACCCCACTAGTAGCGCGCCTCCTATTTGTTCGGTATGTGGGAGTGCAGATTGCTTAGCGCACGACCGATGATGTGGGTGGGAGAGTATGTGCCGAGTGGCGTGCGAGATATTCCAATGCGGTACCCTTCATCGATTTGACGGCGAGATCCGATGGAGGGCGAGGAGGAGGAGGATCCTTCTGGAGGATCTGGTAGTAGTTTGTAGATCTTGTGCTTTCGATTGTTGTGTTTCTTTCGTGGATGACCGTAGTATGTCTTTTGTGTATAGTGAGTTGGTGACCGGTTAGGTGGGTGATGTTTCTTTGTCAAGGGTAGACTGGTGGTTTTCACTTTTGGAGCGACCTGCGTGGGTGTTCTGAGTACCCCAGGGTATGATTTCTCTCTCGAGAGTCTTCATACCATAGGTGTATTTCTTTGCACATTTTCTACTCTGTTATTTTGCACATACAGTATATGTATATAGCTTATGCATTTATGCATGTCTGCTTTATCAGCATTTGAGTTTTGTGTCCTAGTTACACCATGTTTCGAAACGCTGTAATGTACTCTGTGTGTGCTTGACGAGCACTATTGTTTTAAAAAAAAAATATATACCGCATTTTTCTAAAGGGCACAAGAGTACCGTTTTTAAAACACGTCACATATAGGCTTCTTTTGGTTTCGTAGCGATCTGGAAACGGGTCATTACAAGTGGAGACCCAAAGTCACTGCTATTCAAGAAGCAAAAGATCTAAATGTTCTTCGGCTTGAAGATCTTATGAGTTCTTTGAAAGCTCATGAACTTGAGCTAAACGAAGAGAACCTACCAAGAAGAGTAAGTCTATTGCTTTAAGAGTTAATCAACATAAACCTAGTACTTCTAAAGCTTTTCAGGCTGAAGAAGAAGAATCAGATGATGAAGCTTCAGAAGGAGGTTATGATGGATCAGAAGATGAGCTAGCATTCATATCTAAGAAGATCCAGAGAATGTGGAAGAAGAGAAACTTCAGAAGGAGGTTTCAGAAAAAAGATACAAAGGACAAGAAGGAAAGCAAATACAAGGACAAAGCCCAAGTCATTTGCTATGAATGTAAGCTGACATTTCAAGTCCGAGTGTCCTAATCTTAAGGAAAAGCCCACAAGCTCCTTCAAGAAAAAGAAGAAAGGTCTCATGGCAACATGGGAAGACCTTGACTTATCCTCCTCCTCGAGGAAGATAAAGAAGAAGAAGCTCACATTGCCCTCATGGCAAACAGTCTTGATTCGTAAGAAGAAGTTGAAGAGGTAATAATATATGACTCTTATTCAACTTCAACTTGCATTTGATGATCTGTTAAAGGATTCGCCACTCTCTATTGAGTATAAGAATTTGAAAAAGAAATTTTCAAAACTATCACAAGATTTTCATTCTTTACATAATGAAAACTCAGACTCAATGAAGAGAACCGAGCTGGCGAAAATCAGCGTCTGGTGGATAACCGTCTGGAAGCCAACAAGCAACCAGTGAGAGCTCTCAAGTTAAAAGCTCTGTAGTTACAAACAATCCTAACTGCAAATCAAATGACTATGAACATGCATTTCAAAAGTTTCTTGCAGAGAGTGTAACTCGAAGCAAGCAAGCTTCTATGATCTAGGGAGTCAGTAAAACGACGACTCATGGTCTTGGTTACATATCAGATGAACCTCTTTTAGAAAATAATTCAGCATCTGATAAATCCAACAATCATAGTAAATGCTTGTATTGTACTTACTGCAATAAATCTGGTCATCTGAAAAGTGCATGTAATGTGTTTAGAACTAAGAAGGACAAGTATCCTTCACGAACTAACAAGAAAGGACCCAAAAAGATATGGGTACCTAAAGATAAAATAGTCTATGTTGCAGACTTGCTTAGCAATAAAGTCAACACACCAATCTTGGTACTTAGACAGTGGATGCTCGCGTCACATGACGGGAGAAAAGCATATGTTCCAAGAACTAAGACCTAGAGAAGCTGGATTCGTTGGTTTCGGAGGAAACCAGAAAGGTAAAATAGTTGGAATTGGTCGCATAGGTAAAGGCTCTCTTCCTTCTATTGATAATGTTTTATATGTTGAAGGACTGAAACATAATCTACTGAGCATAAGTCAATTATGTGACAGTGGTTATAGTGTTGTCTTTACAGAAAATGGATGTTCAGTAAAAAGTAAAAATGATGGATCTATATTCTTTACAGCTAAGAGGAAACAAAACATTTATAAAGTTGATCTTTCTGAACTTGCAAAACAAGATGTCAAGTGTCTTATGTCTGTTGAAGATGAGCAATGGATTTGGCACAAAAGATTGGGTCATGCCAATTTGAGGTTAATCTCAAAGTTAAACAAGCACAATCTTGTTAGAGGCTTACCAAATCTTAAGTTCCAATCTGATGCCCTGTGTGATGCTTGTCAAAGAGGAAAACAAGTTAAAACTTCCTTTCATTTAAAAAATGTTGTTTCAACCTCGAGACCACTTGAACTTTTACATCTTGATCTTTTTGGTCCCACAGTGACCTCTTTGCTTGGAAAGAAATATGGATTAGTCATTGTTGATGATTTTACTAGATGGACATGGGTTAAATTCCTTGCCCACAAGGATGAGTCTTTTAAGGTATTTCTTGTTTTTGCAAATCAGTTCAAAATGAAAAAGGCATCTGTATTTCTTCTATTAGAAGTGATCATGGGGGAGAATTTGAAAATGAGAACTTTCAAAAATTTTGTGAAGAAAATGGCATCTCCCACAATTTCTCCTCTCCTAGAACACCTCAACAAAATGGTGTTGTAGAAAGGAAAAATAGGTCCCTCCAGGAAATGGCCAGGACCATGATCAATGAAGCTGATATTACGAAACATTTTTGGGCAGAAGCAGTAAACACAGCTTGTTATGTTCAAAATAGAATTTATATAAGACCTATTTTGAATAAGACTCCTTATGAATTGTGGAAAGGTAGAAAACCAAACATTTCTTACTTTCATCCTTTTGGTTGTATTTGTTATATCTTGAATACTAAAGATCAGCTTGGTAAGTTTGATTCCAAGGCTGACAAAGGAATCTTTTTGGGATATTCTGAAGGATCTAAAGCTTTTAGAATATACAACAAAGAAACTTTGACAGTTGAAGAGTCCATTCATGTCAAGTTTGATGATAAGAAGCCTGACACTGCTATGTCAGAGCTAGATGAGTTATTTTCAGAATTAAACCTCGGTGACAAGTCAGACGGTGAACATATATCTTCATCATCTGGTGGTGACAAGACGAAGAATTCTACTCAAGTGGAAGCTGAAGCAAGAAAAACCTGGAAGCACAAAACCAATCATCCAAAAGATCAAATCATAGGAGAACCTGGTGATAAAGTACGAACCAGATCCTCTTTCAAGGAGCATGCTGATTTTGCACTTCTCTCTGAGATGGAACCTAAGACGATTGATCAAGTTTTGGAAGATGAAGGGTGGATTCTAGCAATGCAAGATGAGCTAAATCAGTTCCAAAGGAATGATGTATGGAAGCTAGTCACTCTACCAGAAGATAAGCAAGCTATTGGTACTAAATGGGTATTTAGAAATAAGCTTGATGAAGATGGTAAAGTTGTGAGAAATAAAGCAAGGTTAGTTGCTCAAGGTTAATCACAAGAAGAAGGTATTGATTTCATCAAACTTTTGCACTGTTGCAAGACTAGAAGCTATTCACATTTTACTTTCATTTACGACACATCATGGGATAACATTATATCAAATGGATGTGAAAAGTGCTTTTCTAAATGGTTTTATAACTGAGGAAGTTTATGTTAAACAACCTCCTGGTTTTGAAGATATTGAATTTCCAGAACATGTTTTTAAACTTAAAAAGGCTCTATATGGTCTTAAACAGCTCCCAGAGCATGGTATGATAGACTAAGTTCCTTTTTAATGGAAAATAGATTTACAAGAGGTTTAGTTGACACTACTTTTTTCAGAAAAACTTCAAACAAGCATTTCATACTTGTTCAAATCTATGTTGATGATATCATTTTTGGAGCCACTAATGAAAGCCTTTGCAAAAAAATTTCTAAGCTTATGCAGGCTGAATTTGAGATGAGCATGATGGGAGAATTAAAGTTCTTCCTTGGAATACAAATCAAGCAATGCAGTGATGGTATTTACATACATCAAAGCAAATATATCAAAGAATTATTAAAGAAATTCAAGATGCTGGATTGCAAGCTTATGTGTACACCTATGCATCCTACTTGCACTCTTAATAAAGAAGAAATTGGTAAGAAGGTAGATCAGAAACTGTACAGAGGTATGATTTGATCTCTACTTTATCTTACGGCTTCAAGACCTGATATTATGTTCAGCGTCTGCCTGTGTGCTAGATTTCAATCAGATCCTAGAAAATCACACCTAAGTGCTGTCAAAAGAATATTCAGATATTTGCAAGGAACTACTAATCTTGGTTTGCTTTATAAGAAATCAAAAGATTACAAATTAGTAGGTTTCTGTGATGCTGACTTTGCTGGAGATCGAATTGAAAGAAAGAGCACAAGTGGAGGCTGCCAATTCCTTGGAGCTAATCTTGTGTCTTGGTCAAGCAAAAGGCAAAGCACAATTGCACTCTCAACAGCAGAAGTTGAATACATCTCAGCAGCAAGTTGCAGTTCTCAACTTCTGTGGATGAAGTATCAACTTGAAGACTACCTGATAAAAGAGAGTAATATTCCTATATTCTGTGATAATACATCTGCCATATGTCTTACTAAAAATCCCATATTGCATTCTAGAGCAAAGCACATTGAGATTAAACATCATTTTATAAGAGACTATGTTCAGAAGGGTATTCTAGAAATAAAATTTGTAGACACTGATCATCAGTGGGCTGACATATTTACAAAACCCCTTGCTGAAGATAGATTCAATTTTATAAGAAGAAATTTAAACTTTCATCTTATAGAAGAATGATTAATCTCAGCATCTGAAGATAAACAAAATCTCAGCATCTGATATGACATAAGCATACTTGTGCATAAGCATCTTATTTGTCATATGCATCATAACTCATCATCCGGTGAATCGGTTGCGTGCGTCCGAGCACTTCCACACGTGTCACACGTGTTAAGGATTCAAGCGTCTTATCATATCTACTGAGTCATGATTATTTACGTTTTCGATAAAATCTTTTACTTTTATTTTGGCATCTGCATTTAATAAAAAGGCGAATCTTTATTTTCTTTTCTTTTTGATTTAATTTTTATGTGAAAATACGAAGCGATATTTTGAAAAAGAACTGTACCATTCTCTATTAACTTTCCCACTACTCCACATTTTTCGCTCCACTCTGCGTTTTACAAAGCACTCGTTCTATCTTTCTCTCTATCTCTCTGTGTGTGTGTTTGAACCCTAAAACCTCAATCACCTTCATCTCAACTGCAATCATGTCTGGAGTAACAACCTCTGAGTATACGGCTATCTACGACACCATAGTTGAAGGAAAAGTTTTGTTGGAAAATCATGTTGATTTAGAAAACTTCAAACTCTATGGCTTCGACTTCTACAGTGGTTTCAAGGCAATGGGCTGGGAAAACTATTTCTTCTGGAACCAGGTTGAGGTTCTAGTGACGGCTATCAAAGAATTTTGGGGTAATGCTCGTTTACACAAAGGTGGTATTTTTGAAGGAACCGTGAGAGGCTACAAGTTTGTTTTTACCATCAACAACATTTCTGAAGTCACTGGTTGTCCTTGTGAAGGTCTCGTCTTCTACACTGATTGGGCTGACGCATTTCATGGCATTGAGAAGGTCAATGATGATCTATTTGAGAACTATAAGCAGTTGAAAGACTCTGGTGAAACTCCTACTGCAAAGAATCTGAAGAGTCATTACAGAGTACTTCACAAGATAATCACCAAGAGCGTCTTGTTGAAGGCTGGCTCTAGTGACATAGTCAACTATGAACAGAAGTTCATCATGAGACACTACATGGCTGGTAACAAGGTAAACCTGCCAAGGTTGATCTACAACAATCTGATTAATGCACTAGTAAATTCGAGGAAAGGTGTTGCTGATAAGAAAAACACCTACAAGTGCATTCCTTATGGTGTTCTGCTCACTAGAATGATGGTCAAGAGTCTGGTGATAAACAAGCTGACGGCTGTACCAGATCAAGAAAAGGTGAAGTATTTTGGTACTGATAGTATTGTGATTCCTGACACCTTTGGAGTCAACAGTCTGGTTAGAATGAAATTGATCACTGGGTCCATGATCAAGAAAGTGAAAATCGAGCAACAGGAAGGAGAAGCTGAAAAGAAAACCACCAGAAGCTCAATGCCTGGTGTGAAAAGACCTGTTGAGTCTCCTTCAAAAGAGACCAGAAGAACAAGACAGAAGTTGGCTCCTGTACCTACTGTTGAAGAACCAGAAGATGAGGACCGAGTTCCCATCAGTCAGGTTCTGAGAAAAAGGAGCAAGCCAGAAGCTGAAAAGCAAGTTTCAGCGTCCGGTCAACAGAGGAAGGAAATTCAACGTCCGCCTCCACGCCCCAGACGAAGTGAAGAGATTGGTCGAGCGATGCAACTTGACCTAAGGTCTTGAATCCTCACGATGATTACGTATCTATTTTTGAATCTGATGATACCATACCGCTCCACCAATATCATTGCCTGACCACCAAACATTCAAACCCGTGCACAGAAAACCAGAAACACTACCACCTCCATAGCTCCTAAACAACTTACCCAACCATCATCCACTACACTCAACCTTAACCTACCACAAATTTCCTCAAATACATCACTCACCTCATATATTTCCAAACTTCACTCTCATCCCTTCAATCTGTTATTCAAAATTCCTCCCATTAATCCCTTCAAACCCTATACACCTAAAGCCTACAAAATCACCAAAACCACTCCCACCTTACTCACCATTACCATTAAACCTACAGATGCTGGTGGAAGGAAAAATATCTCATACAAACCACAGTTTGTCAAGTATGAGATATATAATAGCATCTACAATCGTCCCTCCACATGGCATTTGAAGACTTTCACCTCTGGGTCGCGGATTGGAGATTGCCTCTCCAATAAGTGCAACATTCAAGGATGAAGAAGACCACTTCCAAATGTCATTTAAAGGAAGGTCGAGACCAGCATCCGGAAGCAGAGCAATTCCCTTCTCTGTTGATCTTCCAAGATCCCTACCATAATCTGAACCACTCACGTTGGAAGAATGTGGAAGGTGGATCACAGATGAAGAAGCTGCCTTCATGGCACACTGTCTTGAGCAGAAAAGGCTTGAAGTCATAGGACAATATCGAGACCCATCATCTGTTTCTGTTAAGATAGTACCAGATAGACAAAGGTGGCTACCTTGGTCTATCCCTGGGAAAAGGAAGGAACCTGCTCCGGGCAAGCAGCCATTCAGCAAGATCGGGCTAAAGGAGTATGAGAAGGCACCTACAAAGTACAATCTTAAGGAATTCTCCCAGCTTCCGATTGCCAAGATCTCTGAGGATCATGCCAGAAGGTATTACCTGACTTCTCTGAAGAAAGATGAATGGAAAACTGGCTCCTCAAACTGCTGCAATCTTTGAGAAGGCTACTATTCCAACTGTTGGGACAATCGTGAGTTCTTGACATCAATCTTAGAAACGATGTACTTGATGATATGTTCGGATGCTCGATGTCGGACCTTTTATTTGCATGAAGATATATGACCAATGGGCTGCTGTGACCAAGCACTTCGACATTGGATTTACTTGGAGTCAATGGTCTGAGTGTTGGAAAGACAAAGCCATATTACCATGCCTCGACCCCCTAGTGCTAGAAGAAGATGACAAGGAAAATCTGAGAAGAATTTACCTGGCAGAAAATGAAGCACTCTCCTTCACCTGCGAAGCTTTGAGTGTCTTTATCAGAAGTTTATGGGGAGAAGACGCTGGGAATAGGTTTGACTCTTACACTGCTGATGTTGTTCTACACAGAGAAACCATCTTCATGAATTTGCTGTATCCAGAAGATGTGAAGCATCAATGGGATATTCAAACGGAATCTGAGCTTAGAAGACTTGGAAATTTCATCAAATGGTTTATACCAAATGATGCATTTTTTCTAAAAGCTCAAAGGAAGAAGGAATTGAGACTTCAGCTATCTAACTGGGTGCTAGCAGAGCATCAGAAGTTGAGACCTGCACCAGTACCAGAAGCTGGACCTTCTACTTCTACTTCTGCAGTTGAGATGGTCACCATTCCCAAAGCAGAATTTGAAGAAATGAAGGCTACAAACATGAAGGTCACTCAGCTTGAGACTGCACTAAAGTTACTCTATGAACGTCTCAACATCCCTCCTCCACCTCTTCCAAACCCTTAAACCTTGTTTTGCTTTATATTTTTTTTGGGTACTAAGTGTTATTTTTTTGGTTGATACACTTATATATATAAATATTTTTGCTCAAATTATCTGCCTTATATTCAAATTTTTCTAAGTCTTATTTTGACTATGATGTGTTTTTACACTCTTTTTGTCTGATGACAAAAGGGGGAGTAAAAGAAAGGTATGATGAACACGTGAAAATCTGACTAACCCACCGTCCGATTTTCATCGTCCGATAAATACGCTGGAACTGAAATATCATGCATAGCATTTCATACATAGCATTTGTATGGTTATTTATTAATGCGCTAATATTCATTGTTCTAGTGCTCTTATAATGTTAAATAAATATTTTTGGTACTAATACTCTTACAATGATAAACAAATTTAGTACAAGTTGATTAAATCAATCTTTTTAATCAGCATCCGATCTTACTCTGATACATCTACGTATTTTGTTTTGCGATCACTTAATTGAAGTTATTTATCAACTATCGCCTTAATACTAGAATTATCTTATATATCAAAATTGTTAAATTCAGGGGGAGACCCTTGATGTCATTTTGAAACTAAATTGTTCATCAACCTTAGATATTTGTCATCATCAAAAAGGGGGAGATTGTTGGAACCTAAACGATTGAGAAGTTTAGACCCTCATTAATTTTGATGATAACAAAGTATTCACAAGAGAACAATTTATGCTCTAACAATTCTTGAAGTGTGCAGATACTAATATTACGTATAAAGCCACACAAGCAAGATGGAAGAAATTCTCAAGAGAAGGATACACTCCATGTGTTAGCATCCGGATCATCTGTGTGAGCATCTGGAATTATCTCTTTATGTCACTAGGCTTATCCATTTGCTTCGAGCATCCGATCCTCCGATTCTAAGCGAGCATCTGAACTTCATTTCAAATCACGTGTTGGTCACGTAGTTGCTCTTCCTCTCAGAAGTTTCTGGAACGGATTTCAAAATTGATTTTGAGCGCTAAAATTGTTGTACAAGGTATCAAAGGTGACACCTTTAGCTAAAAGACAATAATCGTACAAACAATTGTGAAAAGCAAGGTAGTATGAAAACGGTAATATGTACTACTGGGATATTCTCTGTAAAGGAAGAAAGAGACAGCTTTTTGAATTTACCTCACTAAATGGAAATGAGCCATTTTTACCGTAACGGTAATATCCTTGGAACTCCTATAACGGTATCCATTGAAGACTGAGTTGAAATACTGCCGATACACTGCTGGAAAACTGCCAAAACTGTACAAGTGTATATTGCCTTATTTGCTAAGAACAAGCTCTGATTGCTATACACTACAAAGAGTCAATACTCTAAAAGCACTGCTTCTGTGAGCAATCAAGTTTCGCGCTAAGTCTCTGGACTATAAGAACTGAACTCAGCGTCCGACCCTTTCTTTTAGAAAGCATTTCTATATTGAGCTTAACTTTTTATCCTCTCTGTGAGAGTTATTTTCACTTGTATTCAACTTACTTGTAAAAGTTGTTTTTTGGCCTAGTTAAGGCTGTTCCCTCAAAGGCTCGACTGTACTGAGTCGTTTTGAGAAGTTGAGAGTATTGTCAAGTTGTGACAGTAGAATACTCTTGAGAAAATTGTAATCAGATTGATTATAGTGGAAAATCCTTCAGGAACGAAGGGACTAGACGTAGCTACCAGTTTGGTAGTGAACTAGTATAAATCTCTGTGTCTCTTGCTTTACTGCTTTCTATTCTTTTCTATCTTGCTGTGTTAAAAACAAATTTTCACAAACTGCTTTTCTAGCATCCGGTTTATTTCCAGCGTCCGATAAACAAACAGTTTTGAAAAACTTGTGTTCTAAGTGTTTCTAACTTAAAGTTTGTGAAAAGTTTTCAACACAATTCAACCCCCTTTTTGTGTTCACGTTCATGACATACCATTATGATCCATGTAGTTGACCCCACTTATAGTGGGATAAGGCTTTGTTGATGTTATTGTTGTTGATATATTATTATTTAAAATATAATTATCATTTAATGGAAATATAAAAATTAATTTTGAATTTTACTCAATATAATTTATTTCAAATTTAAAAAATTTAATTTTGAATTTTAATTCAAGATAATTTATTTCAAATTTTAGATTTTAAGTAAATCAATTTTGAAATCTAATTCCATATAACATATTAAAAATTTATATTTTAAATATTTAAAATTTAATTCATAAATTTAATTATAGATATTTTATTTCAAATTTTAAACTTTAAAATATTGAATTTTGAATTTTAATATCAATTATTGTTTTTTTGACTGGATAATACCTCTTTTTAGACAAAATGACATGCAAAAGTATCACAATTGTAACAACGATCCCAACTAGGTTAGCACTCCTGTCGCTATTAATCATCTGCAGTACACCACAATTTTATTGTAGGGATAATATCTACTGCTATTATTATTTTTTTTTCTACCATCTATTACTATATATCTATCTATTATTATTATTATATAAAAGAGGGTTTTGTTATACCACATGTCAACACCCTATTCATTTAGTCCTTCTTATTTAATTTTAAAATTCAAATTTTCAAAATACAATTAATGTAAATTATAGATTATTATTCACATTCATATTTTTGGCGTGTTTTTTTAACTATTCAAGCGATGTTACGCAGAGTTATTTTTCCTTCATCTTCTCTAAGTGTGACAAGCGGTGTATTCAACTATTTACATGTGTTCAAACCCTATTAAATATTTTTCAAAAATTATTTCATTTGGTCTAGTCATATTATTTTGCATTCAACTCAAATTAAAATATTTTCATCTCACCGCATGCTATTTTCTTGCTCATTTTATGATTTGATTTAAAAAAATTATGATTAAAAGATATTTTTATTTATAAAATACAAACAAATTTACTCAAAATTAATTATAAAAAAATGTAATTACAAAATAATTAAGCATATTGAAAAAGTGTTTAGAGTCAATTAGAGACCATGAGAAAAAAAAGAATCAACTAGAGAAACAATGTTGCTGAAATGAATACCTAGTGATTAATTATTAAGATGTATTTCATTATAAATTTTCAACTATTAGCATAATTATATTTATTTATTTTTAATGTATAAAATAAATATTTAATTATTGTAAATAATAATATTTGTATCTAAATTTTTGATAATTTTTTTTCATGTAATAATTAGTTAACTTTATATTTTGATAACTAAAATAATTTTTTTAATTTTCCATACAAGTTAAGATTTTTTGAATAATTTTGTTATGTAAATCTTTTAAGCTCCGAAAGATCAAAAGGTTATCTACCATGTTATCCAAAAGATCCAAATTGTGTTATCCGAATAATTTAGTTATCCAATTATTTTGAATAATTTTTACTCTTCTTTATATTTTTCAATTTTGGATTTGGGTTTTTCAATTATTCGCAACTTCCTAACCAGATGGCTAGATTAAAAAAAATTACTATTGATGAACATTTAAATAAAAGTTAAACATTAGTATGTATTTATTTGGATATATTTTTTTATATATTTTAATATATACGTGCAGAGTACATGTTATCATATTATAGAAATTGTTTATAGAAATTTTATGAGTTATATATGAGTTATTTTTATTTTTAGTTTTTCTATGACTTTGCCAATAAATAGATTTAACTATCAGATAATATTTATATCTTATGGCACCCTTATCTTCTCACACTTTATTTTTGAAATATTTTTGGTTATTTCGTGCACCAAACGTGGGTTGATAACCTCAAATCTCATCCCATGACGCAGGTTAAATACGCTAGTTAGTACTCCTTCCATCCCTTAATATAAGATCTTTTTGGTAAAAAAATTTGTCCCATTTTATATGACTCATTTCAAATATTTTGTTACCAAATTGCCCTTATGGTGGAAAGAGAGATGATGAGTGGCATTAATCAAGTGAGTGATTAATTAAGTGGAAAAAATTAAATTAGTAAAATGGGTAATTTGGAAAAAAAAATACAAATCATGTACAAATTTAATGCTTTTAACTAAATAAACCAACTTTGTTAAGGGAGTACTGAAAAGAATGAATTAAAAGCGAGTACTTTTAAGTATTCCTGAATAAAAAAATAAATTAATGCTTTCTTTAAACATGTCCAATAAGAGCCATTGTTTTTTTGGGTGAATCTAGATCCATGGTTCTAATCATACATGTACTAAAAATTCTTTAAATGTGTCCAGATGAATTCCTAGAGAAATAACACAAGGGAAAAGAGTCAACAAAATAAACAGAATCATTCTTCGAAATATTTAAGTTGACCAAACATACTACTAGTACTGTTTTAAACTACTTAACATTGAGGACATAATAATATATTATCAATTAATTACTACTACTACTACGTATTTTAAAACATGCTCTCACCGTTTCATATTAAGTGTCGTTTAATGTTTTTTTTACACAGATTAAAAAAAATTATAAATAAGGTAATGAGTAGAATAATTTTACTAAATTGTCCTTGTTAACTATTAATGTATTAACTATTAGAATTTTGGTCTAACTCATCCTTACAAAATCGTCTTGTAAGGTAAGGGGTGCCCCTTGCTTATTGCAACATCCCACATATAGCACAATCTTATTTTCTTATAAGTTGCTCGTAATATAGTAAGAATTGAATAATTAAATCCTTAAGCATGAATTTCTATTACCTATTCTACTTATGTTATAGTTATAGTTATAGTGTGGAGGGATGGTGATAAATAAGAGGGGTGATTATAGGAAGGTCCAACCCAAACCTATTGGCCCAAAGGACCAGCTAAAGGATATATTAGGAAATTTCCCTTTCAGTGAGGGGTAGAATGGTCCTTTTAGCAAGACAACCCCCATACTTTTCTCCTTCGCTTGGTCGATCCCCATCCTTTTTTCTTCGGCACATGTAAATCCTAAAAAGTAAACACTACACACTTCACACATTCTAGAGAGATGGAGAGAAAAAGAAAGAGAGAAAGGAGATGGATCTAGTTTAACCAGCCAAATTGGGAAGAAGAAGTAAGTTATATCAAGATTCTTGAAGGTGAGAAGAAGAAAGTTGAAGTAGAAGAAGAGGGCGGGGTAGAGAGAGAGAGTAAGGGGAAAGAAGGAGGACCAAGTTCTGATTTTCTTCACATTTCATCACATCTCAAGCTCAAATTCTTGAAATAGGTGTGTTCTTCAAGCTTGAAAGCATTAGAGTCATGGGTAACCATAAATCCCATGTTAGGGGTAGTGTTGTTGGAACCAAGTTGATTCAGAAACAATGACCCTTAATTATTTTGATGATAACAAATAGTATAAAAGAACAATTTATCCTCTGATGTATCTTCTAGTGTGCAGAATCTAGTGAAAACTCACTATTATTCATCAGAAGAATCTGTCTCAGAAAGATATGGCTCTGTGCGTTGCTTACCCTCTTGAATGATCAAGCTGCATCTCTTGAACATCATTTGGTAAGAGCAAGATGACGTCAGCATCTAATGACCATGCCTCTGGTTGAACCTTGCCTTTGTTAACTCAACCTTGCATCTATTAAGAAAAGTGCCTCTGTTGCAAGGGTGCCTCTGTCTTACTCTTAGCAAGCATCTGATCTTTTATTGAAGCATGTGTGAAGCACACTCTGATTTCAGCATTGTATTTCGTGAATCCAGTGTCTTAATTTCCAAATATTCCTTAGCGCCCAATTTGGTAGTATGAGGTATCAAAGGTGACGCCTTTAGCTAAAAGACAAGAAACGTACACATTTCAAATTGTGCCAGGCTGCCAATGATTGGAAAAAGAAATAGTTCAAATGGTAAAAAGGTTGTACTATTATTCGAATATTCTTCTGGAAAAGGAAATGCTGATATTTCTCCAAAAACATCTCACTCAAGTTTTGGAGCTGATCTCACTCAACGGTAATATTGAAGACTACTATAAATACTCCATCACTAAAGGAGAAGAATGTTACAGAGTCTGAGAAAAAAAGAAAGAAGTGAACAACCGAGTATTCGTTTCTAGCAATTCTGAGATCCAAGAACTGTGCTTCAAAAGTTTTATTCTTTCTCGTAGAAAGTTTTTCTACGCTTAGCCTAAGCTTCTATTTTCTATTCTCTCGTGTTGTGAGTGTGTCTGATTTATTTCAAAAACATTTGAAACCATTTTTTGTATTAAGCCCAGTAGTGGCTATAATTCCTTAAAGGCTTGACCGTACTAAGACATTTTGAGAAGTTGAAAGTATAGCCAAGTTTTGGCAGTAGTATACTCTTGAGATTGTAATCAATTGATTATAGTGGAAAAATCCTTCAGAGTGGTGAAGGGACTAGACATAGCTACCAGGTGATAGTGAACTAGTATAAATCTCTGTGTTATTCCTTCTTTTATCCTTTACTGCCTTCAAAATTATTTTTGTTTAAAGTTGTTTAAAAAGGTTTTTAAAATAGACATATTTGAAAAAGATTTCTAAAACACAATTCAAACCCCATTTCTTGTGTTTTTGATCATGTTCAAGTGTTGTTCCTTAATTCTGTACTTCGAGCTATTTTGATAGTCTTGGTTGTGTTCATGGAGTGGTTTTATATATGATTGATGTTTAGTGTTGAGTTTGATTGAACTCATGAAAGTATTTTGTTTGTTGCATGTGAAATTTGTTGTCACAGTCTCGTATATAACCCGTTGAATTTGAATATGATCTTAGAGATGAATGAGTATTATGATATTCAAAGAGGGGGAAATGGAAGTTAGTATGAATGACTAAGGAATTTCAAGGATCTGGGAATGATCTTTTGTGCAAGTTATAATTATTTTATGATTCCTAGCATATAATGTATGTTAGGATATACATGAATTGTTGATATGTTCTAGGGTCCAAGAACCATTGAAAAGTCTTGCCCAAAAGGATGAGTGAAGCTTGAACAACATGACAGCAGAAAAATGCAGTCTGCAGAAAATATGCAAAGGCGCTGGAGCACCCCTGGGGTGCGCTTGAAGTTCCTTGAGTTAGAAGCAAACTCACTGCAATGCGTTGGAGTGCGTCTGGGAAGTGCTGGAGCACATCCTCTGCCCTAAAACATGTTTGAAACACACTGGAACAATAGTAACGCCCTGTATCATTGATATTCTTTTCTTTTGCTCATATAATTGAAGTAATCCTTTTAGGAATACATGAAAGGGTATATTTATCATACGTGAATTGCTGATGGCATATGTCTATTTCCTTGATTATGAATTGATAGATGAAAAATAGAAGATACATTTCCCTTCGATAACGAAGATATGCGGTATGGTTAGGCAAGTTGGAACGCCACTTGCGGGTTGTAGACGTCTAACCATCTATACATATACAGACATCGGCCTGGAGTCTCGTGATGACAGGTTTGGCAAGCAATATTTAATATCGGTCAAAAATCTCATCTGACAGACCTGTCCGCGTAGATTTCCAGTTTAAGTTAGCATGAACCAAGGAAAATGTTCAGAGTTGTTCTAATGTAATTAAATGAGTTTTTATGTTTAATTCCATTAATTTCTTCAAATCTCTATTTTCCGAGCATTGGCGTGATAGTGAGGGTTTCGTAGAGGACTCACTGAGACTATAATCTCATTCCTTTCATATTTTCTTTTCAGATAAGCAAGTACAGAAGGATGCCCGAGACATGTTCTAATTTCCATATGAGTAGCTGTTAGCAAAATCTTTTGGCTTAAGAAATCTTTTGGACGATTGTAACACCTCAGTTTTCGGAATGCTACTGATCCAATATAACCTTTTAAAGTTGAAAAACTTTTGGAAATTTAATACTCTACTAGCATGGTTTTCGCAAAATGTGGGTCTATATTTAATTTTTTTCTTTTTAAACTTCTTTTCAAAATAGTAATCACAATATCACAACGTTTTTCGAAACATGATGTATAACTAAAAACACAATAACCAAAATCACAATAACCATGCAAATAAATTTGTATAAACATTTATACGAAGTCGATACAAGTTTTTCAAAGGATGCATTATACAAAATACAACTCAAAAGAATTACATCAAAGACACCTATAGCTAGTTAGTCCTACAATGCTTACTGTGTACTACAACAAGTCTAATCAACCACGTCTTCAGTGAAGATAGTCGGATGGGGTCCTCCTCTGCATCATTTGCCGACCTCGAGTAACTACTACCCTTCAGTTTGTACCATCGTCTGGGGTGATATCCATGAGAATGCCCGAATAGAAAAGTTCATCTTCCTAAACAAAACATATAACAACAATAGCATATATGCAAAACATACCATACTAACACAAACAACATCATGACATACAACACTCAAATAATCAACAGAATAAGAATGCATCACAAATCCCTATTGGTTAGTCTACATACCAATGCACATGATTCCGGAATATCGCCACACTTACCCATACAAATCGACAATAATGACACTGGTCCTACACTGGATTCCCATGTCAAACATTGGTTCTATACTAGATTCTCAGGTCACGACTTAACAACTCTGGTCCTACATTGGATTCCCATGTCAAACATTGGTTCTACACTGGATTCTCAGGTCACGACTTAACAATTCTGGTCCTACACTGGATTCTCAGATTGGAACACTTATTTTCCCATGCCAATGGGATTTCAATTAGCCGACATTAGTCCTACACTGGATTCCTAAGTCGGTGTCGACGTATGCATGACAATGCACTACCAGCTATTAGTTCGCCACGACTGGATCACTCTCGCATTCGCATAACTTCACTTCACTCGATATGCCTAAGAATTCGGTTCTTTTTGGAAAAACTCTTACTAGTTCAAAAGATTTTCAGAACGATATTGGAGAAATCACTAATAGTTCGAAAGATAATTCTTTTATTGATTTCTATCACTCATTTTATTTTCTTTAAAACAAGCGTAATTAGGGGTTTTAGAAAAATCCACTTTAAAGTGTCTCCTTGATTTTACATAAAAATCCTCTTATCACTCTACGATTACCAAAAATACACCCACATAAAATATTCAAGGGTTAATACCGCTTTTGGTCCCTGTAATATCAGGAAAATCCAGTTTTAGTCCCTCCTAAAATTTTTGTTTAGATTCCGTCCTTATAATATCAGATTCCCCCAATTTTAGTCCCTGGCGTCAACTATCCATCCAATTTTAATGACGTGGCATGGGTGACGTGGAGTTTTTTTACACATGGCCTGTTTTTCTACTGACTAAACAAATCCACGCCGTCTTCTTCTCTCTTTTGCTTCTATCTTCTCTACGTTTTGTTATTCTCACTGTCGTCCCACAAATCCACTTCACCGTCCTCCCACCACATCCACTTCAACCCCACCGCCGCCCTTAAAGCCATTTTTCGTCCTTACTCTTCCTCCCAACGAAACAACAACAACAACAACAACCGTCCTCCCACCACATTCACTTCCCTTTTCCTGGAGCTCCGTCGCACCAAATCCTTCTCCGCCTCCAAAAACGAAGGCTTCTCTGGCGTGCGACATTAGAGGCCGCAGCACAATGCAAATCCCTTCACAAACTCTTTCCCAAAATGCTTAAAACTGTGGGAAAGGAATTAGGGTTCGATTGGTGTCCCTGTCATATGCACAATGCAAACCCCTTCACAAACTCTCTCCCAAAATCAGTGGCAAACTCCTTAGCAAATTGCTTAAGACGTTCAGGCATAAGCACCTTTGGAGGCTAAAAATTCAAACTTTGACATAATATTTTGGAGGTGATTGTTCGCAGTTCGCGGTTTCGATTTAGGGACTAGGGTTCGTACACGATTTATGGTTTCGATTTGGAGGTGATGAGTCGTAGTTCACTGTTTAGGATTTAGGGTTTGTTGTGGAGAAGAAACTCAAGAAAGGGAGCAGTGAGCAGTTTGCACTTCACATGGGAGTGAATGCTGGCATTGTTGTTTTTCTTGTGGTTTTCGTTCCTTTCTTTTAATTTTTGGACAGGGAAGAAGGTTGATGATGGATGAAGGTTCTAGTTGCTTATGATGGAAGCAACATGGTTTTAGGCACGGGGACAGGGGGTTGGGGAAGAAGGGAGGGGAGAGGGTGGGGACAGAGGGTAGGACGGAGGGGAAGGTAGAGGATGAAGGAGAGTGTAGGGGTGGGTGGTGGTGGCAGTTGGGTTGAGGGAGCGAGGGGACAGGGTGAGGGGTGGTGGTGGGAGGAGGAAGGGAGAAGAAGGGCTATGTCAACATGAAATGACCTATGTGTAAAAAAAATTACACGTCACCCATGCCACATCACTGGAGAGATAACGTGAGGGACTAAAAATGAGAGAATCTGAAATTACAGGGGCAGAATCTAAACAAAAATTTTAGTAAGGACTAGAACTGGATTTCTCTAATATTGTAGGGACTAAAAGCGGTATTAACCCAATATTCAATAATCATAACAAGATAACAACAATAAACCACTCCATTAAAACATAATCACATAGGATTCACAATCAATCACCATCTCAACGTCATCATCCAAACTACCAATCCTACAACATGCACATATGCAAAGAAAACAATTTGAAAGATGCCCTGACCTTAGGCGCTTTTGCGCACAAGCTTTTCTATCGGTATTGTCAACGAACAAATCATGCCTCGCCCGCAACACGATCACTAGAACCCCAAAACACACACACATCCTCTCATGGATTTGAGAGAAAAGAAAAAGGAAGGAATGCTCTCTCTTCTCTACCACCAACACTTCCTTAATCTCCCTAATTTTTCCAAGGCTCCTAAAGTGATAAAATGGCAACCAAGATCAAGTATTTATAGGCCAAAAAAAATGGGGTGCAAGCCGTGGACAGAGAAGGAAGAAAAGGGAAAGAATTCTTTTCTAAAAATCCATGACAAGTCCTTATCTAAAATCATGCTTTACCATACCTTCACCATACTTCTTTACTTATTTGACTAAGCATATCATGCTTTATCCCATAACCCCACCAACCACTCTAATCCACCTTTTTGACTCTTGGTCAAATGGGTCTCGACATTGTAAAATCGCGGCGTCGGGTGATCGCGTTGCCGATTATTCGTTCGACGATTAATCAAGTAAATTAATTTAACGATAAATTAATTCAGCGTGTGACTAAGAAATTATTCTCGAATAATTTCTTCACCAATAAATCATAAACTTACTCTAATAAAATCACATACAACCACACCAAGCTACGATTCGATTTTCATCGAAATCGGAATTCGTTAGGATTTTCTATCAGGTAAAAATTACCCAGTGTCTCAAAACGCGACAAAACTTCGTTAGAATTTTCGACGAGGCTTGAACCATGAATTAATAATAAATATTAATTCTCAAATATAGTTTCAACATGATAAATTTTCATTCACTTGATTAACAACAAAAATACGCGTCACCGCGTTAAACCGAAAACTCACAGAAAAATCTGTCGGTAACTTCATATTAAAAGCAGCATATGTCTATGCTGTCTATTAATTTGAATTGTAACCAAAATAGAAATCATTGAAAATAAATCTATACAGTTCCTCGTACTCTCAGCAAGTCATCGAGGTGATCAGTCATTATGACTTACCTTTAAGTATTCAGGACTTTATTGTTAAAACAATTTTTCTTAAAAATTAGGGTGTTACAACGATAATGTAGTAAATCGATATGTTCTAGTTAGACTTTTTTCGTTTTTTGAAAGACATGTAAAATGAACACAAGTTTATCTGTATGGATTGTGACTTGAGATGTTAATTGAGTTATTTCCTTCTTTTAGTATATGCTATGAATGTACGAAACTCTTAAGTAATATGAAGTATACGTGTTACGCTTATAAACTATTACACCCCGTTATGCCCAATACTATTGGGCTTGGTGTGTGTATAATATGGTAGGTGGCCCACACTACAAGAAAACGCGAGCGTACCAACGGCCAAAAGTCGTTGGTAATGCAGAAATGGCGTTGAAATCGTAAATTTACCAACGGCTTACAGACGGCCACTAGCCCGTCGGTAAAATGGGCGTCGCAAATGATTGCCGACAGGTTTTTTTTTACCGTCGGTCAAAATCCGGAGGTAATTTCTGATGGTAATTTTTCGACGGTTGAGACTGTCGGTAATGCCAGACTTTTTTTCCGACGGTCATACCCGTTGGTATTCTTAAATTTTTTTGTTCGAAATTGTTTTTTCCGACAGCCATACCCTTCGGTATTCTTAATTTTTTTTTCCGAAATTTAATTACATAATTAATTAAATTAATTGATTAATTTTTATATTTAATTTAATTAATTGATTTATTTATTTAATTTTTAAATTAATTAATTTCTTCAATTAATTTAATTAACTATTAATTTAATTTAATTTAATTGATTAATTTTAATTATTAATTAATTAATTATTTACTTATTTAATAATTAATTTATAAAAAAATGTGATAACGTAAACTAAAAAAGAAACGTAATAAATAAAAAAAATATCCGAACAAACATCAGTAATTAAAAAAATATTCGAACAATATCAAAAATATAAAAAAAATAAATATAAACATCACTAATAATCCTGTTAGTCCTGATCATGATCGAGACGCTCTAAACCATCCGCATCAGCGACATCATCAGTACCAGGAGGCGGCGGAGGCGGAGGAGGCTGCTGTTGAGCTAGCATCTGGTACATCTGTTCCTGTCGCTGCAGCACCTGAGCTAAAATGTGGTTCGTCCGACGGGTCTCCTCTTCGGAAGCGGCCATTCTCTGCCTCAGAGCAGCTAACTCTTGCTTATCCGCGACAGAGCGACGACTGGCACCACCACTACTCGATGACTCTCCGATGTGAAAGTGGCTGGTCCCTTTCCTATAGTTGCTGGCGAGATCTCCAGCACCGTATAGGCGACCCTTGTTCTTGCCGCCAACAACATCTGCCCAAACCCTGAGCGGTGCAGATGGATCTTCAAGGCTCTGAGACGGGGAATATGATGACGACTGAGATCTAATCTGAGACATCATCGCCTCAAACTCCTCCTGTCAAACGTAAAAAATAAGTCAATTTTTTTTGGTAAGAAAACAATATAAACATTATTAAAAAACTATTCATTATATTTTATAATTTCTTGGGTCTGCCTCGACCGATCATCAACAAAATCACTGGTACTCCTCCAATAAGAGTTGCACGATGGAGCTCGTGCAACTGTGCCTCTCTACTCAACATCTTCGACTGTAATTATTTAATAAAAAACCTTAAATAATAATAATAATAATAATAATAATTATTATTATTATTATTATTATTATTATTATTATTATTATTATTATATAACACCTACAAGTCGAGCTGCATGCTGCGCTTGACTGACGGAACCTCCGGTGTGCAAGCTCCCACCCTTCTCAGAGGCTCTGTTCTTCTTGGCCTTCGTGTAGATGGATTTGTACTCGGCAGAGCGTCGGTGACCTCCCAGCTGCTGCCAGAGAGTATCCCCTATCCAGTGGGGCTGTGCCCTACGGCGGACATCTCTAAGCATATCAGAAAGGCGGTGGGAGGCCTTCATATGGAAGTTCTTCTCGATCTGCCCCTCATCCTCTTCCTCCCAAGAAACCCTCTCCTGTATCAATATGATACGTTGTTAAACATAATTGAAATTTATGAAATAAAAAAATAATATGCAACAAAATAAAAATTACAACTTACTCCGAAAGATTTGAACATATGGCTCCGCTCCTCGTCCTGCAACGTCCCCCAGGTGGGCCAAAACGTGTGGTAATTATCCTCAATTACTGCTGTGATAGCCTTCGTAGCTGGCTTTGAGGGAAGGAACCTGAACAATAAAAAAATGTCAAATAAATTATATATATATATGTGTGTGTGTGTGTGTGTAAATTATTAATAACTCAAAAAAAAATGTAAATACTTACCCTTTACCAACCGGCCTGATAATAACTCGGCCATCATGCAGCATCTCAAGATCCTCAACGACCTCCTGGTCAACCTCATGCTGCTCATCCTCATCCTGCTCAACCCCGATCTAATCAAGTGTATGGCCCGTACTATACTCATGCTCGGACTGATGAGTATCGGGCACCGTCTCAGGCACAAAATGGGAGGAAGAAGCGTCATGTGTCTGCTGGAACCCCGGGTTGGGGATCATGTAAATGGAAGGCAAATGGGGTGTCGGTGCAAAAGGTGCTGGAGAAAACTATGAAGGAAATCAAAGAACCGAAACATACATTACTTCAAAATTTCCTCTGTGGAGAGAACTATGAAGGAAATCAAAGAAATATGTAGGTGTGGGGGTCAACAGCCAACCATTTTCCACCCAAAAAGAACCGATATTTCAAGCATCAAAGCATGATAGAAAAATATTCAAACATACTGTTATTTAAAGCACGAAATCACTAACAACAAAATAATCCTATAACATACAATTTAAAGAACGAATTCACTAACCATGTATGATCAAGTTTTCACAAAATCGGGGTGTGACACTGACCAATTCGTGATCATAACCCTTTCCTAGACTTTCAAATATAGGTAAGGAATACAAAAGTACTCACTCACGTATATTTGTTAGTCAAAACGTACATCACTTCAAAATTCCCTCTGTGGAGAGAACTATGAAGGAAATCAAAGAATTATGTCGGTGTGGGGGTCAACAGCCAACCCTTTTCCACCCAAAAAGAACCGACATTTCAAGCATTAAAGCATGATAGAAGAATATTCAATAATACCGCTATTTAAAGCACAAAATCACTAACAACAAAATAATCCTATAACATACAATTTAAAGCACGAAATCACTAACCACAAAATATGTCAGTGAGAGAGAAAGAGAGAGACGCCGCATTGTTGCAGCGGTGGATGGTCCAATGGAGGAGTAGTGGAGGCACAGGCAGTGGTGGCAGCTGTGGTGGCAACTGGGATAAAAATTAGCACACATAAATTAGCAAGATGGCTGTGAATGTGTGTGTGCATAAAAGAGAAACTCAAGCAGAAGCCTTTGGCTTTGGTCCATCCAGAGAACTACAGAAGAACAATAAAAGAAACTAGAAACAGAAAAACACAATCATTACCCAAACGGTGCAGTGCCCGCGGGATTGTGAATCGAAGAGGGAGCTAAGAACCGAGCGCTTACTAAAGCTCAGACTGTGCAGACAAGATTGAAAAACCAAATTAAACTCATAACTACATAAGAACAATAAGGGTTGACATGCAAAAGTTAATAATAACCTCCTAAACATTATAGCTACTCCATTTATCAGCAACCAATATCATTCATAGCTAAAAATACATCAAATTCATCCCACTCTGATGCAATGATCGCAACCCCATTGTTAAACTACCCAAAGCAATAATATTTACAACCACAGCCTTTGCAATTGACCTCAAAATCGAAGCCCTCACAATTGAAGTTACAAAGCTACAAACTCTCACTAATTCTCACTAAAAACAGCCAAACCCAACTACCAAAATTAATCAAACATAATATTTTTAAGCAACTAGGGCACTATTTCTAGTTTTCTAGTTATTGCACTATTGCTAGTTTTGTAAGCAACTGAACTAAAGCACTAATTAAATTTCATGAAACGCCAAACTTCAAAAATAAGAAGTACCTTCATAATAGTTATGCATTACCAGTATGGAGTACCCACCTTACATATATGATAAAATGAATTCTAATTTCTAAACAAATAATGTTGGTTTAGCAATAGATAAGAAAGATCTATAGAAAAATAAACTAGATTTATATATTGTGCATACACACTTCCCACCAATGGAAGCAAATATTGGGACATCTAGCAGCAACAATAAAAAATCACTTAGAGATAGTTTATTAGCAGCTCCAAAATTCAATACAGACGCATGTATGAGTCAAGTAGTTATTCAAACCCAAATGCAGAAAACCACAACATTCTGAAGACAGCATCACTGACTCATGCTTAACATGTTTAACTATTTAACATGACTGACTCCGCAAATACTTACAATATGTAACTGCAATTTAACTATTTAACATCACTGAAGCTGAAATTGAAACAACCATGAACACCAAAGCATCTAAAAAATAGTAACTCAAAAATTGAAAGTTGAAATTGAAACAGTATGAACACCAAAGCTACAAGATTACAACAAAAATACTAGTCTTTGCAAAATGACTTTCAATCACTAGCCTACAAGATTATAAGAAACACCATGTAAATGGAGTCAATTTTGAGGACTTGCAGTTGTCGAGGAAGGGGGTAACTATGTGATGTGGAAGCCTCGGTGAGTGTGAATCTATGGCCATAAAAATAGTTTTTTAGACTTCCATTCTTTCACTAACAGCGACTAAGTAAGATTGGAAAAAGGGAAAACAATAAAGAGGAATGAATCAGACTTGAACCTGTGCTAGTTGTTGCCTGGTGACTGGTGAATAAGTGTGAGTACTCCAACTAGTTGAAGACCCCGTGAATCAGTGCGACTACTTCGACTGTTGTTGTGCGTGAGTCTCCCTCTCCTGTTGGTGGTGGGGTGGCAGTTGCCGTGGTGGACAAACGGAGAAGGAGAAGGGGCAGGCACGGTGGGCGAGACGGTGAGAGATAGAAAGCGATGGTGGAAGAGACGGTCAGAGAGAGAGAGATAGGGACAGGCACGGTGGCGGTGGTCGCGTGGTGGCGGTGGTGTGGTGGCTGAAAACGTTTTCCACAGCAAAGAGAGAAAAAGATGAGAGAGCGCAGAGGTTCGTCAACAGTGAAGGGGAGAGAAGGATGTGTGTTCTGTGTCATAACGAAGCATACTGATGGCCACATCTACATACCGACGGCTCAAGTCCATCGTTACACTATGCGGGGTTACCGACGGGCAATTTTCGAATACCGATGGACTTGCTCGTCGGTAAACTAGACGGTCAACTGACCGTTTAGGTTACCGACAGACAAGCCAGTCGGTATTCGAAAAACAAGCGGGAATCTAAAACATTGTCGCGCGCATACCGACGGCCTATTACCGACGGCCACCACCCATCGCCACTTTTTGACGGCTTTAGCCGTCGGTAACTCTTAACGTAGTATTCTATACGTTACCGACGGCCTCCACTGTCGGTAACATTTAGAGGAAGACGGGAAACAGTTACCGATGGCTAAAACCATCGGAAAGGGTGCATTTTTTGCAACGGGTGGTGGCTGTCGGTAATAGGCCATCGGTATGCGTGCTTTTTCTTATAGTGCCAACAAGGATCTAGGATAGACTTTAATTTCATACTATATTAGGATTTTGGGTCTAACTCATCCTTACAAAATCGTCTTGTAAGGTAAGGGGTGCCCCTTGCTTATAAACTCTTGTTAGGTCTTACCTGTAGTAAATGTTGGACTTGGGTTTTTTCCAATATTAACTATTGTTATAAATGCATAATAGAGTATAATCGATTCGGAGTGATGCTACATTGAAAGAATAAAACGAAAGTTATTCTGAAATTTTTTTATTTCTCTAAAACGATACTACCTCTGTTCCTTTTTAGATGTCGTTTAAAGTTATTTTACACAAATCAAGGAAACTAATAAATTTTCTTATTCTCAATGAAATTATTGGCATTTTTCCTGGGATACCCTTGATTGTTTATTATCTCATTATACTTATTTCTGTCTACAATAAATAGTTAAGGGTATAATTGACAAAAAAGTAATTAATGTAACCTTAAACTTTGAGAATGACAGATAAATAATAACAAAATTTCTCTAAAAAATGGGCAATTAAGAAGGAACTGAGGGAGTAATCAATTAGAAAACGAGGGAGTACTATTAATTAGGTAAAGACAGAACCCCTAACATAATGACTCAAATGAGAATATGTAACAATCAGATTACGTCTAATTAATTTTCAAAAGGACAAAACTTATATGCAGTACCATAGATGCTTTTGGTACTGTTCTCCAATAAAAATGTAACACTTGGACCATTTATTCTAAATCTCCCTAAAATGAGTAAACGTCCGTAAGGGTTCCATTTTCCCTATCCTTCTCCACTCTCACTACCTCTCCTGTGTTTTCATCAAGATTGTTTCCATGAAGTTCAACAACAACCACTGTGCAAGCATTCTTGCTGGGTCAAATCACAGACCCAACCTCTCTATTATTGTCCAATTTGTCGTTTGCATGAAGAAAAATGTGATGCCGATGACAACAAAACAAAAGGGGCAAGGTGAAATTATTTGTGCACCGAGTCTTTGAACTTCTCCTCAAGAAATTGGAGTATGAGAAACACCAATTCTTTGCTCAAAGAAGTCATGGTGGTTCCTCACTTTTAAAATGCCACGAAAAATAATCTTGATATTTGAACACCGATATTCAAACACAGAAAAGTAAGAAAACGAAAACAACACATGACTTCAACTCCACCATGTAGAGACAAATCGGGACCGAAACATCCAACCTAAACCCCAAATTTGGACTCATACAGTGCCTCAAAATTTCATAACATCAAAAACTAAAAGGAAGTAAAATAGAAGGAAGAAAGGAAAAGTAGAAAAAAAATAACAGAGTCATCGTGGCTGTGCGGCGGAAAGAGGCCTCCACCGGAGCTGCACACAGTAACCCCCAGCAACGCTGTCGGTGACATTCTCGGAGCGGGTGAAGCTACATTTGTGTAGTGTTCCTATTCTCTTTTTTTAGTAACGGACGTGGTCACAATCTGAGTTTCTTTCGAGGTAAGGTGGAATAAATAAATGATGTGTCATGTTTTGATTGAAGAACAGTACCAACTGTGTTTATGCTACTGTATCAAAATTAATGTTACCTTATTACTACAATCACATAAATTTATTGGTCGACCCATTAAAACATAGGAAAATGCCCTTAAAACCTTATTAGCACTTAAAAAATTGGAGTATGTGACCAAATGCACACTCTATTAAATTTGATCCAAATACATTTTGACTTTTGCTTATATTTGAAATCAGAGGGAGTATTGCATAGTATTTTAAGTTGACGTGGAAAAAGTTACTATTTCATGACCATTAGACGTGGCAAGTAGGACAATACATATTAATATTGTCAATGAAATTAAAAATGAGAAGATAATATTGTTTTTTCATTATAAAAAAGAAAAGAAGATATTACTGTTTTACACGGAAGCTCACATTATCCTTGGACACCAAGATTCACACGAACTATACCAAACAAAAACGTCACTATGAAAGTGGTCCCAAATATTTCCAAGTATCCACGAAGTGGAAAAGAAGTTAAAGTCAACACACACATTATTAATTTATTGTGACCTCTTTACTTGTTGGCCAAGACAATCGAACACAAAAACATGACGATATAAACAAATCAACCACATTAATCATGTACACCCAGAAATAGACAATATTGTATAGCTGTAGAGTGCACTGCAGACCCAGAAGATGGCAATTGGAGTTGATCTTGCTGAAGCATATGTGTTGCGAAAGCTGCATAAGGAGAAAATGAAGGAAGCAGAAGAAGGGGAGAGACCCAAGACGGGCACGATTGTGTCCAAGCCCAATGGACCAAGTGGATGTTTCTTTTGGTTTTCTAAGAAGCTAAGAAGAACTACACGGATAGGAGACATCAATGAGAAAGAGGTGACAGGGGTTTTGGATCCAATCCATAAAAATCATCTCTTTTGCAAAGATATTGTTAGATAAAACCTGGTCGTAATATACCAATGGGGGTTGGGTTTAGTGGAAGAGGCTACACTCTCACAACGTGGCAAACCAACATTCAAATCTCTGTTGAGAGAGGTGTCCACATTTAGTAACAGTGCCTCGAAACGGATTACCTCCAGTGTCCACATATAGTGATTCGGAATAGAGTGTTGTATGTTTTTATGTTCTTGCTGTTTATCTTCATCACATGGATGAACATATATATATATATATATATATATATATATATATATATATATATATATATATGACCTTTATGGTTGCAAGTTTTGTATGTTTTTCATGAAAATATATTGTATTTTCTCAAAATTCAGAACGTTTCAGCTATGCACTGAATCTACTGTTACGTTTCTAGACTTCTATAGCTTATGCAGACAAAGACTCTGTTTGGATGAGCTGAATATGGTGAGAAAAGAAAAGGGGGAGAGGGAAAACACATTTTCCAAAATTTATTCCCTCCTTTCGATAGCTATTGATCAGTAAGAGAAAAGAAAAAATTTGTGGGCCCCACATTAAAATCCCTTTTCCCAACTTGGGAAGAAAACGTAGGAAAGAAATGCAAAAATTTTAAAATGACAATATTATTCTCTATTTAAATGACAATTAATTGTGCTCATTTTTTTTAACGATATGCATTTTTTGTAGGATAAATTACAAAACTTTGAACGATTTACTTTATAATTATGTGTACAACTTACGTTTTGAACGACTTAAAAAATAAAGCACAAAATTAATAATTTTTGTAGGATGAATTATAAAATTTTGAACGACTTATTGTCAAACACATAAAAAAGTTAAGCAATAACGTGCTGCATTTTTATAGAACAATATGCATTCAATTTGATTTTTCATACATAAAAAAAATGATTTTGCTTTAAACCCGTTAAAATATTTTTTTCTTTTTATTAATTTTATTCTGTAAATAAATAAAACTATTTTTCCTTTTTCACATGTTTTTTTATATTTTATTGATAAAATAATATTTTTTATTTATTAATATTTTAATTTATCTTGGCTTCTAATAAAATGATTCTTTTCTCTTTTTCTCTTTTTATTATTTTTATCATATCTCATTTTTTAGTTAGGGATATTTATGTCATTTTATAAATATATATTTTTCTTTCCTCTCACATTTTCCTTTCATTTTTCCTCAAACCAAACTACTAAAAAATAATCTCATTTTCTACCCCTTTTCTCCTCTTCTCCATTCCTTTCTATTCTCTTCTTTTCCTCCATAATATTGAATAATTAGGAACTGAAGTTTAGTGTGGAACTCCTCAACAATATATATGTGTTATGCGTTGATGTTGCTTAAACAGTAGTCAAGCTTTCTTTATGTTCGAAGTTGAAATTGACATTGGCAATATGCTAGGAAGTTGCCTGCCAAATGTGTTAGCCCATGCGGTTAGTGCAAAATGAGCTAATTCTGCCAAATTTATTTTAAAAACATGATATAGAACAGTCACCATGGCTCAACTAGTTTGAATTGATTGGTTGAACTGATAGACCTATCTTTTTTTTGACAAGAATAAAATCATCTCATTTCATTATCAATCTAACAAGCAATACAAAGTGGAATATCATGAAATAATTGGGGGCTAGGCATAACAGGGGCTACCCTCGCTAGACAATGAGCGACCCTGTAACATTCTGAATTTCTTAAGCCTAAGCATTAGAAAGTGTAGGGCCATTGGGTGCTATTTGGGTGTTGAATAAGTGCTTTAGTACCCATTTGCATAAGGACGTGTCTAGACTCAGCTCTATCACTATGTTTAATCAATTCAGTCAACGTATTCTCCATTTTCTAACCCTTTAAGGACTGAATCAAAATTATGCATCTTCTTGAAAGTTATAGCTTTATCTCTTACCTTTCAATTGGCTTTAGTTTGACTCAATTTTGATACCTACAACTCTAGATATGCTCTCCCGAGTCAATGCAGCACAAGTGTAGAATTGGGAACACCTGAGTCAAGTTAAAATAGCTTTTACACCATGTTAGATTCCATTTTTGGAAAGAACCGTGAAACATGATTTTTTAGAAAATTCTTTAGATTTCTAACACCACCAAGAACGCTTCAATCGGATACCTGTAGCTCGAGTTATGGCCAAAACAAACATTATTCACACCTGCAGACAGCATTTTTTAATTATCGGGTCGCCCCGTTTCGGCCCATTTCGTCTCCAAACGTGATAATGCTCCTAAATCACGACTCAAACCTAATCCTAGACCTATTATGACTCTAAAACCTAATTTGAAACATTATTTAAGAGCTTCAAGAACCCTAGAACTCTTTAGAGCTCTATTATTGCTGTTGTCACCTTTTTGCCGTTTCTCTCTCGTTTCTCAACCAAATTGAGTCTCATTTTCGAGGTTGTGATCGTAAGAACATTCTCTTTATTCCTCTTGATTTATTTTCTATTTTTATGAATCAAAATTCGTGACCCTCACTGTTCTATGGTTTTTGCTCTCTTAGAGTTCCTTTCTCTCTATTTTAATTGTTGAACATGGAGTTGTTGGATACCACAAGCCTTGGACAATTAAAGAACTCAATCTCGGACCTTCTAGGACGCTTTTGGAAGGCTACAACTTCTGTCCAAGGTATGGGGGTGGATGATCTCTTGTAAAGAGGCTTATGACTTCAAATAATATGTTAGGGATGTCCCATGATCCCTATGCCTTACGGGGCAAGTTGTTGTTGTGTAATCCTTGCAAGAACATGGATTTGAATGTCTATGGTTTCTGTTTTAAATTAATTTAAGGCTCTTGTATGAGCAAGGAGCTATAGGTGTTATTAATTAACATGTTTATGTTGATTGAAGTATGTTACTTTGCAAAGGTTGATGCTTTATGTGTTGTTGTTGGAAAAGGCATGATTTAGGATAGTTGGTATTGTTGGATTGTTTAATCGCATAACTTGCAACATAAAGTTATTGTTTTGAATATTTATTAGATGTTCTTATGCCTAGAATTAGATTAGAATTGATGACTAACATGTTTTAGTAGATTAATGCATGTTTAATAATAAAAGTTGATACTTTATGTGTTTTGGCATAGCTTTGGATCATTAGTGATAGTTGGATTGTTAATAACACGAATTGTGGTATGAAGTTGCTATTTTGACAATTGAATAAAGGTTTCTTATGTTTAGAATTGATAAATAGCATGTTTTAGTAAATTGGTATATGTTTAATAACAAAAGGTTTGTGCTTTATGTGTATTTATTAGTACGAGCATTATCCAATATTACTAGTTTTATTTAATTTGTAAAGAAGCGTGATTCATATGTTTTAATTGTTATTTTAATGATTGACTAAGAGTTCTCATATTTAAAATCAATTTGGGGTTGTTAACATGTGTTTTTACATGACTACATGTATAATTAGTGTTGGTTGCTTGGTGTTGGGGGTGTTAATGTTGTAAAAGCATGATTTAGGACTTAATATTATTATGATGATTATGTAAAGGCATGGTACATGTATTTTAGTCACTATTTTGATTGTTAAGTATGTGCTCATATGCTTTGGATTAATTTAGAGTTAATAAATGTTATATTTGTAATGCTTTGATGAATGGATAGTATTGATTTATTGAGTTTGATGAATTATGACTAGAAGAAGCATGTTTAGTGGACATTGTTGTGATTGACGTTGTCAAATAATATGAATGACGAGGTATATCTACTGTTTTCGCGATTGAAAGTTTGACTTGTTTGAAGGGGTTACAGGTTTGTAACCCATGGTTGACGTTGGTCGCGGGTTGTGGCCAAGTATTGTCTATGTTGAATTGCCTTATCGATTGTTGTTATTGGTCACAAGTTTGTGACCAATTGGTGGATTGGTATCGAACGGTTTTTGTCGGATATCGTGTGTTGTAAAACTCGTCGCCGGTTTAGACGCAGTAGATTCCATTTCTCGCATTCGGGTTTCTATGGTGGCACTCATCAACGCTTCACTGATGGAGGGGACCCCGTGGCCCGTAAGTATGGAATCGAAGATGATGAGTTACTATGACTGCACTCAACGATGTTTCACAGCTTGGGGGACTGCATAGCTTGTTAGACTCCGTTGTTCGTTAGGCGTTCAGGTGTAGACTTTGAGTTACTATGGCAACACTCGTCGACGTTTACTGATGGGGGATCCCATGGCTCGTTGGTATTACTTAAGGAACATTAGGTTACTATGACGGCACTCATCGACATTTACTGACAGGGGGATCGCATGGCTCATTTGAACGCTGTTTGAAAAGAGTTACTATGGTGGCACTCGTCGATGTTTTACTGACGGGGAGATCCCATGGCTCGATGGCGTCACATACGGATGTTGAGGACGCTCGCATTCACTCACCGGACAAGGAAAAGGATCCTGAAGTTGCGTTGAATAGTTGTAGGTTCGCGTTAGCTAGTTACCGGCGCTGGACTACCAACCGATTATTGACACACGACGATTCATCGTCGAGACTTATTTGACCGTGATTGCGACATTGTTTGGCTGTTGGCACAGCATATTATTTTGCTTATGCCGTTGTCTTTTCATTTGAGTATGATTCCTCATCCCTGTGTGTTTTGTGGCTACTTGTACACCCCGTGTACGAGTAGATGATGAGTTTGCAGGTGATGATGTGGATGTAGATGTTGAGGAGTAGACTATGAGTTGCTGCTTAGCTTAGGATTTATTTACGTATTATGTTATTAATGTTTACCGATGTAAAACTAAGAGATAAGCTCTGAGACATGTGACTTCAGGTTTTTGGGTTTTATTTCCGCAAATGAGTTATGTTGATGTGAAACTTCTATTCCGTGAAAGATTTTTATAAAACCATATTTTTATCTTATTCGCGTGCATCGCTATGCATTTTCTTGTACGACGGGGTAGACGGTGTCACAAACCCCATTGGCTTGCCTCCGAATAAACCTCGTACTAAAGTTTTCAGAAGACTTTAATAAGCTAGAACACTTAGCAACAATTGCACATAATTTCGTCACATCTAATCTGTTTGAGTTAACCAAATCAACCATAGATTTACAATTAAGCTCAAAAACAACATTTGTATGGCCCAAACTCAAGACCCACTGAATAGCGTGCAAAAATGTGAAAGCTTCACCTTCTGTCACATCAAGACAATGATGAATGACCATAGTTTTAGTAGCCAAAAAAGCTCCAGATACGTTCCTAAGACACATTCCAAAACCAGTATAATTATTTGCTATATTAAAAGAAGCATCGACGTTGCACTTAACAAAATTCAGAGGTGGCTTACACCATGTGTAAGACGGCTGCAAATTCTGCTTCTACAGATGCATCCTTTGCAACATAATAGCTTGCTCCCACACCCCCATGGAATAGGCTGCCCGATAACACACCATAGCAACATCAGGAATGAAGGTTGTCCCACAATTTATCATTCCTAGATTTCCAGATAATCCAAAGAGTGGCAATAAAATTAGGAATTACCTGTTCCTCCAACGCCGATAACATGTGGAAAAACCACTACTGAAAATCGGTTGCATCATGTGTTGCGCTCTGCACCTTCTCAGCGATACCCATGTTATCCCAACAACGCAAACTCATCAGACACTAAATGAAAGTGTGCCAAGTTGTTTCCGGTCCTGAATCACAACAGAAACACTGATCACTACAATGAATCCCCTTCCTCTGGAGATTATACTGGTTTGGCAAAACATCTCTGCAAGCTCTCCAAACTAAAAATTTCATTTTTGGCAGAACCTTTAATTTCCACAAGTGATTCCAATTCCCTTCACAATGTAAGTGTGATGAATCAATAAGAATATTCATTGCCACATGATATCCACTACGGACTGTGTAGCACCCTGTGGAACTTGCGAACTAGATTTGCTCATCATGCAAAACGTTACTGTACAGTGGTGTATTCAATACAGCCTGAGCTTGTTGCACAGGAAAAATTGCGGATATCAAGCCTACATTCCACTTCTTCGTATTTGACAGCATCAAATCACAAACTCTCCAACCCACTATATCCTCACCAAAAGGCTCCAATACCGAGTGTTGTGGACTACTGCGAATCCACTTATTGTTAAAGACTTTAATATTTTCTCCAGTCCCAATCTTCCAATGGACTCCTGCAAAAATAAGTGCTCTAGTGGACCAAAGACTCCTCCAAGTATATGAAGGAATGGATCCCAGATTAGAGTTCAAAAAATACAATTTGGAAAATATTTGGCCTTATAAATCCTGGAAATAAGAACGTTAGGATTACAAATAAATTTCCAAGACAGTTTTGCCAACATAGCAATATTAAAAACATAAATATTACGTAGCCCCAAACCTCCCCACTTTCTAGGAATAGATAATTTATCCCAATTCAGCTAGTTTATACCTCTAGAGGAACCTTGCCTAGAACCCCAAAAGAAAAAGTTCAACATCCTCTGAATATCATCACCAACAAAGTCATGTTAAAGGTACATACTCATGCAATAAGACGGTATGGCTTGTAAAACAGATTTGATAAGCACCTCCCTCCCTGCCATAGAAAGAGTTTTGTTCTTCCAGGAATTAATTTTGCTCCACGCTCTATCCTTAATAAACTTGAAGGTGTTAGATAATATATTAGTTAGGCTTTTATTTATCTTAAGGGTAGTTTAGTCTTTTGTCTATTGTATATATACTTACTTTATAGCCTTGTATTGCTTAGACTTGTTAATTGCAATTCTATGGAACCCTAGCCTCGTTTCTTCTCTTCTCTATGTATTCACATTGTTAACATGGTATCAAAGAGAAAGGTTTGATTTTGGGAACATTAGCGAGGTCAATCACGAATTTATCATGCCAATTGCTCACGTCATTCTCTTTTGGAATTAATTGGAAAACCCATTTTTTTTTGTTTGCAACGTCATTCATGTTTTGGGTATGGAGCATCACCATCAGGGCGTGATCTTATGGTATGGCTCGACCCTTTTGGAATATTGAGTTGATTCCTTCTAGACGTGTGAATCGATTCACACACTTGAAAGTGAAAACCCACCTTTCATGAATCAATTCAGTGATTCGACTCCCAAAGAGATGTTTCGATTCACAACCATGAATTGAAGTGGTGAATCGATTCACCACTGCTTCATTTCGATTCCCAGAGGCTTCACCAAAGTTCCAACGCCCAGAATACACCTATGAATCGATTCCTGCAACCATGAATCGATTCACATGCTGTAGAAATCACTCCTATGAATTGCAATGACTTCCAACACTGATTTTAAGGCATACAATCCCCATAATTCTCCACCTTGACTTCAAATCAGTGATGATGCTCAACAATAGCCCATCATCAACTTGCTGCTCTCTCCAAAAAATGGAATTATGTCTCAACGTAAATGATTAAGTCTAAGTGATGCTTGAACCTTGATCTAGGAAGGTACTTGGTGAACATCTCACAACCCTGCGTAATCCCCAATTCACCAATCATACTCTTCATTGTGACTCCACCTTGAGTTGTCTTCGTATGCTTCAAACCGCTTTTCAAAGAGCCATACCTCCTTTTTCGGTTCCTCACAATATTCGTTCCAAGTGTCCTCTTTACAATGTCGAGATCCTTTATCTCAAATCCAGAAGCTAACTTCCCCTTGAGCATACCAATCCCCTCCTTGCTAGAACTTGTCTTTAGAATATCATTCATAATCTCCAACTCAAGATTGAACTTATACAAAAGCTTTTCCTTGTACCTTAGTTCTTCAACCTCCGGAATACCTTCCATCTTCTTGAAGTTCCACTTGCATCCCACTACCATATGCTTTTTCGGTAGATCCACAAGTTCCCAAGTCCAGTTTTTCTCCAATGAATTCATTTCTTCATTCATTGCCTTAAACAAATTTTTGACTCTCCTTGCTCTCCATTGCTTCCCTGAAGTTCGTTGGTTCCGAGTCTCGAACCTCTTCAGTCACAATCAAAGCATAACAAACAAGGTCAGCATACCTATATCTCTTTGGTGCCACAGTTTCCCTCCTTTCCCTATCTCTTGCCAACTGATAGCCAGGATCCATTGTTTGCTGTCTTCTTCTAGAACCTGAAGGTAGAAGGACTATCCTCCCTGTCATCCCCGATCTCACTAGTGGTAAACTCCACCTCAAACTGAGTTTTCTCCACCTCCGCTTCTAAGCTATTATCCTCCAGGTCTTTGCACTTCATCCCGATGCGGGTCTTACCGAAAGTGACATCCCTGCTTATGATAACCTTTGACCCTCCAGATTTCAACTTCCACAACTTGTATCCTGTAACGACCCGTTTCCGGACCGCTACTAAACTAGAACCAAACCTATATGCGACGCACTTTTAAAATAGTACTCTTGTGTCCTTTAGAAAATGCAGTACATTTTTTTTTAAAACAACAATACCCGCAAGCACACTCAGAGTAGCCACAGCGTTTAGAAACATGATGCAATCTAGACACAAGACAAATGCACTGAAAATACATACACATATATATAAACAAGGTAGTCATAAGTAGTGCATACAAAAGAAAATCAGTGCACAAATATGCACAAGAGAATACACCAAAAGTATGAGAATCCTTGCGAGAATAATCATACCCCGGGGGTACTCCCGACAGACACCCACGCAGGGGGCTGCTCCAAAAGTATACCACCAGTCTACCCTGTAGTACACAAAAGACATCCACCAAGCCCGACTGGTCACCAAAACAAACTGTACACCATAAACAAATCCTACAGTCATCCAAAATATAAACAAGCAGTCAGACAATCACAACATCTACAGATAGCTATCCGGATCCTCAAACGGATCCTCCTCCTCCTCCTCGTCCATCGGGTCCGCCGCATCCTCACCGGTCAAGTCAATGAAAGGTGTCGTAGCAGGTACACCCTCACGCAGGTCCTCCTCTATCAACGCCTCATCCAGGAATCCTGCGCCGCTGCACCCAGCCTCACCGCACTCTCCGCAGACGGGTGAAAAGTGTCCTAGTGGGGTAGAGGTCCTAACTATCAACGGGGGAACCAGCTCTGTCTCAGGCTCAGATCCTTTCAAAGAACTCGGAATGGCTGCCGCTCGGGAGGTAGAAGCACCTGCAGTCCCACGTCTGATCACGCTCTTTCGAGCGGTCCACCGAATCCTCGGTCCTCTGGCTCAGGAAGCAAAATGGGAAGCATCACGCCTCGGAATCTTAAGAGGTCCCTCTGGCGAAGAAGATGATGTTGGCATCGTCTGCTCTCTTTGAATGCTACGCCAAGCATCCACCACCTGCATCGTCCGGATCGGAAAGCTAACTATACGTCTAGATGTCTCTTATCTCACCACTAGTCCATCCACTCGAAAGCTCTGTACAACGTCCCCTGTATAAACAACACGGCGGGAGATGGGATCAAACTCCATCGCCGAAGGTGCCTCGATGTCTGGAAAGTCAAACACGATCTCCGGCAATGTCATCATCGCCGGCATCACCAGTGTCTTTGCCATCACCTGGGTTGCCATCATCGGTTGAAGGAACCACGGGAAAGGGTCAACTTCTCAAATAATTATAGAAATAGCAAAACATAGAATAAGAGATAACAAAATGCACAAATGCCCTATAATGCAACCCAAGACTCTCTCCCAAAACATTCCCTGAAATTTCCGGAAAGTAACGCCGATCCATCCACTGAATACTAGCCGTAGCCTTGGGCTCTCCTCTCACCCTTGGACATTCAGCTCATGTTCCTTGACGTTACGACGTCTAGCTCAGCTGCCAAAAAACCAGCCGGAGCTTTTTAGGAGATCCTAGCACCCTAGGTTAATCGGATCGAAGCTCAAAAACGTCACGACAAACTCTCACAACTCCAATGAACAAATCGACGCATACGATGATTCAAGAAGCAAACTCGAATAATTATTCAACCTCATATTAAATAAATATTCACACAAAACTCATCACGACATAACACAGTTCAGAAATTCATAACAAGACAACGCAACCAAATCATATCGCAAACAATCCAAATACAACTCATCCCTCTGCAACTCAGTGGAGTTAACAAAGAGGAAAACAAACAAGTGTGGGGGGTTGGGGACAGCAAACCAATTACCTCATGTGCTTCATAGCCTTAAAAATCTCAAAACAAGTCCAAATGCAACAACCTTTTTCCTAAATTTTTCGAAGCCCACAAACATAATCATACAACCATCATAAACAAGTTTGCAAAACAATTTTCCTTCCACATATCCTATATGGCTCGCGACCATCATCAACAAAAATAGGAGACAAGTTGCAAAACTTCCAAACCAACTAAATAACTTCCTTCCATAGTCCAATTTTTCACAAAACAACAATCTAACTCACAACTAAAACTCAAACAAAACCAAACTCAATTTAACCTCCTTTCAAGAATAGGTTTTTCATCAAAAATTACCCAAACAAAGTTTTAGTTCCAAAACTATAACTAAAACAACAACAACAACAACAACAACAATTATGCTAGAATCACCAATTAATTACATGCTTCATCAATTAAATTCTACCATTTTCCTCTTTCAAGAATAGGCTTTCCTCATAAAAATTATCCAACAACTTCCAATTCCAAAACTATGAGTTCAATACAACAACAACAACATCAAAGAGCTTAAATAACCAACTAATTACTTGATTCACTAAGGATCACACATTTTCCCGCTTTTTTACCTTAGGGTTTCGCCCTAGGGTTCCAAGAATTGGGAATGAAAGTGCTCATCTCCACTTGATCACAATCAAGCACAAAACCAACATAAAACAAGCATGAAAATGAAGAAGAAAAAGAAAAGAGCAACCACCTCTCCTTCCTCCTAGAGCTCGCGGCATATGGGGCTATTTATGGGGGGAGAAATGTGTTCCCTAAGTGCTTGATGATGAGCTACATGGTAGTGGAAAGTAGAAGAAGAAACTAGCAAGAAGATTGAAGTAGAGAAATGGAGTAGTTCAAGGTATGATGAAGAGGACTTCCATGGAGGTTGAGAGCTTCTCTCACTAGAGGTTGAAGAAGAAATAAAATGTGAGGGTAGTGAGAGGGTGGGGGCTCGGGTTTGGGGCTGAATAAAGGGGAGGAATTATTTCTTTTTATGCTTAAAATAAACACTTGGTTAAAACTTAGTCTAATAAAGTGTTAAAAAACTAATCACACATTAAGTAACACCTAACCATAAAGTATAGATGCTAATCACATCAACTAATCTATCTCATATAATCTCACATCTCTCATGATTACCCTCTAATTCTAGAGTCTAAGAGTTGCTAAAACACAGCGTCGAGTAATCGCATTACCGATTAATTTCCCGCCGATTAATTCGCGAAAATTAATTTACCGAGAAATTAATTCACCGCGTGAAAATAAATTATCATACATAATAAAAACAATCTAAAACACTCACAAATAATCACAAGTCATGATTCGATTTTCATCAAAATCAGAGTTCGTTTAAAATTTTATTTATGCAAGAAATCGCCTTACGATTCGAACGCGATTTAAACTTCGTTAGAATTTTTCGACGATATTCGAACCATGAATTAATATAAAATATTAATTCTCAAATTCAATTTGATCTTGATTTAATTAAATCACTTGCTTAGCGATCAAGAAACTGCTTATTATAGCATAATTACAACAAAAAATACTAAAATAACGCTAAATAATGTATCGTAAAAATACGAGTGTTACAATACTCCCCCCTAAAAATAGTTTCGTCCTCGAAACTACAGGTAAGATACGTACCGAGGAAAAGTTCTGGATACTGGTTCTTCATCTTCTCTTCCAACTCCCACGTTGCATCGCTTGTCTTCTGGTTCCACACGACCTTGACAAGTTGAATCTCCTTATTTCTCAGCTGCTTAGTCTTTCGATCCACAATCCTTGCAGGTGATACGTCAAACAATAAGTCGTCCTTCAGTTGAATCACATCCGGTTCAATAATGTGAGAAGTGTCGGAAACATATTTCCGCAACTGTGAAAGACGTCGTGAAAATTTGACAAGAAAGGTGGCAAGGCAATCTGATATGCCACTAGACCAATACGACGAAGAATCTAGTAGGGTCCAATGAACTTGGGAGTAAGCTTTTTGGATTTGATCGCTCGACCAACTCCTGTAGTAGGTGTAACTCAGAGAAATACATGCTCTCCTTCTTCAAACTCTAGCGGTTGGCGACCCTGGTCCGCATAACTCTTCTGTCGACTCTGGGACGTTCGCATCCTATCTCTGATCAATCGGATCTTCTCGGTCGTCTGCTGAATCATGTCCGGTCCCATAAAAGAGCTCTCACTATCCTGATACCAACAAAGAGGCGTCTGACACTCATGTCTGCGTATGATGCCATACCAATGCTTGCATGGTAACTGTTGCTGTAGGTGAACTCCACTAGCGGTAACACGTCGTCCTAACTCCCTCTGTGATCCAACGTACACGCTCTTAGCAAATCTTCAAGTAATTGTATCATTCTCTCGGTCTGACTGTCGATCTGAGGGTGATATGTTGAGCTAAGCTTGAGCTTAGTTCCATCGCTTCTTGCAATGCCCTCCAGAAGTGAGATGTAAACTTCGGATCTCGATCAGAAACAATAAAAGAAGGCACGCCATGCAATCGTACAATCTCTGCAATGTAGATCTCTGCCAGCTTCTCCAAGTTAAAAGTCGATCTCACCGACAAGAAATGAGCAGATTTGGTTAATCGGTCGACGATCACCCAAATCGAGTCATGCTTCTTCGGCGTCCTTGGCAAACCCATGACGAAATCCATAGAAATGCTATCCCACTTCGACACAGGTACGTCAAGTGACTGTAACATCCCCGCTGGTCGCTGGTGCTCCACCTTTGCTTTCTGGCAAGTCAGACAGGAAGCTACATAGTCTGCCACTTGTTTCTTCATCCCGGGCCACCAAAATTTCTTCTTCAAGTCTTGGTACATCTTCGTAACTCCCGGATGAATACTCAACCTGCTCTTGTGTGCTTCGTCGAGAATCATCTTCCTCAGCTCAGCCACATCAGGTACACAAACGCATCCGTTGCATCTCAAGATGTTGTCCGCTCCAACTTTGAATTTTGTCGCCTTCCCTTGTGCTACCAGCTCAACCTTCTCTTGTAGTAGCTTGTCATTGGCTTGTTGGTCTCTGATCTCATCTAACAGTCCGTTAGAAATGGTGAGCATACCAAACTTCAGCTTTCCTGGCGACACTTCCACGTTCAGCTTCAAGTCTCGAAACTTCTGTAGCATCTCAAACTCCTTGATCATCATTGCTGAAGCTAAAACGTTCTTCCTGCTCAGTGCATCTGCTACCACGTTCTCCTTCCCTGGATGGTATTCCAAAGAGAAGTCGTAGTCCTTCAGAAATTTCGTCCATCTCTGCTGTCACATGTTGAGCTCCTTCTGATCGAACAAGTACTTCAGGCTCTTGTGGTCACTGTAAACAGTGAACGTGCTCCCATATAGGTAGTGCCTCCAAATCTTCAGTGCGAACACCACTACAGCAAGTTCCAGATCATGCGTAGGGTAGTTCCTTTCGTGAATCTTAAGCTGTCTCAAAGCATAAGCCACAACTTTCCTATGTTGCATCAGCATGCATCCTAAACCCCGGTGTGTAGCATCGCAATAAACCTCGTAAGGTTCTTCTGGTTGAGGCAAAACTAACACAGGCGCTGTCGTCAAAAGTTCCTTCAACCTCTGAAAACTGGATTCACACTCTTCCGTCCAAGCAAAAGGTTGATCATTCCTCGTAAGTCGTGTAAGTGGCGCTACGATCTTCGAGAAACCTTCAATAAATCTCCGGTAGTAGCCTGCTAAACCAACAAAGCTTCTGATATTTGTCACAGTCTTCGGTTGTTTCGTATGCTAACACAGCTTCAATCTTGACTGGATCCACAGCTATCCCATCCTTGGTTATCACATGTCCGAGAAAATTCACCTCCTCGAGCCAGAATTCACACTTGGAACGGTTAGCGTAAAGTTGTTTTTCCCTCAGTATCTGCAATACTTGGCGTAGATGCTCTTCATGTTCTTCTCTGCTTCGCGAATAGATCAGGATATCGTCTATGAATACCACCACGAACTGGTCCAAGAATGGGTGAAAAATCATGTTCATGTAGTCCATAAACACTGTCGGTGCATTCGTCACTCCAAATGGCATCACTAGATACTCATAATGACCATATCTTGTCCTGAATGTTGTCATGGGAATATCCTCTTCCTTCACTTGAATCTGATGGTAGCCAGACTTCAAGTTGATCTTTGAAAATATTGCGGCTCCTCATAGTTGATCCATCAAATCATCGATACGCGGTAATGGATACCGATTCTTAAGAGTACCCATGTTGAGTTGACGATAATCTACGCACAATCTTGATCGTCCATCCTTCTTCTTCACCAATAGCACTGGAGCTCCCCATGGTGACACGCTCAGTCGTGTGAACTGCTTCGACTCCAAGTACTCAATCTGAGACTTCAGCTCTTTCATCTCGGCTGGAGACATTCGATAGGGCGCTATCGAAATCGGTCCTGTTCCCGGAAGCAAATCGATGGAAAATTCAATTTCCCTCACTGATGGTAGACCTGGCACGTCTTCAGGAAAAACATCTGAGAAGTCACACACCACTGGAACATCCTTCAGCTCGATCTCTTGAGAAACTCCTGAGCTAGCCAAATACATGTATTCTCTAGTCCCCTCTTTCAAGGAAACCCCGATATGTTCGGCAGAAAGATAATTGGAGACTCCAAGGTCTGAAAAAATTACTGTTTTTCGGGCACAGTCCAAGAGGACATGGTGGTGAGATAACCAATCCATCCCGAGGATAATATCTAGACCCTTTAGCGGCAAACAGACAAAATTAATCACAAATTTTCTACCCTGAATGACCACCACACAATCAAGGCATGTAGTGTTGGTAACCAAAGTTTTAGCAGCTGGGGTAGTAACTACTAGTTTGAATGGTAAAGCAGTCACAGTCAATTTTAAACGATTTACGCAATCCAAGGAAATAAAAGAGTGGGTTGCACCAGAATCAAAAAGGACGAATAAGGGTTTACCCTCAATCTCACAGTCTCCCTGAATGAGATCATCAGCCTGCTTTGCCTCTTCACCGCTCATGCAAAAGACTCTACCCTTAGCCATCTGACGCTTCCCCTTAGCCTTTGCTACGTGCATTGTCGGATCAGCCTTAAGTGCTTGACAGTCCTTAGCGAAGTGCCCCGGCTTCTTGCAGTTGAAGCACACATCATCCTTCTAGTGCAGTTGCTCGCATAGTGCCCTGGTTTACCACAACGGTAACAAATGACTCTGTCGCTGGTTTGACTCCCGCCTCTTGCGTTCTGAGCCATCAGATGGTATTGTCCCTTGTTGTTATTCCCTTGAGGTCGACTGTACGGCTTCTTTTGTTGCTTTCCCTTCTGAGCAAACCTCTGTCATGTGCTCTGGGGTCTCACTGGTCCGCCTGTACCACTCCTCTTCTTGTGGTTTCTCACTCCTTCCACTTCGACACAATCAAGTCTTGAAGATTCTTGATCCTCAATGACACCACTGACTTTTGGATCTCAAACCTCAGGCCTCGCTGAAATCTCTCACTTAACCATTCCTGGTCAGCTCGGTCACGAAAAGGACTAAAGTACCTTGCGAGTGATTCGAACTTAGCAGCATATTCCGACACCGTCATGCTACCTTGTTGTAGTCAGAGGAACTCTTGCTCTTTTTCCGCTCGTGCAGTATCAGGAAAATACTTGTCCAAAAATCTCCTGTGAAAAACTTCCCAAGTAATCTCACGACGCTCTGCCGTCAAAGTCTGCTTCACTCCCTTCCACCAGTACTCGGTATCTCCCAGCAATAAGTAGGTTGCATAGTCCACCTTGACATTTTTCGAACAGTGGAGTGCCTCGAAGATCTTCTCTATCTCCTGCATCCATAGGTCCGCCTTATCCGGATTTGGCTCGCCGTAAAACTTTGGAGGGTCGTGCTTACGGAAATCCGCTAGTCCTCTCGCCTCCGCATTTCGTTCCGCTCTCTGCTGTTGTTGCTGATTTTCTTGGGTCAAAGTCGCGGTCTGCTGAGCCATAGCATTATTGTTGAGTTGCAGCAGCCGATTGTTGAGCCATAGCCGCCGCCATCTCCGTCATCGCTTGAATCACTCTCTCCATGGTGGGGTAATCAGGTCCGGTTGTAGTATCTCTGAGACACCCCCAAGTATCTCATCCAATAAAACATACATATACTGATTAATTTTAAAACCTTTTTATCACAATTGAATCAGCATAAAAAAACATTAGATGAACATAGAAGTTAAGAGTAACATTTATAATATACTGCATCATTAGCCTTTGAACAAAATAGTTTTTAGTACACGGTATATCATCCTACTAGTTAATAGAAGTCATACAGTCATCTAGATAACAACCAGTTTATACTATATACATTATTTTTTCTACAACATCAAAAGATCTCTGTCAAGAGTAGGTAGATCACGCCGAAACTACATCAGTCTGGTCCAAACATACTACTTTGCATCGTAATTATTAGTCATACATCTCTTTCCCTCACCCCCTACGGGATCGGGTAGTAGGGAGGCGATTCCGATATGTTCCTGGGTGCACAACATGACGCCTCACATATCACCTAAAGGTAAGTAAAGGTTAATGTCATAGTACGATGGCGGGTGGTAGTGATGAAGTTAGGAAATGTACAACAAGGGTGTGAATAGCGTATTTCTCCATCAAAGGTCACAAGTGAGGTTGGGATAATCGTGGGTCCATCCCGCTGATGAACTCCATACGTACTATCGGGTGATGATTGTGTCGTTGTCCTCCATCTTTAACCAAAATAATAATAATATCCAAAACAACAAACAAAGGGGTGAGTACATATCAACAACATAACATATAGTAGAGCATTAGGCAATCATAATAGTATTATATATATAAAGAAATAAAGATCACCGCAGTTCATTTCATAATCATGCAACAAGATCCATGCAATGTCATGTATATATATATATGTATGGGCCCGCATCTACTCCATGGAGAGACTCTAAATTGGAGGAGCGATCGGAGTACATGTTCCGGCCCCAAAGATTTCTTTTCTCATTTTATAATTCATTATACCCCGAACACTCTACACCGACCTTGAGTTCTTGCGCAGCAGTCTCGTCAAAGCTCATCATTGTGGGATATCGAATACCACGACACAGGGAGCTACCACCTGGTCACATGTGGAATTTCAAGACCGTGATGCCCCCAGGTTATTACAACCTTCACTTGCGCACTCGCTCGCATTACTCAAAACGTAGCTCTCTTCCCTCATATTTGAACTCAATTATCCACGTACTACCATTATGGTAAAAGTTACACTAGAGGCGCACTCACCACGAGAGAAAAAGTCGCACAAGTAAGAAAAAAACCGGAGTTGACTCGTGAGTCGACCATCACCAAGACCAGAGTCGACTGCAGTCGACCACCACCAGAGTCGACCGTAGAGTCGACCACCACCGAGTTGACCAGAGCTGACCACCACCGAGTTGACCAGAGTTGACCGTGAGTTGACTCACCACCAGAGTTGACCAGAGTTGACCGGATTTAAGTGTGTGCGTGTGTACCGGATTTGGGTGTGTGTGCCTGTCCGAATAACGAGCGCTGTAAAATAATCATGATTTTAAGACATCAGATGAACAACTTAATAATATCAAAATAATATCCATTCTCAAAGAAGGAAGTTCATAAAAACATCAAAGCTAAGAATAACTATCAAGATATGTAAACTCAAATTTCCTCTTTTACTTTACTAATATTAAATTATCAGACTGTAAAAATAATAGAAATAGTGAAGGATAGGGCCACCCTTGACTCAATGATTCACCTCCTACTCTACTATTATTGTTGAAGTTCCTCACCCCCTATTACAAGTTTTGTTTTGTCCTAGTTGGTAAAGGCTCTTCCTTGGAAAACTCCACAAGCTTTACAATCCGAATAGGATGGTAACTTTCTCTTTATACTGAGGTATAGATGAAAAAGGAAGTAGAAGTGAAAGGAAAAAGACTTATGGGTGGTATATCTAGTAGGGAAAAAGTATGGAATAGACATCGATGGTGTAAGATAACTTCATAGTTTTGAACGTAAAGTATTTTCACCAGTGGAGTAAAGTGGTTGATTGTGTGTGAGAGTGTGGAGGGATTAGAGAGTTGTATTTATAGTAAACTTCTACATAACTGATGCTTTATTAAATAAATTAGATTTTATCATAAAATCTTGGGATTAAATCAGAGGTAGATTTAATGGGCTATATTCATTGTACAGTGGCTTTTCTTGGAGAAAAAGTTATATTCATTGTACATTGGCTTTTTCTGGAGAAAAAGTTTGCATCCTATGGTTGGTAACTTATCCGAGTGTCCAAATAAAATCACAAGATAAGATGTAATCATTAGCGTGATCAAAGTATATCTTGTCGGAAGCTTTTAGAACAATTTGTTGCAACTAATTCGTTACATACATATAGAAAAGATGAATGTTGAATGGTTCTTTGGGTAACTTAAAATTTTGGAAGGCATAACAATCTCATCTTTTGGTTACTCCTAAATAGAAAGTGGAATCTTATATTAAGTCACGCTCTGCTACACCTAATTAATTATTCAATATAACTTAACATAAAATAAAAGTATATTAATATATCTATATGTACTAGTTTAGTATTATATTATATCTATGATATCTATGATAATATTAGTATAGTAACATATATTAAAAAATAGTTTAGTCAACAGAACCAAAAATTTATTATTATTATTATTATTATTATTATTATTATTATATTACTATTTTAAATATTTGATTTAGAATTATAAACTAAATTTTTAATTCAGAAAAGAATAGAATGGTACAATTCTCCCCCTCTAATAAAAAAATTCCGTCCCCTAATTTATGCACTTTAAAATAAATACGGATATTGCTCCTTTATTTTGTCTTCTAATTCCTGTAACGCTGCCACCAAGATTTTCTTCCCAAACTATTTTTACCAATGGAATTTGCTTTCCTCCTGAGTTGCTTCATTCTCTTGTCTCGACTTTAACAAAAAGACTCATATGTCAAGTTTTCTTTTAATTGTAACTGCGGCTGCCCGACATATTTAAGGATCAGGAATATACTTTCTTAGTTGAGAAACATGGAAAACATTGTGGAGATTGGAAAGTGGAAGGAGGTAAGGCTACTTGGTAAGCTGGCTGTGGCCAACTCGGTTTGAGAATTTGGTAGGGTCCAATGAACCTAGGTGTAAGTTTCTGGATTTCATTACTCTACTAACCCCGCCATCAGTGTGACTTTTAAGAATACGTGGATCGCTTTCTTGAAATTCAAGTGGTCTTCTCCTTTGTCCGCATAACTTTTCTCGTCATTGGCCGCTTTTCATTTTCTCTTGAACCATCCTTACCTTTCTCGACGCCTCACGCACTAATTCGACCTATAATAAGGTTCTCCCTCTCATACCAACACAATGGTGTTCTCGTGACCTTCGGCCCATATGCTTGTAAGGAGCCATTCTTATCGAATGAAAACTATTGTTATAAGTAAACTCAATTAGGGTAAAGCTCATCCCAGCTTCTTGAATATTCCAAGACACATGCTCTTAACAAATCTTCTAATGATCAATTGTCCTGCGCGATTGCCCATCGCTTGTGGATGATAGGCGTAGCTTAACCGTAATTTGGTTCCTAGAGCTTTATGTAAGCTTCCCCAAAATCTCGAGGTAAACCTCGGATCTCTGTAAATTATACTTTGAGGGCACCCCATGTAACTCCGACTATTTCATTTATGTACACCGATTAATTTCTCCAATGAGTATTTTATATTGATAGGCAAAAGTGAGCGCCTTTGTTAACCTATCAATAATTACCCAGACAGTTATGCCCTTTTGAGTCTCTGGCAATCTGTCACAAAATCCATTGCTATACCGGCCCCATTTCCATTCCTAATGTCTAGTGGTCAGAGCGCCTTGGCTGTGTTTGATGTTCTATCTTAGCTCGACAGACTAAACAAGCAATACATCAGGCTACTTCTTTCTACATTCCTCGCCACAGTGCATCTTCTTTAAATCTTGATACATTTTTTATGCTCCAGGATGTACGCTAACTTTGCTCTTACGTGCTTCTTCCAAAATTAACTTCTTGATTTCTTGATCACTCTACACACAGATCCTCGCTCTTGAAACCTTATCACTCCGCCAAGCACTTCTTCTGATTCGTAGGTTTGCCTTGCTCCATCAATTCCATCTTTCAAGATACCGACGACTTCTTGTTCGATGCGATCGCGGACTGCTACGACAAGCTTCATTTGGTAACGGTAACTATATTTACCCGAAGTCGGTTACTGCTACTTCTATCGCTAAATTTAAATCTCTAAACTTCTCAATGAGTTCCATCTCTCTGGACCATCATAGCAAACATGTAACGCCTTCCTACTTAATGCATCCGCTACACATTTGCTTTTCCAGAGATGATATTGCAATTTGAAATCATAATCTTTATAAATTCCATCCATCTCCTTTGTCTCATGTTTAATTCTTTTTGATCAAACAAATACTTCAAACTTTGTGGTCACTCAAGACTTCAAACTTAGACCCATACAAATAATGCCTCCATATTTTAAGTGCAAAACAATGGTCGCTAACTCCAAATCATGGGTAATTGCACTCTCTCGTGAGTGTCTCGCTTGTCTAGAAGCATATGCCACTACCTTTCTTTCTTGCATAAGGACACAACCTAAACCAAGATGAGATGCATCACAATATACCTCAAAATATCCATTAGGGTCGTAACACTAAGACAGTGATGTTGTCAACTCCACGCCCAGCCTCGAAACTCTTTTCACAAGCATCCGTCCATCTGAACGCTTGTCCTTTTCGAGTGAGTCAAGTTGTGGTAACGCTTATCTTGGAAAATCCTTCAATAAACCTCCGATAATATCCTCGCTAACCCTAGAAAACTACGAATTTACTATTGTCCTAGTCTTTCCCATTGTAAGGACAAATTTTCCACCTTAGCCGGATCTACCGCGATCCCTTCCTTCGAGACTACATGTCCCAAAAATTGCACTTCTTCCTTAAAATTCACATTTTGACAAATTTGCATACAACCGCTTCCTTCAAGACTCAAGAACAATTCGAGATGTTCCGTGTTCCTCATGATCTCGTGAATAGATAAGAATATCATCAATAAAGACTGACGACAAACTTATCTAAATATGGACTTTAATATTCTATTCATATAGTCCATAAAATCGGTAGAGCATTCGTAACTCCAAACTAAGCATCACTAAATATTCATAATGGCCGATCTTGTTCGCTCGAAAAGTCGCCTTTGGTATATCTCACGCTCTCACACGATCCGATGGTATCCAGTATCGCAAGTCAATTTTTGAAAATATGGTAGCGCCTTTCAACCGATCCATCAAATCATCTATCCTAGGTAAAGCGGTATTTGTTTTTGATAGTTACTTTATTCAATTGCCTATAGTCAATGCACAACCTAGAACTTCCATCCTTCTTGAATTAATAAGACAGAGCACCCCAAGGTGACACACTAGGCCTAATGAATTTCTTTGCCATTAATTCATCCAATTGTTTCTTTAGCTCCGCCATTTCGTATGGCGACATTGATATTCGGCATTTGCTATTGATATAGGACTAGTTCCTCGCAACAAATCAATAGCAAACTCTATTTCTCGCTTTGGGGCAGACTGGAACATCTTCTCGAAACACCTCAGAAATTCCTCACGATCGGCACTTTGTTTATGTCCAATACCCCTTGAACTTCCAAAGAAGACAACAACCTATATCCTCGCTCCTTTTTCAAAGAAGCAATTGTTTGTCAGTAGATAGTAATCCGGCTTTCCAATTCAGAAAGATTAAGGACTTATTTGAACAATCTAGTAGGACTCGACAAGATAACCACCATACCTAATATTACATCTAGTGGACTAAAGGCAAAACATATTAAGGTTATAGTGAAATTTTTATTTTCAATGATAATCTGAATACCAACACAAGCTAAAGCAAAGGACTACCGTTCGTATGGGGGTTGAAACAATTAAATCAAAAAGAAGTGGGGAAATAGGTAAATTTAGTTGTCTTACACAGTCATAAGAGATGAAAGAATGGGTAGCGCCCGAATCATACAAAGACATTTAAAAGTCTACCTCGCGCATGAGACACTTACCTTGTATAAGGTCATCGGGACCGAGAAGCTTCACCCACTCATAGTGTATGCTCTTCCCTTCGCTTTGGCCTCGATGGACTGCACATTATTGACTCGAAGTTTCTGTTTGCAATCTCTAACAAAATGTCCCGCTTTACCGCATTTAAAGCAAATCACTTCTTTATTCCAACAATTCTTAGTATCATGAGCACCTCCACATTTAAAACATTTCAAACAGTCGATATGCTTCGACTGGATTCTCTTTTTCCTCTTTGACTCAAGTTATGATATTGATTTCCTTGTGGACGCTCATATGGTTTCTTCCCTGAATCTGGCTCATTTCCTTTCTTAAATCAGCGAGGATCCAAAAATTATGAGACCTGCCTTTCCCTAGTCTTTTTGAGATCCTCAATCACCCTACATTTATTTACTAATTCAGAAATTCTCTAGTGCTAAAAGAAACTACCGCTTCCCTAATTTCATACCGCAACCCTTCTTCGAACTTTCTAAAGCATTTCCAACTTTCATCCGATGGTGTTGAAAATACATTGAAAATTTCGACAATGCTTCAAATTTTGCATATTCTCCTACAGCATATCCTCCTTGCTTCAACCGTAAAAATTCCATTTCTCTAGCGGTCTTACATCCTCTGGGAAGTACTTTTCTAAAAATTTACAAAAAAGTTCCTAAGTTATTTCGACCTTCTGCTTCCGAAGTTGACGGTTACTTTCCACCAATATTCAAATCTCCGATTAGCATAAAGGTTGCGTAGAATAACTCTTCGCTCTATAGCACATCATTGCCTCAAATATCTTTTCCATTTCTTGAATCCATAACTCGGCTTTGTCCGGATCATATTCTCCATTGAATCGAGAGGGTTTATTACGCTAAATTCGGTTAAACCTTGGAATTGATTGTTCCTTCATTTCTTGTATTGTTCAATGAGTTTGCTTTGCAACATTGCCGCAAATCGATGGCTTGAGGCCTGGATACTACTATTTCTTCGTTATTCACATAATTTCCTACAGAACCAATATATCGAAAATAATTTCATCACTATATTATTCCTAATGCTTTTTTTTTAATGACACACAACCTTTCACAAAGAAACATAGTTAGTCCATACCAGTCCCAATAAGACCTGACTCACTGATACCACAAATGAGACACCCCAAGTATCTCATCCAATAAAACATACATATACTCGATTAATTTTAAAACCTTTTTATCACAATTGAATCAAGATAAAAAAACATTAGATGAACATAGAAGTTAAGAGTAACATTTATAATATATCGCATCATTAGCCTTTGAACAAAATAGTTTTTAGTACACTAGATATCATCCTACTAGTTAATAGAAGTCATACAAATCATCTAGATAACAACCACTTGACCTATACTATATACATTATTTTTTTCTACAACATCAAAAGATCTCCTCACAAGAGTAGGTAGATCACGTCAAAACTACATCAGCTGGTCCAAACATACATCAGCATCGTAATTAGTCATACATCTCTTTCCCCTCACCCTCTATGGGATCGGGTGAAGAGGGAGGCGGTTCGGATATGTTCCTGTGCAGTACAATGACGCAAATTTCTACATATCGCTAAAGGTAAGTAAAAGGTTAATGTCATAGTAACGATACGATGGCGGGTGGTAGTGATGAAGTTAGAAATGTGCCAACAAAGTGTGAATAGCCGATTTCTCCATCAAAGGTCACAGTGAGGTCGATAATCGTGGGTCCGATCCCGTTGATGAACTCCATCACGTACTACTCCGGGTGATGATTGTTGTCGTTGTCCTCCATCTTTAACCAAAAATAATAATAATATCCAAAACAACAAACAAAGGGGGTGAGTACATATCAACAACATAACATATAGTAGAGCATTAGGCAATCATAATAGTATTATATATATAAAGAAATAAAGATCACCAGCTCATTTCATAATCATGCAACAAGATCCATGCAATGTCATGTATATATATATATGTATTGGCCCACATCTACTCCATGGAGAGACTCTAATTGGAGGAGCGATCGGGAGTACATGTTCCGGCCCCAAGATTTTCTCATTTTATAATTCATTATACCTAACACTCTACACCGATCTTGAGTTCTTGCGTTGTCTCGTCAGCTCATCATTGTGGGATATCGAATACCACGACACAAGGAGCTACCACCGGTCAAATGTGGAATTTCGCGACCGTGATGCCCCCATGTTATTACAACCTTCACTTCTGCGCACTCGTCAGTACCAAAAACGTAGCTCTCTTCCTCATATTTGAACTCAATTATCCACGCATCACCATTATGGTAAAAGTTACACTAGAGGCGCACTCCACCACGAGAGAAAAAGGCTGCACAAGTAAGAAAAACCAGAGTCGACTGAGTTGACCAGAGTCGACCATCACCGGAGTTGACCAGAGTTGACTGTGAGTTGACCACCACCAGAGTTGACCGCAGTTGACCACCACCAGAGTTGACCAGAGTTGACCGAGTTGACCAGAGCTGACCAGAGCTGACCACCACCGAGTTGACCGAGTTGACCACCACCGTAGAGTTGACCAGAGTTGACCACCACCGTAGTCGACCGTGAGTTGGACCAGATTTAGTGTGTGCAAAAAGTGTACCGGATTTGGGTGTGTGTGCTGTCCGAATAACGAGCGTTGTAAAATAATCACAGATTTTAAGACATCGTGATGAACAACTTAATAATATCAAAATAATATCCATTCTCGACAGGAAGTTCATAAAAACATCAAAGCTAAGAATAACTATCAAGATATATGTAAACTCAAATTTCCTCTTTTACTTTACTAATATTAAATTATCAGACGTAAAAATAATAGAAATAGTGAAGGGGATAGCCACCCTTGACTCGAATGATTCACCTCCTACTCTTACTATTATTGTTGGAAGTTCCTCACCCCCCTATTACCTCAAGTTTTGTTTTGTCCTAGTTGGTAAAGGCTCTTCCTTGAAAACTCCACAAGCTTTACAATCTGAGCAGGGATGGTAACTTTTCTTTATACTTGAGGTATAGATGAAAAAGGAAGTAGAAGTGAAAGGAAAAAGACTTATGGGTGGTATATCTAGTAGGAAAAGTATGGAATAGGACACTGATGGTGTAAGATAACTTCATAGTTTTGAACGTAAAGTATTTTCACCAGGGAGCAAAGTGGTTGATCAGGTGTGAGAGTGTGGAGAGGATTAGAGAGTGTATTTATAGTAAACTTCTACATAATCGATGCTTTATTAAATAAATTAGATTTTATCATAAAATCTTGGGATTAAATCAGTAGGTAGATTTAATGGGCTATATTCAATTATGCAGTGGCTTTTCTTGGAGAAAGTTATATTCATTGTACAGTGGCTTTTCTGAGAAAAAGTTTGCATCCTATGGTTGGTAACTTATCCGAAAGTGTCCAAATAAAATCACAAGATAAGATGTAATCATTAGCGGTGGATCAAAGTATATCTTGTCGGCTTTAGGAACAATTTGTTGCAACTAATTGCTACACATATAGAAAAAGATGAATGTTGATTGGTTCTTTGGGTAACTTAAAATTTTGGAAGGCATAACAATCCCATCTTATGGTTACTCCTAATTAGAAAGTGGAATCTTATATTAAGTCACGCTCACTACACCTAATTAATTATTCAATATAACTTAACATAAAAAAAAAGTATAGTAATATATCTATATGTACTAGTTTAGTATTATATTATATCTATGATATCTATGATAATATTAGTATAGTAACAAATATTAAAAATAGTTTGATCATTAACCTAAAAAATTTATTATTATTATTATTATTATTATTATATTACTATTTTAAATATTTGATTTAGAATTATAAACTAAATTTTTAATTCAGAAAAGAATAGAATGTTACAATCTCTGCGAGGTGGCATTAGATTCCTACAAAGTCCAAAACCTGTCAGAACCTCACAAACAAGTGTTGTGCTAACATACATTGCTTCAAATAAGAAACAATCCACACAATTGACAAGCAAAACTGCTTCACTCAACAACAATTACAGTACAACACAACTAGGTACCCGACAAACAAAACCTGACACGGTAACCAGCTCCACATTTCCTATGCACAGTTCAGTTAGAACCGAACTGCTCTGATACCACTATTGTAACGACCTGTTTTCGGACCGCTACTAAACTAGAACCAAACCTATATGCGACGCACTTTTAAAATAGTACTCTTGTGTCCTTTAGAAAATGCGGTACATTCTTTTTTTTTAAAAACAACAATACCCGCAAGCACACTCAGAGTAGCCACAGCGTTTAGAAACATGATGCAATCTAGACACAAGACAAATGCACTGAAAATGCATACACATATATATAAACAAGATAGTCATAAGTAGTGCATACAAAAGAAAATCTGTGCACAAATATGTACAAGAGAATACACCTAAAGTATGAGAATCCTCACGAGAATAATCATACCCCAGGGGTACTCTCGGAAGACACCCACGCAGGGGGCTGCTCCAAAAGTATACCACCAGTCTACCCTGTAGTACACAAAAGACATCCACCAAGCCCGACTGGTCACCAAAACAAACTGTACATCATAAATAAATCCTACAGTCATCTAAAATATAAACAAGCAGTCAGACAATCACAACATCTACAGATAGCTATCCGGATCCTCCTCATCCTCCTCGTCCATCGGGTCCGCCGCATCCTCACCGGTCAAGTCAATGAAAGGTGTCGTAGTAGGTACACCCTCAGGCAGGTCCTCCTCTATCAACGCCTCGTCCAGAAATCCTGCGTCGCTGCACCCAGCCTCACCGCACACTTCACAGACTGGTGAAAAGTGTCCCGGTGGGGTAGGGGTCCTAACTATCAACGGGGGAACCGGCTCTGTCTCAGGCTCAGATCCTGTCAAAGAACTCAGAATGGCTACCGCTCGGGAGGTAGAAGCACCTGCAGTCCCACGTCTGATCACGCTCTTTCGAGCGGTCCACCGAATCCTCGGTCCTCTGGCTCGGGAAGCAAAACGGGAGGCATCACGCCTCGGAATCTTAAGAGGTCCCTCTGGCGAAGAAGATGATGCTGGCATCGTCTGCTCTCTCTGAATGCTGCGCCAAGCATCCACCACCTGCATCGTCCGGATCGGAAAGCTAACTGTATGTCTAGACATCTCCTGTCTCACCACTAGTCCATCCACTCGAAAGCTCTGTACAATGTCCCCTGTATATACAACACGGCGGGAGATGGGATCGAACTCCATCGCCGAAGGTGCCTTGATGTCTGGAAAGTCAAACATTATCTCCGGCGATGTCGTCATCACCGATATCACCAGTGTCTTTGCCATCGCCTGGGTTGCCATCATCGGTTGAAGGAACCATGGGAAAGGGTCAACTTCTCAAATAATCATAGAAACAGCAAAAACATAGAATAAGAGATAACAAAATGCACAAATGCCCCATAATGCAACCCAAGACTCTCTCCCAAAACATTCCCTGAAATTTCTGGAAAGTAATGCCGATCCATCCACTGAATACTAGCCGTAGCCTTGGGCTCTCCTCTCACCCTAGGACATTCAGCTCAAGTTCCTTGACGTTACGATATCTAGCTCAGCTGCCGAAAAACCAGTCGGAGCTTTTTAGGGGATCCTAATACCCTAGGTTAATCATATCGAAGCTCAAAAACGTCACGACAAACTCTCACAACCCCAATGAACAAATCGACGCATACGATGATTCAAGAAGCAAACTCGAATAATTATTCAACCTCATATTAAATAAATATTCACACAAAACTCAACACGACATAACACAGTTCAGCAATTCATAGCAAGACAATGCAACCAAGTTATATCGCAAACAATCCGAATACAACTCATCCCTCTGCAACTCGGTAGTCTTAACAAAGAGGAAAACAAACAAGTGTGGGGGGTTGGGGACAGATACCAACCTCTTGCAGACAAGCCCACTAAATAATAATTATAGATATCAGACAATATCTAAACTTGCCCTTACCAAAGTCGTCTGTTAGCGTGGTACCGCACGCCTCGATCCCGCGTCGCACGAACTCAGAATTCACAAGTCCTATCACCACAAGACAAGCTTAGTACAATTCTAAAGACTTAACTCGAAACCTTAGGCTCTCGAACCTAACCCTTTTCCTAACCAACAATCACACTTAGAACATAATTTGAAATACTAGTTTTCAAATAATTACATACACTTGAAAAATTAAGAACTAATTCAAGAATCAAATTTTAAGGACTAAGAAATCATTTTCTTGAAATCTTAGAACATAAACATCATTATTATTCAACTCTTTTCTCAAATATTAATGCCAAGGCTCCACTTGGTACCTTGGGTCTCAAGAAACCCAATTACCTCATGTGCTTCATTGCCTTAAAAATCTCAAAACAAGTCCAAATGCAATCAAACATTTTCCTAAATTTTCCAAAGCCCACAAACATAATCATACAACCATCATAAACAAGTTTGCAAAACAATTTTCCTTCCACATATCCTATATGGCTCGCGGCCATCATCAACAAGTTGCAAAACTTCCAAACCAACTAAATAACCTCCTTCCATAGTCCAATTTTTCACAAAACAACAATCTAACTCACAACTAAAACTCAAACAAAACCAAACTCAATTTAACCTCCTTTCAAGAATACGTTTTTATTCAAAAATTACCCAAACAAAGTTTTAGTTCCAAAACTATAACTAAAACAACAACAACAACAACAACAACAACAACAACAACAACAACAACAACAATTATGCTAGAATCATCAATTAATTACATGCTTCATCAATTAAATTATACCATTTCCCTCTTTCAAGAATAGGCTTTCCTCATAAAAATTATCCAACAACTTCCAATTCCAAAACTATGAGTTCAATACAACAACAACAACATCAAAGAACTTAAATAACCAACTAATTACTTGATTCACCAAGGATCACACATTTTCCCTCTTTTTTACCTTAGGGTTTTGCCCTAGGGTTCCAAGAATTGGGAATGAAAGTGCTCATCTCCTCTTGATCACAATCAAGCACAAAACCAACACAAAACAAGCATGAAAATGAAGAAGAAAAAGAAAAGAGCAACCACCTCTCCTTCCTCCTAGAGCTAGCGGCCTATGGGGCTGTTTATGGGGGGGAATGTGTTCCCTAAGTGCTTGATGATGAGCTAGATGGTAGTGGAAAGTAGAAGAAGAAACTAGCAAGAAGATTGAAGTAGAGAAATGGAGTAGTTCAAGGTATGATGAAGAGGACTTCCATGGAGGTTGAGAGCTTCTCTCACTAGAGGTTGAAGAAGAAATAAAATGTGAGGGTAGTGAGAGGGTGGGGGCTCGGGTTTGGGGCTGAATAAAGGGGAGGGATTATTTCTTTTTATGCTTAAAATAAACACTTAGTTAAAACTTAGTCTAATAAAGTGTTAAAAAACTAATCACACATTAAGTGACACCTAATCATAAAGTAAAGATGCTAATCACATCAACTAATCTATCTCAACTAATCTCAAATCTCTCATGATTACCCTCTAATTCTAGAGTCTAAGGGTTGCTAAAACACGGCGTCGAGTAATCGCGTTACCGATTAATTTCCCGCCGATTAATTCGCGAAAATTAATTTACCGAGAAATTAATTCACCGCGAGAAAATAAATTATCATACATAATAAAAACAATCTGAAACACTCACAAATAATCACAACAAGTCACGATTCGATTTTCATCGAAATCAGAGTTCGTTTAAAATTTTATCTGTGGCAAATCGCCTACGATTCAAACGCGATTTAAACTTCGTTAGAATTTTTCGACGATATTCGAACCATGAATTAATATAAAATATTAATTCTCAAATTCAATTTGATCTTGATTTAATTAAATCACTTGCTTAGCGAACAAGAAACTGCTTATTATAGTATAATTACAACCAAAAATACTAAAATAACACTAAATAACGTATCATAAAAATACGGGTGTTACATATCCCTTCACACCCTCCGGATTAACGATGAAGACACATTTCACAGCCCTAGCTTTAAGCTTGTCCTGTCTGACATGCGCAAATTCCAAAGCCCCGAAAACCTTTAACTTGGAGTAGTCTGCCGGTTTCCCACTCCAAACCTCCATAGGTGTCTTGAAGCCTAACGCCGTTGATGGACAGCTATTGATCAAATATGCAACAGTACTCACAGCTTCACCCCAAAAACTTTTAGGCAACCCAGCTCTCAAAAGCATGCATCTCACCCGCTCCAATATGGTCATGTTCATGCGTTCAGCTAGGCCATTTTGTTGTGGTGTGCTTGCCACGGTCCTATGCCTCTTAATACTCTGTTTCTTGCAAAACTCATTAAACTGCTCTAAAACAAACTCCAGGAAATTGTCAGTCCTTAAAACTTTCAGTTTAGTTCCTATTTGATTTCCTATAAGAGTATGTCATTCCTTAAACTTTTCAAAGGTGTCACTTTTGCTTTTCAAAATATAGACCCACACTCTTCTAGAGAAATCATCAATCATGGTGAGAAAATAGGAACCCCCTCCATGAATTGTCACTCTTGAAGGACCCCAAAGGTCCAAGTGAACATACTCAAAGGGTTTACTAGAATGATGCATGTCACTTCCAAACTTAACCCTATGTTGTTTGCCTAGTATGCAATTATCACAAAATTCTAGCTTATCCAATTTATCACCACCTTGCAAACCTTGCTTTGCTAGTTCAACTAAACCTTTCTCACTAACATGGCCTAATCTTAAATACCATAGTTTGGTTTTATCATGCGAAGTTTGACTGGCTATAGAAGCATGCACAATAATAGTACCACCATCAAGAATGTACAAACCACATCTTTTAGTCCCTTTAGCTATTATCAATGAACCATTCGAAATCTTAATCATGCCATGTTCAATCTTAGTGCTATAGCCTAATCCATCAAACATGCTTATAGATAAAAGATTTCGTTTAAGTTCGGGAACGTTCCTCACATCTTGTAATAGGAATTCACGGTTATTTAACATCCTTAGATGAATAGAACCCATACCTTTCACCTTGCATGACTTGTTGTTACCAAGGCGAACCACTCCACCTTCTTTAAGTTCCAAGGCCTCAAAGTATTCCTTCCTAGGACACATGTGATAAGAACATCCCGAGTCCATGACCCAATTCTTTTCCGTTTCTAAACTCGTCACCACTAGCGCCTCCGCACTATCATAACCATCCTCCGAAGCAATCGCTACCTCCAAGGAATCCCCATTGCCCCGCTTCTCAGGACAATCCTTCTTAAAGTGACCGATCTTGTGAAAATTAAAGCACTTGTACTTTGCTTTAATGTTCCCCTCTGACTTGGATTTGGACCTAGGCTTTCCTTTACCATTTCCTCTACTCTCATTTCTCCCCTTGACACATTTAAGCCTTCACCACTATCTTCCACCTTCAAGTCTTGAATCCTTTGTAGCTCCTTGGTCCTAATTGATGTTGGACCTCCTCTAAGGTAATAGCAGACTCCTTCCATTAAAGGAGCGCATCCTTAAAGTGTTCAAATGACCTAGGCAATGAATTCAATAAGAGTAGAGTCTTATCCTCGTCATCAAGATTCACATCAATATTTTGTAGGTCATCAATAATCTTGTTGAATTCCGTCAATTGCTCAACAATAGGTTTCATCTCTACCATTTTGAATGAATAGAGATGTTGTTTCAAGCAAAACCTATGAGCCAATGATTTGGTCATATACAACGATTCCAATTTGGCCCACATTTCTGTCGCGGTCTTCTCCCTTGCAACTTCCCTCAACGCCTTATCACTAAGGCACAAGATAACGGTGCTTCTTGCCTTATCTATCATCTCCTTCTTCTCCGTTTGAGATAGGGTGGCCGGCATCCTTGCCCCACCCTTTAAGGCATCCACACATTTCTATTGAATCAAGATTGCTTCCATCTTCACTCTCCATAACCCGAAGTCATTGTTTCCAGAGAATTTCTCAATATCTCATTTGGTACCCCATGGTGCACAATTGAAAGATTTATCCTGTCCCCACAGATGGCGCCACTTGTTGAAGATTCGAACATGAAAATGGAACAAATAACAATGGCAACCAATAACCAAACAGCCCAGCAATCAAACAATTCAACCAAGAACAGATTCTAAATCAATGTGCAATAAAAGCCCTAATTCAAAACCAAACAAATCAAAGATAGAGAGTAGAGGAATGACACCGCAATTGTTGACGCAGTTCGGTCCCAAAAAGATGACCTACATCTGTGGGAGAGAGCAGCTCTCCATATCCACTATGTTCTTAAGTTTTTACAATGAGAAATTACAAAGATAGTAAACCCAATCCCCTCTATTATTCAAGATGAACAATACCAAGATTAATCACACAATGAACCTCTTAATCCCTCATGAACAAAACCCCTAGAGTTTACAAATTGAAAACCCTAAGCCCAAGAGTGTATGAACGTGTTTCCCAAACCCTAAAATCGCTCAAGAATCGCCCAAGTTCGCGTTTCTCACGTTTCTGCATCTTCACTTCGCGTTCTGCTTCTTCTGCGTTTTTATACTGTGCAATTCTGCACAGGTGAATCGATTCACATTTAAGTGCGAATCGATTCACACACTTGAAAGTGAAAACCCACCTTTCATGAATCGATTCAGTGATTCGACTCCCAGAGAGATATTTCGATTCACAACCATGAACTGGAGTGGTGAATCGATTCACCACTACTTCACTTCGATTCCCAGTGGCTTAACCAAAGTTCCAACGCCCAGAATACACCCATGAATCGATTTCTGTAACCATAAATCGATTCATATGCTGTAGAAATCACTCCTATGAATTGCTATGACTTCCAACACTGATTTTAAGTCATACAATCCCCACATAAATTAACTTTTTTAAGAAATGTGAAAATTTCACACTTTCCATGAAATGAGCACCATTTTATTGTCGTTAGCAAAGTAAAGGTAGGGGTTACATGTCACCAAAAATATAAAAAAAAGGAGGTCAATGTTACGCATGGAGGAACAGGAGCAAACGTCGCAGACAAGGCAACGCGACTTTAGATGGAAAAAAATATGCAAGCGTCTTCGCGGAACCCCACTCTTTGTTTGTCGGCCACGGCTTGCGTTTGCAATCACATGCCAATAGCAAGAAAAAATGTCGCGACAACGACATTGGGAGAAAGCACTCAAAATATGTTCTCTTTAAACAGTTTGGAAGAGACGAAGAGCAATCCTTCCGTCCATAGAAATAATTAATTGAAGACATAAAATAATATGATAATTAAGTTTAATAAGTATTTTTTGGTAAAATAAAGTTTAACAAGTATTTTGTTATTTTTAATTATTAATTTAAGGCTTAACTATGATTTTAGTTCGTACAAATACGGGTGTTCCTCTTTTAATCCCTTCAAAATTTTGTACCTTATCGGTCCTTGATATTTCAAAAATGACCACTTTTAGTTCCTGCGATTTTTTCCCAGTTATCTGACACTTACTTGGCTAATACAAATACACACCAATGTTTTCCCGTAGAATTAATAATGCCACGTGTACGAAAAGGGACTCTAACTCACCACCAGAACCACTTCTTTCGGCCACCTCTCTCCCTCGGTCTCTCACTCCCCTAGCCGTCCACCCCCTTATTATGGTGCTTGGGTGGGGGGGGGAAGAAAATGGAGGTGAGTTGGAGTCGTTGTGACATTATTAATTCTATGTGACAATGGTGATATGTATTTTCGTTAGCCATGTGAGCATTAAATAAACGAAGATTGACGACAAGGACTAAGAGAATCGATTTTGAAAATGTTAGGGACTCATAAAGGCCAAAAAAATTTGTAGGGATTAAAAGCGGAAACTCCTATATTTACGTGGACCAAAAACATATTTTATTCTTTGAGTAAAACAAAAATAACATATTTAATTCTTAATTTAATATTAATGTATGTTAATGTTTTTTTTTTGGGTACTCAAGAGGGCAATATATGTTAAATTTTTAATTACTTGTTACTTATATCTATAAATTCTACACACACGAGTGCCATCAAAAAATAATAATAATAACACGCACGCGGAAGCAACCAAAATTTGAAACACAGGTCAAACTAGACGGTATGAGAAGGTTTCTTTGCTTGTTCCCCAAGCCTTTCAAGTCTATAAATACAAATCGACCGCATCTAATTTCTTATATCACTTCAAAGAAACAATTTGAATATCACCAATTTCTAATTAGGCATGGCATCGGCGGCAGGGTTTGGTCTCGCTGAAACATACGTGATGCAGAAGCTATACAAGGAAAAATTGAAGAAGATAGCACAAGAAGAAAAAGAAGAGGTGAGAAAGACCAACATGGAGATCGATGCAGTAGTCCCAACGGGTTCCGGTGACAAAACATCGAGTGGGTGTTTCTCGTGGCTTTCCAAGCAGCAGCGCGGGAAAATTTCTCGGATATCAGATTCTAACGACATTGAAGCTGAAGTTGCCAATTCCTGATTGATGCGTTGTGCTTTTGGGATTGCTTTTCTGTACCACGAAGAGTACTTTATTCTTTCATTTTTTTCATCCCCAATAGATCCTGTTTTTAGTATTATATATGTCGATTGTCCTCCAGTTCTTTGTGATTGTAATGTAAAATGGGATGAGCTTCATATTGTATCGTTGTACGTACCTGTATTAATTTTTGGCAGCATAATTGTTGGCGTCGAAAATTGAATTGAATCGTGTGTGTTTTCTATTATCTATATGTTGAGAAAAATTTGCACGTGCTTGTTTAGGACAAATTTTGATTCGATGGGTTACGAGTGTGTGTGTGTCGAATCAAGTTTTTTTTTTTTAAAGGGAATGGCCACAGCTCGCATGTTTACATGCCTAAGTCCGATTCCACGTCGAGAATTAATGAAAAACTTTAATTGGTACCGCTGAAAAGAACAATATGATTAGATTGCAAAGTATGGTAGCAACACTGAAAAATGAAGGCAACTAAATAAGTAAGAAAAGAAACTACGAACAACTCTTGCACCATGTAGTGTGTTCGAACCTAATTGAGAATGCAACGAAAACTGAAAACTAAAATGCGGAATTTTAAAGGTAACTAGTGGCGGAGGTGGTTAGCAGCATACATCACTTTTGTGTAGCCAGTGACCCTATGCGATCGGGCATGTTAGGCATTTTTAGGAGTTTGTGAGTTGTTTCGTGCTATTCCATTTGTCCCTCTTCTGATGCTCAATACTTCTATTTATAGCCATCTGGCTACCCTTAAGCCACCCTCTTCAATAATGCTTCATGTTCGCCAGCATGTTCCCACTGTGGCTCTTGCAAACCGCCCACTACTCTGATTGTCATTCTAAGTAACTGGCTCTGCTCTTATCCTTTTCTGATTCAGCACTCTTTCTGTAAGCTTTATCGTTGATACATTGACTTCGACTTGTATTTCTAATTATCTTTTTCGATTGCATACCTTTGCCTCTTAATCAGTCATCCTTGACCGATCTCAGATGTCCTTGATTCGAATACTTCTTCGACAATTTCGCCTCTCACTCGAAAGGAGTCTACATATTTGAAAATTTGATTTTTTAGCCTCAACAGATGCCCCCAAAATATTAGCTCTTGATTTAAGGAGTTAATCTTTTGACTTTTCTAACCAATGAGAATTTTCACCCATCCTTTCGGAATTAATGAACAAGACTATCTACCTTTTCAAAAAATTTAGTCATGATTATCCATATCTATTGGTTATATCAATTCCACCTTTCTAGGCATCATTTCGGCCTAACTAGCCGTAATTTTCAGGCCTACATATTTTAAATTTGTCTATGTAAAGGCTCTTCTAGATTTATACCTGTTGTTTCGGATTATTTCTCCTGATTGAAACCTTTTTCATGGCTTCCTCTTCCAACACTGAAGTTCCTCTGGTCTCTTATGCACAGTTAACCTTTGTTCAAGAATCTTGCCCAATTCCTGGTCCTTTCTTGGCACACCTTCTGTTAAGAAAACTTGGGAACAAGAAACCATTATCCCTTTTAATGCTAACCAACACCTTTTTTCTTTCCTTGGTCCTTACCTTTCCACTTTTAAGGATAAATTGTGTCCTTTTTCTTCCAAAGTAGACCAAAATTTGTTAGCCTTTCAGGATCCCATCAAAACAGATTTTCCTCATAACTTGAAGAACATTTTCGGGACCGTAGCACCAGCGAACAGGTCAAACTTCATTGTGTGGCTTGATCGAGTTGAATCTGAAAAAGAGGCTTTCTGGAAACTCACCGACATCTATGATTTCATTCAACTCAGTCGGTGTGAGATTGCCTACAATTTCCCATGCTTATGGCTGCACTCCACTTTTGGCATCCTCACTCGAACACCTTCCAAGTCCCTTATGGTATGATCACGCCCACCCTATTCGATATTGTCGCCATTATTGGCTTATCTCCTTTGGGCACTTTATACCGTGCTCATGTGCATCCTGCAGATGCGTCTATTGAGCCAAACCTTTCGAAGACTAAGATTAACAAGTTTATTAGCATGAATATGTTTGCTTCAGGTCCAGTTACTGATCAAGAACATGCTGCATTCTTATTATGTTGCCTTTCCTTCTTCGTGTTTTGCTCCCGATCGATCGATCCAAGTTCCAAAGTACCTTCTTCCTCTTGCTCTTGGGTTACCTTTACGAAAGTCTCACTGAGGGGGTTAACAAGCTCAGAAAGCCTGAAATAATTAACCTACTAAAAGGTCCTTTTTGGCTTCTCCAACTTTGACTCAACGCCATCTTCCAAGAACATGCCTCTAGTCTACCTCTTCGTGATATCCCTGTAGATACTGCAGGTATTCGACTGTCATCCTTCACTTCCCCATATCCTAAAGGTAATGAGTACATCGCCTATAAGGATGGCTTTGTATTCTTTTTGAGCCTAATTGATCACTCTGATAATTTAGCTCCCTTCGCATGAGGAATAAGGGTCCCCAGTTGTTTACATCACTTTTTGATAACATCACCTCTCCGGATGCTTATTCCTATTGGCAGGCATTTTTCCAACCTTGCCTCCTGCAATCGAGCTTTTTCGATAAGGAATTCAAGATTTATCACCACCATCCCCAACTTGTAGCTTGCCAATTTGGCCTTAGTCAACTCATCCCTTCTTATTCTCTCATGACCTTTGTAGGTTACATGATTCTTGGAGAAAATTATTCTTTTCAAGACCTAGAAGATCATAACAGATATCTTATTGCAGCTCTTCCTAAACTTACGCCAATGGTTTTTACTCTCTCATTCTTTTGCACCCAAGATTTCAAGGATTGGTGGCACACTTACTACTCCTCCAGCAAGTCTTTTGAAGACTGTATTGAGGATATGCAATCCTTTCATTCGAGTCCTCCAACTCATGCCACTTACAATGCACCAGCATATAGGTCCTTTTTTAAACAACCTCATGTATCAAGAAACTCTCCACCGGAAGACACTCGTGGCAAGAAGATTTGTGCTTCCAGCTCCAAGGTATATTTTTCTTTTCTCTCTTTAAACAGAATTTGCTTTGCTAACCTCTTGCTTTAACTAGGCTCGACCTTATGTTACTGTTTCGTCTCCAATATCCACCACCACTCGAAGAAGTTATGGGCTTTAAGTTAGTGCATCTCGACGGCTTCATTTTCGTGCTTCATCAGAACCCATGGACATCGAACGCCTAAGTTCGCCTGATTCCTCACAAGAGGTAAGGTAGATGTTTTTCTCCTTACACTACTTACTTGTCAGGTTAATAATAAAACTTTTTTTTATTCTTTCAAAGATTTCATCTTTCAAAAGGCTCGAGTGGTAAAGACTGCATATCGGTCGACTTGGCATCTCCACCATAACGTTTCTCTCATCGCTCAAGCTCCTCTTTAAGCAACAGTTCTGGGCCTACTTCACGCCATTACTCCCTTTCTATACTGGATAAAGGCAAGTCTATTAAGGGGAATCCTTTGAGGGCTCTGCCTAAGACTGCTCCTCTTACTCCAAAGGTTCCTCCAGAGTACCAACAATAGTTTACTAAAGATATGCATGGCCTATTGAAACGCCTGTTGGCTGAAGATGCTCTCCCATCGAGCTCTCAAGTTCCTTCGACACCTGTGTCTTCTAACAACAACCCAGCAATAATGCTGCTTCGTGACCTTCGTAAAATGGCAATTATTCTTGGTAAATCTCTCTTTTCATTAATCGCAGCGGACCCAGCACTTCCTCAAAACATCGAATTCCTTATATTTCGTATTGAAGAGCGTAGCTTTGTACTCCCACCACTTCATCAAGGGTAGTTCCAAGAATTTCGTTAATTTTATCAAAGGGTCTGTTTTAATCTCCATCGAAGATCTGCAACTGCAATTGCTGCATCTCGAGCTCGTGAAGACTTTGAGTCTCATCAAGAAACCTTTTTGTAGGCTTATCGGAGGATGAAGGATAATGACGAGTCTCTTGAAGCCCGTACTGCTAAATCTGCTGAAGTGGCAAAGACGACCAAGGATCTTACCAATCAGTTAACTCGTCTCCGAAAAAAGAGAGAAACTTTAGCAGCTATCACTCTCAAGCTTTCTGAGTCACAAGAAGAGTTATATCTCGTGCATCGACTACTGCTAATGATGATATGCTTCTTGCTTCTGCAAATGTTGACTTTGCTGAAAAAGAAGAAAAGAAAGCCATCGTGGATGTTGCGGAGTTAGAGATTTTAAATAAGACCATAGTCGCTCGACCTCCATTTTGAGTATTTGAGGCTACTTGTTTGTACTTTTTAGCGAGTAGCACCACTTTCATTACACTCGAACAATATTACTATTTTTCTTTACTTGAGCATGTAATCAAACACACTCTGCCGAGTGATAATGTTAAATTTTTTTTACTTCTGCCATGACGCCCATCTAATTTTATTTTTGCGACACATATATGGAACATGGGTTACTGCGCCGTAAATTTTGCCCCTTGACTCATCATGGCTTGTCCTTTCAATCATTTCAAACCCTTTAAATATCTAACGTGTGTTGAGTTCAACTCATACTCCCTATTCACCTCACTAGCTGCACTGTCTATCTGAGTCCTTCTTCCTCAAGTTTCATGCACGCACATTAACGGTCATGGCCGCCGAACCTATTCCTCTGGCCTTCTCCGGAGCTAACCCTATTATGAGAGATGGACTAACTCCTTCCAGAGCATGAGGACGATCCTATCATGCACGTTGTCTAGAGGTCTCAAGTACTCATTCATTTCTCTCTTTTTGACAAAGAGAACTTGGCCTTTCTCAGACCATACCAGCCCCCCTCGTGGTGTCTCGGTACCAAGGACCATTTTCCCAATATTCCAAATGAAACCCCTTTGGCATTTTGCGGCTCTTCGCGAGAGGATTTCTTCAAAATCCACGCTCGGTTTTCTCGCACGCAGCCAACCTTTGCCCCTAGCACTGGCTCTACATCTTCTTCCCTTAGGGAAACTTACATTGCTTGGTTAGATAGAGTTTAATTAGAAAAAACAGAGCTTTGGAAACGATTGGGCATTTTCGAATATATTCAACTAAGTAGAGAAAATTTGTCTTACAATGTTCCACTTATTCTAAGCTCTTGCTTCTTTTGGAGTAGGCTTACTAACACCTTTCACCTTCCTTGTGGGCCACTCACAATCACCCTTTTTGATATTGCCACTATCACTGGGCTACAACCCGATGGCGAAGATCACTGGGCTACAATGTTCCACTTATTCTAAGCTCGTGCTTCTTTTGGAGTAGGCTTACTAACACCTTTCACCTTCTTTGTGGGCCACTCACAATCACCCTTTTGATATTGCTGCTATCACTGGGCTACAACCCGATGGCGAAGTGTTCTCCCTAAACATGGTTACTAAGAACAACGTCAAACCCGTTCCAAGTAAAGCAACTTATGGTCACTTTATGGCCACCCACAGGGCTACCGAAGGTCCCTTCTCCGATGAAGAACATGTGGCTTTCCTTCAATATTGGCTTGCCCATTATTTCTTCTGTACCCAGTCATTTCAAGTACCAAAAGCTATCTGAATTTTGCTCAACTTTTACATGAGGGTTGATTCTTCATCCTTGGCAAAGTATTACTTGCTGCTATGTATGAAGCTTTAGGCGAAGTAATTTGTGCCCCTAGGTCCTCGGATCCCCAAATTCCTGCTTTTGGTGGCCCCTTCTAGCTATTTCAAATGTGGCTTAATGCCATTTATGGAACCCCTCTTCAAGGTTCTGATCTTGAAGGTCTAGAGCCTTTTGCAGTCGAAGGTGTTAGATTAGCAAGGCTTACTCATTTCCCATCCAAGAAGAGTCATTTCGAGTCTTTCCTGAAGTACTTCACTTGGTTTTATCAGTTAGAGGCGTTCACTCCTGCTTCCGCTTCTTTCATCACTCGCATTTGAGGGTCTGATTGGTTCTTGACTCCTCTTTCTCATGATACTTTGAGTATATGGTACGAGTACTGACTTACCAAATAAACTCTAATGGTTTTGACGAAAAGAACATTCGAGTTCTTAGTTACCAACCTAATCTTGTTGCTTGTCAGTTTGGTCTCAGCTAGAGTATACCTTTTCCCATTGTCTTATCCTAATTTTGTCCGGCCTCTTTCTTTTAATTTATTTTTGCTTATTAAAATTAGTAGTAGTAATATTAAATAAATAAATAAATAAAAATAATATTTTTGGTCTCATAGAATGAATAAAGAAAATAAAAAAATAAGGCAAAAGAAAGAAATAGAAAAAATAAGGCAAAAGATCCTCTTCCATCTCTTTCCTTTTCAGAAAGCATATTTTGGAGAATCAATCAAATCTCCCTTTCTTAATCTCAAACCAAATCACACCAAAATCCCCTTTTTCGATAATATATCTGGATTTATGGAGATTCGGTTGAAAGGAAAACATGGACATCCGTAACCAAATCAGAAGTGATTCTATTCTCTTTTTCTTCATTTATTTCTTTATTCCCAGTTTATTTTTATCTTGATCTTTCTTTGTTTTCAGAATGTGATTCAAGAATGCTATAAAAAGCCTCTCAAAGAGGATAAAAAGAGGAGAAGCGAACCGAGGAGAGTTTTTGGGATCCTGAAAAGAGTCACCAAGAGAGCGTTGATCTCAAAAAGGGAAGTTGATTTTTGAATCGAGGAGGAGACAGGAGGCGAGAGCAAGGCTATTCACGAGATCTTTGTGAGACCACAAAAGAAAAACAAACACTCTTAGTTTTAGGTGGATTTAATTTTTGCTACCTCAGTAAATTTCTGGGTCCCGAGTTGCTCACTTGTGTTTCATCTCCTTCTCTTATTTCTTTTTCTTTTTGATCATAATAGCATTCAGATTGTTAGCCTTAATCTATTCTATTATATTTCTTCAAATTTGCTTTATTTTTAATTAACTTTTTATTTATCTTTCTATTTGGATCGTGTTTATTTGTTGTCGCTGAGTTTTTTTATTTATCTTCTCATTTTACATCATGTGAGGCTCGAAGTTAATGTTAGGGTTTGGCCTCAATGAGGCCAAACCTTGTAGGGACCGAATTGCAAATTTTCCATTAAGAGGGGCATCAAAGCGAGAAAGGAAAGTTTCTACCTTTTTTCATTTATATGTTTTTTCTTTAATAAGTTAACATAATCGAAATCATGTTTATTTTCTTTTCCAAAGTTTCCTTTTTTTCATTCCTGTGTTATTTTTAAAAAAGGGATGAAGTAATAATATTAAAAAAGGAATTTTTCTGGATTCTAACAAAAATAATAATAAAGCTTTCTTTTTGAAACGAAGTACTTTTCTTTTTTAAATAAATTAGTTTTTAGGCACTATTGCTAATAAAACCAAAAAGGGAATCAATTTTAGGCAAACATTTTTTCCAAACAATTAAAGGTACCATTTTTATGGGCGTTTTAGGGGTGCTAGTACCTTCCCTATGCGTAACCAACTCCCGAGCTCAAAATCTGGTTCAAAGACCTTTTTTTCATTAAAATTCAAAATATTCAAAAAATAGGTTTTCCAATGTTTCCTATAAAAATAAAATATTGGTGGCGGCTCCATTTTAATTTTTGGTATGGTTGTCACAGCTGGCGACTCCACTGGGGACTTTAGAGAGTTAGGCCTTAAAATTGTTTGAATTAATTTGTTTGCCTATTAAATGATTTATTTCCCTTTTCTTTCTTTTTTATTCTTATCTTTGATTTATTTGTTTTAATTTTGCTTTATTCTATTTGTTTCACATGTATATATGAACTTTAGGATAACCACCTTGTATATAAATGTATTTGTTAATTTATTTTGCAGCGGGTAGTATTTTAGGTTATTGCTCCTTCACACACTTCACTTTATACACTTTATTTACACACCACACACTTTGAGTGGGTGCCCTATACCCAGGCCCGAGTGAATCTTAAGTTAGGAGAGGCTATGTAGTGGGTGCTCTGCTGGACGTACGACCAGTGGGTTCCTATGAAAGCTTCACCTAGAGTTTGGCTCCATTTGAGAAAAAACCATCCTTTAATAATATACTTATTATTGGTGGTAACATTTTCAAATGGGACCCTTGGCTCTAGGGACCTTTTAGATTAGTATCTTAAACCACCCAATGGAAAGGCACTTAATATAATCCCTAGATCCTTTTAAGGAGCTACCGGCCCATATCACAAAAGGAGCATACCTTATCCCATTTTCCACGTGACAAAAGTCGTATGACTAAGATCTTATGAAATACCGCCTACATCACAAGGGGCACACTCTGCCCGTTTTTTCCTTCATCCATTTATTTTCCATTCACATTTCAAAAATTGTGAAAGATAATAAATGATATTTTTCTATAAAAAATATTTTTTGTTATTCTTCTTTGCAAAAAAAAAACACAGTTTCAAAAAATATTTTCCCTTCTAATTCTTTTTCCCTCAAAAAAAAAATTTCAAAAAAAAAGGCATTTTCTCCATTTTTAGCGACATTTCTCATTATCATTGCATTCATTTTATTTTTATAAAAATATAAATAAATAAAAAATGTTTCTCCATTATCCATCATATTATTTTGCATAAAATGTACATAAAAAATATTCATGACATGCATAATCACGGCATCTTCATAACATAACTCATTTTTCCCCCTCCACAGAAAATAGATACAAATAAGCTTCCCTGCATCCCTACCGGACTCGAGCCCAATCTAGACTCATGGACTTGTTGAAACAGAATCAACAAGCAATGAGAGAAGAACTCGACCAAATCAAATGGTAAGATGGACAAGATATTGGACCTCTTGCAGAACTTGGGTCCAAAATTAACCATTGATGAGAACCATTCTACCAGCACTAATGAGTATCGAGAGGCTTCCAATGGCCCATCAGGAGACCCCCTAGATCAGGAGAGACTCCAAATTGTGGAAAATAGGCTGAAAGCAATTGAAGGGGCAAATCATATTGGGTTCAAAGCTTCGTATATGTTTGGTCCTCGGACGTGGTAATTCCTCCAAAATTCAAAGTTCCCGAGTTCGGCTAAGTATGAAAGCTTAACTGTCCAAAAAGCCGCTTCATCATGTATCACGAAGATGGCCTCCGCTTCCAAAGTAATGAAAAGCTCTTAATCCACTTCTTCCAAGAGAGTCTTACCGGCATCCCTACTGGTATATGCAAAGCTAGCTGGCAAAATCAATTCCTCGAATGATTTGGCTAAAGCTTTCATCAAACAAGATAGTACACATGGACATGGCTCTTGGTCAGCCCTACTGCAAACCATGGTAAAAGGGGCAATGAAAGCTTCAAAGAGTATGCCCAAAGATGGAGAGAGGATTGCATTCAAGTGGAACCTCCGCTATCTGAGAAAGAGATGGTTACCACGTTCATTGACACACTTCAACAACCCTTCTATGATCTGATGATGAAAAATGTCTCTTCAAGCTTCTCAGACCTAGTTGTTGTCGGAGAAAGAGTGGAAGCAGGGATAATAAGCGGAAGGATTGCCAGCCTCAACATTCAGCAGCCATCGCGCAGTATGAGTCAAGAGATGGAAGAAGATACAAACGCTGCTCATCACAACATGCCAAGTTGGGGCAGTGGGCCACTCCATTGAGAATTGTTGGGCTCTAATCAACACCAAGTGGTAGAACTTCAAGGAATAGCCCTGTTTAAACAACCTTCATTTGTTTTTACGCTTTGCCCGTAGCCCTGGGGCATATCTTGTAAATGGCCCACTTTGTTCTCATCTTTTCAATACGACAATGAAAATGCGATTTGAATTTTTTTAACTTATCTTCTTGGCTAATGGTCAATCTAAGATTCCAAAAGGATGGGTTAAAAAAATGGTGAAACAAATGCACAATTATCAAAAATTAATTTTTATGGAAATTTGAGCAATAAGATTTTGAGATGAAGTTTGGCCCTTTTCCTCTATCCAAATACTTATCCCTTGCTACCCCTTTTGAGCCTAAAACGAAATATTCTTTCAAATACCCTAAACAAGGATCACCCATACATTGAAAGCTAGCACAATAGTCCATTAAATTTTGTCTGTTAAAAAGAAAACAAAGCAAACAAGCAAATATCAAATGCAACATATCCAGACGTTTGCAAAGAAAAATGAATAAAAGTGCAAAAGCGAAACAAGACAATTGTGCTAGCAACCATCAAAGTACATCTTGGCACTAAAGATCCTTGTTTTTATAAACCCTTAAACATTTTTTAGGCCTGAAATATCCTTTCTTTCATAACCCTTAACCCCTGGCCACGTTACAACCCTAATAAAGTCCATTCTGATCAAATTCAAACTGCTCATATTTTCTTAAAGCTTGATTTTTGAAAGAGGAAATCCATATAAACTCCTCAGTGCAGTTGCTTTACCAAAAAAAAAGGAATATAAAAGAAAATGCTCGCTAGGCTGAAAACCCGAAAGGGCGGTCTAGGCAGAAATTAGAGCGACCCGCTAGGTTGAAAACTCGCAAAGAGCGGCCTAGGCAGAAGTTAGGGTCAAATTCACAAACATGTCAACCCGAATTGTACTTCTTGGATCTAAACAGAAACTAAGAAGCTAGGGGCAAACGCTGTGACTATCATCTACAAGCTTCGCATTCAAGATTTCATTCCAGTTGCAAAGCTAAGCAAAGTGACTTGTCTCTCAACATAGATCCTTCCTCACATGGCTGGACGAAGGCCAAGGGGACACTGAAAAGTCTCAATGAATCAAAGTTATCAATCTAATCCTCCCAAGAGCATTCATAGTATGGAAGGAATATTCAAGAATCCACAAAGATAAACAGAATGAACTATCAAGCGGCAAATACGCAAACATGGTGCATTGCAAAGTCAACCATTTGGACAAGCAAGCCAACATGAAGTTATCACCCCACGAGTCTAGGGGCAGAGTCCTCAAAGGAATTCAGGGAAATCAAAAAATTCAAAACAATAATAATATTCATGCATAGCATACCATTCATTGCATTTTGCATAATCATTAATACTTTTGGGTCCCCGACCCACCTTCAAAATCATTTCTCTAAAAACAAAACAACATTCATGCATAGCATATCATTCATTGCATCTAGCATGATCATTAATACTTCTGGGCCTCAGACCCACCTTCAAAATCACTTCTCTAAAAAATAAAAATTTCATTTCATGCATGGCATACCATTCATTGCATCCTGCATGACTATCAAAGTTTTTGGGTCCATTGACCCACCCTTTCAAATATCACAAACAGTTGGTCTGTTATTACTCAGTAAGAGCTAGTACTCAACCTACCCAATCTATTTGCAAGAATTAGGAACCTCGCTCTACAGCTTTTGAATCGACCCATCACCTGGGAATCTGACTCCAAGCCTTTAGTCAGAACTCGACCTGTCTCGGATCTTCCTCAATTATGGAAATCGATCCACACCTTTTTAACAAGAGTTAAGAGCCTGACTTACCCTTGTTGAGAATCAATCTAACCGCTTTGAGTGACTGAGAAGCTCATACAATCGACGCTCACCTGTAATAGGAAAACCAAATCCATACTTTAGCAAGAGTTAGGATTCTCGACTCTATACCTTGCTCCGAATCTGACCAACCTATATTGAGTAACAGAGAAACTCATAATGCTGACCTTCCTAAAATAGGGTAGCCGATCCATACCTTTAGCAAGAGTTAAGAACCCCACTTTACCCTTGTTGGGAATCAATCTAAACTGCGGTCGAGTTTACCTAAGAAGCTCAGACCTCAGGCTTACCCTAAGTAGGGAAATAATCAATACCAAAGATGTGAGGTTAGGAATCGTGACCTATGCCTTACCGAGAATTCACTAGAATCAACCCAGAATCTCTCACCAATTTTGTAAGAGTTAGGAACCAAACCTATGTCTTACCTGAATTCACTAGAATCGAACCTAGAATCTCTCACCAATTTTGTAAGAGTTAGGAACTAAACCTATGCCTTACCGGGAATTCACTAGGAATCATACCTAGAATCCCAAAGCAAAGTCGGGAGCCAATCTCACATCCTTAAACAATTTCGCTCGACAAAATTGAAGTCATTTATCCTAATTACCTTTTACAACTAATGCACGAAGACCTTTGAGTAAAATGTATCTTATGAGGGCAAACGCACTAATTTTTTCCACTCTTTCTTTTAATTTATTTTTGCTTATTAAAATTAGTAGTAGTAATATTAAATAAATAAATAAATAAATAAATAAAAATAATATTTTGGTCTCATAGAATGAATAAAGAAAATAAAAAAATAAGGCAAAAGAAAGAAATAGAAAAAATAAGGCAAAAGATCATCTTCCATCCCTTTCCTTTTCAGAAAGCATATTTTGGAGAATCGATCAAATCTCCCTTTCTTAATCTCAAACCAAATCACACCAAAATCCCCCTTTTTTCGATAATATATCTCAGATTTATAGAGATTCGGTTGAGAGGAAAACATGGACATCCAGAACCAAATCAGGAAGTGATTCTATTCTCTTTTTCTTCATTTATTTCCTTTTATTCCCAGTTTATTTTTATCTTGATCTGTTTTTGTTTCTGTAACAGATTCGAAGAATGCTATAAAAGTCTCTCAAAGAGGATAAAAAGAGGAGAGCGAACCAAGGAGAGTTTTTGGGATCTGAAAAGAGTCACCAAGAGAGCGTTCTGGATCTCAAAAAAAGGGAAGTTGATTTTTGAATCTGAGGAGAGACAGGAGCGAGAGCAAGGCCGCTGCTGAGATCTTTGTGAGGCCACAAAAGAAAAACAAACACTCTTAGTTTTAGGTGGATTTAATTTTTTGCTACCCTGTAAATTTCTGGGTCCCGAGTTGCTCGCCCAGGTTTCATCTCCTTCTCTTATTTCTTTTTCTTTTTTGATCTGTAATAGCAATTCAGATTGTTAGCCTTAATCTATTCTATTATATTTCTTCAGTTTGCTTTATTTTTTATTAACTTTTTTATTTATCTTTCTATTTGGATCGTGTTTATTTGTTGCTGCTGAGTTTTTTTATTTATCTTCTCATTTTACATCATGTGAGGCTCGAAGCTAGTGTTAGGGTTTGGCCTCCCAATGGGGCCAAACCTTGTAGGGACCGAATTGCAAATTTCCCATTAAGAGGGGCATCAAAGCGAAAAAGGAAAGTTTCTACCTTTTTTCATTTATATGTTTTTTTCTTTAATAAGTTAACATAATCGAAATCATGTTTATTTTCTTTTCCAAAGTTTCCTTTTTTTCATTCCTGTGTTATTTTTAAAAAAGGGATGAAGTAATAATATTAAAAAATGAATTTTTCTGGATTCTAACAAAAATAATAATAAAGCTTTCTTTTTGAAACGAAGTACTTTCCTTTTTTAAATAAATTAGTTTTTAGGCACTATTGCTAATAAAACCAAAAAGGGAATCAATTTTAGGCAAATATTTCTTCCAAACAATTAAATGTACCATTTTTATGGGCGTTTTAGGGGTGCTAGTACCTTTCCTATGCATAACTAACTCCCGAGCTCAAAATCTGTTTCAAAGACCTTTTTTTCATTAAAATTCAAAATATTCAAAAAATAGGTTTTCCAATGTTTCCTATAAAAATAAAATATTGGTGGCGGCTACATTTTAATTTTTGGTGTGGTTGTCACACCCATGTTTGTAACTAAGAGGGATCTCATCTATGACCACTTTGATGACATAGAAGGTGTCGAACGAACTCGCGCCTTATATGAGCGACCTGCAGGGCTTGAGCTCATCAATTTCTACCCCTCTTTTTACTCAGGTGCATCATTCGACGAGTGGTGGTCGACATATTATGGTTCTGTTTGTAAGCCCTTGGACATATGCATCAAGCTACTCACTCATTCAACTCTTGCTTTGCAGACTGAAGACTTTCAGAAGAAGCAGATTGGTACGCATGTTCGAGAAATTAATCTTTTGAAAATTTCTTTAAAGTTAGTTATAACCCTTTGCGGCTTCGATAGACTGTGAATAATGCCACAAAAGCCTTGAAAGAGAAAATGACCTCTTTACTTGAAAAACAAAAACAATTGCCCTCGGATAACTTTCCACGTGGCAAACCTCTCTGTCCCAAGTTTCCACCTCTTCTGAATGCCCCCTTTGGGTTATCGAAGCCAATTCCTTGCCCAAAGTGGTTTTTACCTGTATGTCTCGACCTTCTTTACTCGAAATCAAAGGCACAAAAAGTCATAGTAGCACCATTTTCATTGTCCAACTACCCTCACCCTCTTCATGGGAGCACCGTTGATCAAAAGCCCCATGATAGGTATGTTATATTTCTGCTGTCTTTTTCAATGGTATCTTTTTATGCTAACTTTGAAATACAACTGTGGTGAAGCAAGACATAGTCATTGAGGCCATGCAGCCCTCGAGGTGAAAAGCGATGATAGTGAAGAACAAACTGAGCCGGAAGAAAACACAAAAAGGGCTTGAAAGCCCTGGACCGTGCGGTGAAAGAGAAAAGCAATTTTTCCCTCGAGATCAACGGCAACTACAGTAAGCCATTTTTTCCTCTGGCTAAAATGTTAACAATCAAATTAGTAGCACTAAAACTTTTTAACTGTATAACTCTGCCAGTTTTTCGCGAGATTTCGGTCTGTCACTTCTATCTTAAACAGAAATTCTTTGTTTATCATGGAGTTAAATTCAAGAGGAAGAACAACAACCCCATCAATTTGGTAATAATTAAAACATTTGTTATCGACTACAAATTACAAATACATATTAGATGTTTATAACCACTAAGCTGCAGTTGTTCCTATGTAGTCAGCAACTATTCGATCAAACATCATGAACATGGTTGATCTCGTCTCATCAATAACCTCAACAAGTAGCTTCAACCTATAGAGAAAATAAAATCACATTAGAATTGTATTTTCTAGTATTCCAAATAGTAGAAAAACTATCAAAGGATACAGTTATTACTTAATCCCTCAAGCGACCACATTATCACATCTATCACAATAACGTGAAGGAAATAGAATCTATCACATCTTTGTATCGATTTTTATATATATTTTTTGGTCTAGTACAGATAGTAAGAGGGGAGAAAGTAGAGTGGTACGAGTTCGAACCCTGCTCCCACCGTCCACTCAGCTCTTACGTATGTTTTACCACCAGGCTGATTTACACATGTATCAATTTTATATATAGTAAATAGATTCTATTTCCTTTATTTTTCGAACTCTTAATTTTTAAATTTGAAATTTTGAAGGAAAATAAATGTGAAGTTAAAATGAGAATGATTTTCATTATTGGTGAAACACATTCTTATTAACATTATATCCATTTTTCTTCTTTTTTTTTTTTTGAATTGGGATTTTAAAATTTAAGTTAAAGACTTCAAATGAAATTAAGAGTAACAGTACGTAGCAGGGTGTGTGGGAGATTTGACATAATTTTGTATCCTTTGAGTGAAATGATGAGTCAGGGATGATGATGATGATGATGATGATGATGATGATGATGATTATTATTATTATAAATAAATAAAATTAATCTAATTATATCAAACTCATAAATCGAATGAAATTAAATTAAATTAATTAATGTAATCATTAATTATTCATAAATTGATTGGTAGAGGTGGTGGTGCCAACCTAGTATCACTTATAGTGTAGTACATGACCAAGAAAACCTACACAAAGACATGCAACTAAATTCCGTTCTTTCATTTTTATATTAAACGAAAGGTGGCTTTTAGGGTGAACTTTTTTACTATGTGGTTCACCGGTGAACCACTTATAATATACCGTTGGATTTAATCAATGGTTCACATGACTTGGAAAAAATGAGTAACACCTACATCTTCTCCCACCCAATCTCTTTCAATAAATGCTGGAATCTGTCTTCATAATTGCTAAAAAATAAATTAATTTAAAAAATATTATCAGATATAAATAACGTACGTTCCTCTCACCTCACCCCTTAAAAAAAATAAAGTTTTTTTATGGATTACAAAAAACTAAAGATCTGTTTGTTACAGATTAAAAAAAGTGATTTTGATCTAAAATAATTTGGAGATTATTTTTTGGGATATTTTTAAGAAAAGCAAAAGCTAAGAGCCCTTTATTATAGTTTTTAATGAAAAAAATCACTTTTTGTAAGTTAAAATTCATTTTTATTGTTATTAATTGTGTTTGTTTCAGCTTTTCAAGGAAATCATTTTTATGGGTAAAATGAAAAACTATTCTTGTTAGCTTTTTATGGGTAAGAATCTCGTTTGTTACAATTTTTTATTATGAAAAAAATCACTTTTTTAATGTTAAAAATCATTTTTTGTGCTATTAATTGTGTTTGTTACAACTTTTCAAATAAATCATTTTATAAAAAAATAATTTTTATGGGTAAAATGAAAAGCTATTCTCATTAGCTTTTTATGGGTAAGAATCAGTTTTTTTTAAAAAGTGATTTTTACGATGGTAAACAAACGCAAAATAGATTATGCTTTTCTTAAAAATCTCTAAAACAAAATCTCTAAATTCTTAAATGTCAAAATTACTTTTTTCTTAGTCCAGAACAAACGGCCCTAAATTTTTTTAAAAATGATTTTTATGATAGTAAACAAACACAAAATAGATTCTGGTTTTCATAAAAATCTCTACAACATAATCTCTAAACTTTTGAATATCAAAATCACTTCTTTCTTAATCTATAACAAACAAGTCCTAAATTGTGTTTGTTTACAACCATAAAAATCACTTTTTAAAAAATGGTTTTTATCTTATTAGGATAAAACTACTTCTACGTGGTTGTACCCAAACAAGATAAAATATTTTTTTTAAAAAGTGATTTTTGTGATCGTAAACAAACACAATTTATCTTTTAGTTTTCTTAAAAACTTTTAAAAAAAGTAATCTTTAAATTATTTTTGATCAAAATCACTTTTTTTTAATCCGTAATAAACCACCCTTTGTTTTTTTTAATGCATAAAAAAGCTTTAATTTTTTAACTAGTCAATTTTTTTTCGTAGTTATACGACAGATTCCAGCATTTATTGAAAGAGATTGAGTGGGAGAAGACGTAAGTGTTACTCATTTTTTTTAAGTCATCTGAGTCATTGATTAAATCCAACGGTATATTATAAGTGGTTTACCGGTGAATCACATGGTGAGAAAGTTAACCCTAGATGCCACCTAAACGAAATCCAATATTAGTGTATTCATCGACGTAAAGACATGTCACGCCTAGATGCTTGGTTCTGTCATCAAACAATATTAATCCCTTATATTTGCAAAGCACCGCATAAAACGCTAAATCATAAAAGGAAAAAAATTGCTAAATAAAGTTGCTAAATCAAAGTGTAATTCGAGATTTCTATGAACCTGGCCAACATCAATTCGGCTATACCAGCAGCTCCTCGTTGGCTCTTTGAAACGCGACAACTGTGCATACTAAACTTTCGTTTTTTTGCAATTTAAATTTTTTCAATTCAATTTAAAACATTTGTCGGTTGCTCAAAATGTTCCTATTTATAAGGTTGAGCCATGCAAATGAATTTTGGCCGTTCAGTGATCATTATGATGCATGGCTTTTATGAGGTGCATCAAATTGAGCCAGAGTTCAATAATTATTATTGAAATTGAAGTCGTTGATTGAATTTTTAAATGATTTTAAATATCCAGTCAAAAAAATATGATTTTAAATATTTTATTGTTGTGCTGACGTTACGGTGTCACTTGAATAAGTGATTTGACAAAATTACCCTCAAATTAGGAGAAAAAATGTGGCTTAATTGATGCTGCTAAACATTATGACACAATGCATATCCCTAATTTTTCGAATTAGGATTAGTTTTTGTAATTTTGAATTTTAAATTAATGATAGTAAAAATTATCCGATCTGTGACTTTGACAATTTTAAATTTTGTGATTATGATTTCTAGCCTAGTTGTTTGGTATTTGATCATCATACCCCTAATATTTCGAATTTTCCATTGATTTTATTTACATTTATGTCTTTCCATAATTTGGATTGTTTTTAAATAATTTCTCAGAAAATGATTCTGATCTCTCATTACATATCCATAATTTTTCGAATTAGGATTTTTTTTTTGTAATTTTGAATTTTAAATTAAAGACAGCCAAAATTACTGTATATGTGACTTTATCAATTTCTGGTTTAAGTGATTTGACAAAATTACTCTAAATTAATGTTGCTAAACACTATTACTTTTATAATTACTACATTTTTGACTTGTGCGATGCACGGAAAAATAGAGTTTGTGAGAATAATTCTATATTTTTTATTTGAAAATTTTTTATTTGTGTCATAAAAATTGGAAGATTATTAAAAGTATTGATAAATAAATATTAAGTTAACATGAACACAATTCTTCTAATTAATGTAACTCGTATACAATACACTCGTGTGTTACACGTATAAATGTGCAATACACATAGTAATATTTATACTATTACTATTACCAAAATAAAAAAAGTAACTTTTTTACAAACATTAGAGAGGCAACTTGCCAAAACTCCATGTACGCTCGCAGACATTACCAGCGTGAGCTTTCTCAGTCTCCTGTCCCAAAAAAATTACTTTCTTCCAGTGAAATAATTATAGTATTCAAGGAAAAAAAAATTGATTTGAAGTAAAAAAAAATGTAACCTTTTTTTATGAACATAGCAAAGATAACCCGTAAAAACTCCATGTATACTTGCAGATATATTTGGTATGAGCTTCCAGATAGTCTCATGTGAAAAAAATTGTTTTCTTTTCGGTGAAATTAGAGTATTTAAGCATAAATAAATCGATTCCAAAAAAATGTAACAATTTTTTATGAACTTTATAGAAACAACCCGTCAAAACTCTTTGCATCATCGTAGGCATATTTAATATCTTGTCCAAAAAATTTTGTTTTATTTTTTAAGTTAAATTACGGTTTTTAAGGATAGGAAAATCGATTACAAAACAAAAAATGCAATCTTTTTTATGAACATTACAAAGACAACCCGCCATGACTCTTTTATGCTCGCAAACATATTCGACGTGAGCTTTCTCACAGTCTCCTGTAAAAAAAAATGGTTGTTTATCTTTTCAGTGAAATTATAGTATTTAAAGATAAATAAAATTATTCGAAACAAAAAAAATGTAATATTTTTTTATGAACATTGCAGAGACAACCATCAAAACTCCAGATATGTTCGCGGGTATATTCGGCGTAAGCTTCCTTATTCCAGTTCAAAAAAATTGATAATAATTTTCTTTTATGTGAAATTACAGTTTTTAAGAATAAATAAATTGATTTCAAAACAACAAAAAAATGCGACCCTTTTTATGAACATTACAAAGACAATCCGTCAATACTCCATGCATGCTTGCATGCATATTCAGCGTGATCTTTCTCACAGTGTCTTATTCAAAAAATAATTAGTTTATTTTTTTAAGTTAAATTACAATATTTATTGATAAATAAATCGATTTGAAACCAGGAAAATGTAACTTTTTTTAAGAACATTGTAGAGACAAAAAGTCAAAACTCCATGAATGATCGCAGACATATTCGACGTGAGCTACCTCACAGTTTCCCATTAAAAAAATTGTTTATTTTCTTTCTAGTGAAATTTCAGTTTTTTAGGATAAATAAATAGATTTTAAAACAAAAAATGCAACTTTTTTTTTATGAAAATTGTAGAGACAACTCGTCAAAACTCCATGTTTGCTCGTAGTCATATTCAGCGTGAGTTTCTTCACAGTGTCTTGTCCAAACAAATTTTGTTTATTTTGTTTACATTTTTTTAAATATAAATAAATCGATTACAAAACAAAAAATACAATTTTTTTTATGAACATTACAGAGACAGCCTGCCAAAACTCTATTTATGCTCGCAGACTTATTCGGTGTGAATTTTCCCACAGTCTCCTGTCAAAAAAAGTTGTTTGTTTTCTTTTCAGTGAATTTATAGTATTTAAAGATAAATAAATCGATTCGAAACAAAAAATATAACCTTTTTTTATGAATATTACGGAGGCAACCCGTCAAAACTCCATGTATACTCGCAAGTAAATTTGGCGTAAGCTTCTTTACTTCCTGTTCAAAAAAAATGTTTACAATTTTCTTTTCCATGAAATTACAGTTTTTAAAAATAAATAAATCGATTTCAAAACAAAAAAAAATACAACATTTTTTATGAACATTACAGAGATAACCCGTCAAAACTCCATGCATGCTCGCATGCATATTCAGCGTGAGCTTTCTAAAATTGTCATGTTGGAAAAATGATTTGTTATTTTATATATATATAAAAATAACGATAAAGATATATCAAATTATATCTCACCATAAAAAATATTGTAAAAATATCATGAACAAAAAAATTTGTGACAATATTTTAAAAAGTAATTTAAAAAAGTGATAACATTGTGATACATGATTTTTTAATATTGCCATATGTTATATGATAATAATAATAATAATAATAATAATAATAATAATAATAATAACAACAACAACAACTACCAACCATTTAATATTACTATTTTTTTTTATCAAACATCCTGCATGATATCAATCACTAAGATGCATATTGTGATTTGTCGTCAATATTAAAAACATATTTAAAATATAAGAATAAATCAATTACAATCGTAAATCATTTAAAAATACTCTTTTCATTCTGTATCAAACATCCGGCATAGTATCAATCATTGGAATCTTTATTGTGATCAAATAGTAATCAATATTACCAATATATCTATATTGATAACATGCTGGATGTTTGATTTTGTAAACGAAATCAATTAACATTGGGATTTATATAATTATTATTTTTAGGATTTATGTAATTATTTTTTCACATTACAGAGACAACCTGTCAAAACTCCATGTGCCCTTGTAGGCATATTCAATGTCCTGTCCAAACAAAATTTTGTTTTTTTTCAGTGAAATTACAGTTTTTAAGGATAAGTAAATCGATCAAAAAACAAAAAATGCAATATTTTTTTTATGAAAATTAAATAGACGACCCATCAAAACTCTATTTATGCTCGCAGGCATATTCGACGTTTCACCGTTTCCTGTCAAAAAAAATTTGTTTGTTTTTATTTTTAGTGAAATTATAGTATTTAAAGATAAATAAAATTATTCGAAACAAAAAAAAATGTAACATTTTTTATGCTCGCATGTATATTCGGTGAAAGCTTCCTTACTTCTTGTTCGAAAAAATTGTTAATAATTTTCTTTTCTGTGAAATTACAGTTTTTAAGGATAAAAAATCGATTTCAAAACAAAAAAAAATGCAACTTTTTTTAATGACCATTGCTGAGAAAACCCGTCAGAACTCCATGCATGCTCGCTTGCATATTCAGCTTGAACTTTCTAACAGTGTCTTATTCAAAAAATAATTTGTTTGTTTTCTTTTAAGTGAAATAATAATATTTAATGATAAATAAATCGAATTGAAACCAGGAAAATATAACCTTTTTTATGAACATTGTAGAGACAAACCGCCAAAACTCCATGAATGATCGCAAACATATTCGATAGGGGTGTTCAAATCCAAACTAATCCAAAGAAAAATTGCAAATCGATAAAAAAAAACCGAAAACCGCAAAAAACTGATATTTTTTTGATTTGTTTGGGCCACTTTTTCTGTTAACTATGCTGTTCGGTTTGTGGTTGGCTTACCTAGAACTGGCTTATCCAGAACCGAACCGCATGTTGTTAAAAAAGTAAATTCAATTGAAGTAAATCCACTCTTTAAATATTTGCCAAACTAAAACTTAACTAAACCAAAGTAACTCTACTATTTAAATATTTACCAAAAAAAAATTATTTCTTTAAAAAATTAACTCTAAATATGTTCGATAAAAAGTAAAAACTGAATCATCCGATCCAATTCAAACCGCATTTGATCGGATCGGATTGGTTCGGATTTTAATCTTTGGACCATATGACATTTTGCTTCAAAACCGAACCAAACCGCACCGCGAAGACCTCTAATATTCGGCGTGAGCTTCCTCACAGTTTCCTGTTCAAAAAAATTTGTTTATTTTCTTTTTAGTGAAATTTCAGTTTTTAGAGACTTAATAAATCTATTTCAAAACAAAAAAATGCAACTTTTTTTTATAAACACTGTGGAGACTAATTAATGGCTACGAAAAATCACCCATGTCATTGTTTATTAAATGTTAAAAGACATTAATTAGTATTTATTTAAGCGATTTGACGATCACTAAGATGCATATTGTGATTTGTCGTCAATATTATAAAAATATTTAAAATATATGAGTAAATCAAAAAATAATACTCATGCACAGCATATCATTCATTGCATCTGGCATGATCATCAATACTTTTGGGTCCACGACCCACCTAAAAAAACATTTCATTACATGCATGACATACCATTCATTGCATCCTGCATGACCATCAAAGTTTTCGGGTCCATCGACCCACCCTCTCCAATGTTGCATACAGTTGGTCTGTCGTTACTCAGTAAGAACTAGTACTCAACCTACCCAATCTATTAGCATGAGTTAGGAACCTGTCCTACACCTTGCTGGGAATCTGACCCACCACCTTGGGAATTTGACCCAAGCCTTTAGTCGGGAACCTGACCCGCATCACGGATCTTCTTCAATTATGGAAATCAATCCGTACCTTTTATCAAGAGTTAGGAATCTGACCTATACCTTGCCGGGAATCTGACCCGAACTGTGTTGAGTGACAAAGAAGCTCGTACCCTGGACGTTCGCCTGCAATAGGGAAACTAGTCCATGCTTTAGCAAGAGTTAGGAACCTGACTAACCCCTTGCCGGGAATCTGACCCGAACTTGTGTCGAGTGACGAAGAAACTCGCGCCCCAAACTTTCCCCAAACTGGGAAGTTGATCCATTTTGTAAGAGTTAGGAATCAGACCTATGCCTTACCGAGAATTCACTAAGAACTGAACCTAGAATCCTCGCCAATTTTGTAAGGAATCATAGTCATACCTATGCCTTACTGGGAATTCACTAGGATACCGACCCTAGAATCTCCCACCAAAGTCGAGAACCAATCCCGCGATCTCAAACCACTTGTTTCGGACAAAATTAGAGTCTTTTATCCTTAATTACCTTTTACAACGAATGTACGAAGACCTTCGAGTAAAGTGTAATTAAGGAGGGGCAGCTGTAGTACCCTAATTTTGTCCGGCCTTTTTATTTTGTTTTATTTTATTTTATTATTTATTTTAACTTTTTAAATTTGTAATAAATAATATAAATAATATTTTTGGTTTCATAATAAAAAAGAGGAAGGCAATAAAATGAATAAAGAGAAAAAAGAAAGAAAAGAGAAAGAGAAAAAGAATGAAGAGAAAAGGAATAAAAGAAAGAAGTTACGAATAGAATTGGGGATGGTGCAAATAGGAAAGGCCAAGCTGGCCGCAGCCAGCCCAGCGCCACTCTTCCCCTCTCTTGCTGCTCGTACCCCTCTTTTTATTTCGCACACCCCTGCGCAGCTCTCTCTCACAGTCTGCTACACACACCCCGCGTGCTTTCTCCTCGCGCCCCCAGCCTCTCTTTTGTTCTGCACAGCCCATCCAACAGCCCAATACCCAACCCAAACCTAACCCTAAAACTATCAAAACCTAATCCCCTCATTTCTTCTTTCCAGAAGGCAGCGCCGCAGCACCCCCCATTCTCTCTTCCCTCTCTTTCATTCTCTCTTCTTTCTCCACCATTCTCGCCCTCACCTCTCTTCATTCCATCTTCATCCCTCTTTCTTCTCCAAACCCCAATCTCTCCCAGCCTCTCAAACCTAAGCCGCGGCTGTCTCCACTTTTCTCCACGTTTCTTTCTCTTTTTGTTTCAATCACCGGAAATCTCGCCAGAAATCCGAAGGAGAAAGGAAATCCACGCGGTTTCTCTACGAATCTGGACGGAATCAATACCAAAGGGAGTATCTGAGCCTTTTTCTTTCCTTTCTCATATTTTCTTCAAAGTTCATATATTTTTATTTATTATTATTAATCCTTGCTATTGCTGTTTTTCAGGACTGGAGGCTATAAAAGGAGAGCCTCGAGCTCAGATCCGGGGGAGGCCGAATCGGACCTAAAAGAGAAGGAGAGGGACCGAAAATAAAAGGAGAGGAAACAAGAGAGAAAAAGGAGGAGAAACTACAAAGGATATTGATTTTTAGGCTTTTTTTTCCTTCTCTTTGATGTAATTTGATCTTGTTTTACTTCTGTTTTTTTGGCCGAATTGCTTAGGGAAATTTCTTGCCCAGGTGCCATATTCTTCCTGTATTCCTTTTTCTGTTTCTGGGCATTTTTTTCGGATTGATTGTAACGTGTTGAATTTTAGCTCATAAATTATCCCTCTTTTCCATTTTTTTGCTTTGTTCTTTATTTTTGTAATTGTTTCTCTTCCGTGTTCTTATTTCTGCGATTGCATACGGCCGGGATAAGGGGAAGACTTTGGTCCTTCCTTAGGTCCCTGTACCAGCCACCGTGAACCCTAATCTCAGGGTGATGATCGGACCAAAGGTGGCTCATTTATTTTTATGGCTTAGAATTATTATTTTATAATTATAAAAAAGGGTAATAATAATAATGAGTTTTGTGTTACTCTTTTAAGAAAATAAATGGTGAAAATGGCAATAGTTAGGGCTGCTAAATTATTTGGTTTTGACCCCTTTTAGTAAATTAAATCTCGTCACATACTGTTTGGGCTACAGCCTAGTTTCTTTCACCTAAATCTTTAAAACTGATCTGGATGTCTATTGTTTTATTCTTTTTTCTGATTTCTTTTATACATTTATGGAAATAAATCATTTAAAGGCAAATATTTTGTTAAAACAATTAAAAAGGTACCGTTTTTATAAGCGGACGTCGTGAGGGTGCTAATCCTTCCTTGCGCGTAATTAACTCCCGAACTCGATTTGGTTCAAAGATCATTTTGTAAATATGTCAAAAAGTTTTTCCTAAATAAACATAGGTGGCGGCTCTATTTAAATTTTTAAGGTGGTTATCACAGGACGTTTTAGTCCCTGTCAATTTTAATTTTGGGACATATTAGTCCCTGTCCATGCAATCCTCATCTTCTTCTTCTTATTGTTCTTCATCTTGACTGTTGAAACCCTATTCTGATTCTTCACAAAATCGATGACCTCCCTCTGCCTCTGGTAATCCTCGTTTCCAACCTTCTTCTTGAACGCTTCCTTGGCCATACCCAGTTGCAGTTCAGCACTGAGAGTGGCGAAGAATGGAACAAAGACCACATCGGCATCACGTGCGTCAAGAACACGTTTTGCGAATGACCTTGAGCACTGAGAGTGGTGGTGAAGGAATAAGAGAAAGAGAAGAAGAAGAATGCGAGAGAGAGAATTGAGAGAAGGGTGAACAAAAGAAAGAGTGTAGGAAAAGAGAAAGTGGCATTGTTGTTGTTGTTGTTGTTATTCTTCGGAATCAGGGGCATTGCTTTGTTTGTTGTCACAATTTCTTGTCTCAGAGATGTGTTTCACTTACACTATCAGTGGTTAACAATTCTGAATCAAGGTGCAGTGTCAGAATCAAATAGATCATGGATGAATGTTGCAATCCTAATCTATCAATGTTCGTTTATTTTGATTACTCATTGGGTACTCATTGTAGCAAAGAGAGGAACAATCAGATTACGGTTTCTTTCAACAGTCAAGAAGAAGAACAATAAGAAGAGGATTGTATTCTGGTAACAATGGGGACAAGGACTAATATGTCCCAAAATTAAAATTGACTGGGACTAAAACGTCTCAATCCTGGTTTGGATAAAAAAGTATAGGTGGAGGTGATTTGGCAGCCAACAGACCTTTTAACGTTGTCACGTCAGTATTTAATGTGCCACGTTAGTGCGTTAACTGATAAATTTGAAAAGAGTTGGACGGAAGGACTAAGTGACCCTGTTTTAAAATTGTCAGAGACTATTTTTAGACTTAATTTTTGTCAGGGATTAAAATGGGTCACGCAAAAATTGTAAGGGACGAAAATAAGACTTTCCTCTAAAAACAAACACCCGCTGAGCTTTCTCAGCAACTTCTCTCTCCCTCTCTCCGACATTTCGCGTTCTCTCTCTCTGAGAATAAGATTGACACTTCGTTCGGTGCACTTTGAATCGGTGTAGGAGGCTTTCAACCAGTTTCGGTGGTGTTGGATACTGGAAACTCGTTCACAAATCACAATAACACACTGCAATTTGTGCTTGATACCGTGTGTGAGTTTTTCGGATTCTGACTTCTGAGGTACTCCCTTTCTCTCTCTTTAACTTCTTTCTATGTTGAATGTTATGAGGGGGTTCTTGGGTTCAAGGGTTTTCTTGTGCATCTGCATGTTTGTGCTGAAAATGTGATTCATGGGTCTGATTCATCAAGCTCTAATGATTTGGAAGACTCATCAGACGCTGCTTTGCAGCTGTTGTTAGCTTTTCCTATAAACAATGACATGAGCTTCTTAGAAGGAAGCTCTTTTGTTTGTCCCTTTTAGTGCATGTGCGTGTATGATAATTGTTGTATCATGTAGCTTTCTGTTTGGTGTTTTTTAGTAGTATTTGTCTCTCGATGCCATTGAAGAAGAATGAGAAAGAGATGACTTTGAAATTGGGTTGAATTAATGGTTATTCAGCATTGGTGACATTGAGGATTTTATTGCTTAGCCTTGTTAGGAATAGTAGATGTGAATTACACGTATTGGCTCTGTTGCGAGTTTATTAATTTGAAATTGGGTTGAATTAATTTGTGACAACTATTAGTATTACCAAAAATTTTGCTAATTGTAATCAAGTCAGTTTTCAATAATTTCTCTTATCCAAACCATCCCTTCAAATTAGATATGTTAATTAGACAATTCCCTTGTTGTATGGCTTAAGCTAATTAAGGTCCAACTGAATAGACATGTTATATAATGACAGATTAAGAACTAATACCTTGTCAAATTAGACATCAACCACTGTTGTTATTCTACTGCATACAAGCCATTATGTGCTATTTATATCACATGGTGTGTTACTTTTGCAGCTCCCACTTAATGCCTGACCCTACAAACTTTGACAAAACAAATCCTCTCTGCGTAGATATTAGAGTGATATCAGTAGTCTAGACTGTCTTGATGAATATTAAATTTCTTGTTATCCATCTCCTTGCGTTTTTTCTGGTGGCTTTTGTTTAAGCTATGAATATGCTTTGCTCATGCTGTCATGCTTTGCTCTTTGCACTTTTGATATGATCATGCTTTGCTTTATTTTTATATGATCACGCTTTGCTCTTTGCACTTTGCACTTTGCACTTTTGAATATGCATATGCCTGATAAAAATTTTCTCTCTAATTAATAAGATCCAAAGCGGTATGTGTTCTTGACTCATGTTGCTAATGATTCTTGTTATAAGTTGAATTTGGTCTCAATTTGAGTTGTTTTTATCTATTAGGATTTAGCGTTTAGGAATATATACACATGTGTTTTCCTAAGTCTGTTATGCATTTTTTTTCTCTGCATGATTATGGCATGATTGATTTGAAAAAGTGAACTAAGTAACTCTAGCTAGCACATATGCAAAAACCAATGCCTGCTGTCATGTGCAGCACTTCTCATTGGATGGATGAGAAAACTTACATAAGTAATACACATTGTGGCATTGATCACATCATTATTGTATCAAGAATAGGATTCTTAATTATAATTTCATTTGGAAGTATACCTTTTATGAATGTGCTGCTGTCTAATAGCTTGTTTTATTGCTATCTAATATCTTATAACATGTTTTAATGTGTTTCAAACTTGTTTTATCATGCTTTGTTGAGTTTTTGGTGTTGTGTTTGAGTTATGTGTTCTGTGTGCTAGGTAATATGTCGAGTGAGGAGTATCAAATTGGGAGGGACCACTAATCAAATCTGAAAATATGCATTGTTGCCTATTTTGGTGTTATCTTCCTAATAGAGTTTGATTCCCTTGAAAGCCGTGCAAGCATCACTTTTTGGTATAAAAAGGAATCAGGATAATGTTTTGGAATTAGAAGATGGTGTTAAGATCATGCGAATTGTCCACGCTCATGTTTCTCTATTTAATTTATTAACTTTTTTTTTTATTATTATTATTATTAAGCATTAACTAATGTCGTTGTCCAGAAGTTTGCTAGGAGGGGTCAATTTATTATTCTTTGCGGACGGGTTTGATGGAGAAATGAGGTGAATAACCGTAAGACGATGTTGGTTTATCATTTCCGTATTCAGGGTAATGTAAATAAAGATTTGAGAGGCAGGTAAGTTATAGCACTTGGGTGAAGGTCGAGCTCCTCCAGGACAAGGTGGAGCTTTAAATGGTCTATTAGAATAGAGGGAGAGAGGAGAGTGAAAGGGGAGAGAGGAGAGAGAGGGAGAGAGAGACAGAGAGAGAAAATGAAATTATTTTAAAATTTATTTAATTTTTTAAAATAATTTATGGATAGATTGGATATCCATCCATAAAAAAATTGTTAATGGATGGATTGGATGGTTTTTTTTAAATGGATGATGGATGGATTGAATTTTTTTAATGAATAGTAAACGGAAAAATGGATTGTTTTTAATCCATCCATTATAATCCATACAAAATTTTATCCAATCCATCCATTTGCCACCCCTAGTAACTATCAACTTCTGGTTGCTTTCAGTTGACTCACAATCAATTTGATTTCATAAGTAGTGTCCTGCTATCAACCATATCAATGAAAAGGTTGATTTAGTTCTAGAATCTTTCACGTTACTTTTAGAACGATATATCTGCATGTTACATGTGTTTTGTACCACAAATGGATCAAGAAACACAGTCTTTAAACATTTTTTTTATACTTTATAGGTTTATGATGCCATTTGGATATTGCACATTTTCTCCTTTTTATTTATTTATATAATAAGGACATTTTCTCCTTTGGTTAGAAGTATTTCAACCCAGTCTACCATGACCTTGCTACAGACAGAAATGGCGTTCATTACAACCTGACAAGTATAATGGGTGTGGCGGCAGTCGCATGGCTGAATTGTCTAAGAAGACACCTTCCACTGAAAACAAGGTTTCTTAATACCTTGAAAGGCCATCAATCAGGGCAAATTTTAATGTCTCCTGCTCTTGCATCTCTGGACCTTCCTGACATCTGGATTTCTAATTCTTCACGTCAGGGTATTCCAGAAATACATAAAAGCTGTAAGTATCTCTTTTACCTTGGTTTGACGATGCTTTTGTTGCTATTTGTTTGGTTCTTAAATTCTATTGTTTTATATGTTTTGATGCTATATAAGGTTAATTTTGCTGTCATTTGTAAACTCCTAATTATATAGCTTCCAGTTCTCTTCCAGTGTGAAATGTCTTTTCATTCATCATCTCTTCTTCCAAGTATTGACAGATCAAGATGGTCTATATTTGATTTCTTGGTCTACTCAATTTCATCAGTGACAGTGTATAACAAATGTTTTTAAACGAATTCCAGTGACAAACTTAAAACTTGTAGTGCCCAGAAGTATGTCTTTGCATTTGTCACATGCTTAAGAAGAATACAATTGCCTCTGTTGGATTAATTTATTTATTCAAGTTGTATGATAACAAATAGACATGATTTTTGATTTGGTGGCTTTCAATCTTAAAGTTCATAGTAAGACTTCCAGGTTTACCTTGTATGTACTTTTATATGACATACACCTTTTGTTAAGTCTCAAAATACAACTATTTTATTACATCTACATCAAAAGTTCATGTTGAGAATATTGTATCCTTATCAATTTGGGATTGTCTAGTTCATACTTTCATATTTTTGTATTTAGGTTGTAGATAACTGCTATAGATTTCCTTGTTTCATTTTACTAAGGGATATCTTTGACTGCTAAGGAGAATAAGAGATTCCTTGAGCAATTCACAGTCATAATTTGTTTTGTACTTTCAAGTTCGTATCAAGACAAGGTTCATAGTGGTTTTAGCCTTATTCATCTTATGACTTCGTTATTTCCTTGTGTTCCTATTTTGCATGCAAAGTCTTCACTTTATGTCTTTGGTTGTGTTACTTCTGTTCCTATACATCGTTAGCGTCACAACAAACTTGATCCTAATAAGATTAAATTTTTTGGGTTGTGCTTCTCACAAGGAGGAGGTACAAATATTATCACCCTTTAAATCGTCATTACTATATCTTCATGGATGTCACATTTCATAAATATGAGTCTTTTTTGTTCTCAGCTTCACAATATTTTGGAAGATGAGATCTTATCTCCTGAGAGTAGTATTCCTTCGTTCCCTTCTAATATGTTATCAGATACATAGGAATTAGCATCTTCTACTAGTGCCCGACACGAAGCTGCTATTTCCAAGGCCAGCTCACCAAAATTGAGGTATCAAAAGTGTTAAAAAATGAAAACGAAAAAGCATGAGATAATCCGTGCATTTTATACAGCGGAGCTATGTCAAGTATATACTAGATCATAATAAATACAAATACAAATATAACATTACTCTATTTTCTATATTTACGTGATACTATCAAACCATAAATACTTATTTACATAATTTCTAACACTCCTCCTCACAGAGGAACATATGGATCATATGCCCCAAACTTATTACATATATAGCTGACACAAGGACCCCTTAAACTTGGTGAAAACACCTGTCAATCGATCATTTGAACTAACAAAGCTAGTGATGATGTTTCTTGATAAAATTTTCTCTCTAAGAAAATGACAATCTATCTCAATGTGCTTAGTCCTCTCATGAAATTCTAGATTTGAGGCAATATGCAGTGCAACTTGATTATCACAAATGAGTGTCACTTGCATAACTTCCCCAAATCTAAGCTTTTGGCATAACTGTTTGAGTCATATGAGCCCACAAGTAGATGATGCCATGACTCGAGCTTCTACGTCTGTCAGTAGGAAAGCTTGCCCAATTTAGCGTCTGAATATCCCATAACTCGATTTGGTAGAAGTTTGGCTCCCTTGATTTGGTAGAAGTGTGGCATTAGGATCCATAGGAGTGTCAACAAGTTTAGCATTCATCAAACCTATTCCTTTAGAATTTCCATGGCATACTTCTATGAGAAATTACAATCCCATCCATGGGTTATGCCACCTTTATCCCTAAGAAGCATTAGAGCCTTCCAAGATCTTTTGTCTGAAAGTGATGAGAAAGAAAGATGTTTTATCTGAGCAATGTGGTGATGATCTATTTCTGTAATGACAATTTCGTCAACATACACAACTAAGTAAATACACCTTGTGCCTAAATGGCAATAGAAGACAGAGTAATATGCCTACCTCGAGTCATACAAAACTACTGAACAACATTGCCAAATTTGCTAAACCAGGTCCTAGGAGATTGATTGAGACCACATAGAGATGTGTGAAGGCGACATACTAGCGCGCTGAAGACTCTCCCAGAGCAGCAATGCCATCTGGTTGCTCCTTATAAACTTCTTCATTGAGATCACCTTGGGGAAAACATTTTTAGTATCAAGTTGGTGAAGTGAACAAAAGTCAGTTTTTCCACCGGAAAAAAGGTGTCCGCATAATCTAAGCCAAAGATTTGTGTATAACCTTTAGCAACTAGTCTTGCCTTAAGTCGATCAACCTGATCATTAGGACTGTCGAATCTGGTAGAGGATAGGAGCTAGTTTAGGAGGAATAAATCTGAATCAAATCAATTCGTATATGTTTGGAGAGATTTTATCTTTATGGTTTTTATTTCCTTATTTCTTCCCTGATTTTGTAGGAGATTTCTTTTTCTGTTTATTTCCATATTTGTAGCAAAATTGGTCATCTGATTCTGCATAAATACCCTATGTACCATTATCTTATCATAAGAGTGAGAAATAAAATATTTTTCTCTAAACCTAGAAGGACTGACTTTAACCGGAAAGATCCACCGGCATCCAACAATCGACTTCCTTGGAGGAAGAGGAACAAGGTCTCAAGTCCCACTGTTTCAAAGTGCACACATTTCTTCATTCATAGCTTGGCTCCACCCAGGATGAGAAAGGGCTTCACATTTAGTATTAGAAATAGGTACAGAAGACAAGGAAGAAAGACAAGTAAAATGCAAAGATGACAGATAATGATAGCTGAAAGTAACATAATGAGAAGAAGCATTACAAGTGGATTGTATGCCTTTTCAAAGTTCAATAGAAAGATCAAGTTCAGGAGGTTGGACTGGAGCAGGTGGAGTCGGGAGAGTCAACATGAGCTATAACAGCTAGAGGTTGAGGCATAGGTGCTAGAGGTGGAGGCAGCCGATGATGATAGACCTACAAAGGATGAGGAGTAGGATTGTTTTGAAACGGGGGCATTGCTGGTGGAGTGTGCTGAGATAGGAGGAAGAGGTAAAGTGATCGAGATAGACTTGGGTGTGTAAGAAGGTCCAAAGAAAGGTAAAGATTCAAAGAAGGTAACATTGGTTGAGACTAGATACCTGTGCAGATCAGGAAACTATTTTGTTAACTACATTGTTGTGATTAATGAGCTTGCCAAGCTAGAGATATTTTGGTTAACTTGGTATATGTGCCAGTCACGTTATGGGTATTGGGTTGTGACACAAACTCTTCTGTTTCTTTTCCTATAAATAAATTGTTAGAAGCTATCACTATTTTCTTTTCCTCCTAGTATGCATTCTTAGTTTGCTTTTTCTGCCCATTTCATTTCTTAAGATATTGTATTGAAAATGATGTTTGCCACAGTTAATGAGCAAACTGCAACGGTGCTCGATGGAAAGTTGATGTCAATGGAAATCAGATCTGGAATAGCTGGTGAGGTAAGACAGATGAAGAAATGCCTAGGAAAAGTTCCTGGATTAGCTGTTATTTTGGTGGGCCACAGAAGGGACTCTCAAACTTATGTTCGCAACAAGATAATGGCCTGTGAAGAAGTTGGAATCAGGTCCTCAGTAACTGAATTACCCACAGATTGTGCAGAAGCAGATGTTCAAAATGCTATTATGGGATTTAACAAGGACCCATCAATTCATGGGATTCTTGTCCAGCTTCCTCTACCACAAGTAATTTCTCAATCTGTGACTTTTTGTAATAAATTAGAATTAGTATCTGCTGAGTTTTTATTCAAGAAAGGGGACCGGTGGCGGATATACTTGTAGTGGTCTGGGGGCAAATGCCCCCAGCAGTTAAAAATATTTTACTTCAATATACTTAATAAAAAATAAAAAAATTGCCCCCATAAAAAATAAAGGTGTTGACCCCATGAGCCAATTTTTTTAAAAAAGAACGTAGAAAGTTATAAGAGATAAAAGAGAGAATAAATTTGTACTAATTTTACCCTTTTATTCTTCTAATTTGTGTTGTTCCTGACACTAAACACACAGTTAGAAGCTTAAGTATAAAGGCACAAAGTCATTGATAAAAAAAACGAAGACCTATTTGTTCCCTAAAAAGTGAAAAGTACTAATTTAGTCTTCAAAAATTTCAAATGTCGGTCAAATGAGTCTAATGTCCCTAAAAAATTATCTTAAAAAGACTAATTTGACCGATATTTAAGATTTTTGAAAACCAAATTGATATTTTTCATTTCTCAGACACAAATAAGTCTCCGTTTTTTATAAGTACCAATTTGAATATTTACTTTTTCTTTTATTATGAGATTTTGTATTTTGTAAAAACTTATAATATTTTTATGTGAAAATATTAAACTATTATTTTGCCCCCACTATAGAAATTTTCTGGATCCGCCACTTGACATTGCCACACTTTCTCTGAATGTGTAATTTATCACATGAATTATAAAAGAAAACTTAAAGCATGTATGATCTTCTGTACTGATACAACATTCATTGAAATCTCTTAGAATTTGATTTTGTTTTTGTTAAAATATCTAGAAAATATCTCATAATAACTAAACTTTATTGCATTTGATTTTTTTAAATAATCTCTTTGGAGTGGCTTCTAGATTTCATTATATGTCATGATTTGTTTCCTTATTTGTGTTTCAGCACTTCCTGTGATTTCTTGTACTTTGATTACATTGCACCACCAACACAGCAATGCTTTGTTATTTATTTGTCTTTATTTTTTCCGATTTGTTCTTTTCTTCTTAGGCTTGTTTTTGAATTACTTTTCTCTTCATTCTTATTTACTAGGCACTCTTTCCGCTCCATGCTTGCTGTTTTTTGTTGCGTTTTTCAATGATTTGTTTTTGGATTGGTTTTCTTTGTCGCTTGATTTGTTTTCTGTTTTTCAGATGGCATGCTCTGTTTTCACTATAATGGTTATCCACTACCCATGCATCATTTTCTACATCCTGCCTAATGTTTAACCGCTCACAAAACAATATCTACACGCCCAAAAATCTTTGCACAGCCACAAAACACCCCTTACCTGAACCAGCTAAGCTCAGGTATATCACAAGCAATATAACTTCCTCATGGTGTTCATCTTTGGATACAGAATTTGATGCAATTGTCAAAAAAGAACATGGGAAATAAAATAAATATTATTATTTTATCAATACCATAACTAGTTAATGTCATAGTTATTAGTTAGATTCCGGATCTGACTCCCATGGTTCGTAGTGTATATGGTTATCAATTACCTATGCGATATTCTTTTATCATTTTTTTATGAATAACAAGTATACATTCATAACAAATATTTAAACAAAGGAGGATTAGCACACATGTTCAGGATTCACTACTGTACTGCGATTGATTTGTTGCAAAATGTTTGGAACAGCATCTAGATGAGGAAAAAGTTTTGGATGCTCTATGTCTGGAAAAAGACGTGGATGGTTTTCATCCTCTCAATATGGGGAATCTTGCTCTAAGTGGAAGGGAGCCATTGTTTACTCCTTGTACTCCAAAGGGCTGCGTTGAGTTATTGATCAGATCTGGAATTAAGATTATGGGGAAGAATGCTGTGGTGATAGGAAGGAGTAATATTGTTGGGCTGCCAACATCCTTATTATTGCAGGTAGTTAAAAAGCCTGAAATCATGATTTATATACCTTTTTTCTCCCTGTACATGAAGGTATACTATCATTTTTATGTTGGCAGAGACACCATGCAACGGTCACTGTCATACATGCATTTACAGAAAACCCTGAACATATCACCTCAGAAGCTGATATTGTAGTTTCAGCTGCTGGAGTGCCTAACTTGGTCCGTGGGAACTGGATAAAGTCTGGTGCAACTGTGATCGATGTCGGAACAACTCCGGTTGAGGTGAGTTTCAAGTTGCAACTTGATATGACTTTTCATATTTTAAGAAATATTAACAACACACTCTACTTTACTAGTTGAAATTCACGAGTCCCTACACGATTTAGTGAGACTTATTACCAAAATAGTGATACTTATTTAAATTTCATCCAATATGAGAAAGTGTGTTGGAAAAAAAGTGTTAAAGAATAGATTGTCAGCACTTCATATTTTTCTTTCTGCATATCAGTTTTTTTTGTTGAATTAAAAAAAAATAAAAATTGACAGGATCTTAACTGCGAGGATGGTTATCGTCTAGTGGGTGATGTATGCTATGAAGAAGTAATAAAGGTGGCATCCGTTATTACTCCTGTGCCTGGTGGGGTTGGGCCTATGACAGTTACTATGCTTCTACTTAACACTTTAGATTCTGCAAAACGTATGCTTAATTTCACTTGATCTTGGCCTTTTTTTTCCTATAGGCAAATGTTAGTTGTTAGTGAGTTATGTTAGTAGTCAGGATTTGAACCTTGGATCTCTTTCTTCAATTCCTTTAAATGTCTCGGCTCAACCACTTGGCCGTTTTGTTTGTATATAGTACATTTTGTTCAAGGTTATATTAGGCGTGGTGGATTGACCAGCTTAGCAACACTGAAGTTTTAATCATAGCTTCTATCATGGGAGTTTTGTATGAACCTTGGATGGTATTATTGTACAATTAGCGTTCTTTTACGTTATGGGTCAAATATGGAATAATTTTCCAGCTTAACGATGAGGAAAAATGATCATCCATTATCAATGTTAGCATGGTTAAAAATCGTAACAGAGAGATATCAATCATGTAAAGGAAATAAAAAAAATTCAGGTTTAATTTATGATAAAAGAACATCAGTTTAGAGAAGTTTTATTATACAACCACGAGACCTTTAATGTTGTATGATAGTATTAACCAAAAATGTAAGCCGAGTATTGTAAAAATGAGAATGTTACAATAAACGAATAGTTAGTGAAAATGTTATATGATTAGGGGGAAAAAAATCACTAGAGAGAATGTGCAATAACTCATTGTTGAAAAAATGGTGAAATTTTATCATAAGTGATTAGAGCAAATGCAAAAAGACTTGCCCATGGAAAACACCGACAAGGAATATAAGTTTTAAATTGATAAAAAAAAAATTGATGAACCCGATAATCTAAAGTAAATCAATTAAGAGCCTGTTTGGCTCAGATTATTTTGGCTGGAGAATTGAAAAATACGATTTATGAGACATTATTTTCCATTCTTTTAGAAGCTGGCTCTTCGTCGATTTTGGCCAGCAGTGTTTTTCATTAGTATTTTTGGGGCTGCAAATCTTAAATAAACACACTCTAAATTGATTTGACTAACCAATTAATTTCATTTTAAAACCAGTTAAAATCAATTCAGTTCTTCGATTTATCTTTTCTAAACTCGATGACTAGATCATTTATTTTTTCATTTTTTAACTTTGAAATTCATGCATTTTAAACATTAGTTTTTTTTTGACAGGAATAAACTTACTTCTTTTCATTCAAAATAAGTGCCTCAATATAGGTTGGAATAAAAAACAAAACGTGGCTATAAGCGTAGAATCTTGACGTCTTTGCAAAAGAATGAGCGACATAATTCGCTTGTCTCCTAATTAAACTAATTCCATAGTTTTGAAAAGATCTTAGACTAGCTCTGCAAGTATCAATAATAGTGCCAAACTCTATTCGGGAATTAGTTGTCCCCTGAATGCCATCCATAACTGTCTTGCAGTCTATTTCAATGACTACTCTATGGACTCCAAAGTTACCCAGCCAATTGATAGCCTCTACTAACCCCCAAGCTTCAGCCTCCTGTGGTTGTGGACTCCCGGTGAACCAGGCCATATGGGCATTCACAAAGGCTCCTTGATCATTACGCCAAAGCAATTTTGTTCTTTGAAGATTGCAATGTCCAAATTACACTTCATCTCTCCTTCGACCGGCTTGACCCAAAGCGCGTTGTGCTCCAAAATTGAACGTTGCACCTCTCTATCTGGTTTGTCACGCACCCTTTGCCACTCTTGTAGGGACTCCCTCGCCATGGCCACTGACAGAAGCGGCGCCTTCGCCACCTCCTCACACACATTTTCATTACGCCATTTCCACAGACACTAGAGGAGCAGCACAAGATCGACCGCTTGGTTGTGCGACAGAATCTCCAGCAGTTGGAATAAAAGCTCGTGAACCCTTTTTGCTGCTTCCACCGCCTGCTTGATCCTGTACCATATACCCGCAACCTCCCAAACCTTTATCGCTTTAACACACCCAAAAAACACATGCCATTCGTTTTCTGGTGTGTTTTCACATAATACACAATTTCCTGGTCCCTTTGATTGCTGACGTTGCCTTGTGGGGAAGACACCCCAAGCAATTCGCAACAACAACAGCTTGAGCTTCTGAGGGGCTCTCAATTTCCAGATCCGCATCCAATTTCTGGGAACTTGCAGGTGCTCATTATAAATTAGAGATTTCGTCGCATAGAAATACGCAGAGCGCACTGAGTAACAATCATTGCGGCTCAGGCTCTAGACTCGTTCATCGTTCCAGGTAGTTTGTAGCACCGAAAGCCGACAAATTTCCACGGCGTCGCATTTGTTGAATAGGGAGCCAACAATATCCATTTTCCAAGTGTGATTCACCGGGTCCATCAAATCTGCCATGTGTAGTTCCTCACCTCCCCCAACCGGAGCGGATGTAATATAGGGACTATCACTCGCTCTTAGCCACGGGTCCCTCCACACATCGACACTTTTCCCATCCCCCAAATGCTATCTCATGCCTCATTTGACCACCACCTGTGATGCATATATGTTACGCCAAACATAACTTGGGTTGTGACCCAACGGGGCCCTAAAAAATCCAGTCTCAGGAAAATATTTTGCTTTGAAGACGCGAGAAACTATAGCATCGTGGTCAGTCACAAGCTTCCAACTTTGCTTCCCTAGCATAGCTAAGTTAAACCTGTATAGATGACGAAATCGCATACCTCCATACTCTTTCCTCATTGTTAAACGATCCCAGTTAAGCCAGTGTATGCCCTATCCAGATCTTTGTAAAGGAAACATGTAACAGTTATCTACAACTTAAATACAGAAATATGAAAGTACGAACTGGACAACTTTTTTGTTAACCACAAGATTGGGTGTGTGTGGTTAACGCATTCCATCTGAAGGGACGGATTCGGCTAGTATCCGAGTTCAATCCATGACGATGGAACAACCTGGGTCAGATTTTACTTACCTTCCGGATTAGTCAGAATTTCTTTCCTCTGAACATTGGAGCGGAGTCAAAAGATCTCTAAGACCAGAAAAAGACAACTATTTTGTTCATTTTGATATCCTCATTTAGTGTTACCAAGTGTGTGATGATTTTACCATCCATCTCCACTATCATATTTTAATAAACTTTTTTTTTGATGAATATATTTTAATTAAACTTTGTTATCATATTTTAATTAAAGAGAATAATGAAATATGTAATTATAAAAAATCTAAATATTATTTAAAAATATTATTTACTTTTATAATTGATTTAGTTATTCTTTAGAGTCATTGGATTGAAAGAGGAACTTTTTTTTAGCATGTAGTAATATAAAATACAAAAGTTTATATAAAAAAAAATAACATCTGAAAAAAAAAATATTTTTTTCATTTTAACCCTTGCAATCTTAATCAAACCAACTAGCAAATTTGATTTGGATTTGATGAAGATTTTAAAAAATAAACCAAATCAATCCAGTTAAATAGAATTAGAGATCACCTCAACCCAAACTAACCTAAGAACATCCCTTAGCAAGGGGCATAGGAAAATTTGAACATAGTTTAATAATTAAAGATAAGAAACCCAAAGAAAATTAAAGGTCATATCATTAAGATTTAGAGTTAAATAGTCTATCGTTAGAATAATTAAGAGATTTAGCGTTGTAACGTTGATTGACCCATGCGCTTACCCCATTTGATAAAAAAAAGGTTTTGATTGTTGTAACCAGTGACAGATCTTTTCAATAAGAGGGTAGCCTCGGCTCCCCCAAACTTTTATAAATTCCCAATACTTTTTTTTTTTAACGCAAATACTTTTTTTTTTTTGGTACATTTGAAATTCCAAATACTACTAATACAAATAATGGAATATATGGAAAAACCAAGACAATATCATGATTCGAACTTTCCACCTTCAGCAAACAGCGAAACACACGATGAAGAATAGCATAATAGAAATAATCACTGAAGCACTAAAATCAGATTTATGAAGGATATCTTTAAATTTGGCCCCGTCAAATAAATTACCCAAAAATTGATGAAATATGTTAAAGACGTAACCTGTTGGTAAGTTTAGCCAGTGGTTCTTTGAGTGCTCAAGACAGCATAACCTATCTTCAAATATCCTCTCCACCAGTATATAATAAAATTTTCTCCAGTGCTCAGATTTTTTTGTTAATGTCTTGATGTCATACCATTCAACAGGTAGAATATGCACAATTACTAGACAAGGTAGAATATGTTTCCTTCCTTCTTTCTATATTGTTCTTCATCAAGCAACGTGTTCATACAAGAATTACTTTTTTTGCCATTTTAACAGTCAGCTTCCTACAGCCAATATAACCAAATGTTTAACAATTTATACAGAAAGATTAATTTTGTTCCCAGCTCCTTTCCCCTTCCCTTCTTCACAGAAAGAAATTGAACTCAATCTTGACACAAGTGACTGGAACTTGTGTTTTCAATAAGAATAAAATTTACTAGCAAATCAATCGGTATCCGGCGTAATCCAAAAGGCTTTCTCCGGCATTTTTGCATCAGTCGAACTGTGCTGGCTCCGTGACAGGAGGTATGCAATCAACCTTCAACCGTAGTACCTACAATCCATATATGGTAACACTCATCAGAAAATCCTCTACTATTTTCAGTACATGCCGAGTCCATGGGCAAATGACCTAATATAGGTCACAGGAAGAAATGAATCGAGAAAGCACAACACTCCAAAAAACAAAAACAAAAAATAAATGCAAATGAGAAAAGATGCCACGAGACTGCGGTGTCCTCGATCTCGTTTGAAGTGTCAACGTGGTCAACCAAAAATTACAGTATCAGCCACAACGTACAGAAGAAACACGTCATTCACACGATAACGATGAGCAAATCGTGATATAGTGAGGATTGAGGGAGGGCCAGTCAAGCCTCACCGGAACACATGCCGTGAAGATCGCAGTATCTAATCAGATTTCCGATGTAATTTCATCAATAAATAAGCCCAACATGTTGAGCATTTGTATTGAGTAACCAGTCCAATGTGACAGTTTGCAACTCACTGAACAAGTTAAACTTGCCTACACACCTTTTTAAAAAAAGTTGAAAACGTGTTGTCCCATATCAGCTTATAGCTTCCAGCCATTAATGTGCAGAAGTTCCCCTAAAATTACATGACATAAAATTTAAGATGAGTATTTACACATGAAATGCCAAATGAAGCATATAAGTTGCAACAAACATGAAAGACTCACTTGGTCAGACTCGTAACGGCGGTAAGGTAACATCAGCTGTGCCATAACCAATCAGCCACCATGAAAATGAAAAATGGCAAAACAGATATGGGTTAAGAGAACAAAACATAATACAGAACAGAAAAATGGTGAAAAGGGACTGGGTGCGCGTGCCAAACAGATTGAAGATGAAAAAGGCTGATGAAGATTAACAAGGCTTCTGAAGTGACCAATTTAAAATATGATACGGATAATAAAAGAGAAATGACAATCGAACTCACAATCTTTTCCCCAGTAGGACTTACAAACTCCAAACTAAATCCAATATCCTGACAATAAACATAAGGAAGTTTACTATAGAAGGATGTCTAAGGAAAATATCATGAGTCATCACATTTTGCAACAAAAAAGAAAAAAAAAAAAGATGTAGCAGCACTGCAGCAATACCATATTTATCTTGCCTTGTACTAAAGAGAAATCCCATGCAATATATGAGTTTACTGAGTCCACTGAGAGTAAAACCTGAGATTCGAAGATTATCATAAATTCTCATAAAATAGAAAACAGCACAATGTAAACAATTTTTACAGGTAACCAGCACAGAGAACCTGTACTTAGCACGGATGGCGAAGAAAAACGGAACCTACAGTGTAGTTAAGTTTTCTTGTGAAAAAATAGTTTTTGGCGGGAAAACGATGCGCTTTTGCCACGTGTCCTTAGTGTAGTTAAGTTTCTTAAATAGATAATAGATAACAAATACAGCTGAGTCACAGATTCAATATCAGCAGGAAATTTCCAATGAGATAACACTGACACTAAATTATGCATATAAAAGGTGAAATTTTTTTGCCTGTTATGTACAACAGGAAGCAACCTTTTGTTGGAGGAAATAATTGATTTTTTTAAAAGCTGTCCCAGGAAATTGCCTAGAAATAAGGTTATCTTCACAAAATAAATTGAACCAAACATGCAAAGATCCATATTTAAGCAGAAATTAGGATAGTAATTATATATTTTGTTGTACTACATTGAGTTGTGGCAGCTACTGTAGCTATGTTTATCAGGGTTTGAACTGATAGGGAGACAGCTGTCACCATTCAGATAGTGAATGATTGGCTATAACAGGTGGTGACTGACAAGGTGACAACTGTCACCTGTCAGATAGATAGGAACATGACAGCTGTCAACTGTCCGCAGAACATTTATCACCATTGGATGAATAAGAAAAGTCTTGACATTTGCAAACACTTATCATTATTTGCATGCCTACAAAATAGTATATATTTTAATAAAAAAATCATAATATGCGCAAATCTAGCAGAGTAGCATTGGAAATAGGCTAAGGCTAGCCTTTGAATTTAATAAGCTAGGCCTGTTCTGCAAAAAAATGGCCTTACATCGACCTATTATCAATCATAGGATTTCTTTAGGCTCTCACCTATTATTAATCATAGTATTTGTGTATTTTGCACATTATAGCTGTGCTATTGACTTGTAAATTATGTCTTATAGTTATAGTGGTTGTGTATCAATACTATTCACTATAGTGATTATTAGTGATGACTGATGAATATGGCTATAATTTCAGATTTTTTTTATTTTAGTTTTGGGCCTTTATATGTTAAGTATAAATTACTTTTCTTGTATACGTATAGTGGCCATCCAACTATGCACTATTCCACTATGGTCTTTCTTGGGTTGGCCACTACTTGCTTCTAACTGGAATTTACAACCATAGTAGTGCTTATACCTTCCCAATATAATTTTGGTTACCAAAACGTGAAAATGAAGGCCAGATGCAAAAGAAAAACTGTTGGAAATAATCCTGCATTTAATGTACCACTTTTCAAGTACATTTAATGTTCCACTTTCCAAGTAGTTTAGATTCATTGTTCAACAAATAGAATAGGTTCAATGCATCTTAGGGAATAGAGATTTCTTTATTACTTATCTTGTAAGTTGTATTTCACAATTATTAGCCTTGTAAATCTTTGTGTATAAATTAAGAATTCTGCTGGGTGCTATCTCACTCAAGCACATTCAGAAATTTTGTCTTCCTATTTTCACATGGTATCAGAGCTCCTGATCTAGGGGACTCTACTTCCGCAAACAACTCTTAAAAAAATCTGACTGGGCATTTTCTACTGTCAGTTTCCTCAAATCTTGACTGGGCACTACATGTTGTCAGGGTTTTTTTTCTTTTTTTTTTTCTGTTGACCGCCACTGATCGTCGTTGACCAGCGTTGACTGACTTTGGCCAGTGTTGACCACCACTGTTCAAGCTTCATTTGGATCGCTAGACTTTGCTAAACGTTGTTTGAAGGATGGGAAAACAATCAGGTACTTGTACTTCAGTGTATTCAGATATGTTTCCACCGTTGTTCGGATTTAACGTCTCAAAAACCCCTTCTACCCTCTTCTGGATTTTAGATTCCGGTAACACAGACCATATGACACCTTGTTCTAAATACTTCTCCACCTATTCCCCTAGTTCCAGCAATAAGAAAATAGCTATCGCAGATGGTACACTTGTAACTGTGGCTGGCATTGGAGATATTCAAATAAATCCTTCCATAACCTTAAAAAATGTCCTTCATGTCCCAAAGCTGTCCACCAACCTTGTCTCTATACAAAAACTAACAAAAGATTTATCCTGTAGCGTGATTTTTCACAGTGATTGTTGTGAATTTCTGGACAAGGATTCAGGGAGGACGATTGGACGTGGGAGAGAAGGGAATGGCCTTTATTATCTTGAAGAACCAAATCTGTCCACTACACCTAAATACCATTTGTCTCATTCATTCATGTCAGAGTCCATACTCTCTCGTAAAGAAAAAATTCTGCTTTTCCATCGCTTAGGACATCCTTCTTTTGGAGTCACAAACTTATGTTTCCATCTTTGTTTTCTGGGATTAATATTGAGAGTTTTCATTGTGATGTGTGTGAAATTGCAAAACATAAGAGGGTAACTTTTCCATTAAGTGATAAGAGAAGTACCTTTCCCTTTTACCTTGTTCATACGGATGTTTGGGGTCCTTCTCCTATTCCTACTATGTCTGGGGCTCAATGGTTTGTGACCTTTATTGATGATTATGCAGAGTCACTTGGACTTTCCTTCTTAAATACAAGTCTGAAGTCAGTGTTGTTTTTCCAAAGTTCTTCTCAATGATTAAAAATCAATTTGGTGTGAGCATAAAGAGGCTTAGGTCAGATAATGGCAAGGAATATTTCAATCAAGTCATTACCCCATTCTGCGAAAAAGAAGGAATAATTCATGAGTCTTCTTGTGTCAAAACACCACAACAAAATGGGATTGCAGAAAGGAAAAATGGGCATGTTTTAGACCAAACCCGAGCACTATTATTCCAAAACAATGTTCCAAATTTTTTTTGGGGAGAGGCTGTGCTTACTGCAACATATCTTATTAATCGTTTACCCTCTAGAGTCTTGGGGTTCAAGAGCCCTATGGACGTTCTCTCCTCTTTCTATCCCAACTTGTCCACCACTATTGGACTTAAACCAAAGGGTCTTTGGGTGTGTCTCATTTGTCCATGTCCATAGTCAAGATAGGAGAAAACTTGATCCTAGAGCCCTAAAATGTGTTTTTGTTGGGTACTCCTACACTCAAAAGGGGTATAAGTGTTACCACCCTCCTTCCAGAAAATTCTCTGTCTCTCGAGATGTTACCTTTCATGAAGGACAAGCTTATTTCACCCAACCTTATCTTCAAGGGGAGAATTCAAGGGAAGATAAGGAAAGTCATCTTGAAACTCTTACCCTTCCTATCTTTGAGTCCAATATACCCGAGCCCAAGTCAAAGCAGCCATTAGTTCCATCCCCATCACCTGAACCGAATCTGAACCTGAACCCGAATCCGAACATGAAGTTGATATCAGATTTGGAAAAAATTTGGTGTATCAAAAAAGGCCAAAGGTCACTCCTGAATCGACACACGTTCAAGAGTCCAATCCAACTCCTTCACTTCAGGTAACAGATTCTGATTTTTCAGCATTACAGGATATATGTCCAGCCTCTCAAAATGAAGCAGAAACCCATCTTCCAACCTCTCAAAATGAAACAGAAACCCAAACAGCTGAAGATGACCTTGACCTCCCAATTGCCATCAGAAAAGGAACCAGAAAGTGTACCAAACAACCACTATACCCTCTCTCAAACTACCTCTCATTTGAAAAATTCTCACCAACCCACAAAACTTTTCTTGTAAACCTGAACACCACCTCCATTCCCAATAATGTTTTTGAGGCATTGTCTGATAAAAGGTGGAAACAGGCCATGGATATAGAGATGGAGGCATTGGAGAAGAATAAAACATGGGAGCTAGTTACTTTACCGAAAGGAAAAAAACATGTTGGTTGCAAATGGGTTTATACAGTGAAGTATAAGGCTGATGGGTCAATTGAGAGGTACAAAGCAAGGTTGGTAGCTAAAGGTTTCGCACAAACCTATAGGATTGACTATTTAGAGACTTTTACCCTGGTTGCAAAAATGAATACAGTTCGTGTAATGTTATCTCTTGCTGCCAATTATGGTTGGGAATTGCAACAATTTGATGTGAAGAACGCTTTCCTACATGGGGAACTAGAGGAGGAAATCTATATGGAGGTACCACCAGGATATTGTTCTAACACTGCTGCCAATACTGTTTGCAGGTTGAAAAAAGCACTGTATGGGTTGAAACAATCACCCAGAGCATGGTTTGGAAGGTTCACTAAGGTTATGAAAGCCTTAGGATACAAACAAAGTCAAGGAGATCACACATTGTTTATTAAACACTCGACTTCAGGGGGAGTGACAAAATTGTTGGTGTATGTGGATGATATTATTTTGACCGGAAATGATTGGAAGGAGCAACAAGTCTTGAGTCAATGTCTAGCAAAGGAGTTTGAGATAAAAACTCTTGGGAGGCTAAAGTATTTTTTGGGAATTGAGGTGGCTCACTCCAAGAAAGGTATTTTTATATCTTAACAAAAATACATCACAGATTTGCTCAAAGAAACAGGTAAGACAGCTTGTAAGCCTGTAAGTTCACCCATAGATTTGAGTCTTAAATTGGGTAATATAGATGAAAGTGTTGTAGTGGATAAGGAGATGTACCAGCGATTGGTTGGGAAATTAATATATTTGTCTCACACAAGACCAGACATTGTATTTGCTGTAAGTTTGGTTAGTCAATTTATGCACAGTCCAAGAGAAGTTCATTTACAGGCAGCTCATAGAATTCTGCAGTACCTTAAGGGAACTCCAGGAAGAGGAATTTTGTATAAAAGGAATGGAAATGCAATTATCGAGGCTTATACTGATGCCGATTATGCAGGGTCAATCACTGAAAGGAGGTCCACTACTGGATATTGTACTTTTCTTGGAGGAAATTTAGTAACTTGGAGGAGTAAAAAACAAAATGTGGTGGCTCGTTCTAGTGCTGAAGCTAAATATCGGGCTATGGCACATGGAATTTGTGAACTACTTTGGCTCAAAATCATTTTAGATGATTTAAAGATTAAATGGGGTGGACCTATGAAGCTTTATTGTGATAATAAGTTAGCAATCAACATAGCTCATAATCCTGTGCAACATGATCGAACAAAACACATTGAGATGGATAGGCACTTTATCAAAGAAAAGCTTGACTCCGGTTTGATTTGTACTCCATATGTACCTTCACAAGGGCAACTCGCGGATATTCTCACCAAAGGATTGAGCAGTCCAGTTTTTGAAGGAATAGTATCCAAGCTGGGAATGGAGAATACCTATTCACCAGCTTGAGGGGGAGTGTTAGAAATAATCCCGCATTTAATGTACCACTTTCCAAGTACATTTAATGTTCCACTTTCCAAGTAGTTTAGATTCATTGTTCAACAAATAGAATAGGTTTAATGCATCTTAGGGAATAGAGATTTCTTTATTACTTATCTTGTAAGTTGTATTTCACAATTATTAGCCTTGTAAATCTCTGTGTATAAATTAAGAATTCTACTGGGTGCTATCTCACTCAAGCACATTCAGAAATTTTGTCTTCCTATTTTCACAAAAACAAATATGCCACAATCAACAAAAGACAAGTTAATAAATTTCATAAGCCTTGTAAATATACCTCATAAGTTTTCCCGGCTGGAACACTTATCTCTTTGTAGTCATCATTTTTCCTGAAATGGACGAAATTGAAAATTGACTTGAAAATAGAGAAATTCATACGAGAAAGCAAGATTTGATATTTACCTTGCTTCCACTGCACCAGCAACATCTGCTGGAATGAAGAAAGGCGAGTTTGCAAAGACCTCACTGATCAAAATTACTAGTAAGTTATTCAACAAGAAATAAAATTCTAGTAATAGAAGTGAGAACAATAACAGATTTCCATGGACACTAGGTTTAAGTCTTGGCATACTTAATAACATTTTACGAATTGTAACGTTCAGCAATCCAATTATTGGATTGAGAAAGTTATTATGAAGAAACACAAGTCTAAAAAAATTTTAACAAATCAAAATTAATTGATATTTCATTGCATCATTTCAAAATTAGCAAGTTATTCAACAAGAAATGAAATTCTGGTAATAAAAGTTAGAACAATAACATTTTCATTGACAGCAGGTTTAAGTTTTGCCATGCTTCACTCTACTAAATTGTAAAATTCATCAACCTAACTGTTGGATTCATTTATCGAAACAGGTTTAAGTCTGTGTACAGTATGATATTTAAAATGTAAGTAAATATCTATTATTAGATTAGATTACATACCTATAAATGTCTAAATTATCTAACATGTGGTAGATATGATCATCAAGATAATATCAAATACTTCAACGGTTAGATAGAAAGCATATTAAATAAAGCATTTTCCCATGAAAAGAGTTAATCCTGACAATAGAATTATAATGAATTCTCAGGATTATACTTAAGTAAAATAATCTTGACTATCCATATATGGTTGTATTGCCAAGATTACCTCTTCTTCTCTCTTTTCAGGATTTCATTTGATGCAGTGTGTGTGTGTGTACGATTGTATCAAGTCAGAGGGCCATTTTTATGAGGGTGAAAAGAGTAAATTTGGACCATTAGATCTAACAATAAATGGTTAACATTAAAAATAAAGTAATGTGATTTTTTTAAGTGGTCATGTGACCATTAAATTTTGTATGAAAACCAACATTTTGTAATAAAAAAAACCAGATATTAAGTAAGCATCAATTTAACATGATTATTAACAATTAGTAACAGAAAATTAAATAATGAGCAACATCAACTCGAGCATCATTGTACCTAATAAATGTGAGGAACCTCTCAAACTCCATGGTGTAGACATCAACAGTTTGTTCCAAAACAGCTAACTGTTCCCTTTCTCTAACAAATTGTACACACAAAGAGAGAAGATAGAGGGTTTAAAAAGTACTTCACATTGTAAAGAATATAAGAACACCACAACTGCTATCGAATTAAACTAACAAAGTCCCTCAATCTTTCTAAATACTAGCAGAATTCCCCTACACGGTCTTTGAGCTGACACCAAAGAGAAGCAATATGTACAGTTCTGTACTATCATGAAATAATCTCCAAACTCAGTCACGAATTATGAAACATCATTGAAACTGAACCCCAAAACCAAATAAAAGAAAACAAGGAACATCTTCACGAAACTCGACCTCCCTCTATCAGTTCTATGATATGACTCAGTCCCCAAAATCTAACCATAAACATAACATATCCTGAACCTCACAACTCAAATCCAATCAATGAGTGATCGTTGTCACATTGAACTAGTTGATTATATGACAATTTTTTTTAACTCAACATATTTATTATTAATGGCCAAAATCCAAGCCAGACAACCATAGTCAAAGCCAGTAATTATCTCCCCCAATGATGTTTGCAGCTGTAGGCTGCAGACATGGCATATGTCTATTATAGCTGATCATCAACAAAGAAGTACTATTTTTCAATAACTAATAGATTTTTATCCAGGCTACTTGCTATATTAAGTAAACCCCTTGAAGAACGGCAAAATAAAACTTCTATTGTTCAGCAGTTCAAAGCCTGAGGTAGAAGAGGATCCTGGCAAACCATGTCCTATTTCAACAGCTTCTCCTACTACAAATCTGCTTGAGTCTGTTGTGTCTATTGATGACTTCCTATTGCTCTTATAGATCTAAGAATAGCACAATCAACCACATTAACCACCAAAGATGCAAGGTATCTTACAATTTCTTAACCCCGTATCGTGCCCATGATAATGAAAGGAAGAATCGGATAGAAAGAATCATCGAGGTTAGGCTGTATAATGGTGGTCCATAGCGATGACGCTGCTCCTCCATGGGCCTATCAGTAGATAAGAGTTCTCACAGGATTGTTATTCATATACTATCATAATGTGCAGATATGAAGGAAGAAAATTGAACAACACTGAAAAGCAGTCATTTTGTACCCGTCGTCATCATTTATCTGCCGGGTAAAATCAAGCAATACCTACAACTCAAAAAGAACAATGTTTTAGAATATCAACAAATCGTGAGTAAAAACCAACCAGTTGTAGAAGACAAAATAATCCAAATAACAACTTTTGTCCAAATGCGTCCAAAGTCATCAGAAATATCACGATAGTGATCTGTGCATCTAAATTACACAGAAGCTGCTTTACTATATAGACATTATGTGATAATTAAAAAATATCCTAATTACCCTAATTACAATATACAGTTAGCTGTTAGCCTATTTACATTATTTACATATATTCAAATACTCCCCTTAAGCTTCATAGGCACTAAGCTTGGTACATGTATAACTTATCCAGAGGTCTATCAAAGACTTGGTGAAAATATGAAAATACCAACTAGTTGGTTGTTAGAGAATATAATATGCATGTCTTTGTGGATGCCCATTCCCGACCGGCTTGGATTTACCCTTTAAAGCAAAAATCTGATAGCCTCCTAGTGTTTATTCAAATCGATAGTTGGTAACAACTCAATAAACAACTAAAAGCTGTCCAAGGAAACTGGGGGCGAGTTAAGACCTATCCCCAAACCACCGGTGGATAGTGGTTCCACCGGGCATACATTGAATAGCATTGTCTCTGGTGAAGCTCTAAATACTGTGTTGAGAAAGGAGGAAACAAAAGACATATGATTTGTGTCTAAATTACACAGCAGAAGCTTTAATATATAGTAATAATGTCATAATTACAAATATTAAAAAAATATCCTAATTACCATAATTATAATATATAGTTAGCCTATTTGTATTATTTATACATATTCCAACACATACTTTCATTTAAACTTATACACATTACATAGAATGCCTAAAGAATTAAGCTAACCCCATTATTTGGAAACATCGAAATCAAGCTATGTATAAGACAAATCAAGTCGCGTAAGCAGAATTAAGTAGACAGTATGAGAGAATAGATTCCTAGCAAGAAACAAACGAAGAAAAAGAAAAAGAGGCCAGCACAGCCATGTATTGATTAAGTACACAGTATGAGAGAATAGATTCCAAACAAGAAACAAAAGAAGAAAAAGAAAAGAGGCCAGCACAGCCATGTATTGACAATTCAAGACAATCATACCTCAGGAACTCCAACCAGGTACTTCACGAGTGTTTTATAGACTCCTGTTGCAGAACCAAGCTGAGCTAATTGTCTTCTCCTGCGACCCATAAGTTGTTTACTATATTTCTTATTTAACCATGAACAACAAACTAGACAAGAGCGGAGCCTCACCTGTCCATTTGCTGTTTCCACAGAAGAGCATATCGATCATGTATGCTACCACCAGAATTTACCAAAGCATCCACTTCTGCTTGCTTATTCCTCTCTGAGCGTTCCCGTTGTTGTCTGAGGAGAGTTCCTCGGAAATCTTGAGGTAGATATGTCATAACTGCGTATAAATTTTGTTGAGTTAGTGAAGAAAGAAGAAAATATTGAGTGAACCAGGTGTAGCAAGTAAACTACATACTACTGAATCTGGACAATATATGAGCTAACCATAACATGCACGATAAAACCGGACACTAAGTTGCAAGGTAATACACAGATAGTGCATATCAATAAATTTGAATTCCTCAAACATTTGTTAATAAGAATCTCAAAATCCCAACAAATTGATGGAAAATCAATATGGAAGAATGAGCAAAAAGCAAGTATGGCAGAGCATGTGTGGATATTGTCAAAGATATTTTTACCAGAAAACCATGTAAGATGAGGACTACCCAAGCCATATAAGCACTACTTAGGTCATATATCTAGAAGATGTGTAATTAAATACACCCCCTCACACACAACACAATGAAGGTGCTGGAGGCTGCAATGAAGGCAACTCAAAGTTGCTGCAATTAAGGCGTTTAGGGGCAGACCGCAATTAAGACAGCTTTCCAACACACTCCCTCACGCATTGGGCAATGGGCCTGGAGTGTGGACAATACGGGTGGCCCAATAACGAATCTAGGATAGGCTCTGATGCCATCTAAGATTTGGGCTTAAGGCCTAACTCAACTCACAAAACCGACTTGCAAAGTGAGGACTGCTCAAGCTTTATAAGCACTATTTAGGTCATACCTCTAGTAAATACAGGACTCCCAACAAACCCCCTCAGGCTCAGGATTGGACATCTGAAGCGTGGACTACTGCTACTACAAGTGGATTAACAGGGATCTTAACACACCCCCTCACGCCTTGGACGAACATCTGGAACGTGGACAAATACGGGTGGAATAACAAAAATCTTAGCCCAATAACAGATCAAGGATAGGCTCTGATACTATCTTAGAATTTTGGCTTAGGGCCTAACTCAATCTCACAAACTGGTTTGTAAGGTGAGGACTGTCCAAGCCTAACAAGTACTACGTATGTCATATCTTTAGGCGATGTGGAACTAAACACACCTCTCCACACCAAGCACAATGAAGGTGTTGGAGGCTGCAATGAGGACAGCCCAAAGTTTCCACAATTAAGGCGGCTAGGGGGGAGACAGCAATTAAGGCAGCTTTCCAACATAATCATTTACTACTCATTTTAGATGATTCAAATCTCATGTTCGAGGGCTCACATCAGATGTTCTAACATATATCCATTATCTCTTGGCCAGAACTATTTTTTCACACCACAGGTGGGAATCCAGCATAATCTGACACAAACAACCAAGCTGGCATGATCCAACACAAAGCAACAAGATATTTTCAACTAGTTCCCCATTCTCTCATTCTAATGCGTATAATATTATACTCTATTTCTTGGCAGGAGAAGATAGGTTGTTTGTGGTGTGTCTTTACCTTTTACATACATACTATTTGATACTCGTATAGACATTAACCATAGAATAAACTAACAATAATAATAATAATAATAATAATTGATACTCGTATAGACATTAACCATAGAATAAACTAACAATAATAATAATAATAATAATAATAATAATAATAAAATATTCTCCAGCTAGCTTATAGAGGAAATTGATTTTTTAAATAGGTATATTCTTTCACATGGTTTTGTAGAAGAGACTCTACAAGTCTAAGACTTTTTTTCTCGGCACTTCTGAAATCAATTCATAAGTATCTTTTATCCCATGTGTATCCCTTTGCCCCTGTACAAACGCTACAAACATACTGTTGTTGCTTCATGATTTCCACAAAGACAAATTATATAAACTAAGGAATATGCGTGGAACAAAAGCCAAATACAAGCAATCAAAATGAACTATGCCACAACCAATTGGAATTAAAACACAGACAACTAGAAGCTTGTTATCTTCTATTGAAAACAAGCAAATCAAGTCAAAGGAGAGGTGGTACCCGTGTTAAATACATGTTCAGCATTTTTAATTTGGAAAGATTCCAAACTCCTCAAAGTATTATGAAGTTTATCTTTCAGCTTCCCAAGAATAATGGCAAATTCAACATTCTCAGTTGTGGACTGCTGTTTCAGCTGCATCCAAAACATAGCTGTTATCTAAGAATGTGCACAATTTTTTCATTTAAATTGTTTTACACAAACTTCACAAAAGGTAACAGCAAGTGAAAAATACATGTTAGATTAATCATGTTAAAGGGAATGCATGAAGTTTCTATCTTCTGTTTTAATGTGTTACAAATATTGACATGGCCTTCGTAAAAGTCAGGTAAAGACAAGGGAAAATGGATTAAAAAAATATACAATACCGCCTCTGGCCAATTAGATCCTTCAAGTAAAAAAATTGTTTCTTCAATATATTCTCTATTCTTCCACATGTTTTCATCAATCTTATGCGGTGGTTGGCTGTCAGCTTCACTTATTAATATGTGTTCTCCTGGAACGACATCAATTCCCAAATAAAGTTCTAAAGCAAAATATTTATACTCAAAGGCAAAGCAGAAAAAGAAGAAGGTGCAAACACAAGTGCTTTTTAACTTGTATTTTTAGGATGAAAAATCACTTTCATTACAAGAATAATCAGAATGATTTATATTTAAATATGTCGATGCCCTATTTTTTGTTGGTAACCAGAGGATGAGATTGAGAGGGATAGAGATCATAGGCTATAGCTAGATAGTTTGAGAGAGATGAAATCTCGGAATGTAACATTGTCTATTAAAAGATGATGAACGATCTCCATTTCTCAAAAAAGAAATGAAGAACCCCATATTAGGAGAGAGATAGACACAAAAGTTTTAAATGATTTAAATTTTTTTAAATGATAATAAAATTTTGATACACCAAATCTCTCCTTTGTGTCTATCTCTCTCCTAAATGGAACCCGAGAAATGGAGAGGATCTCAACTCTTTATTTATAGTGAGTGTAGATCAGCACTAACTAACTAACTAACTTCAGAAACAAATTAACAAACTAACTAACTAACTCAGTAATATCTATTACACTTTGGGTAAGATAACTTACAAAATACAGGTTTATTATCTAGAGTGTATTAAGATTGATATCCAATATTTATAAGCATCATAGCTTTCCTTTCCAGAATGTTTCCAACAATATGAATATCAAATATTCTCCAGCAGCCTAAGAAATTAAAAATCAACATCTATGCAGAACAAACACTTAACTGAAATATAGTAAGAGGCTGACAGTTAAACAAACGAAAAGACTCTATGGAAAGAACTATTATTCAGACACAAACGCCACGAAGCAAACTGTTCCGGTGATTCGGGATCAGCAAGTAATGAAGCATATAATAATAACAATAATGAATGTACAGATAAAAAAAAATAAAAAAATAAAAAAGAAACCTTGGGTAGGAGGAAGTTGAGTAAGCAAATCATTGGTCATAGAACGAAGCTGGGAAGAAAGGCGAGAGACATCGGGAGAAAGAGGAGTAAAGAGGTGTTTATCGTAATAAGAGGCCAGAAAGGCTCTAGTTATGGGCACCAAACCCTCTGTAGAAGCCATCTGGAATGGGATGATCAGATCTGATTTGATCAGATCAGCCCGTTCTCTCCCTTTCTTTTCTTCTATTCGCTCCAACTCAACTTGTATTCCTTTCGAATATTCTGTTCTGTTTAGTCCTGGACTCTTGGTCAATCACGGATGAGACGCGAGAGAATTAGCTTACGACGCCGAAAGAAAGAAAGAGAGAGGGGAAAGGAAATGAAAGAAAAGAAAGTGTGAAAAAGAATAAAATTTATACCATTATATATTCAATAACTATTTTTTGGTGTACTAATTTACTTCCTATTTTATTCTTGAACATTTTATAAGAAAAATAACTGTAAAAAAAAACTGTATTTTTTTCTTCTTACTTGAACTTCTATACATTTTTTTATAGGTATTCATCGTAACGCAATAAAAATACGGAAAGACGGGCATGATAGTATCCGTCTTGCCGCTAGTATGAGATAATTTTTAGTAGTTTGACACGAGAGAAAATAGAAGAAGAGAGTGGGGGAAAAGGAAAAAAGCATATTTATTCTATCTACTAATCTACTAAAATAATATAAAATAAAAGCTTTAAAATGCACTTTTGGTCCACACCTTTCTCAATTTGTCAATTAGTTTTCTTATTTTATTTTTTATGATTTTGGTCTCCTATTTTTTTTAATTTGGCGATTTTGGTCCCTATATTTTTTAATTGCATTTTTTATCCCAAAATCATGAATTGTGCACTTTTGGTCCCCACATTTCTAAAATCCAAGATTTTTTTGGGACCAAAAGTACAAAAAATATATGATTTTGAGAGACCAAAAATGTGCAATTAAAAAGTATGGAGACCATAATCGCATAATTGAAAAAGTTGGGGACCAAAATTGTAACGACCAGTTTCCAGAGCGCTACTAAACTAGAACAAACTCTAAATGCAAGGAAGTTTTTGAAATGATACTCTCGTGTCTTTTGAGAAATGCGGTAATTTTTTTTTCTTTTTATAAACAAAGACCTTTTACAAAACACAATCAGAGTATCAACAACGTTTTTGAAACATGACAGAATTCTAAATGTAAAAGGACCATTACAACTGAACACAAATATATATACACAACTTCCAAAAGATTGCCAGTTGAAGAATTTCACATATAGAAATAGTAAATAAATATGCATAAATAGGAATACACCTAAAGTATGAAGACCCTAACACGAGTAATCATACTTCTGATGTACTCCCGGCAGTTACCCACGCAGGGGGCTGCTCCAAAAGTAAAAACCTGGACACCAAAACAACAAATACCACAAAGGTCTAGCAAAATGCATGACCGTCACAAACCAAAACTATATACAAGGTAGACAGATGTCATCAATCAACCACCGCACATCACTACTCAAATCTTCCGACAGTCCTCCTCGGCCTTACGCATCAAGTCGCTTGCATCCTTGTCCGCCCACTCACGCCGAAGGTCTCTAACACGCCTCCTATATATATCCCTAGGAGTGGGGCTTAACTCCTGCCGAGGAATCTCCATGCTCGGAAGTCAAAGGCCACCTCCGACAATATCGTCATCGCCGAATCTCCACCACGTCTGGCTATGTCCTGGTTACCATCATCAATTCAAGGAACCACGGGCAAGGGTCAACTTCTTAAAATACACCAGATAATCCAAAATAGCATGATATAATATAACGCAAAGATAACATAACACACCATTCCGTAAGAATATATCAATGCCTACAAATGCAACTACACACCACTATAAAACAAGAGATAACAAGGTACACAAACGCCCATAATGCAACTCGCGACACTCCCCATCACACTTTACAATTCCTAAATAACGCCAACAAGTCGCTGAATACCGGTAGTAGCTTTGGGGACCCTATCACCTAAACCGTAGCTTTAGGGACCCTTTCACCCTTGGTTATTCAGGTCGAAGTTAAAAACAACACGGACAAAGTGAACTAAGCAATGAACACCCGTGATGTAACACCCGATGAAGAGATCGACTCGTGTCGAGACTCGCATCAAGACCTCGCGCCGAGATCGCGTGTCGGAGATCGCGTGTCGAGCTGATGAGGTCGCTGCATCGAAATGGTGACGCCGTGATGTCGAGCCGAGGAGACCGCTGCGTACAAGCACTGATCGACTCTGCGAGACCAGAATACTTGTATTTTTACGATCGTTAATTAGCGCATTAGTATATTTTGTTGTAATTATGCTTTAATAAAGTAATTACTTGTTTCCTAAGAAAGTGATTTAATTGAATCAAGAGCTTGTAAATAAATTGAGAATTAATATTTTAATATTAATTCATGGTTTGAATGTTGTCTAAATGTTCTATTGAAATTTCACGCTTCAAATCAATGCAGTTTTTATCCGCGAATAAAATTTAAACGAGCCCCGATTTCGATGAAAATCGAATCGTGAACTTATTTTGAGTGTTTTGAAGTGATTGTTTTTATTATTATTATTTTTATAATATAATATTATCACGCTGAGAATTAATTCTTCGCGAAGTTAATTTTTTCGATTTTTCCAGTAGAAACAATTCGGTTTTTCTGGCCACACGCTGCTTTTTAGATTTTAAGACTCTAGATTGTGGAGGGTAGCTATGAGAGTGAGATTAGATGAGATTAGAGTGGGTAAGGGAAGTATGGGCTTTGGGTGTAGGTGTCACCTTTGATTGTTTTTTTATGACAAGCATGGTCTTATTGCTTAAGATATGGAAAACCACACAATTGTTTTGAACCAAGTAAAATTTCTTTGATTATATTTTTTTTTATCATTCCTTTGCCGACTAGTCTCCTCCTCCCCTTCTTTTTACTCATTTATTTTTATTTCCATTAAATGTTTTTTTTTTTCCCTTAGGCCAAGTGAAAGTCTATTTAATCTTTCCTTTTATTAATTGTTGTATACAATAGTAATCCCTCCCCTATTTGGAGAACAGTCTCACGACCCTAACCCCATCCCCACATATTCACTTCACCTTCATCTTCTCACCTTGCCTTGAGTGAGAAACAAGGTACTTCCATGACTCCCACTCTTTCTCCTCAAGCGTGAACCACCTCCCATCTTACTCCTCATTTTATTTCTTCCTTCCTTTCCTTATTGATCTGTTTAACACCCCCCACTCTCTAAAACCCATCATCTTCATCTTCTTCATGCCTGAGAGAGAAGCTTCCATGTCCTCCATAGTTCCAAGCTTCATTAAGGTTTCTAGCTTCATTTCATCTCCAAATTGCAACACTTCTGCTCCTAGTTCTTCTTTCTACTTCATCATCTTCATCCAACTATCCAAGTAAGGAAAATCAAATTTTTTTCTTCCCAAAACACTGCTCATATCAAACAACACCTATGTTTTTTTATTTATTCTTGATTTTGTTGCTTTATGTCCCGATAATTGTTGTTTTGGTTGTTGTTTGTATGTTGATTCATGATTGTTAGGAGATGAGCACCATTTTACCTCTCCAAGGCGAAAACCCTAGGCTTGAGAAAGGGGAAAGGTTGTGATCCTAATTTAAATCAACTATTTGATGTTGTTTGGTGTTATTGGAAGTGGTTTGATGTTTATTAAGGTCATAGTTTGTAATTTGCTTATGTAACTTGCAATTTTAAACATTTACCTATTCTTGAATCATGGAAATTATGTGGTTTTGATGTTAGTTTAGGTGTTTAAGTATTTGATCACATGTTTAGATTAATCCTAAGGTTATTGGACTTGATATGCATGAATTAGTATAGGTGTTAGCTTATGTATCTGTAAAAAAATTTTATTGAGGAACTAGAATGACATGTAGGGAAATGATCATTTTTATTCTTTGAATTTCCAACATGATTGTATATGATTTATTACTTTATGGCTTTGAAGCATAATTGAAAAGAATTGTGAAAAAGGGCACTAATTTAGTTGAGGAAAATTGTTTTGTATCTCCTAGCTCATAGTAATTGAATTAATTGGGCTGTGATTTTGTGAAATCAATTGTTATTCTTAGCCTATTTAATGTTGTGTTGTTGTATTGGTTAATAGTTTTGTAACTAGAGCATTCTTGGGTATTGTTTTAATAGAAAACTATTCTTCAAAAGAGGGTTAATTGAAGTCAGAGTGGAATGGGCTTGTCGTGGAAAATGATTGTTGTTTTGTGAAAAATGTTTTGGGTGATTTAGTTGCTATTGGAGTAGTGATGCAAGTTTAAGTATAAAAGTTAGTTTATGTTTTGTGCAAAAGTGATTCTTGAAGGATTAGAATGGCATGTAGGACTCTGATCATGTTGTCTTTAAATTCTTAGCATGATTATTGGCATGATTTAAAATGTTTTTGGAGACTTTTGAAATTGGCCTAATTGAAAGAACTCTTTAGGAACTCTTGTTTTGGAATTGTTTTTAAGTAAGTGAACTAGGAAACTTGTAAATTGGCTTTGAGCATGACTTGTTTTTGAAAGGAAAAGGCTATAGAAATGGCACTAACTTGTTGTTGGAAACTGTATTAAACCATGTCCTTAAATGTGCTTAAGTTATGTTTAGTGTTGTCTTGATGTTTTGATGCTTGAAGTGTATTTGAAAATGACTTGGAATTGATGTAATTATAAAAAGAAGTTTTTGCAAATGTTTTTTTTTTGAAAGAAAAGAGGTCGAGGCCGTGAGGCCATGGAGGAATTGGAAAATAAATCTTGGTTTGCTAATTTGTATAAATGCTTGTATGAATATGTGTTTAGACCTTGAAATTTATGAAAATGGTTATTTGCATGATCTTGCTTTTGAGGTTCAAGAAAGATTTTTAGTTTCAAAACTTTACTTTTCAAGTAAGTTGAGATTTCTAAATTGTTATGTGATAAGTTAATTTTCAAGAAGTGTTTTGGTTTTAAAACCTTATTTCTTTTCAAGTAGTTAATGATGTAAATGCTTGAGTGGTTTATTGGTTAGAAAGAGGCTTAGTAGGAGCTTAAGTTAGATAGAATTATAGATTGTGCTAAGTTGTTCGTGGTGTTAGGCTCAAGTGACCCGAGGTCGCGAGCGGAAACCGAGGAAATATGAGCGACGTGACTTAAGGACGTTGGAGCGACGTAGCGACAAGGCAGAGGTAAGGGCACTTCTAGACATTCTAGGATTTTATTTTATGTCCCTGTAAGGACAATTTTAGAGATGCTTAAATTCTTGTTTTACTATTTAAATTGCTTTATTTAAATACGAAGAAGTCTCGAGAACTCTACGAAGTTCAAGTCGTGGTCTTCAACCCTTCGCTTGTTGTCGTATACGAACATATTCCGAGTCATTCGTGGGTGAAAACTTTGTGGTTGGTCTCACAACCCAACCCCCCACTTGCTTGTACCTCTCGTTAATTCCATTGAGTTCACAGAGGATGGATTCCTTGATTTATGTCAAGTATGTAATGTTGTGATATGATTGAGTTATGCATTATTTGATATGAGATTGAATATATGCCGCGAATTGCGGTTGCCGTCATGAATTGGCGCTTCTTCATGCAGGTGTTTTTATTGCTTAAATGATTGAATTACGCTTCTTCATGTTGAGCCTGGCTTTTTATTTGACACGCGTTGAATATCTTATGATAACTCTTGAATATCGACAGCTAATTTTTCATTGAGTGAGAGAGCTTAGCTAGTCGCTGGCGCTAGTTGGGACCGGATAGCGAGAGGGTGCTAGGTCCCTTTTTCCGCTTATGGGGACTTCTGCGCCGCCACGCTACGTGACCTGAGTTGATCGGCCCTGGAGAGCTAAGATCCTGAAGGCTTTACCGACTTTCCAAAGATACCGCATTTGCATTCCGAATAATTGTCGGAGGCGAGAGAAAAATGGATAGCGAAAGTTGAGTCGAGTTTAGAGTGAGATGGTTGAGTCACGCTTTGAATGTTATACATTGTTGTTTGGCTTATTTCTTTATGCCTCGACATCTTGATTTGTTAAGAAGTTGACCCTTTCCCCGTGGTGCCTTCAATCAATGATGGTTACCCAGGTGCAGTGGCAAGGATGCGAGTGGACCCGACAATGAACGGCGACGAAGGAACTCTTCGAGATCCGAGCGATGACTTCTATTTGTCGTGATGGATCAGAGGTGTTGCGATTAGTTGATCAGTGATATTTCTTTGATAATCAAGTATATATCTTATGGATGACTGTAGTTGTGTCTCTTTTGGAATAGTATGTCGTGACCAATGGCGCTTATTATTTTGAGTCAGGTCGACCGTGGTTTACTTTGGAGCAAACTGCGGTGTTCACGCTTCAAGTACTCCCAGGTATGATTGTTCTTTGAAGGTCGCCATACCGTAGGTGTATTTCTTGTACATTCACTACTCAAAAGATTTTGCATACACTATCATTCGACTTGTATATTTATATATTATGCTCCTGATGTTTTATTTAGGAATTAAGTCTTGTGTCTTAGTTGCACCATGCTTCAAAAGTCAGAATGACTGCGGGGTGCGAGAATCATTCTTCTTATTTAAAAAAATACCGCATTTCTCATACCAGGCACAAGAGTTCATATTTAAAACGCATCGCATACAGGTTTAGTGTAGCTCGGTAGCGGTCCGGAAACGGGTCGTTACACTGTAGCTTTGGGGACCCTATCACCCAAGCCGTAGCTTTAGGGGACCCTATCACCTTAGGTGGTTCGGTTCCGAACACCGCCATAGCTTTGGGGACCCTATCACCCAAGCCATAGCTTCAGGGGACCCTATCACCCTTGGTTATTCGGGTTGAAGTTCAAAAATGTCGCGACGACTCCAACGACTTCGACAACACCTTAACCACCCCAATGAATCAACCAACGCATATGATAATTCAAGAAGCAAATTCGAATAAGTATTTAACCGCGTATCAAATAATATTCATGCCAAGCTCAAAATAGTACGAACAGTTTAGCAGTATAAGCAATTCATCTCAATAATCATAACTCAGCAAACAACGACAGTTAAACAACTCAGTTCATCCCTCTGCAACTCAATGGAGTTGGCAGAGAGGCAATCAAACAAGTGTAGAGGGTTGGGGACAGCTGCCAATCACTTGCAGACAAGCCCACTAAATAATCAGTATATTAAAAAAGTAAAACAAAGGGGTACAAGACCCTCACTTCGAACCCTGAGGTTTTCAGACTTCTTCGCGTACACACTTGAAATTAAATTCCTATCGTATCTAAAAGTTGCCCTTACGCATAGATACATAAACAATAACACTTAGAATGTGAAGCGCCCTTACGCATAGATACATAAACAATAACACTTAGAATGTGAAGCACCCTTACCACAGTTGTTTCCTAGAATGGTACCGCACGCCTCGGGTCCACGCCGCACGATCTCGGAATTCGTAACTCCTATCACCACAAGGTAAGCTTAGCACACTTCTATAAACTACACTTAAAACCTTAGGCTCTCAAAACCTAACCCTTTCTAACCAAATCATTCACTAAAGAATTTAGTTCTAACTACTAGAAAACAAATAAGGGTTTTGAACCAAAAATCACTTTTCTTGGAAATTAAATAACACATAACACTTTAACTTAAGAAAATGCTAACTTTTAAAGAACCATTTTTCTTGAAACCTTAAGCATAACACATAATCAATTAATCACTTTGCATAAAGTTTCTAAGGCCTAAACATAACACATTCAAGCATTACATACAAGTTCACAAATAAAATCTTCCTTTCACACCCTTTAAAGGCCTCTCGGCCACAACACCCTTTTTCTATAAAATTTTTGCAAAAACTCCTTTTCATTACTACTAACATTTTCAAGCCATTCAACCATATTTAAAGGCAACCCACATCAATTCTTATCTAGACATCATTCACACACATTTGGAACATGTTGTAAAACATTTTCTAAATCAATTTTCATTCCAAAACTCAATTCTTATAACCACTAAATTCACCAAACATGCTATACATCAATCAACACATGGGTTAACCATTTAAACTAGATTACTATGTTCCCAAAAACTCATTTTCAACTTTTTCAAGAATAGGTTTTTCCCAAAATTTCTTTCAATCAACCAAACCCCAATTTCAAGAATCCAAAAGCATTTAACACATTGCCCTTATCATGCTAAAAGTCATGTTCATGCCAAACTAAAATTTAAAGAACAGCCTATTCATGCTCCACATGTCAATCTAGTCCTCCATAAACTAGTTTTTGCATAAAACATAACCTTCAATCAAACTAGCTCATGCATACAAGTTCTAATAACCTTAAAAATAATTCTAATCACTTTATTAAACATCTAACACATAATTAAACATCACACCTTCATGTTCTCATAGTTCAAGAATTGAAAAAAATACTAGAACTATCATGTTACACCTAATTAATTTAAACAACAACTTCAATCAACACATAATCAATCCCAATAACACAATTAAGCACTTAATTAGTTGATTCCTCAAGGATCACACCATTTCCCTCTTTTTCACACTTAGGGTTTTCACCCTCAAGTGCTAAAGAGAGATTAGACATGTTTATCTCCTCATATTCATCATCAACTACCCAAACAACATCACAAATCAACAATATCAATCAAACTAAAACAACAATTTAAACAACACCAAGGGGGTGGATTTAGGGCGCTGTTTTGGCTTCATTTTGGGGTGGAAAAATTCTGTTTTTCTCCTCAAATAATTGCTAGGAAGAATAGCTAAGACAAAGGAGAGAATCACCTGGCAAGAAATCAAGTTTTGGAAGCAAAATCAAGTGTACAAAAGGGGGGTGGAGAAAATTTATTTTTTCTCTTACCCAAATGATGTAGATGATGAGGAACTATGTTGAGGTGATGATCTAGAACAAGTTTGATGAAGAAATCTAGCTCAAAAACTCAATGGAGGTGGAGGTAGCTTCCATGGAGTTTGTCTTGCTCAAGGAGAGGAAGAAGAAGAAGATGAGGGCTTTTTGGGAGGAAGGTGGCGTGAAAAATGGGGCTGAAGTGGGGGGTCTCTCCCATCATCATGCTTAAATAATCTTATTTAATAAAACTAGCATAAAAAAATAGATTTAAGTAATAGTTTTTAAATTAAAACCACACACATGTGACACTTAATTACTTTTAGAGATGTTAATCCCATCACTCACTCTAACCCATCTAATCTCACTTCTCTCAAGGTTACCCTCTAATCTAGAGTCTTAAGATTTAAAAACACGGCGACGAGAAACCGAAAAACCGATTTATTTCTCGCCGGAAAAATCCCGAAAAATTAATTCGCGAGGAATTAATTCTTCGCGTGATAATATTATTTCATAAATAATAAAAATAACAACAATCACTCCAAAATAGTCTCGACAAGTTACGATTCGATTTTCATCGAAATCGGAGTTCATTTAAAATTTTATCTGCGGCGAAACTGCCCGGCGATTCGAAACGCGACGAAACTTCATTAGAATTTTTCGACGATATTCGAACCATGAGTTAATATAAAATATTAATTCTCAAGTATATATAGTTTGATCTTAAGACTTTAGTTTGTGTATACACCTGCAGCCTTAAACAAGGTCAGCAGAGACGAGGAACTTTATTTCCCAACGTCCAAATCAACTCCCCTACCAAGGGTATTGCCACAAAGGCTTGCCACACATTAGGCTTTCTGCCACACGGGCATAGGGTGACAACTCGTCCTTTTGAAGTCCTGAAGACAATCAAACGCTCCGAGTGTCGATGCTCAATGGTCAGTATGCATCCAAACAAATTCAACAACATGGCATGCTCACCGTAGGGAGCGCCCGACTAATGTTTTAATTAATCAATGCGGATCGACGACACCTCAACTCACTCACTCTACTTAGTGAATTTTCATGCTTCCAATTCTTATATTACCTAGGTGAGGTTGTACCAAAATAGATCACTCATTTAGCTTTGGGTCATTGGAACCCGAGTTTCATTAAATTCTTTATCTAGCATGTTTCCATTTCTACTTAACTATAAGCTTAGATTAGTCATACTACAACCCTCATGCTTATTTTTAAGCCAAAATACCTTTAACAATTACTTAGAGTGTAAACACAGGACACAAAGTCCGGGTGTTCAATTGCGGAACGCTAGTCTTAATCTCAGATCAGAACTCTAGGCACGTGTCTGCGAACACTAGGCTCAATTTTTAGATTGAGATACTAGGCACGCCATACGGAACACTTGGTCCAATCCTAAGCCAAGAAAACGCACGCAAGTAGGACATTAAGTCCCAAAGACAGACACATAGTCCATATGCTCAATAGGAACACTAGGTTCCCTATGTTTTAATCTTTCAAAACTCGATCTTTGAACTCTCTTTCTCTATTCTTATATCACTCCTATGTATCTGAAAATACTTTTTAGTTCTAGGTCGTTGAAACCCTAGTTGTGTTAAATAACACACCGGAAGAATTCCCAGAAAGAGAGGTGGTGCGAACACTCTTAATTACCAAGTCTTTCCTAGCCGTAATTTCCCAGCGCATCATTTAACTCAACCGCTTTTGCAAATCGTACTATTTATTTCAAATTCTTTTCTTTACTATCATTCCATTGAAATTTCGTTGCAAGCTTTGGCTAGTTATACTAAAACCCTCACGCTTACTTTTAACTCAAAATGCCCTTAACAATTTGCTTACGAAATCGAGTCGACTTGTGGAATCGCATCAGATTTACCGATGTAAATCGTCAACCAATAACAGTCGATCAACGCATTATTAATTAACCCATTATCCTCAACAATATTATCCAAATTCCAATCAATTCCAAGTTCCAATAAATCCAACATGATTCAAGGAAAACAACATCAATCATAATGTCTCACAGGGCCAAAGACATGCTATAGCATTTCAACAACATATAACAATTCAATAGGCTACAACATGCTCCACAGTTTCATCAACTTCAAGTCTAATCAAATCACTCAAACAAGATTTAAGTCACGCAATACAATTCAATTTGCCACGCAGGGCCAAAAGCATGCTACAACATTTCCAACAACACATAAAAGTACTACAAGTACTACCACACTATCAAACAATCAAACAAGCAACAAACAAGGCGAAAAGCCCAAACTCATTATATAAGAATTTCCCTTACCTTGGGCGCTTTAACAATCCTAGCAAGGTAATTCGAACCATCGTCAAGTCGCAACTCAGCGTACCTCAAGCACGAACCTTAACAACGCAAACTTAATACAATTAGAACTAAAACTCAATTCTAATGCCCCTAGGGCAGCCACGGCTTAGACATCCTAAAGCCTAGGAATTACTTGACTTAATCCCTAATTGGTCCATCTAGTCATACAACAAGTTACAAGTTCAAGCCATGCAAGTTTTGAAACTTTTACAAAAGCTACACACTTAGAAAAATACCTAAACCAAAACTTACCACTTTGAATAGTGTTTTACCAATTGGAATAGTATTTTCCAAACTTTGGACATATTTTTAAGGCATCAAAACAAAGCAACATTTTGAGAAACAAAAGCCTTTTGGTTTTAATTATAAACCTTTAACTATACTCTAAAATTTATCCCAAAATCAAACCTCCTTGTATAGTTTTACTAAATCCATTTTCCATACACTTTTATAACACACTTAAGGCTTGAAATTAACTAAAATTTAACTCTAAAAATCTTTACCAATTTCGGCCAAATAAAGATTAAAACATAACCAAGTTTTGCAATCCTATTTAAAACATTTAACATACAAGTCTTTACAAGTTTAATCCCAAAATCAAAAGCTAACATTAACACCACTTTTAGACCATAAAAACAAGTTCAAAAAACTCATTTAAGACTATAAAGGTTGCTGTTTTCAAACATAAAAGAGGTGTAAAAGTTTTTATTTACAACTTCACTTTTAAGACTAATTCATGCAAACTAGTTTAGCTACTAAACATATAAACTAAGATCTACTATCTTGACCACTTTTAAGAAACCAAATCATGTTCATAACACTTAAACAAACCCAAATAAGTTGTTGTCTTTAAACTCATAAAACAGCCCCAAAATTCATTTTGTTTCACACAATTTTTCAAAGCTTTAAACATAACAATCTTTATAGATTTAAAGCACTAACCAAAAGCCAACTTCCTTAACACCTAATATACTTTAAAAACAAGTTAAAACATCCCCTAAACCATGCTTAGGAGCCACGGTTCCAGCCCCTAAAAATCCCCAAATTATTTTCACAAAACTTGTTAAACATGCATATTGGCTAGTTTCCAAACTAATCAAGTATAATCCATCAAAGAACTAACTTTAAATCAACAAAATCAAACCAAAACAACCTTAAACAACCCCTAATTTCGTTCAGCCCCAAAACCTAGGGTTTCCCAAATTTCAATTACCAAAAACAAGCTTAATCATTGAAGGAAACAAAGGGCTAAAAGACTAGTCATGCATATCTAGCCAAATCTAACACCTTTAAGCAAAAATGATTCCTAAAACCAACCAAACCCATTCATGGCAGCCAAGAAGAAAAGGAAATGGGTTAGGACTCTTACCAACCAAGATGATGATGATTGATCATGAAGGAAGAAGAAAGGATGGAAGGAATCAAGGATTAAGGACTAAAACTTCAAGTTTCTCCAAGATCTTGAACTTTCTCTCTCAAGAATTTTTTCCTCACACCTTCAGCAATGAAAGAATGGATGGATCTGATCTTGAGCAAGGGAGAAGGCCACGAAATTTTTGAGGGCAAGAATGGAAAGGAAAAGTTCATTTAGTTGGATCATGACTACATAGTTACAAAGTAACCACCTTAACTACCTACCATTTAATCATCATCCAATCCTAAGCTTACACTTGTCAAGGAAGCTTCTAAAGGTCCATGTTCAGCTCCCTTAGCACATGTGCAGCTGGCATACATCCCCCTTGGCCACAGGTTTCGTTTCAATCACGTTTTCGCTGCGTTCGCCATTTCGGCCAGGGTCTTGTGGCGTTCTGCAGCGTATAATAGGTTTTAATACTAAAAATTCTCAAAAATAATTCTAATTATAACCCCACACCCAAAATCACAAATATTCCTCATGCATAAGAAAAGTATCTATGTATCTCGTTTTCTCGAAATGCTAACCTAAACGTCGCAATTAAGCGATCTCTTCTGCCATAGAAAATACACTAAATATTTTCTGATGCCCAAAAATTCTAGAAAAATTACAATAAATCCTAAATATTGGAAAAATTCTAAGATCTCAAATTTTATAAAATTTGGAGCACGTGTGAGCATGTTCGATTAGAAACACACACACAATAAGCTACTGGCATTCGACGAATTCTCAAGCGTAATAAAAACTGTAAATTAGTGAGGATCACTAATTTCAATTTCTTTTATCATATGGATATTATTCAATCAACAAAATTATCAAAACAAACTCATTAAAATAATAGTCATATTAAATATGACATAAAACAGATAATTAATACAATAACTAAACCATCAAAAATCAAACTATGACTTGAAAATATTTATTAAATCCTGAAAATTATTTCTCATTCAATAAAATAATTTTCTTTAATCAAATAACAATCTTTCACATTTTTCGATATTAATTCATATTAAAAACAGTATACGTCTACACTGTCTCTTAATCTGAATTAATTGTTAAAACAGTAAATTGTTCACAATAAATCTTTGTTGTTCTTCATACTTTTAACAAACCATTGAGGTCATGACTCTCTACGATTTATTTTCAAGTAGTTGGAACTACAAAATAATTTTCATAAAAATTGGGATGTTACATTTGTCTCCTAAATCTTATAGGTGAGCTACAAGTTATTTTTTGTTTGTTTGTACAATTTCAGATGAACACATACACATTTTCTCTTATTTTGATTTAGTTTATAACTACATAAATAAAATATGTGTATATTGTTTCTAAAGTTTTATTTGTCGAAGAAAATAGTGTTTTTCCAATTCTTTATATATAAATGGTAATATCTGTTACGTGCATGGTAATGCCAAAGGTAATAAAGTCTCTAGAATAGTTTCTATATTTTGTTATTTGGATGATCAAAGTTTAATAAATTTTTTTTATTCATTATCAATCTCAATATAGACATACAATACTCATTCAAGGTATGTGATGTCAATTCACCAATACAATACTCATTAAAATTATGTAAGGTAAACTAGAAGTTTGCATGCACACATAAAAAGTACTATATTGTTGTAAACCTGAAGTTTAGTAGTCTAAATAAATTTATTATTTAGTAACTATTCTAAATTTTTGAAATATAGTTAGGATCATATTTGTGCAATTTATAATAAATCATGTGTACTATTTATATAGTTATGACAAGAAGTCATATCGTCACGTATGTACTTATTATCAACTTGCAACTAGAAGTTTGCAAATATAATTGAAGGCTCTAGACGAGCTAATATATTGTTGCTTGGAGGAACAAAGTTGCACACTAATAGTGCATTATATTCTAAGTCTCATAGAAACTTATTAAGTTTCAAGGATATTCATCTAAATGGATACCTATCAAAATAACAAATGAAAGAAATATTGAATATCTGTATATTACGAGACTTATGATAAAAAAATGGATATTGGAAAAATTATTCGTTTTTCCTCCAATTTGTACTAAATGCATATTAGTATAATCGGAACACATATTATCATAGACCCAAAGTTTATGGATCATAATAAGTTTATTGTCTGGCATAACCGGTTGGGTCATCCCGAGTCTTTATGATGCGAAACATAATTAGAAATTCATGTGGACATCAATTGAAGAGCCAGAAGATTCTTCAATCAAATAATTTTCATGTACCACTTGTTCTCGATGGAGGTTGATAATTCGACCATCACCAATAAAAATTGGAAGTGAATCTCTCAAATCTTTAGAACGTATACAAGGTGATATTTGTGGACAAATACACCCACCATGTGAACCATTTAGATATTTTATGGTTTTAATTGATGCATCAACTAGATAGTCACATATTTGTTTGTTGTTAGCTCGCAACCAGACGTTTACGAGATTGCTTGCTCAACTAATTTGTCTAAGAGCTCATTTGTCACAATTATCTAGTTAAGAAAATACGCTTTGATAATGCTGTTGAGTTTGCATCTCAGACATTTAACGAGTATTGTACGTGTATTGGATTGATAATCTCGTATGCTGTTGGATTGATTCGCATCAGGCCAAACGTTATCGTAAGTTCTCCCCTTAACATATGGTTTTTAGTTAGAAACCTAATATTTCTTATCTAAGAATTTTTTGATGTGTTGTGTATGTTAAAATAGTTCCACCACAACACACTAAGATGAGTTCTCATAGAAGTTTGAGAATATATGTTGGATATGAAATCTCTACCTATAGTAAAATATCTTGAATCAACAAGGAAATATTTATTTACAGCTCAGTAAGCTAATTGTCATTTTGATGAATTAGTGTTCCCAATATTAGGGAGAGATAATAAGCAGTTGAAAAAGAAGATTAGTTGGAATGCATTACCATTATCTCTTATTGATCCTCATAGAAAATAATGTGAACCAGAAGTTCAAAAGACAATTCATTTGCAAATCATAGCAAACCAGTTACCAAATGCACTCATCAGCTGCTAATGCTCCAATCAAAATTGATGTCCCTGTTGGACAATCTAAAATGAGTCTCAACCATGCATGGATCGTGGTAGACCTATCGGCTCCAAAGGTAAAAATCCTCAAACAAGAAAAGGAGCTAAAAAGAAAGATGGCCCAAGTGAGGTTATGAAAACTCCAAAAGAGTCCTTAGACATAATTGATATTTCAGTTCCAGAAGAGACTGATCAGGTACCTGAAATTTGTGAAAATGAAGAGATCTCAACGAATTATGTCATGAATGGAATATGATGGAACCGAAACAAAGTCAACGTTGACGATGTTTTTGCATAAGATATAGCGCTAAATGTGATAAATGATAATGAGGATAATGAACCAAAGTATATTAACGATTATAGACAAAGCAACACGATTGGCCAAAATGGAAAAAAACAATCGATGCGGAATTAAACTCACTTTGCAAGGGAAAAGTTTTTGGACCTGTAGTCCAAACATTTGAAGGCAAGAAACCAATTAGATACGAATGAGTTTTTGCGATAATGAAATGAGAATGGTGAAATAGCAAGATACAAAGCTCAACTTATTGTTTAAGGGTTTTCTCAAAGACCTGGCATTGATTTTGAAGAGACATATTCACTTGTGGTGCATGCAAGTATTTTTTGATACTTAATTGGTCTGGAAGCAAATGAAAGACCTTAATTTACATGTAATGGATTTGAAGGTCGAATCCGAGAATGACCTCTATAAGGAAAATCGCAGAAGGATTAAAAATATAAAGAAATATTTTTAAATGAAATATTCTTGGAAAACAAAGTTTTGTCTCGACCTGCGGATCGAACAATTAGCTAATTGAATTTTTTGTCTAACAAGTTATAAAGAACTAGTTCTTAAGTGACTCATGATAAATTATATCAATTGAGTGCATGAGTTGCGTGTCTAGAAGATAACAAATATTTTGGTCCCAAAGATCATATTTTGTGCTATAAAAGCATACGTGCGTATTATTAAATGCTATATGGCTTGATATAATAATATTTTGTGATACTTGTTAGTAAGATCACCAACCAAAAGGTATTGGAACAAAGTGAAATATATATTTCTTTTATATTTTCACAATACAATCGATGCAATTATTTTATGAATATATGTTTAGCAAATTAACCATACAGATGCAAGATATTTTCTGATTGAGATGAAGTCATATCCCAATCTGTTGTTATTAACATATGGAGGTATTGATACATTATTATGATCAACAAGGCAATCTAAAGTTATCACATCTTCATACCATGCTCAAATAATAACAATTTGAGGAAGAAGTTCTGAAGATAGTACAACTTACGAAACTCAATTGAAAGGAGGATATATCACAAGTGACTGAGCGAAGTATATTGCTCTAAATGCTTCAAGAGGAGAAAATCAGAATATTGGAATTCATTTTCTCTTCGTCGTGGTTTTGTCCCATTGGGTTTTCCTGACAAGGTTTTTAACGAGGCAGTTCCCACACTGAGTATATTTTACTCTTTTTTCTTCACTAAGATTTTTTTCCCCACTCGATTTTTTCCTAATAAGGTTTTAATGAGGCATATCCTTAATGGACATCCAAGGGGAAGTGTTATGAATAATATTGAAGATGGATGTCCAAGAGTTACATAAATAAAGAATATTAGGAGACACCCATTTATGTGGATGTTAATGTGTATTATTATTCCTTATGATGATACTATACTTGTAACTCTATGTTATATTGACCCTATAAATAGAGGGTGTAAGCCACTTGAGTTGGATACACAAGAATAGAATGAAATATTCTTTATTTTCTAGTTTCTCTTTCATCTCTTGAGTTCTCTATGCTTTTTTTTTATATAGTTCTTCTCTATCTTTTAGTCTCTTATACTTATTTTTATAACAAAATGAATATTTTTTTTGACAAAAAAAGAAAATGAATATTAAAATTAAAAATGGTAGATTTGTAATTCAACAAACTCATTTCTATTTCACTCCCTTTTTTTTCCCAATCTGGATCTGGAAGATTGACAATAGGTAGGTCTCACAACAAAATTTTCTTTCGTATCCACATTTTTGTTTCAACCAAAGGAGGGAATGCTTTTTGAGATATATGCTTTCGTTCCTTTTTTTGTTTTTCACGCCCCTTTTATGCCATGTTTCTGCCCTTCCAAACTATGTGAAAAATGCACGAGCTTTTATATTATATATTTACGTTTTATTTTCTTTTTTTGACAAGTTTTACGTTTTATTTTTTAATCTCATCATATTATACTGCATTCGTATTTTTATAAAATTGCTTCCTTTTAATTAACTTAAAAATTGGATTATTATTATTATTATTATAGTAAAAAATTGGATTATTATTAATTTTTTAATTAATTATTAAATCACATAAAATTTATTTTTTAAAATTTATTTATTCATTACATAAAATTTTTCAATTAAACATTAATTATAATAAATTATATAAAAAAATTACTTCTATGACATTTATTTTTATTAATTATATTAAATTTTTGAAATATATTTTTCTTTTACTATTTTAAAATTTTACGGAAACCTATCTATATTACACGAGGTACTTTTTAAAAAATAAAATATTTCTAAATATGCTTATAGTAGTGTGGGCAATATATATAAGACTAGACGCCCACATATATCTCACCCCTCTTTTTATGTGAAGTTTTTATTAGGGCATGGGTATCATGTGCCCAACATTTTCCCATGAGAAAATAATGCTGGAAAATAATTTTCAAATTTTAATAGAGGATTTAATTTAATGCCTGCTTAATAAGTATTTATTAGATGAAATGTTAACGCTTCAATTTAATAAGTTTTTTATGTTTGTACTAGTACTAGTATTCTAACCCGTGCCATGCACGGGTATAGAAACCTAATAGTAGATTTTTAAAATTATTGAAAACATATATTACTTGTTATTTTTTAAAATTCTACATAGGAAAACACACACACACACAAATATATATATATATATATATATATATATATATTAAAGATTGGTATATTAATATGGATTTATAGATTAAAGATTTGTAAATTTATAGATTACAAACACATAAAAATATATATATAGTGGCTTATCGGTCATGATTATCAAATACTGTTAATCAATTTTGAATTTTTAAATCGAAAGTTTTTACTTTAAAGGTTTAAAGATTATAAATTCCTTTGTTCATATTTAATTTATTTATTATATATTATATATTAAGTTTTTTTTTAATCAATATCATATATTAAGTTAAGACGTGTTAAAACATACTCTCACCCCGGCGACATTTATAAGCAAAAAAGTCTTTTCAACATTCGTTAAAAAATGTATGTATTTAGTCCAAATTTTGGATTAGATAAATACATGTTTTAACAAATCATGAAATGACATTTTTGCTTATAAATGAGGTCAGAGAGAGTATATGGTTAAGGATTTTATAATTTCAAATATTTATAATATAATAAGAATTTTTTTATTAAAGTTATAATATAATTTCTTATGTTCAAATTAACAATTAACAAATAAATAACGTATATGGTTAAGGATTTTATAATTTATTAGGACTTGTTATATTTAAGACCTATTTTATATATTGTTCTTAGGATATATCTAATGTGTATATATATATATATATATATATCAAATCTAATCAAAGTAATATATTTTATATATTGTCCATTAAATATATCTAATATCTAATATCAAATCTAATCTAAGTAATATATATATATTAATATTAATATTATAAAAAATATAAGTAGTGTATTGATCTGATGCTACGATTTTAGGGTTGCCCCAAAGAGAAGAGAGGACGGCGGCGTTGAGAGCACAGGGCATACGAACCAGAGTAGCTGAGAAACACCGGCGAACCAAGACGCGACGAGGGGGACGGTAGATTTTCGAGCGTAAGCGACGCAGGAGGTAAGATTTTTAGCAAAGTCACTAATCAATTTATTGTGAAATCTAATGCATGCGTCGATTAACATCTTGGATCTAATATATCTAAGTTTAGTCTCGTGATTGACAAAGATTTTTCCTATTTACTGGGTACTGCACACCGATTCTCTCGTCATCTCCTCCTCTATATCCTACATATAACTGCTATTGATGTAATTATTATTAAAAAAACATGGTTGTTGCCAATGAGATCTGCGAAATTTTTGTTAATAACACCCTTGAACTTTGAACTTCAAAATTGTTTACGGTATTTTACTATTGTTCAGTAGAGGAGCATTAGTACCCTGTGATGAATCACTGTGATTTTCCTTTAAAAATTATAGAATAGTGTTAGAAATTTCAATTGAACCGCGTTTACAAATAAGTGATGCTATCTGATATTTTTTGGTGCACATCTGGTGCTTATGAGTGATTAATTTGAAGTGTTTAATTTGAATTATTTAATACTGTTTTATTATATTATTTGTTACTTTCATGCCATTTAGTATTCCTTTTTTTAACACCGATTCATGTATGCCAAAGCTGGCGTGGTGAACCTACCAACTGCTGAGGGTCAATATTATTGACAATATCTGATATTGTGTGCTAGTTGGTGTGGGCTCTCAATGTGTATTTGTTTAAAACAACTTGATGAAGGTTGTCTTTATAAACAGTCAGTAATAATCAAGGGTTCATTAATAATATACTTTTGTACCTGTGAAATATATCTTTTTGTTCATAATTGTTATTCCTTATGTTGTCTATTGTAAATGACATATTGTTGGTAAGAGAATCATTGTTAAACATGATTTATTTAATGTATTAAAATTTGAGGTTAAATATGTGTATTAGTCCATATCTTGAATATGATATTGTAAGAAACATTTCATCATCTTATGTCAGGTACCCTAAAAAGTAACCATGGCAGAAAATCTTTTCATTGTTTGCATTGTTGGTGCTAACACGGACAGATTGTAAGTATTTATAATTGTAAAATTTATACAAAGTAGTTTGTTCAATTTTTTTATTTGGTCATAGATAACGTTTTATATCTCTTAATGTTGTGAAGAGGATACTGGAAAGCTTCACCCAAAGCAACGGTAGATTACTTGAAAATTTAGTGTGTTTAAGAACACAGGATTATATAGAGTGGGTAGTTCATATTGACAAAACTGATGGGGAAATCTGGCTGACAGTGGGATGGAAAGAATTTGCAAAAGAAAATGGGATCAACAACAACTTTCTGGTTTCTTTCGAATATGTAGGCGGTACAATGTTTCTCGTGAGAATTTTTCACACTACAGCTGTAGAGAACTCAATGCCTAGTTATCCACTTGGAAGTCTCCCTGCACATTTCTTCAAATGTGTTAATAATGCTAAAAGTCTACACCGATTGGTAATTATTTTATATTTAATTAATAAATAATTTCAAAATGCACTTGAGCGTAATTTTACTTGTGTGTATATGTAGAAATTCTCGGAACAGTTTTCGATTCTCTTTGCTGAGCGTTTCAAAAATCCCATGTTTCTAATTCCTGGAGATGGTCCTATATGGCCGGTACATTGGAGGATTGTTGATGGACAAATCTGCCTATACAGAGGTTGGAGAGAGGCAGCAGCCTATCTATCATTAAAGAGAGGAGACATCTATTTATTCCGTTATCAAGGTGACCGTAACATATCAATGGTAGTATGTAGGAGGAGTATGGGTCAGATTATGCGATCAGAACGTAGGATGCGCCTCAGCTAACATTATGGACAACTATTGTCATTGATTACATCCTTACAAAATCAAAACCACTGGTTAGTTGATTTTGTTATTGTATATAAATATATAGGTTTCTAAATATCCAATACTGACTGAAATTATATAATAACTTTTGTAGTACATCCCTGCTTTTGTCATCAAGGAATATCTGAGCTATAAACCTGATGAGATGGATGTCATGGTACCTTCAGGAGAAGTTCAGCAATGGTCATTGATATGGTCTAACCGAGATCGGAATGAAGGCTATTTCAGACATGGCTGGTATGACTTTGTAATTGATCACGAATTGAAGCCGAACCAAAAAGTAAGGTTCTTTAAAGCAGATTTGGAAGATCTCGTCCATGTGGAAGTCATATAATGGCTAGTAGTCAAGCTTGATATGTGTAGCTGCACAATTTCCTAAGTCAAAAGTTTAGTTTCGCTTTGTAATTTTTAATTTCGATAGGATGCAGAAACTCTTTATTGCATAAAGAAAAATCATCTTGGATATTTGGCATTTTTTTTTGTTGCAACATGTTCGATAGATACTTTAAAACCACTTTTGTATGACCTTAGTTATCGATGCTATAATGTTCCTAGTGTTTGTCTCGGTTAATTTTATTTGTTTGTTTTGAATTTTTACCAATGGGAATGCCAACATATGTGGCTAAATAGGAAATGCATCCTTATAATCACATATTAGTAAGGGTATGCATTATCAACCAAAATCCTATTCTAACCATTATATTGATTATTGTGAATACCATGTTATGTATTCAAAGATTATCAGCAACATGGAAAACAACTAACTCTAGATAATATATATTATATATATGTGTGTGTGTGTAAATATTATCAAATAGAGGTTTTCCATCAACATCTTGTTTTAATTCTATATTAACACTTCAATTCTACATTAACCCAATCATAATGTGATGTTCAATTCAAACTAACTTCAACATTTCCAGGAAAACACTGAATAAAGGATGGGAAAGCAATGAACTTAATCAGATTCTGCATTATAAATGTGATAAAAGGTACACTACTTTTTAACACGCGGTTATTTTTAAATTTCGGTGATAGTCTCAAAAAAATTTCATAGATAATGTTGTTATTATTAAATATATATTGTGCAGAAATAGTGTCAAACACTTGACTACTAAAAAAAATAGAATTTAAGTATTACATTCTAGACTAATCCTCTTTGCATAGATTGTCCTCCATGACATGATATAAGCACTTTTTTGCGTGTCCTGGATAAAATAATAATAAGACAACAATCATTCAAGACCTAAAAAAAGAAAAAGTAAGGTTAAACTGAATAATTCAAATATTTAATAACAGTGACATGTTATAAAAATAATCCTTAAATAACATACACGACTCTTATAAATTACTGACCTTGGTTGTTAGTGCTGATTGCGAAAACTTGTGCCCCATCGAACAATGATTAGAAATACGATCTCCAATGCTAGAATCAGAATATGAGAAATGTTGTTAATGAACTCATTAAAAAGAAAACAACTAAAACATGTATAAATATACAGAATAAAACATATGAATATATATTAGATATTTCATATAGTGAATATAATAACAGGTGTTTACCTCGTAGGAATATTAAACATTGTCAAATATTTCACGATAAACTATATTGGTTGTTGTAGAGCACACCTTCTTTTCATCATCTAATATCAATATCTTGAGTCCTCTCCTTGACTTGATAGGTGATAAGGCAACATACAATTGACCGTGTGTGAACACCGGTCTTGGAAGATAAATTCCTACATGAGAAAGTGACTGACCTTGACTCTTGTTAATTATCATTGCGAAACGAAGATTCAAGGGAAATTGTCGTCTTTGGAATTTAAAGGGCAATCCCGCGTCGCTTGGAACCATGTTCATCCTTGAAACAAAGATTTTGTCTCCTATATTAATCCCTATGATAACAGTGGCACCTATGACATTCTTACCAAGCTCATTGATCAATAACCTGGTACTATTGCATAAACCAATAGACTGATTGATGTTCCTCATAAGCATAACAGGAACACCTACCTTTAGTCTCAACTTGTGATTTGGAATTCCAGAACATTTGATATCATTAAGAAATTCAGTGGTGAACCATTCACTGTGAATTTCATTGTCTTCATCTGATTGGCAAACTGAGTCACAACTCAAATATTCAACAACATCACCTGGGATTGAGGACATCAAGACATCATTTACCTGCTCTACTGTAGCTAAAGTAGGGGCAAGGATTGCACGCTCATCAAAATAATTTCTGGTGTTGAGGTTTGTTTGCATATCAGGGTAGGTAAAATCTATCAGTGCTTGTATTGGATCTGCACAGTCAAGAATCAATAGATCATTGGGGATCTCTATGTCACTCTGGCCATGCTCGTTTGCATTGTCATCGCCATCTCCAATCTTAAGAATCCATTCCCCAAATTGTTTTATACCATCCAAGTCAGTGTTTTGAGTGTTACCACCGAGACACATATTCACTGTAAGTATCAAAACCTTATAATTCACCCAAATATTGGATGAATTTATGGAAGAATCAACAATATCTTGTCTTGAATCTTTTCTAATCACGGGCAATATCTGACGGAAATCACCGCCCAAAACAACGGTCCTACCTCCAAATGGTTTATCCCTATTGCTTTTAACTCGAAACCCCATGATATCACATAATTTGCGATCGAAAGCTTCAAAGCAGAATCTATTCATCATTGGAGCTTCATCCCAGATAATCAATTAAGTGTGGAGTAGCAGTTGGGCCTTCACACTTCCTTGACTGATATTGCAAGTAGATTCCTCGTTGCTTATCAAAGGAATAGAAAAAGTGGAATGAGCAGTTTTGCCTCTAGGCAACAACAGTGAAGCTATGCCACTGGAAGCCACATTCAAGACAATAAATCCCTGTGATCGTAATCTAGAAGATAGAGTGTTCCATACAAAGGTTTCCATTCAAAGGTTTTTCCTGCACCACCAAAACCAAAGAGAAAGTAAAATCCGCAAGTAGCAGAAAGGACCGAGAACATGATTTCATCATAAACACCCTTATGCTCTGTTGTCAGTTTTTGTATAAAATAGCTGTGATCTTTTACCAACTGTTCTCTGTCATAATTAAGTTCATCAGCAATCAACTTATTTTGAAAGTCATGCATGTCTGATACATTTGGGAATGTCATGGAAGGATAATCTGCAAGAGATCTTCCATTAGATCGAAGCAAGTTTTCCAACTCAATCAAACATAGATTTTGCAATTCATCATCAGAAATACGTAGTCCTGCATGTGATATTTTAAGGTTAAACAAATATAGCATGTAAGATAACAACTAAACCACTATATTACTTAAATAATGTATTTAACGGTAAAAAATTTGAATTTTACCTTCAATGTTTAATTCCCTCCGCCTGTCATATATAATACCACCAGAAAGTAACTTCCATGTGGAATTCCATACGACGTCAGGGCTTGTAATTGTATGCATTGATAACAACAAAACGAACAACCTTCGCAACTGCTGACTAGAACCCAACTCACTTGCTTCTTTGATTGCATCTATAAATTCTCTATCATCAGCAAGTAATCCTAATGCATAACATGCCTCTTGGAAAGTATTGTATACTGTCCCATCAATTGTGCGTAGAGATTCGTAGCTGGTGCAACCTTTCTAAATATTGAGTAAAATCCTCATGTAATACAATTCACCAACACCTGAAGGGATGTATTGTAGCTTGCCAATACTCTTACCTTTTATTCTACGCTGCCACATTCTTTGTTCTTTGTTGTACACAAATCTCATAGGATATTCTGCATAGGTCAAATCTTTGCCATCAGGGTAATTTAGATTAGCCTCAAACCATGAAAGAAACATTGTGTTAACTAATTCATTCCTCTGAACAACATTCTCAATGTCCTCATTATCACCAAAAAAAACATTTTGGTGGTTTGGTAGGTGGAAGACCAATCTCATAACAGGTGGCCACTTATGATGAATATCAAAAGCAAATGTCCTCTAAACAGCCTCACAAGGTGATACATATCTACAATCATAGTATTGTTTTATCTCATCAACACACTTTGTAGTATCACCGTTATCATCATTGTTTGATATCTGCAAAGATGCTCGATCAGGGCCTTTGTTAACATATTTGAAAAGATACTTTATAGAGTTAGATTTATTACAATACTCAACGTTGACATGCCCTCCATAAAGCATCAAAAGTTGAGGATTATAAGGGACTACACTCCTGTTATCCACCTTGGTATTCATCTTTTCAATTGTTATTCCTGAGTCTCGTCTCCTATACTTGGGATACCCATCATCATCAATAGTAGTTATAGCTTTGAAAGGCTTTGGGTAATTCTTTGAGCACTTCCGATCTTTCATGCAAGGAGCCTTCGGGTTAGCAACACCACACGGACCATGAATCATGTATTTAGATACCGTTTCAGACAATTTTGGATACATTGCTGGATCAGGAAGTTCTGCAGATATTACATTATCGATATCTGTCCCAATGTTCAACTTGTTTGATTCATTTAACTAAACTAGTATATGAGCATGTGAGAGACCTCTCTTCTGAAACTCAACAGTGTACATAACTATAAAAAATACAAAAACCATGATTTCAAAATCTACACCTTTATAAAAGGTTGTTAAATTAACATGGGTTTTATAATTACTTACCTGCATCAATTTTCCCAAAAATACGCCCTTTATTCAAATCAGTAATCAATTGGTTGGGCTTCATCTTGAATACACGACATATAATATCTAGTCTGTCATAAGCCTTTAGTCTCCTATCATTAAGGAATTCCTATATTTCTCTCCAACCTGAATTGCATGTAATTGTGATGAATAGGTCTGGATATCCATAACGCTTGCACACAACCATTGCATCTTGACAATTGTTAAACATGTATCTCGTGCCACCTGTGAAAGAAGATGGTAATACGACACGTCTACTAATAGAAGCTGGATCTGTTTCACCTCTACTAACTGCATCTTACAAGCCGTTTAGAATGTCACATCTAATCTTGGCCTGGTTTGCTCTTATGAATGATAGCCTTTGAGATTCTATCATTGTAAAGCAATCTACAACAAACTGTTGAAACAACCTCCGTGAACTTACTACATTACTAAACTCAACACGTCTGTCCTGAATCCTAAAAGCAATAAACTCTCTTAGGTAAACCCTTAATCTTTTTCGATTTTGATTGTCTTCTTCTGAAACATTGAGTTTGATAGTTTCCTGGTAACCATCTTCTCCATATGGGAAAATCAAAGGATATTGTAACGGGATGAAAGAAGTTTGAATTTCATGTATTCTTTCTAATTCACCAGATTGTTTTTTAGCAACTATATCTCTGCCACATTCTATGCTACTCAAATCACCAATAATAAGAGCTGCTACCTCGTCACAAGTCGGTATATTGTGCATTCTTGCATCCTTAGAACGGTTTCTCAACAACCTTAAATAGAAATCCTGCGCTTCGTTTCTTTCCACAAGTTTGCGAACTTTTCTATGTGACTTTGCATATGGGTTATAGTCATCGACCATTTTAGTCAAATCTTCCACCAACGAAACATCGAAACGTATGTTGTTGTTGTATGATCTGCACATTACACCAATATATTGAGTATTTAAGAAGATAGGTATTAAATTTTACTAATTAAAACAACGGTAGAAGTCATACCCGAAATGGCTCAATCTGTTAGACACTTCATTGGCTGTGTCATAAATGTACAGTTGCGAATTTAGGTTTTCTTCCTACTTCTTGCATCAAGCTTCCCATGCGATGATAATTCTGGCCACTTAGTATAAATTGCGGTGGACCTCTACCGTTATTTATAGTATTCTCAGTCTTTCCTCCCATAGAAGTAAACTGAAACATACTATTGTACGACTTTATGTTTTCCATATAGTGAGTATTTCTAGGATCTTGTCCGGTTAACAGATTGAGTAATAGCGTCGGTGGCTCGTCCAACGATGGTAGCTATATTTTTCCCTTCATGCAACACAATGAAGATTCTGCGAGAATTCTGTTCTTAACCTTTTATATTAATTCATCACACCATAATTGGGCCTTACAATGTTTACAAAAATAAGATGGATCTCCATTGTCAAGACACGCTGCAACAAAATTTGTATGAAATTATCCAAATAATTAATTTTTTTGCACAAATACTAATAATAATTTAATACATAATTAAAAGGTTTAATTTTTAGGGATGACAAACATACGTTCAACCTCGCCTTTATCATATAACAAACACTTTCGTTGCGTTGAAACATCAACACCAGAATAACCTGCATAACGATAGTCGTTTAACTATATGATAATTAATTATTCTAATTTGTTATTAAGAGTTTGATTGGATGGAAATGCCATATTACAATTAGAGACATTGGAGATGATTATATTACTTGGTGTATCAGAATTAGTAGGATCAACTTCATCCCCTGAATGACAATCAAATTGTATCCTTGTATTAGACCTCATTTTCTGCAAAATGTTGTTTATGTTCATGGCACGTTTGTGAGGCCTTTTACTAATATTAGGATTGAACACCTCAGATCTTGGGGTGTATTGATTTGGTTCTAACGGAGCATGATCTACAGATGTTGAACCCCAAACATTAAAATGTAGCAGCTATATATATATGTCAATAAATATATTTGGAATGTGTTGAATAAAAAAAGCACGAAATTAGCAATAACAGCAACAACAAACAATTGTGAATCAAAATACTGTTACTTGAATCAGGCAGTATTATGTCTGCTGGGTGGATTTTGGTAAACTATCAGATGACTGTATCATTAATGCGTATACAATTTGATCTGGTGTTAGGTTCATTGAGGATGACCAGCCGTCAGTTTGCTTCCACCATAAATGTATATTGTCATTGGTATTTTTTGTAAAAGTTCAAGTTCGATGTATAATTCAACAAATTTTAAAAATAAAATAGTGTCATACATATAAATTGTTATTTATAGATGGAAAAAAACTAATATTGATTCGTATTTGTTAACCAAATTGAACATAATTTAGCTAAAATAATAGAGTATACATGACAGCGTACCAGAGGAAACAGGTACTAATGAAGTGCTGTTTAGATCCTCGCATGGCGACGTATCATTCAAAGTTACAACACTGACGGGTGTGCGAAATTCAGCTGAAATCCACAATGGTAATATATAAACAATGAATCAGTTTAATCATTTTAGAACATTACATTTTAAAAATTACAATTATACATAAATATATGAAAAACTATAGCCTTTGAAATCACCAGATTCATGAGTTGTATTAGAATGTTTTCTATCTTGTATAATTTTCTTCTTCCTATATCTTGAAATTGAAGACTGAGATATTCCAGAATTCAGTAAATCCTTGTTTCCAATCTGGCTTCTTTTAATTGAAAGACCAATGCCTTGATTGTTGTCTATAGGATTCAAAGGTATGCGAGCCACACCTTGGACACAAAGTTATCAACAATTTAAGATTAGGTGTATAAATATGTTAATAGTGTATATACTCTACATCATAGCATAACACAACAATTATTAATGAAAAAATTATATAATTTCAAACCTGTTATTATTAATATATGTATTTATAAATGGTTTTGGTGTTTTATTTGTTGCTAACTTAGCACCACTTATAGTTTAAAGTTAGGTGTTAACATATAGGTTCATTATTAATAAACTATATTCAATGTATATGCCTTCATACACACAACAAATTCCTAAATTCATACCTGGTGCTTTTAATATAGCCTTCTTTCTAGATGGATCTGAATTTTCATTGGGTGCTAATTGGCCAACGACAGGATTTATACTTCGGCTTATAAAAGAATTCAACCTTTCTTGTTGGGTCCACTAGAAGTGTGTGTTTTGGAAATTTGCTGTAGTATGCAGGCTGGAAGGCTTTTCGTTTGAAGTCTCACCTGATGTAAAAAAAAAAGTAGGGGGTTAAATATGTTCTAATTATATATATAAGATATATTAAAATGCTACATTACATATCAGTCACAAAAGTTTTATCATCTAATACATTATTCTTTAAAATCACATACCAACAAATAGAGGTTTTGATTGAGAACTGTGGCTATCAACAAATTGAGATATATCTTTTAGTGTTATTTTTTTTTGCAAAAGCAAAAGGAATTTTATATATATAACCAAGGCCAAGGCTCAAGATAAGCCCAAACCAAGACAAACAAGGATGGTACATAACCACCAAAATACATGATAGAAGCTCAAAAAGATAAACAACCAGAAAATGCAACAAAGACCCTGCCAACTCCAACTCTTTACATCAACACATAAAAGATTAGACACATTTGAGCCAATTGGACATCCCTCCTCTGATGCACCTCAATTTGCTACAACCATGCTGCCTTGTCAGCGATAAACGCATGCCAAGCTAGCTTGAATCACCTTAAGTTCGCAGCAGCAAATAAATTCTGCATTATGCCTCAAATCGAAAAATTCTTTCTTGACTTGATTCATGTTACACCTTCATACATATATAACACATCTGTTGCATCTTATATAGCCCCCTCTTGTTCCATTGCCATTGCCATTGCCTCCTTATCACAGCTCCTCCATAATGCAGAGACCCTTCTAATTTCCAGACCACTTTATAGCACTCCAAAGCTCTGAGACTTGATGCCATCCCTTTGCAGCCTGTCCTTTTAGAGATACAGATTTTGCTGCACGCTTAGCATGGAAGGACAGGTTATATGGCAGCACCAATACACACAGGTGGATTCTGTAGCCACTGTGTGACCGAGTAACTGAAGCTTCTAGTCCCAGCCCGTAACCAATTCCACGCAAGTAGTTTGGCCTCCTCCACAACCTCTCCAATGTTCACTTGTTTTGCTTGGAATGTTGCCTTATTTCTTCTTTTCCATATTGCCCAAATGCAAGCATACCACACAGCCACTAGTCTCTCTTTTACATCCTTCCTCCACCGATGAGTCCTTCAAATTGAGTTAAATGGCCCTCAGATTCACGCATAGCAGCTGGCCCTAGCCATTTTATCATCTCTGTCCAAACCCGGTAAACGACTGGGCATCCATAAAAAAGATGGGAAGCAGTCTCATTTTCAGAACATCCTCCAGTGCATTGTTGTGCATCCCTACCAATTACCCCTCTCTTAAACAAATTATCTTTGGTTGGGATCCTATTTTGTATCGGCCCACCCAAATATTCTCACCTTCAATGGAACCAATTTATTCCATACCTTCTTCATTAGCCCGCCCTCCTCTTGATTGCGGTTTTCATGATTAACTTATATGCCGACTTCACACTATACACCCCCGACGCCTCCTCCTCCACACCCACCTATCCATCTCTTCCTCTTCAAAGCTTGTTACCCCCACCCTTTATTCTAATTGAGCTACTAGATCTTCTTCCCATTGGAATAATCTTCTTCTCCATCTCCACCTCCATTTCCACACTTCTCCCTCCTTGTACCTCATTTCCGCCACCGTCGCATCTTTGTTGCATGCAAGTGAAAATAGCCTACCAAAACTGTCTCTCAGCCCTGCTGTCCCACACCACGGATCCCCCCAAAAATGAGTATCTAACCCGTTCCCCACCTTCTTCCCCAATGATTTAGATAGCCAATTACTTGTGCACTCCCCCACACCCTTGTCTACACCCCAAATGTTTTTCCACCATGATGAGCCCTCCCTACAGTTCCCCTTTAACTCGCCACCCTCCACCCCATATTTTTCTTCCAAGATTTATACCATAGTCCCTGTTTGTCCGCTCTTCATCCTCCACAACCACTTCCCTAACAAAGATAAATTAAATGCCCTTAGGTCTTTTATACCTAATCCCCCGCCACGCTCTCTACACACCAACTCCCATTTTACCCAATTAATTTTCCTAGAATCCGCAACCCCGCCCCAAAGGAACTGCTTAAAAATAGATTCAAGGTGAGAAATAATACCTGTAGCGCCTTGAAGAAGGAAAGAAAGTACATCGAGAAGCGGACAAGACCGATTTGAGAAGCGTGACCCGACCCTATAGATAATTTTGCTCTTCCAGTGAAAGTCTTCGTCTGCATCGTGTTAATGATCGGCATCCACGTTACTTTTCTCCTCGGATTGGCTCCACCGAAGTCCCAAATACTTGAATGGGAGCTCACCGACTTTACAATTTAAAGCACGAGCCGCCAAGGCCAGCCACCTTAATATTGACACCAATCAATTGGCTCTTGTGAAAATTTACTTTCAACCCCGATGTCGGCTCAAACAGTTGTAATAAGGCTTTGATTGCAAACACGCTTCCCAACTCTTAGCCCCCACAATCAGTGTCATCCGCATATTGTAGATGAGAAATCAAGTCGTTAATACCAACATTGAAACCGCAGAACCTACCCATCTCCATCGCCTTCTAATCATCACCCCCAACCCTCCGCCGCTATAAGGAACAAGAAAGGAGACAATGTCACCCTGCCGCAACCCCCTACCCATCCTAAACTCCTTCGTCGGACTTCCATTGATCAACACTGATATTGTTGCGGTCGAAAGACATTCATTGATCCAATTCCTCCACTTCTCACGAATCCCATTTTTAACATCACAAAGTTCGGATAGTCCCAATCCATCAATCATAGGATTTCTCAAAGTCAACTTTGAACAACAACAATTCTTTTTCTTTTTCTTTGCTTCATCCACCGCCATTCGCAATTAGAATCCCATCGAGAATCGACTATTTTTATGAACGCCATCGTGTCTCGAAATGACCTTATGCACAACCATCCTCAAGATATTAGCAAGTATCTTTGCTAGCACCTTATACATACACCCAACGAGGGAGATCGGTCTGTACTCGCCAATATTTTGTGGGTTAGCAATTTCTGCAATCAACACAATGAAGGAACAATTAGACCCTCTCACTAAGCGGCTGCTCTCATGAAATTCGTGGATAAACTTCACAACATCACCCTTGACCTCCTCCCAAACCTCTTTTAGAAACCCGAAGTTAACCCCATCTGGTCCAGGGCTTTTCGAGCTCTCACAATCCCACACTACCGCTTTAATTTCCTCCTCGGAGAATTCCGCAATCAGCCGCTCATTGTCCTCCAAACTGATGCCGCTGAAATTCACATTGTCGAGTAGTGGGCTTACACCAGCCCTCCTTTGAAAGTGACTCTCAAAGTGATTTGCTATATCTCTTCTTATCTCTCACCCCCTCTACCTTCACACCATTAACCTCTACACACAAGATCTCGTTTGCTCTTCTTCTTTTATTGATACAACCATGAAAATACCTTGAGTTTGCATCCCCTTCTTGCAACCACCGTAAATTAGCTTTACGCTAAAGTATCTTTGCAGCCTTTGAGAGCTTGCATACACCGCCATAACATTTTCTCCTATCTGCACTTCCTCGTCGGTCAAAATCCTCTCCTCCCCAAAGAATATCCAAATTGTTAAGTTCTTCTTTACCCCTTCAATCCTCTCACCCGATTCGACAGTTGATTCTTGTGCCACTCCTTGAGCTTCACTTTGATTAATTTGAGCTTTTCTTTAAGCACGTGGCGCCCACCCTCCACCGTCAAGTCCTTCCATTGTTCTGAGCGAACTTGTGGTACCCATCTATGTCCCTCCAACAATTCAAAGATCCTAAAGGCTTGGGTCCCCAGTTCTCGGACCTTTCTTTTAGCAACACCGGGCAATGGTCAGAGCTTTCTCTTACTAAGCCCCATTGTGACACGGATGGCCAAGTACTGAGCCATTCCTCATTGATGATAATCCTGTCCAGTCGACTCATTGTGGAGCCATCCCCTTTGTACCATGTAAACCTTCGTCCAATCAATGGTAAGTCAATCAGGTCTGCTTCGGAGATAAACTCTTCAAACAGAAGCATTTCCTCGCTGCGTGAATGTGATGATGAGCCTCTCCTCTCTGCCTCTGACCTTATCGAGTTAAAGTCACCCGCCAGGCAACACGACACTCCACTGCATGACTCTATTAAAACCAGCAGGTCCCCCCATAGCTGTCTTTTGTTATGAATGTCACATGATGCATAAATGTTCACCACAACACGTATGTTGCTCGACCCCACTTCCCTTAATGCACACAAATTGGTCTCCCCCTGCTCCACGGCATTCACCTCTAGTTTGGACTTGTCCCAAATTGTAAGGATTCCCCAGCATTACCACTTGGGTTTGAAAGCGAGCCAAACTCATCGAACCCCACAATCTCGCACACAATTGATCTTCCACACACTCCATCTTTGTCTCTTGAATGCATAACACATCTGGTTTGTGCTCAATCACTAGTTTTTGCACATCCCTCTTCTTCACACACCCCCAAACCCCTAATGTTGTATGTTAACACCTTCATGACTAAACCGATAGATCTCCTTCACACCCTACCCCAACCACCACACACCTACCCTCCTTCCACTCGCCATCGTAAACTGAGCAATGGCTCTATCTCTTTCTACGTTTTCCACCAATTGTTGCACTACCTCACCCTCCTCACCTCTATGTACCATTCCAATGTCTTCCCCAAAGTCCCACACATCGTTTGCCACTTCCACAAATTCTCCCCATGAATCAAAACCCACCGACTATTATCACCGGCTCACCGAAGTTGGAGGTTCCAGATTCGTAACGCACTGCACACCGTTGTTCGATTGGCCACCTCGTGATATCCGCCTTCCGCCTTTGCGCTACCTTCCTCGCCAAGATTCAACTCTCCGCCACCTTTCTTATTCTCGCTTGGCAACCTTCCTTCAACCTTGGACCGTCGCGCCTTATGCTGATTTCCGCTTTCCAATGTCACTCCCACGAGCCCCACCTTGCTTACTCATGAGCCCCGATCCTTCTCACCCTCGTGTCTCAGAACCCCTTTCTTGCCTCCTTCCCCGTGGCTCCCCTTTGTCGGCTAGCCTAAGTATATGTTCCTTTGCGAACCTCGATTCGTGTTTGCCTCCTCAAGACTCAAGATCCACCACCAACTTAATTGGGTCACCACCACCTCTTGCTCGACCCATCCGATTTCCTATATCCTCCAAGATTGGCCCACACACCCTTCCCGATGTGTTCTCACCGCTGCTTCATTTGCTTCACAGCCGCCTCGAACCCATTTGTAATTGGAATTGGGCTTGCATGTGACACTTGGTTTTGCCCGCCACTACGGCCCAAAATCAAGCCCACATCACGTGAGTAGTCTTCACTTTGTCCGTCGTCTGGGCCCGCCCGCCTGCCATTTGAACTCCGTTCGGTATCCGTTGGGACTCTCTGCTTGCCCCGCCACGACGGTGTGTCATTAGGATCTAAAAGTTACATTGCGGCCACCTACGTCCTCGTTACTTGCACACTCTCTATCTTCCCCTGCCGCCAACACATTGTCTTGACGATCAAAAAAGTTGCTTGTTGCAGCCACCCCTACGTCCTCATTAATTGCACCCGCCATCATCACCAACGTTGGAGTGTCCAGAGCGTCATCCTCCTCCATCACCGCCATTGACGGTGGCACAAAGGACTCCTCGGACTCACAAGATTCGGAACAATCATCGACCCCCTACGAGAACGTGCGGCACTTTGGCAATATCATATCCGAGCTTGAATATGGTCCTGAGAATGGTTCCTCGATGACTCTAATAGAGAAGAATAGTCCGTTCACTTTAACCTTAAGCGACCGAGCCAGAACTTCCAAGGTTGAAGTTTGAATGAGAACCCTTGCGATATCCAATCTCGTTTTCTTCTCCGTATTCGTGTCACAAATAATGAACCTCCCAAACCTGCACGTGATTCTGCGAAGAAGTCGCTTCCCCAAGCATGCAGGGGTGCACCCTGAATTCTTACCCATGCGAGCCTCTCCCTCGCAACCTCACCCGGAGTCCAACCGACAATCTCACTAAACCACATTTGAAAATAATCCTCAGCATCTCTCACAAGTTCTTCAAATACTTCGTCTTCAGAGACCTGAATAAGAACCTTCTTGCCTCCCATCGGGGTCACTCGAATCGACATGAACCCAGCTTCATAGATTTTCTCCTGCAATGATAGAACTTCCTCAGGGTTATGCACCTGACCCACGAAGCTTCTTTGCAGCCACACCATCTCATCCTCCGGGATGTAAAACTCCTGACCATACCATTCATCCTCATCAGTGAACCTTTTTATTGGCACCCACTTCTTGTTACCTCTGTTAATCACCATGTCCGCGTAGCTTAGCTCCTTCGTTCTGAGTCTATTAGAATGGTTTCTCCTATTGCTGTTGGCACAGTCTCTCCTCCCCCTATGCAATGAAGCCCTTGCAACTGTTCCATTACTTTTTCTTCCCTCACCTGTTACCAAGTCCTTCCTTTCCCCAGTCTGCCAACTCGTGTGCCCATTGGGTCCACGCTTCGCATTGTGTGGCACCTGCCGTAGATATTTCGAGATGTTTGCCCTCAGCTTGTATGACCCAAACCAGCAATCGTTCAGCCACCTCTCCAGCTTATCAGCATCCTTGCCGTTCGCAAACCGTACGAAGCCAAACCTGTCCCCCTTTTTGTTCCTCTTGCGCGGAATGACTAGATCCCTGACATTCCCCCACCGAATAAACTTTCTGAACATCTCCGTTACCCCGATATCCTCCGGGAAGTTTGTGATATAGAAGGTCAGCTCGTCGTCGCTCCTCTCTCTTGAAACCATAGCCTTGTCCGTTCCCAGTCCCTTCGCATTCCTTCTCCTCGAGCCCACGCGAATCCAGCCTGTCTCACCTTTCCCTTTCTCTCTCTCGACCCTCTCATTTGCGTTCTCTCTCTCTCCTCTCTCTCACTCATTTGCGTCTCTTTCTCTCTTCTCAACTTCTATTATTAGGAAGTTCTAGTCTACATGACTTTAATTATATCTTTTAGTGTTATGACACCTTGTGTATTCAACTGTTGTACTGGTCAATAATACAAACAAAGATTGTAACTTTAGATAGAATCATAAATGGTGCATTGTTTTCATCAATAATCAATTGAAAAAAGCATTAAACAATAGTATTGTCTTGAATTAAATCATTTCAATGTTTACCTTTATCATGTTGTTTCACACATCCTCTTTTTGTGTTGGTGGCTTTGATTTGCAGGGACTGCTTTTTGACATTATTACTAAAACATTGTTGAAGAATGTCTATGGTGCTACCTAAAGGTATACGTCCTTTTAGTAGATTGTAAGTATTTCATAAGATGAAAAATTGAAATCATAACCTTTCCAAATGGCATTGCAATTTAATGCTATTACATATAAAAATTGTTAACATGAATTACAGTGTAACACACTAAGTGGAGACAAATATGCAGAAGGTGTATTAAAGCTGATAGTACTGCCCAAATTTTTATGTTGAGAAAGGTTATTAGGATCAGAATTTTCATCTGCAACAAAAAAAAGGTAAAAATTATACTAATGCCCAAAGTATATAATCTTTATAATAGTTGATCTAAATAGTAAGACATTGACCAGTGTTTATGTTGCACATTAAATTTGATTAAATTTGACAGTTGATTAGAGAATCATTAAATTCAAACAATCAAGTGTTCAATGTGCATGATTGGCAATGGATGCTCGTAGCAAATCAATGACAATTTGTGCATCAACACCCCAGCATTTAAGGTAAGTAATTCATCTCTTCAAAAGTTTTTATATATAACATCAAATTATGCCCATGCATAAAGTTTTGAAGATGGTAGTGAGGCCATATAGTTAATTATGTTGTGGTATAACACTATGACAACCGACCATTGAGACATAGGATTCCAACCATTTACTCCAGATTGTGGACAAATTTCATTGTTGATGGTTGAAATTGGTACATCATCAATGTCTGGGAAAAATAAAATAAAGTGTCATAATAAATAAATAAAAGATAGATGTAAAATAGAAAGGGCTGATTATTTATGAATAAGGCATGTTGTTGCTTTATGAGTAGTACCTGTGTGATCCATTTTGATTTCGAAGGCCTGTGCATTAAACAGACATCATGAAAATTTAGTAACACAATTCAAAGCTATTAAAATTAAATCTTTTTGATAATAAAAGGCAACTCGATTGATGAGGTGAAAACATAATATAAGTAGATACAACCTTCATTAACTTCTTAATCCTCTGAATTGCAACATCTGGATGAAGGCTCTAGAGATAGGTATCAGGAAAGAATTTAACCACTTGTTATGTAAGAACGGTGTGCAAAACAATGTTTTGTCTACATTGATAGCTGTCTGTAACCATTTTACTTGGTTGGACATTGATTGGCAGATTCATGAATACATTAATAAATTTATTAGTCATAAACGTGGTATAAATGTATTTAATAATTTTCAGACCATTATAGTATAGAGAATCAATCATTGCAGGCGTTGCCATATTAATCAATTACTATATAGAAAATACAAAGTAGAAATTTGGAAGTCATTTTATATATTAAAATCATTGACTTTTAATGTTAAATAAATTTATGACACACTATTAATTAATTTTATATATTTGTAACGAAACAATTAATAACTTACTAAACATAATATACTAAAATATATTAAAATTAACATTTTACCAATATATTATCTTAATATGTTCTTCATATTAAATGATGCCTTCATATATGACCACTTTATCAGCGCTAAATCCAGCTTCAATTTTTCTCAATGGGTGAAATTACATATACTTTTTTAAATACACATAAGACCATAGTACAAAAAATATTACCACGTTTTTCATACTGTGGTTGCTTCAATAATCGGATTTAATTAGGTATATAATATGGTATATTGTGTATTTAAAGGTGAAATCGTTAATTTTTTACATCCATGTTAAATATTTTGACATAAAAACGTGTTTGGGTTTATAACATACTTCTTACCTCATGAAACATTGTAAAAAAAGACTTATATAGACAACCTTAATTAAGATGGTTACGTATATGTGAATGTGTGTGTTTTTCAATTTATTTTTTATTTCACAAAGTATATGTAGTGTTCATTATGTTAGAATGACATAGATTGGTTTGAATGTTTACTTTGTTAAATATAAAACAATATATTAATGTTGTTCATCAAATGATTATTTTTATTAATTTATTAGTTTTATTTTTTGTATACCCCTCAATTGAGAATATGATGATTATGTACATATAAGAAGTTGGATGGTTCCCATAAATTGTTTCATACGAACAACAATTGAAAAATATTTGTGAATCTCAATTTAACTTAGAATCCACCTAGCATTATTTACAAAATAGAGAGAATTAATTAAAGAAAAAGACGATAGAATTTGACATTATTTCGTTGTAAAAAAAGACTATAAATATATCATAGAACATACTAACAAATAACACTGAAAAATAACTTGCTTAATATCCAATATGGCAAACCAAAAAAGTTGTGATATATGATCGTCACACTTTATTGAAAAACTCCATCAAACCAAAAGAACACGAAAACACAAAAAACATAGGCCAATTCTAATGACACCTAACATGAAATACTACTCTCCTGATGACAGTACCATTTCAGAAAAGTCACTTTCAATTTTTGATAGTGATGGGGATCCTTATTCACGTTGCACAACACATTCTTTCCCAATATATTAGCATCGTTTGCTTTGCTGTGCTGATTAACATGAAGAGTATGCACAAATCCCTGTTCATTGAAAAAAGGTGTAACTTAATATCAAGGATGTTATATATAATTTTGTGAAATGTGTTCCTCTCAAGATAATTTTTGTTTATTGTATACCTGGTCAGCATATTTTTCAGTGTCCTGATCATGTTTTGAGGCCACAAATCCATCTTGAAATTCAGCTTCAAAGGTAGAATGTTCCTATTAATGAAATTAGTTTAATTAAGGGAATAAAAATGTTTACAAATTGGTTGACAAAACAATATTATATATTTTGATTTGTTTAACGTCATCAAAATTCAATGTTTATTGTGTAAACCTGGATTTTTAACATCTCCTTGAAATGTTCAATGATATCTCTATCCGTGCAAACTTGTTTGACACGGTATGATTGCTCACACTGTGAACTTGTTCCCACAAAACATTCAACCTTAAATAAAAATGTTTTTTCAACCAGCTCGGATATAACATTTGGAACAGGCTGATTGTTTGGCTCCTACAATTTAAAACATACAAATATTAGGAGGATATGTGTAAACAACGAATTAGAAATTCGTCAAGTAGAAACCAAAAATCGAACTATTTCAGGAGAACAAGAAATAATGACCGCATTAATTCCTTTAGGCAAATCAGCACAAGAGCTGTTGAGCATAAAAGATGCTTCACGATCATGGATCACAAATATAGCCGATTCTGTGTGATCAACAACACGAAGTTGAAGGCTGTACCTGTAAGTCAGAAATAACTTATCTGAAAAATATTGTAACACCTAAAACATATAGGATGTAAACTAATGTAGTCGAACCTGTCTTATGAAACTGTTTAACTAAAAGCCAAAAAGGTAGCTACCTATACGTGACATTCATGATGTGATGATTACACTTGTGACAGAAGAAAATGTTCGATTCAGCAGAAACTTTCTTATAACAACGACAAGCACAGTACCACCAATTGTTTTCATTTGCAATACAGTTGACTTTACCAATAACAATAAAATTACCATACTGCAAAAAAAGAATTAAACAATTGTTAACAATGTGAATAAATAATTGTTACATTGTAATAGCTTCTAAGAATAAAATTACCATACCTACTTTTGGTTCTTCAAAGCAGCTATGGTAATAGCCTTGTCTAGAGTTAAAAAGTCTTCATCAAGCCAATATTGAATAGAGTTATTATCTTGAGAGGATTTTATTTCAGTATATTCAGGAGTGTCACACTTCCTGTAACATTCAACCAAGTGTGAAATGCTCCTCAAACATTTTAACATGTACACAAAACAACTTTGGCATGTTGTATTGGACCTTTTTCTAAAAACATCTGCTTCAACAATGTCAGGGTTGAACAATAATTTGGTTGCCTTAAAAGCAGTTTGTAGAAACTGTTTTCCTAAAACATAGAAACTATTAGTATCTGTGTTCCTATATTGTAATCTATTGTGATAGTCAAACATAGAAAGATATAACTTATTACCTATCCAAATTCTGCACTTAGCAAAAAGCATAGCAATGATAGCATTAGTAGAGTCAGTAGAAGCAAAGAAGGAGTTGAATTCATCAACGTATGTTCCAAACAAAGTAAATTGGAAGATAAAACTGATTAAAAGGGCAATAAATACATGAAACCATATATTAGAGTATGTCTTGGAGTAGCAATATTTATACTATTTAAAACACATATATTAGACAATCAATTATTGGCAGATATAGATTAACAATACCCATTGTTGTCAAGGTCGATAGTAAGAGATTTTTCTATAGCACTATGCCTTTCATATACTCTTTCATTACCATACCCAATGAGGACACCAATTAAATCTGAAGGAAATACATAAAAAGTTTAGTAATAATGTTAAAAATATTAAGACAATAATAAATTAGTAGGACCTTCATATATGATATGCACCAACCAAATAATCACAATGAAAACTGTCTTTAAAGCAATGTTCAAGTTGGGTGAATGAGTAGACATTGGTTGGCCACACCATCAATCTTCTTCACTTTGGTATTATATTGGAAATTTAGCTTAAATTGGTGCTTAGTTGTACGATATGCACCCGTGTTTGCACCTACTGCAAAATTTGACATATGATAGATGAATCCTTCTTTCAACTCATGGACAAACCTATAGATAAGTGATCTACAAATGCTTGCATGGATTTTGTTACCCTGCAACAAACTCTAGTGTGTTAAACATCAATATGTAACATACATGTTTCAAATTTTGCATTTGTATATAAAAAATATAGAAATATATAAACTAATACAAACCTCTCTGTCAATCAGCACTAATTCAATTGAGAAGTCTGAAAGTAGGTTCGGGTTATTGTTTTTAACAGGCCACAACCTGACAATCCGGACCAGCAAGTTGAAGTTTCCACGGTTGGATTAATGTGTGAAATCATGTCAAAGTTGATTGGCATATTGATTTTTTCGAATTTCACAATGATGGCTGAAGAAGAAATTCAAGGTTTAAAGTCAGTAATTTCAAGAGTAATGGTAGAGCATTTCTCTGAATCACAATATTTATATTGTAGCCCATGTACATGACTTACCCCTGATTTTAAATGTTGGATATGCTGATTTTCTCAAAAGAATTTTTCTTGATTGAATTCAGCTATATCAATCAGTATCAATTATGCAATATAATGGTTGACTAATTGACTAATTAGTTATTCCCTATTTGTTTCAAAAGATGAACATGTTATATTCGAATGTAAGTCAGGCACAAAGTGGACCATATTGGTGTAAATTACTGACCATATAATTAATGCATTCACAGTAAATATATTATTTCTGTATAATGGGGTGTTGATTGAGCAATAATTGGGCATCAACCACGTTGACCATGTCATAACTGCTATGGGTAGCAGTTTATTAGTACTGAATAATAGGGTGTTTATTAGAGCTAATAAGTGAGATTTGTTAGTAGTGAATAATAGTGTGTTGATGGTAAATCAATTATGCATAACCCACGTTTTTAAATTCAAAAAGGCTATCATGATCACCTCATCAAAAATATTCCTGTAAAACAGAACAAATATTATTGTGTAAACATGGATTGATTTGCTATACTAATTGATATTCTTAGTGATCTGATAAAATGTGTATGATTTCACAAAGTATTGAATCACCTAGATGTAGGTGCAATTTATGGCATTAAAATATCATGAATATTCAAAATTTAAATATAGCAAGTTGCAATTGTATACCCTAATCAGGTATGTATACCAAAATGTTCGCATTTAGTATAATTTTTTTGGTAGATTGGCAGTGAATCCGCATGTCATGTATTTTCTTATTGTATCTGAGTAAAGGAATTCAAAACCTATGTGAATCAAGTTGTTTGTGTTTGATGGTAATTTGGTTTGACTATTGATGACTAACATATATATATATATATATATATATATATATATATATATATATATATATATAGTTCATATGTTTAACATAAGTATAAAGTGAGGTTCTCATATAATCAAATGAGTAGGACCATTTGTTGGTACTGTAACCAATAGGCTATAATCAGAGATTATTATATCAAATAAAGGGTTAAAGTATAACAAATTGCATTTTTACTCTGTTAAGGATATTGAAACCATAAAGCACGTTTTAGGGTCTGGTAAAAAGGAACTGATATGGATAGCAGTTAACATTCATGTCATTCACATTATTATTTTTACTTATATATGGATTTATCTGTTAATAATATAGTAATAACTAATTACAGGAATATTGACCCAAAATGCTCATATAACAAATTAAATATTCTTGATATTTACACACTTTGTTTATATGATTTAGTGCTGCAGGCATGCTACCAACATAAGGTCATGTTGATAGTGAGAGATGTAAAGAACTTAGTGGTTCGAGAAAATATCTACAACGTGAAGAAATTGGAAACATCCACAGTATTTATCTGACACGGTATTGTCTAATTTTCCTCTTCTCTCGCTGATATATGGTCCGTGATGTTGGTTAACAATAGAGTATATAGTATATCAATGTTTGAATCGTTTAGAAAATATATGAAAGGAAGTGCACTAACTTGATTAAATACAAAGAGATAGAAAATAAAATGCAGTAGTTTTATTTCTTCAATTTAAAAGGTGTTAACACGCCAATACAGAACTAAAATTCAAAATGCAAACTTGAAAAATATCCAAACTGACAGACCGACATCGGGTATGTATTATTTGAAAACCCATTATGGGCAACATACCACAAAGAGCAAAACAGTGATAAGCAAAATAAAAAAACTTGCAAATTTAGAAAACTTCAGATTGGGTTATTCCTTCTCGATTTTGATCTTCTTGTTCAGGAGAAACTCAGTTGCATTGCCCAACTCCAAGCCAACAAAAGGACATGGTATTTTCACTGGAGGACTTTCCTGAATATCGTTGCACAAATCAATAACTTCAGGAACATTTGCCAGTGGTGGATTTTTAGAGTCAGCTTCAACAAACTTAGTAAGTAAATCCTAAAATTGAGAGATAGAAATATAATTATTCTAAAGAAAACACAAATGGCATGAAGTAGAATTGATTTTCAATATATACCTGTGCAACTTAAACAGTGTCAACACCATCCTTTGTGCCAGTGACCTCAACTTTGATACCATCCATATATTTGGGAGTGTCCTTATTACAAGAATAAGGAATTATAGTCAGAAAATGTTATTATGACATATTACATCATCTGTGTGATTTAAGTTGAAGAATCAAAAGTTTAGTATTCCCAACTTGGAAGGTATACTTTTCCTTGAACTTTTCTACAATACCAGCATCATTGCAGACTTGCTTTACACGATAGGATCTTTCGTATCGTGCACCATTGTCGCGAGGGCATTCAACCTTGAACAAAATTGTTTTATCCACCAAGTTGAAAATTACATATGGAAGGGCGACGTTCTCAGAACTCTACAAAAAGCATTTACATTTTTTAAATCAGATGAGATTGACATTAAACAAAATGCAACAACAATAAAATAATAACATTAAAGATAGTCGAATAAACTAATATATCACCGCATGAATGGATTCAACCAAATTAAGACAAGAAGAGTCTAGCAAGTAAGATGCTTCACGATCGAAGCGAACAAATGTAGCAGAGTCGAAATCGTCTATAACACGGAGTTATAGATGATACCTGTTTTATTGTGGAAAACATTGAGAAATATTTATACGTTGACATGTTATTTGATAATATTGTTTTCTGTAATATACAATATCATAAGGTTGATATAAAAAAAACAAAAACAAATACCTATAAGTAACATTGACAACATGGCGATTGCACTTTTCACAGAAGTACATGTTGGAATCGGCATAAGCTTTCTTATTACATCTACATGCCGAATACCACCAATTGTCCTCATCAACGACACAGTTGACCTTTCCCAAAACAACAAAAATTGATTCCTAAAAAAAATAAGATATTAGTCAAAAATTGTTTAATAAACAAATGTTAATGTAAAATATAAAAGCCAAAATGTTAACACCTCCTTTTGCTCCTTCAACACAGCAATGGTGGTCGCTTGTGGATGAGTGAGGAAATCCTCTTCCATCTGTAATTTAGGAGAGTCTTGAAGTTGACTCAAAACTAAATTTGGCGAATCGGGATTTTCAGCATTTCTGCAACATAAAGTAAAAGATACAATTAAAGACAAACATGCAATGTGGAAATTTTGACGTAGAAAATATGTCATTAGAATTTGTCTTTTATATTTTCTACCTTAGCCTTAAAGCTTCAGCATCAGGATGGTCAGGATTGAACATAAGTTTGCAAAGCCTTAACAGAATTCTGTAGTACATTTTTTTCCTGTAAGAAGTAAACATTAATAGACCGTCTTTAACATAATCGTTAGAAAATGTATTGTAATTTGTAATTTGTAAGTCATAACAAATTACCATTGAAATCTTTGCATTTCACAAATAGAACAGCAACAACAGCATTTGAAGTATCACCAGAAGCAACAAAGGAATTAAGCTCAACAACGTACGGACCAAACAAAGTAATTTGAAAACGAAATCTGTTTATTGTTGGAATAAAGATATGAGTAAACATTTGACGTTTTATTTAAGTTGTGTTTAAATATCAATATTGGAAATTTGAAGATCATGTAAATCAATATCCATTGTTGTCAAGCTCCATAGTAACCACTTTGGTCTTAACACCATTCTTTTCATACTCTCTTTCTTTACCAATGCCAGTTAGAACCCCTATCAAATCTGAAACATAAAAAGCAGAAAGATGAGGGATCAATATTATATCAAATAATATATATACCATACCATGAACACAATAGATTAAAGTAGACTGAGGACTGATGTTACTCACCACACAAATAGTCATAGTCAAAGTTATCTTTAAAGCAATCAGCAAGTGGGGTGAAATTGTACACATTCATAGGAATAACAACATCATCAATCTTTTTCAGTTTGGTGGTATACTGGAAGCTGAGCTTAAATACGTTTTTTCCCAAAGCGAGTTCACCGCCAAATGTAGCAGTACCATCTGCTAAAATTTGTCCTTTTTTTACGCATTTACCCTTCTTAACCTGGGGTTTATGATGCATGCAAGTATTTTTGTTGGAACGTTGATATATAATTTGTCCCTACCCCGAAAATTGACATATGATAAACAATTCTTTCAAATCAGCCTTATACCTATAGATCAGATATTTGCGTACAATAGCGTGGATTTTGTTTCCCTGAACAAAAAAACAGTTTGATGTTTAGATAGGATTCAATATTATATTTCCCATGAACATAATAATGCTTATTTGAAATAGAAAATAGAAACGTATAAACATGTAAAAAGTGGAAACCTCTGCGTCAATAAGGATTAATTCTAGTGAATAGGGAAGTTTGCTTGCATTCATGTCAGTAACCTTCCACAATCTGATAATCCCGACTCGCAAGCTCCAATTATAGTGTTTGGCATTGATATCAGAGATGAGGTCAAAGTTGATAGGCATTTTGGAAAAAAAGGGGGAACGGAATATCGTTTGCAAAAACACGGATTTTTAATTGCCTACTCAATGGTGGAAGAAATGGTGGTCGTAATATTTGTATTTATAGATGGAGTAATTTATGATTTTCACAAATAATACATTAATATCTGATTGCCATGATTTGCAATTTGCATTTAAATGGTCTCCTTAAATTCGGTCTAATGTTTTATTTCTTCAATGGTCATTGATGCTACTGTCTTGCATTTCGAAGGTGACAGTAAAAACAATGAAGATTTTGCAAGCAGTGATGGACGCAATCACGCATAAATTGAAAAAGCAATGGCAGGGAAAACGTGAATTTAGCTCAAATTCATTAGCTGGATGATTCATTGTTACCATAAACATATATATTGAATATGTTAGTGCGCACGTTTACAATGTTGACCGTTTATAAAGAGGAATTTCATTAAATGCATATTGAATGATTATTTATTTGAAACTTTGACATGTTGATTTAACATATTATTGGGTTGCTAGGTCACGATGAGGTGTGGAAAAAAAATGTCCACGTATTTCATACATAGCTGATGTAAGCATACACGTTGGAGAATTTCATTACAGTGGTCTCCTTATTAATTGTGTAATGCATTAGAGAGTGCCACCTAGTCTTGTAATCAATGAGAATAATCCTTATTTGTATATAATATTGATGATGTGTATTTTTTTTTTGAAATGAATCAATTTCAAAATTATATTGTTAAACCATGTTAGAAAAAAATATATAAAAAAAAATACTCTCTCCGCTTTCATTTATAAGTAAAAGTCACTTTTTACATTCATTGAAAAATGTATGTATCTGGTTCAAAATTTGGACTAGATATATACATTTTTCAATGAATATAAAAAGTGACTTTTGCTTATAAATGAAAATGGAGGGAGTAGTTTGATGATTAAACCAAAAAACATTTTTTTGATGAAAGGAGTGTTGTAAATTGAAAAGTAGTAAAAACAACAAATAAACTAAAATGAAAAGAAAAATATTTTTAATTCTTTTGGTTTGATTTTTGTTCCGGTACACCAAAAGTCTCACATTATTTAGGAATCGAGGCTAAGGATTGTTTATAAACAACCACTTACCTCAGCCCACTAAGGCGTCTTTAAAGGACAAAATCGTGAAGACTCACATGTGGGCCAAAGCAAACAATACCTCGAGAAAAACGATGTTGTGGACTTGAGGTCGGAACAATTTTAAAATTCAAGCACGAAAAAGAGCTAACCATTGTTTTATTTTACTGTTCCTTTATCCGGCCTTACCTGGTGAAACATGAGAAGAAAACCATAGTTTGTTAGAAGTCAAGGCTATGGATTTTGTGGGACTTGCTTGGCATAAGGCTGTGATTTACGACCAAAAAGGATTCACTGGTATTATGAACCACTAGCGGCAAGATGAGTACTACCGTGCCCGTCTTTCCGTATTTCTATTGCATTACAGTATATTTTATTTTATCACATTTTGTTGTTTAATATTGGTTTTAAGTGATTTGATTATGCATTTCTGGTGTTTCATCACACTAATTTTAGACATTGGGTAGTGTCCGTCTGTCTGCATTTTTTATTGCGCTTCCATTTGTACACATTTTTCATGTTTCGTTGTGTAATGCTGATTTTAATTTAATTTAGTATTTCATTACACCTATTTTTCAAAATGACCTAATATTATTAAACTAATCATACATACACGTAAATAAAAACTTTTCAAAATAGATAAATGAATATCAAATTTATAGTCAAACATTTCAAAATATTTTTAAGAAATTGAATAATTTTTGTTATATGAAATTTTCTGTAAGAAATAGATTACAACTTCAGTTAGCTATATATACTTGGTTGTAGCAAATATAAAAAGCACCGATTAACAATAATTAGAACTTCAAAACACCAAAAGCCACACCTGAAATTGTTAATTGCATGCTATGAGCCTTACAACCTCGGTAAAACTATGAGTTATTTTGTATGCTATACCCATCCGGGCATTAGAAATTGGCTTCCTTTTGTCATGAGAATCTTGAATCTATCTTTGAAAAAAAAAATATGATGAGTGACAATGCATACAACTTTGTACACGAAACAACCTTAATCCCTCAAGTTTCCTAGCTATATTTAATACAAACTTAGCGTCTGAGCAATTGGTTTTTTTTTTTTTTTTGGAAAAGGCAAAAGGAAATTTTAATGATAGGTAGAAACAGGCTCGAGATGAGCCGGAATCGGATCCTCTCCTACGTTACCACCTCTCCTTCATTCTGCAGCATTAAATAGAGCCGTTAGATTAATCTAACAACATAGAAACTAAAAATTAAAAAAAAAAAAACAGAATCCTTCTCTCTTGCAGCTTATCATTTCTCTCTCCCAGTTTATCATGTGCCTTTCAAAACAGAAATCCCCATCTGTGAGATCGGGGTTGACGACGGAAGACAGGGGCCACGAGTTGACATTGACGACACATGATGAAGAGATGCTGTGGTCGTTCTAGTCTCTGGTCTTGGATTGATTGTTTTATAATCTCGTTTGTCTGGCTTTCGCAAGCCTTCTTTGCAACAAACAAACCTACAAGAACCTGGTGAATCATCTTTTTTCTGATGCATATATTGTTTCTTCACTCCAAATCCAACTCTTCCACCATAATTAACCCAGAAGTTCCAAGCATCGTTAGTGCTATCAAAAACCATACCTATCTTTGGCTTCCAATCTTCTTGCATCTTGTATCAATATTTCTGCACTTTTCAAGAAAAAATATATGAAAACACTATTTGAGAACAGTATTATTGTAATGAGAAAATAAAGAGCAGCTATAAAATTAAAAGAATAAAAAGAAAGAAAATAATATTGTAACTCAGCACTAGTTTTTGAAGAATTAAAAGCTATCGACTTAAAAGGATTAAAAGACATTGAATATTCAAAAATCGTTCCTTGCAGTGCTTTCTCAAAGCTATTGAATTAAAGGAATTACTAAAAGAAATAAAATAGCCAACAGAATATTGCATAATCAAATTGAAATCAATAAGAGAATCAAAAGAATAATGGTCCACCAAATTACCAACAAAAAAAAACAATATTGCTCCATCAAAAGAATTATGCACGATCAAATTAGAAGAATTACGCATCATCAAATAAAAAGAATTATGCACCATCAGTTTATAATAGGAGAATAAAACTATGCACCAACAAATTAAAAGAACCCAAACCTTTCTGCGAGGATGACAGGATACTGTAAAGTAGGAGAATGTTGATCGCTTAAAAGAATGTTCGGTCCAATTAGTTTTTGACTTTTTGCTAAAGAAGCCGAGAACGGCACAGCGTGACAGCAAGCAAGAGTCGCTTAGGTTGAAGTGAGTAATCTGGAAAATTAGAATCAGCTGGTTGCAATCACGGAAAGCGCTGGATTCTAATTTTGGGATATTTAAAAGCGGGACTCATATTTTTTTAATATAGTTTTCACTGTCAATTCTCCACCATTAGATTAATCTAATGGCTCTGGTTTAATGCTATATAATGAAGGAGAGATGTAATGTGGGAGAGGATCCAAATCCAGATGACCCATGTCCAAAAGTACACATTGTAAAATAATGACATCAGTAAATGTGCCCCTATTACATCAAAATAGTCAATATATACACCAAACAATCCCAATCCTAACCTGCTTGCAACAGGAACCATGCTCCACACACTGCTCAAATCAAGCATAGTAGCCACAGATGCAGTGTGTTGTTGCAGCAGTAAAAATTAAGAGTTCCCAAAATATCTATATGATTCATTAGCAGGAAAACACTAATTTCCACTTGGTTCTTCCCAACTGTCAAACCTTCTCCGACATCAACCACCTCACCCCCTTGAGGCTTTGTTTGAGCATTTGCAGGAAACAAAATCGCACCCTCAGTCTTCTCTTCTGCTTCCTTATATGCCTTGTGACTGTGAAATAAGAAAAATGGCTATTAGTATCATTTCACATGTCATTAATAACTTATTATCTTTACATCAAGAAATTAACATGAAGAACTGGAAAATATATTTTGAAAACACTGAAAATTACCTTCAGTGATGTGCACCCAATGCTTTCAATTGTGGATGAAAACCTACAGAGGGAGTGGGTTTCGTGGGTGAAAATAACGAAGCTCTCTCACATACAGAGAACGTGTACCGAAATAGAGTCAAGAATAATTTAAAAAAAATACAAACTAAAAAAAATGAATGAACACCCAAAGAAAATAAAAAGAGGATGAAGACTCACTGATGAGTAAATAAGTGGCTCTGTCACTTTCCCGATCACTCATTTCTCTCCCCATCTTCTTTTCTCTTTTCCCTTTCTTCTTTTCTTCCACTCATTTTTCTCGCTTATTTTTTCTTGTCTATTTCCTTTATTTCATCTCTCTCCATACCTATTCTTTCTCCTACCTGCGCACTGCACACACACACAAATATCAGGGTGCCAAGAGAGAGGATGTCCAAGTTTTTGTTGAGAGGGGGTGAGTGAGGGTCAGTTACGTTTGATTTATGAATTTACATGTGTATATGTTAACCGCTGTCACAGAAAAGAAGTGCAGAAGTTAAAAATTTGAAATAATAAATTTTAAAAAATGGTTGATTGAAGGGATACACAAAAGTCGGGATAAGTTACGTTATCGATAGACATAGATAAAAGAGAAATGAAGGGCAAAATTGGAAGAAAAAAAAGCTACGCCAAAAGGGGATATCCCCTTTATACATTGTTATAGATTGTTATAGATATCACTTCTCAGGCAACACTACCGCCTCACAATCATCAGGTGCATATGGACAAGCAAGGTAGTTCTTGAGATGTCACACTTGTGATGCAGATTGTGTAGCTATACTTTAAGGATAGACTTGACAATATTTTTTTTATTGAGTTTTCTTGCGGGCACAAAATAGGGATGAAGTTCGGAAGCAGAACAAAGGCGAAAAGGATTATGGAAGACGCCTGTGAATTGAGTAGGGCTATGGATAAACTCTCCTCTCACATGGTTGAACAACCTTTTGTCTACGTTATTCAATTCACATCTCATATAAGATCATGTTCTAAATTTCAATGGCAATAGGTTGCTTAGATGTTTGTGAAGAGGGGATATATTTTTTCTCCAGGATGTTCTACGGTTGATCTACATTGTTCAATAGTTCTCTTATTATAAGTTATCTTCCTTACATTTGATCTACTTGTCATGTTCACATAATGAACTCATGTCAGGAAGATTATCCAATATACCAAAATCTTAGAAAAAAGGGTCGTGTGAAGACAGGGACGGAGAACGACATGGAAAATCAGAGTTTTTGTGATCGCAAAGCAAAGAAGGAAGAAAAATAGTGAATTAGAGTTAGAAAGCATGGAATGGGTAGGACTTGGTTTCGAAAGAGAACTTGAAGACCGTAACAATCTGAGAGCACAAAGAGAGGTCTGTATAAGAAAGAAGAGAAGCACGTGCAACTTTAAAATTGAGATAGCATCTCAACCCTTTATTTTGATCGGATGGTTGTTATTTAATCATCTCATCTCTTATAATAATACACTCATCTCACTTTATATTCCCTATATATATATTGTTATGAAATGAACCCAAAATAGAGTAAGATATAACATATAGAAGAATAGAGATAAGGGAGAAATGGAGAAGAGAGAAGAAAAGAGTCTTTCTATTATGCTCTTCAAGGTGCAAGGTTTACAATGCCACAAGAGTCCTATTTATAGGACACAAGTCTTGTAACTTACATCATATTAAGGACTAGCATAATGTGACATTAACATATGAAATTAAGACCAATAACACTGAGTAAAAATCTTTTACTAATGGGAGTTATAAAGCATCCTAGGGAATATGAAAAGGACGTCCACCAAATATTTATAATACTCCCCCTTGGATATCCATTAAGGATATGCCTCATTAAAATCTTACTAGGAAAAAACCAAGTGGGAAAAAAAATCTTAGTGAAGTAAAAAGAGTACAATATCTTTTTATGTGGGAACTGTCTCTTTAAAAACCTTGCCAAGAAAACCCAAATGGGACAAAACCACGACGAAGGAAAAAAGAGTACAGTTTTCTCCCCCTGTTAAAAGAATCACTAAAGAATATGTATTCCAACATTCGATTTTCTTCCCCTGATGCATTTGAAGCAATATGCTTCGCTCTGTCAGTTGTGATATATCCTCCTTTCAATTGAACTTTGCAGTCAGTATTATCTTTAGAACTTCCTCCTCGAATTGTTGTTATTTGAGCATGATACAAAGAAGTGATAACCATAGATTCTTTTGTAGATCATAATGAGGTATCAATACCACCACGTGTAGATAACAGTGGATTTGAGATCTGACTTCATCTGGATCAGAAAAAATAACTTGCATCTGCGTGATCAATTAGCTGAACATATATTCATATAAATAAAATAATTGCATCAATTGCGTTGTGAAAATATAGAAAAATATATATTTCACTCTGTTTCGATGCCTTTTGGTTGGTGATGAACTGTACTTTACCAATAAGTATAACAAAAATATTATTGTATCAAGCCATGTATATGCACGTATACTTTTATAGCACGAAGTTATGGTCTTCGAGACCAAGATATTTGTTATCTTCTTGACACATGACTCATGTGCTCAATAGATATAATTTGTCATGAGTCACTTAAGAACTAGTTATTTATAATTTGCTAGACAAAAATTCAATTAGTAATTGTTCGATCTACAGGTCGATCAAGACAAAACTTTGTCCTCCAAAAATATTTCATTTTAAGACATTTCTTTATAATTTTAATCCTTCCGGGATTTTTCAAGTAGAGGTCATTCTCGGGTTCGGCCATCAAATCTTTTAGATGTAAATTAAGGTCTTTCATGTGCTACCAAACTAATTAACATAGAAAATACTTGCATTCACCACAAGTGAATTCAATGTCAGGTCTTTGTGTAAACCCTTGAGCAACAAGTTGAGCTTTGTATCTCACAACTTCACCATTATCATTTTGTTTTCGCACAAAAACCCATTTTTATCCAACTGGCTTCACACCTTCAGGTGTTTAGACTATAGGTCCAAAAACTTTTCGCTTGCAAAGCGAGTTTGATTTCACTTCAATTGTGTCTTTCTATTTTGGCCAATCATTGCTTTGTCTATAATCTTTGATGAACTTTGGTTCTTGATTCTCATTATTATTCATCACATTTAGCACTATATTATATGCAAAAACATTATCAACATTGACTTCATTTCAGTTCCATTGTATTCCATTCATGACATAATTTATTGAGATCTCTTTATTACACAAATTTCAGGCACATGATCTATCTCTTCTGGAACTAAAAAATCAATTAAGTCTGAGAACTTTTGTAGAGTTTTCGTATCCTCACTTGGATCATCTTGCTTTTTAGCTCTTTTTCTTGTTTGAGAATTTTTGTCTTTGGAACCGATAGGTCTACCACGCTTCATGCATGGTTGAGAATCATTTGCAATGTTAGATTGTCCAACAGGGACATCAATTTTTATTCAAGCATTAGCAGCTGGTTTATATGATTTAATCACCCTTTTTATCTCGGTGAGTGCATTTGGTAATTGGTTTGCTAAGCTTTGCAACTGAATTATCTTTTGAACTTGCAGTTCACATTGTTTTATACGAGGATCAAGATGAGATAAAGATAACTCATTCCAACTAATCTCCTTTCTACCTGCTTATTCTCTCCCATTAATATTAGGAAAAGTGATTCATCAAAATGAGAACCAGCAATCAAACTATAAATAAATTTTCCGTTGTTGGTTCAAGATACCTTAGTATAAATGGGGATTCATATCCAAAAAAATATTCTCAAACTTCTCTAAGGACACGTCTTTGTGCGTTGTGGTGGAGTAATTGGAACATACACTGCACATTCAAAAATTCTTAGATGGGAAATACTAGGTTCTTGACCAAAAGCCAATTGTAAAGTGGAGGATTTGCGATAACTTGTTGGCCTGATGCGAATCAATATTGCAACATGCAAGATTGTATGTCCCCAAGTAGAAATTGAAAGTTTTTATCTCATAAGTATTGGTCTTGCAACTACCTTGTCCATTTTCTGTATGAACATATGCTATAGGATGTTCAATATCAACCTCAATATACATACAATACTCATTAAAGATCTTAGATGAGAACTGTAACACCATACATTCAACTTAATTGAACGTAAGATAATTAACATTAGATATAGAGATTACCAAGCGAAATTAAACTTAAATATTATATTAAGTCCAAATAACCACAAGGTGCTTAATCCCACAAGTGGGGAAATATTCCATATTTCAAAGTTACATAACCTTCTAAAGATTTAATACAAAATACTAGTCTTTTTGCATCAAATACAATAGAGTGTTACATAATGCAAAATATAAAATAACATAAAATGGCTTTGGATTCCAAGCCTCTTCAATCTTCCTTCTCAACCTATGCATCTGAAATAATAAAAGGAACGGGGTGAGATAAAAATCTCAGTGAATCTTCCCCTCGACTCCTCACCATTTCTCTCTTCTATCTTATGACAATTTCCAAGAAAACAGTCAAACATAAAATTGCAATGCAACTTCCTTACTAAGAACATGTAGTTCTTCATTTCTTTGTGCCTAGCACAACTTACTAATCTTCTATGTTATTGGGTTTTGTCATATGTTTTGGTCCCTAGACCCCAATCAGCATAACTAACGATATGGTGGTTAGACGTCATTAACCATTTAAGTACGAGACTAACCATACCGTTCTCTCCTCTTATGAGGAACCTTGTGTATCTTTTTGGTGATTTTTATCACAACTCTCATAGCTTAAATGAATGCCACAATACATATCATCATATAACATTCTATACTAATTCCAATGATATTTAGAACAAAATCAAGGAATTTAACTTCACATGTATTTGAGCCCTAAGCTTGCCAAACATGTACATTTAACTAATCATCTAATCAAGACAAATACAAGTTCATATGAAACTTATCATCACTCTTGAGTTCTAGTCCCTTATGAACCAAAACTCATTCCCATTGAGGCTCTATGGAGCGTACAATAGGTCAAATATCAATCATAAATTTGTGGGGGGTTGGGGATAGCAGCCAACCCTTTACCATCCCACTAAGATATTACAACAATGATAATATCAAACTCTATTTCAATGGGTAATAAAAACCCTAACTTGAACTAAATGTTCATACATAACTTAGGGGAAAGAAATTCCTAATGTGAGACTTATGGATGTTCATCACCTAAGAGAATGAAGAACTCACAAACAACACCAAGGATTCGAGCTAGAAGTGTTGAAGCTTGGTTTTCTTCTCTTCCTTCTTCTTCTTCTTCTTCGTCTTCTTCTTCTTTTTCTTCTTCGCGTTTCGCTTCTTCTCTATGCTAGGGTTCCACCAAACTTTCACTAACACCCAAATCTCAACTCTCAAATTCTTATTCAAGCTAGGAATTGATGAAATCTAGTAAGAATCTCTCAAATCCCTCACAAATCCACGAAACCCTAGTGTTTTTCCCCTTTCCTTCTCTCATTTTCACTCTCTTTCTTTCCTTTTTTTCCCTTCTCGCGTTCTGATCCTTTCTGCTGCGATTTTAAGCAATTTACAATGTGTGAATCGATTCACACTTAAGCGTGAATCGATTCATGTAGTAAGGAAGACATCAACGCGTTTAGTGAATCGAAGTCGTGAATCGATTCATGCACTGCTAAAATGCAGAGAAACCAAATTTTACAGCCAAGCTTGAGATTTTCTCCCTAAACCAACTTTAATCAATTTCTAACCAACCCTTCTAATCATTCTAAGATCAAATCTAACCATTTTTACAACTCAATATTGACAAGAGCTAACTATCATTATTATGCAATCATGTTCACCAATTTGGAATCAAATTAAAGTTAACAACAATTACACAAATCTCATGCAATATATAATCAAACTAAATTTGAGGAACTTGGGGCGTTACATTACTACCCAACTTTTAAAAAAATTTGTCCTAAAAAATTAGACCAAAATACATACCTATTGAAACAAGTAAGGGTATCGGTCTCGCATTTCTTCTTCCAGTTCCCAAGTGGCTTCTTCTGGGGTGGATCATCCCCAGATAACCTTAACCAATGGAATGGTCTTATTTCGGAGTGTCTTGAAAGCACGATCCACTACTTGGACCGGGTCGGGTTGATATGTCAGATCTGATTTAAGTTGTACAGACTCATGATCCAAGGACTGGAATGCATCCGAAATGTACTTATTAAGCTGGGATACATGAAAGACATTATGGAGATTTGACAAGGACGGGGGCAGGGCAATTTGGTAAGCCACAGGACTAATTCGACTAAGAATTTGAAAAAGACATATGTACCGAGGGGTTAATTTTTTGGCCTTAAGAGCTCTACCAACACCTATGCTAGGAGTGACTTTCAGGAATACATATTCACCCTCCGCAAACTCAAGGGGTCGGGTTGATATGTCAGATCTGATTTAAGTTGTACAGACTCATGATCCAAGGACTGGAATGGATCCGAAATGTACTTATTAAGCTAGGATACATGAAAGACATTATGGAGATTTGACAAGGACGGGGGCAGGGCAATTTGGTAAGCCACAGGACCAATTCGACTAAGAATTTGAAAAGGACCTATGTACCGAGGGGTTAATTTTTTGGCCTTAAGATGTCTACCAACACCTATGCTAGGAGTGACTTTTAGGAATACATATTCACCCACCGCAAACTCAAGGGGTTTAAGCTTACGGTCTATGTAGCTTTTCTGCCTGCTTTGGGCAGTTTTTATCTTATCCTTGATCATGCGAATCTTATCTGTGGTTTCTTGAACGAGGTCAGCACCTAGCAACTTCCTTTCTCCTACTTCAAACTAACACAAAGGAGTTCTGCACTTGCGACCATAGAGAGCCTCGTACGGTGCCATACCTATGCTAGAATGGTAGCTGTTGTTGTAGGAAAATTCTATTAGTGACAAATACTTATCCCAACTACCACTATCCTCTAGAACACAGGCTCTAAGCATATCCTCTAGGGTTTGTATTCTCTGACTGGCCATCCGTCTGGGAATGATAAGCAGTACTAACACTCAACTTAGTTCCTAAAGCTTGATGAAGAGCTTTCCAAAACTGGGAGGTAATCTTAGGATCTTTATCAGAGACAATGCTAGTTGGCAATCCGTGGAGCCTAACAATTTCGTTGATATAGATCTTAGCTAACCTAGCGGTCTTGTATGAGGACTTGATGGGAAGAAAATGGGCAGATTTGGTCATTCTATCCACTATGACCCAAATAGAGTCATATCCTGATTGAGTGCAAGGTAAACCTCCCACAAAGTCCATCGCTATTCCTTCCCACTTCCATTTCAGAATTTCCAAAGGCTGTAGAGGACCAGAGGGCTTTTGGTGTTCTATTTTCGTTTTCTGGCAAATCAAATATTGAGCTACAAACTCTGCTACGTCATTTCTCATACCCGGCCACCAATATCTCTGCTTAAGATCCTGATACATCTTAGTGGATCCAGGATGCACTGAGAATCCGCTTTTATGGGCCTCTCCTAAAACCTAATTCTTAATAGACTCATCTCTAGAAACACAGATTCTCTGATGGAACAAAATAGTGCCATCATCAGCTTCAGAGAAACCGGGGCGATGTCTGGTAGATTGCAACTCCTCATCTAGGCTCTGGGCTAGTCTAATCTGGCCCCTAAAATCACAAGAAATCTCTAGGTGACACAATAAGAGACTGTTCCCCATGGAAAACATTCCCAAATTTAGATCCCTAAAAGATTCCAACAACTCCATCTCCTTAATCATCATTGAAGGAATATGAGGAGATTTCCTACTCAAGGCATCAATGACTACATTCGCTTTGCTAGGAAGGTACTTTAATTCAAAATCATAGTCTTTCAGGAACTCGACCCATCTCCTCTGTCTCATGTTGAGTCCCCTTTGATCAAAGAGATATTTCAAACTCTTATTATCACTAACCACTTCAAATTGGGCACCATATACCTCCAAATTTTTAGAGCAAAAACTATGGTTGCAAGCTCTAAATAACGAGTAGGATAATTCTCTTCATGAGGCCTTAACTGCCTAAAGGCATAGGCCACAACTTGTCGGTTCTGCATAAGAACACGAGCTAACCTTTTCTTAGAGGCGTCACTATAACTTCAAATATCAGGGCTGGGTCAGGGATAACAAGAACTGGTATGGAAGTCAACCTGATCTTTAACTTTAGGAAACTACTCTCATAACTCTTATTCCACACAAATGGTTCCCCCTTTCGGGTTAACCTTGTTAGGGGAAGCACTAGTTGAGAAAATCCCTGTATGAATCTACGATAATAACCCGCTAGCCCTACAAAACTTCTGACTTTAGTGATAGTGGTTGGTCGTTCCCAATTTAGAACTGCTGCCACTTTACTGGGATCGACTGACACTCCTGCTTGAGAAATTACATGCCCTAAGAATTTAACTTTCCTAAGCCAGAACTCACATTTTTCAGGCTTTGTGAATAGGCTCTTTTCTCTAAGAGTACCTAGGACAATTCTAAAGTGTTCCTCGTGTTCGTGAGGATCCTTAGAATTGACTAGGATATCGTCTATAAAGACCACTACAAACTTATCAAGAAGAGGCCTAAAAATCCTATTCATGTAGTCCATAAATACGGTCGGAGCATTGGTCAAGCCAAAGGGCATGACTAAATACTCGTAATGACCGTATCTAGTCCTAAATGCAGTCTTGGGAACATCTCTGGCCTTAACCCTTATCTGGTGGTAACCAGATCTCAGATCAATCTTAGAGAAAACAAAAGCCCCTCTAAGTTGATCCAACAAATTATCTATCCTGGGCAGTGGGTACTTATTCTTAACTGTGACCTTATTGATTTTTCTGTAATCAACACACAATCTCATGCTACCGTCACTCTTTTTCACTAAGAGCATAGGTGCGCCCCAAGGTGACACACTAGGTCTAACAAATTGCTTGGCGATTAGATCCTCTAACTGGGCCTTAAGCTCTCTCAACTCTAAGGGTGACATTCTATAAGGAGCTATAGAGATTGGTCCCGCTCCTGGAACCAAGTCTATTGAGAACTCCACTTCTCTTTCTGGAGGTAAGGCAGTTACCTCGTCAGGAAACATATCTAAGAACTCATTCACTACAGGAATAGTATCCAGATCTAGGCTATCCTCTGAGGTTGAGGAAAGTAACATGATGTATCCTGTATGACCTTCTACTAGATATTGATTTAACTAGGGAACACTATCCAAAACATCAGGATTTGACTCTTCGATGGATAACTGCACTTCTGGAAACTCTATTGTCTTACAACAACAATTTAGGACAACTTGATTGGCGGAAAGCCAATCTATACCTAGAATTATGTCCATCCCCTCAAGGGGTAGACACACAAGGTTCACTAGAAACATCCTCCATTGAATTACGAGAGGACAATTCTCGCACATCAAGGAAGTAGAAATACTACCTTCTGCAAGTGCATGCACATGCAATGGAATTTGTAAAGAAGTGTGGTACAACCCTAACCTTTGAACACATTTACAAAAAATGAAAGAATGGGTTGCACCCGAATCATACAAAACAACTAAGGGTTCATCTCGAAGGAAACAAGTACCTTTCATCAGATTTTCAGCACCTTTAGCTTTCTTGGCATCCAGAGTAAAGACTCTCCCTTGGGTAGGATCGTTGGGTTTAGATCCTTTCCCTTTTGTGTACTGGGGACATTCTTTTGACACATGTCTCGGCTGATGACAAACATAACAGACATTCTTCCCCTTCATGCACTCTCCTTGATGTATCTTTCCACATTTGGAGCATGTATGAAAGGACTTAGACTCATGAGTTTGGACTTGCTTTCCTTTGTTCAAATTCCTTTTTGGCTTCATGTGTTGAGCTTTCTTGTCATCCTTCTTCTTTTGGATCTTATCGCGACGATCCATTTCCAAAGCAAGTTGTGCTTCTTCAGTGATTCTACACTTTTCTACAAGTTTTGCATAATCATCTTCCTCCAACTGACAAACGGCATTTGTTATCTCCGGTTTCAAGCCCTGCTCAAATTGATGAGCCCTCCACTCATCATCTTGGTTGTGTTGAAGGTAAGTGGAATACTTGGCCAACTCTTCAGACTTGGCTACATATTCCCCCACCGACATGTTCCCTTGTACCAAATGAGCAAACTCTTGCTCTTTTTGTCTTCTAAAGCTTCTTGGAAAATACTTCTCCAGAAACACTCTTGAAATTTGTCCAATCCATAGGAGTCTCAAGATCCTCCATGTGACCCCTAGCTCTTCTCCACCAAATCTCCGCCTCTTCCTTCAGGTAGTGCGAGGCAAACACCACCTTATGCTCTTAAGTGCAGGTGACCACGATGAAAATTTTCTCCATTTCTTGCAGCCAGTACTGCGCCTTAGTCGGATCTAAACCACCCTTAAAGTGAGGAGGGCTATTTATCCGGAACTCGAAGAATGCATGGTTGGGGTTCTCCGGTTGTGCAGCATTGTTGGGTGGTGCGAATCCTCCTTGGAGAATTTGTTGATGTAATGCATTCGTCGTCTGGGTTTGAGCATTAGAAGCTTAAGCTTGCTCCTGTATCGCATTCGCTATTTCATTCCAAGGAACATCTTCGGGGGGTGGCTGCATTGTTCGCCTTCCTCGGCCTCGGGATCCACTAGCCATAATTCTGCATACAATATACAAAACATTGAGTTGATCAAGCTCAATATTCTACAACAAGGTATTTAGAAAGTCTAGCAAGCCAATCTCAAGAACCCTAATCTATCTACTCACAGACTAAAGGATTGAACTGCTCTGATACCATAATATAACACTATACATCTAACTTAATTGAAAGTAAGATAATTAACATTAGATACAAAGATTACCAAGCGAAATTAAACTTAAATATTACATTAAGTCCAAATAACCACAAGGTACCTAATCCCACAAGTGGGAAAATATTCCATATTTCAAAGTTACATAATCTTCTAAAGATTTAATACAAAATACTAGTCTTTTTGCATCAAATACAATAGAGTGTTACATAATGCAAAATATAAAATAACATAAAAGGGCTTTGGATTCCAAGCCTCTTCAATCTTCCTTCTCAACCTATGCATCTGAAATAATAAAAGGAACGGGGTGAGATAAAAATCTCAGTGAATCTTCCCCTCGACTTCTCACCATTTCTCTCTTCTATCTTATGACAATTTCCAAGAAAACAATCAAACATAAAAATGCAATGCAACTTCCTTACTAAGAACATGTAGTTCTTCATTTCTTTGTGCCTAGCACAACTTACTAATCTTCTATGTTATTGGGTTTTGTCATATGCTTTGGTCCATAGACCCCATTCAGCATAACTAACGATATAATGGTTAGACGTCATTAACCATTTAAGTACGAGACTAACCATACTGTTCTCTCCTCTTATGAGGAATCTTGTGTATCTTTTTGGTGATTTTTATCACAACTCTCATAGCTTAAATGCATGTCACAATACATATCATCATTTAACATTCTATACTAATTCCAATGATATTTGGAACAAAATCAAGGAATTTAACTTCACATGTATTTGAGCCCTAAGCTTGCCAAACATGTACATTTAACTAATCATCTAATCAAGACAAATACAAGTTCATATGAAACTTATCATCACTCTTGAGTTCTAGTCCCTTATAAACCAAAACTCTTTCTCATTGAGGCTCTGTGGAGCATACAATAGGTCAAACATCAATCATACATTTGTGGGAGGTTGGGGACAGCAGCCAACCCTTTACCATCCCCCTAAGATATCACAACAACGATAATATCAAACTCTATTTCAATGGGTAATCAAAACCCTAACTTGAACTAAATATTCATACATAGCTTTGGGGAAAGAAATTCCTAATGTGGGACTTATGGGTGCCCATCACCTAAGAGAATGAAGAACTCACAAACAACACTAAGGATTCGAGCTAGAAGTGTTGAAGCTTGGTTCTCTTCTCTTCCTTCTTCTTCTTCTTCGCGTTTCCCTTTTTCTCTATGCTAGGGTTCCACCAAACTTTCACCAACACCCAAATCTCGACTCTCAAATTCTTATTCAAGCTAGGAATTGATGAAATCTAGCAAGAATCTCTCGAATCCCTCACAAATCCATGAAACCCTAGTGTTTTTCCCCTTTCCTTCTCTCATTTTCGCCCTCTTTCTTTCCCCTTTTTCCCTTCTTGCGTTCTGATCCTTTCTGCTGCGATTTTAAGCAATTTATAGTGTGTGAATCAATTCACACTTAAGCATGAATCGATTTATGCATTAAGGAAGACAGCAACACGTTTGGTGAATCGAAGTTGTGAATCGATTCATGGTCCTTCAATTCGACTCACAGAGACTCAAAATTTCTTGATTGCCTTCGTGAATCGATTCAAGCTAGCATGAATCGATTCATGCACTGCTAAAATGAAGAAAAACTAAATTTTACAGCCAATCTTTGAGATTTTCTCACTAAACCAACTTCAATCAATTTCTAACCAACCTTCTAATCATTCTAAGATCAAATCTAACCATTTTTACAACTCAAGATTGACAAGAGCTAACTATCATTATTATGCAATCATGTTCACCAATTTGGAATCAAATTAAAGTTAACAACAATTACACAAATCTCATGCAACATATAATCAAACTAAATTTAGGAACTTGGGGCATTACAAGAACTCACCAATATTTCATTATTGGATAATCGATAAATGAGTTCTTAGTCAAATTACTTGAGTAAGCAATCTCACAAAAGTCTGGTTGCAAGTTGATAACAAACAATCATGTGACTATTTAGTAGATGCATCAATTATAACTATAATATATCTAAATGGTCCACATATATCACCTTGTATATATTCTAAAAATGTGAGAGATTCACTTCCAATTTTTGTTGGTAATGGATAAATTATCAACTTCCCTTAGGAACAAGTGGTACATTAGTAAATTGAAGAATCTTCTGGCTCTTCAGTGGATATCCACTTGGATTTTCTATTATTTTTCGCATCATATAGACTCGGGATGACCCAATCGTTCATGCCAAACAATAAACTTATTATGATCCATAAACTTCTGGTTTATGATAATACTAGTTTTTTGACCCGTGCGATGCACGGGGTAAACAAAATTTGTCATATTATTTCTGTATATTTTTTGTTTGAAGAATATATTTTGTAGTTTTTGTAACACAATGAGTGACCTTAACGAAAAGTCTCAGATTAAAAAAATAAAAAAAAATCAAATTTCGTTTATAGAATGAAAACAATCATGCTCTTTCAAACTGAGAAAATAATATCATAATTTTCTTAAATATAATTATAAACATATAAAATGGTACGTCCCATTTTTATGTGTATATATATATATATATATATATAAACTGGTAAATAATAACTATATTTTTTTTTGACAAAGTTAAATAATAATTATATAAAGGTAAACATTAGGCAACATATATAATATTATAAAAAGTAGCTTTATTTGCCATGCCAAGTTAACATGCAGACTATCAAAAATTAATTAGCACGTTCAGCAAGTAGAACACCTAACCATTAAATTCAAACTTGTGGGTACAAAAAGTAAATAAGATAGAGTTATGCATATTTCAAAAGTTAAGAAAATAATGCTAATCTAAACCATCTAAGCTAAATTCTGAAAAACTTCTTTATAAACTACATTTGAAGTTATGGTTGTCACATCTCCCTTGTTACATATGAGTATCTTCAATCCACTGTGTGATGTAACTCTTGATATTACAATATATAGTTGACCATGGAAAAAAACTGACTGTGGAATATGGATTCCCACATGTTTCAAAGGCTGCCCCTGACTTTTATTTATAGTCATTGCAAAAGAAACAATCGCTGGAAATTGTTTCAAAGACTGCCCCACCAATAAATTCTCAATAACATAAGCAGAACCCTCTTCGATTTGTCTTTCAAACATAGACATTAGAGTACGCTTGATGGTAGTATGAATCTTTATACACTATATTTTTGATGTACCACAAAATGAAGTCATGAAATTCTTTAATTTAAAGATGAATTGTAGTGCATTGATTAAATAATGCATGAATTAGTTACAATAAAATACCTATTAATCAAGTAGTATAACAAATTGGCTATTTCTCCATAAATACATTGATTTAATTTAGGAAAAAATTGAACGATACACTTTATAAATTAGTTACTATTATATTTGTAAAAAAATTAATTGATTTGTCAATTGCATAGCCTTTCTCAAATCCCCACATATTATATTAATTGTTTGACTAATTATAGAATTTAACGAATACTCGTAAAGTATTTATAGCCAAGATAAAAAAATGAATAATATTTTTCACTTGCTATAGCTATTTCTCTCATGCATTACACCTAACAAATTTATTATTTTAGTAGTATAACAATAAAAGGACTTTTAAATTATAAAAAAATAAAAATCAAAAAAATAAGAAAACAGACTTTTTTATGAAGAGTGCAAACGTGTTTCTAATATGAAACTATCAGATCCTTTCAAAATTCAAATGATATCGCGAGCAAAATTGAGTAAAAATTATATGGATAGAAAATATATAAGAATGTGTCCAATAAATAAATTAATTTTATGTGAAAATAGAATTGACCAATAATTAATTTATTGACAGAATATATAAGAAATATATTATATTCCTAAAATCATTATATTCTTTTTGTTTCTTCTAATGGTAAGAATGAACAAAATTTTTCTCCCATAACGACATTCTATAATTACTATGACCATATCAATTTATTTGAATCCTTTCTCAAATATCAATTTATTTGAATCCTTTCTCAAATTCGGAATAGTTTATGTTAATACAGTAAATTTTATTTAAAATATATGATTTCCTTTTTGGTAGACATATGGTTTGTTACCATTAGTACAAAGTTTAATAGCTAACCCAAAGATATATTGTCCCTACTGCTCCCGTATGCTAATCAAAAGAGATATAAATGATAATATCTCTTTCCTTTTTAATTCAATCTTTTTATTTCAAAATAAATCTTTAAGTTCTTTAAATGCTAATATGTTGTTATATGAGATTTTTTTAGTGATTTGACCAAATTGCCCTATAATTAATGCTTACAGACACTATTACTTTTAATATTATAAAGATGTGTTTCAATTGTACTAACATGCGTTTAGTATAAACCAGAGGAAAAACGAGTAATTTTTCCAATATCCCTTTTTTTATCTAAGATAAGTCTCGTGATATAAGGATATTCAATATTTCTTTCATTTGTTGTTTCGATATAATATCCATGAAACTAATGGTATGATTAGTTGGGATGAATTTGTGAAGAGAGTGAGCAATGAGAGAAAAAAGAGAGAGATACACTACTTCCTTCGTTTAGATCAGCACAGAAACACCGAAGAAAGGCCAAATATGTGTGGGGCCCATGAAAATTTTGTTTCTTAGCATCACAGCGAAGAAAGTGGGGAGAGACGATCGTTTTCCGTGTATACCCCTTGCTTTTCATAGTGAACACAATGCACGTATGACAGACCCCTTTGCATCTAATTATGTTTTTTACATTTATTTATAAAACAATTAAATTTACTGAACGAGGATTAGCTGTGTCAGAGGTGGTTGTTGGGAGTTATGGTAGAAGGGGACAAAAACGTGGGGAGAAATTATTTAATTAACTAAAATAAAATAAATTAAAAATTGCTTTTTATGGAAGCTTTTTTATTCAGGGGCATTTTTGTATTTTTATAAATAATTAATACTTCTCTCTTCGCTATTTCTCTTCTTTTTCTCTTAAACCAATCAATACCTCAAATCTACTCTATTTCTCATCTTTTTCTCTCTTCTCACCTATTTCTCTCTTCACAACTTCTCTTCTCAACCAAACATAGGCTAAATAAGTTTTTATGAGACTTAGAATAAAATGCAGTATCGGTGTGTAACTTTGTTCCTTCATGCAGTAATACATTAGCTCTTCTAGAGCCTTTAATTGCATTTGCAAACTTCTAGTTTCAAATTGTTAATAAGTACACAGTGACGATATGACTTCTAGCCATAACTATATAAATAGTATATGTAATTTATTATAAAATGCACAAATATCATTTTAGATATATTCTAAAAATTTAGAATACTTACTAAATAATGAACTTATTTAGACTAGTAAACTTCATGTTTACAATTCATAGCAAACTACAAGTTTACCTTAGCATAATTTTAATTGCACATATGTCTATTTGAATTGATAATGAATAAAAATAATTTATTAAACTTTGATCATTCAAAATTTTGTTATCAAAAGAAAATAATATAATACATATTTTAGAGACTTGATTTACCCTTTACATTACCATACATATATGGAAACAAAATACCATTTATATATAAAGAATTGGAAAAACATTATTTTCTTCAACAAACAAAACTTTAGAAACCATACATACATATTTTATTTAAGTAATTAAAAGCTAAACCAAAATAAGAGAAAATGTGTGTGTTCATATGGAACTGCACAAAAAGAAAAACAAACTTATGGCTCACCTGTGGGATTTCAGAGACAAACATGCATATTTACCTTGATTTAAACCTTCTTATAATTCTTAACAAAATTTTGACATATAACAGGCATGATTAATGTCATTTCTTATATGCTACAACATTAAGCTAGCAGGAAAAGAGAAGATAAGAAGAGACTAGAAAAATAAAATAAGAATATAAGATGACCTATTTCATTAGGAACTAGCCTTACCATTGACTCTTCTTATTCTTCCTGTTTACATAGAATTCTAAGCATAAGTAGGTAGAGAAGTTACACTTCTCCATAATGTATGAGTTGCTACACCATTATTAGGAATAATAAAGGTCATTACCACAAATAATACAATGGCATTTTCATTACCCTTCATATATAAAACATTCAATATTTTTTTTCTTTCCCATTGTTATGCTATTCATATGAGATATGAAAATCTTAAATCACTAAGACAATAAAAATATTTACTAGATCAATAGTTATAACCACAAAATTTGTCATATCCAAAATTATAGTATGAAACATTCACTTCTGGGAATAAAGGTCAATCCATTATGATATATTTCTAATTTTTTTTAATCAATAACCGCACTTGTGTTCAATCACAATAGTACATATACTTTCAAAACATTCTTAAAAGAATTTTCTCATTTTTGCTATTCCAGGAGTATATTTGAGAAACATAAAAATATATGATTTTTCTCTCACTTTTCTTAGTTTCAAAATGTACGAAATCAGATCAAATAAATCTTTTAAATTTCAATCATGGTCTAAAGGGTTAGTTCTTCAGAAACTATACCATAAATCTTCATATACACGATGACTAAGGAAAATCATTGTTTGTGCAATCCTACAGGGATGCTTGAATATTAAATTCTTCCAGAATTTGTTAAGAATAAACAAATATATAATTGTGTTAGCTTAACAAAAATTGACAATAAAATTTATATACATGAAATATGAAAAAATTAACATGTAAGTATAAAGCTACGAGAAAGAACATGATCATGAATTAGATTATCCCAACAATAGTGAGAAGAAGAAACATTTGTGCAGTATAAGTTCCAAGTAGGCATCACTTATATGGTAGAGTATCGTGCTGATAACGTGTTATAAAATGAACCGAAAATAGAGCAAGATATAACATATAGAAGAATAGAGATAAGGGAGAAATGGAGAAGAGAGAAGAAAAGAGTCTTTCTATTATGCTCTTCAAGGTGCAAGGTTTACAATGTCACATGAATCCTCTTTATAGGACACAAGTCTTGTAACTTACATCATATTAAGGCCTAGCATAATGTGACATTAACATATGAAATTAAGACAAATAATAATGAGTAAAAGTCTTTTACTCATGGGAGTTATAAAGCATCCTAGGGAATATGAAAAGCACATCCACCAAATATTCATAATATATATATATATATATATATATATATATATATATATATATAAAAGAATGTTATCTAGGGGCAACATTAGTAATTTTCTTAGTCCATTTATGGGTTAATTAGTAATCTTACAATTTAATTAATAGTTTTAGAATAAAAGAAATAGATTAATTTTTAATTAGTGTCTTTAATTAGTTTTTATTGCTTTAAATCCTAATGTTTATTTACATTTTTTATTGCATCAAAAAATTTATATTTTGTTGCAACATCTATGTTTATATGATATGCTATGTCAAAAAAAAATTAAAATTTTTTAAACATTATTTTAGTTTAATATAACAATTTTTAAAACATTTTTACTTTTTATTTATTTTATTTTTATTTCAAATTCATAAGTCAAAAAAAAATATTTAAACACAAAACTGAAGTCCAAGTGTTGGCTGAAGATGTTAGTTACACAAATTTCTACAAAAAAAATATATATAAATAATAAAATGGTAAAATAATTCATCTTCTATAACAGTTTTTTATTTAATTATTTTTACCATATATAAAGTAAATTATTATAATTCATTACTCTCATAAACAAAATGTAACTAATGAAGTAGGAAAAGAAAAAGACATTGGAATATTCAGTTATAAAAGGAAGATAATGCATAAGAGAAGGAGAAAAATACTATCATCAATTTCAAAGAAGTTGAAGAAAGAAGAGTATGCAAAGTGCAATACAGAGAGGGATTTTCAGTAAAAATGGAAACATGGAGAACTAAACTAAAAGGAGAATCACAAAAAAAAAACATTAGACTATATCCCTCAAACGACCCCCCACCAGTGGCTAACTTCCAGAACCCACCCATGATCATCTCTTCCATCACTTGCCAATCAGAATACTGACATCTTCTGCTAATTTTCACACATTGAAACCACTATTACAGTATGTAAATAGAGGAATAAGTACACATAACACATTTATGATGAGTTTCCAACTAACCACTCAGTTTTTTATCCTAAGATGAAAAAGAATGGTAAAGAAACATGAAGCTTAACTCAAATACAATACCAAGACATGAGCATGACAGACCACCCAAATTTAAGGTTACTTTTCTTTTTGGTATTGTTCTCTCCCAGTCTTGGGACACGCTATCCAAAACCAAAAAAGATGAAAAATTACAATTAGTATTTCTTATTGCATTTGTATAGCCTGTGATGTATTGTTCCATAAATTATCATTTACCTTTTTTTATTTTTTTATTCTATTCATTCTTTAACTTTATTTATTTATTTTGCGTACGCGAATTAAGTGAATGTAATACTGTGACAGTGTATATTTTTGTGTGACATGTAATACACGTCATCTTCCTGTTAAATATTTTTTTTCTAAGTCAAATACTGTGATAGTGTATATTTCTAAGTCAAATATTGTGATATGTAATACTATGATAGTATATATTTCAAAGTCAAATATTTTTTTCTAAAATTGTAAATAGTTAGGTTGTTAGCAATGACTACTTTGGATCTACTTCCTGTTTAGTCATTACAAACACTTTTTAATTTTAAAATTAAAATTGAGTTGTTAAGAATAACCATTTTGGATTTTCCTATTTGATTGTGATGAACAATTTTTAAAATTTAATAATTAAAACAAGTTGTTAGGATAGCCACTTTGAAAAAAGGGTATGTACTTCTAAATTTTGTGCGGTTTTTGCGAGCAACTTTCAAAAGTATATAAATAGAATATTCATAGCCATTTATGCATAAATAACTCTCAGTTGAGATAAAAACAAAGTTTGAGTTAAATTAACATATAGATTTCCACATCACATGGAATATAAAAATTAGATAATCAAGAGGATTATCATTCGCCGCTCCCATCGCGATGTGGTTACGGCAATGACAATGAGTCTTTTTATAAAGTATTTTACTCATTTAGGTGATTGTCCTTATCATTTAATTTCTAAAATGATTTGTTAATTCCACTATTACTTTAGTTTTAACAACTTTGTAGCTATTAATTTATAAACTAATCATAATTTATTCTTTTCTAATTTATAAATTTAAAATATCTAATTTTAAATAGTTTTGTATCATATAATTTGATGTACTAAATTTATTTTTGATAATTGATGTACTGAATTTATGTTTTGTCATTTAGAATAAATATTAAACTACCATTATTTGTTTTGTTTTGTTTTTTTAATTCTCATTTCATAAATATTTAATTTGTTTAAAAATTTCTTATCTAATAATGTATCTTGCGAAAAAGATTCATAATTCAATAGTTACTTGACTTTTATCAACAAACAAACTATTTATTTATTAATAAACATAATTTATATACTTTTATCTTTTTGTTATATTATTATGTGGTATAACTCAAAGAAATAAGTCAACTAATCATTAAAACCATGTAATTTCAGGAGTAAAAAAAAAAACCTTGTAATTTCAAAATACATCCATTTATATATTACAAAAAAAGTAGCTTTAAAAAAATATTTTCCAACTTACATCTTATTTAACTTCAAAAAAAAACTTACATCTTATAAATATAATTACTTCTAAAAAATGATCAAACAACACATCAATCATATTTACACTTAAACAAAATAATTTTATGCTAACATTTATTATCAATTAGTGACACCCCTCTAAAATAAAATACAACCTTTTATATAAAAAAAACTACTTCTGGTCGATAAAATTTCGTTTTAAATTTCTTTAAAATTATATTAATATCTTCAACCACATATCTAAAAAAGACCAAAAACCCGTGCATCGCACGTGTCACGTTCTAGTATATATATATATATAGGGAGCGAGTCAGGTGAGAACACTTGTTTAAGATGAGAAATGAAAACAAGCCATTTTAACCGTTCTGATCTAATTAATAAAATCCAGCGGCTTTGATTATCTTTTGTGTAAAATAACCACGTGCCCTGCATTGAAGAATTACCCGACTGCTCCATGGAAGAAGAACGATCTCCAAAATTCTTCTCCCGCTCTTGCTCATCAATCCCCGTCTCTCACAAGGTTTTTCTCTCAGTAAAAGTCCTCTTTCTGGAGCACCACCACCTTGTCCATAAATCTACAATCACATGCCTTGGAAGGAAACCCTCTTAGACCCAAAACGGTGAATCGGCGCGATCTGTTTTCACCAACAACGGGCTTTCACATCTTCCACGGGCAACGAGGCGACTCGATTGGATCAGTCTAGGTGAATTCCGGGGGCTATTGTTATCACACCAAATTGTATACTTTTATAGGGCATTTTTAGTACTTAATTATATCATTTTGCACTATTTAAAGCCTAAAAGTACTCACTTATGTCCTATTTTGCAAAAAATCATAAAGACACCACTCAGAGCAAAAGATCCGAGAACGAGCTGAAAACTGGCAAGTTTTGGAGAGTTTTAGCACTTCTAAACGAGTGGTACGACCTGACAGTACTTCAGTACGACTGAACCTAAGTCAGAGAAATAGTAGGGCGTACCCTTTGGTCAGTACAGCCTGGCACCGATGAAAACGTTCGGTACGTGCCAAGGGCAGTTTGCAAAGTGCAAAAGTACGGGCTAACGTCGCAAACAAAGTTCGATACGACCGTGTATATATTCGGTATGGTCGTACCTCGTCCCAGATTGTGCAGATTTGAAGACTAGATGACCTAATCCGCATCCCAACCTATAAATAGGCCCTCTTAGCCTAAGATTTGGACCTTTTGACAAATTTTTGAATCTTAGCCTCCTATTTGAGAGTTCTTCACACACATCTTGATATTGGAGTGAGTCTTGAATAATTGAAGTTGTTAGCCAATTCCGTGTTGCTGTCGGAGCTCGTGAGGACGTGAGGAACAAACAAAAGGATCACCATCATACCGAAAGGGTGTCATGGTTCTATTTAATCATATCTTTTAGGAATTTATGTTTGGATATATTCTATTCTATTATGTTGAGAAACAGTATGAGTAGCTAACTCCATCACTAGGGGTGATGGGGGATCTTTTACGATGTTCTTGATATTTATTTAATTGCTATTATGAACTTCTTATTATCCTTGTGAATGTGTTTTTCCTAGCATGCTTAATCCCATAGGAAGTAGCTAATCCTTAATAAATTAGTTAATTGAAGGCGACGTACCATAATTAGTTAATGGAACTCTAGGATTAACAGAATTCGCTTTTTATGCCCGATCAAGGTATTTCTTATTTCCAATCAGTTATTAGATTAACAAACTCACCTGTTTTTAATGCTCTCTCCTTTAATTACCTTCCTGGACCAAACAGAGTAGTTATTTAGGAAGAAGGCTATTAATTGGATAGTTATTAGTAGTTTAGAGTGAGTGATTGACTTTTAATAAGGAAATATAGTTCGTAATAGCATGGAAATAGAATCAGGATCTAGTATTAGTGAACCCGGTTCCCCTAAGCTTTTCATATTCAATCTTACTCCAGTACTTGTGACTTAGTTTTATTCTGATTTCCTTAGTTCATATGTTTTAAATCAAAATCCATTAATTTCGATAGCTTAAAGAATTTAAGATCTCTATTACGTTGGTACTTGCGCATTCCCTGTGGGTTCGACATCTGCAGTCTTAAAAATACTCCACTTTATTACGAGTTACGATCAGGTGCACTTGCCTGAGCCGCAACAAGGTTTTGGTGCCATTAATTTCCGGGGAATGTTCTAGCGATATTAACTTAACAAGATCTTAGTTACTTTAAGTATTTTACTATATTCTGTCTTTTTTTTATATATTTGTTCTATTTTTTATTTTAAATTAATTGATTTACTTGTACTTAAGCACCACAAAAACCAAGAGCAATGGAAGAAGAACTCACTCTCGAAGAATACTTTTCTCCTGCGGTCAACATTTAGGATAGCATAAACGGCCCAGCCATTAGACAGCATAACTTTGAGTTCAATCCTGCCTTAATCTCGCCGGTGTCCGTAGTGCAATTTTCTGGACTACCTTCGAAGGACACTCACACTCATCTCAAGAACTTCCAGAGGATACTTAGCACTGTTAAGTATAATGGAGTCCCAGCTGAAGCAATTAAACTAACGTTGTTCTCATTCTCATTGCAGGGGAAAACTCAAGCTTGGCTAGACTCTTTGGCTCTAAATTCAATCACCACTTGGGAAGATTTGAAGAGCAAGTTTCTTCATAAATATCTCTCTCTTGCCAAATTTGCGGAACTAAGAGCTAAAATAATTAACTTCATGCAATTTGAGTTAGAGCGAATGCATGAAGCTTGGGAGCGCTTTCAAGAACTACTTAGAAGCTTCCCACACAATGAGTTTGCCACATGGCAACTGGTTCACATAGCCTATAATGGGTTCAATGTGCAAAGTAGGGCCGCTATAAATGCTGCGTGTGGAAGATCTTTGGGAACAAGAACACCATCGGAGACTCTCGAAATAATTAAAGAGATGGATAAAAATAATGCTCAATGGTCATCAGAACAAGCACAATCTAATCCAGAATTCGAAATCCATGGGATGCAAACTCACACATCTTTAGAAGCCAAAGTAGACGCACCTACTGAAAAATTTGAAGCCTTGCTAGCATCACATGCCCACACAAATGCTGCAAGGAACAATCTAAATCAAAAGCCTATGACAACTGAGGACCCAATTGCAAAGTTAATTTTATAGGCACCGAGACTCGAAGTAGTTCCTGCTCAAACAACAATAACCCGGTGTGAAGAAACCAAGGATATTCATATTTACAGAGTCAAGCTCAAAGAAGAGGAAGTCCTAGCTTATTCAAAGCGATGCAAGGATGCATGAAGGTATTCGATGAGAGCAACTAGCCACCCTGATGAACTATGTGACTAAGCCAGAAGACAAAACACCCACCCAAGAATTACAATCTAACTTAATAACTACAAGGGGATGAACAATACTTGTAGGGCCATCTGAGAAGGGTAAAGGGAAGGCTACATCAACGCATTCCCATGAAAAGCCACATACCCAGACTGAAGAAAGAGACACAGGAAGCAAGGAACCTGAGAAGGAGCAAAATACAGTACCCGTTAATCCACCTGACACAACTCTCAATGTACTATTCCCACAAAGGTTAAAGAATGACTTGCAGGACCCACAATTTGCAAAATTTTTAGAAGTCCTGAAGCAGCTAACTATCAGCATACCTTTCGTGGAAGCTATTTCTCAAATGCCCAAATATGCTAAATTCTTGAAGGATATCCTTGCCAACAAGAAAAAATTAGAGGAATTATCCACAATTAAATTAAGCGAGGAGTACTCAGCCATAATCTTGAATAAGTTACCTCCTAAAATGAAGGATCCAAGAAGCTTTACAATACCATGCACTATTGGAAATTCTTATTTCGAAAAAGCTCTCTGTGATCTCAGCTTTAGCATAAACTTGATGCCTTTATCTATCTTTTAGCGGCTTGGTTTGAAAGAGGCCAAACCCACAATAATTAGTAGGCAGGTCTGCAGTGCACCCAAAGGGAATGATCGATGACGTATTAGTGAAAGTAGAAAAAATTATTTTTCCGGCCCACTTCGTGGTTCTAGACATGGAAGAAGATAAGGAAGTCCCACTTTTGTTGGGAAGACCATTTTTAGCAACCGGAAAAACAATTATTGATGTCCACCAGGGGAAGCTCGCATTAAGGCTTAACGATGAAGAAGTTGTTTTCAGCGTGTTTGATTCCTTAAAACCCCCTCTAGCTCTCAATCTTGCAATTTTATAGACACTTTAGAAGAACCTGTACTAACATCTTTTGATTTGTAGGGATACTTGCTTAAAGACCCTCTAGAAAGAGCTCTAACCTGCAGCAAAGAGAATATCACAAATGTAGAAAAAGTAAAGGAGGAAGTTCTAGCACTGGATGCAGGCATGGTACCTAGGCCATGGAACGAGGTGCAATGATTTGAAAGATTAGAAAGACCCGAAACTCCTGCAATAAAATCATCTCTAGAAGAACCACTAGTGCTTGAATTAAAACCATTACTCGATAACTTTAAATACGTGTTTTTACACCCACCATCTTCCTTACCAGTTATATTGTCATCTTCTTTAATAGGTACAATGGAGGAAAAACTTTTAAGGGTCCTACAGGAGAACAAAGAGGCATTATTTGGGTGGAGTATTCATGACATAAAAGGAATAAGCCCCACAATTTGTTCCCATAGAATTTATATGGAGACAGATCATAAGCCAAAAGTGCAACCTCAACGAAGACTCAACCCAAATCTGAAGGAAGTTGTGAAACAGGAATTTATTAAATTACTTGATACTAATATTATCTATCCTATTTCTGACAGCTCTTGGGTGAGTCTGTGCTGGTAGTTCCTAAAAAGAGAGGGACCACAGTGATGGAAAATGAACAAAAAGAATTAGTTTCAATAAGGAAAGTGACTGGCTGACGTATGTTTATCGATTACAGAAAATTAAATGAGGCAACCAGGAAAGATCACTTCCCTATCCCTTTTATTGATCAAATACTTGAAAAATTATCTGGCCATGAATTTTACTGTTGCCTAGATGGCTATTCTGGTTAAAGGCAAATCCCTGTGGCTATGAAAGATCAAGAAAAAGCTACTTTTGCATGCCCCAATGGAAACATTTGCATATAGGATAATGGCATTTGGTCTATGTAATGCCCTTGCCACATTTCAAAGATGCACGATGGCTATTTTTTCTGATATCTTAGAAAATTGCATCGAAATATTTATGGATGATTTCTTTGTGTATGGATCCATATTTGACGTCTGCTTGCATAATTTAAATCTTGTGCTAAAAAGATGCATAGAAACGAATTTAGTTTTAAATTGGAAAAAATGTCAGTTTATGATTTTGGAATGCATAGTCTTTGGATACAAGATTTCACAAAAAAGTATTGAAGTTGATCCGGCTAAAATTGAAGTTATTTCAAAACTACCACCTCCAAACTCAGTTAGAGCTATTCGAAGTTTCCTAGGACATGCTGACTTTAATAGAAGATTTATTAAAGATTTTTCACAAATTGCAAAACCACTTTCGAATCTATTGGTGAAAGATATACCCTTTGAATTCTCTGAGACATGCCTAAAAGCTTTCAAAACTTTAAAATCTCAATTAATTAATGCACCTGTTGTTATAGCGCCCGATTGGTCTATTCCATTTGAGCTAATGTGTGATGCAAGTGATGTCGCAGTTGGTGCGGTTTTGGGACAAAGAAAAGGAAAAATCTTTCATACAATCTACTATGCTAGTAGGACATTAGACGAAGCGCAACGAAACTACACCACTACTGAAAAGGAACTACTAGCGGTTATATTTGCAGTTGATAAATTTTGTTCCTATTTAGCCATGTCTAAGATTATAATTTATACTGACCACTCTGCAATTAGACATTTACATGCCAAGCAGGATGCAAAACCAAGATTAATCAGTGGATTCTACTACTTCAAGAATTTGAAATCGAAATTAGAGATAAGCGGGGCGTAGACAATGTCATCGCAGATCACCTCTCAAGGATAGACCCAGCAGTCAGACCACCTGAAGAAGAGCAAATTCGAGAGACTTTTTCAGAGGAGCATCTATTTTCTATCTCTGCGGCACCATGGTATACCGATTATGTTAACTACTTGGCCGATAAGGTGCTTCCACTCGATTTAACATATGCTCAGCATAAGAAATTCTTTTATGATATTAAAAATTATTTTTGGGATGAACCTTATTTATTTAAAATCTGTGCTGATAAAATAATCAGGAGATATATTCTAGAAATAGAATACCAGTCTATATTAAAACACTGCCACTCTACAGAAGTAGGAGGTCATTATCGCCCCACACGAACAACTCAGAAAGTCTTACAATGCGGTTTTTTATGCCTACCTTGTTTAAGGATACTTATAAATTTGTTAAGGCCTGTGATCTGTGCCAAAGGAGCGAAAATATCTCTAGAAAACAAGAAATGCATATGAATAATATGTTATTTTGAGAACTTTTTGATGTTTGGGGCATAGACTTCATGGGACCCTTCCTTAAGTCTTATAACAACATGTATATTTTAGTGGCAGTGGATTATGTCTCTAAATGGGTAGAAGCAGTAGCGTTACCCACTAATGACGCAAGAAGGGTGGTTAGATTTTTGAAAAGAAATATTTTTACTAGATTCGGAACTCCAAGAGCAATAATTAGTGATGGCAGTAATCATTTTTGTAATAAGCAATTTGACAACCTCTTAACAAAATATGGAGTCACCCATAGAGTAGCTACACCTTACCACCCACAAACTAGTGGTCAAGTAGAGATCTAAAACAGAGAAATTAAGAAAATTCTTGAAAAGACGTTAATGCTTCAAGAAAGGATTGGTCCATAAAACTTGATGATGTATATGGGCATACAGAACTGCCTTCAAAACCCCAATTGGAATGTCACCTTATAGGCTAGTGTTCGGAAAAGCTTGTCACCTCCCTGTCAAATTAGAGCACAAGGCTTATTGGGCTATCAAATTTTAAAATTTTGAGATGCAGCTTGCAGGTGAACAACGGTTATTGCAGCTCAATGAAATGGATGAATTCCGACTAGAAGCCTATGAGAATGCAAAACTGTACAAAGAGCGCACTAAAAAGTGGCATGATCAGCGCATCCAAAAGAGGAGTTTTCAAATTGGAAACAAAGTACTAATCTACAATTCTAGTCTTTGACTGTTTCCAGGAAAACTCAAATCCCGTTGGTCAGGGCCTTATGAAGTAATACAAGTCTTTCCCTATGGAACTAGAAGTTGTTGATAAAGGGGTACAACTTTTAAGGTGAACAGACAAGGAGCTAGAATCTATGTTGCAGGAACACCAAGGGAAACATCTGTCGTGCCCCTGCAACTACCGACCACTTAATAAGGAGCAAAGCGCCAGGCTCGCGATGTTAAACAAGCGCTTTACAGGAGGCAACATGTAGACTTTTATTTATAACTTATTATTCATTTTAAAGTAGTTTTAATTAATCTATTTTGATTCTCAGTTCTTCAAGTCACTCAATGCAATCTTGGATAATGGTAAGAAAACATCAAACCCTCTGCAATTTGCTCGTGATATCCTTTTCAGAGGGGAGTCTCTTTCCACCTTCTTTTACTATAGCAAACTTATCTTCATTTTCTCTTATCATTTTATGCTTGATCTATATTAGTAGCAGTGAGGACACTGCTAGAAATAAGTGTGGGGAGGGATTTTACATTTTGCTTATTACCTGGCTATGCTTACAAATTGCTTATAATTATAGAGAACTTTAAATTTTTGGTGATTTAGGGGCTACTAATTTTTTTCCTGACAACTTGTGATTGAATTAAGTCTATTGCTAGTATTGTAATTTGCTGAAAATTAGCATTAAAGTTCTGTGAGTTTTAACTTTCTGTGTAAGCTATTAAATGTGAGATTTTAGCCTGAAACAAGAGGCCACATCATGTTTTTTGCCTCTTTTCTTTGTTTGAGTGATATTTTTCTATGAATGTGCATTTTTGAACTTGTCCTGAGACCATTACAAAGCGAATGTAAGTTTATTTTCATGAGAATTTGGAAAAGACAATTCTAGGAATTTTTCAGGCCACTTCTATTTTGAATGCATCTTACCACTAGTTGCCCACTTTTGTGCCTAAAAGTACTTTATTATATTTTTTTGGTACCCCTTCTTGTTACTATTGATTATTACTATGTGAAGGTAACCTTGAAAAAATACTCTTTAAGAACAATTAGTGGCAAAGATCAAAAAAATAATGTTATGAATCCCTTATATGTGTTTATAAAAAGAAGGTGTAGCAACCGAAAAATCCGGTGGGATTTATTCGAGGTTAATGGAGCTGCCGCTGCCACCAATAATTTCTTTTTCAGGAAAAATATTGGAATAACCCCTTTTTGAAGAAAATGGTCCTTGAGACCAGATTTGGGTTCGAGAGTCGAATTATGCGTAAGGAAGGTATTAGCATCCTACGACATCCTTCCAAAAAAGGTTACCCCTAACTAATTGTGCAAGATTAAATTAACTTTTAAAAATATTTAGTTCCCTTTTATTAGAAAAAATAAAGATAAGAAAAAAAACTAAATAAAAATTATCTATTTTTGCACTTGACAAGAGTGAGCCCCTACTCCTACGTATCTCCAGGTGTAGTGGAGAATTCAAAGGCTACGTAGTTCTTAGGTAGAAAACGGTTGTGTGTTGGTTGATTTTAATTGTATATTTTTTTATAAAAAGGGTAGGCTTTCGTGGGAACCAAACAGGAAGCAATCGAGAGTGGTCCTCACTAACAACGTATTTTTGTTTAGAAAATTAAGGTGTTCGCAATGATCAAACTGGAAGCAATCTCTAGTGATCATTACTAGTAAATTAATTCATGATTTTAGTATGTGTTTTTCAAGAAAACATGGTCTCAAAATTTGTGTGATAAATTAAAATTTAGTTGAGTAAAAATTGTCCCCATGAAGTGAAATGAGGTCAGGTTTATTGTCTTAATTTGACTGTTAATAATAATAATAAAGGAGTGCCTACGGTCATTAAGCAAAAAGCAAATGGGCAATAACCCAATACTTATAAACAAAACCAAAATGATAAAAAAAAACAGAATTGGCAAATTAAAAGAAAACAAAAAAATGAATAGAATAAAAATAAAAAGGGAAGGGGGAGTTTTACTCGGGTTTCATTTTAGAAACCCTAAAAAATAAGAAGCTGTGCAGAGCAGTTCTGGAGAGAGAAAAAAAGACGGTGGTAGCGAGAGAGAAGAGGTTGAGAGGGAGAGGAAGATGATGTCCACGACGAGAGCAAGAAGGGGGCGCGAGGAGGGAAGAGGGCGCGTGGCCATGGTTGGACACAGTGGTTCCGGCCAAGACAACCGGTCGTTGTCACGGGGAAGCAAATCAGAGACGGAGGTCGTGAGGTGAGAAGGCACTAACAACGGTTCCGGCGTGGTGGCGAACGACAACTCGCGATGGTGGGAGGCTGAAGAGGGTCATGCGCGCGGTGGTTGTCGCCCACAGTGACACCTAAATCCAATAAGCCAAAAATCAGAAAAATTTAAAACTTTAATCAAACACGTGAAAACATACATGAAATTAATACCGAAGTATTCACATCAGAGTGCGTACAATAATAGAAATAATAGATTCTCCACTGGCCGTGGTACAAAACTACAAGCGAGCCAACAGACTCTCCTAGACATCAACAACCTCTTCAAGAGTATCCTCCATCTCAATCAATAACAATCTTCTCAACGTTCACTTCAACAGCTACTGAATCACCGTCTTCTAATCTCACAACAATAATACAAGGACACACAGAAATATATAGAGGAGGTAAGAAACTCCTAAAACACCATACAGTGGGAAACAAGGTAATATACAACACAATAACTTGTTCATCCTAATCTGTACACATGTCGGTAGATCCACAAGAATTCACAACTGGAGAGTATGCTAGGCTACCGCACTCAACTATTTCCGTACCAAGGACGTCGTACTCAACTATTTCCGACACTGACCCCCAACTTAAGATCAGCACTCTACCAACTGTGAATACTTGTGCATAGGCTCACATGGTCCATCACAACTACAACACATGCAACAAAGTTTAGCTACTTTTAGGCCAATAGATCATAATCAAAGAGTATTGTTCCCCAACTGTGGAAACAACACTTGACCCAACCATGAGCTATCCTCCTTTAGACAACTAAATAACATAACTACAATATATACAACTGAATCTATATATATATAAAGGCTAATAGATCATAATCGAGGAGTATTATTCCCCCAGCTGTGGAAACAACACTCACCCGGCCATGAGCTATTCTCCTTTAAACAACTAGACAACACATCTACAACATATACAACTGAATCTATCAACATGTAGGCTAATAGAGCATTATTAGTTCAGTATGCCAAGCTACTGTACTCAACTATTTCCACACTTGGCACGTCGTATGTAACACCCGTATTTTTTCACGATATGTTATTTAACATTATTCTAGTATAATTGTCATAATTATGCTATAATAGGCAATTTCTTGTTCGCTAAGAAAATGATTGAATTAAATCAAGATCAAATTATATTTGAGAATTAATATTTTATATTAATTCATGGTTCAAAGATCATTGAAAAATTTCTAAAGAAGTTTCGCCGTGTTTTGAATCACCGGATAGTTTTTATCCGCGAATAAAATTTTAAACGAACTCCGATTTCGATAAAAATCGAATCGTAACTTGTTGTGTTTATGATTGAGTGTTTTCAATTGTTTTTATTATTTATAATAAATTATTATCATGTGGTGAATTAATTTCTAAGTAAATTAATTTTCGCGATTTAATCGGCGAAAGAATTAATCGGTAACGCGATTACTCGACGTCTTATATTTTTTTAGTACACTCAAGACTCTATGATTATGGGGTAATCATGAGAAGAAAGAGATTAGATGTTTAGACTGGGTGATTAGATTATAATTTTACTTTAAGTGTCTAGGTGTCAAATTTTTGGTGATTAATTTGGTAGTTCTTATTCCATGATGTTTTTACACTCATTCTTTTAATCACATCCTTTAAATCATCACTTATGGTGTACTAGCAATTAACTAAAAGCACCCAAATTCCACTCAAATTCCACCTGCCTTTCATTTTATTCCAGCGTGACTACACCATTTTTTTAGACCATGATGGACCATCATCCACTTAAAACCACTCAATTTCTACCCAAAAGACCACTTCCCCTCTCCTTTTTCTTAGCTGGCCGAGAAGCACCCCCCATTGTGCTCACTTTCTTTTTTTCATTCCTTCTCATTCTTATGTGGAGAAAAATTCCAAGAACCCAAGTCTTCTTCCATGGCCTCCTACTTCTTGTTCCTTGCGTGAACCCCTTCCATTTCTTCAACCTCCATAGCTTCTAAATTCTTCTCCTAATTATCATTTCCATCTTGGCTTTGTAAGTGAGATTGAACTCAAACTTCTTCCTTGTTCTTCTTACCCAAAATAGTGAGCCCTTTTTTTAGGTGTAGGAATTGTTATTTTGCTTCCTTCTTATTTAATTGCTTTATGTATGGCTTGAATTTGATCATGAGAGAGATGAACACCATTTCCCCCAATTTTTACAAACCCTAGATCAATGGTCTAAGGAAAAGGGGTTAAGTGATCTCTCATGAAAATCTTTCAATTGATTTGTGTTTCTTACTCCTTAATAATTGTTATTGTTGTTGTTGTTGTCAATTTTGGATTTTGATCAAAAGAAAGTATGTTTTTGAGAAACCCTTGATGTTGGAATAACTATGATAGGATAATTTAATTGGGTCAATGGTTTTGTTTTGTAAAAATTGAATGTTTAGGAAAGAAATTAGGTGTTGGAATGATGTTGTTTTGTTAAATTAGAAAGTTTACAATTTTTTTTCTCTAAAACCTAGGGGTGTGGCCGAGAGCTCTATAAGTGTGGGAAAGAAAAATTATTGTGTTCTTAGCTTAAATTAGTTGTATTGGATTGTATTTCAAGTTTGGAAAATTTTAGAAAATAGTTTGATTGAATTGGAAGTTGTTTTGATTTTAAAGGCAATAAAACACTTAAGGCAAAATGGATTCTTTGTAATCCTAAGGCCAAGTGGAGTCTTAATTAAATATTGTTATGAAATGGATTTGAGTTTGAGTAACATTAGGAATTGGATTGGTATACTAAGACTATGAAACACTTATGTTAGAGAAATCTTTGTGTTTCTTTAACCAAAGTGGAGTCTTGATAATGTTAGAATCAAAATAATTGATTTTAGTATTTACTTTATGATTTTAAGATTTAAAAAGAAAATGAAATTTTAGTCTTTAAAATATTTATTTTCAACTTTGCTTATTATTGCAAGTATGTGTGTTTTACTAAAAAGGAATTTTAGTCTTTAAAACATTTAATTTTCAACTTATTTGTTATTTCAAGTGTATGTGTTTATTTAAAAAGATTTTTGGGATTGAGAGCCTAGGGGTTAGAATTGAATCTAAGCCTAGGGAATTATTTTTGGTGAATTAGAGTTGTACTAAGGTTTGATGTGTTGTTAGGATCCTTGAGGATTGATTTGTTGATTAGGATTGCGACGTGTTTAACACGTGAGTTGTGGATCTTTGGTAATGGCTACTTATACTTAGAGTTCTAGTATTATATGCTGAGATGTGGGTTATGTTATATGTTATGTTTGCCGAATATTGATATGTGGATGCAAGTTAGTTGAATTGTTGAGATGTGTAACTCTGAATTGATAACATGACATGTTTGTATATATGCTTATTTGTGTTTAAGATATATGTTGTTGGATTGGTGTTGGATCAGACTAAATATGTGAAAGAATTCTTAAAGAAGTTCAAGCTTGAGGAAACCAAACCTATGAGCACACCAATGCATCCAACATGTGCTCTCGGCAAAGATGAATCTAGTAAAAAGGTAGACCAAAAGGTATATAGAGGTATGATTAGTTCACTCCTTTATCTTACTGCATCAAGGCCTGATATTATGTTTAGTGTTTGCTTATGTGCAGGATTCCAATCTGCTCCTAGAGAATCTCACTTAACTACTGTTAAGAGAATCTTTAGGTATCTCAAAGGAACTACTAACCTTGGTTTGCTTTATAAGAACTCAGAAAATTACAAGTTAGTAGGTTTCTATGATGCTGACTTTGCTGGAGATAGAATTTAAAGAAAGAGCACAAGTGGTGGCTGCCAATTTCTTGGAGCAAACCTTATCTCTTGGTCCAGCAAAAGGCAAAGCACAATTGCACTATCAACTGCAGAAGCTGAGTATATATCTGTTGCAAGCAGTAGCTCACAACTACTATGGATGAAGTATCAGCTTGAGGACTACCAGATTAAAGAGAGTAACATTCCTATATACTGTGATAATACCTCTGCAATATATTTGACTAAAAATCCTTTTTTCATTCACGTGCTAAACATATTGAAATTAAACATCACTTCATTTGAGACTATGTTCAGAAAGTGATACTTGAAATTAAATTTATTGATACTGACCATCAATGGGCAGATATCTTTACAAAACCCCTTGCTGAAGATAGATTCAACTTTATAAGAAAGAATTTGAATTTTCATCTTATAAAGGAATAAGTGTTTAATTTTGATATAGTTGCCTCTGTGTGCCTCTGAAAAGCTTGCGTCTGACTGCTTATATGCCTCTGTTTTGATGTTGTCTCTGTTGTTGAACATGTGCCTCTGTTTGTCACACACGTGCCTCTGTTGGCATATGTGAGTCTGCTTGATATATGCCTCTGTTTATATGTTGGTTCTGATTATTATTTAATTATTAATTATTTGTTTATATTATTTATTATCTTATCAATTATTTTTAATACTTGTATCATCTGTTTTGGTGACTGTTCATATGAGTCTGTTGCATTTATCACAAAGGTGCCTCTGAGAATCTTTGTGTACACGTGTCTCTATGAGACTGGTTGATGCGTTAGTGGCTGAGAGTTACTCTCACTGAGTCATTATTTCTTTTACTGCCCGAGGACAGTTTTACTGCGCCTCTTTAATACTTTGCGTGACACGTTTCAATTTTTAAACGACAATTTATTTATTTCTTTTATTTCATTTTTTTGAAAACTAAAAAAGGCAATCTGCCTTCTTCAACACGTTTTATTACCCACTCACTTACTCACTACATCAACTACTCACACTATCTCTCTGAGAAGCCACACGTTCTGAACCCTAAACCCCTTTCTCTTCTACCTGCTCTCTGCAACTTCCTGTTTCTCTGCAATGGCTGCCTCACAACAAGTTGCTTTTGGTCCTAATGAAGAACCTAAACCTACTTTGGTGAACGCTGAGCAACACCAACTGAAGGTAATGGTGGAACACCAAGTGAACTTTGAAGAATTAGCTGTTAAAGGGTACGCCTTCAGAACTGATTTCATCAATATGGGTATAATGGATTTCTTCTGTATAAAAAACTACCCTGTGTATGAGGAACTGGTATTATATAAGAATATATCATCTATAGGTTTTTTTAATATTATTTTTGCTATGTATAGGTATTTTTAATATTACGAGTTGAGTTCACTTAGACTCCATTAGTTTACCTAAACTCTCGAGTTTGACAACGTTGATTACAATTATGTGTAAGTTTGTATTTTGAGTATATCACTTAACTATTTTGGCCCTCTCACAAATATTTGTCTAGCTCCGCCACTATATGTACTTGACAATTTCTTTAGTGGATTACCAAACAGTGAAATCGAACATCATTATTAGCACTTATAGAAAGTACTGAAGTACAACACAAGTATATAACAATCAATGATGGGTGTTTGATCTCGTGATTCACTTCCATTATCTTAAAAAAATTAAAAGGAATAAATTAAAAGAGAGAAAAATGATGTGGAAACATAAGCATATTTAATTATACATTAATTAAACTTGTTCATAAGTTCACAAACAAAAGCCACATCGATCACACACAAGCCACTATACAACGGTTACTCCTACTAGTCTTAGTGGTCATTTATTTATATTATAAACCACTAAGACGTATCCTTCCACTTTCATAGCCTAAGGGCCATTCTGGAGAAAGCTGACTTGAGGATGGTTGGGCTCTACATATATATCACAGAATGGCAAGGAAAAAATGACCACCACTGGGTAGGTCAGGACAATAGAATCTGACAGAAAATGAGAAATAACAAAAAGGTGGCATTTCCAGTATATGCCACAGTAACCCGAAGCATAAGTTCACATTCGAGCTTAATATTCACACAGCATATGGACTCACTTTTGAGCTTACTTCCATCTTTAATATTTATCATGTCAAGAATTCATACAAAAGAGAACAAAAAAGGGGTAAGAAAATGTTATCATATATAAATAAAGAAAAACAAAAAATTTAGTTAGAATCAGAAAATTGTGATTGTGATGCAAAGATGCATGATATGGCATATAAAACATGTCTTGGATGCATGATGCAAGATATAATTTCACAAAACCAGACTTAATTAGACAAATTTTTTTCTTAAGAAATCTTCTTATTCATAATTTAAACTTAATAAATACTAAATAATTTTCTCTATCATAGATTATATTTTACTAATCGTAAATTTAGTTCAACTATCCTTAGTGACAAATTTGATGTTTTATTTAAAATAAACAGAAATTAATAACAAATCTTCATTTAATTCTTATTGTTTTAAAATTCTGTTTATACTAACTTTGTTGTATTCCAACTTTGGTCTAAACAGGGTAAGGGTCTCTCCAGCTTTAGGTTCAATTCTAGTCTTGGGAATGCCGTAACGTTAAAAGACTTGAGAAAGAGATTTGTCGCGCATGTGGTCCTACTCAACTCGAAAAATTAGTCTCCACAGTTGAACGCGGAGGATACACTGTTTAGTCCCAAAAAAAAACTTTGTTGTATTCCTAAACAAACGGTTTTAAAAAAATGTTATCTACATACTATCTAATTTTTATAGTGTCTATTTTTAATTTTTAAGATATTTATCATAATTTATTTTCTAATAACAGAATTTTCGAGTTACATTGTTACCTACTAAAATATATTCTGACTTCAGCATCAAAGAATTTCTTATAGGTAACCTTCATGCTCACCGGATAGAGGAACATTCATTAATATATTTTGTCAATGGTGCAAAATTTGATTCATACTCCTCGTCTACATCAGTCAACACACCAAACTCCCCAGGGATATCTGAGGCCCTCAACCAAGGACGTGAACACAAAGGGCTCTTATTTTGGGGCCTCCCCAATTTAATTTTTCCACCTTTTCTTTTTATTGAAAAGTCTAAAATACCCTTTTACTTATCTCGTATGGGATGCTTCATCTCCCTTTTTTTTTGCTAGATTTAAATTTTTCGGATTCTTGTTTCCCGGACATTCCGGAAACAAGAATCCGGAAGTGTTTTTTAACAACGTAACGTTGTTTCACCTCATTTTTTGCTAGATCTGAAAAATTAACACTTCTGAATTCTTATTTCTGGGACACTCTGGAAACAAGAATCCAGAAGTGTTTTTGAATAATGTTTCACCTCCTTTTTACTATATCTGAAAATAAAAAATTAACACTTTCGAATTCTTATTTCCGAAATGTCCCGGAAACAATCCGGAAGTAGTTTTTTTATATTCACCCGGAAACTTGATTCTGGAAGCTTCCGGAATCAAGAATCCAGAAGCGTTATTTTTCGATCGCTGTTGCTTCTTCTTCACTCCAAAACGCTGCTGCTTTCCGGATTCTTGTTTTTTCAGTTCTGAAATATGAAATCAAGATAGGGAAAAAATTGACAATTAGCTTGTTGTATTTCATATTTCAGAACGTATGCCTCCCTTTTTTCTTCCTTTCCCCCAGTCTTCCGGATTCTTCCCCCAATCTTTCTTTCTTTACGATGGTTTACCATGGTGACTTAGTTGGGGAAGAAAAAGGGATAGAGGGAGTGAAGATTGTGAGAGAGAGAGAGAGAGAGAGGGAGATTGAGAGAGTGACAGAGAGAGAGGTGAGACAGAGACAGAGAGCTGAAATCAGGGGGAGAGAGAGATGGGAGAGAGGAAGAAGAACAAGGAGGTGAACGGGTGAAAGAAGGAAGAAGATGGAAAAGGTTGAAGATTGGTTAGGGGTATTTTGGTCTTTTAACCGTAAGGGGAGGTGTTAAAATTAATGAGGGGATGGGGGAAAATCATGAGCTGAATACAAATTAACTCGCAAACCCAATACTACAACCTGTTAACTTGGGCTTGTGCAGACCAACCCATACAGGCCTACATTTGGACTAATCATTTGTTAGCCCAATCTATAGCTACAAGTTAGTTAGCCCATAGATCGATCATGACCTTTGTACTTGTTTTAATTTTTATTTTATTCATATTTCATTCTCTCGGCACACATTTTTTACACAGCCAAATAAACAAAAGAAAAATTATTTTTTCTTTCTCTACTTTCACCCTATTCTCTCTGCATATAAATAATATAAAAAGTTATTTATTTTCTCTATTTCTTATCTTATCTCTATTTTTTTACTTACTTTTTTTTTTCTTCTTCTCGTTTTCTTCTCTTGTCCAAATACGACGTACATGTCATCATAATTTGAATACCACCCATATAAAAACAATCAACCAGCCATACTTTTATGAAATATTAATAGCAAGACAGTTTCGCAAAAATATTTAAGGCATGAAATGATAATTCACTAGTGCAAAAAATGAATTCTATAACAAGTTTTTACATCGGTTACATATTTAACTGATGTAGATTGTACTTTTTACATCAGTTGGTATGTTAACCGATTTAGAAAGTGTGTGAATTAAGTTAAACCTCGTTCCTCCTTTCATTTTTTATATCGGTTCGTTTTATAGCCGTTATAGAAAACTCTTTTAATATCGATTGACATATCAACCGATTTAGAAAGTGTGTAATAAATTAATTTACACCCCTCCTTCCCTCCTTTCTTTATGTTATGCGCATACTTTTGAGAAAAGAACCCTAGCTAGCGCAATGTCTGCTCGTTCCCGTCAGGCCTCTGGCATTTGGCCTCGTCTCTCCCCCATCATTCTCCACTGTCCTCATATCATCTCTACTCCACGTTTCCTCTAAGGTTGGTTCGATTTATGCCTTAGTTCCTCCGTGTTTTTGCTTTGCGTTTGTGCATGGTTGGTTCGATTTTTTACCATAACCGATGTAAAAAGTTTCTTTATACATCAGATTTGTTTAGTTTGATGATCAGTTTTTGCATCGGGCATGTTGTAACCGATGTAAAAGGTATTATTCGATGTAAAAAGTCCCCATATTCTATAACAGCTGATTCTAAGTCTCCTAGACAAGCGATGTAAAAAGTGCATTTTGGCCGATGTATAAAGTCTAAACTACACTAATGATTTGACCTTGTAATTTTTCAAGTAACCATAAACTATACCATATCACTCTAACGCGACTTCAAAACAACAGTATATGACACGGTTTAAGATATAAGAACTCACCAAATTTTCTTGTGATTCTCTTTTTGTTTCTGTTTCTTTGCCTTTTCTATTCTAGCCAACTCTTCATGCCTCTCTTTCTGTTTCTGTTTCTTCTCATTTTCTATTCTAGCCAACTCTTCATGCTTCTCTTTCTGTTTCTGCTTCTTCGCCTTTTCTATTCTTGCCAATTCTTCATGCCTCTCTTTCTGTTTCTGTTTCTTCTCATTTTCTATTCTAGCCAACTCTTCATGCCTCTCTTTCAGTTTCTGTTTCTTCGCATTTTCTATTCTTGCCAATTCTTCATGCCTCTCTTTCTGTTTTTCTTTCTTCGCATTTTTTATTCTTGCCAACTCTTCATGCCTCTCTTTCTGCTTCTGTTTCTTTGCATTTTCTATTCTTGCAAACTCTTCATGCCTCTCTTTTCTTTCTTTCTCTTTGGTGTTTTTCCTTTCCTTTTCCTTGATCAGTCTTCCTTCATTCATTGTCTCTATCTCTTTTTTCTCTTCTTTGGTGAGTTCCCTGCTGATTCTGAAGCACATATTGGTGCACAAATATGAAACTATGGGTTCTCAAAATGAGCCGTGTATATATGCAAATTATGTGAGCATCAATTCATATTGGGTACTATTTTTTTTTTCCATTATTGTTTTGGCGTCGTCACAGCTTCTGATTGCTACTCTTAATATTTAGAATTACTATTGTCTTATTCATACGTAGCCATCCAATGGCTCATCAATTGTTTTATATCAAACTAACAGATTGAACCACTGGTACGAAAAACTTAGAAGGATTTTTTTTTAATTTTATATAAAAAATGGAGATATTGTCACGTGGCACAAAATAAATAACTAAAGTTAGTGTAGTATAGGTAACATATTGGTAGTTGAATTAAGGCCGAAAAAACTTTTTGACATATGAATAAGTTCTTGACACCTAACACTAACATAGTTAGGCTTCTTAAATATACAATAGAATAGATATAATAGATATATATCTAATAGAATAGATGACATCATGGTTGTTCAATACATTTAAAATTAAAAGCACGTCACCTCTTTTAGTCAACCAAATGGAAGGCTGCTCTTTGGGGTCGAGCCAAACAAGTGTTGCCAAGAATGTTTTCGTTGGAAAACAATATTGAATTATAGCCAATGCAAAGGTTGCTTCTCGTGTGCACGTGAATTTTTTTAAGGAAGCAACAACATGCCAACCATCGCATCTGCAGCGAGTGTACAAAGTTTCGCTACCCACCACCAACTTGTATTTTCTGGTTTCTGGTTTAATTTTGAAGGATGCGCGTATGATGCCATTGTCAACGTCTTCTCCTTCTATAAGGTGACATAATTAGCACGTTGACATCAAAATATGTCTGTTAGGTACCTAAACAGAAAACTAATAATTTCCCCGTGTTCGAGAGAAGGGAAGAACTCTTCAAGAATAGAAGAAGGAGGAAAAGACCAATCTCTCTTATGATTTTTCTTACCTTCATTCATTGGCATTCCTTACACTATATAGCTTCTAGACATTACTAGCTTGTGATGACATGGCATATAAGGTCAATTTTCTGGTTTGACCGTGAGTATTACTTTGCTGAGTTGGTTATTTTGTGCCAACTGTTTCTGTTGCAACTAACACAGCTGCTTCACTCTCTCGATTCCTTTTCTTTCTTCTCTGTATATAAGTGCAGGTGAGAGGTAGTTGAGTTTGGAGTTTTTCATTCTCTGTAAACCAGTGAGATCGAGAGGTAGAAACAAGAATTTCATTCTTGGAAAACTCTTGGGTGTAATCGGGATTTGGGGTGAGAGTGAAACACATGTGTGAGGATCTTGTATGTGAGGCAAAACACTCATTGTAATCGTTTTCTGGATCTGAATTGAATTGGACAAGGCGTTGCTAAGTCCCGGAGACATAGGCAACAATTGATGCCGAACTCCGTCATCAAACTCTCTGGTGTGTTTGTTCCTTTTGCATGTCTTTAATTATTTTCTTTTACTTGCATTGTTATTTCCATTGCTCAATCGATCATTTCTTGTGTTAAGTTTCTGGGTTTGTTAACAGGGTTATAACCTAACAACTGGTATCAGAAGCTATCGGACAGGAAGGAAGGTCGATGGCTATGGCGAAGTTCGACATTGACAAGTCCAACAGCAAAAACGATTTTGCCCTGTGGAGATTAAAGATGAGGGCGATTTGGATCAATAGGGATTGGAAGATGCCTTGGAAGGAGAAAATAAACTACCGGCAACAATGTCAGATAAAGATAAGAAAGATCTCATGAACAAGGCGCACAGTGCGATAATTTTGTGTTTGGGGATAAGATGCTTCGAGAGGTTTCAAAGGAAACGACCGTTGCGGCTATTTGGCTGAAACTCGAACACTTGTACATGACAAAGACTCTTACTAATCGTCTCTATCTCAAGCAGAGGTTGTATACTCTGAAAATGCAACCGAGTACTACAATTGAAGATCACATGGATCAGTTCAATAGGTTAATCCTAGACCTAGAGAACATTGATGTGAAATTGGAAGATGAAGACCAGGCAACTGTTACTGATTCATTCTTTATCAAGTTCGTATGAAGTTCTTGATGATACACTCATATATGGAAGGGATTCCAATTCTCTTGAAGATGTTCAAGTTGCTATAATGTCAAAGGAATTGACCAGAAAATCAGAGGGTAAAGATTCTGAGGCAGGGGAAAATCTTATTGTTAGAGGAAGGAGTGAAAAGAAAGAAGGCAAGGGAAAGAACAAATCAAGATCGAAATCGAAAACCAAATACAAATGCTTCATTTGTCACAAAGAGGGTCATTTTAAGAAAAATTGTCCTGAGAAGAAATCAAAGAAGAAGGGTTATTCTGATAGTGATGGTGATGCTTCTGTTGCATCAGATGGGTATGAAAGTTCTGAGTTACCGGTTGCAGCAAACAGTCAAGGGGAGGCAGAATGGGTGTTAGACACGGGTTGTTCTTACCATATGTGCCCAAGAAGAGATTGGTTCCATGACTACAAGACTTACGAAGGAGGTCAAGTTCTAATGGGAAACAATGCTACTTGTAAAGTTATTGGCATTGGATCCATTAAACTTAATCTTGGTGATAGCACTGAGAAGATCCTGACTAAGGTTAGACATGTTTCCGACCTCAAGAGAAGCCTTATCTCTTTGGGAACACTTGAGGATGTAGGGTTCAGCTTCAAGGCTGAAAAATCTGTATTGAAAGTTCTTAAGGGATCAAGGGTGGTTATGAAGGGTGAAAGAAGCAAGAATTGTCATTATATATTCAAGGGAATCACTGTCACTGCAGAATCAAATGTGGCTGCAGAAACAGATCAGAACAGAAGCCGATTATGGCATCAAAGGCTGGGTCATATCAGTGAAAAGGGGCTGAAAGGGTTAGGGAAACAAGGGCTGTTGTGTGGGGACAGATTGGAGGACTTTGACTTTTGCAAACATTGTGTTTATGGGAAGCAAACAAGGGTAAAGTTTTCAGCTGGAATTCACAAAACCAAAGACAGACTTGGATACATTCACTCTAACTTATGGGGACCATCTAAGACTCCTACTCATGGAGGTAACAGGTACTTCATGACTTTTATTGATGATTTCAGTAGAAAGGTTTGGATATATCTGTTAAAAATTAAGGATGAAGCCTTTAAGACATTTGTTAAATGGAAAACTAAGGTGGAAAATCAGTGTGATCTAAAGGTTAAAGCACTTAGAACTGATAATGGCTTAGAGTATTGTAATGATGAGTTTAATAAATTCTGTAAAGAGTATGGAATTTATAGGAATAATACTGTGGCTAGAACTCCTCAACAAAATGGCCTTGCTGAGAGGATGAATAGGACTCTGTTAGAGAGGGTTAGATGCATGTTGTCTATTGCAAACCTCTCTAAACATTTTTGGGGGGAAGCTGTGCATACAGCTTGCTAAGGGGTTCAATCAAAGAGAGGGTGTGGACCTTAATGAAATTTTCTCTCCAGTGGTTAAACATTGTTCTATTAGAATCCTATTAGCAATGGTAACTCAGTTTGGCTTGTGTTTAGAACAGTTGGATGTTAAAACAGCTTTTCTACATGGTGAGTTGGAGGAAAGGATCCACATGAAGCAACTAGAAGGTTTTGAGGTAAAGGGCAGGGAAGATCATGTGTGTTTACTTCAAAGGTCTTTGTATGGTTTGAAACAGTCACCAAAGCAGTGGTATAAACGGTTTGACAATTTTATTTTGAGTATCAATTATAGAAGGAGCAAAAATGATAGTTGTATGTATTTTAAGAAATTGGACAGTAATGACTACATCTATTTACTTCTATATGTTGATGACATGTTGATTGCTAGCAAGAGCAAGAGAGTCATTGAAGGACTCAAAGGTTTGTTGAAATCTGAATTTGAAATGAAGGACTTGGGGTCGGCTAGAAAGATATTGGGTATGGAGATTACAAGACATGATTCGGGTACAATGATTATCACACAAGAAGGATACATCAAAAGGGTTCTGCAGAGATTTACCATGAGTGATTCAAAGGCAGTGAACATTCTAATTGCATCACATTTTAAGCTGTTTAGTGAGGACTGCCCTGCTACTGCACATGAGCAGAAGGAAATGAAACAGATTCCATATGTTAGTGCAGTAGGTAGTCTAATGTATGTAATGGTATGTACTAGGCCTGACTTGGCTATGCTGTGAGTTTAGTGAGCAGGTTCATGGGTAATCCGGGTAATCAACACTGGTTGGCAGTGAAATATATTCTCAGGTATTTGAGAGGGTCAGATAGAGTTGGTTTGAGGTACTACAGAGAGAAACAAACTCCTGGCAGCAGCAAAGATCAGTTTGCAAGTAGTAATGATCAGTGTGCAAGCAGTAGTAAGGAAGAAACTTCTGACAGCAGAGAAAATCAGTGTGCAAACAGCAGAGAGATTTAGTTTTCAGGTGGATCTCTTGGTTATGTTGATACCGATTTTGCTAGTGATAGGGATAAAAGAAGATCATTGACAGGGTATGTTTTTACTTTGTTTGGTAATGTGGTCAGCTGGAAGGCAAGCTTACAGCATGTAGTAGCATTATCAACTATAGAGGCCGAATATATGGGAGTGACAGAAGCAATTAAGGAAGCTTTGTGGTTACAAGGTTTGATCAATGAACTTGGAGTTAATCAAGCTAGTATCAATGTGTTGTGTGATAATTAGAATGCCATTCATTTATGCAAGAATAATGCATATCATGAAAGGACTAAGCATATAGATACTAGGTTTCATTGGATCAAGGATATTATAACAGCTGGAAGGGTTCAAGTGTTGAAGGTTCACACTACAGAAAATGCTGCAGATTTCCTAACCAAGGTTGTTCCCTTGAGCAAGTTTAATCACTGTTTAAACTTGCTGAGAATAGATGCTGGTTAAGCATCTAGTTTTTGGACTGCATCGGGTTTTAACAGTTCATTCAGGTTCAATTCTTATATGCCAAGGTGGAGATTGTGATGACATGGCATATAAGGTCAATTTTCTGGTTTGACCGTGAGTATTACTTTACTGAGTTGGTTATTTTGTGCCAATTGTTTCTGTTGCAACTAACACAGCTGTTTCACTCTCTCGATTCCTTTTCTTTCTTCTATGTATGTAAGTGCAGGTGAGAGGTAGTTGAGTTTGGAGTTTTTTCATTCTCTATAAACAGTGAGATCGAGAGGTAGAAACAAGAATTTCATTCTTGGAAAACTCTTGGGTGTAATCGGGATTTGGGGTGAGAGTGAAACACATGTGTGAGGATCTTGTATGTGAGGCAAAACGCTCATTGTAATCGTTTTCTGGATCTGAATTGAATTGGACAAGGCGGTGCTAAGTCCCGGAGACATAGGCAACAATTGATGCCGAACTCCGTCATCAAACTCTCTGGTGTGTTTGTTCCTTTTGCATGTCTTTAATTGTTTTCTTTTACTTGCAGTGTTATTTCCATTGCTCAATCGATCATTTTCTGTGTTAAGTTTCTGGGTTTGTTAACATTGTTAACAATTTTATAACCTAACATAGCTATTACAGAAATGCACCTCCTAACAATATGATAATTGAATGAAAAATCTAAAGGTTCTAGACATTGCTGAGGTGGAATGAGTCTGTAATCCCCTGTTGCTAAAATTATTTGTTCTGGGGGAACTTCATCCAATTCACTTAATGGTTGTAGAAAATTGTCCATCAAGACCAGCCTTGTCCTCAAGGTTGTAGAAAATTGCTCTAAGAACAAATTTCACTGGGTCACATTGTTTTAATGGTGACCACCTAGCTGCCTTATAGGAATCCAAATGTCCTCCGGGGTAACACTGGTGCCCCTTTCCAGTTCTCACGGAAAAAATGAATATACCTTGCTCATGTGCCTTCAGAATCAATTCTGCTTTGATGACCTCGATAGTTACCTCAACATGCCTATCATTCTCCTGATTTAACAATCTTGCTGCCTCTCTCACTTTGTTTGTCAAAGTACTTTGTTCTCTGCATTGAAACTCACAGTGAGTGATAATGTAACGGGTCAGCTCACTGGGAAGGTCCTTATCCAGAGAACATAACATACTGTGTTGAGCCAATCAATTCTACAAGATGTTATGAACAGAGTTTTTGCGGACGACTCTGATTAAGCAAAGCAGAGGCGAGGGGAATCGTTTGGTAGCTGATAGGTGTTGACTTGGACAGTTGGAGCCATAAAATAAAGCACGCGGATCGTGCTTTTGTGGGACAGTTGAGATTGCGCCTTTGTGAGTTATGACAGATCGACCGGTGTGGAACGCGGTGCATGCGCGTTTATTGGAGAGACACATGGGAGAGCTGCTGATGCATTGATTCGGCGCATATAGGAAAACGCAAGGAGGGCACTAGTTGGCACATGGAATTGATGTTCATTGAATAAGGTGTCTGGGCCTGTTGTGTTGGGGTATTATTGATGAGGAGCGCACAGATTGTGGTTTCTATTAATGGCTGAGTTCGAGCGATAGGTGGGTGTCTGAGATCGTGCGGTTGAGTTTTTGCCTTGGAAGCAGGTGCATCATTTAGAAAAGAGCATGTGCGAACCATATAGGAAATGGAAAAGAAAGAGAGATGCATTAGTGGGTGACAAGGCAAAAAAAGAGAGGAGAATGTGGAATCCGGATTCTCTGCAGTCACACATCGGACGGCTCAGATTTAAAGTCGATATTTTAGATTTTAAAAATAAAAAAAAAACATGCGTATTATCGGACGGCCGAAAAGTGATCGAATGCGTGACTGCGTCGTCAGTACGACTACAATCAATCCGATTTCGAGAATGTGGGAATTTGTTGCTGCATTGATGGGTCGTGTACAGGGGAAAGTGTAGGAAGCATTAACATTAATTGGATGCCCTTGTGAGAAAATGTGTGGAATAGTTGTGTCATTAATTTGGAACAGTTGGTGCCTTATTATTCGAAGATATGAAGGAGTGGGCTGATCAGATTGCCACACGTGGCGCACTGCAATTGCTTGGAATGATTGCACTCGGATCGTGCCCTTGTTGGACGATTGGGATTGAGCCTTGAGAGACTGATGCGAATTGTGACATCCTGAGGAGATAAAATAAGCAAAGAAATATTTAGGAAAATCCTAATACGATAAAAATAGGGTAAAAAGGATTTAAAAGGACAAAAATACCCTTAGGAAGCCAAGAACATTCTAGAAAACCCTAGAATCCAAGAGACTAGATATTTTTTGGAAAGCGACCATCGCGACACGAGGGACCCTAAAGAGAGGGGTGTCGCGACGCGAGGCATGTCAGTTATCACAACCGTTTGATCACTGACATGTGGCTTGATCGCAACGCGATGGACCTATTCTGCGCCTATAAATAGCACCCTTCCCCTCCCCTCAAATCACCTTCTTCCAAGCTTCCTTTGGAAGTACGTTGGAGAGCTCCGGAGGAGCGGCAGGGACGTGGGCAACGACAGTCTTCTAGTCAGGTATGGGGAGATCTGAACCCTATACACTAGGGATAGTAGGAATAGGATAGGTGTAGAATAGGGGAGTATGGTGACCCAAGCCCTACTAGGGGTTGATGCCCCAACACCCTAGGAGGGGTGTTGAGACTACGACTGCTAAGGATAGTAGTCGCTAGTCCATCAACCATAGGAATAATTGTTGTTGTGTGAAAACCCTAGGGTAGACGACTTATAATTGTTTGGTGATTGTGTGTGCTGTTTGATAATATGTTAGTAGCAGGTCGCTTGAGCGACGCTAGGATTAACATACATGCTGATAACTGATGATTGATGTTGATTGTTTAACTATTTAGTTATTGCTGAATTATTACATGTTATGATGTGCGGAGAATAATTAATAAACTTTAAATGCTAGCTGGGATAATAGATAATAAGCTGATAGGCTGAGTCGATGAATAATGATAAGCTGTTAGGTGCTGAACAATAAATAATGAATAATATATAATCATATACATAGTTGTGTTGTAATCCACCGTCATGCACATAGGCTGTGTACGAGGTCAGGTACCAGAGTGCAAGTACGATGCAGTCAGTATAGGATGCGTTGGTCCTTGAGGATAGTCTGGGTCCGACAAAGTCTACAGGTGATAAATGGTATAGCCGCCATTGTGTAGGGATGTCGGGTAGCCTGGTCATCCTGACGGGGTACTGTTATATCACTGTCCATAGTACTGATCCTGAGTACCGCCCCGACACCTGTTCTTATCAGCCGAAATTAGGGAGTAGGGATGCATTCTTAGGGGTACAATGAGTGGGATATGGGGATGGACAAATGACTAGTTGAGCTGTTAACAAAAAAGGCTAAGGTGGGGCTGCTGCTACTGTACTAAGCTGTGTGGCCACATAGGCATATAGCTTTAGGCTGCATAAACAGGGTAGCTAGGACATGATCCTAACTGTTGCTCGAGGATGTATGAACCTATTTCTTCTCATATTCTATTCTCCTGCTTTCCCATTTGTATGGTGTGTAGTGTGTTCTCATCTCCCATGCTTTGTCTTGTTTCTTTTCTTTGCTATACTTTACTTATTTAGATTCCGAAGATTCCCAAGAGCTTGATGATGTCTCACTACTTCCACCCGTCGATGCTGGAGGAGCTGAGCATCCCAGTATGGGGTGACTTCGAGGTGTATTACCACGACATGGATGGGTATTGCCGGGAAATCGACTATAGCCGCCATGTCGTGATCTATATTGGTCTAGTTAGTGTCTTTTCCGTCTCTTAGGGTCACCGAGAGCCTTCTTTATTGGTGATTTTAGAATTGCGCAGCGGTTACCTTTTAACTGCATGTGGCAAGAGCCTAGGGCTAGGCATCGTTACCCTACCGCTCCTTCATCTTCAGGTTCCTATAGTATGGCTAGGGATAGTGTCGGAGATTGGGAGGTACGTCGTAGGTCAGAGACGACTGTCCCATTATCTCCTGTAGCCCTTCTGGTAGAGCCTCTGAGGGTCTATCACTCTAGGCTCCAGGGACGTCCTTCTACTGGGGACTCCCGGTTGCCGCCACGACCGAGCGTTAGGTTTCACAGGACGGGCCAGATGTTTGAGGCTTCTCGTTAGGCTTTTGATATCCTTTTGACTGATGATGATTATTTTTGTATACCTACAGTGGTTCTTCTATGTATGTATGTATGTATGTATGTATACTATTCTTTTGGTGGTTCCTAGGAGGGAACCCATGTATGTACCAAAACCTTTTTGTATAATGAAAAATATATTTTCTTCCACTGTACTCTGATATTGCTATTATTATTCGTAATTATGAGATAATTGAACTAAGTTTGAGGTTTATATTAGAAAAAGGAAAACAAACAAGAGGGATTGACAACAAAAAAAAACCTGTGGATTAGAGCACCCCTTTTGGTTTGTAATTCAAGTGAATAAAGAGCAACCCTTTTGTTTGTAATTCAAGTGTGTTGGAAGGTGTCTTGGGAAACTATGGATTCAACAATATGGGAAGTGGATTGTGCATGTATAAAATGACTTAAGTCTAACTCCAAGTGTGAAAGCCCACTATCCAAATGAATTCCTACCCTTACCTAAGCCCCATTACAACCCAAAAGTCCTCTAAAGTGTGTTTGTAGCATTGCATTGCATTTGTCTCTTCAAGAGCTTTTTCAAGCCTATGGTAGGATGTCGCATTGTGATGTGAATGAGAGAATAACCATACAAACACTTGAGTGAAAGAGTAATACTTGTGGTGAGGATACTGAGAGAAGTTGAGCATATTTGATGATTGCATGTTTTGCTTATAGAGCTAAATTGGGAAAAAAGTGATTCAAGAATGCCTGAGTGGTCACTTTCTGAAAAATGTGAGAGGAAAAGATAGATTGAGCATGAGTTGATAGTGAAGATGGAGACCCATCCATTAATTTCACTCCGACCCCCCTTTTTTTAATTAAGTTTGCTTGAGGACAAGCAAAGAGCTAAGTTTGGGGTTGTGATAAATCTTCATCAGATGAATATTTATATAGCTAAAGTTGAGTTTTGCATGATGAATGAAGAACTTTTGAAGTCATTTATGTGCTTAAATTGATAAAATCGTTGGTTCTCCTTGTTGTTCCCGAATCTATAGTGTGCAGAGTTATGCTGGGTCTCTATCTTTGTTTTTCACAGGAATTCTAGCACGAACGTTGAGCAAAAAAATGCCAAGAGGGAGGAGAACAAGGAGCAAAGACCAAAAGAGCAAAGCCCTTCACAATACACCAAGATTCTGCTCAAAATAAATGTTCCTGTGCGCTTGAGAGCACCAGAAGAGCACTTGAAGAGCAGGAAATCATTCCCTGCTGTTAGAATGCGCTTGAGAGTACCAGAAGAGCACTTGAAGAGCAGGAAATCATTCCCTGCTGTTAGAATGCGCGTGAAGAGCACCTTAAGAGCAACCTGCGCGGAATTTCTATTGTTGCTGTCTCTCCGCGCGTGAAGAGCATCTGGAGCGCGTTTGGAGAGCAAAAAAATCCTGTCTTTCTGTGTCAGCGCGCGTAGAACGCGCGTGGAGCGCACTTGGCGCGCACCTGCTACGCAGTATCAGTTAAATATCGCGTTTTTCAGAAACGAAACCACTTTTGGACGTGGAAAAAGACCTAAACTCGCCGTGGGAACCAGGGAGCTACTGAGGGGTTCACTTTTCTCCATCTCCAAGGAGGATTCAAGCTTGGGAACAAGGTTTTGAATCATCCATGGAGTCTTCTTTTTCCATTTATCAATTTTTCTGTTTTTCTCTTTTGTTTTCTATGAGTAGCTAAATTCCTTAGGCTAGGGAAGATGAACCTTGTGAACACTCTTATGTAGTTGTTTTACTTATATCAATGCAAGTTTATTTCAGTTATTATTGAGCCTTCAATTCTATTATTAATGCTTTTTGGTAACTGATCACTACCGAATCGATTTTGGGTTATACTCACGATTGGGAAATTGGGGTTATGCACTTGAACTGAATTGTTGGTCATGTTTAGGAGGATTATAGGAATATAACCTTATGAGCATGTGTTCTTATGAATCATTAGTCTTATCGCTTAATCTAGCTTTAATTCACCTAAGGGATTAGGGGATTTTAGTTAAAGTAAAGGGTTTATGAGGCAATGAATTGTCCTTAAACTAATTTTGTTGATTCGAACTTCAATTATATGGAATAACTTGCGTTGGTTGTAAATTGATTGCATAAGAGTGGAAGCAAGAGGATTCGATCCCTAGTCGCTTTTAATTCTCCTTAAAATCCAAATTTTTATTTAGTTGTTTACGGTTTTTGTCTTTTGATATAAGTCACAAATAATTTCAAACACATCACTTGGTTCAATAGTTCAAATTATTACAAGTTTACTAAGTTAAATAATTAGTTACAATCCCTATGGATTCGATCTTTTTATTACTTGACGACGAATCGTACACTTGCGATTTGCCTAACAAGTTTTTGGCGCCGCTGCCGGGGATTGTTGAATTGATATTTAACAAGGCAAACTAGTGTTATTTTGAACATTTATTTTCTGTTTATATAAAAAAAACCAAAAGTTTAATTTTTTTTCCTCTTCTCTTCTTATAAAGTTGTTGTGTTACTCACAATTCTCTTAGCTTCTGTAGCATGCAGCCTCTTAGATGTGATTTTTGTGGAGGAAATCATAGGAATGGCTATTATGAGGATTTCTTAGTCATGGCAGAAGAAGAAGAGGACTATTGCATGGAAGGTATCATGGATGAAGATCTATCCTGTAGCATGCAACCTCTTAGATGTGATTTTTGTGGAGGAAAGCATAAGAATGTCTATTGTGAGGATTTCTTAGTCATGGCGGAGGAAGAAGAGGATTATTACATGCAGCCTCTTAGATGTGACTTTTGTGGAGGAAAGCATAGAAATGGCTATTGTGAGGATTTCTTAGTCATGGTGAAAGAAGGAATTGTTCTGGGTCATAAAATCTCATCTAAGGGTATAGAAGTGGATAAGGCAAAAATTGATGTGATAGAGAAGTTGCCTCCTCCGTTGAATGTGAAAGGAGTGAGGAGTTTCCTTGGGCATGCTGGTTTTTATAGACGATTTATCAAGGACTTCTCTATGGTTGCTAAGCCGCTTTGCAATCTCCTCATCAAGGATGTCTCATTCAAATTTGACCCAGAATGCTTGAAAGCCTTTGAGTTGTTGAAAGAGAAACTTATTTCAACGCCTGTGATAGTTGCACCAGATTGGGAGTCACCTTTTGAGCTAATGTGTGATGCTAGTGACTATGCAGTGGGGGCTATTTTGGGGCAAAGGAGAGAAAAATTCTTTCATGCCATCTATTATGCTAGCAAGGTGTTAAATGAGAACCAAGTCAACTATGCTACCACAGAGAAGGAGTTGCTTGCTATAGTGTTTGCTCTAGAAAAATTTCGTTCTTATTTGATTGGTTCCAAAGTTGTGGTGTTCACTGATCATGCGGCAATCAAGTATCTTATGACTAAGGTCGAGTCCAAGCCAAGACTCATTTGGTGGATTTTGTTGTTGCAAGAATTCGACCTTGAGATCAACGACAAAAAGGGGAGTGAAAATGTGGTGGCTGATCATCTGTCTAGGCTGGAGAATACTGAAATTACAGCTAAAGAGTTGGACATTCTAGAGGAGTTCCCAGATGAGAAACTGTTAGTTGTGACTGAAAGGCTTTGGTTTGCAGATATGACAAATTTTAAAGCTGCTGGTGTGATACCTGAAGAGCTAACTTGGCAACAAAAGAAGAAGTTTTTCAAAGATGCTAACTATTTCATTTGGGATGATCCCTATCTCTTCAGACAAGGCCCAGATGGACTTCTCCGAAGGTGTGTTGCAAATGATGAGGCGCAGAAAATTTTATGGCATTGTCACAATTCACCATACGGAGGTCATTTCAATGGTGAACGACAAATTGCAAAGTGCTTCAACTGGATTCTATTGGCCTTCAATTTTCAAAGATGCTTATGCTCATGCCAATAAATGTGACAAGTGCCGAGGATGGAAGTATTTCCAAGAGGAATGAGATGCCCTTAAACTCCATTTTGGAGGTCGAACTTTTTGATTGTTGGGGAATTGATTTCATGGGGCCATTTCCCTCCTCATTCTCTAACCAATACATTTTGGTAGCTGTTGATTATGTCTCAAAATGGGTAGAGGCAGTGGCAACTCAGGCAAGTGATTCTCAGACTGTTGTGAAATTCATAAAGAAGAACATATTTTCCCGGTTTGGGGTCCCTAGAGTGCTAATCAGTGATGGAGGTTCGCATTTTTGCAACTCGAAATTGGAGGCTGTGCTGAAAAAGTACGATGTGAAACACAAAGTTGCCACTCCTTACTACCCTCAAAGCAATGGGCAAGCGAGTGTCAAACAGGGAGATTAAGAAGATACTTGAGAAGACAGTGAGTGCCTCAAGGAAAGACTGGACCCATAAGCTGGATGATGCTTTGTGGGCATATAGGACAGCTTACAAATCCCCAATGGGATTGTCTCCCTACCAGCTAGTTTATGGCAAAGCTTGTCATCTGCCAGTTGAGCTTGAGCATAGGGTGTTTTGGGCCCTGAAGTTCTTAAATTTTGATTCAACCTTGGCAGGAGAGAAAAGAATTCTGCAGCTGCACGAGTTGGATGAAATGCGTTTGCATGCCTATGAGAATGCCTCCATCTACAAACAAAAGGTTAAAGCTTATCATGATAAGCACATTGTACAAAGAACCTTCTCTCCTGGGCAGCAAGTGTTACTTTTCAACTCTCGTCTGAAGTTATTCTCGGGAAAACTCAAGTCCAAGTGGTCAGGACCTTTTGTGGTAAAAGAAGTGATGCCACATGGAGCAGTAGAGGTGGAGGAACCTTCATCTCAAAGATCTTTCAAGGTCAATGGTCAACGACTGAAGCTTTATTTGGGAGGAGAGCTTGACAAGGAAAGGGTTGCTCTAGTCTTGCAAGAGCCTTGAGCATCCTATCACACGTCAAGCTAGTGACGTTAAAGAAGCGCTTCTTGGGAGGCAACCCAAGCTTGTATCCTTTTTCTTTAATTTAGATTTAAAAATAAAAATAAAAATTGGGGTGCGCGTGGCGCGCATCCTACGAGCATGAAATCAGAGGCCTCTGTCTCTTTGCGCACAAGCCGCACTTGCGCGAAGGCGCGCTACTAATCAGGTGCAAGAGCACTCAACGACGCGCAACAGAAGAGCACCCTGCGCGCACCAAGTCAGGAGGTCCTGATTCTTTGCGCGTCATCTGCGCCCCATCCACGTGCAAGAGCACTCGCGTGCTCATATACATGTGCACCATCTGCGCCCCATCTCACTCTCACTCTTTCTCAACCGAATAGGCACCTCACTCCCCCTAATCCTTCACAAACCTCAATCACACCTCAAAACTCTTCACTAGAGGGCTAGTTCTTCAATTTTTTTTTCTTGCATCCCTACTGCATCATTCATCGAGTAAGTCACGTTCACACTTTCTTGTCTTATATTCATGATTCTCTCAAATGGGGAAACAAATTTTTGAAAAAATGATGTGGACTGTGAACTCTTGAAATTCTAATTGTGGGTTTGCTATTTTCTATGCCCTTTGATGTTGAGCACTAAGTTTGGGGTGTGTTGGAGTTGTGATTGCAATTTTTCCATGAATAAACAAAGTTATGCACACTGCATGTTTGATAAAATGCTTGTGAAGGATTAGGGAGTAGAAATTAGGGACGGTTTATTACGTGCATGCTATATGTTGATGAATGGTTTGAATGACAAAGTTGGTGCTCAAGAACTTGATTGTTTCATTAATATGTGAGCACCAACATTCGGAGACAACATACGTACCCAAATGACAAACATTCATGCTTCTTGAAAGGATTTTTCTTAATCCCCTGGATCTCCTTGTTTGGATGGGTGTGGACTATTATTGCCTCCCAAGTCATGGTTTCCTTTGGTGTTTGCACTGTTTATGATCAAGAGGAAACCGTGGCAATTGAGCTTGTGCTACTGCTAACCTTTGAAAATTTTTGTACACTTTTGATTGTTTTTGAGCAGGGAACATGGCAAGCAGACAAGGAAAGAGGAAGAAGACTACTGTTGGTTCGGCTTCACAGACTTATGACGGACATTACTTCCGTTCTCCAGGGTGCAAGAAAAGACATGATTCAATTCCTGGAGATAGAAAATTTGTCAAAGAAAGAGCATTGGTGCTAGAAGGAGGCGAAATCCCTGACATACAAGAAAACATCAGGAATAGAAGGTGGGAAAGTTTGGTATCTTACCCGGAGAATGCAAGCAAACAATTGGTAATAGAATTTTTTGCCAATGCATATCAACCTCCTGATGAGGAGAGGCCCGCCAACATGTCACCATACACCAGCTATGTGAGGGGAGAGTATGTTCCATTTGATGCCGGAACCATCAATGACATGTTTAGGCTACCAAACTTACCAAATTGCGGTTATGCGGCCAGGCTCTTGAGAAATCCAAAGACAGACAGTAGTAATCGAACTGAGATTAGAAATGCATTATGCATGCCTGACAAGGATTGGTTTTGGAACCAGGATGAGTCACCTAGGAAGATGTTGATTTCCGCCCTTACTCCTTCTGCCAGAGGGTGGACTGATTTTGTTCTACACACGTTGATCCCGTGCGCAAACTCTTCTGAGCTGAACTTTCAAAGAGCAGATTTGGTAGCTTCCATCATACTGAGGGAGCCTATAAATGTCGGGAGTCTTTTAGCCACCGAGCTGTTGGCTATGGGCAATCCGACATGAGACAAAGATGGATACAAAGATGCTAGTCCTGGTTGCCAAGCTTTGTGCGAGTCAGTAGTTGCATCTCAAGACGAGACACAAGTGAAAAAGAAACAAGCAATAATCGAGGTGGATCGAGCAAACACATTACCCATCCAGGGTCGGGCTCATCGCCAGCACCGCAGCAGAGGCACATCCGTAAGAACATTTTGATGCCTTTGAAATTGATCCCCACCAACCAGGGAGACTTTCATATCTTTGGAAGCGAATGGACACCCTCGCCATAGAGCAATCGGTAGGAATGAATAGACTGGCTCAGGAGCACCAAAGTGCAATAGAAAGACTGGCGCAAGAGCACCAGAGTGGAATGGAAAGGCTAGCTGAGAGGTTGACTCAGGAGCATAGAAGTGGGATACAGGCTCTCTATAGAGCCATGCATGCATTTCATAGAGGAGAGCAACCGGATCCTGGGGCAGATATTTATTCTGTGCAGTTTCCCGGACCTGGACCTTCGGGACAGCAACCTTAGTCCCCTGTTTCAGTTCCTTCAGCAGTGGCGTCTGGCGGCCCACCTGTTTCAGTTCATTCCGCGATGGCGTCTGGCGGCCCACCTGTGTCACTTCACTCAATGGTTGAGTCGGGCGGCTCACCACTTCGGTTTTGTGTTCCTTATCTCTACTTTCTGTTTTGTGAGTGATTTCCCTTGGGAGTGGTTTTCATCTTCTATATCATATGCATGCTCATGAACTGTTATACCAGCGGTTGGATTGTGACTTGCCATGCTTCTTGTTGATCTAAAATTCCCTTAAATTAAAACTCTTAGAAGCATGTTTTTGTGACTTTGCACTGCATGACTCTATGACACCCTCTACCCCGCATGTTATCGTTACGAAAATAAATTAAGAAAAAATGTAACTGCTGAAAAATACAGTCAAATAAAATTTTCATAAATAAAGGTAGAGTCGTCACACTCTCATAAACTTGCGGAAAGAATCAATTGACTGATTCTGAATAAAATTCACATGATACAAACACCCCGATGTCACAACGTCTCGTGAGCTGACCCTAAACATTTACTTGAAAATAACAACATCGATAATAACCAAAACATCGAAAATCCTAATCTACTGCGGTGACGCCCATAGATCACTCCTCACCACATCGTTATCGCCACTGCAGCCTCATTGTCTAAACATACACAATGGTGTATGAGTAGCCACAGCAAAAAGGGGTTAGACATCATATACAATCATAGCACAAAACGGCAAAGGACATAGCTTAAGCAATGCGCATACAACACGTTAACTTAATCAACACATAACATGAATGCTTGACTCAACGAGTACTTATGCAATCCTATACAACGTCTACTTCACCAAACATGTGGATCCAAACCAACTCAGATGAGCGAGTGAGAAAACATCATCACTCTTGAGTACGAACAGTGTCTAGTCAGGGTAACCGGTATATTTATTGGTCACGCCCCAGGTGGTAGCTATCCACCGCTTTATATAAGACGCCCTACCCGATTGACCCCAGGTCGGTACCTTGCCCATCATGGCCGATACTATATCGCATCATCGTTGCTCACCCCCAATAACGTTAACTTAACAAGACACATATGATGCATGAACACAAACCAAGCAAGTGTCTAACAACAACAACAACAACAACAACTCACCAACCATCTCATCAAGCGGCCGACTATAACAACGATAACAAGGTACTACTCGTCAGTAAACTGACAAATTTCCCACAATCTTGAAACAAGTCCAAGTTATTAACCTACATCACCACACTAAGTCTAGGCTAACTTAACTAAATTTCTAACTCTTAACTCAAGTGTTTCAACTTACTTATTTGACCGGACGTACCGTACTACTCCCCTAAAATTATAGGACACTATCCAAGATAGTTTGGGTCAATACTTATTATATCCTGAATTTAAAAATTCAATTAGTGAGACTTTGCTAAAATAATTCTAGACTTAGTCATCTTTCTGCATAATTTTTCTGTATAACTATTACTCTAAGTTGTCAACTAGGCTGAAATACTCATAACACCAAATCTTGCTTCTAAAGCATTTAAACCATCGACACCACAATATGACCATCATATCCTTGTCCCAAGTAGGTAGCTCGGTTGGTGAGCTAAGGGACGCTGAAGGAGTTTAAGCTGGAGGTCCCGGGTTCAAACCCGGGAAACTAACATTTCTAACAATTACTAACAACTAACATTTGCCTATCAAAAAAAAAATGACCATCATATCCTAGTCCTAAGGCTTGCTTGTACCATAACTTAAACGCTAAAAATATCATTATACCTTAGTTAACTCCTAACAATTACACCCATCATCCATACTTTATCCTTTCACATAACCATGATATACCACCTAGAGAATCTAAGTGTAACAAACCACCCTCTATGATCATCTAGCTCTCACTCAACACAACAAATCCAGAACATCAAATAGCAACAAGCAATCTCATTTAAACACATTTACATACATTTATCAATAACAAGCCAAGACAACCAAATCATCATATGATCCATACATGACATTTCATCGTAACACATCAATTCAAACAACACCTTATAAGACAATTTCAATTAACATTAACATCATGACATAATTTAATATCAAATTTTTCCATCACAATGGCAATGGTACTTATTTTGCACAACCGCGCCAAGTCTAGGGACCATGGGATGTCCCTATTGCCTAATTATATCCATAAGCCCACTAATCTTGTATCCATCTACCCCCTTACCTCAAAAAAAGTTTGAAGTATTCCAAGGCGAAGAAAACTGGCTACAACGACAATTTGAGCACCAACTGAGCACAGGATAAAATTTTCGGAAGAGCGAAACGCGGCTGGAAAAAATAATAATTAGTATAATATATTTTTTTAGAATTTTTAAGGCTGAAACGAAATTAAAAGGAAGCAAAAAGAGTGACCGAAAAACGCCATACCGAGACAAAAGAATTACAAGGGGTCCGGCGTCAACTTCACCGAATCGAGCAAAGGAGTAGTGCTTTCTGAAGGTTTCGACGCGAGGAATCCGAAAATGGCGTCCGTTTTTCGAACCGAAAACTGTGGTGGCCGAAAAAAGGAAATTACAGCTCGCCCCACCAAAATATACGCAACGAACGGAGTTGCGGTTGAACGAACAGAGGCCGGAAATGTGTTCTTTGGTCGATTTCGAGTTGGGTTGTAAGTTTTGGGATTTTTCTGTGGTTTAGGATGTGAGAACAAGAAGAGAGAAGAAAAGGAATAAGACTCTGCGGCTGATTTGCTTCGGGGAGGAGACGATTAACAGTGTTAATAATCGAAAATTTGAACAGGGCGTGGCTTGGTGGGCGTGGCCCATTCTTTTGTATAAAAAGCCCACTTTTTCTTTTAAAAGAGAAGAAGCGTGCTGCATATACATATATATATATATATATATAATATATAATTATAACTATATCTTCTTTTTTTGTTTTTAAAGCATCAGCACTACACACACATATATCTATATATATAATAATGTATATAATAATTATCTATAATAAATTCAAAACTAATATTTAATAAAAATATAGTAAAATAATATTAATTAAAATATACTAATTATTAAGGCAAACACACTCAAGTTGTCACAAAATTACCAATATGAGCACACAATTTATAGATCCTAAGAACTTAAATTTGAGGGTGTTACAATTCTCACTTAACAACAGTACTAAGAATAATAATAAAATATCATTCCAATACTCCTTAAATTTAAATAATTATTAACAAGATAATATTAATATTTCAAACTAATATTTTACAAAAATAAAGATAATAATAAAACAATAAAACATTACTAAAAATACTAATTTCCAAAGTAACTTACATAAAAATTATCACAAAAATTATTAATATATTCAGGCATATATACATATGTATTAATACGAAAATTGGGGTGTTACAGACTCTTTTGTGCTTGACTGTCTCTCATCAATAGCCTGTGAGAATTTTGGGCCAAACAGATAATTTTCTTCTTGTGTGTTACCATTGCATGTGACATTCTTCAGAACTTGACTAGGTTCTTAGTGATATTTACTTGCATGTTCTTACACACTGAGGCAAATCCTTGTTAACAGCTAGAGACTAAATAGCCTACCTGAATAATATTGTCTTTTGCTAACCCCTTTGAGCCGTTTTACCCATTCTTTGTGATACAACCTCATTACAAGCCTAAGATCGAAAAACCAATTGTACCCATCTTCTCGGAGTTAGGTAAGGGTCATTTTATAACATGTCTTGGCACATTGATTAAGTTCGGGGTTGCTTCAGGAAAAGGTTGCTTGAGGACAAGCAAACATTTTAAGTTTCGGGTGGATGTGAACTAAGTTTGAGGTTTATATTAGAAAAAGGAAAACAAACAAGAGGGATTGACAACAACAAAAAACCTGTGGATTAGAGCACCCCTTTTGGTTTGTAATTCAAGTGAATAAAGAGCAACCCTTTTGTTTGTAATTCAAGTGTGTTGGAAGGTGTCTTGGGAAACTATGGATTCAACAATATGGGAAGTGGATTGTGCATGTATAAAATGACTTAAGTCTAACTCCAAGTGTGAAAGCCCACTATCCAAATGAATTCCTACCCTTACCTAAGCCCCATTACAACCCAAAAGTCCTCTAAAGTGTGTTTGTAGCATTGCATTGCATTTGTCTCTTCAAGAGCTTTTTCAAGCCTATGGTAGGATGTCGCATTGTGATGTGAATGAGAGAATAACCATACAAACACTTGAGTGAAAGAGCAATACTTGTGGTGAGGATACTGAGAGAAGTTGAGCATATTTGATGATTGCATGTTTTGCTTATAGAGCTAAATTGGGAAAAAAGTGATTCAAGAATGCCTGAGTGGTCACTTTCTGAAAAATGTGAGAGGAAAAGATAGATTGAGCATGAGTTGATAGTGAAGATAGAGACCCATCCATTAATTTCACTCCGACCCCCCTTTTTTTAATTAAGTTTGCTTGAGGACAAGCAAAGAGCTAAGTTTGGGGTTGTGATAAATCTTCATCACATGAATATTTATATAGCTAAAGTTGAGTTTTGCATGATGAATGAAGAACTTTTGAAGTCATTTATGTGCTTAAATTGATAAATTCGTTGGTTCTCCTTGTTGTTCCCGAATCTATAGTGTGCAGAGTTATGCTGGGTCTCTATATTTGTTTTTCACAGGAATTCTAGCACGAACGTTGAGCAAAAAAATGCCAAGAGGGAGGAGAACAAGGAGCAAAGACCAAAAGAGCAAAGCCCTTCACAATACACCAAGATTCTGCTCAAAATAAATGTTCCTGTGCGCTTGAGAGCACCAGAAGAGCACTTGAAGAGCAGGAAATCATTCCCTGCTGTTAGAATGCGCGTGAAGAGCACCTTAAGAGCAACCTGCGCGCGGAATTTCTATTGTTGCTGTCTCTCCGCGCGCGAAGAGCATTTGGAGCGCGTTTGGAGAGCAAAAAAATCCTGTCTTTCTGTGTCAGCGCGCGTAGAACGCGCGTGGAGCGCACTTGGCGCGCACCTGCTGCGCAGTATCAGTTAAATATCGCGTTTTTCAGAAACGGAACTATTCTTGACTATTCCAAAGACCTAAAAACGCTGGAGGCTTGTCAAGGGGTGCTAGGGATTCATTCTCCACCATCTCCAAGGAGGATTCAAGCTTGGGAACAAGGATTTGAGTCTTCAATGGAGTGGTTCTCTACCATTGTTTCTATTTTCTGGTTTGGTTTCTCTTTCTCCATGAGTAACTAAACTCTTTTAGGCTAGGGTGAGATGAACTTTGTGGAAACCCTTTTATAGTTGGATTCTATTATTTCAATGCAAGTTTATTCATGTTAATTGATCCTTCATCTCTGTTCTTAATGCCTTTTGATAATTGATAACTATTAAATTGAATTTGGGTTATGCTCACAATTGGAAAATTGGGGTTTTTAACTAGCACTGATATTGTTGGACATATCTATAGGGTTATAGGAATATAATTCTATTTGGTATGAGTTTGTATGAATCTTTATTCTTTATGCTTGATTTAAGTAATTTGAACCTAAGGGATTATGGCTTATTAGTTGAATCAAAGGGACTAAGAGGAAAGGAATTTTCGTTAATCTAATTTAGAGGATTTAAACTTCAATTGTTCATGAGTATTGCTTGCATTGGTTTTGAATTTAATTGCATAAAGGTGGAAACAAAAGGATTCAACCCCTAGTCGCCTTTAATTATTCGAATTCAATTACCTTTTATTATTTTCAGTCGTTACAAATATCATCAATTTCAAATACCAAATATTATGTTCTCGTTCAAAATTGTTACAAAGTTGTTGAGTTAATTAGTCAATCACAATCCCTGTGGATTCGATCTTTTTATTACTTGACGACGAAATCGTACACTTGCGATTTAGCCTAACAAGTTTTTGACATGACCAACAATTCAGTTCAAGTGCATAACCCCAATTTCCCAATTGTGAGTATAACCCAAAATCGATTCGGTAGTGATCAGTTACCAAAAGGCATTAATAATAGAATTGAAGGCTCAATCATAACTGAAATAAACTTGCATTGATATAAGTAAAACAACTACATAAGAGTGTTCACAAGGTTCATCTTTCCTAGCCTAAGGAATTTAGCTACTCATAGAAAACAAAAGAGAAAAACAGAAAAATTGATAAATGGAAAAAGAAGACTCCATGGATGATTCAAAACCTTGTTCCCAAGCTTGAATCCTCCTTGGAGATGGAGAAAAGTGAACCCCTCAGTAGCTCACTGGTTCCCACGGCGTTTTTAGGTCTTTTTCCACGTCCAAAAGTGGTTTCGTTTCTGAAAAACGCGATATTTACCTCGACATCGCGAAAGGTGCGCGCTGCGCGCTCCACGCTGCTCTATGCTCGACACGTAAAGACAGGATTTTTTGCTCTCCAAACGCGCTCAAATGCTCTTTCGGAGAGAGACAAAGAACAATAGAAATTCCGCGTGCAGGTTGCTCTTAAGGTGCTCTTCACGCGCATTCTAACAGCAGGGAATGATTTCTTGCTCTTCAAGTGCTCTTCTGGTGCTCTCAAGCGCATTCTAACAGCAGGGAATGATTTCCTGCTCTTCAAGTGCTCTTCTGGTGCTCTCAAGCGCACAGGAACATTTATTTTGAGCAGAATCTTGGTGTATTGTGAAGGGCTTTGCTCTTTTGGTCTTTGCTCCTTGTTCTCCTCCCTCTTGGCATTTTTTTGCTCAACGTTCGTGCTCGAATTCCTGTGAAAAACAAAGATAGAGACCCATCATAACTCTACACACTATAGATTCGGGAACAACAAGAAGAACCAACGAATTTATCAATTTAAGCACATAAATGACTTCAAAAGTTCTTCATTCATCATGCAAAACTCAACTTTAGCTATATAAATATTCATGTGATGAAGATTTATCAATAATATTGTAAATGGGGCAAGGGTGTCTCACGAATCCGATGGTGGAAGGAAGACCTGGGGTGATGAGTGAGAAACGAATGGCCCAGATGGGACTACAGGTGAATGTTAGAGATCCAACAAATAAGGACTCTTGTGGGACTCTGCAGGTTGGTGGTGGCTTCGAGGAGCCCTTAACGAGCTTGGGTGGTTATGGGGTGGAGGCCTGGAGGATACACTTGCATCAAGTGGCTTCGGTGGTAGCGCCAGTGGTAGGACTGCGAATTTGTCCAGTGGTTCTTGCGGTGAAATCACGGATAATCTGCACGTAAGCAAGAGTTTAGCCGTAGTCAACAAATCATATTTTCCTTGAATAAATCCGCCTCCGATAGCTTTGGTGGTGGCGGACTTGGAGATGGGTTGGAGAACTCCTTAGCTCGCATAGTGGTTGAACGTGGCAAAAACACAAGAAAGAGGGGGTTTGAATTGGGTTTTAAAAACTTTTCTTAAAACTTGTGTGTTTATGAAAACCTTTTTCAAAACTATTAGTTAATAGAATAAGGCAGTGCGTAAGTAAAGAGAAGAGAAAAGAGGGTGACACAATGATTTATACTAGTTCACTATCACCTGATAGCTACGTCTAGTCTCTTCACACACTTGAAGGATTTCTCCGCTATAATCAACCTGATTACACTTGAGAGTATAGTACTGTCAAACTAGCTATACTCACAACTTCTTAGAATGACTTAGTACAGTCAAGCCTCTAAGAAATGCAGCCACTACTGGGCTAAATACAATGTTCAAAAATGTTTTGAAGTAATATCAAATAACTCTCATAGAGAGGATATACAATGAAAAACTTATGCACAATGAATAACTTTCAAACTGAAAGAATAAAAATGATTAAGTGCTTTGTTCAATGTGATCTAAGATACTTGGAATGATTCTTGGCTGCTCACTTTGTATCACAGCGTTAACCTACTTCAGTGGATGAAGTAAGGTATATAACTTTATCTCCTCCAGCATAAAGTTACACCTTCTTCTTTAATTTGAGTAAATTTGTTTTGGGTGTTACACCTTCCATTTGGTTTAATAGACACACAAAGCAGATGGAAAAAATTGTCTCTGCAAAATGGTAAAAGGAGAGGCCATTTGCGTTTACCCAAAACATTTTCAATTCTGTTTTCAATAGCCTAGGTTTAGGAGGTTTAACAACTTTTCTCATTGTTATTTATTTCCCAAGCTTTAGCCTACTCGACAATGTAACGTAATACAAATTGCCAAAAAGCCTTATCAATGGAAATTTTATTCTTAGTATTTCTGTCATCAATATTTACTTCGCATATTGTCGGTCTATATAGCTTCAAATATTTTCCATTAATAGACTTAATCCTTAAACCAGAATTAATTTCGACAGGCGCGTAAACATTCCTAGAAAATACTTTTGTAATTTTCGATGGTCCTTCCCACTCAGGTGACCATTTCTCATATTCTCGACACTTTTTATCCATTGGCAGAATGACTTTCAAAACCAAGTCATTAACTTTAAAACTCTTATATTTAAGGCGACCATCATAGAATTTGGAAATTTTTTCTTTTTGTATATTTAAATTCTCCAACGCAATTAACCTTTCATCATGAAACTCGTTTAATTCATCAAACATTGAATCCCAATATTGATCAATTGGTAATGCCTCTTATTTTTTAATACGAATTTACCCAAGGTTAATTTCGACAGGCAACATGGCCCCATGCCGATAAACCAATTTATAAGGCATGGTACCTGTTGATTCTTTTGGAGAGTTTCTACATACCCATAGAATTTGGTCAAGTGTAGTATGCCAACTTTTAGGATATTTGCCAATGCTTCTTTTTTTATCAAGGCAATAATGATTTTATTCATAGCCTCGACTTGACCATTCGCTTATGCATAATATGGGGTTGACGTAATTATCTTAATTTTTCTAGACTTAACATATTCGACCACTCTTCTTCCAATAAAATTTGTACCTTGATCAGTTGTTATTGTTTGTGGTATGCCGAATCGACAAATTATATAATTTTCAATAAAATCAATTACATTATGTTTGGTAACCTCTTTTAAAGGAACAACTTCCACCCACTTGGTGAAGTAATCTACTCCGACCAGAATGTACTTATATCCTTTCGATGAGGTGGGATTAATTTGGCTATTAGGTCAAGTGCCCATCCTTTGAATGGCCAAGGCTTGATAATTGAGTGCAATTCACTAGCAGAAACATTTTGTATACGGCAATGCCTTTGATATTCTTCACATGACTTGGCAAACATAATACAATCTCTTATTAGTATTGGCCAATGATACCTCTGTCGACGAAGAATTTGTTTCATTTTTTCACCAGCTTGGTGAGCTCCACAAATTCCTTTGTGAACTTGTGACAATGCCAAGTATGCCTCTTCTTCACGTAGACATATTTCAACGTTACCATCCACTGGTTTTCTATACAAAGATCCACCTAATACAACAAACTTTGAAGCCTTATATTTGAGCTTCCTATCAACATTCTGACTAGGACTTTCCAAATATTCAATTATTGGCTTTCTCTAGTCATCCGTTGTTGATACATCATTTACAAAAATATCTCTTTCGTCAAGTGGATATTATAGTTCATGAATTTCCATCAATTTGTTTCCATCATCTCCAAAGATTCGCACATTACGTGCTTTCATTTCGACCAAGATATTCAATCTTACAATTAAGGCTTCATATTCAACCCACTTGTTAGAACAACTATACTTTAGCTTAAACATAAATTTGGTCGGAATCCCTTGGGGTGATACAATTAACACTCCTACTCTAACACCTTTATGATGTTTTGACCCATCAAAATACAAATGTTAGGGTTTCAAATCGACCAACCCTTTTATTTCATTAACTTCCAAACATGGGTGATCTGCTAAGAAGTCAACAATTGCTTGACCCTTGACAGCATTCATGGGTACATATTGTAATGAAAATTCAGACAAATGCAAGTGTCCATTTTCCAATTCTTCCATTAAGAATTGGTTGTGACAACGTGTACTTAATGACATTGGTTTTTGACATGACCAATACATTACAAGGCATCATATAATACTTAAATTTTGTACATGAAAAATATAGCGCTAGACACAACTTTGCAATAACAATATATTTCAGGATCATTGAGAACTCGACTTAGGTAATAAACGACTCTTTCGACATTATTTTCATCTTCTTGAGCCAGTAAACTCCCTATTGTCAAGTGTGGTTTTAGAGCCTCGGCTGCCAAATCCTTAGGTTTCTTAGTCCATAAGAAATGAATTGAAGTCGACAAAAACAAAGCCAGAGCAGTTTTGGAGGCTAATCCACCAAGAAGGTTTATTTCAAATTTGTTAGGAAGAACAAGAGTATTTGCTCCATTGGTGAAGCTCAAGACTGAAGAGGCATTTGTATGGGATCAATGTCATTAAGAAGCCTTTGACCAGATCAACCATTACTTGACAAATCCACTGGTCATGATGCCACCAGTGCCACATCGACCACTGAAGTTATACATTTCTGCGTCTTGTCGGGATTCATTTTCAAATTAAGCCTCCTTATTCTTTCAAAGGCTTGCCTGAGATGCTCCAAATGCTCTTCTGTATCTTTGGACTTGACAATCACATCATCAATATAGACTTTCATGTACTTGCCTATCACATCATGAAAAATGGCGTTCATGGCTCTTTGATACGTAGCACCTGCATTTTGCAATCCGAAAGGCATAACCAACCACTCATTGGTTCCAATTGATCCAAGATACCTAAATACAGTTTTTGGCACGTCCTCTTCGGCTATAAAAATTTGGTTGTAGCCTGCATGATCATCCATGTAACTTAGCACTTCATATCCTGATGCGACATCAACTATCATGTCTGCTATTGGCGTTGTTATTCATCTTTAAGAGTTGCAACATTCAGATTCCTAAAGTCAACATTTAATACTCTAATTAGCTAACGCTTGTCCTATTATAAAAAGATATAATTTCGGAAGGTTTTGTAAAAAGAGCCAGATTTTCTTTTCTGAAAACTCATTGTTTTAGAAGTAAAAACTAAAATTTGTCTTTCATTAAGGTACTAACGTTCATAAATCAATTCGAAATAAAAGTGACACATGCAAGAAACGATTTTTTAGTAAGTTAATAGACTTTATCCTTATTATACATAATAACTCCAACGTTCATTAAGTGAAATCCTCAGAATACAAAAGCTATTACCAATTGGAAAACCAAGTTTCAAAAACATTTTTTTTTTCATGATAAATAAGAAATCTTATTTGACCACTCTACACACATATAAGACCTCTCTAAAATTCAAATCCTTTCAAAATAACTACACGTCAAGACCAAGCCTCACCCAATTACTATATAAATATTACAATTTAATTCTCCAACTTATTTATGATAGTAATCCAACTAATCTTTCAATACGAATTTATATTACACAGTTAGGACTTTATTTACAAATATACATCTCAAATACTCCAATTTCAAATTAATAAGACATCTTCAATATTCCAGGCTTGCTAGGTGTTAAAAAAAAAAACTTAAAGGAATGAGATAAAAATCTAGTAACCTGACACGTATGCATCCAACATCTACCAGGAAAGATATGCAAAAGAGGCAAGTGTTTAGGCAACGCATATAATAAAATATACACAACTTAAGCCAGTTAACACACAAGACAAACCATATCAATTTATGTAGCAACAGGCAATCCAATCCATACTAGCACAAGGGCAAACCAATCTCAACAACACATAACTCATAATCAATATAGGACTATGCAATACTCATCATACCCTACTCCATATGCATGTTGTACCAATTTCTACTACTCCGGGAAGTTTTACTAGGAGTACATGTTTAGTTTCTTGGAGAAGAGCACCTCTGGTAAATACTCTGTTACCTCAGACTCTTCACTAGCCTTGATAATGTCTGGTGGCGGTCAGGGTAGCTAAGTCTGATGGGAGCTCAAAGTATCAGTTCAAACCATTGAGTGTTATGAACTCGGGCTTCTTGCCCCCTAGGTCCAGATATTGCCACGCAGGCTAACTCATAATGGTCTCCATCCTTCATTTCAACGGTAATCCCCCCCAATCCTAATCATAGGTCAAATGATGTACAAACAATACATTCAAGGTTGGGTTCCTCCGAACTCCTCATAATCAAGGTTAATGGATGTTCCATCGTGGCCCATATGGCTAGGTTCATTATAAGATAGGTAAAACCCAAATCCCATATTAGCTACTAATAGCTAGGTCACTTGTTCACAAGGTTGCCATGCAATCACAGAGTAAATCTCACTCATATTTGGTCATGGTCACAAAGTAATTGACAGTTCAAAGCACATTTATCACAATGGTAGTCCAAATTTACATTTAATTCACACATCAAGTGCTTACATGTGTCACAAACTGCACTTTATCACAGTGCAACACATCAATTAAATGTTACATAAATATATCACAAAACTTGAATTTCATAGATTTAATTAAGCATTCACTACAACAGAAAACAAAATCAACAGCGCTTATTTTTTGCCTTCGCTAGCGCTTAAAAACGCTACCTATTCAACCGCTAGTGATCTGTGTTCAAAAAGACAGCGATTTAAAAGCGCCAGTGATAACTGGAATCGCTAGCGCTTCTTTGAGAAAGCGCTATCAATTCATTGAGAATAGATAGAGCTTTCTTTAAAAAGCGCTATCTATTATAAAAAATAGATAGCGCTTTATCAAGGAAGCGCTATCTATTATCCTTTTTTTTACAATAGCAGTATATTACAGCTACTGATAATTTTTAAAACCCGGCCAACACAACATTTCTACCAAAATTTTGGCAGAATCTCCCGTAAAACATGGACATTCCAAAATAACATAAGTACCTGTATAATTACAACAAACAATGCCAACCAAAATAATGCCTCACATGGGCCAACAACATACATCTAACTACTACTATATTAATGTGTATACACAATTTATGATCAAAGTTTTAAAACAAGAACCAAGAACATAATCATAGTTTCAACATTCACAATTCTTTAGGTATTACTCCAATTAGGAATGTGCTAACTTAGAAATTCATGTCAAATAGCAACAGTACACCTCACAAAAAAGAAGGGAAAAGAAAAGCAACCAGAGAAGGATTGATGGTATCTTACAACTTGATAACATGATCTCGAGCCATAGTGCATGAAGGATCTGAAAGGAAAAAAAACAGTGCAAACACTTATAAATACATTCTCGAAAGTTCCAATTTCACACTGAAAACAATGCTTGCCATCTTTGCTACTTACTTAATGACACTTCAAATAAATTATTCACTCGCAAGTAATTAATCAAGTCCGGAAAAAGCCATCTATCTATCTGCAAAAGAAATTAGACACAAGTAATTAGACACACAAGTAATTTAACAAGTACATAATTCATAGTCATTTAACTAAAATAACATAATCTACCTTTCCCTCATTTAACTAAAATAACACAATCTACCTTTCCCTTTTCTTTTCCTACGACTGATCCAAAGCCCCTCTTTATGATCATGTCTAACATATGTATCATCCTCTCTTGATGTACTTTCCTGACTAAACAGTGATTGTATCACAAAGAACTGGTCATCTTCAATATCAGTATCTTCATTTGCTTGATCATCGTCAATCCCATTAACAATTTTTTTGTTAGGCAACAAAACAACAGACCAATTGATATCATATGGATTAGTGACATAAAACACTTGTCGAGCTTGCGATGCTAAAATATGAGTGTCATCTTTATATCCCAACTTATTGAAATTCACACGTATGAACCCAAGTCATCCGTTTCTACACCTTAAATATTGTCAACCCACTTACATTGAAACACAGGCACCCGAAACATCGCATAATCCAACTCCCATATGTGTTTAATGACCCGAAGCATGACATATTCGCATAAATGAGATTTCTATCTTTGGCACTTGAGATATGCATAGCTTGAGCAACAAGAGTGACCGCACTATTTTGCATTTTACTCTGATCATCATGTTCTTTTGTATAGAATGTGTACCCGTTCATCAAATAACCGGTGTAAGAGATAATATGCATAGCTGGACCTTTAGCTAACCATCTCAATCTTTCTGAAACTGAGCTAGGATTTGTATTAAACTCTGTAGAAATGTGATCTCTTAGCCACGTTATAAAACACCGATTGTGTTCTCTAGTTAACCAATTTTGATTCTTATTTGGGTACATACTCTTGAGCAATTCATTGTGTTTCACAACATAGGACTCAACCTCATCAGCGTTGTGTAAAACATATAAGTGCGTTTGCCCCATCTATTGCCTTGATATAGTCAATATTTTACATCCAATAATCCCTTTCCCTCCGGTTCTTCCTGTGTGACGAGATTTCGGCATCCCTATGTTACATCCAACGTTAGATAGGTAGTCGGAACAGAATTCAACAGCTTTTTTGACTATGTACTGCTCAACAACACAACCCTCTGGCCATGATCGGTTTTTCACATACCCTTTTAATATCTTCATGTAACGCTCAAACGGGTACATCCATCTCATGTAAGCTGATCTACATAATTGTGTCTCCCTAACCAGATGAACTGTCAGATTAATCATTATGTCAAAGAATGAAGGTGGGAAATACATCTCAAGCTCACACAAAATCAAAATAATTTATGTTTGCAATGCTGGCAACTTTCCTGGGTCAATCACTCTGCTGCAGATTTCCTTGAAGAAGAAACAAAGTTTAGTTAAGGTCTTCCGCACTTTGATAGGCAAAATGGATTGTATACCAATGGGTAGCAAATTCTCCATGAGAACATGGCAACCATGGGACTTTAGACCCTTTAACTTGAGATCTCTCATTGATACGAGGTTCATAATGTTTGAAGAGTACCCCTCTGGAACATTAACTCCATGAAGAAACCTACAAAGAACCGTTTTCTCTTTTCTAGACAAAGTATAAGCGGCTGGAGGTAGATATGTACGTAGTTTCCCCTTCTTTACTGGTCCCAATTCCCGCCTCAATCCTATACTAACTATGTCTCGCCTTGCATTGATGCCATCTTTAGTCTTCCCGGGCACATTGAGTAAGGTACCAATGACACTATCAAAGACATTTTTTTCAACATGCATCACATCAATGAAATGTCTCACGTACAATGACTTCCAATATGGAAGCTCAAAGAAAATCGACCTTTTCTTCCACCCTCGTGTGACAAGCTCTCCAGCAAAAGGTTTTCCAAATTCAATACTCAAATCTTGTAGCTTTTCAAACAGTTGTGCACCCATCAAAGGCAAAGGACCTCTACATTCTTCAGTATTCCCATTAAATGCTTTCCTCCATGACTGATAATGATGCTTTTGAGGCAAAAACCTACGATGCCCAAGGAAGACATTCTTCTTACCATGTTCCAATCACATCCAATTAGTACCATCTTCACATAGAGGGCACACACACTGGCCTTTGGTACTGTATCCAGACAAATTATCGTATGCCGAAAAATCATTAATTGTGCCAAAGATCATAGTCTTCAAGGTGAAACTTTCTTCTCTATACCCATCGTACACATCTATACCCGTCTCCCACATTTGCTTCAAGTCTTCAATTAAAGGCGCCAAGAATATGTCTATATTATTTCTTGGTTGTTTGGGCCCATAAATTAACATAGACAACATCATATATTTGCTCTTCATGCATAGCCATGGAGGTAGGTTATAAATCACCAAAATCACAGGCCATGTACTATGAGAGCTACTCTGAACACCATGTGGGTTAAATCCATCAGTAGACAATGCAAGTCTTAGGTTTTTTGGTTATTTCCCAAAATCAGGATACTCAATATCAATTTTTTTCCATTGAGGAGAATCTGCCGGGTGCCACAGCATGCTATCCTTAATCCTTTCATCCTCATGCCATGTCAAGTGTTTTGCATCTTCTGAACTACGGTACATGTGCCTAAATCTGGGAATTATGGGGAAATACCACATAACCTTCTCTGGAGCTTCCTTATTCTTATACTGTGAGGCTTTACATTTAGGACACGATTTTAACGATACATATTCATTTCTAAATGAAATGCAATCATTAGGACAAGCGTGTATCCTCTCATAGCCCATGCCAATAGAGCGTAACATTTGTTTAGCCTCATATGTCCGACCAGGAAGCACATTATCATTCGGCAACATATTTTTCAATAAGGTGATTAAGTTTGCAAAGCTCTTATCAGTCCATCCATTGCCTGATTTCAAGTTATACAACTTTAACATCGCTGATAATCTCGTGAATTTAGTACAACCCTCATTCAACGGCTTCTCCGCATCACTTACCAACTTCTCAAACATTTAAGGACAATCACAGTGATCTTCTTCAACAACATTTACCATCTCTTCAAAACGGTAGCCATAATATGTATTTGTACTGGCATCATCTGACACATATCTCTCACTTTTCCCCATAATAGAAGATTCACCTCTTTTCTCACCATGCTTTGTCGAACAGGTATAACTCTAATCAATTCCATTGCTCACTAAATATCCTTCCAATTCCTGAACATTAACTCGGCCTACATAAAAACAACTCAAAAGGACATATGATTCTACTCAGGTCTAGTTCTTTTTCATGCTGAACTACAAACCTAATAAAATCTTGCACTCCATCCCTATATTCCTTCGACAAACGATTGGCAGACATCCACTTCCGATCCATTCTAACTTCAACCTTTACAAATTCAATTGTTATTCCAATTAATATAACATTATATTAAACGTATTTGTATTCTCAATATTTTACCACTAAATATCCACAATTCACAGTTTGAATTTTTAACAAAAATTTGGCAGTCTCTCCTAAAATATGGACATTCTAAAATATATCCAATCCAATCAAACATAAACACTTCAAAGTTCAAAGGAAGCAACGACTCATTTCCTTATAACAGCATGTGACTAGTCTTACTATTTTATCTCTAGTTACCTTTTTGTTTGAAACTAGTTTAAGCTTATGATACATTCATATATTGCAATAGCTACACCAAACAAAGAGAGAATCACATTTTCAGCACAAATATGCACTTGAATCAGACCCATGAATCACAAAAAGGGACAAACATGAAGAGCTTTTTTCTAAGAATCAAACAAAGAGAGAATCACATTTTCAGTACAAATATACATAAACAGGTTAAAAAGAGAGGCTGGTACCTCAGAAGTCAAAACTCAAAAAAATCACACACAGTTTCAAGCACAAAGCAGTTTCTAGTATCCAACACCATTGAACCGGTTGAAAGCCCCGTCGTTTTCCAGTATCTAACACTCTTTGTCGTTTCATTCTCAGAGAGGAGAGAGAAACACAGAATCGGAAGAGGGGCGACGGTGGAGAGGAGGACGAAGCTCAAGGAAGGAGAAGAGGACGACGGTGGTGGTTATACGTGGTGGTTTTGTGTGCGACGGAGAAGGAGAGAGAGCGAGATTTAGAGATTGGCGGCGTTCGCGAATGGGAACAGGGGCAATGGTGGAGAGGAGGATGACGGTGGTGGTTTTTCGTGGTGGTTTTGCGTGCGACGAGATTTAGAGCGAGATTTATAAACTGGGGGGTTTTGCGTGAGCAGAGAAGGAGAAGTATGCGAGCGTTCTTATGTCATTTGGGTATATCAGGAAAGGATATTAACTAGCACTTCCTTGGAGAAGTGTTAGCGAAGGCCAGTAACAAGAATCATATATAGCGCTTCCCCAGGAAAGCGCTAGTGAAGATCAACAAATAGATAGCGCTTCCTGGAAGAAGCACTAGAGATATCCTTACGCGTATTTTTAGTAGCGTTTCACCGACGAAAGTTGTCTGTTAGTTCGTTTTTACTAGCACTTATTCTTGAAAGCGCTAGTAAAGGCCAAAACATAATTTTAGCCAGTACTTTCAGAAAGAAGCGCTGTTTAAGGTGGCCCCATTTTTTTAATAATCTGTTGTAGTGATTCATGTAATACATATTATTCATCAAGAGCAACCAATTCATCAAGGAATCTAAGCAGAGCATCAACACAATCATTATTAAATCATAAAATTATACATATTTGAACATAAGACCCTCACGAAGTTATCAAACATGTTCCCACATGCTTTCAGTCAAATACTATGAAGACATCACAAACTCACATTATACAATTTGTTTCATTGCTCCTACAATGAACACTCGTCAAGATTGACATAACAACACACAATCACACCATTTCTCATACAATGGTTAAAAACAATCCACATAAAGACACGTGTGGGGTCTCAGGGTACCCCAAACAAGGGAGAACTACCTTAGTTGACTTAGCAATTATTCGTGCAGTCTCTTCCTTCGAGCGTATCCACAATCGACATAGCAACAAGCTTTACCTCTCCCTTCCAACAATCCATTCCTCCTTTCCCGACAACGTTCATGACCAATGACCGTTCAGGACCAATATCACAATCACAATGAACCAGTAACAAATAAATTAATTATCAACCACATGGTATGCGAAAAATAGAAAGACCATATGGAACACCTTTAAATGCCTGTTTGGATCGCCGTTCAGAGTCCCTCAACATCCGTTTCTACCGGCGAACTGATTTTCCATCTCGTTTGGGTGCCCCTCAACTTCCGTCGAAGAAACTAAATTTGCCTCAAACGTTAGTTGGGATGGAAGGAAGGCCTCCCTTGCTTTTCCTTTTCCCATTTCCCATTCAGAGGTTAAAATCTCCATTTTTCCCGGTAGTTATCTGCTCGAATCTTATTGCTTGTTCCATGGGGTGTTCGGTCCTACGTCACCGGTCCCACGTTTTGCTGTCCTTCAGGCCCTAAACTTGCACGTTTTGGGTTTGTGGGTTATTTTGGAAAAATAGAGATTTGGGGGTTTAGAGAGGAGGAATAAGATGAGGAGGAGGAGGCTCAGGCCACCGTGAACGGTCTTGGACCAGCTGAACTCGATGCTCTGTGACAAGAATCACTTTCAGATTCACCCTTCTTCTTTGTCTCTTAACACACTCATATGAGAATGCCCTCTTACCCTCGTAGGAAGCTTCATTTGATTATAAAATTTGAGATTTGAGATGAGTCAATTAAAGATAATTCAAAATTGAAAAAACTGAGATAAATTATATGATCAGCGCTCTCCTTTTTTTTTATAACTTATGATGACTCGCTTTATTGGTATTTTTTTTTGGGTGAAGAACAGCTTTATTGGTATGATAACAGCTTTAATATTAAATTAATAATAAATAATCAACTATACAGTTTATACTTCAGTCTTCAAGAATGCTGGTTCTATAGTCCTACTACCACTAGCTGAGTCATGCTGCGATGTAAACGCAACAGGTGAGTAGTCATGTCACCATATGCTGCTAAATTTGTTTTTTTTTTTGGTGCAATGTTTATTTTTTTATTATACTGTCTTTGCTTATTAAAGCTATTGAAGACAAATACTAGTAAAAAAACCATAGATAAATAGTATATTTTTGTCTTGTTATTCTATTTTTAAATTTATAGCATATGTATTAGCTAGTTGTTTTATACTTTCACTAAGATTGTATTGGAAATTTTTTTTATCTATTAGTGGCACTTATTTTTTTTAACAAAGCAACATAAAAAATATTATTAATACTATATTATAAAACTCATACCCTCTTTGGTAATTACACAATTAAAAGTACGTTTGATTAATATCATCTAAACAAATTTTATTTTGTCAAACGTACGTTTGCGAAAAAAATATCCAAACAAAAATCATGTTACAGTAAACTCGGTTTTAACCAAACATCTATTTGCAAAATGATGTTGAGTCAAACGTCCGTTCGCAAACTTCAATCCAAACGGACCCTAAATCTCACTAACTTATCTGAAAATAAGTAAACATTGTTTGGTTTGTAAAATAAGGAATAAAAGTATTAACACTTTTTGTAAACATGATTAGTTTTATAAAACACAGTCATTTGAATAATTGCAAAACACTTGGTTTGATTATATAACTTAGTGCAATCCCTTCAAAAAGATCAGGATAAAATAGTCAACTAGTTAAACATCTAAAGTTGTCCAACTTTATGGTACCACTTTCAACTTTCAAGTTATAATCAGCCCATATTATACTTTTTCAATTTATATTTATGTTTTGTATAAGGATTACAACTTGTCCAGCCATCGCACATCTTGGATTAAAGAAAAATCCAATACATGATTCAAATTAAAATCTATTGTAATTTATTCATTAAGCAACAAGATAACTTATACTCCTTTGGAGTTTCTATATATTGTAAAGAAGGCTTAAACCAATACGTCTAAAACCACTTGACATCCCTTAAGATTAACTCCTGGTAAGATAACCAACTTAACTTTTAATTAATTCCAATTAAAAGCCGCTCGTTTGACATCATCTCTAATATTTTAAAGTTAAGATCAAGAATAAAATCAGCAAAAAGAGAGAACGTAACACCCCGAAAATCATAATCATGTGTTGAATATGTTAAGATAGGAACTTTATGATTCTATGTGTGATTAGATGTGTTTCCTATAATGTCTAAGCGTCTAATTAGGAAGGTATATCATTAGAAATGGGTACATGACCTTAGAAAGGGGGAAAATCACATTTTTAGCAAAATCATAGTCTGTGAATCAATTATCCGGATCCGGTGTATGAGTCGACTCACACTACAACATGGTGCGTTTTTAAATAAACCAGGTCGCCTCTGTTTTGGCCCGTTTCGCTTCTAATCGTGTTGGGAATAGCCGCAATCTAAACTTAATTAGGTTTTATAAGTACTCTAAGAATCAATCCATAATCACTCCCTAAGTGCTCCCAAGAAACCTAAGCTCTCAAGGAGCCGATTTCCACCGTTTCACCTCCGTTCTCCACTGAATCTCATTCCGTCTTCAAGGTTGTGAGCAGAGAATGATGTCTTCCTTCTATTCTCTTCCTTTTATGTTTCTAAAGAGGAGATCCTTAGGTAATTCAGATCCTTTTCTTTCCTCTTTTAAATTCCTTTAAGTTTTGAAATTCTAATTAAGTTTTGGGATCAATGGTCCCGTAATGGTAGGAACCGGGAAATGATTAAATTTCGAGATTCTCTAAAACCTTTTAGAGTCTGCGATCTACACTATGGTATAGGGGGTGGATGAACACATGAAAAGAGGTTTAGGGCTTTGATTTAACATGATTGGGGTGTCCCATGACTCCTATGTCTTGTGAGACAAGTTTTATGTTTTGAAACCATTGTATGAGCAATGGATTGGATTGTATGTTGTTGTTTTTGATACTTCTAATGTCCTTGTAGAAGCAATGAGCCCTAAGAGTTATTATTTATTATGATTAGATGATTTAAGACATGATTGATGATTCTTTTATGTTACGTGAATATTTGAGATTATGTTAGCATGAGTCTATGATTTGAATTCACTGTTTTGAGTCTTGTTAGATGATTATATGTTTAGAAGTGATGTGGAGGTTTTAATAATTGATTGGAATAGAGTTAGATATCTGTAGTATGGTTTAGGATTGTTTAGGAAGTTATTGTGTGTGAAATTTTGCATAAATATGTAATGGAACTATAGGATGAATGGAATCATTAAATTGGAGTAGGAACCGTTAATGAATAAGGGATTGGTGTAAGCTATTAGGGCTGGAAATGATTATATTTAAACTTGGTTCGCGTTGAAAGGGATTAATGGTTAATAATTAGAAATAGGAGAAATAATTGAATAACAATGGATTTAATGGCAAAACCTAAGGTTAAGGGTTGGATTAAGAAATTGGGAATTAGTAGATGATTTGGGGGTCTTAAGAATGCTTAGATAACTTCTAAAATATTGGCCTAGATGTGGGATCCCTTAAAAGATGTCCCCAATTTGTAAAAGTGCAGAAAAATAGCTTTTACTGCACCTCTATAGGTCTATGAATCGATTCATTCCTGCATGAATCAAATCAGAGCATTGTTCTGAACTTGTGAATCGAAGTGATGAATCGATTTATGACTACTCATTTTGATTCACGAAATGAGTTTTTAACCCTAAATAAATTCACAGGGGTTCTGAATCAATTCATACACCTATTTCTTATTTCTAAACCTTATTGAATGGCTTTTATGGGTTGGTTAAGGGTAGTAATTGTAACACCCCGCCTAGACAGGGTGTCACTTTATCATAACACACATATTCAGAGCAAAAGCACATATTATTTATTATCAGAGTACACAAAGCATGGCACATACACACATATAGATTTATACCCCACATCCACAAGGGGCGACAAATGGCGCATTAGCCGTGATACAATCGTTCAACACCGCTTTAGGCGACTTTATTATAGCAAATATGTAACGACTGCTTTCTCGACCGCTTAGAGCTCAACATACGGCTCGAAGCCAAAGCTCAACACATCGAGCTCAAGTTACCCCAGATGCGATGCGCTTAAAACTCATTTCAGGCCTTATAAAAAAGTACGGTCTATTATTATTTATGAAACCAAACTGTGCACATCGTAGTAATTACAACTTTTCAAAACATGGTGCAACTAAGACACAAGACATAAATTCTAATAACACATACATGCATAATATACATATATACCACTCCAATGATGATGTATACAAAATACGAGTAATAATGTATAAAGAAAATACACCTAAGGTATGACGACTTCAAGAGAGCAATCATACCCGGGGTACTCCGCAGACACTCCACGGGCTTCTCCAAAAGTAAGACCACCCGCCTACCCTCGTGGCTCAAAATAACATCTAGCCCAAACCGGGTCACAACCACTATACAAAAACATAGACAAAGCAAATCACGACAAGTGCAGAGGTCGCCGCCTCGATCCTCGCCGAGCTCCTCCTCGCCATCATCTCATTGCCGAGTTCCCTGCACTCGACATCGCCTGGTAACCATCATAGATTGAAGGTACCACTTGAAAGCGGTCAACTTCTCAACAATTCAAGATAAACACTGGCGATAAAGAAATAAGTAAACAAAGAAAGTATAACATTCACCAAACGTGATCAACCATCTCACTCTAAACTCGACTAACTCGCTTATCCATTTCTCTGACTGACAATTTTTCCGGAATGCACATGTCGCATCAGATACTGAAAGTCTCACCGGCCTTGGGATCTTCGCTTCTCCCTAGACAACCAACTCAGTCCCATAGCTGGCGACGTTTAGTCAATCTCCCGTAAACAAAAGGGGACTCCTAGCACTTAGTTATCCGGTCACTACTCAAAAACGGCCATAACGACTCGCTCGCTTCACTGATGAACAATTCAACGCATAATGATATTCAAAGAGTTATACACAAGATATTCAACCGCATGTCAAATAAAAAGAGCAAGCTCGACATGAAGAAACGCAATTCAACAGTCAATACATAATTCACAACATATATTCAATCACATATTAAATACATGCTCGACACAAATCAAGGAATCCATACATAGTAATATAACAATAAAAATCCTAGAATGTTTAGAAGTGCCCTTACGCACAAAACATAAACACGTAGAATATGAAGTGCCCTTACCGAACTCCAGCTTACGCGCCGACAACGACTCAACACAAATCTCTTCAAACGAGCTCGACAACGACCTGACATCTGGCTGTCTTCAAATGAGCTTGACAACGACTTCTCTTACTCGATTTGACATCGCACGGCCTCACAACCTCGGCTGTTCAGAGCCTCAGACACTGATCTCGATCTTCAGAAAGACGATCTCTAAATCACAATCGCTCTAATATATACGAGTACAACTTAGTTCGACCAATGGGTTCTAATAACACTTAGCTCTCATTATCCCAATCTTAACCACAACCCAAGTAAACATTTAAAACTCAAGAACTTAAACAAATAAACTGCAGAATTCAAACGCTACAAAATAACTCCTTTTCTCTAAAATTTTATTAAAAACTTCTTTCATACATCACTGACAAAAACTATTTTTCCTCTAACACAAAGTTAGTGGTTTTCGATCAAAAGTTCATGAAAAAGGTTCTATGATTCTATAACAATTAAATCGACAACAACATCGACAAGAAGCAACGCACAACATACTAAAACAAGAAATCAAACAAACCAAATAGGGAGGATTTTGGGCATCGCTATCATTAAAAACAGAGAAAGAAATTTGTTTTACAAGCTCAAATAATTGGTTAGAAAGGTAGGTAATATCATGAAGGAGAAAGCCTACCAATATGACATGATTCGGAAGCATAAAAACTAGCTAAAATGGAAAGGAAGAAATGATGCTAAACAAAGAGTATGGAAGGAAGAGAAAATCTGCTTTTCCATACCGATGATGGTCGAGATGGTGATATATGTCGAGGAGATGATGAGGAACAAGATTGATGAAGAAGGTTGTCAGTAAGCTCAATGGAACTCAAGGTTCTTCGATGGAGGCTCGGAGAGGAAAGAGGAACTCGAGAGAAGAAGAAGAAGAAAGAAGAAAGAGAAAGTGAGTGTTTGTGAGAGTCGATCGAATACAATCGGGAGATAAACCATTTAAATGAATTTTTCTTTTTAAAAAACAGAAATAAGTGGACGGTAACTACCGGCAGTGAGATGCTAATCCCATCAATCATTCTACCCATCTAATCTCTTCTCTCTCATGATTACCTTCTAATCTATAGGTTACGATCTAAAACACAAAGAACGAGAATCGCAAATCGATAAAATAAATATTACAAACAATAGAATCATAGCGCTAAATAACGATCGTAAAAGTACGTTACGCTTCGACACGAGGTCGATCAGGTGCTTGTAAGCCCACAAGGTCAGAACACGAGTTCGCACGCTGCCTCCTCGCCTCGACATGCGACTCAGCAGACGCGACCATCACCTAAGACGCGATCTCACAGCTAATGCACGCGCGATCTCCTCACCAAGCAGCCTAGTGCACGCTGGCTCTCACTCGCAGATATGACCCTCGCGACGCCGATCTTGGCACGGATCTCGACACGCAGGTCTTGCACGAGGTCTCGACACGACGTCTCCGATACGAGGTCGATTCTCGCCCTCAGGTGTTACAATCTTCCTCTAAAAAATTTCGCCCTCGAAATTGCAAATAAGATACTTACCATGAAAGAGTTCAGGTAATCAGCCTTCATCTTCTCCTCCAGCCCCAAGTCGCATCTCCGGCCTTTCGATCCACACAACTTTGACAAGTTGAATCTCTTTGTTCGCGAATCGCTTGGCTTCGGCCAACAATCCTTACGTGATGCTGAAGATAGGTCGCCCTTCAGCTTGAATCACATCCGCTCGATGACATGAGAGGGCTCTAAATATATCTCCACAATTGTGAGACGTGGGAAGACGCTATGAATGTTTGACAAGAAGGGTGGCAAGGCACCGATATGCCACCGACCAATACGACGAAGAACTGGATAAGGTCCAATAAATTTAGGGGTAAGTTTCTTGACTTGATCGCCGACCAACCCAAAGGTGGGGTGACTCTAAGAAATACATGTTCTCCTTCTTCGAACTCGAGGGTCGACGCCGTTGGTCCGCATAACTCTTCGCCGACTTCAGACGCTCGTGATCCTATCTCTCGATCAAACGGATCTTCTCCGTGAGTCCGGATCGTGACCGTCCCACAACGTAACGCCGCCATCCTGGTACAAACAAAGAGGCGCTGACATTTACGTCCCATACAAGCTTCAAAAGGTGCCATTCCAATACTCGCATGGAAACCGTTATCGTAGGTGAACTCCACCAATGGTAAGACGTCGCCCCAACTTCCTGGGTGATCTAAGGTACACGCCGCAACAAATCTTCGCGATTGGATCGTCTCTCGGCCTTGACCGCCGGTTTGGGATGATATGCCGAAGCAGCCTCGAGCCTGCTCCATCGCTTCTGCAATTCCTCTCCAAAATGAGACGTGAACTTCTGATCTCGGTCCACACGATTGAAGAGTATACCATGAAGTCGCACTATCTCCTGGCGATGTAGATCTCTACGGCTTTTTCCACGCTGTACGCCGACCATCGGTAAGAATGAGCGCATTTGGTCAATCTACGACGCATCACCCAAATCGAATCATTCTTCTTCTCGCCTTCAGAAACCTACAACTAAATCCATGGAAATACTATCCTATTTCCATACCGCACGCCGTTTATCAGAAAGCATTCCCGCTGGTCGCTATGTTCCACCTTCGCCGACACGCTAAACACGGTTACGATTTCGCCACTTGCTTTTTCATCTCTGACCACCAAAATGCTTCTTCTGTCTTGATACATCTTCAGTAACTCCCGGATGAATACTAAAGTTCGCTCTTTTGGCGCGCACAAGTATTAACTTTCACCCGCCATTGTTAGGTACACACACTGGCCATTACATCTTTAAGATGTTGTCCGCTCCGACTTGAATTCTCGTCAGCCTTCATGCGTGATCAATCGACCTTCTCTTGCAGGAGTCGTTATGAACTCCGCCGTCTCGGATCTCGCCCAACAACTGCTAGAAATGGTAAGCATACCAAATCTCGGCCTTCCTGGTGAAACTTCCACACTCAACTTCAAGTCTCGAATCTCTCGAGCATCTCCAACTCCTTGATCATCATTGCCGAGGCTAAAATGCTCTTTCGCCAATGCATCTCGCTACTACGTTAGCCTTACCGATGGTATTCCAACGTGAAAGTCGTGAGTCCTTGAGAAATTTGGTCCATCTCCTCACGACGCATGTTGAGCTTTTCTCGATCGAACAGTACTTCAAGCTCTTGTGATCGCTGAAAATCAAGAAAGGCTCCCCATAAAGGTAGGCTCTCCAAATCTCAACGCAAAACTATCACGCCACCAAGTCGTGAGTAGGGTAGTTCCTCTCGTGAATCTGTCGTCGCCTTGAAGCATACGCTACCACTTTCCATGTTGCATCAAGACGCATCCCAATCCCTGGTGTGGACGCATCACAATACACCTCGTAGGCTCTTCGGGTTGAGGCAAATCAACACAGCGCTGGCGCCAAGAGCTCCTTCGCCTTTGAAACTCGGATTCACACTCCTCGCCCAGCAAAAGGTCGATCCTTCCTCGTAGTCGTAAAGAGGCGCGACAATCTTCGAGAAACCTTCAATGAATCTTCGAGCACAGCTCGCTAAGCCAACAAAACTTCTCGATCTCGGCCCACGCTAACACGCCTCAATCTTAGTTGGATCCACAACATCCCTTCTTGGAAATCACGGTTCAAGAAAATTCACCTCTTCAAGCCAAAATTCACACTGACAGTCGGCATGTAGCCGCTTTCTCGCACATCCGTAGTACTGACGCAGTGTTCTTCGCTCTTCTGCTCTCGAATAGATCAATATGTCGCCGATGAACACTACAACGAATCGATCCAAAACGAATGGAAAATCCTGCTCATGTAATCCATAAACACAAATGGCGATTTGTCACCCAAACGCATCACCAAAAACTCGAAGGACCATACCTAGTCCCGAAAATCGCTTTGGATATCTTCCTCCTTCACGCCTGACTGATAACCGCATTTCAAATCTATTCGAGAAGATCGCCGCTCCACGAAGTTGATCCATTAAGTCGCCAATACGGGGTAACCCGATAACGGCTTCTTCACAAGAACCTTGCTGAGCCGCAGAGTCCACGCACACGCCTTGATCGCCCATCCTTCTTCTTAACCAACAACACCGAGCTCCTCACTGACACGCCGCCGTATGAATCGCTTTGACCCAAGTGTTCGATCTGGGACTTCGCTTCTTTCATCTCGCAGAGACATCATGTATGGCGCTTTGGAAATAGGTCCTGCTCTCGGAGTCAACTCGATGGAGAACTCGACCTCTCGTGACGTGGTAACCCGCACGCCTTCTGAAAACGCCCACAAAGTCACACCACCTGCACATTCTTCACTGACCGCGGAAAACTTCAACTACCAGATACATGTATTCTCTAGTTCCTTCTTTCAAAGAAACCCTCCCAATACGCTCAAAGCAAAGATAATTGAGACTCAAGGTCCTGGGAAAATTACGCTTTACGCACACCAAGAGGATACATGGTGGTGTGACAACCAATCCATCCCGAGGATGACATCTAAGCTCCTTAAGAGGCAAACAAACCAAATTGACCACAAACTTTCTACTCGAATAACCACTACACAATTAAGACATGCAGTGTTTCAGGGCAAGGTTTTAGCAAATAGGTAATGTAATCACCAATTTGAACGGTAAAGCACTCAAGTTCAAATGGTTCACACAATCGAAGAAATAAAGGAACGGGTCAGACCCAATCAAAGAGGACGGATAAGGATTTACCACCAACTCACATTCACCTTGAATAAGATCATCACCGCTCGCTTCCTCACCGCTCATGCAGAAGACTACGCTTTAGCACCGACGCTTCCTTTGGCCTTTGCCAGCATTGCTGGTTCAGCCTTTAGGTGGGACAATCTCGCAAAATGCTCCGCTTATAGTTGTAGCATCCTCTCCTTCCGACATAGCTCGCATAATGTCCTGGCTTTCACAACGATAGCAAGTCACCGCACGGCTCACTCCGCTTCTCGCTCCCTGGGTCACTCGGACGATATTGTCCCCCTGTTGTTCCCCGAGGTCGGCCAGCGCTTCTTCTCGCTTGTTTCCTTCTGTAAACCTTCGCCTCAAGACTGGGTCTCACCGGTCCGCTTATAACAGCTTTTCTTCAGGGCTTACACCTCTACCTCGGCACAACGATCTATCGCTCTTGTAGATTCTCTGATCTCGGACACCACCGACTTGAATGTCAAATCTCGTGACTGCTGGAACCTCTCGCTTAACCATCCTTGGTCACCGATCACGAAATGGATTGAAATACTCGCCGTTGGACTAACTTGGTCGATACTGACACCGGCCGAGTCGCTGGTTAGTTGAAGAAACTCTTGCTCCTTCTCACTGCGTAAGATCTGGGAAGTATTTGTCCAAGAACCTTCCACTAAAAGCTCCCGTTATCTCGCGACGCCCGCTATCGCGTTTGCTTCACTCCTTCCACCCAATACTCCGCTCTGGCAAATAAGTAGGTAGCGAGTTCACCTTCACGCTGGGCAATGGAGTACGCCTCAAGATCTTCTCGATCTCTTGCATCCAAAGATCGCCTTTATCTGATTTGGCTCACCGTAGAACTTTGGATCATGCTTCCTAAAGTCTCATAATCCTTCGCCAAGACTCGCCTCGCCAAGTTGTTCCGCAAGTTTTGCCGGTTAACGCCGCCACTGGCTGAGCCATCGCGTTAGCCTGGCTGAGTTACAGCACCGACACTGAGCCATGGCTGCCGCATCTCGGTCATAGCTTGAATTGCTCGCTCCATGTCGACGTTCAGGTACAAATTGGCCGTCAGATCCCTTACGAGTGGCATTAGATTCCACAAAGTTCAAAACCCCGCTGAATCTCACAACAAGGATGTGTTAAAACACACCGCTTCAATCAAGAAACAGCTCAAACAATTTTTCAAGCAATAAGTGCTTCACTTAATCAAACAAAGAATCAAGATAGTACAAACCAAGCACCCGACACACATATATATATCCCACACACAAATCTACCCAAATTCCTATATTACACGGCCGTAACTAACTGGCTCGATACCAACATTGTAACGACCCGTTTCGGACCGCTACCGAGCTCAACATACGGCTCGAGCCACCGAGCCACATCGAGCCTAAGTTACCTCAGATGATGCTTAAACTTTGTGCCAGGTTTTATAAAAGTACTATATTATTATTTATGAAACCAAACTGCACACGAGTAATTACAACTTTTCAAAACATGGTGCAACTAAGACACAAGACATAAATTCTAATAACACATACATGCATAATATACATATATACCACTGGAAATGACGATGTATACAAAATACGAGTAATAATGTATAAAGAAAATACACCTAAGGTACGACGACTTCAAGAGAGCAATCATACTGGGTACTTCCGCAGACACCACGCAGGGGGTCACCAAAAGTAAGACCACCACACCCTCAGGCTCAAAATAACATCTAGCCCAAACTGTCACAACCACTATACAAAAACATAGACAAAGCAAATCACGACAAGTAAAGGTCGCCGCCTCGATCTCGCCGAGCTCCTCTCGCCATCATCTCGCCGCCGAAGTTCCTCGCACCTCGACATCGCTCGGGTAACCATCATAGATTGAAGGTACCACTGAAAGGGTCAACTTCAACAATTCAAGATAAACACGGCATAAAGAAATAAGTAAACAAAGAAAGTATAACATTCACCAAACGTGACTCAACCATCTCACTCTAAACTCGACTCAACTCGCTTATCCATTTCTCTCGACCTGACAATTTTTCCTAATGCACACGCCATCAGACTGAAAGTCCATAAGCCTTGGATCTTCGCTTCCTAGGACAACCTGGTCCCATGCGCAAGCCTAGTCAATCTCCAGTAAACAAAAGGGGACCAAGCACCTTGGGTTATCCGGTCACGCTCAAAACGCTATAACGACGCCTAGCTCGCCACTGATGAACAATTCACGCATACGATATTCAAAGAGTTATACACAAGATATTCAACCGCATGTCAAATAAAAAGCAAGTCGACATGAAGAAACTAATTCAACAAATAATACATAATTCACAACATATATTCAATCACATATTAAATACATGCTCGACACAAATCAAGGAATCCATACATAGTAATATAACAATAAAAATCCTTAGAATGTTTAGGCGCCACGCGCAAAACATAAACACGAGAATATGAAGTGCCCTTACAACCTCCAAGCTACGCCGCCGACAACGACTCAACACTTCAAACGAGCTCGAATAACGACTGACACTCATTGCCTTCAAACGAGCTTGACAAACGACTTCTCTTACTCGATTTCGACACGCGACGGGCTCTCACCAACCCTCGGTTTAGTGTTCTCAGACACCGATCTCCTTGCGCGACGATCTCTAAATCACACCGCCTAATATATACGAGTACAACTTAGTTCGATCTATGGGTTCTAATAACACTTAGCTCTCATTATCCCAATCTTAACCACAACCCAAGTAAACATTTAAAACTCAAGAACTTAAACAAATAAACCAGAATTCAAACGTTACAAAATAACTCCTTTTCTCTAAAATTTTATTAAAAACTTCTTTCATACATCACCAGACAAAACTATTTTTCCTCTAACACAAAGTTAGGGTTTTCGATCAAAAGTTCATGAAAAAGGTTCTATGATTCTATAACAATTAAATCGACAACAACATCGACAAGAAGCAACGTACAACATACTAAAACAAGAAATCAAAACAAACCAAATAGGGAGGATTTTGGGCACTGCCTATTGCAGAAAACAGAGAAAGAAATTTGTTTTACAAGCTCAAATAATTGGTTAGAAAGGTAGGTAATATCATGAAGGAGAAAGCCTACCAATATGACATGATTTGGAAGCATAAAAACTAGCTAAAATGGAAGGAAGAAATGGCGCTAAACAGTAGTATGAAGGAAGAGAAAATCTGTTTTTCCATACCTCAGATGATGGTCGAGATGGTGATATATGTCGAGGAGATGATGAGGAACAAGATTGATGAAGAAGGTTTGTGCAGAAGCTCAATGGAACTCAAGGTTCTTCGATGGAGGTTTGGAGAGGAAGAGGAACTCGCAGGCTAAGGGAAGAAAGAAGAAAAGAGAAAAGTGAGTGTTTGTGAGAGTCGATCGAATACACCGGGAGATAAACCATTTAAATGAATTTTTCTTTTTAAAAAAAATGTAAATAAGTGACGGTAATCATCATGCTGAGATGCTAATCCCATCAATCATTCTACCCATCTAATCTCTCTCTCTCATGATTACCCTCTAATCTATAGGTTACAGATCTAAAACACAAAGAACGAACCTGCAATCGATAAAATAAATATTACAAACAATAGAATCATAGCTAAATAACGATCGTGAAAAGTACGAAAGACGCCTCCCACACGAGGTCGATCGCGGTGCTGTGCCAGCAAGCAAGGCCTCTAACACGAAGTTCGCACGCCCTCCTCGGCCACACGACCTCCTCATTTCGCCAAGAGCTAGTGCACGCGACTCCTCACCTCGCCAGTGCACGCAGCTCTCACTCAGATATGACCTCAAGACGCGATCTTGGCACGGGATCTCGACACGAGGTCTTGGTACGAGGTCTCGACACGACGTCCTGATACGAGGTCGATCTCGTCCTCAGGTGTTACAAGTCACCTCTGCTAGGTCCCGCTCCCCAGGCTCTAAACTCAAGTTGTTCCTGTCCATCTGCTATTCATCATGATATAATATAAAACACACAAGAACGAAGTGGTAAGAAACCCATAAATCACCAATAAGCAGGAAAATAGGATAGCAGGGTAACTGTCACTATACACAGCACAATTAACAACAAAGATAACCACCATCAACAATACTGATACTACAAATACCACATACTGAGCATACGGTCAAAGACCACACCAAGTACTGACACCTGAGCACACAGTCACAGACCACACCACGTACTGACATCTGAGCACTGACACAGACCACTGAATGTTGTGGACCCATAATGGCCCTACTCCCTAGACCAATCACCAGTCTCAGGGCACATAGGAATAAAACATAAGTTGGTTTGTCCTGGAGACATATCCTGATACGCTACCATCTCCGAATTACCGGAGTAAGGCATTCTCCCCTACTTGGGGAATTACCATCTCCGACCACCGAAGTGTCCACGTGCACAAAGGATGGCATTCCCCATACCGAGAATAGACAGGATTACCCCCTCGTCATACGTGGAGTCCTGGAGCCTCGTTGGATGATCATTCCACCCTTAGGTCCAACGGGTCAGCGACTATCTCCAAACCACTCCGTACCGTTGGTCCTGGAGCTCGGTTCCATTTACATACTCCAAACTACCTCAGGTACACCAACCTTGGGTACACCGACCCGGCTATCACCACTGACAACAGAGTATCGATGGTAATACTTGCTATTACCATCTAGGGATTCGCAAATCTCTAACTAGAGAGTGTCACCCTTGACTCTAAGACCACACATTGATCATATTCACAGATATTATATCAAATCAACCAGCACATAGATATCAGCACATTAATCATAATATCAATAGATCATAATTGAGCAGCATATAAATCATTCCTAGCATCGCAAAGGCAACTGTCAACTAATCATATTATCAATTAAGCAGCCATATCAGTCAAACAAGCACACAACCATACCAAGCATAAACCTATCTTGGTTGATAAGTCTACGACGACTATCTTTAGTCACCACATACCATAACCCCTCTCCTAAGGTGTTGTTGATATCAACCCCTAGTAGGGTTTGAGGTCCCCTACGCATGCTAACAGTACTACTCTACTACCTATTTTTCCTAGTAATTGAGGTATTTTCCCCCTTACCTAGCACTCCTGGCAAAGCTCCTAGACTTTGACCCTCGACCACTATCTGTGCTCCTGCCTGGGACTACTCCTCTGAACCTTACCTTTCTCTCAGACTTGGGGGGTTTCCAACTAAGAGTTTTCTGATGCACAGGATCCTCGCTCGAGGCAAGTGCAGAGCATACTTACTCCTTAGAGGAAGTTCCAAGAGAGAGAAGAGAGTTTGGGGCGAAGAATGAAGGGAAGGTGAACGCCTATTTATAGGCAACTCGGGGTCCATCGCGTCGCGACGGTGTCCCCTCACAAACGTTGTTGCGTCGTGACGGTGGCTCTAGAATTTTCCAACTTTACACGTGTCAAGATTGGACTGGACTTGTGCATCGCGTTGCGAGGGTTTTCTTCCTAAACACCATCGCATCACGATGGAGCTTCAAGACAAATATCTTGTTTCCTTCGTTCTAGAAGATTCTAGGGTTTTCTGGGGTTTTCCACACCTTTCCAGGGTATTCTAGGCCTTTCCTAAGGTTTCTACATCCTTCCTAGGGTTTATGGGTCCCACTTAAGCCCATTTTATCCCTATTTAAGGTTTTTAACTCTCGTTTTGTCACTTAATTACCGATTTATACTTCTAATGTCACCTTAATATTATTTGAAAAATCGGGATGTCACAGTAATCACCTAGGCCTTTAATGTAACCATTGACTGAGATTGGTTAAGAAGAAAACGACGTATCATCCTCAAAACTTGTTTATTGGTCACGGAATCGTGATCAATGTGTGATTGTTTGTGGTTAATGTTTTGATTTGGTTTATATCCGACGGATTGTTGGACTAATTCATTGAGGCAAACTCGTCAACGGCTTTGATGTAGTAGTCCCTCATGATAGATTAGGGTTTTGATTTGACTTTATATCCGACCGGTTGTTGGATTGTTTGGTTTTTGGAAAACTCACCGATGGTTTTGACGTAGTATACCCCATGACTTACCGATCAAGAAAATGTGATTAGTTAGTGATTCCGATTGAATCATGAACGATTGTGTGACACTTAGGCTTGTTGCCATGCATCATAGATGTAGTGTTGTTTGGGTAGATGTAGTGTCATTTGTGTGGTAAGCAAATGGCTTTGGAACAATTCGAAGACGACCACGAGGAGCTCTATTCGGCCTTGGGGAGAGTCTAGTGAGGGTCTTACATAAAGGCGGGGCACTGCTGGGGCATCCCACACAGACACTGGTCACCCCAACTAGACTCGGTTTGTTTCCTTGCATGTTGAGGGCACTCCCATCTGCTTACACAGAGTTGGAAGGATCCTCACTAGTAGACGGAGTAAGGGTTATCTCGAGTCTTTCGTTAGTCAGTTGTTGATGTAGGATTTTTGGTTTGTCTAGAGCTATGATATGACTGTGGATTGTGATTACGCATCATGTTTTATCGATTCCCATGCCATGTATTCTTTTCATATTGAGTATGATTCCTCACCTCTTCTGTCGTTATGGCTGCTTGTACACCCTATGTGCAAATAGATGATGAGACAAAGGGTGATGACATGGACGTGGGCGCCGAGGAGTAGACTACGTGATACTGCTTAGATTAGGATTTATGTTTATGTTATTGGATTATTGAAGTATTATTGTGATGTTTATTTTCCGATGTAAAGACTAAGGGTTTAAGCTCTGAGACGTGTGACGTCGGGATTATGGGTTTTTATTTATGTCGACTTTTATTTTTAATTGTTTTTAATTATTCGGCAAACGAGATTTCAGTAACTGATGATGTGACCTCTTACCTTGATTAAAGTTTTTATAAACCACAATTTTTAATACTTTTTGTATGCTTTTTAATGCATTTTCTAAGCTATGGGGTAGTGGGTGTCATAAAGACAAAGACTACAAATAGAAGAGAGAATTTGAAGCAACAAAAGAAGAAGAAGAAGAAGAAGAAGAAGAAGAAGAAGAAGAAGAAGAAGAAGAATTATTGGGAAACTCCCCTACAATAAAAAATTTAAAGGACCAAAATAATTTTGTCTATGTTTCCCTCCTAAAATAGCTTCGGCTAGCACTTCTAACAGTTCCCAAGATTTATTTTCAACTTCATTTACACAAATAGTGACAAACAACAATTACAGTTAGAAGCCAAGTGTGACACCTAAATCCAATAATCCAAAAATCAGAAAAATTAAAAACTTTAATCAAACACGTGAAAACATACAGGAAATTAATACCGAGGTATTCACATCAGAGTGCGTACAATAATATAAACAATAGACTCTCCACTGGCTGTGGTACAAAACTACAGGCGAGTCAACAGACTCTCCTAGACATCAGCAACCTCCTCAAGAGTATCTTCCACCCCGATCAATATCAATCTGCTCAATCTTCCCATCAACAGCTACAAACTAATCATCTTCTAATCTCAAAACAATAATACAAGAGAGGAGGTAAGAAACTCATAAAACACCATACAGTGGGAAACAAGGTAATATATAACATAATAACATGTTTGTCACAATTAATACACATGTCGGCGGATCCACAACAATTCACAACTGGTGAGCACGGATCCCCAACTTAAGAACAACACTCTTCCAACTGTGAAGATTTGTGCATAAGCTCACATGGTCCATCACAACTACAACACATGCAACGGAATCTAACAACATATAGGCCAATAGATCATAATCGAGTCAGTATGCCAAGTAATCGTACTCAACTACTTCCGACACTTAGCACTCGTACTCAACTATTTTCGACACTGTTCCCCAACTTAAGAACAACACTCACCCGACCATAAGCTATTCTCCTTTAAACAACTAAACAACACAACAACAACATATACAACTGAATCTACATATATAAAGGCTAACAGATCATAATTGAGGAGTATTGTTCCCCCATTTGTGGAAACAGCAATCACCCGGCCATGAGCTATTCTCCTTTAAGCAACTAGACAACACAACTACAACATATAGAAATGAATCTATCAACATGTAGGCTAATAGAGCATAATCAGGTCAGCATGCCAAGCAATCGTACTCAACTATTTTCGACACTGATCCCTAACTTAAGATCAGCACTCACTTGACCATGAGCTATTCTCCTTAAACAACTAAACAACACAACTACAATGTATACAACTAAACAACAGAAGGTCTACACAACTAATAACATGTTACAACATACAACAGGTCATCATATATTCACAGATGTTGCAGCACACTGGAGCATAGTACCAAACACATCATGTTATTACACATTGATAGATGCTGCAGTAAACCAGCGTATAGCATTAAGCACATCATGATATCATGCAATAGCACATAAACAACATGTTATAGCACCATAATACACAAACGCATGTTATCAAGCATAACATGGTATCACACTCTCTTGATCAGTATACAAGTCTACACTAGTATCGCGAAGGCAACCAACTATCATGTTATTAATTAAGTACACATGTTGTCACACATAATCAATTCATCATGCATATACAAATCCATTGTCATACCATCAAGTCATCTATCCTAATACCACATGTTATCAATCACCCATGAACATCATGAATCAATCCTATGTTGGCTGATAGGTATACAATGCCTATCCTTAGACACCATAGACCGTAACCCCTATCCTTAGGTGTTACTGACATCAACTCCTAGTAGGGTTTGAGGTACCCTACACATGTTAAAGATCATATAATACAGTTGAAATCTCGCTGATTAAGGTTTCATCTTCCTCACCTGGTAAAACTCCTGTTTCGCTCCAATAGACGATAAGCCTAACTCACGAACTCACAAACGCACGAAAACACCTCCACACCACCCATATATGGTTCTGCCCCTTAGGGGAACAATCACCTAAACTTGTCCACAAATTCCACCGAGCACGGCCACGGGATCCACAATTCACTGGAAATACAAAAACACTGCTAGATTAGAATATGGCCAAGGAACAAATGAAGAATAATTCAAGGAAAGTATGAGCATGGTTCTGGTCTTACCACACCAAAGATGGAAGCCACGAGAATACAAGCTTTGAAGTGCTTCCTTGTACTTACAACGGCTAAAATCACGCACCAGACTCTAAACTACGAAGGATACACTGTTAGGGACCAAAATCAAAACGAACGGTGAATTGAAATCAAAAGTATAGACTCTAGATCAGAGCCATACCACATGACTATAGACTCACCAATAGAAAGATTTGAAGCTCTGGATGAACTCCTAACTCATTCGGCAGCCAAACTTGCACCAAAACACTAAAACATGAAGAACAGTTAATCAGGGACTAAAAGCACCAACCAAGGGTCATGAGTTTACCATGAGAAAGTCAAGGTACAGAGGCTTCCTCCTCTGTTTCGTGACTCACAGAGTCACCTCCGGAAGTTTCAGCAAAATCCAAGCTCGTTCGGTAACCGTACGGTCAAACAGGGCCTAAAACAGCATCGGATTGAGGTTAGGAATGAGAACCGTACAAGGCATCATGAAATCAAATTAGAAAGTAGTACAAGACAACCTAGAAACAGAGCTTTACCTCCACAAAATGGCATTCTGAGATAAGCCTTAGAAAGCACGAACAGAAATAGACGAATCGGTACTATCGGATTGATGAACTGGCACTTGGAATGGCTTGGGAGTGGATCACCAAACTCAAGAGAACTTATCCATGGTGTTCTAAGACCTGTTTACAAGCTTCGTGTCATGGAAGAAGAAGTGTGAACTGAAAGAAACGAAAAGAAGGTGCAAAATGGCCTTACATAGGCATTTGGCCACATCGGCCGCGCGCCATGCGCGTCCCACGCGCGCCTCATGCGCGTTTCTGCCGACCTGTGCGTGCCACGTACGCCTTCCTGCTCTGCTGTGCACGCGCCACATGCGTTCCAGCTTTTCTTTCTTCGCGCTGAAGGCTTCCTATGCATGCTTGCGACGTGTCGTTCTCTCATTGGACTAGCAATTGATCCAATCACAAAGTGCCACGTGTCATGAATGGATAAAGATATAATGGTCCACCGTGGTCCAGCGCGCGCCACGCGCATCCCAAGGCTATCCACGTGCGCGTCACGCGCCCCTATGCTATCCCGTCCATTTTCGCGCGATTTCTTCGATTTCGACGCTCGTATCACCCAGAACTTGATACCCTAACACTTAAACCTCATTATAAACACCTAAGACATCCAATTGACCTTAGAATCAAGGATTTAGAATCCCAATTACTCGTCCAAACGCTCACACTTGCTCTAGGTTACCAGTACGCCAAAACCCTAACCTTAACTTCGATTGCTCTCAAATTTTACGAGGCTTCTAAGACTAATACTAAAACCCTATTAAGCACTCCTCTACCTCTCTCTAACCTTCAAAACCTCATTAGTCTCATACTTACACTTACACAAGGGCACAGAAAGCGAATATGCCACTTGACACCCACGTACACTGTCAAACTTCACCGAACACACCTAGGCACACTCAAATACACTTAACCTCACCTAATCCCATGCTAAGCAAGGTTTAGAAAATTGAGGATGTTACACCAATGGATATATGAATTCCCCTAAGAGTATATTAACCAGATTTTAGGTATTTAAACTTGGGTTTTTAGAATCAAATTAAAGAAAAATTGAGAGAAAATAGGAAGGAGGGAAACTCACCAAGAGGGTGCTACAATGGCAAGTTCCAGTAATTAGGCAATGATTTCTAGGCTAACAGGGAAACGATGCAGGGGAATACTGTGACAACCCATAATCCATACGCTTATAAGTAGTCCTTAGAATTAGGTTCAGAACATTAGAATTAGGCTTAGGACACAAAATTGGAGAAATCCAATTTTAACACTCTCACATCGCAAGAGACTACGTCTCGCAACGCGAGATTAGGCGATGCACAAACGCGTGGCAAGATCTGCGCTGTCAAAGACGACACGCGTCTCACACGTGTCAGAAACCTGCATGCTCGCAACGCTACGAGGAGTGTGTTGCGATGCGATGAAGGCAGTAACCTCAAGTATAAATAGCCTTCCCTCTAGGCTGTTTTTGACATAACAACCTCTCATTCTCTCTCGAGACACACTCTCTCTAGAAAAAGACGAAATTACCCTCTTCGGGTGATCGTCCAACTTTTAGAAAGTTCTAACTAGGCTCTGACGTATTCGGGAGCGAGGAAGGAAGCTAGGAATCCTACCAAGCGTCAATACTAGCTGTGGGCGAAAGAAACCCTAATCACCGGGATAGTGGATTAGAATTAATAGTATAAATAGTGTAGAGTGACCCACGCTCTACTAGGGGTTGATAACAACAGTTTCGTAGGAGGGTGACTATGGGATACAATTACTGAGGACAGTAAACCTATCAACCATATAGGAATTTCTATGCTTGTTATAACCCTAGGTTAGACGACTTACCTGTTTATTAGGTCGCCTTAAGCGACATTCGAATTATGTAGTAGTTATTATAATGCCTTGCTTTTCACTGCTTGATTGTGCATATCTGGTTGATACGTTAGGATAGTGATTGAGTGAATCTTTATGGTTTAGAGAAATCTAGGAAAAGATCTGTTGGTATTTGATCTATTTTAACAAATTACCAAATTTGGTGTTTAATTTTTTAGGTATCAGGAGCTGCTCGCTGACCAGGATCACTTTAAAAAAAAACATAACTTTTTACATCGGTTATTCAAGTAACCAATGTAAAAACCTAAATCAGGTATTAAATTGGCCTCAGATTTAGTCCCTTTTAACATCGGTTGCTTCTTAACCGATGTAAAAAAAGGTTTTTTACGTTGATTGTATACTCGATGAAAAGAGTCTCAATATTAAATAACAGTTAATTCTAAATTGCCTCGATAATCGATATAAAACCCTCATTTTAACTTATGTAAAAGATGCAAAGTGCACTAGTGTTACATGCGGAATACTAGCTATATATGGAGGAATGCAACTCTAGCTGTAGTCCCAAAACAATGAATAACAAAAATTCAAGCATGGTTCGGCTATAGCTTAAGAAAATAGGGTCAGCCATCGAATTAAACATTTGGAACATAACATCAAAATTGATTATTGATTATTGATGAATGATGAATGATGATAGACTACCAAACAAACACAGAAACCCAACTACAAGGCCAAGAACTACAATATTCCCAAGGTAGGTCGCCTTTAGAAGGAAGAAAAGGGTCGACAAGTTTAACAAATTGCATTTCTAACTTCTACATCTGACAAATGAGGTTAATTAGCTTCACTAATCAACTACGAACTGTTCTAATAGGATGCAGTGGCATCCCAAAATTAAACGAAGGGGAGGAGGATATCACACTATTGTAGTTCAAACACTTTATCCTACCATTGGCAACAACTGCTATCTCATTGTCATTTTCTTCATTGCTGACCTTATGTTCTTCATCCCCAAACCTATCATTAATGAAACCTTGATGATCACTTGTAACGTTATTAATCTCTTCATGTGGACTAATTGGTGATGCTAATTCTTCCTCACTGGTGTCCAAGAGGTTGTCGTCAATGTCATGATCTAATTGAACAAGCTGTAAGGTGAGTCGACCATTGGCTCTGTGAACACGAAAGTACTCATGATGCTTCACCTTCTCTTCCTTGAGGATCAACCTTCCCTCGCTGGTGTAGTACCTTTTCAAAACCCATGGCATGTGGGAAGCTAGGTTTTCCGTTTGAGCTAGGAGAGGAATAGGAGGAGGGAACTCTCTCTTTTCCTTCTTTTTCGTGTTGGTGATGCTCTTCTTGGATTTGGAATATGTGTCGCGGTGGTGATCAACGACGTCGTTTTTGCTTTGAAGGTCGATGCAGCTCTCGGTGCCAATGTAGTCGTCGTCATCGTTTAGATGGAACGTTGTGGAGCTCAAGGTCATGACGTTAGCTTCTCTTGAAACCCGCTTCAAGATGTCGAATTTGGGTTTTGTTTATTGAGAAGGAAAGAATTAATCAAGGGATATGATGTGTATATATAGAAGGAGAAGCCATGGGTGGTGTAAAAGTAAAAATGGGGGGTGTGAATGTGATGGATGAGGTTGATGAGTGTAAATAATGAAACGCAGAGATAGCTGCAGGGAGAGGAAGTGAAGTAGTGGCTGGATTATCGTGAAGGTGGTGGCAATGAAGAGAGGATCGAAAAGGATTAAACAGTGACAGCTATCACCAGTGAGTAATAGTGACGTCAGGATTGAGTTTTTTGTGGCTGGATTTACGAGTGTCGTCAGAATCTGATTCCAGTCAGCGCCTGTGAAAATTTCAAATTCCAAAATCAGAAAACCAAGGAGACAGATAAGAAGATGAATGAGATATACTGTACTCAACTAGTATGAGTTTTTAGCGCAAAAATATTTGACGCCAATTTAGGGATTGTCTTACTACTATGATAGTATGATATGATACCAATCTCATTGACACAAAATTACTCAATTTATTTAGTCCTCTCGTCAAACTCAAATTAATATATGATGGTAATATTTGACATTCTTACTATAGCTAGTTTGTAATAAATGTGATTTCAACGGATTCTTTTTTGAAAAATATAATTGATTTCTAATAAATTTGAATATTTTATCATATAGTAATAATAATAATAATTATTATTATTATACCATACATATGAGAAAAATATAATAAGAATTTCACTATTAATCAAAGAAATGATTCAAAAATCAATAAATGGCTAGTGCGAAAAAAAAATGAATTTAGTAAAACAATCAAAGATAAAAGACTAACAAATTAAAATTTAAAAAATTAAAGAGAGGCAAACAGAGAGAAAAAATATATGGAGTTTTTTTTTTTTTTGACAAAATGATATGGAGTTCAGACCATGAAAAGTTAAATAATATATAATATGTATGCTAATATAATATAATATATAATTTATATGCTAATATATAATAGGAAAAGGATTTACTTTTGATATACTGTTGGTGTAAAAAAAATTTATATTGTCGACCAAATCACAAATGATCTTACGTATGAGTTTAATTTCGATATACCGTAAGTGTAAAGATTTTTTTTATAGTTTCGGTCAATCAATTTAAATTGTTGACTAATTTATATAATTAAATATAGGTACTAGTGTACCATTTTTTTTTTTTACTAGTATTCGTATCGTACTACTTACTGAAAAACGTGATACATGTGGATTTTTTTTTTTTGGTACATCATGTGGATTTAACATGAACGGGAAATGTACTTTGGATTTGAAAGGGAAATACATCAATGAACAATTTCAGATGAATAGGAAACATAGATTTAACGGTCCCATACTTGGACACCCCACTTTTGGGTACCGGGCTACCGGCACGTACGAACACCAAGGCTTTTTTTTTAAAATTATTAGTTTGGTTAAAAAAAATATAAATCTCAAATAACTACATAGATAACACGATTAATCACTTTTTTTACATAATTAACCACACATGTGTATAGTTAAGTTCAATTGATATCACACACTTATGGTTAATTATGTGCAAAAAAAGTGACTAATTGTGTTATCTTTGTAGTTAAATGAGATTTTGTGATAAAAAATATTTAAATTTAGAGAACAAATATTTTATTTAACTACTCATATCACACAATTAACTAAATTTTTTTCACCGAATTAACCACATATGTGTGATACCAATAGAATTCAACTATCCATAGGTTTGGTTAATTATATACAAAAAAAAATGGTTAATCGTGTTATCTGTGTAATTAAATAAGATTTATATTTTTTTACAAAACTAACCATTTAAAAAAAAACTTCGTGTCTGTACATATCCGTATATATACGGACGGGGTGTCTTGGGTGTCCCAAAATTTGGGGCTGTCCATTGATCATTTTCCCAGATTTAACAAGAAATGGACTTTGACCATACACGTGGGCAGATGGATTGGACCAAGTGTTGATCGGTATTTCATGCATTGTCCAATTCCATAACGTTCCATACAATGATTTAGCATACACTATAAGATGTAATTTAATTTTGGACTGAAGATTCCAGTATTAGTGCACTATATCAAGTAATCGATGCTCTGTATTAATCTACAGGTTAAATTTTGCTAAGAATCGTGTGTATTCATGAATTAATCACAATAATGTTTTGTTTTACGGGAATTAATCACAATAATGTTATTATGATTAGTATTAGTAATAAAAAAGGGGGAGAATGTTTCACTTCTGGCAACGAAGAATATAGAGCTGGCATTCGAATGGATGCCAGACATGCTCGCTTAGTTTTATATGTTACACACACTTGTAAATTAGTAATTTTTATTCTTGGTGAATTCTTTTGTAACCGACGAGAAATGTGAGTACCAATACTCACAAGACAAAAAAACTAAAAAGTTAAGGATTCGTTTACTTCATTCACTTGTTCCATACTTTTCACTTATTTTCACTTAAACTAAGAATCATCATAAAAAACAAATTCAGTTTTTTTTAAAATTTTGAAAATATCAAAAATCTATTTTCATTATTTCTAAAATACATTCTCACTAGCTAGTATTGTATCTTCTCTTTACCACGATTGTTTACTACAAGATTTTTTTATCTTTTTGTTATCAATATAAAATGAATACAAATTTTTAAAAAATGAAAACACAAAATATTTTTAGAAAATAATGTGGCGTCAAATGATTGGATACTGGGTATTGTACCTAATGAAACTCCAAGGTACCGAAATTATCACTTTTTTCTTTCAATTTTCTAATCATGAAAGTGGGCTCCATTCCATTATGCATAGTTGCATGGTACTTGGACAACAGAAATTCAAATTCAAACACATCAAAATATTTGCACAGAAAAATCATAATTACTTAAAAGAATATCCAAACAAAAGGATGTAGCCGAGATACCATATGATCTCATTTGAGCCATTTTTCCAGAAAAATAAAATTAAAGAACTTCAAAACATCCAAATTAATAAAGCAGAAGATAAGAACAAAAAAGGACATTTAAAAGAAGGATTAAATTAATTAAACAACATTAAATGAAATGAAAGGGTAAGCATACCTCTAACCGAAAATGGTGGTTTTCAATTTGTATGAAGCATTGTGTATTGTATCGTGGATAGAAGAACTGATCAATTGAAACAAAAACCGTGGAGACGACACGATCTCGAAGACGACAATAATCTAGGAGAGAGAGAGAGACAGAGAGGCACACCAACACCGATCCAATTTTCTATTAAGGTTAAGATGACAGGTAAACATTAAGATGGACTTGTTTTCGATCAATCTCTAGGGTCACGCACACAAACACGTAGATAAAGTAACGTACCCGTAAAACGGGCCCAATTTTAAGGAGGGTATATCTCGTTTTTTTGGTACAAAGAGGGAGTATATCTCGTGTTTTGAAATCAGAAGTGAAATTAACACCCAAAAAAAAAAAAAAAAAAAAAGAGGAGGAAAGGAAACGATTGAGACGACGGTTGGCTCTATGTATCCCTTATCCTGATAATAATATTGCCAATTCAAAATTATTAATTCAACAATCTAATTACAAAATTATTAATTCAACAACCTAATTACTCTCTTTATCAAAAAAAAAAAAAAATCTTACTCATATTTTTTTTTGTAAAAATAATGTTGTTACTTATATATTTTTATTTTTATTCTATTCTTTTATTCTGTGTAAAAAGAAGAGAAATAATTTTCTTTTTTTTTTCTTTTTATTCATATATTATAATTGTTATTATGCTGTATAAATTTTCATTTAAGGTGTACATCGAGAGCTGGCAAAATGGGATGGACCGACCGGTCCGATCTTGAAAAGTCCGACAAATTATAGGGCTTGGACAACACAATCTGAGCTCGAATAAAAATTAGACCTTTTTGTCCCGACCCGATATAGCTCAGACCCGTGACGGGTTAGCCCGAGCGGTCGTGTATATCTCAAAAAAAATAAAAAAGACGAACTATAATATTCACTAGACACTCACTTATCAGTTGTCATTGCCACTGGACTTCAAAAAAAAACGCATCTGGCCAAAATTAAAAAAATGAGTTCAGGGTGAATGAAAGCTGAAATCCTAACTCATACTCAATCTCATATCTCATATCTCATCTCTTATCTCTCATTTGATCTGTCCCGATCTCCCCCTTCCCCTCAATCATTCATTTCTCTCTCCCGTTAATGCGCACACGCGGTCGCGACTACTTTTGTTGTTGTTCTTCCACCCAACGAAAAACCCTTCATCATTGAATTGACTCCTCTTTCTTCGACCTTGAGCTCAATCACATCTTCTACGAAGTCTGACAAGCTATGGGTCAGTTTTATTTTGCTTTAAGTTTCAAACTTTTTCCTCCTTTTCCTTTTGGGTATTTTGGTAATGCTCTCATGTTCCTGTTGATAATGTAATACCCCAATTTTTAGAGCGCTACTGATCTAATCTCAACCTCTAAGTGCGAAATGATTTTTATAAAAATGATACTCACCTTGTCTTATGAAAACATGGATAAATTTTTTTTCCTTTAAAACTCTTCTGCAAACAACAAGTCAAAGTATCACAGCGTTTTCGAAACATGATGTACAACTACAATACAATAGAAGATACAACTGAAATATACATATATATATATATATATATACACACAATAGCCTACTGATAATGTAATACCCCGATTTTTAGAGCGCTACTGATCTAATCTCAACCTCTAAATGCATAATGAATTTTATAAAAATGATACTCGCCTTGTCTTATGAAAACATGGATAAAATTTTGTTTCCTTTAAAACTCTTTTGCAAACCACAAGTCAAAGTATCACAGCGTTTTCGAAACATGATGTACAACTACAATACAATAGAAAATACAACTGAAATATACATATACATATATACAATAGCCCGGAGGCGGTACAAGTTTTCAAAGTCAAGTACAAGAAATCAAAATACATCACCAAAATAAAAGTACAATTGGAATATGAATAACCTAACCCTAGGAAATACTCATACCCCTGAGGTACTCCTGGCAGATACCTAAGCAGAGGGCTGCTCCAAAAGCAAGCATCGGGACTGACTTAAAGGAAAAAAAAGATGCTAACAGACAATAAGCTGGTCCCAAACACCTAAATCTAATCGGTTGGAGCGATTAACCCTGCCCTATGCCTAGCCTCAGAACAAGCAAGTGCGATAGAGCAAGACATCAACGCGTGTAGAGTACCGCACACTTTGCACCTCCGCGACTCACTGCTGAGCTCCTCTGAAGGGACCTCATCCTCATCCATTGCCACAACCTCCTCATCGTCCATAGGAACAAGTGTGCGTTGGACATCCTCCATCACATCGTCAGCCGTCTCCTCCACTGACATAACATCGTCCTCATTGTCGCCAGTGAAATCAATGACAGGGATGGCGGGAGGTACAATCTCGGCCCTATCCTCCTCAACAGGCGAATCCTCGATCCAACCACCGGATCTACATCCCCACATTTCCATAGTAGATGCAAGCAGAAGGATCCACCAAAGGAGTAGGCTCGCGAGAAGGAATAGGAGAAGAAAAAGTATACTCCGGCGAAGCCACTGGTTCCACAGAAGGAACCGGTGAATCTGCAACTGCATAGGAGGTGGATGCACCTACATCCATCTCTCCAGACCACACACTCTTATGAGCGGTCATGCGCATGAGAGAGCCACCAACTCTAGGCTCATCAAGAAAAGTAGCGTGGAACATCAGACAAATCCTCAGAAGCAGCAGTGTTTCCATCAGAGTGGGCCCCCAGCCAAGCGTCCACGATGCGTCAAAAAGGCACAGGGAACTCCATGACCCTGCGAATAATCTCTATCCGTGTAGTCTGCCCCTCAACTCGAGTAGTCTCAATCACGTCTCCCATATACACAACCCAGCCAGTGGCATACCACCTAGGCGTGCGGAATATCCATATCTGGAAACTTAAATGTCGTCTTTGACGACAGGCTGATCGCCGGAAGCTCCATAGTCATCATCAGCTGAGGTGACATCCATGAGAATGCCCGATAAAACAAAGGGTCATCCTCCGAAAACAATCATATCATAGCAACAAGATATACACAAATCATATTATACTAACAGAGTATAATTAAACACAAAGTAACATGGCATAAAACACTCAAAACAATCAGCACAATAAGGATGCACCACAAATCCCTATTAGTTACTCTATATGCCAATGCACATGATTCTAGAATATCACAACACCACCCTCACAAGGGTATCAACAACATTGGTCCACACAAGATTGCTTCAGGTCGAAAACACCTTAATTTCCCCACAGGGATAGATGTTCAGTACCACACAGGATTTACCTAAGACATGCCGCCTATTTTTCTCTTGACTGTCGATACATACTCGTATTTAGGTCTGGGCTCACCGCACGATAGGTCGACACTAGTCCACATAGGATTGCTTCAGGTCGGCATTGATGTATGCATGAACATGCACCACCACAGTTAGTCACTGCAACTAGATCACTCACACAGAGTGTCCGAAATTATTCAACTCTTATTCTAGACTTACTTAGTCTAGAACTCCGCGCCATCGTATCATCTCCTCATTTATTCCTAAGAAGTTTACTTTCTTATTGAAAAATACATTAGTTACAAAATATCAGAATTTGGAAACTTCACTATTAGTTTGAAAATAATTATTTTTAATGATTCTAACGCTCACTTTATTATTTTTAAGAAAAGTGGTCAATCCTTTACTAATTAAGGGTTTTTAGGGGAAAAAATCCACATTAAAGTGTCTCATTGATTTTGAATAAAAATCCCCTTAGGTCTTTATTCGAAAAACACCTAACCATTTTAACGACATAGTTGAATCATGGCGACGTAGGTCATTCGCTCGCTTGTTCTCCGTAATCTCTTGTTACCCTCCGGTTATTGAACATACATACACATCATATATTCAATAATCACAACATATATAGCAACAACAATTAATCAATCCATTAAAGCATAACCACATAAGAATCATAATCAAAATGCCAACTCAAATTTTTCAAGACAACATCATCACCAAATCAAGTATCTACACAAAACATAAACACATATAAAACAATATATAGAATATGCCCTTACCGTTAGGCTTGCCTTCCACGCTACTATCACGAACACGATCTCGATCACGATCTCGTCCACAAACACGATCTCTAAAATCTTAATCAATAAACACTAGGGTTTAGAAACAACCCTAAGCTACTAACTCTACCCTAGGCCACGGCTTCTAGGTTAAAAATTAGGACAACACCACTCTAAAATTTCTTGCTTACCACCTACACTTCAACTATTTAAACAAGGTTCAAAACAAGGGTTTTTAAAAAACTTAACACCTTTTTAGAAATCTTTACTACTTTAACTCAAGAAAAATTTTAAACTTTATCAACCAAAATCATCTCTTTTACTATCAAACACATGGATCTAATTCTTAAAGCCCGTGGTTCTTAAACTACTCACACTTTGATCAACCAAAAGTTGCCAAATCATCATCGAAACACACACACACCCTCACGGTTTTGAAAGAGAACATCAAGATCAAAAATTTTACATTATCTAAACCCTTTGAGAAATAAAATAAGGCAAATGAAAAAGGTTTGATTGAAAAAAAAACATAGAACATTCTTCAAGACTCAACCTTCTATAGGAATACAAGGATTCCATCAAGGTTAGATTCACATTGTCTTAGAAATATTAAAATACATCGCTTGAACAAAATAACAACTAAATCAACAATAACCACATCTTTTAAAGACATTAGAACAAAAATCATTTTCAATCCTCTTCTCCAATAACAACAACAACAATAAAATCATCAAGGATCTAGGTTAGAAAAGTTTGAATTATGACATCCTGATTTTTTTTAAATAGTTTTAAATAATTGTTAGAATGATAATTAAGTAACAATCAGGTATTAAAAACCTTAGTTAGAATTAATTTGGGCTTAAGTATGACTCACAAAAGGCCTAAAAGGCCTAGAATACCCTAGAAAGGTATAAAACACCCTAGAATCTCCTAGAGGGACGAAAATGAAACCTTTCTCTTTATAGTCCGTCGCGATGCGACGGAGAATATAAAGGACACCATCGCGACGCGATGGACGTTGAATAGTTAAGTCGGTGGAAGAGAGAAAAAGAGGGTTCTGGAGGCTGTTTCTCGCGACACGATGGCCTTGCCATCGCGACGCGACCAAAGGCGGTGGAGAAAGGGGGAACCCTCCATCTCGCCTATAAATAGGCCTAAACCCCCTCCATTCTTTCCAACTTCTTCCGAAGGTCTTTGGGAGAGCGTGGAGAAGCTCTGGAAGTTCGATGGAAAGCGGGCGGCAGCGGTCTTCTAAGCCAGGTAAGGGGAAGATACCTTAATATCTAGGGAAAATAGGTAGTAGAGTAGTATTGTTAGCATGAGTAGGGGTCCCTTAACCCTACTAGGGTTGATAGTAGCAACACCTCAGGAGATGAGTTGTGGTGTGCAGTGACTAAGGATAGTTGCCGTAGACCTATCAACTAACATAGGTTATGTTGTATAAGATTAGAAGATAGCCACTTACGCGACGCTAGAAGTTATTAATATGTTAATAAACTATAGTTGTTGGTATTCTGATTTACATCTGATATTTGTGTACTGGTTGTATATGATGTATGTGAGTCTGATGGATAAGTCAAGGGTGCCGCCCTCTAGTTAGAGGTTTGGGAATCCCTAGATGGTAATAGTAAAGTATTACTGTCGATACCTTGTAGTGGTGATAGCCAGGTCAGTGTACCCGAGGTTCGTGTACCTGAGATGTATATGATCCATGGTACGGAGTAGTGTGGAGTAGGTGTATATGACCGAGCTTCGGGACTGCACATCTGACAGATGGATAATCTTAGTCATTCCCGGTATGGGGGATGCTGTCCTAGTGCACAGAACTGTGCCTTACTCCGGTAATTGGATATGATGATTCCTAGAATGGGGAATTACGAATCTGGTGATCGGAGAGGGTAGCGTAACAGGATATGTTCCCAAGACAACCAACTTATCTTATTCGGTGCCCTAAGACTAGTAATCGGTCTAGGGAGTAAGGCGTTAATGGCCCGCAATATTCAGCGATGGTATAGGTCAGTAGGGCCGGTAATGGCCCTGAAATCTCCGGGTCAGTAAGGCTGGTAATGAGCCTGAAATGACCAGTGACATGTGTCGGTCTGTGGTATTAGAGAACGATGTGATTTGTGACCGTGTAGTCAGGTTCATCAGTATGATGTGTCTGTGAATGGTCTGGTTTGTGACCGTATACTCAAGAGTTTTGAGTGTAGTATCTGTGGTAACAGGTATGTTAATGATTATGTTGATATGCTATGCCTGATAACAGATACTTACCCCTTTGTTTTTCTGGTGTATGTCTATTGTATAATGATAAATAGCAGATGGACAAGAATAACCTGTACTTGGAAGTTGGGGAGTCTATGGAAAGACTGCCTAGAGGCAAAAAATGGATACTCGTGTCACAACCAGTGTGTCTTTTGTCACCCATGTGGGTGTAGGGTCATATCTATACTTGTATATGTAATAAGTTTGTATACTTTAATAATAAATAAAATATGCTTGGTTGACTTAAATGTGGACTATTATGGTTAAGTAAGTAAAGTAAATGCCCTGTCTCGGCTGGGTGCTACATGAATCATCTCCCTCCCTCACTTATTCTAAATTTAGTTTTCATAAGCCAAAAAGGAGAGGGTTGACTTAAATGTGGACTATTATGGTTAAGTAAATAAAGTAAATGCCCTATCTCGGCAGGGTGCTACATGAATCATCTCCCTCCCTCACTTATTCTAAATTCAGTTTTCATAAGCCAAAAAGGGGAGGAAAACTTCAATCTTTTACTACTTGATCTAGCTAACATAAAAGAACAGAATTAGAAGGAAACAAGTTAGAAAATCTTTCCCCAAGAACACTACAAAGTCATGGCCTCAAGGAGGGGAAAGGAAGAGGGAATGGCTTCAATCACCTTCAATCACCAACACTTTTTCTCCAAAACTCTCTTGTTTTCTCCCTAAGTTCTCACTAGTTTTTGGAAGAAATGAAACAAATGAAGATGGATGAGAAAATGAAGGTGAAGGCCGCGACTTAAAGGGAGAAGGAGGAGGAAGAATTTTGCTCCAAAAGTCTTATGACAAGGCCACCTAAGATCATGACTCATCATGCCTCACCATACCCAAAGGACATGGATTAGATATGGGGACAGGTGGACGATTAAGAAGGGATACCCTAATAGATCCCAAGAGATTACCAGAAGAGACTCCTTAAGTAGAAAAGTGTCACTTCCCAAGGTAACATGTGAGGAACCGAATCCTCCCGACCTTGACTAGCGAAATTGGTTTTGTTTTATGAGAAAGTCATCTTTCTCATGTCGTATTCTAGAAAGTGAAAACTTTAATATATAAAACACTACTACCCTATTGCTAAAACTAATATATGTGCTTATATGTGTATATATATTCTGTTTATATAGATTTGTGTTTGTGTGTACTCTTGTTTGGCTTCTAATTCCTCTTTGTTATATCTTTTGTTTATATAGAATTGTATTTGTGTGTACTCTTGCTTGACTTCTAATTCTTGTTGTTGGTGATATTTAATGTTTGCTCGAAATACTATTGGTATAATTAATTAATATTCCATGGTAACTTTTGAAAAAGAGGAGGCAATGGTTTAGCTAGGTAGTATGACGTGTAAGAGCTGTTAGGTCTATAATGCACTGATTTAATTAAACTGTTATAAAAAAATACAAGCTGGTAAAATGAGGTATAGGAAAATGAATATAATAAACTAGGATGTGCTGTAGGAAATGCTCGTGAAAGTAATGTTACACCTAAGTATATAGGTAGTTGTGGTTTAATAGCTGATTTGCAGTTGCATATGAGCATACATGGATTATGAGTAGTAGCTATACATATTGTGAGCAGTAGCTGTGAACAGTAGCTGTATAATATTGTGATCAGCAGTTGCACATATTATCTACCATGTTGTGAACGACAGTTGCACACATGGTGAGTATTAACTGTATTATGAAAGGCAGTTGCACATATTGTTCCCCATGTTGTGAACGGTAGTAGCACACATGGTGAGCATTAGCTGTAGTGTGAGCGGCAGTTGCACTTATTGTCTCCCATGTTGTGAACGGCGGTTGCTGTAGGGAAATAGCGCAATAACAGAGTTTAAAAACGCAGCGGAAATTTAAACTTTCCCTTCCATGGATCCTTGCGAATGGTCATGACTCAGGGTTATATGAATTACCTCTTGTAGCGCAGATCGTTTGCAGACGAAAATTGGAATCGAGCACGAGCGTCGCACAGAAAACAACGCCTCTACGTAGTCCACACGAACAGCCTTCGAATGGGAGCGGTCTCCGTCACAGTGCTAGCTGACGTAAGGAACCAGTCACGATGCAAGTCACGATCTTTGGAACGGCTAGGGTTTTTCCGTGTTCTGACTTCAGTCTTAACGAGTCTATTCATAGACTTCACTTAAGACTGACCTAGCGCGCCGTAGCTTACCGTGTGCTCTCAGCGCACCGTAACTTATCGTGTTCTGCGTCTTTCTTGACTCGCGCTGGTGCATCGTAAGAATGCACCACCGAATAAAATGAGTCTCACTCATTTATTTAATCTCCCATTAGCCTGTTCTCATGTGTGTGACCCTGCAGGTTCCCGTAACGTTGGCAATAATATTAAATCACTATTTAATATTATAAGCGATGAGCGGTGTCTAGCAATACATCATCGCTACCCAAGTAACGAGAATGTCTTTGTTGTGACGTAACCTTTCCGTGATAATGATCATGTGTATAATTACCCTTTTGCCCTTATATCTATATTGAACACAAGGCATAGTATGTGTCACCCTTGTATAGTTCAATATTATATTCCTTGATGCCCGAGTAGACTTAGTAACAACAAATAAGATCAATATCTCATATTGACTTATTTCAAAGATAGCCATGCATTTTACAATCATACTCTATCAAGGGGCCCACAGATATTAGTCTGTTATGTAGGAGAGGCAAATCCCATCTAGGTCACTCATGTCTCTTTGCATGACTCGTTGAGTGCCCAGTTGACCAGACTTTATAATTGTCCTGTTACATAATGTTTAACGGCAATAAAACACTCAACTCCTCATGTAGGGACCATAGTGGTTTCAGGTCTGAGGGTGGCATACACCACTATCACTATGAGAATAACTCATGACACTTACATAACACACTATGTAGTATTCTCATGGCGGGACAATCCAGTACACAATTACCCTAACGTGTACCTATGTGGTGACTTGATATCTCATATCTATAACCTGTGAGATGAGGTTATCAGTCCACCCACATAATAGTCTTGATGCATTATTATTGTCCTTAATAATAATAATACTCGACTACGGATATTTAGAGTAAGTTCTTTAGTATCTCACAACCGAGTCGTCTACTCGATGTTCTATTGAAAACGAACTTTTACTCAAGGACTTTATTACGTTGAAACAAACATAATAATTGAAAATGCCTCATATAATAAATAAACTACATGATACAAAATATAAGTCCAAAGGAAAAACATTGGCCTCTAGGGCTTACACCAACAGTTGCACACATGGTGAGCATTGGCCGTATTGTGAGTGGCAGTTGCACATATTGTGATCGGCAGTTGCACATATTGTCTTACATGTTGTGAACGGCAGTTGCACACATAATGATCATTGGTTGTATTGTGATCGGTAGTTGCGCATATTGCGAGTAGCAATTACAGATGAGGTAAGTGGTAGTTGCATATACTGTGAACTGCAGTTGCATTCCATCAATAAATTTAAAGGTAGTTGGTCTCAGTGACGGGGGTAGAAACTCAGGATGTGGTAAGCCCAGATGAAATTTCTATTAGAGAATGGTAATAAAAATGAATCATGACATTCTTAACCATGCCTCTATTAGAAAATTCATCAAGAGATTTCTAGAATCGGGGTAAATTGCTGAGACGGTTTGTACTAGAATTGTGATTTCACATTGTTGACAAATTACGAGACTAATCACCTCAGTAATTTAGTTAACAATGGTGAAAACCATAATGATTGGAATAAACCAACGACAGAGGAAGAATGGATATATAAGTTGGTTAAGAGCTTAGAATGTTAAATAAACATGAAAAAGTTTTATGAATGCTAAGGAGATAAAAATAAGATAAATCCTAAAGTAGTAGTAATCCTAGAAGTAAAACAACCGTTGAATTTTTAAGGATAAAAATTATTTAATAGGGGTAATAATGTAACATCTTGTTTCTCAAATAATCTCGAATAATATTAGATTAGTGATTAGGTGATAAACTGGTGCTAAATACCTTAATTAGGGACAAAATGGGCTTAAAATGGGACCCATAAAACTTAGGAAAGTTCTAGAAACAGGAAGGGTGCAGATCACCCCAGAAGCTTCTAGAAGGAGAAAAACTGGATCTTTTTCCTTAGGCACCATCGCAACGCGACGGGACTTGTGTGGTGACCATCGCAATGCGATGGTGTTGACCATTGGATCTTCGCCATGTGTACCTCTAGAAAAATCTGGAAGGTACTATCACGACTCTACGGTCCCTGTGAGAGGAGACCATGTGACGCGATGGTGTTGTAGCTCGCCTATAAATAGGCGTTCACCCCTCCATTTCCATTCGCGCCAAAACCTCTTCTCTCTCTAGCTTTCTTTAGGCATTTCCCCTAAGAAGTAAGTATGCTCTGCACTTGCCTCAAGTGAGGATCCTATGCATCAGAAAGCTCTTAGTAGGCAATCCTCTGGGTGGAAGAGGAAAAGAGGAAGGATGGTTTAACAGGCAAGGTAGAAGTGCGAGAGGAGTGCATATAGTGGCAGCGGCTTCAGTGATCTTCTAACCAGGTGGGAGTAAGAAACCTTACACTCTAGGGATTGTAGGATAGAGTAGTGCATACAAATGCGCGTAGGGTGACGCAAGCCCTACTAGTGGTTGATAATAACAACACCTCAAGAGAAGGGCTGTGACCTGTGATAGCTGAGGAAAGTTGTCAGATGTCTGTCAACCTTAGGAATGATATATATATATATATATATATATATATATCAATCCTAAGGTCATGCATATCCGACAACTTTCCTCGCCTATCACAGTCACAAAGACTTATATATATATCATTTCTATACTATGTTACTACCTACCCATATATGTGTGTGTATATATATATATACACACACATATATGGGTAGGTAGTAACATAGTATAGAAGACTGATGCTGATTGATGGGGTGCTGATGGTGCTGATTAAATATGATTTTTTGTGATTGTGTGACTATGCTGTTGACTATATATGATTGCTGGTATTTGTGTGACTATGTTGCTGAATGATATGTTAGTTGATGACCAGCCCATAGCGACGCCAGGATTAAGCCATGTGTTTTTTTTTTGAATGGCAGATTAAGCCATGTGTTGTCTGTGTTATTCTGATGTTTGAGATATAATTTGATTTTGACTGTCGACTCTGCCTGTGATTGAGATGAATTATTGACGTGATATCAATATCGGTTGAATACCGTTAGACCTTAGCTGGTAGGTTAGATCTTGATAAACTGTAGTGATAATCGAATTTATTGACTAGGAATGGTGAAAGAATAGAAACATTGTTATAGCTAACAGTTTAGCTAGTAAAGGTACATAGTAGTCTGGAGTAGAATACGAAGAAGGCCATAGGAGGTGAGAAAGAAGTGGTTGAGTTGAACTAGGCTTAGATATAGTGAACGTGATAGACACGGGGATTGGTTGTGCTTGCTTGTGTGTGTGCCATTTGTATATACTTTCTATCCTTGTTTTCCCGAATTTTATAGTGTGTAATGTGTTTCTTAGCCCCTTCTATTTCCTTGTGTTGTATGTTCTTTTTCACATAAAACAGAGTAATATAGACTTGATGGAGGTGTTGCCAACATCTTGGAGCGTATAGAGAGTATTCAGTAAGAGTGTTTCTCTCTTTCAGTTACGTGTCACAGACAGTGAGTCAAAGTTTATTTATATGTGGGCCCTAGACACGGGTTCTTTAATTATGTAATCTTGCGTACGTATGTGACCATTTATTCAGTTTGAATAAATTAGTATTTTCAGTATATCTATATTGCCTAATTTCTCATTTAAGGTTTTAAATATTACATTGTAGCGCTCCGAAAATGGGGTGTTACATTAGTGGTATCAGAGCAGTTCGGTCCTAACCAGACTGTGGAGTCATTAGGATATTGTCACTAGCTGTGTCTATTCGGGTCCCCATCGGATACTGACTATGTTTAGATAAGGGTAGAGTGTCCACTAAGTCAGTTATCTTTGTTCTGGTGAATAAAGATAACTACTTTTGATGACTCATGAGGTATTGGACGTATATTGATATGTTCCCTTATTCCTTGTGAATTACGTCAATTCCTTAGTAGAAACTAAGGATTCTCTTCGAGAACGCAAGTTAAGGACGTTGTGATCATCTTCTAGGAAAATCCAGGTAATTGGGATATTTCGGTGACTATCGCTACGTTCAGAAGTTAAGATTGTGGGGTGACGAGGAGGTGTATGGGGCTATATTAAGAAGAGAAAAGCATTAGTTACTTCTGATAGTCCTGAGGAAAGGGTTGACTAAGTAAGTATGAGAGTGAGAAAGAGCCACTTATGCGAGCAAGAGTCGTCGTCCAATCCTTATATACATATATTATTTTGATCTATAAATAGATATATTGGCATATGAAGCTATTTTAGATTTCGTCATATAGTACAATCTGAGATCGTTAATCGCCTCGACCAAACAGTTGTGACTAGAATGGATTGAGTAATCCGATTGGTGACGATACTAAAACAGAGACTCCTCATACAAAAAATCATAAAGAGTAACCTGTTGACGAGAGGTCTTTAAGGGATTTGGCTATTACTGTTCTGCAGCAAGCTCAACAGAATGCAGAGTTGATAGAAATGCTTACGGAGGAATGCAGAGCCGTCCCTGGGGAGACTAGTAATCTGATTGGTGATGGTACTGAAACAGAGACTCCTTATACATAAAATCATAAAGAGAAACCTGTTGATGAGAGGTCTTTATGGGATTTGGCTACTGCTGTTCTGTAGCAGGCTTAGAGAACGCAGAGTTGATATAAATGCTTAGGGAGGAGCGTGAAGTTATGAGACAACGATGGGAGGCTAATATTGGGGATACTGGGTTAGCGGTTTTTCTAAAGGGAAAACCACCTCAGTTTAAGGGTGAATTTGACCTTGAAGGAGCCGGGCACTGAATTCAAGAGATTGAAGAGATATTGACAGCGATTCATTGTCATGTGGATCAGAAGGAGACATATGCCGCATTTATGACGGTGGGTGAAGCTGAGGGTTGGTGGAAGAATAGAAGGAAAGTTTTGGAGGCTGAGGGTCGAGTTATTACTTAGGGATTGTTCTGGAAAAATTTTCTAGAAAAGTATTTTCCTATAATAGTAAAACAACAGAAAGCCAGGGAGTTCAACACATTGATTTAGGGTAAGATGACTGTGGGAGAGTACGCCTCTAGGTTCGAATCTCTAGTGAAATATTCTGAGTACTACCAGATTAGCCCTAGTAAGGAGTGGATGTGCCGACGATTTCAAGATCAGCTTCGACATGAATTTTGTCAATCAGTGATACCGTTACAGGTAACTTGTTTTTCTGATCTAGTGGAGCGTTGTATGGAGTTAGAGGATATAGATCATCAGAAGGATTAGTTTTGGAATAAGGGAGCTATGAGGAGTTGAAAGCAAAGATATAGAGATAAAGAATGAGACAGTGGAAATCGGTTGGAGAGAATTAGTAGAAGGAGTACTAACTAACAACTGCAACAGATGGAAGTTATCTAAGGATAGCATTAGATTTTGAGAAATTGTTTTAAATGTAAAGAAGCACACCTAGCAAAGGACTACCAATTAAGGACCGTATATGCTTTGAGTGTGGTAAACCAGGACCTATATCCCGAGAGTGTATACAGGGAGCAATACCCACAGGACATGGATTAGATATGGGGACTGGCAGAGGATTGAGAAGGGATACCCTAACAGATCCCAAGAGATTACCAGAAGAGACTCCCTAAGTAGAAAAGTGTCACTTCCCAAGGTAACGCATGAGGAACCGAATCCTCCCGACCTTGACTGGAGAAATCGGTTTTGTTTTGTGAGAAAGTCATCTTTCTCATGCTGTATTCTAGAAAGTGAAAACCTTAATATATAAAACACTACAACATTTTTGTTAAAACTAATATATGTGCTTATATGTGTATATATCTTCTGTTTATATAGATTTGTGCTTGTGTGTACTCTTGTTTGGCTTCTAATTCCTCTTTGTTATATCTTTTGTTTATATAGAATTGTATTTGTGTGTACTCTTGATTGACATCTAATTCTTCTTGTTGGTGATATTTAATGTTTGCTCGAAATACTGCTGGTATAAATAATTAATATTCCATGGTGACTTTTGAAAAAGATGAGGCAATGGTTTGGCTAGGTAGTATGACGTGTAAGAACTGTTAGGTCTACGATGCACTGAGCTGATAAAACTATTATAAAAAATACAAGCTGGTAAAATGGGGTGTAGGAAAATGAAAATAATAAACTAGGATGTGCTGTGGGGAATACTAGTGAAAGTAATGGTACGCCTAAGTATATAAGGAGTTGTGCTTTAATAGATGATTTGCAGTTGCATATGAGCATACATGGATTATGAGCAATAGCTGTACATATTGTAAGCAGTAATTGTGAACAGTAGCTTTATAATATTGTGATCGGCAATTCACTTATTATCTCCCATGTTGTGAACGACAGTTACACTCATGGTGAGCATTAGCTGTCTTATGAACGGCAGTTGCACATATTGTCTCCCATGTTGTGAACGGCAGTAGCACACATGTGAGCATTAGCTGTATTGTGAGCGGCAGTTGCACATATTTTCTCCCATGTTGTGAACGGTAGTTGCACACGTGGTGAGCATTAGCTGTATTGTCAGCGGCAGTTGCACATATTGTGATCGGTAGTTGAACATATTGTCTCACATGTTGTGAACGACAGTTGTACACATGGTGAGCATTAGCTGTATTGTGAGCAGAAGTTGCACATATTGTCTCCCATGTTGTGAACGACAGTTGCACACATGGTGAGCATTAGCTATAGTGTGAGTGGCAGTTGCACTTATTGTCTCCCATGTTGTGAACGGCGGTTGCACACATGGTGAGCATTGGCTGTATAGTGAGCGGCAGTTGCACATATTGTCTCACATGTTGTGAACGGCAGTTGCACACATGATGAGCATTAGCTGTATTGTGATCGGTAGTTGCACGTATTGCGAGTAGCAGTTGCAGATGAGGTAAGTGGTAGTTGCATATACTGTGAACTACAGTTGCATTCCATCAATAAATTTAAAGGTAGTTGGTCTCAGTGACGGGGGTAGAAATTCAGGATGTGGTAAGCCTAGATGAAATTTCTATTAGAGAATGGTAACAAAAATGAATCCTGACATTCTTAACCATGCCTCTATTAGAAAATTCATCAAGAATTTATAGAATCGGGGTAAATTGCTGAGACAGTTTGTACTAGCATTGTGATTTCACATTGTTGACAAATTACGAGACTGATCACCTCAGTAATTTAGTTAACAATGGTGAAAATCATAATGATTGGAATAAACCAATGACAGAGGAAGAATGGATAGATAAGTTGGTTAAGAGCTTAGAATGTTAAATAAACACGAAAACGTTTTATGAATGCTAAGGAGATAAGAACAAGGTAAATCCTAAAGTATTTCGAGGACAAAAATTATTTAAGGGGATAGTAATGTAACATCCCGTTTTTCAAATAATCTCGAATAATATTAGATTGGTGATTAGGTGATAAACTGGTATTAAAAACCTTAATTTGGGACAAAATGGGCTTAAAATGGGCCCATAAAACTTAGAAAGTTCTAGAAACACTAAAAACTGGATCTTTCTCCTTAGGCACCGTCACGACACGATGGGACTTGTGTGGTGACCATCGAGACGCGATGGTGTTGACCGTTGGATCTTCACCATGTGTACATCCAGAAAAATCTAGAAGGTACCATCGCGACGTGACAGTCCCTGTGAGAGGAGACCATCGTGATGCGATGGTGTTGTAGCTCGCCTATAAATAGGCATTCACCCCTCTATTTCCATTCGCGCCAAAACCTCTTCTCTCTCTAGCTTTCTTTAGGCATTTCCTCTAAGAAGTAAGTATGCTCTGCACTTGCCTCAAGTGAGGATCTTGTGCATCAAAAAGCTCTTAGTAGGCAATTCTCTGGGAGGAAGAGGAAAAGAGGAAGGATGGTCTAACAGGCAAGGTAGGAGTGCAAGAGGAGTGCGGATAGTGGCAGAGGTTTCATCGGTCTTCTAACCAGGTGGGAGCAAGAAACTTTACACTCTAGGGATTATATGATAGAGTAGTGCATACAAATGCACGTAGCGTGACCCAAGCCCTACTAGTGGTTGATAACAGCAGCACCTCAAGAGAGGGGCTGTGACCTGTGATAGTTGAGGACATTTGTCAGAGGTCTGTCAACCTTAGGAATGGTATATATATATATATATATATATATATATATATATGGGTAGATAGTAATACAGTATTGATGACTGATGCCGATTGATGTGGTGCTGATGATGCCAATTGATATGGTGTTGATTAAATATGATTGTTTGTGATTTTGTGACTATGTTGTTGAGTATATATGATTGCTGATATCTGTGTGACTATGTTGCTGACTAATATGTTTGTTAATGGTCGCCCATAGCGATGCTAGGATTAAGCCATGTGCTGTCTGTGCTAGTCTAATGTTTGAGATATACTTTGATTTTGACTGTTGACTTTGCCTCTGATTGAGATGAATTATTGACGTGATAGGAATATCGGGTGAATACTGTTAGACCTTAGCTGGTAGGTTAAATCTTCATAAACTATAGGGACAATCGAAGTAGTTGACTAGGAGTGTGAAAGGACGGAAATACTGTTAAAGCTGACAGTTTAGCTAGTAAAGGTACAAAGTCGTTTGGAGTAGGATACGAAGAGGGCCATAGGAGGTAAAAAAGAAGTGGGTGAGTTGAACTAGGCTTAGATATAATGAATGTGATAGACACATAGAGCGTATAGAGAATACTCAATAAGAGTGTCTATCTCTTTCAGTTATGTGTCACAGCAAGTGAGTCAAAGTTTGTATATGTGTGGGCCCTAGACACGAGTTCCTTAAATATGTAATCTTACGTATGTATGTGACCATTTATTCAGTTTGAATAAAGTAGTATTTTCAGTATATCTATATCGCCTAATACCTCGTTTAAGGTTTTAAATATTACACTGTAGCGCTTCGGAAACGAGGAGTTACACAAAGCGTGTCGTTACATGAACTTGCTTCTTCCTAGGTTTTTCTATTGTTTCTTGGCACACAAAGAAGCAAAATATTGTTCCCTAATCATCTTTTGAAGTGGAATACCGTGCTCTTGCTTCAACAACTTGTGAACTTCAATGGTTTTTGTACTTGCTCACTGATTTGAAGATCACTTGTTCTCAGATTCCTGTACTTTATTGTGACAAAAAGAGTTGGGGTGCATTATACATTTTACGAAACCCTGTTTTTCATGAACACACCAAACACCTTGATATTTATTTCAACTTGGTGTTTGAAAAGGCTCAACTTGGTGTGTTACGACTTCTTCCAATCACTTCTCAAGCTCAGCTAGCATATTTTTCACGAAAGCTCTGCCTTCTAAACCATTCACTCACTTAACTTCCAAGTTAGGAATGTTAAACATTTACCATGCTCCAACTTGAGGGGGTGTTAAAGGATGCGAACTCAACGGAGATTGAAGATGCTAATTCTACTAATTTGTAACTCACTGACAACTTATTTCATTGTTAGATAGTTAGCATGGGCAGTTAGTTTGTTAAATAATTGTTTCTAGCTTCGAGAAGATTGATAGAGTGTGGTATTCTAGCTAATCGAGTGTGCAATCATTTCCCTTTACAAATTATACGTGGCCTGTATTAGATTCATTTATAATGATGAATAATATGAGTTACAATTCTATATAAACATGACCAGGATTGGGCCACAGAGGATATTGTTGGAATGTTTTGACAATGCCAAGAGTCTAGAGAGATCGATTTTCATTTGGTACATTCAAAACAACAAGGATATTAGATAGAGAGAGCAAATACAAAGAGAAGAATGTATTTTAACCAAGAGAAGCAATAACCAAAGGCATAGGGAAGAAATGGGAAGCTTGGAATCACAGCCAAGCATTTCTACCTCCCAAGCTTCTACAAAAACTCATTGTTACACAACCATCAACATCCCAAAACTACTACCTAACAAACCTTCACAACCATTCAAAATCAATAGTCTGTACAGATGCAAAAGTAAGCAAGCAAATATCCACAAGAGGAATACACCTAAAGTATGAAGACCCTAACAAGAGTGATCATACTCCTGGGGTACTCCCGGCAGTTACCCACCCAGGGGGCTGCTCCAAAAGTAAACCACGAGACCTAATGACCCAATGCCACAAAAGATTAACAGACTGACTGGTCACTAACCAAAACTATGTACAACCAAACAGATGTCACCAATTAACCAAAACTACCCAACGCTATCCATGTCCTCTGACGAATCCTCCTCCTCGTCCTCCATCGGGTCGTCCTCGTCGTCCTTAGTCATGTCCACAAAAGGTACAGAAGCGGGTACTGCATCCGGCCGCACCTCCTCCACCAGGACATCGTCAATCCATCCCGCACCGCTGCATCCAACCTCGCTGCACACCTGACAAACAGCAGAAGGATCCACAGGCGGGGAGGGTGTCCTGACATGTACGGGAGGAGTCGGCACAGCCTCTGGCTCTGGCTCCGGGTCCACTACGGGACTAGGAGTGTCTGCCACTGCTCGTGAAGTAGAGGCTCTCAATGCCCAATGTCTCATGCCCACGCTCTTATGAGCGGTCTGCCTAACCTTAGCACCACCAAGAATGGGTGCGTAACGAAAAGTCGTCTCCCTAGGAATCTCGAAGTCGAAGGACTCGTCAGTCGGAATAGAAGAAGTAGTTGGTGGCACTCGACCTGCTGAGTGCGACGCCAGCTATCCACAACTCGATCAATCATGATAGGAAAGCTCACGATATGCTGAGAGATCTTCTGTCGAACAGCCAGTCCATCTACACGGAAGGTCTCTACTACATCCCTTGTATATACAACTCGACCGGAGGTGGGATCGAACTCAAAGGTCGAGGGAATCTCCATATCTGGGAGTCAAAGATCACCTCTAGCGATGTCGTCATCGCCGGGATCTCTATCGCATTCACCATCCTCTAGGTTACCATTATCAATTGAAGGAACCACGAGCAAAGGTCAACTTCTTACACAAACAAATATAATAGCAACAGCATGTACAACAACATTTCATATTATACAGATAGAACATCATATACAATTTAATAATATGCACAATGCCTACAAATGCGACTACATGCCACTGTTTATGATTCCGAAATTCCATGTGCTATGGTCAGTCGTTCTGTACGTACCAGAATAGGCACTGCCCCATGCAATGGTTCGACTGACGATGCCCCTAAATTCCTTTGGCCATGAGGCAATCCTTCACCCCGGGATATTCAAGTCGAAGTTATACCACAATGCATGACAATGCATTCTACCAACTCCAATGAACATATCATGCATATGATATTTCAACCAGGCATAATCAAATAAATATTTAACTATCCAACATTAAATACATATTTAATTATCCAACAACACCAGCAATATACTTCCACGTAAATTAAGCATATATCCAACAGCTACCACATAATCAATTCGACAGTCTAACAACTCAAAATCACAATAATTCAGCAAATCCTAATCAACTTGCATCCACAATTCAATATTCACAAACATAAGCATATAAACATCAACCACATTTCAGCATATCAATATCCAACCCTAATCATATTTAGAAGTAGCCCTTACCAAAAGATACACCGCTCATGTGTCCAAGCATGTCACAACTTACTCCGCACGAACAACGCTCAAGGATCCTATTAACACATCAAGGCTTAGTACAAAACTAGTCCACTCAAAATAATTCCCTAGGCTTAGACTCAATTCAAATTCCTAGGTTTTCAAACCCAAAAATCTTTATAACAAGATATGCACACTTGAAATGATAAGCAAATTTGAAATTAAAAGTTTTAAAGACCAAGACTTACTTGAAAGAATACACAAAGTTGAAAAAAAACAAGGTTTTAAATATTTTTCATAAAAATCCATGAATTAGGACTCCTCTTGGCTTTAGGATCACAAAATCCTAATTTGTCTTAAGTGTTACATTGCCTTAACAATCAAAACAACTTCTAATCAAATCTAACTATTTCCTAAATTTTCCAAACTTACTCAACAACCCAAAAGCACTTAATTTAGCTAGGAACATGAAATTTTATTCCTTCCCAAGCTCTTAGGAGCTCTCGGCCTTCCCCTTCCTTTTAAATTTTTTTTTGCAAAACTTCCAATTAACCAAAACAACACCATTCAACATTTAATTTCTTTCACAAAACAACAAATATTTCCAAAACAAAAACATTATCCAAGTCAAATACCCAATCTTGGCTCTTTCAAGAATATAAGGGTTTCACAAAATTCACCATTCCTTTGATCCAAATCAAAAATTGACAACAACAACAACAACAACAATAACAATTAGTAAGAAGCAAGAACCACAAATCAATTGAACCAATTACATGGAAGATCACTTAGCCCCTTCTCCTAGACCATTGATCTAGGGTTTTAGAAAATTGGGGAAAAACATGTTCATCTCTTCCATCATCACATTCAAGCTATATATAAAGCATTGAAATAAGAAAGAAGCAAGAAAATAACTCCTACACATAAAAATAGGGCCACGATTTTGGGTTCAAGGAAGGGCAAGGAGAAGTATGACTCCATACTTACTTACAAGATGAAGTGGATAATAGCAAGAAGAAGAAGAAGCTAGGAGCAAAGGAGGTTGAGGAATGGAGATGAGAAAATGTCAAGGAGGAAAAGGATGGAAGCCATGGAAGCACCTTTGTGTTTCTCTCTCAAGAACAAGTTGGAAGAAATGAAAATGAGGGTGAAATGGGGGGTGGGGGTCATGGCCTGCTCCTTAAAACAAAGGGGAGGGATTAAAAAAAATTTAACTAAAGTAAAACACTTGGTTAAAAGTAATTAGGAAAAGATACCAATAATTAACCACCACATCAATGACACCTAGCACTTAAAGTAAGATGCTAATCTAATCAACAAGTCTAAACATCTAATCCCTCTCTTCTCATGATTACTCCCAAATCCTAGAGTCTTATGTGTACTAAAAGTATGGCGTCGAGTAATCGCGTTACTGATTAATTCTTTCACCGATTAAATCGTGAAAATTAATTTACTTAGAAATTAATTCACCACGTGATAATAATTTATCATAAATAATAAAAATAATTGAAAACACTCAATCATAATCACAACAAGCTACGTTTCGATTTTCATCGAAATCAGAGTTCGTTTAAAATTTTATTCGCGGATAAAAACTCTTCGGTGATTCAAAACACGGCAAAACTTCGTTAGAATTTTTCGACGATTTTAATTAATATAAAATATTAATTCTCAAATTTAATTTTATCCTGATTTAATTCAATCGCTTACTTAGCCAACAAGAAATTGCTTATTATAACATAAATACGACAATTTATACTAAAATAACGTTAAATAATGCGTCGTAAAAATACAGGTATTACACGAACCGCTCTGATACCACCTTTGTAACACCCCGTTCCTGGAGCGCTACTAAACTAAAACATAACTCTTGCAAGTTCAAATCCTTTTGAAAATGAAATAGTCTAGTTGTATGGTTTCGGAAATATGAGTCTATTTTTTTTTTCAAAATAAAAACTTCTTTTAAGAATAGCAATCAGAGTATTGCAGCATTTTCGAAAGGTGGTGAATAAACAAAGACACCATAATAAAACCACAATAACCATACTCATAAATTTATTCATTCATTGCACATATGACAATTCAAGTCTTGAAAACTAAAATACACTTATTACAACCCTGTAATTAGTACAGCAAACAACCTATAGCTGGTCGACACGCTACAACACTTACTAGACTTCTAGTAAGTTGCAAACAAATACACAAGGCAGATAGTCGGACAGGACTATCCTCAGCTACGCTCCTCGAACACTTTGCAGTCTTCATGATCTGGGTTACAATCGTTGATTGAAAGAACCACGGGCAAGGGTCAACTTCTTAATTAAAAGCAGATAACACAGTATAACATAATATACAATTCAGTAAGAATTCATAAATGCTCTGCAAATGCGACTACATGCCACTGTTTATGATTCCGGAATACCCTGCAATGGTCAATCGTTGGTACGCCATGTTACGTCCCCAATGCGATACTTTTCCATGCTAAGGGTTAAACGAACAATGCCCTGAACTCCAGCCTTGGCCTTGGGAAATCCTTCACCCCTGGATATTTAGGTCGAAGTTACCACAATGCATGACAATGCATTTCGCCTACTCCCACTAACATATCAATGCAGATGATATTTCAATTACGGCATAATCAAATAAATATTTAATTATCCAGCACCAATCCAACAACACATATCTCAACAAGATGTAAGCATACATGCAAGCACGACAGATTATCAATTCAGAATAACAACAACTTCAGACTCACAACAATTTAACAATCCACAACAATTTGCATTCACATTTTGATAATCATCAGACATAAGCATACAACAACTCCTACACTAACATACAATAACATTTACTGAATGTGAAGTGCCCTTACCAAAGGTCAACAATCCTACTCAGCACGTACTCAAGTCCTCCAGCCCTAAACAACACACACCAAACTTAGCCATATTCTAGTTCACCCAAAACAATTCCCAGGTTATGGTTCAATTCTAACCCCAAGATTACTCAACCCTGAGAATCTTTTTAATAAATACACATACTTGAAACAATACATAAAGTTGAAAAATAATTATTTTAAAGACTAAAAATTCACTTTCTTTTACTCTTGAAACATGAAACAAATTCTAAAATCAAATGCCTTTCATAATAATAGTTGATCAAGGCTCCACTTGGCTTAGGAATATAAGGATCCCATTTTCCTTAAGTGTTTTATTGCCTCAAAGCCAAAACAACTTCTCAAATCCAATTCCAACTCTTTCCAAAATTTTCCAAAGTTTAAATAACAACCCAATACAATTATTTCAAGTCAAGGACACTAAAAATTTTCCTTCCCAAGCCTTATAGGGCTCTCGGCCAACACACACATGCATAGGAAAAATTTGTAAAATTTGTAAATCAACCAAACCACAACACACAACACATAATTCCTTATCCAAAACCTTCAATTTTTCCAAAACAAAACCATTAACTCAAGTACATTACCCTATCATGGCTTATTCAAGCATCAAGGGTTTCCAAAATCACAAGTTTCCTTTGATCAAATTCAAATTAACAACAATAACAACAATTTCAAGTATCAAGAAGCAATAACCCCAAACTAATGACGTGATTCACATGAGAAATCACCCTTCCCCTTTCCCTTAGACAAATCGGCTGAGGGTTCACAAAATTTGGGGAACAATTGATCCTTTCACTCATGATCATAATCAAGACACAATAGAAGCATTAACAAGAAATAAATCAAAGAAATCATCTCCTATAACTTCTACAAGGCCACAGTTTTGGCTAGGAAAATCAAAGGAGAAGGAATTGATCTTACACTCACTTGCTTGATCAAGATAAGAGTAGTATTTAGGAGATGAAAAATAGAAAATCTGGTGGTGTTAAAAGAAAAGGAAGCCATGGCTGGAATTAAAAGGAAGGAATGGAAGGTGAACTTGCTCTCCAAAATCCTTCACACTTGGTGCTTAAGAAATGAAATGAAAGTAAAGTGAACAAATGGGAGAAGATGGGAGGGCTACGGCCTAATCTTCTTAAAGAGGATGAAACAAAAAAATAAGTTGAGATAGTGATAATAAGGGAGGAGCTTCGGCTGGAACAAGGAAAAAGGAGGAAGAATTGGAAACTTTGGCTTATTCTCACCTTACCCACATTTGCAACTTAGAAAATTAGAGAAATGAGATTATGAGAGTGAGAGGGAGGGATGCGGCTGATTAAGAGAGAAGGGAGGAAATAAAAAAAAATTAATCAAACTAATAATGCTAATAGATAAGATCAAGCAAGATATTTTGCTAATGACCAATAAGCATTTAACACCTAGCATTTAGGATAAGATCAAACCAAGATATTTTTTAATAACCCACATAATCTTGACACCTAACCATCTAGCCTAATCCTAGAGTTTTGGTGTCCCAAAATTACGGTGTCGAGAAATCCCGTTAACACTAATTCGTTCACCGATAAATCGCGAAAATTAATTTACTTAGAAATTAATTTACCGCGTCATAATTGTTTATCTATAAATAATAAAAACAATTGAAAACACTCAAGCATCATCACAATAAGTTACGTTTTGATTTTCATCGAAATCGGAATTCGTTTTAAATTTTATTGCGGATAAAAATTACCCGGCGTATCAAAATACTGCGAAACTTCGTTAGAATTTTTCGACGATTTTTGAACCATGAATTAATATTAAATATTAATTCTTAAATTAAATTTTATCTTGATTTAATTCAATCACTTTCTTAGTTAAACAAAATTACGCGTTACTGCGTCAAACAGAAAACTTCTATAAAGTTTTAATTGATGAATTCCCCTTAAAAGCGGCATACGTCCATGTTATCTATTAATTTGAATTGACATCATAAATAATAATTATTTATAATAATAAATTATTTAAAATAAGTCAAAATAATTCCTCGTACTCTCAGTAAATCATTGAGGTGATCAGTCTCTACGACTTACCTTCAAGTATTTGGGATTTTATTGCTAAAACAATTTTTCTTAAAAATTGAGATGTTACAGGCAACAATTATGTTAATACAATTTTTCACATTTTAGAAGCACAGTAAATAGCACCGAGCAATAAGGGATTCAATAATACTAGTGGGAAGAAGACTAACTTCACTATAAACAAATCTTCTGTTGGAGGTTCTTCTACACCAATTAATGCAAAGAAACTGACATTATCTGCTTTAAGTGTGGATAGCCTGTTCATATCAACCGCAACTGCGAAGGAACCAAATCAGAATAAGCAAGTGGCATGAAGCCAAAGAAACCTCAGGCCAATCACTTGAAGATTACTGGCATGGTTTTTTTCTCTTGAACGTGACAAAAACACAAGAAAATGGGAGTTTGAATTGGGTTTTAGAAATCTTTTTAAATATTTGGGATTTTGAAAACCTTTTTCAAAAACAACTCTTTAAACAAAAGTAACAATAAGAAGCAGTAAAGAGAAGAGAAAGAATAAGACACAATGATTTATACTAGTTCACTACCACCTGGTAGCTACGTCTTGTCCCTTCACCACACTAAAGGATTTCTCCACTATAATCAATTAATTACAACTCAAGAGCATACTACTGTCAAATGGCAATACTCTCAACTTCTCAAAACGACTTAGTACAGTCAGGCCTCTGAGGAATACAAATACAAGTGTTAAAAAATAATTTGAAACATCATAATCAAACTCTCACACCAGAGGATTTACAATGAAGAACTTAAGCACTGAAAAATAACTTTCTTAAAGAAAGAATAAAACGATTTAAGTGTTGTTCACTTGGTCTCAGAATACTTGGAAGATTCTTAGTTGCTCACTTGTTTGAAACGTTTTTCACTTCGTTAACCTTCTTCACTGATATGAATAAGGTATATATAGCTAAGGTTTCAAATAGTGTCGTTGTGACCTAAGCAGGTCCTTCACCAATGGATAAAAATTGAGATCCACTTTTTATGGCTTTTAGTGCGTTGTGTCCTTTTGAACTTTCATTCTGTACACCGACACAACTGTCAAATAAAATATTTGTCATTTTGTGATCTTTTTTGAATTTGAGATCCTTTTAGAGTAAGACAGATTGGATGATTATTTTCGTTGACATTCCATTTAGCTTTTGATTCCTCGTATCCTTTCAGAGTAAGACAGATTGGATGATTATTTTTGTTGACATTCCATTTAACCTTTAATTCCTCGCACATTAAAAGAGCCATCAATGAGGATCCTTTAATGCTTGATATAGTCTTTAATGCTTCTTCGCTCAGCCTGGTTTTACACCAGAGGCATCTTCGTACCAGATGATCTTTGGCAAGGTAATACTCTGCTTACCAGAGTAAGCTTGTACCAGATTCTAATTCTTCCAGAGAGTAGTTTCACTTAGGCTTTCATATACCAGAGCCTTGAATGTACTTGATGCAGGATTCCAACAGAGTGTAGTCCCAACAGAGCTTGGTCTTACCAGAGCATGGTCTACCAGACCATCTCACCAGAGCATTGACTACCAGAGCTTTGTCAACAGAGCTTAGCTATAAGACGCTGACGTCATCAGCTCTTGGCAGATGATAGATGCCAGACTAAATGAAATAGACCAGAGGGTAACTTGCGCACAGAGTCAAAGCTTTCTAAGACAAATCCATCTGATGAATAGTGACTTACTCACTAGTTTTTAGATACTAACAGACACATCGGAGGATAAATTATTCTTATCATTATTTGTTATCATCAAAATAATTAAGGGTCATTGTTTCTGAATCCACTTGATTCCAACAATCTCCCCTTTTTTGATGATGACAAACATATGGATTGATGAACAATTTTCCATTAGAAAAATATTTAAGTAAAAGATTTTTAGTGGCTCCCCCTGAATTAAGCGCATAAAAATATTTTCTAAGTGCAATGCCACATCAAATGCATGTTCATGTTCAATTATAAGAATTACATATCAGAGTGTTAATGCAAATGCGCGTGTTCAATTCCTTTTTAACACTTAGTTGATACAATGTGTTCATCATTACTCCATATTCTTCTCTATTTTCTTCTCCCATTTTTGTCATTAGATAAAAAGGTTATAGATATAAAGAACATCATTGTCAAAACAAAACAGAGTATATAAAAAGTATTGAAAGATAAAAGTTAAAACACACTAAGTACCAAAATTAACTTTGTCATTTAATCAAAAATTGTACCAAGTTACAGAGTAAAAGTTTAAAACAAAACAAAGAAAAGGCAAAAACAAAAGGTGAAATTCCTAAGGCTATCTAGGGCTTAGTCACTTTCTCCAAGAGTAGCTTCAGCATATTAGCAAGTTTATCCTGTCTTCTGCTTGAAGATACCATGAACTGCTTGAATTCCCTGTTGTCTACAACTAGCCTTTCAAGAATATCTCTTTGAACCTCAATGCGGTCAGAATGACTAGATTAGGCAGAGCCAGGAGATTGTACAACCATAGCAGATTGGGCAGGAGCAGAGAAGGTGTTTCCTGAGCAACAGGTGAAGGTTCAGGTTCCCAAAAAGCAGGAAGTGGAAGAGGAGTTGGTTTCCATCCAGGAGCAGCAAGAGTCTCTTGTTGATCTGAAGTTGCTGCTTCTTGTGACTTTCAAACAAGTCAACCACTTTGTACCAATCAGCATAAAAACCCTCTAAGGCTAGCCAAGTATGAGTAGACATAGCAAGGTCCTTTGACTATCTATTTTTCTATTTCAACCAGTTCAAGCTGTTGGTTCATATACCTCTCAAAGGTTGGAAAAACAGAGCCAGTTGCTAGAGGCAAAGGACGTGTTTTGGTCTGGTTCACAGAAGTTGTTTGGTTCTGGTTTTGGTTGGAAGAGGGTGTTTAGGTCTGAGTCACGGGGGTTAGTTGGATCTGGTTTTGGGTTTAGGTATCAGAGGGTAAAGAATTGATAGGCTTGAAGGAGGAGTTTGGATAAGGTTTGAATCTGAATAAGTATGTTCAGATTCAAGTTGTTGACTAACTTCAGAGGCAATCCTAGAAGTGACGATGATTTCATCTTCTAAAATTGAATCTGTTGTTGTTTCAGGTTCAGTGTGGTGTTGGGGTGATGGTGGTGAAACCGATTCAAGTGAAGAAAGAGGTTGTAGGTCTAGAATGGTTTCAGAGCCAGGGTCAAGTGTTTGAGTCTCTTGGGTGAAAGGTTGTGGGTCTGTTTGTGGTGGAGGAATTGGTTCTGGTTGAGTTAGGAGGTTAAGGTCTGGTTAAGGTTCTTGTTAGGTTTCTGGTTGTGTTTCTGGTGGTGAAGGAGGAGTAGGTTCTTTTTGAGGTCGAGGAATGGGTTTTGTTTGAGGTGGATGGGTGGGTGTTGGTTGCGGTGGAGGGTAAACAAATGTAGGTTGTTTAAGGACAGGAACAAAGGCAAAGGTTCTCACTCTCTGTCTTAGTGGGATTTCATCCTCTGAATCATCAGAGTATATATGTGATAGAGGGTAACGTGGTTTGAGGGGCAATGGTGATTTGTGGGGTTTTGGTAGATTGAGAGGTACTAACAGGAATATTATAAACTGATTCAAATAAACTAACAACATTTTCAAGTACCTTAGTCTACTTAGCTGGTAGTTCACTATCTTGACAAATTTCCTTTTCCTTACACCAGAGGCAGCAACATTAGAGGCAGTAGGTTGAGGTGCCTTTGCAGAGGCTTCCTCTTGAAGCCTTTTTGTCCTAAGTTCCTCATGGAATTTGATAGCTTTTTCCTCAACCTTATCCAGAAATTCCCTCAAGGGTTCCCTATTGTCTTCATCTTCTTGCATCATAATAGAAGGCATGCAAGCAGGGCAAACTTGAGGAACCAGAGGAGGTGCTTGTGAAGAAGTATAGATTCCAGCAGAGCTTTTGGTGATTATTGTTGTTGGTTTAGAGGGACCATCACCAACTAACTTAACTCTCTTCCCCTTCTTCCATTCCTCAGCCTTAGCTGCTTCTTCTTCCTCCTTAGCAGTTTGGGCAACCAACTCTTGTGTTAAGAGCTTCATTCTTTTTAAGTTGTTACTATCAACAATTGGGGCAACACTCTTACGAAGCAAAAGTGCAGCTTCTTCAATGTCCTTAGCCTGAAGATCCATGATCGCACCGTATTCTTCCAAAATAGCAAAAATAACCCTTCCATAGGGTATATTTCTATTTTCCCACCTTTGGAGAAGATTACGACTCTCCTCAAGAAGTTGAAGATGATGCTGGGGAGGTTAACAACAGTTCTTAGATCATAGTGCCACATCACAAACTCGTGATAAGAGCTCACAGTGTCCACAAAGTCTGCTTTTGGCATTACGTTGCTCTTGATAATCTTAAAGAGCACTCTGCAGTGATGCTTCATATCCACAGCTTTAAAAGCACGCAGCTTCTCATAGGTGTAATCTGAAATCACAAAGGGTCCACCAAAGTCAGCTTCCCAGTTGGAGGTAATCTCAATCCCTTCGTTAGGATAGTTGATAGCTTAAGCGATCAAACTTTGACTCACCAGAAACTCCCTTCCTTGAACATTACTGACAATGCCTCCAGTGGCTACCTTTGCAAACCTCCAGAACTCCTTGACCAGTTCTGGGTAGATATCCTTCGACTCAATGTAGAAGAACTCTCTCCAACCCATATCAATGAAATGGGTTCTGAAGTTGTAGTCATGTTCAACTAGTTAATTGAGGTCGATTCTTGCATCTGGCATGACTATGAGATCTTGAGGATCAATATCTACAGTGGGAATAGAAGCGTTTTGAGGAACAATCTCTTGTTGTCATGGCTGTTGTTAAGCCATTGCAGAAGATTTGCAGAGAGATAGTAGAGAGAAGAAGAGAGCAAGATTTACGAAATGGGGCTAGGGTTCAAAGTGTTAGAATTCTTAGAGAGATAGAGAGTTAGTAGTGGGTGAGTGACTGGGTTTGAAACGTGTAGAGAATGTAAACCGCCTTTAGCAGTTTTCAAAACAGAATTAAAAAGAAAATTAAAATTGTCATTTAAAAAATGAAACGGGTCAAACACACTTTAAAGAGGCACAGTAAAACTCTCATCGGGTAGTAAAAATAATTATGACTCAGCGAAGAACAATTCTCAACCACTAACGTATCAACCAGTCTCAGAGAGACATGTGTGCGCCAATATTCCCAGAGGAAACAGGGAAATGAATGCACCAGACGAATGCATATATGCACAGTGTAACAAATGCATGAGCAGCAACAGAGGATACATATATTTATAAATAGAGGCAGCATGATATCAGAGTCAAATATGTTATCAGATGCAAGTACATCAGAGGCACACATATCAGAGGTAAATATATTCAATTTAAATAATCATTCCTTTATAAGATGAAAATTCAAGTTTTTCCTTATAAAGTTGAATCTATCTTCAGCAAGGGGTTTTGTACAGATATCTACCCATTGATGGTCAGTATCTATAAATTTAATTTCAAGAATCCCTTTCTGGATATAGTCTCTAATAAAATGATGTTTAATTTTAATATGCTTAGCTCTTTAATGTAAAATAGGATTTTAAGTCAAACATATAGCAGAGGTATTATAATAGAAGATAGGAATGTTACTATCTTTTATCTGATAATCCTCAAGCTAATACCTCATCCATAGGAGTTGTAAGCTACAGCTCTGTCTCTTGCTGAATCATGAGATAAGGTTGGCTCCAAGAAAGTGACAACCACCACTTGTGCTTTTTCTTTCAATTCTATCTCCAGCAAAATCAGCATCACAGAAACCTACTAACTTGTAATCATCTGATTTCTTATATAGCAAACAAAGATTAGTAGTTCTTTTAAAATACCTAAAGATTCTCTTAACAGCAGTTAAATAAGATTCTCTTGGATCAGATTAGAATCTAGCATATAAGCATACACTAAACATTATATCAAGTCTTGAGGCATTAAGATAAAGAAGTGAATCTATCATACCTCTGTATACCGTTTGGTCTACCTTTTTACTTGATTCATCTTTGCTAAGAGCACAGGTAGGATGCATTGGTGTGCTCATTGGTTTGGTTTTCTCTAGCGTGAACTTCTGCAGAAGTTCTTTCACATATTTTGTCTGGTGGAAATAGATTCCACCTTAACATTGTTTAATTTGAATATCAAGGAAGAATTTCAATTCTCCCATCATACTCATCTCAAATTCATTCTACAGAAGCTCAGAGAATTCCTTGCAAAGGGATTCATTAGTTACATCAAAGATAATGTCATCTACATATATCTGAACTATTATGAAATGCTTTTTAGATGATTTCCTAAAGAGTATTATATCCATCTGTCCTCTTTCAAAACCATTTGACATTAAAAAGGAACTAAGTCTATCATACTAAGCTCTTGGAGCTTGCATAAGACCATATAGAGCCTTTTTAAGTTTGAAAACATGCTCTGGGAAAGCAACATCTTCAAAACCAGGTGGTTGTTTGACAAATACTTCCTCATTTATGGAACCATTTAAAGTAATGCCATGATGTGCAGCAAACGATAGGAGAATTCTAATAGCTTCTAATCTAGCTACAGGAGCAAAGTTTTCAATGTAATCAATACCTTCCTCTTGCGAATACCCCTGAGCAACTAAACGTGCTTTGTTTCTTACCACTTTACCATCTTCATCTAGTTTGTTTCTGAAAACCCACTTGGTTCCAATGGCTTGTTTATCCTCTGGAGGCACTAGCTTCCACACATCATTCCTCTGGAATTGATTCAACTCCTCTTGCATTTCAAGTATCCAACCATCATCTGTTAGAGCTTTGCCAATGCTCTTTGGCTCAATATCTAACAATAGTGCAAGATCAGAGCATTCTCTGAAGGATGATCTTGGTCTAACTCTGTCACTTAGTTCACCAACGATCTGGTTCTTTAGGTGATGAGTCTTGAGCCTCCAATTGCTTCTTGGTTTTATTTGAGTCTTGTCACCAGAGGCAACTTCAGAGTTGTCACCAGACACATCAGCATCTGCTCCATTATTGATCTGCATATCTACGAAAACTCATCTAGCTCTGACATTTTAGTGTCATGCTTCTTGTCATCAAACCTTACATGCATTGATTCTTCAACAATTAGTGTTTCTTTGTTGTATACTTTGTAGGCTTTAGAGCGTTCAGAGTATCCTAAAAAGATACCTTCTTGTGCTTTAGAATCAAATTTACCAAGAATGTCCTTTGTATTTAGAACAAAGCAGTCACACCTAAATTGAAAATATGAAATGTTGGGTTTTCTCCCTTTCCACAATTCATAAGGAGTCTTATTCAAAATAGGTCTAATATAGATTCTATTTTGAATATAGCATGCAGTGTTAACTGATTCTGCCCAAAAGTGTTTTGCAATTTTTGTTTTATGGAACATGGTTCTGGCCATCTCTTGAAGAGATCTATTTTTTCTTTCTACAAACCACTTTGTTGTGGTCTTCTAGGAGAAGAAAAATTGTGAGAAATGTCATGTTCTTCACAAAAGTTTTGAAATAGTTCGTTTTCAAATTCTCCACCATGGTCACTTCTAATAGTTGTAATACAAAAGTCTTTTTCATGTTGCACTTGTTTGCAGAAGACATAAAACATCTTAAAAGACTCATCCTTATGGGCAAGAAATTTTACCCATGTCCATCTAGTATGGTCTTCAACAATAACTAATCCATATTTCTTTCCAGACAAGGCAGTTCTAGTTGGACCAAATAAATCCAAATGTAAAAGTTCAAGTGGTCTTGAAGTGAAAACAACATCTTTTGATTGTAAAGAAGATTTTGTTTGTTTCCCTTTTTGACAAGCTTCACAAAGAGCATCAGACTGATACTTGAGATTTGGTAAGCCTTTAACAAGTTCGTTCTTGTTAAGCTTTGAGATTAACCTCAAGCTGGCATGACCCAATCTCTTGTGCCAAGTCCACTATTCTTCATCAACAGGCAAAAAGAACTTCACATTTTGATTTGCTAACTCAGAAAGTTTGATTTTATAAATATTATTTTTCGTCTTTGCTGTAAAGAAAACAGAGCCATCTTTCTTGTTTTTGACTACAGGCATTATCACTAAAACCAACATCATAACCACTATCACATAATTAACTTATGCTTAGTAGATTATACTTAAGGCCATCAACAAGTAAAATATTGTCAATAGAGGGTAGAAATTTCTCACAAACCCTTCCAATGCCAATGATTTTACCTTTCTGGTTTCCATCGAAACCAACTGTTCCACTTTCTTTATATTGCAGCTCTTGGAACATAAGCATTTCTCCTGTCATGTGTTGTGAGCACCCACTGTCCAAGTACCATGGCTGGTGTCTTAACTCTATTGCTAAGCAAATTTGCAACATAGATAATCCTATCCTTAGGTACCCAAATCTTTTTGGGTCCTCTCTTGTTAGTTCTAGAAGGAAACTTTTCCTTCTTGTTTTTCAAAGCATAGCAAGTGCTTCTTATGTGACCATACTTATTACAGTATGTACACAATAGATTATCACTATGATCATTGGTTTCATCATATTTTAAATTGGAGTTTTGAAAAGTGGGTTCATCTGATTTATAGCCAAGACCTTTCTTACCATTTTGACTAACACCCCAAATCATAGAGGCTTGCTTGCTCTGTGTCACACATTCAGCAAAAAATCTTTGATATCCCTCTTGATATTTGGAAGAGTTGCTTTCAAGCTTTTCTTCTGTCTTAGAGCTTATATTCACTAGACAGTGATTTTTAGCTTTAAGCTTCTCATTCTCTTCATTGAGCCTTAAAAACTCTTAAGATAATTTTGAAATTTTTTTCTTTAAAGCTTTGTATTCAATGGAGAGCTTGGAAGACTCATCTAAGAGTCCATAAAAAGCTTTTTGTAGATCAGAGGATGAGTTAGAATTTACCTCTTTTTCCCCTTCTTCACTGTCTGATCCAATAGTAGCCATTAGAGCCATGTTTGCATGATCCTAATTATCATTAGATGATGATGAATCAGAGTCATCCCATGTTGCCATCAGACTTTTCTTTTTTCCTTTGAAATCACTTCTCTTTGGTTTCCCTTTCTTAAGTAGTGGACATTCAGACTTGAAGTGTCCTGATTTCTTACACTTATAGCAAACTACTTGGCTTTTGTCTTTGTTCTCCTTCCTTTCCCTTGTATCCTTTTTCTAGAATTGCTTCCTGAATCTTCCTTTCTTTTTCCACATACGTTGAATCTTTCTTGAGATAAAAGAAAGTTCATCGTCTGTTCCATCATTGCTCTCACCAGACGATCCTTCGCCTGTTTCTTGTTCTGCTTGCAGAGCCTTGGAGGAGGAAGCTTTGTTACTAGATTTCAAAGCTATAGACTTCTTTGATTCTTAGGAGGTTATTCTTCATTGAGCTCTAGCTCATGAGCTCTCAAAGAACTGAGTAGATCTTCTAGACGCAAGGTGTAACACCCCACCGAAATAGGGCATCACTTTATCCTGACCTCAGCAATAATACATTTTCAATCCAATATCAGAGTACGCAACAGGACACACTGGCCGTGATATAACACTGCTTCCCAGGCTCTAAGTACTTGATTTTATTGTCCATCTGTTATTTATCATCATGTAATATAGAAAACATAGAAAACGAAAGGGTAAGACACGCATCAATCACCATCAAGTAGGAAACAACATAGTAGAGAGACTGCTATCATGTTCAGCTCAACACATAACAACATAAACATCAAGACATCACATTCGTCATTATGACTGTTATCACACTCAGACTTTTGAGCACACGGTCTCAGACCAAACCATACTAATACATCATATTGATAACCAAACCACACGGTCACAGACCATATCACACTCTGACATCACTGACTGACACGTGTCACGGGTCCTTCAGCTGATCACCGGCTCTACAGACCCAAACCACTGGACATTCAGTTGATCACCGGCTCTACTGCCCAGAGGCTGACATGTAACTCCGGTCCTTCGGGCTGGTCACCGGCCCTACAGACCCAGACCATCATTGAACGTTGCGGGCATTATCGCCTTACTCCCTAGACCAATCACCAGTCTCAAGGCACAGAGAGAGACTTAAGTTGGTTGTCTCGGGAACATATCCTGATACGTTACCATCTCTGATTATTGTTTATGGCATCCCATAATACCATATCCAATTACCAGAGTAAGGTACCGTCCTGTGCATAAGGACGACATTCCCTATACAGAGAATGGTCAAGATTGTCCACCTGTCAGACATGGAGTCCTGAAGACTCGTCCGGATAACCGAGTACACACCCTCAAGGTTACCGACTATCCCCAAACCACTATGTACCTTTGGTACCACGGACATGGAGAGCCTCGTCGAAAAGACCGACTACACACTCTCAAGGTCTTGGTTGAGTACACATCCTCAAGGCCACTGGCTTATCTCATTACCATCCCGTTGATACCTCAAGTATACCAACCTCGGGTACACCGACCGGCTATCACCACTAACAAATAGAGCATTGACGGTAATATCTACTATTATAGTCTAGGGATTTGCAAATCTCTAACTAGAGGGCGTCACCCTTGACTTTACATCGGACCCACATATATCATATACAGCCAGTACATAAATATCGGCATGTTAATCTGATTATCAACCATCCTTAATCAACATAAGGATCAACCATAGTGTCGCTCAGGCGACTTACTATTGCCATGTTATCAATCAGTATACCAACAGTCACACAAATATAAAGCAATCATATCAAAGCATTACAACAATCAGCATCCATCCATAGATTTCAATAGATCATTCCTATGGTTGATAAACCTCTGACAACTGTCCTCAGCTGTCATAGGTCACAGCCCCTTTCCTGAGGCGTTGCTGCTATTAACCCCTAGTAGGGTTAAGGTCCCCTACACATGCTACCAGTACTACACTACTACCTATTTTTCCTAGTGATTAAGGTATCTTTTCCCTTACCTAGCTTAGAAGACTGTTGTTGCTCGTGTCCCGTCGCTCTTCCCTATCCCAAGCTCCTCCATGCTCTCCCAAAGGCCTTTGGAAGAAGTTAGAATGATTGGAGGGGGTTAAGGCCTATTTATAGGCATAAATTAGCCCATCACATTGCGAGTCAATTACATGTAAGTCCCGTCGCGTCGCGAGCTGGGACACGTGTCACGCATCAGACGAGCGTAACCACCGACTTATATCGCGTCACGACGGTTTCCTTTGTTTCCTCCGTCACGTCGAGAGGGACCACTTCCAGAAAATTCTAGTTTCGTCCACCCTAGAGAGTTCTAGGGTATTCTTTACTCTTCTAGGCTTTTCTAGAGGCTTCTAGACTATTCTTGATGATTTCTATCTCTTTATAGGGTTTCTGGGTCTCATTTAAGCCCATTTGATTCCTAATTAAGCTTTTAATCACTCGTTTATCATCTAATTACTGATTTAATAATTCTTCTAGTATTGTTTAAAAAACCAGGATGTCACACAAGACATTTAGGTCCTTAGCTTCTTGTATAGCTATGACCTTGGGTATCCATTGCTTGGGGAGACTTCTCAATATCTTCTTTACATGATCAGCATTAATGTAGCTCTTATTGAGAACTTTTAGACCATGAACCAAAACATTGTTTCAATGTCTTCTCTCTCTTCCATCTTGAAGCGTTCAAACTGTCTAACAAGAATGTTAGCTTTTGTTTCTCTTACTTGGGCAGTCCCCTCATAGGCCAAGGCCAATGAGTCCCAGATGTCTTTTGCAGTAGCATTCTTTCCACATTTGTCATATTCCTTTTTAGAAATAGCACAGATAAGGAAATATCTTGCTTTCTAATTTAGTTGATATGATTTCTTCTGATTATCATTCCAACTAGCTTTAGGCACAGGAGTGCCATCATTGGCAACAGGTTCAGTGTATGATGTCTCAATCATATCCCAGAGTTCGAGTTATTGTGACTCGAAAAAGGTTTTAACTTTATCTTCCCAGTAGTCGTAGTTTACTCTAGTAAACAAAGGAGAACGGTTAACATGACCACCAACTTCATTACTCGCCATAGATAAAGTATAGGATCTTTTCGTCTCATACTAGTTAAGTGCTCAACCAAGAGGCCGAGCTCTGGTACCAATTAAATGTGACAAAAACACAAAAAAGGGAGTTTGAATTGGGTTTTAGAAATCTTTTTAAATACTTGTGATTTTGAAAACCTTTTTCAAAAACAACTCTTTAAACAAAAGTAACAACAAGAAGCAGTAAAGAGAAGAGAAAGAATAAGACACAGTGATTTATACTAGCTCACTACCACCTGGTAGCTACGTTTAGTCCCTTCACCACACTGAAGGATTTCTCCACTATAGTCAACTGATTACAACTCAAGAGTATACTATTGCCCGACTAGCTATACTCTCAACTTCTCAGGACGACTTAGTACAGTCAAGCCTCTGAGGAATACAATCACTACTGGGCTAAATACAAGTGTTCAAAAATAATTTGAAACAATATAATCAAACTCTCACGCGAGAGGATTTACAATGAAGAACTTAAGCACTGAAAAATAACTTTCTTGAAGAAAGGATAAAACGATTTAAGTGCTGTTCACTTGGTCTCAGAATACTTGGAACGATTCTTGGTTGCTCACATATCTGAAATGTTTTTCACTTCGTTAACCTTCTTCACTAATTTGAATAAGGTATATATAGCTAGGGTTTAAAATAGTGTCGTTGTGACCTAAGCAGGTCCTTCACCAATGGATAAAAATTGAGATCCGCTTTTTGTGGCTTTTAGTGCATCGTGTCCTTTTCAACTTTCATTCTGTACATTCACACAGCTGTCAAATAAAATATCTATCCTTTTGTGATCCTTTTTGAATTTGAGATCCTTTCAAAGGAAGACAGATTGGATGATTATTTTCGTTGACATTCCATTTAGCCTTTGATTCCTCGTACATTAAAAGAGCCATCCAAGAGGATCCTTTAATGCTTGATATAGTCTTTAATGCTTCACTCAGTCTGGTATTATACCAGAGGCATCTTCGTACCAGATGATCTTTGACAAGGTAATACTCTGCTTACCAAAGTAAGCTTGTACCATAGTCTAATTCTTCCAGATAGTAGTTTCACTTTGGCTTCCATATACCAGAGCCTTGAATGTACCAGATGTAGGATTCCAACAGAGTGTAGTCCTACCAGAGCTTGGTATTACCAGAGCATGGTCTACCAGACCATTTCACCAAAGCATTGACTATCAGAGGTTTATTAACAGAGCTTAGCTATACGATGCTCACGTCATCAGCTTTTGCCAGAAGATAGATGCCAGATTCAATGAAATAGACCAGCGGGTAACTTGTGCACAGAGTCAAGGCTTTCTGAGACAAATCCATCAGATGAATAGTGACTTACTAGTTTTTGCATACTAACAAACACATCAGAAGATAAATTGTTCTTATCATTATTTATTATCATCAAAACAATTAAGGGTCATTGTTTCTGAATCCAGTTGAGAAAATAGATATTATTCTTGGCATGCACATGTTAACTGCTAATCACGTTCTCTTGAATTGTTTCGATAAGACTGCCATCTTTAAGACTGTTGAATCTAAGGATCCTCGGGTCATAACTGCCAAACGAGTTTTATCATCCTTAAAGGAAGGAGCACAGGTGTATATGATACTTTACTCTTTAGTAATAGAGAAGGAATCAGAAGTGTAAGATGTGCGTATAGTGTGTGAATTTTCGTAAGTGTTTTCTGATGTTGATTATCTACCACCTGAGGGAGAGATTGAATTATCCATTGATCTCGTTCCTGGCATGGGTCCCTTTTTTTAGCAAACCCTAAAAAATGTCTCCACTTGAACTTGTAGAACTGAAGAAGCAACTGGAAGATATGATGCAGAAGCAATTTATTCGGCCTAGCGTATCACCATAGGGAGTGCATGTCTTACTTGTCAAGAAGAAGGATGGAACTATGAGGTTATGTGTGGATTTTTGTCAGCTCAACAAGGTAACTATCAAGAACCAGTAACCACTACCAAGTACCAAGAATAGATGACCTCATGGGACAGTTTGTTAGAGCCTCTATTTTCACCAATATTGATATGAGGTCGGTTATCATCAGATTCTTCTGAAGACAGAGGATATTCTGAAGATCGCATTTTGGACGTATTATGGTCATTATGAGTATATGGTTATGTCTTTTAGCGTGACTAATGCATCAGCAGTGTTCGTGGACAGTATGAACAAGATCTTCCATTCCAACTTGGATAAGTCTTCATTGATGACATTTTGGTATATTCCAAGTCCCGCGAGGAGCATGAAGAGAATCTTAGAATTGTTTTGCAGACCCTAAAGGAGAAGCAGTTGTTTGCTAAATTTTCCAAATGTGATTTTTGGTTAGAGGAAGTGAATTTTCTTGGAAATGTGATCTCTAAAGGAGGTATAGTAGTTGATCCAGCAAAGGTTGAAGATGGGTAGCATTGGGAAGCACCTAAGACGGTGACTAATATTAAAAGTTAAAATTGGGATTCACATGTTATTACAGGAAATTCATTGAAGGATTTTCAAAGACAATTTTACCATTGACTCGACTTAATAAGAAGGGTCAGGTCTTCGTGTGGGATTCCAAGTGCGAGGAAAGCTTCTAGAAGCTGAAACAAAGATTGACATCAGCACCTGTGTTAGTTTTACTTGATCCAAGTTCACCTTTTGTTGTGTATTGTGATATGTCGAAGTAAGGATTGAGAGGAGTATTGATGCAAGATGGTAAAGTAGTAGCTTATATTTCAAGACAGCTGAAGACAAATGAGCAAAACTATGCAACTCATGGTTTGGAGTTAAGAGCTATGATCTTTGCATTAAAGATGTGGAGACACTACTTGTATGGAGCAAGATTTAAAGCTTTCAGTTAGGGGTAGAAATAGGCCAGGCCAGGCCAGACTTTGGTTAAATAGGCCTAGCTTGTTTCAAAAATCTAATGTCTAAGTCTAACCTATTACCTGTCATGGGCTATTTTTAAGGCATGACATGACCTTTTTGAAAGCCTTGTTAGGCCTGAAAGCCTGATTAAAAGCGTGTGTAACACCAAGAGTACAATAGAAACTCTGATTGTGTGACACAATAGAACAAACTGAAATAAAACAGGACATGAAAACTAAACACCACAATTAGGCCACCTCTAAAAACCAAAGCAAAATGGTCGTGAGCTTCAAGCTAAGAACACTGCGACAATCATTGACAACCAATGCAACAACATGCCTCATCACCAAAGAGATGGTAGATTAATTATAATAAGCAAGAATTAGCACCCCAAATTAGATAATTATGAAAGATGAGAAAAGATGTAAAGTCATTATCATAGCTTGTGATTGAAGTATAATTTCCAATCCAAATAACAACAAAAACTCCAAAAGTAACCAAGCTGCAACCAAAATTGTAACAGCTACAAAATATTGAAACAGATCTCAATGCCACCTCTACCATCAAATGAAGCATAAAAGGGCTACTTGCAAACACTACCAATAAACCTCTTCTTTCAATAAAACAACAACTTTGAAAGCACCAAAAACAGTTAACTTTTATACTCCAATGAAAAACTATTTCCACATCATCTTATAGCCATTCCAAATTAAGTAACAAGAATTGAAATTGAAAGAACCGGAAATGAAATCCATCTCATAACACAAAATAGCACCAAAGCCATTGAGAGGGGACCCTTCAAAGGAGTACCTATTGCTCATCTCTCCCGACCATCCCATCTTTCTTTCTCTCGTAAGTGGCTCGAGGCATCGATATGTTGCTATGTGTCTTGACTCTTGAGTGTCGTGTGCTTCTTAGGGTTTACTCTCTTCCTTCATTATTAGATAGTTTTCAAGGTTCCAACATTGATTTTTAAGATTTTGTTGTTTTCTGGGTCGTAGCCCACTTTCGTCCCAAAAAAGAAAGAATAGTTCATCAAGTAATTTGATTCATACTTATAGCTCTAACAGTTATTTTGTTTTAATATATTATTACTATTATTATCATCATCATCATCATCATCATTATTATTATATAGGATGGCCTCTTAAGCCTAATAGGCTTTTTTATTAGCCTAAGCCTGACCTTTTAAACAAAGTAGGGCTTTTTTAAAAGCCTAAGCCTGATCTTTTACTAAAGAGGTCAGCCGGGCTAGGCCTTAAATAGGCCAGCCATAGGCCCCCTGTGGAGCAACCTGGTCTATTCCTACCACTACTTTTAGTGTCACAAAAGTTTGAAGTACCTTTTCAATTAGAAAGAACTGAATATGTGACAGCGAAGGTGGATGGAGTTTCTGAAGGACTATGACTTCGAGTTGAGCTACCACTCAAATAAGGCCAATATGGTAGCAGATGCTTGGAGCAGGAAGGCCTTGCATTGTTTGGTCATGATGATTAAACAAATGTAGCTACTTGGAGAATTCCAGGACTTGAGTTTGGTGTGTGAAGAGACTCCTACAATGTTAAACTTGGCATGTTGAAGATTACAAGTGACTTGATAGATCAAATTAGAGAATACCAGAAGGAGGATCAGCATCTTGAGGACCATAAAGTTACTCGCACAAGGTAAATAGATTAGCTTTGTGGAGGCACCGATTGTTTTTTTAGATTCAAAGATCGAGTGTGTATACCTGAGATACCGGAGCTAAGGAAGATGATTCTTGAAGAGGGTCAAAAGAGTAGATTGAGTATTCACCTAGCAGCCATCAAGATGTATCAAGATTTGAAGAGGGTATTTTGGTGGCCTGGAATGAAAAATGAGATATCTGAATTTATGTATGCTTCCTTGACTTGCCAGAAGTCAAAGATTAGTAACAGACTAGTCACCCTCTCGTGCTACCAATCTGTCCTCACGGCCTTCTCCACCCCCATGTGGAGTTTTTGCCTTTTGGAAGGTTTGAACCTAGGACCTGGGGCTTAAGTAATCCAGAAGCACCTTGTCATTACCAACTAAGCTATACTAGTTATTTGGTAATAGCAAGGTGTTTTCGGGTCACTTAAGACCCAGGTCCCATGTTTGAATCTTGCAAAAGGAAAAACTCCACATGGGGGTGGAGAAGGTCGTAGGGAGAGATTGGTAGCATGAGAAGGTGGACAGTCTATTACAAAAGCATCAGAAACTGTCAAGTAAGATGCAACCACTGCATATTTTGGAGTGAAAATGGGATAGTATTTTCATGTACTTTTTTTTAGGACTTCTGAAAACTTCGACAGGTTGTGATGTTATTCAGGTGATTATAGATTGGTTAACTAAAGCTGCTCATTTTATTGGTGTGAGTATGGAGTAATCATTGGAGAAGCTGACTAAGTTGTACATCAAGGAGATTGTTAGATTGCATGGTGTGCCTTCTAGCATAGTGTCAGACCGAGATCCTAGATTCACATTTGGATTTTAGGAGAGCTTGCATGAAGCTTTAGGGACTAAGCTCAGACTGAATTCAGCTTATCATCCGCAGACAGATGTTTAGATAGAGTGGACGATTCAATCCTTATAGGATTTGGTGTGAGCTGGTGATTTGGAAGAGACCGGTAGTTGGGAGAAGTTCTTACCCCTTATAGAATTTACATATACTAATAGTTTTTCATTCCAGCATTGTGATGGTCCTATATGGGGCTTTGTATTGGAGGTGGTGTAGGACTCTGCTATGTTGGTATGAGACCGATGAGAACCTTGTTCTAGACCGAAGTTTATGCAAGAGACTACCGAAAAGGTGAAGATGATTTAGGAAAAGACAAAGGCAGTGCAGAGTAGACAAAAGAGCTAGACTTGGTGTTCGACAAAGGAGACCATGTATTTTTACGAGTTACACCTACGAAGGGAGTTGATAGAATAATGAAGGTAAAGAAGTTGACGCCTAGATTCTTGGTCCTTATCAAATTTTGAAAAAGACTGGCAAAGTGGCATATCAAGTGGCATTGCCATAATATTTGGCAAATTTTCACAATGTGTTTCATGTATTTCAACTTCGCAAGTACATTCATGACCCAAGTCACGTGATAGAACCCGACATGGTACAGCTAAACGATAACCTCACTTTTGAGGTGTTGCCGAAATAGATTGAGCATCAAAAGGTGAAACAGCTCAAACGGAAAGGGATTTTATTTGTAAAGGTCATTTGGATTGGAGAACCAGAAGAAAGCGCTACGTGGGAATTGAAGAGTAAGATGAAGGAGTTGTATCTGTAACTCTTTAATTCAGTTCAGTATGAATTTTGAGGACGAAATTCTTTTCAGGGGAGAGAATTGTAACACCCTTGATTTCGCTTTCTAGGACTTCGGACATGTGTACATGTATGTGTATGTTTGTTATGTGTGTTTACATGTTTGAAAATGTTTGTGGATGATTAAGACCTTAGTTAGGGTTGTACGGACCCTAAATGGGTGAACCAGAACGAGAAACGAAATCGGACTGCATTTCCAGAGGGCGCAAGGTACCCAAACTGAGGCGCCTGGCGCCTGGCTTCTGTCTAGCCTGAGAGCAGGGCCTGTAACAGCCCAAGTCTTTAACCTCTTAACTAGAACATGTCGTAAAGGATTAGCATTTGTTTAGAGTTATTTGGAATGGGTTCCACATATTTTACCATCTCTCAAGTTGATTGAGTATCTAGATGCACCTCTATTCCTATGTCTAGTACAATTCGGTCGTCGTATTCCTCATTTTCTAACCATCTAACAACTTAATTGGATTTAAGCTCCTTCAATAAAGTTGTAGATTTATCCTTTATCTTTCATTTGGCTTTGGTTTGACCCAAATCTGATGTCTATAATTCAAGATAATCTTTTCGGAGTCAATGCAGCGCAAGTGTAGCATGGAAATATTGGAGTAAATTTCAACTGCATTGTTAACCATGTTAGAGCCTGATTTTGATTAGGCATTATAGAGGAAATTGTATGAAATTCTCTTATCTTTCCAACGCCAACAAGAACGCCTCGATCGGACACCTAAAACTCAAGTTATGGCAAAAACAGTAGCACAGGGCGCCCAGAGAGACAGTGGCAGGGCGCCGGGCGCCCATCTGCCTGTGCCAGGTGCCTACTGCACGTCAGCATCTGCATGTTTGTTGCATTTTAATGCATTTTGGGGACGTTTTCTTACCTTGTGGGACCATTTTTGACCCAATAAAAGGGAGTTACGACTTAAGAGTGTTAACCTCCATTAAACCACTCTTATTTGATCCTTAAACACGTTCATAACTTCCCACCTTCAGAATTAAGAGACTCAAAAACCACTATTCTTCCTCTTCCATTCATTTTCTACACTTGAAGGTTCCTCCTTTGTACCTGATCAGGGGAACTCAAAATTAGGGCTTCTTGCTACTGCAATTCCTCTTCTATTTCAAAGGTGATTAGTATAAGGTAAGTATTCTTATTAGGGTTAAGCCTTCCTTTACTTCTTAGGGTTCTAACCTCACCAATGTTCCATTCTATGTCATGCTTTGGTGTTCTTGCAGAAGGAAATGCCACATTTGGGAAAGCAAAGACTCTTTCTTTCCACCTTGTTAGGGAGCACGAATTCGATTAAGGTTAGGGGTAGAATGACGCATGATAGTGGGCTTATGGATTTAATTAAGCAATAGGGACGTCTCATGGTTCCTAGGCTTGGCACAGTCGTACATGGATGAGTACCATCACCATTGTCATGGAAAATTCATGAATTTTTTAATGTCATGATGTCAATGTTAAATTGAAATGTCTTGCGTTGTATCATTTGTTTTAATTTTAGACGACTTGTCATGTTGTGCACTATGTGATGGCTTAGTTGTATTGACACAAGTGTGTGATGGATATGTGGTTGAAATGAATGCATTGAACAATTAGGTGTTAGAGTGACTTAGGGTATGAATTGTTGTACTTGAGTGCACTAGGTGTGATAGTATGATTATGCAGAAAATTAGAACATGAGTAATAGTTAAGAATTGTTCAGAATTTTTCTAAGGTAAATATGGTGTCTAAGTGACTAAGTTATAGACTCAAATGAATCTTAGATTCTAGGAATGATGATGGTTTTCATATGGCAATGGTTTAAGTGTGTGAGAGTAGGAACAAGTGGAGTTAGATAACTTAGAAAAATTTTATACAGAAAAACCAACTAAAAAAAGGCTAAGTGTTGACAGAAAATCCCAAAGTTTAACTAATTGAAATTTTAAATTCAAGATAAATTAGATAATGACCAAAACCCTTTGGATTAGTGTTCCATAATTATTTACGAGTAGTACGATATGTCTGGTCGTGCCCGAATGCATGGAGACCACATATTAAAATTATGCGAAGGTTGGGGAGACAGAGGTGAGGCGCCAGGCGCCCACCCTTGCAGGCGTCAAGCGCCCTCTGGGCAGCTGTGTGGCACCGTGTTCTCGTGTGTTTTGGTTCGTTCTAGCTTAGGGCAGTGTCCTATCGTGTATTTTAAGGGTTTTTGAGGTGTAATATGGCATCCTAAGAGATGATCTTGCTTGAGTGAATTTTATTGGAATTGATTACTTGAGAAAAAGGATTAGGAGATAAGAAAGGTTAGCTAGAACTTAATGTTGTGAGGTGGGATGATTAATTGGACTTGTTCCAAGATTGAGGGAAACTTGTCGACGTACTGACAAGTAATACCTTGTTGATGTTGTTGTTGCCGACCACTTGCTAAGTTGGTTGGTGTTGTTGATAAGTTGTTGTTAATAGACAATTTGTTTGCTTTGTGTTTATGCATCGTGAGGTGTTGCATTGTTGTTGTTGGCGGTGAGCAAAATGGATGCGTAATAGTGACGGCCATGATGGGCAAGGTACCCGGCCTTGAGGGTTGATCAGGGTAGGGGGTCTTACGTAAAGGTGGGGTCCCGCTGGGCTGTCCCATTTATAAACCGAATCACATTGACTAGACACTATTTGTAATCAAGAGTGACCGGGGCACCCTCACTCGCTCACTTGAGTTTATTTGGATCCACATGTATTCTGAAGTAGGCGTCAGTCTAGGAATCGCAAATGTACTTGTATGGTTTTGTATGATGATTGCATATGTTATTGTGGTTGATATGTGATGTTGATGTATACGCATTGCTTACGTTACTTCCTTTGTCGTGTAGTGCTATTATTGTATGTGATTTCTAACCCCTTTATTGTGGCTACTCATACACCATTGTGTATGTTTAGACGATGAGCTTGCAAGTGATGAGGATCTCACGGCTGAGGAGTGATTCGTGGACGCGATCACCATGTAGTTAGGATTTCCCGTTTTGTTGTTATGGATTGTTTGATTTAGTTATTATTCTGATGAATTTACTTAGGGTTAGCTCTGAGATACTTGTGACATCGGGGAACTTGTTTTCAATTATTCTTTTTATCATGGTTGTAATGACTTTTGCTTTTATTTCTGCAATGTTAACAGTTGAGCGTGACGACTCTACCTTTGGTTTGAAATATTTTTAATTTGACTGCAATTTCTACTACTTGATTATTATTTAATTTATTCTTAATATTTACGTGTGGGGTAGAGGGTGTCACAGGGCCCTGGTGAGTAGGGAAGGCAAAACGGACCAACCCGCCACAAGTCTGCTCAAAAATGGGCTGGCCCAACCCGGCCCGCAAAGGGTGGTAGGTTGAGATGTTGAACCCAACCCGTCTTGTCACGGGTTGGCGGGTTGATGGGCCAGCCCGTTAAAAAATAAATATAAAAACTAAAATTCGGCTAAAAAGGGGGCCAAAATGGCGGACCAACCCGCCTAAAACGAAACAAAATGGCGGGCTGGCCTGCCTGAAATAAGTAAAAAAAAAAAAAAGGAAATTTGTTACTCCCTCCTTCTCATTTTACTTGTCCTATTAGTTTATGTATATCTCTTAAGAAAATGATTGATTTACAAATTTTCATGATAAAATGACATTCTTTGATTAAAATACTCTTTATTAATTGGAGAAGCGGAGTAGTTAAGTAGAAAAACTTCACTAATATAATTGGTTGAAATGCAATGAGTATTGTTGAAAAAGAAGTATTTAATACTTTTTGATTTTCTAAAGAGACAAGTAATTTGAGACAATGAAATATTCTAAAGAGGACAACTAAAATGAGATGGATGGAGTAGAAAACAAGAAAATAAATAATTAAAAAATATATGTTAACCCGATGGGTTGGCCGGGCCCGACCCGCTTGTGGTCCGACGGGTTGACGGGCTAGGCAGATTGGGTTAGATGGGTTGGTGGGCTGACATGTCGTACCCTAACCTACCCCATTTTAGGTGGGTTGGCGGGCCTCGTCGGGCCCAACTCGTTTTCTATCGCTACTGGTGAGCGCAAAGCATTGGCTGGCAGATTTCAGCTCACGCCTTTTGTCGTGTTTTGACGCAACAGGCTCGACCCACATGACCCAATCCGACTTAAACTTGTGGGGGATGACTACTATACCTAAACCTAAGTCTAAACACTCAATTTACACTTCCTAATCTCATCCCTAAGCTTTCAATGCGCCATTTTCACGGTTTCATCTCCGTTCTTCTCTGAATTCGATTCCGTTTTCAAGGCTGTGATCGGAGCGCAAATTTCTTCTTGTTATTCTCTTTTCTTTCTATTTCTAAAGAGGAAAACCTTTAGGTAAGCCATGGTCTTGTCCCTTCTATTGACTTCTCTTGGGTTTTTGGAGTTCTAGCAGCCTTTTTGGACTCTACGGTAGTTATGTCTAATTTTAATTTTTAAATATCAATTTTTGTTGGAAATAACTTTTTATTGACATGTAATCCATTGTTTTAATAAATGACATTTAATCCATTTGTGATTGTTTAGTGAATTATCAACATTCATTATAAAAAAAAAAGTAAATTATCAAGATTGATTTTCTTCGGTATTGATATTTAGATTTAGATTTCCAATAATAATATTTGACTGAAGTAAATATATTATATTTATTGACAATGCATAATTTAAATTGGATAAAAATAATTGAAAGTAAAAAGTATTTAGGATGAGAATAGAACAAATGTGGTCTTGTTGCAGACCCCATTTATTTTTAATTTTTAAATATCAATTGAAAATAACTTTTTCTTGACATGTAATCTATTTCTTTTTTTTTTTTTGATAAATGACATGTAATCCATTTCTGATTGTTCAGTAAATTAAAAATATTCATTATAAAAAAAAGTAAACTATCAAGATTGATTTTCTTCGGTATTGATATTTAGATTTAAAATTCCCATAATAATATTTGAGTGAAGTACATATATTATATTTATTGACAATGTATAATTAAAATTGGATAAAAATAATTGAAAGTAAAAAAGTAATTAGGATGAGAGTTGAGAATAGAACAAATGAGGTCTTGTTACGGACCCCATATAATTTAATAATATAATAATAAAATATAATAAATAAATGAGATATTACGAATTATTATTGGGAAGGTTGAGTAATATTTTGGGTATGACTTTGTTAATGCACGAAATGGGGAGAGCTCTCCACCTCTGGGTGCAGCGTCCGTCCTTCGTCAGTTCAGCGGGTGGAGTACCTGTAAAAAGCACTTCGATGCCCAAGTTAGATAAGGCTTTAGGAGGGACAGAAGGGGAGCGTACAGAGAGATTAGTTTGTATTTTTTATTCCGAGCTTTGTAATTGCTCATTCGAGAGCCACCATTTGTAACTCTTTTTGATGTATGAAATTGACTAAGTTAAGCAACATTGGCTAGTTCTTTCTTTAATTTTGCTTTTTGTGTTTGCCTTTGTATTCCTCTTCTCTCTCCGGGGTGGCTTCCCCAGGGTGGCTTCCCCCCCAAAAAAACCTATTTCAAAACTAAGTTTGAAACATTCGTTACCGTACCTTAAGGTTAACCGAGCTGTGTTGGAGCTCGGCCGGTTTATTCACAGGCCTGCTCGCCTGCGGAGGTTCTTCTCTGACTGCCTACTTTTTCTCCCCAGCTATCTTACTTTTTGCTGGGCTATGGGGCGAGCTCCAGGTTCAATGCGAGCTTGTGGCAGGCCATTTTTAGATCTATCCTCGGCATGTCTTCTGGACTCCAAGCGAAGAGGTCTGCATTGGCTAACAGAACCTTCATTAGAGATTACTCGTCTAATTGGGATAGCTACTTTCCAACTCTTATGCTCTTCTCAGGTCCTCTTACCTCGACTGTCTTGACGTCGTCCATCGGTACTGGTCGATAATCGCTCTCGCCCCGTGGGTCGAGTTCGGCCATTCCACAGTTGTCTCTCTGATCTCGTCTTCGGTTGTCTCGGAGGCTATTGACATAACATTGTCGGGCTTCTTATTAGTCGGTGTGTATGGTAGCTGTTTGTTCATCTAGTAAGGGGAACTTCATGGCCAAGTGGGGGGTAAATACAATAGCTCATATGTCGTTGATGACAGGTCTCCCGAGTATCATGTTATATGTAATGTTAGTGGCTGAGTCGGCCTTCACTATTAATAGGTGGGCTTCGACTGTTTTGACACCCACGTCGGCTTTGAAGGTGATTAGGGCGTCGAAGTATCCGGCGACCCGAGGTTTGGCGCCTGAGAAACCGACCAATGTAACTCGGTATGACCTGATGACTGAGCTAGGTAACCGAGCTGATCAAAAGCCTTCTTGTAGATGACGTCCACCGAGCTACCTTGGTCGATAAGTACTCTTTGAATGTTGAAACTAGCCAGGGACACAGTGACGACCACGGGGTCATCTTGGTGGCAAAGTAATGGGCAGCAGGACCGCGCTCGGAGCTGTTATTGAGTTTGTACACCTGATAGATTGTAAGTGCCGTCTCCGGCTGCCGCTCGATTCGCCTCCTCCTGCAAATCCACCCACTATCAGGTTGAGTGAAGGGGTCGCTCCACGAGGTTCCCATCTACAGGAACGACTAGGCGAATGTCGATCTCGTCTATCCCAAGCTGGGGATCTTTCTCGCTTGCGTGCTGTCGAGCGTGATTTTTTGCTCCTCAGTTTGCTTTCCCTAGGGGCGGGCTTTGTCCCATTATTGACATATCTTGTCAGGTGCCTAGCCTGGATGAGCTTCTCGATCTTTGCCTTTAGTTCTTGGCATTCGTTAATGGTATGTCCGTAGACACGGTGATACTCGCAATACCTTTGGCGATCTGCATCAGGTGGGGAGTCTTTTTGCGGAGGCAAGGTGATGAGGTTGGCCGCGTAAGCCTCCTTAAATATTTGCTCTCTTCCCACTATCAGGGGAGTAAAGCGTTTGTAATATCGACCCCCTCGGTGGTCTTCCAGTCTGTCAGCTCGGTCTCGTGTTGCTTCTTTTCCTTTGTCTTGTCGGCCTCCGAATTCCTTCTTGGCGGTGACTACTTTCTCCATGTTGATGTACCCTACAACTCGGCGCCTTAACTCGTCTAGGGAGTCAGCAGGACGTCGGGCAAGGGAGTCGAAAAAAGGTCCTGGCTTGAGGCCTGACACCATTGCATGAAGTGCTACATCAGTGCTAAGATTTCTGACTTGGGTTGTTTCTGTGTTGAAACGGTCCTTGAACGACTTGACGGTCTTGTCCGGTCTCTGTTTGAATCCAACAAAGCACGTGGAGTTTTTTCGGAAAACTAGTCTTGTTGTGAATCTGGCCACGAACTGCTCAGCAAGTTGACCAAAAGAGTGTATTGATTGCCGGGACAGGTTAGAGAACCACATCATTGCGGACCTCTTCAGGGTGCATGGAAAAGTTCTACACTTTAAGGCCTCAAAGGCTCCGATCAGTAGCATCCGGGCGTTGAAGGAGGTGAGGTGCTCCTCTGGGTCGGTCTTGCCTTTGTAAGCATCGATGGTGCGAATTTGGAAGTGCTTAGGGACTGGATCAGCCATGATCTCATCGCTGAAAGGGACTAAGGTCAGTCCGATCTTTGGAGATCGGTCTCTACGGTGATGAGCATGCCCCCGTTTAGGGCTTGCTATTCGGCTTGACCGATCTGTTCGAGAGGCCTCGTCATTGTCTTTCTTCGTCCCCTGGTGAGTCTTGGAGGGCGTCTCATGGCTGGCCTTCTTTTCTCGGTCGAGCACTTTTCATTTATCCGACACTTCAGCTCCGCATTATCGGCCCTGAGTTGCTCTAAGATCGGGTCTTTTGGTGGTTGTTGACTCTGGCTGATGGTATTCTGGCTCGGTTCCTCCTGTGGCGATCATTGGTTCGCCGTACTCCTGGTTCGTACCATCTTGCTCGTGTGGTATCCTTGAGGCCCAAGCTAGTTTTACCGGGCCACACGGTGGGTGCCAATGTTAATGCACGAAATGGTGAGAGCTCTCCTCCTCTGGGTGCAGCGTCCGTCCTCTGTCAGTCCGGCGGGTAAGGTACCTACAAAAGGCACTCCGGTGCCTAAGTTAGATAGGGCTTTAGGAGGGAGAGAAGGGGAGCATATAGAGAGATGAGTTAAGTGTTTAGGGTGTAGAGAATGTGTTTAACGTGAGGGGCCAAGCCCCCTTTATATAGGCAAGCCTGCTCCGAGTCGTACGCGTAGCTCTCTTCCTCAGCAAGTCACTAAGAGGAGCCTATCTCCCCTTTTCTCTCGCACATGATAGGGTTCAGGGTTTATCCTTTACTGATTTCGTTTCCCTTAATACTCGAAACTCCCAACGGCCTCAGATATCATTATCTCTTATCACGCCCTTTCTGGAAGGTTCGGGGCATCTCAGGTAGAGATCGGTCGTCGCCTTTGGAAGCCCTGCTCGGTTAATGGGCTCGGTCCTCGCTACTCGGGCGCCATGGAGCCCAGCTCAGAGACCGGCCCATAACAGACTTAATTTAATTTAAGTCAATATATTTATTAAATACTTAAATTGATGTTGCTTAAAAGTTAAAACATAAAAATGGCTTTTGGGGAAACTTGAATTTATTGTCGTTTGTTAGCAAGAAAAAAAACCTTTATTTATATAATAACTACCAAAAAAAAAACCTTTATTCATATATCATGATTAATATTTTTCTTATATAATTGTAGTCAAATAAAATAAATTCAATCTTATATAAAAGATCTAAAACATAAATCCATTTTTATGTAATTTTGAAATCACATTTTTTTTAATTAAAAATTTAAACAAAACGCTGTGTGTAAAGACAATGCTGTGTGTTCACCAGTAAAAAAAAAAAAAAAAAACGCTGTGTGTAAAGAAAACGCTATGTGTAAACAAACCGCCATTGCCCGGGAATATAAATTCATGGGTCTCTGTCTGTTTCAAGAACAACGTCATTACCCGCGAACGATAGAACTCGCTCTCGCTCTCGCTCTCGCTCTCAGTCTCGCTTTCTATTGTTTTTCATATTCCAAGCACTCGTTCTCTCTACTGTTACTTTTCATATTTTTAGGGTTATAGATTCATTTCACTGTTTTCTGATACTATTTTCTGTTTCTTTGATTATTTTCTGTTTTTCTAACTACATTTTTAGGGTTATAGATTTCATCGTTCAGTGATGGATGCATCGCCACCGGCAACACGCCGTACTCCATTGACTTCTTCGCCTTGCCATACTCCGTCGCCTTCTTCGGCGGATACCGGCATGAGTCCCTCACCGCCACCGGCACCGAAAACGAAGAGACAAAGCATGCCTTTTAGGGTTAAGTGGATCCTCCACTCTCTGGAGGAGCTTAGCGAAGTGTTTATGGAGGAGAGTCGAAAGCGGGAGAACAGTGAGGAAGCATTGGATGCGCAGCGGAAAAGGAAATTGCGCATCTTGATGTCACTGCGCTAGCTAGTATTCAGTTCTGCTCTTCCTTACTCTTTTTTTCTTCTTTCTTGGTTTGTGGCTGTTAGTTGAATACCGTGTTCCTTTTTTTTCTTTTCAAATTGGCATTTTAAAAAAAAAAAAAAGATTCTTGCATTTTAAAAATTTAACATAATATCGGTTAACAAATTATTTTCACTTAATTCTTAACTGGAGTTCAATTATGTATAAAGAAAAGCAAATTGTGATGATCTTTTATTGGAATGATTTGCGTACCTTAATTAGTTGAATGACCTATTATTGATAGAACCACATAGCTAGCTATAAGTGAAGTCAACTTTATATTTGTTACTGTTTTTGGAATGATTTGTGTAACTTAGTTGAATCCAGTCTTTATATCTGCTTGCCGCTCTGTGCAAAAAAGGAAGAATATTTCTGCTTTCCACTTTATTATAATTTTCATTCTAAAATATATGAATCTCTTTTGAGCACGGTTATTGGAATGATTTGATACTTCTATAACCTGGAAACTCTTCCAGCTCTGCTTGCCGCTATGTGCAAAAAGGTATGAATTTTTCTTCCTTGAACTTCATTATCATTTTCATTCTAAAATGTATGAATCTCTTAAAATTAGTCTTGTCTTCCCTTTTATCTTGCACCTTTACTTAATATCCTTGTTGCTGTGTTGGTTATGGGCTTCAATTCACCCTATGTTGGACAGACTATAGAATGAAAAGCTGCTGAGTAAATAAACCTAAGCATATGTGTGCTCTCTTTCATATGTTTCTTTCAAATAGAATTGGTGGGGTGATTTGGTGTGTTAGAAGTCTCAAAACTCTTATATTTTGGGAGTTTGGATGAATTGACAACTGGAGGAAAAGAAAATATAAAGGAAAAACTTGGGAGAGAATGGGGAAAGTGGAGGTAAATATCTATGTGATCTCTACCTAGACTTCTCTCACGGATTAAAAAGGTATTGATTCTCATTATTAACCTTTCCTGAATCAAATTTAAAATTGAGGGCGTGTTTATCAGTTTAACGGTATGAAGTTTAGTTTCTTTTCATTTTTTCTACCTACCTAAACTATGAGTATAACTTTTTTCCATCTCGTTTTTATTCAATATGCATGCATATGATCTTTCCTAATCTATTTCCCTGTTTAATTCTTTTTATAAACTTCGTTTCATTTCAACTTTTCTCTTGGAACAAAACTTGAGATTGATGAATTGATGAATTCCTTAACTAATGAATCTGCTGCATATAAACGATTGCCAACAACTTTTTGGCTCAAAATTACTTTGTTACATTGACTTGCTTGTGGGCATCAGTAAGTTTCTTGAGAAAGAAAGTGCCTTGAGTACTCTTGAGAAGCCTGCTTGTCCTATTTGTGGCTCAACATCCCCGATTTGAAGGAACTCTTCACAATAGCAATGCATCACCTCATTCTTAATCAGCTAGGAGCTCAACTGCACTGACAGCCCTTGGGGATGCAAGGCCCACTGATTTCTTTAATTGAAAGAATGATCCTGGTAAGTGTTGTTTCAATGGCATAGTCGAATATATCATGCCTATAAAATGATTTAACATCCACTGATATTTGTGGTATGAACTGTGTGATCATCCAAATTATATTAGGGCTGATTATCTCAACAAGACAGTAAATTTACAAATTTTGCATCTGGAAATGTTGCACATATATATTATGAGTTGACTTTCTTTGGATTTGATAGCATTACAAACTTTTCTTCTATCTGGAGACCTGTTGCCCTTCCTTATTTTTTCCTCCTGATAAGTTAACTTAATAACTTGATTTCTGCTTTATAGACGTCTATTACATGTTTGAGTTGGTGTTCACAACATTTTATGGCTATGGCAATACCTTGAACTGCAAGTGCTGGAAAACCATTGTGTTAGAAAGTGATAGAAAACGGTTTTTTGACAATTGCTGCAAATTGTAAAAGGTTTATATTTTTTATATTTGCTACCTAAAAGCTTTCTCTAAACATATAGGTAACACAATCTCCACCGTTCTCTTATGCTGTGAATTTGAGGATAAGTTCCTACAACATAATACCACTAGGTATGTTTTCTAAATCTTATTTTAATTGAATTTGAATTACTTCAATGTTGCTTCTGATTGAAAGTGCTCTCTCTCTCTCTCTCTCTTTTTTTTTTTTTTTTTTGGGTGGTAATTAGTGCTCTTTACTTGGTATGAAATATTTTATAGCTTCATTTTTTCATATATATGGCATATCTGGGGTTGCTGTTCACTGAAAAAAAACATTATGGGCCCAATTTAATTTTAAGAAGTCAACGCATTGGAGGCTTTGGAAATGAGGAGCTTATTTGATTAATTTATATTTAAGTTAAAGTTTTGAGGTATACTGCACGGTGTCCTTACACATGGAAATTCAGATAGTACATATGAAAGAATGGTGGTAAAGAGGAGTCAATTGAATTGTATTGTATTCATATTTACAGATCACTCCACATGCTGCGTGTAATCTGGAACAGTGTTTATGGTTACAGGACATGCAGCATCATAGGAACTACCAAAGCAGATGAAAATCCAGCCGAACACATTAGAAGTGCAAGAGGATATGATAAAACTTCTTATGAATGAATTGGGGCTTGGGGCTCTTCCAGCAAGGACCAGATTTGTGCAAGTGACACGGCAAAGTTAGAGAACTCCATACTTTCGAAACTCAACATAGCAGCAGTGCAAGGAGGGAATGCATTCCCCTCAACAATGGGGAGGAGACCCACAATTCTAATTTCTAGGAAGATTGAAAGCCACCAAAAAATCATGATACCATAGGAATTATGCACAAATGTTAGATACACTGTTCTTTTTCCCCTGTTGGCTTCTTAGACCATAGTCATGACTCATGATATGGTTGCATATGTACCCAAATATAAGTTGTCGTGGAACAAAATCATATATTTTCTTCAATATTTTTTCAAAAATGCACACCACTTTTAGACACACCGTATTGCGCACCGTATTTTCGTACGGTACGGATTTGTATGGAATCCGTACGGTTTTTTTTTTTTTTTTTTTTATAAAAACATAATTTTTTATCTGGTTAACGCAGTTCATGAAAGTGGTTAACGCATTTCATGTAAGTGGTTAACGCAGTCTACTAACCGATTAATAGACACAGATTTTTTTAACTGGTTACTTGATTCATGTAAATAGTTAATACTGATTCATGTAAGTTGTTAACGTGATTTACTAAGCTGTTAATACACGTTTTTAAGCGGTTAACGTAGTTCATGTAATGGCTAACGTAGTTCATGTATAGCCCTAATGCGATCAACTAAGCTGGTTAATACAGATTTTTAAGCGGTTAACTTGATTCATGTAAGTGGTTAACGCAGTTCGTGTAAGTGGTTAACGTAGTTTACAAAATGGTTAATACATAGATTTTTTTAACTGGTTAATACAGACAACTTTTTTTAACTAGTTAACGCAGTTTATCTAAGTGGTTAACTCAGTTCATGTAAGTGGTTAACGCAGGTCACTAAGTGGTTACTACACAGATTTTTAAGCACTTACTTGATTAGTGTAAGTAGTTACTTGATTTATGTAAGTGGTTAATATTTTTTTTGAAAAAAAAGTATTTTTTTGAAGAATTTTTTTTTTAAAAAAAATATTTTTTTTTTAAAAAAAATATTTTTTTGAAAAAAAAAATTAAAAATGTTCGTACATGTACGGACATATGGTCCGTACACGTACGGACTACGGTGTGCAATACGGTGGCCATAAATGTGGTGTGCATTTATCGCGACCGATATTTTTTTAGCTGTATTTATTCCCAAAATCCATGTATAGAAGTACCGAAACGTTGTACCAAAAAAATAGGTACTGAAACGTTTTCGTCATTATTAACTGACTAATTCCTGTAGATATCAACGCAAATGCATTACTTATTATACACTACAAATAAAGTTACATACGGATACCTTTAGTTATGGATCAACTCAATGTTGTCAAAAATCGGCCATGGCGGAAGGCAGAGACGGATTGTGTGTAAACCGCGACAGTCCAGGCGGTGGCGAGGCGGGTTCCGAATGGTGGCTCGTGGCGGCTGCTTCGCGTGTGGCGGCCATGGCGGAAACCCGGCCCAGAAACGCAAAAATCCTGTTGTTTGGCTGAAACGACCCGACGACCCGACCCAGTTCGTTTAAGTTAAAAAAAAACCCTAAACTCCTTAAATCTGTCTCTCTCTCTCGCCACTTCTTCAGTCTTCTCCCCGACCCTGCGCCGCGCCTCGCCTCGCCTCGCCGAGCCACACTGCTGCTTGCGCACCAGCGCCTCACGACTTGAGCTAACTTTCATGATCGCTGACCAGTTCGTTCTCGTTCTCTCCTTTGTCTTTGTTTCTTTGCCATTTCCTTCTGTTCGTTCTCGTTTTCCTTCTCTGTTTTTCATTTTGTTTCTCTGTTCATTCTCGTTCTCCTCTCTTTCTTCTTATTTCGTCTTTCTTTCCTCATTTTGTTTTTCATTTCATTTTATTTTATTTTGTTTCTCTGTTTTTCATTTTGTTTTTCATTTCATTTTATTTTTTTTTCATTCTTTTCTGTTTTAATTTTTTTTCCAGTTTCTTTTATTTCTTTCCTTCTTATTTCTTAAATAGTTTTTTATTTTTTTTCATTCTTTTCTGTTTTAATTTTTTTCCAGTTTATACTTTTTAATTTTATTTTTTTAATCTCTTTTTATGCTATTTTTAATCTTTTCTCCCTCTAATTTATTTGAATAGAGGTCTATTCATTCTTTTCATCAATGGTGGGTGAAGGATCAAGTAGTCAACCACAATCAAGTAGTCAACCACAATCAACAAGAAGTGCTAGAGTGGACCCGGGATGGAAATATTGTTATCCTCTAATGAAGGAGACACCAATGCCATTGTGTGTAATTTTTGTAAAAAGGTCACCAATGGAGGAATCACAAGAGCAAAACAACATTTAATGGGAAAGAAAGGGAATATTGCTGCTTGCAAAAAGTCTCCACCAGACGTTAGAGAAGAGCTTTGGAAATATCTGGAGCAGAAAAAAATTGAAGACAGCTTTGCAACTTCACGTGCTAGAGATCCAATTGAAAGTGAAGATGAGGTTGATATGACAGTAACACAAAATGTTAGGAGAAATAAAGGACCAATGGATTTATTTTGTAGAAATCCAGAAGCTGCAATTGCAAAAAGAAAGAAGGAGAAATTGAGGCAAACTAGTATAAATGAAGCATGCGACAAAAATTTAACGGCTAAGGTTCATCAGTCAATTGCTCGCTTTTGGTATCAAGCTGGATTGTCATTCAATCTTATAAAGTTGAAGAGCTTCGAAGAAATGGTTACAGCTATTGGTTCCTTTGGTCCAAATCTGCGAATTCCCAGTTATCATGAAATTAGAGTTCCACTCCTAAACAAGGAATTGGAATTCACTGAAGAACTACTAAAAAATCACAAGGAGCAGTGGAGGAAACATGGGTGCTCTATTATGTCAGATGCTTGGACTGATAGAAAGTCCCGATCTATAATCAACTTTTTGGTGAACTCTGCTGTTGGAACGATGTTTTTGAAGTCTGTTGATGCCTCTGATGTTGTGAAAAGTGGCGATCTTTTGTTTGAGATGCTTGATTCTATTGTAGAGGAGGTTGGAGAAGAAAACGTCGTTCAAGTCATCAGTGATAATGGAAGCAATTATGTTTCAGCTGGTAAGAAGTTAGAAGAGAAAAAACCTCATCTTTTTTGGACTCCTTGTGCAGCCCACTGCATTGATTTGATGCTTGAAGATATTGGAAAGCTTCCAATGATAAAGAAGACAATTCAAAGGGGAATCAGCCTTGTTGGTTTTATCTATGGCCATACTAGTACATTGAGTTTGATGAGGCAATTCACAAACAAAAGGGAATTGGTGAGACATGTTGTTACAAGATTTGCTACATCGTATCTATCGTTAGAAAGACATCATCAAGAAAAAACAAATCTGAGAAAGATGTTTACTTCCGAGGAATGGACCAAGAACAAGTTGTACAAGGAGGCTAAGGGGAAGCAAGCAACAAAAACTGCCCTAATGCCTTCATTTTGGAAACATGTGGTTTTCACTCTTAAAGTCATGGCGCCTCTTGTAAGAGTTCTTCGTCTTGCTGATGGTGAAAGAAAACCAGCCATGGGCTATATTTATGAAGCAATAGATCGGGCAAAGAGACAATCACCAATTCCTTTAACGATCCGAGACAAATACAAAGATGTATTTGCAATAATTAATAAGAGATGGGAATGTCGACTTGGTAGAGATTTGCATCTTCTTTGCTCACTTCTAAACCCAGAGTTCTTCTATAGCAACTCAAAGTTGGAGAATGATTTCAAGGTTAATAATGGGTTATATAATTGCATTACGAGATTGGTGCGAAGTGAGGAAATGCAGACAAAAATACTAATGGAGTTGCCATATTATAAGAGTGCTGATGGTCTCTTTGGTACTAAGTTTGCAGTAAATGGAAGAAAAACTATGGCTCCCGGTAAGAAACTATTTCTAAGAATACATTCGTAGTCTCCTGGTAATATAAACTTTAAAATTCTAAGTTCTCTTCCATTTTGTAGCTCAATGGTGGAAAATGTATGGCATGGGAGCTCCACATTTACAGCAGCTGGCTATCAAGATTTTGAGCTTGACATGCAGTGCATCTGGATGTGACCGCAATTGGAGTGTCTTTGAGCAAGTAATAATCCTTCCTAACTCTTAACTCTTGATATCATAGGAAAAAAGAGGAATAGCATTAAAAATGTATCAATTAACACTTACTTTAATTATGTTTATCTGTGATTCATACAAAAAGAGGAATAGCCTTGAAAATAAAAAGTTGCATGCTTTGGTTTATATCAAATATAACCAACAACTCAAGCAAAGATATAATCTTAGAGATGAAATTGATCCAATTGCCCTCAATGACATTGATACATGTAATGAGTGGTTAGTGGGAGAGATGGATGATCCTAATGAAGATCTTTGAGAATGATTTGGTCTTGATGATGATCCCACACTACATTGGCAAAGCTGTTTATGAGGCTTGGGGCTAAAGAACTTAGAACTTATACTAGGAGCGAGCAAGGAAAAGAAAGGAACCACCAAGTGCTGTCCATATCACAACTTCCACAACTTCAACATCAAAGAGGCAACAAGTAGCTAGGGAAAAAGGATAGTTGTTGAAGTTGAAGAAAGGTGAACCATTGGAACATGAGGAGAGTTACGAAGAATCAGAGTGCATCTAATGAATATGTGGAGCAGGAGATGAAGAAGAGGAGATGATGAAGATGGAGAAGAGGAAGAAGGATATGCCCCAATAGATGATGGCATTGAAAATGATTATGTTGGGGTTAATGAAGAGGACTAGGCATTTACTTGATGTTTGATGTCTTGAACTTATGTTTTATTATGTTGTTATTTTGATATTTGATGTCTTGAACTTAATGTTTATGGTCTTGGATTCGGTATTTTGCCATTTTGGTTATGAACTTATGATATTTACTATCAATTTAGTTCAATTGAAGCCTTATATTTTAGTTATGTAGCATTTTTTCTACATATATATTGTATTTTATTTAGTCCGCCATGGCGTCCGCCATTTCCCGCAACGCAATCCGCCATTTTTCTATGGCGGATTTTTGGCTTTTCGCCATGGACCGCCATTGATAACATTGGATCAACTCATCGTTTACTTATTATACACTTCAAAAAAAGTTACATACACCTACGGATACCTTTACTAATGGCAGGAAATCAGGCCTAATAAACAAAGCCCAAACAAATAGTCTAAATCCACAAGTTTTATTCACTGTTTCTCCAAAACCTCTCGCATTCAACACGTCGTTTCCATTTTTCCCTCATCGTCGAACCCTATTCATTTCGCACCAGCGTCAACAATGATGGAAGCTCCCACTCTCGTTTAGCGATACCTCTATTCTGCGCTCATCATGCACTGATTTTTGAATTCCCAGTCATTTCGAGCACACATTAACGTCAACAATGGTGGAAGCTCCCAATCTCGTTTAATGACACTGCGTCGTTCTTCACTCATCCCATTAGAGCTATATTTTCTTCTTCTTTTTCTTTGATCTATAAATTCATTTCTTAATTTGTCTTCTCCAAACTTGAAGTTGTTCGTATGATCTCAAATTTTTTAGTTCGTCTCAGATTTTTTAGTTCGATGCAGGTTTTGTCCCGTCAAGTTTACATTCAGATCTAAGTTGATTCAAATCTATCTCTCCGGATGGGATTTCTGTGTGCTTAGGTTTGTGGACATATTTTTATTTTTAATTATTTGTTTCTAAGTTAATTTTTTAGGCCAATGGAGTGCATTGTGTTGTTTGAAGTGAATATATGTTGCCACATGTTTGTTTAATCTTGAATTTATCGCTATGATAATCTGTTTTGATGAAATCATTTCGGTAAAGAAATGTCACTTAAGCTTCTATTAGTTTGAGATGTTGATCCAACAAGAATGAGATGATTAGAAGTGGTTATGAGAATTATATGTGTAGTCCCTGTGAGTTCACGTTGATTTATGTGCTATATGTGAGTGCTTGAGAAAAATCTGCATATTTGAATGTGTATGTGCTGTCATGAGAAAGTAGCAATCTGTTTTAATGGGTTTTGGCTATGTTGTGAGAATGATATTCCTTCTCTGAACTTTATCTTTTAAAACATACTCTCATAGTGAGGAGCTAGAAGGTTGATTCTCTAGTGTCTGAATGATTGGTAGCTTTACGATGCTAATGCGAGGTCATCAGCAGCACATGTTTTGTTATGCCAATTTGTGTGTAGTCTAATTCAATTAAGGATCATTTTGCTTTGTGGAAATAATCTGTTTTGTATCTTGACCAATGACAGCAAAGCTTTCTTCACATATATTTTGTTTGCTCTATTGGTATATTTTTAAATGCTTATATTCTTATATAAGCCGAGAAAGATGTTAAGAATGGGAGCTTTTAGCTTGCACAAGTTATTGTGTGTCGTGTTGGAATCAAGTGGATTCAGAAACAATAACCCTTAATTGTTTTGATGATAACAAAAAGTCAATAGAACAATTTATCCTTTGATGTGTTTGTTAGTGTGCAGAAATCACTATTCATCAGAAGATATAAACTCAGAAGACTTAGTGAAAGCATTGATCCTCTGAAAATTACTGACGTCATCGTCTGATTGCCTCGCTCTGTTTTGGTCAACGCTCTGCTGGTAGTCAATGCTCTGGAAGACCAAGCTCTGGTAAGAGACGCTCTGTTGTTGGTGAACGCTCTGTTGTTGGTCAACGCTCTGGTAAACCGAGCTCTGATGAGACCACACTCTGTTGTTGGTCAACACTCTGGCGTTAATCAAGACTCTGGAAGAGCACACTCAGTTTTTGGTCAACGCTCTGGTTTTTGGTCAACACAAAAACAGACTATTGTTAGACTACACTGTGAAAGCCTTCGTCTGTTTCTTCGTGACTCTCTTATATGAAAGGCCAACAAATTCTGTACTGAAGAACTTGCCTCTGTTTCAAGCTCACTCTGGTGGACAGTATACCTCAGTATCAAGCATTGTCTGTTTGATTAATGCTCTGATTGGAAATCAGACTGAGTGTTCATTTAAGGCTACTTTATGTACTTAAGAGACCTCATTGATGAGTATTTTTAATGTACGAGGTATTAAAGGCCAAAGGGAATGTCATCATTTATAATCATCAGAAAGCTTGCTCTCGAAGGGTCTAATATTCAAAAAGCTCACAAGGGATAAAGATCCTGATTTTGTCTGCTGTGTCAGTATGCTTTGAGCAGAGTGGAAAGCGACGTGGCTTGCTAAAGCCACAAAAAGAGGATCTGAAGTTTTTGACCTAGGTGAAACGAGCTGTTAGGTCACAATGGCACTATTCACAACTCTAGCTATATATACCTTACTTTATTCACTGAAGTAGCTTTACGAAGTGAGCACCCAAGAATCATTCCAAGTATCTGAGATCACATTGAACAAAGCACTCAATCATTTTTACTCTTTCAGTTTGAAAGTTATTCTTTGTGCTTAATTTTTTTCATTGCATATCCTCTCTGTGAGAGTTATTTGATATTGTTTCAAAACTTTTCGAACATTGTATTTAGCCCAGTAGTGGCTGTATTCCTTAGAGGCTTGACTGCACTAAGTCGTTCTAAGAAGTTGTGAGTATAGCCAGTTTGACAATATTATACTCTCAAGTGTATTCAGGTTGATTATAGTGGAGAAATCTTTCAAGTGTGTGAAGGGACTAGACGTAGCTATCAGGTGATAGTGAAGTAGTATAAATCACTGTGTCACTCTCTTCTCTCTTCTCTTTATTTACTTATTGCTTTATTTTATTAAAGAGTTGTTTTGAAAAGTTTTCATAAACACACAAGCTTTGCGAAAAGATTTCTAAAACCTAATTCAAACCCCCCTTCTTGTGTTTTTGCCACGTTCAATTGGTACCATAGCTCGGCCTCTTGGTTGAGCACTTAACAGTGTAAGAGGAAAAGATCTTGTTCTTTATTTATGGCAAGCAACAAAGCTGGTGGTCACGTTAACCGTCCTCTTTTCTTCACTGGAACAAACTTCGACTACTGGAAAGATAAAGTTAAATCCTTCTTCAAGTCTCAACAGCTCGAACTCTGGGATATGGTTCAAAAACAATACACCGAACCAGTTGATTCCAAAGAAAATCTCGTTCCTAGAAAAAATGGACAGAAAAGCATAATAAAGCTTATCAACTATATCAGAAAGCAAGATATTTCCTTTTCTATGCTATCTCTGAGAAGGAATACGAGAAATGCAGAAAGAATGATACTGCCAAGGAGATTTTGGATTCATTGGCCTTGGCTAATGAGGGTACTTCCCAAGTGCAAGAAACCAAAGCTAATATCTTGGTTAGACAATATGAACTCTTCAAAATGGAAGAGGGTGAAAACATCGAAACTATGTTTGGAAGATTCCAAACACTAGTTTATGGTCTAAAGGTTCTTAAGAAAAGCTATACCACTACTGATCACGTAAAGAAAATCTTCAGAAGTCAGCCAACGAAGTGGAGACCTAAGGTCACAGCTATTCAAAAAGCAAAGGACCTGAATGCCTTGCAACTTGAAGATCTTCTGAGCTCCTTGAGAGCTAATGAGCTTGAGCTAGATGAAGAAGAACCTCCTAAGAAATCAAAGTCCATTGCTTCGAAATCTACAAACAAAGCATCTTCCTTCAAAGCTCTACAAGCTGAACTTGAAACAGACAAAGCATCGTCTGATAAGAGCGATGGCCACACAGACGAAGAAATTTCCTAAATATCAAGGAAAATTCAACATATGTGGAAAAACAAAGGAAGGCAGGAAGCAGTTCCACAAGAAGGACTCAAAGGAAAGGCAAGACTCAAGGGATAAGAAAGACAACAAGGACAAAAGCCAAGTTACTTGCTACGAGTGCAAAAAGCCAGGATATTTCAAGTCTGATTGTCCACAACTCGAGAAACCAAGGAAAGGTGGTTTCAAAAGCAAGAAGAAGAAAGGTCTCATGGCAACATGGGAAGATTCTGATTCATCTTCATCTGATGATGATGAGGAACAAGCAAACATGGCTCTAATGGCTACCATAGGGTCAGACAGTGACAAAGACGATGAAGAGGTAGATTCTAATCCATCTTCTGATATTGAAATAGCTTTTGATGAACTATTAGATGAGTCTTCTAAGCTCAACACTGAGTATAAATCTTTGAAAAAGAAATTCTCAAAACTTTCAAAAGAATTTCAAATACTCAATGAGGAGAATGAGAAGCTCAAAGCTGAAAACCACCGTTTAGTGAATAACAACTCTAAGACTGAGGAAAAGGTTGAATGTAACTCTTCAAAATATGAAGAGGGATTTCAAAGATTCCTTGCTGAATGTGTTACACGAAGCAAACAAGCATCTATGATTTGGGGCATAAGCCAAAATGGTAAAAAGGGTCTTGGTTACAAATCAGAGGAACCCACCTTTCAAAACACAAATTTGAAAACCAAAGATACTAACAATCATAGTGACTGTCTGCTTTGTACATTTTGTAATAAGAAAGGACACATTAGAAGTACTTGTTATGAATTGAAAAATAAGAAGGACAAGTTCCCTTCTAGAACTAACAAAAGAGGACCCAAAAAAATTTGGGTATCTAACGACAAAATTGTATATGTTGTAGATCTGCTTAGCAACAGAGTTACGACACCTGTCCTGGTACTTGGACAGTGGATGCTCACGTCACATGACGGGAGAAAGGGATATGTTCCTAGAACTCCAATTTAAAGAAAGTGGAACAGTAGGTTTCAGATGAAACCAAAAATGTAAAATCATTGGAAGTGGAAAAGTTGGTGAGAAATTCCTACCCTCTATTGATAATGTCTTATTGATTGATGGCCTGAAGCATAACCTACTAAGTGTAAGTCAATTATGCGATAGTGGTTATGATGTTGGATTTAGTGATAATGCCTGTATAGTCAAGAGCAAGAAAGATGGCTCCATTTTCTTTAAAGCAAAGAGAAAGAACAATATTTATAAAATAAAGCTTTCTGAGTTGGAAAATCAAAATGTAAAATGCTTTTTGTCAGTTGATGAATAGCAATGGACTTGGCACAAAAGATTGGGTCATGCCAGCTTGAGGTTAATCTCTAAGCTTAACAAGAAAGAACTTGTTTGAGGCTTACCAAATCTTAGGTATCAATTGGATGCTCTTTGTGAAGCATGCCAAAAAGGAAAACAAACAAAATCTTCTTTTGAATCCAAAATTATTGTTTCCACCTCAAGGCCACTTGAGCTTTTGCATTTAGATTTATTTGGACCATACTATATGGACATGGGTGAAATTCTTAGCTCACAAAGATGAGTCATTTGCAATATTTTCTGTCTTCTGCAAACAAGTGCAAAATGAAAAAAGTTTTTGTATTACAACCATTTGAAGTATCACGGTGGAGAATTTGAAAATGAATCATTTCAAAACTTTTGTGAAGAGCATGGCATCTCTCACAATTTTTCATCCCCTAGAACACCACAACAAAATGGTGTTGTAGAAAGGAAAAATAGATCCCTTCAAGAAATGGCCAGAACCATGATTCATGAAACTAATATTGCTAAGCACTTTTGGGCAGAAGCAGTAAACACTGAATGTTATATTCAAAATAGAATCTATATTAGACCTATCTTGAATAAGACTCCTTATGTTATACAAACTTGATGAAGATGGCAAAGTGGTAAGAAATAAGTCTAGACTTGTTGCTCAAGGGTATTCACAAGAGGAAGTTATAGATTATACTGAAATCTTTGCTCCTGTAGCTAGACTTGAAGCAATTAGAATATTATCATCATATGCTGCACATCATGGCATTACTTTATATCAAATGGATGTAAAAAGTGCCTTTTTAAATGGTTTTATAAGTGAGGAAGTGTTTGTAAAGCAACCACCTGGATTTGAAGATATTGCTTATCGAGAGCATGTCTTCAAACTTAAAAAGGCTCTTTATGGTCTTAAGTAAGCCCCAAGAGCTTGGTATGACAGATTAAGTTCCTTTTTAATGTCAAATGGTTTTGAAAGAGGATAGGTGGACACTACACTCTTTAGAAAATCATCTAAAAAGCACTTTATTGTAGTTCAAATATATGTTGACGATATTATCTTTGGAGCTACTAATGAATCTCTTTGTGAGGAATTCTCTAAGCTTATGCAAAATGAGTTCAAAATGAGTATAATGGGAGAATTAAAATTCTTCCTTAGTATTCAAATCAAGCAATGACAACATGGAACCTACATCATCAGACTAAATATGTGAAAGAACTCTTAAAGAAGTTCAAGCTTGAGGAAACCAAACCTATGAGCACACTAATGCATCCAACATGTGCTCTCGGCAAAGATGAATATAGTAAAAAGGTATACCAAAAGGTATATAGAGGTATGATTGGTTCATTCCTTTATCTTACTGCCTCAAGACCTGTAACACCCCATTTCTGAAGCGCTATAGACAAGAACTTCACTCTAAATGCAACGAGCTTTTTAAAATAATACTCTTTTTTCCCTTTGGAAAATGCGGTTTTTTTTTAAACAAACTTCTTTTGCAAAGCACAAACAGAGTATCCACAATGTTTTAGAAACATGATGGATTTTAACATACACAAGACAGACGTAACTGAAATACATGCATATATAAACATTTTTCCAAAACCATACGACTAGTCTGTACAAAATGCAAGTAACTAAATATACACAAGTCAAGAAGAATACACCTAAGATATGAAAACCCTGTCTAGAGGAATCATATCCCTGGGGTACTCCCAACAGTTACCCGCACAGGGGGCTGCTCCAAAAGTAAACCACCAGATCTACACACCAAAGGTCTAGCAAGTCCAACGAATTGACTGGTCACAACCTAGAACTATCTACAGCAAAACAGACCTCACAGCTAACCAAAACTATGTACAAGGAAAACAAACAACGTCAGCTATACATCGCTACCCAAGTCCTCGGATGGGTCCTCCTCCTCCTCCTCCATCAAATCGTCCTCGTCCTTACCAGTCAAATCTATGAAAGGTGCAGATACCGGCACACCCTCAGGCCTAACCTCCTCAACTAAAACCTCGTCAATCCATCCTGCTCCACTGCAACCCAGCTCCCCACACTCCGCACAGACAGGAGAGGGATCCACAGGTGGGGTCGGGGTCCTGAAAATCAAAGGACGGGTCGACACCGCCTCTGGCTCTGGCTCTGCCACGGGGCTCGGTGTGTCTACCACTGCACGAGAAGTCGAAGCTCCTGCTGTCCAACGTCTAACTTCGACGCTCTTCTGAGCGGTCCTCCTAATCTTAGCACCTCTAGGTATCGATGCATAGTGAGTCGTGGTCCATCTAGGAATCTCAAAGGACTCCTCTGGAGTAGAAGTAGAAGAAGCCTGTAACACTCTATCCTGCTGAGTGCTACGCCATTCATCAACAATCTGTATCATCCTCACTGGAAAGCTCACGGTCCGTCTCGAGGTCTCCTGTCGCAGTGCCAGTCTATCTACTAGGAAAGTCTGAACTACGTCCCCGGTATACACAACTCAACCAGAGGTGGGGTCAAACTCCATGGCCGAGGGGGTCTCTATATCAGGAAAGTCAAACACCATCTCCGGCGACGTCGTCATCGCCGGGATCACCGCCATCTTCACCATCGTCTGGGTTACCATCATCGATTGAAGGAACCATGGGAAATTGTCAACTTCTTAAAATAAAATAGATAAGACAAAATAGCAGTTATGATAGCCAATCATATTATACAGACACAATATATAATATAAAGCCACATTCTTCAACACATATAGACAATCACATCAATAGCATACAGAACAATCAATAAGGATGCACCCGATCTCCTATTGATGCAACTATGTGTCAGTGCAGTTTTAATTCCAGAATCCATATGCTACAGTCAGGCCGCTTCATACGTACCAAAGACAACACTTTTCCATGCGATGGTAAATTTTAACGATGTTCCTGACTTCCTTTGGCCATGGGCAATTCCACTACCTAGGATAGACAGGTCGAAGTTACCACAAGACATGGCAAATTCCTTCCACCACCCCAATGAACATATCACCACATTTGATATTTCACTTATGGCATAATCAATTAAATATCAATTATCCAATACCAATTCCACAGCATATATCTTAACATAATTTAAGCATACATGCAACCACATCATGTTATCACATTCAATGTCACAACAATTCAGTTTCGACAACAATTCCACAATCCACAACAATTCACATAACAATAATCATCAACATAGATAAACAACAATTCGTCCCTTTGAAGCTTCGTGGAACTAGCAAAGAGGTAATATAACATACAAGTGTGGGGGGTTGGGGGCAGTCGCCAACCTCTTGTAGTCAAACCCACTAATTAATCATATATAATGCTTTAAAATCAAAGGGGTAACAAAACCCTCACTTTGAACCCAGAGGTTCTCAGACTTCTTTGATAGGAAAAAAAATAAAAACTTAAGTGGGACTTATGGGTGCCTAACACCTAATCATCTCTAGAAGTAGCCCTTACCAAAGTTGTCAGGTCGCATGTCAGAGCACATCTTGATCGCACGCAGCATGAACTCGGATTTCTCAAGTCCTAACACCACAACATAAACTTAGTACAATCCTAGGTATAAATATAATTCTAACTCCCTAGGCTCTCAACCCCAAAAATCCTTTAGATAACAAACACTCACACTTGAAAAACTAACAAACAATTAGAAAAATAAGGTTTTAAAGGCTAAGAATCATTTTCTTTCAAACTTAAAACATGAAACAACACCATTATCAAATTCTTTTTCTCAAAAAAACTTAATCAAGGCTCAACTTGGTTTTTAGGATCTCATGGGATCCAATTCACCTTATGTGTTTCATAGCCTTAAAGATTCAAAACAACTTTCAATTCAATCCAACCATTCCTAAAAATTTTACCAAACTTATACAACAATTCTATACAACTAATTCAATGCTAGGAACACAAAAATAATTGCCTCTCAAGCCTTATAGCCCGCGGCCATACCCTTCCTTTTCCAAATTTTTTTTTTGCAAACTTCCAAACTAATTAAACAACATCATTCCATATTTCAATTCCTTCACAAAACAACAAATAATTTCCAAAACATAAACATTAATCAAACTCCATCTCAATTCAAGCTTCTTCAAGAACAAGGGTTTCACCAAAATCCTCTCAATCTTTGATTTCAAATTAAAATTAACAACCACAATAGCCATAATAACTAGTAAGAAGCAAGAAACACAAGCCAATTTAAATGAGTCACATGAAGATCATCCAAACCCCTTTCCTCTAGGTCTTACGCCTAGGGTTTCATAAAATTGGGGAAAAATTGGTTCATAAAATTGGGGAAAAATTGGTTCATCTCATTCATGATCATGATCAAGCACTAATTAAAGCATTAAAACAAGAATTGATCAAGAAAAATCAATCCTAAGCATATATACATAGCCCACGGTTTTGGCGCTGAAATTGGAGGAGAAAAACTTGGCTTTCATGCTTACTTGTATGATGGAATGAGTGATAGCAAGAAGAAGATAGGAGCAAGGAAGGTTGAAGAAATGAAGAGAAATCTTGCATGAAAGGTGAAGAAATGAGGAAGCCATGGAAGGTGCTTAAGCTTTCTCTCTCTAGACAAGGAAGAAGAAATGAATTGAAGGGTAGAGAGTGGGGGAGGGGCGCGGCCAGCAGCTGAGAAATAGGGGGAGGGATTAAAAAAATTAACATAAAATAATTTGCTTGGTTAAAAACATAATTAGGAAAAGTATAAAAATGTTAGTCATCCAAAAAGTGACACCTACATCTAAAGCAAGATGCTAATCCCATCAACAAGTCTAAAATATCTAGTCTCTCATCTCTCATGATTACCCTCTAATCTTACAGTCTTAAGTATACTAAAAACACGGCGTCGAGTAATTGCGTTACCGATTAATTCTTTCGCCGATAATTCGTGAAAATTAATTTACCGAGAAATTAATTCATCACGTGATAATAATTTATCATAAATAGTAAAAACAATTGAAAACACTCATTCATAATCACAACAAGTTATGATTCAATTTTCATCGCAATCGGAGTTCGTTTGAAATTTTATCTGCGGAAAAAAACTATCCGGTGATTCAAAACGCGACGAAACTTTGTTAGAATTTTTTGACGATATTTGAACCATGAATTAATATAAAATATTAATTCTCAAATTTAATTTGATCTTGATTTAATTCAATCACTTACTTAACGAACAAGAAACTGCTTATTATAGCATAAATACGACAATTATACTAAAATAACGCTAAATAACGTATCAAAGAAGTACGGGTGTTACAAAGCCTGATATTATGTTTAGTGTGTGCTTATGTGCAAGATTCTAATCTGATCCTAGAGAATCTCACTTAACTGCTGTTAAGAGAATCTGTAGGTATCTCAAAGGAACTACTAACCTTGGTTTGCTTTATAAGAATTCAAAAAATTATAGGTTAGTAGGTTTCTGTGATGCTGACTTTGCTGGAGATAGAATTGAAAGAAAAAGCACAAGTGGTGGCTACCAATTTCTTGGAGCAAACCTTGTCTCATGGTCCAGCAAAAGACAAAGCACAATTGCACTATCAACAGTAGAAGCTGAGTATATATTTGCAGCAAGCTGTAGCTCAAAACTTCTATGGAAGAAGTATCAGCTTGAGGACTATCAAATTAAAGAGAGTAACATTCCTATACTCTGTGATAATACCTCTGCAATTTGTTTGACTAAAAATCCTATTTTGCATTCACGTGCTAAACATATTGAAATTAAACATTACTTCATTTGAGACTATGTTCAGAAAGGGATACTTGAAATTAAATTTATTTATACTGACCATCAATGGGCAGATATCTTTACAAAACTCTTGCTGAAGATAGATTCAACTTTATAAGAAAGAATTTGAATTTTCATCTTATAAAGGAATAAGTGTTTAATTTGAATATAGTTGCCTCTGTTTTGTATGCCTCAAAAATGCCTGCGTCTGTTTGGTAATATGGCTCTGTTTTGATGTTGCCTCTGTTTTTCACATGTGCCTCTATTTTTCACACGTGCCTCTGTGTGCATATGTGAGTCTGTTTTAGCTTGTGCTTCTGTTTTAAGTTGCCTCTGTTTTATATATTCATTATTTATTATTTTATTATTAATTATTGATTATTATTTGCTTCATCTGTTTTTATTAACTGTTCATATTCGTGTGAGTCTGTTGCATTTATTGCAAAGGTGCCTCTGGGAATCTTTGCGTACACATGTCTTTTTGAGACTGGTTGATGCGTTAGTGGCTGAGATTTACTCTCACTGAGTCATTATTATTTTTATTGCTCGAGAACAGTTTTACTGTGCCTCTTTTAAACAGTGCGTAACAAGTTTCAGTTTTGAAACGACAATTTATTTAATTCTTTTATTTTGAAAACTGAACAAGGCGGTTTGCCTTCTTCAACACACTTATTTACCCACTCACTCACTCACTCACTCACTACATCCACTACTCACACTATCTCTCTCTGAGAAGCCACATGTTTTCAAACCCTAAACCCCTTTCTCTTCTCCTGTTCTCTACAACTCTGCCCTTGCAATGTATAACACCCCGATTACGGGGCGCTACTGTGCAACCCAATCTAATGCTGAAAACATTTAATGCTTGTATGCGTTCAGTTAAAGAGTACTCTTATGTATTTCGCAGTGGAAAAATATGAGTATTTTTTTTTCATTTTCTTTCCTTTGAAACGCTTTTCAAAATGAGACATAGAGTACTACAGTTTTCTAAATGATGCCAATTCAGACTTTTGCAATTATCAGAGTATAATGCATCACAAAATAATACTTCACATAACATAATCATTTCGCACTAAGGCGAGGTTTTCTGAAAAGAATAATTACACAAATAACAACAGCATTACCCTAAGCTAAGCTGGCCAACAACTATAACTCTTACTGAGAAACAGCTCAGCAAGACCATAACACGAAGCACTCAGAGGAATCTTCCTCCATTGGCTTAATCTTCAATCCTCCTGAAAGACGAAGCTGCAACAGCTACCGAACTCCATCTGGAAGCGACATCCATAAGGACATCCAATCCAACAACAGTGCAAGGGTAAATCCTTTGTCCACGAGTTTATCATAGGCTATGTCGCATACAAACAATATATACATATATAATACAACACCATGCTTTTATATTCATATACATACTTAATAGACCGCACGCATCATCATGGTATATCAAGCATTGCATGTGAGCAACCAAAACAACCAACAGATCAACAATCAAGTCACTACAATATCAAACTATTGCATGTGAGCCGGCAAGTCTATCAACAGACCAGTGATCAAGTCATCACAATATCAAATTCATCACATATCATCAATGTGGTTAGCTATGCATGTCAATACAGTATGACAAGTTGTGTATACACCTACAGCCTTAATAGGTCAGCAGTATGACGAGGACTACTTTCCCAACGTCCGAACAAGATAGCCTCTGCTTAGGCTTGCCACTACTTTGGCTGGCCACTACTTTGGCTTGCCTCGACTTAGGCAATGCAGTGTGAACTCGTCTTTTGAAGTCTATAAGACCAATCAGACGCTCCGAGTGACATGACAACTCGTCTTTTGAAGTCTTTAAGACCAATCAAACGCTCCGAGTGTCGATGCTCAATGGTCAGTACGCATCCAAACAATTTCAACAATATGGCATGCTCACCGTAGTGAACGCCCGAGTGATATCCAACAAATTCTACAATATGACATGCTCACCGTAGTGAACGCCCGAGTAATGTTTTAATTAATCAATGCGGATCGACGAACCCTCACTCACTTAACTTAGTGGGTTTCTAAATCTCAATTAACTAAGAGTTCAACACAGGACACAAAGTCCGGGTGTTCAATTGCGAAACGCTAGTCCCAATCTTAGATCAGAACTCGAGGCACGTAATGCAGAACACTAGGCTCAATTTTTAGGTTGAGATCCTAGGCACACCATACGGAACACTAGGTCCAATCCTTAATCAAGAAAATGCGCACGCAAGCAGGACATTAAGTCACAGCACAGGACACATGGCCCATATGCTCAATAGGAACACTAGGTTCCCTATGTTTTATTGTTTCAAAAACTCGATCTTTGAAATCTCTTTCTCAGTTCTTGTATCACTCCTATATATCTGAAAATGCTTTTTAGTTCTAGGTCGTTGAAACCCTAGTTGTGCTAAATAACACACTAGAAGAATTTCCAGGAAAGAGAGGTGGTGCGAACACTCTTAATTACCAAGTCTTTCCTAGCCAGAATTTTCCCAAGCGCATCAATAAACTCAACCGTTTTCGCAAATTGTACTATTTATTTCAAGTTCTTTTCTCTACTATTACTCCATTGAAATTTCCTTGCAAGCTTTGGCTAGTTGTACTAAAACCCTCACGCTTACTTTTAACTCAAAATGCCCTTAACAATTTGTTGGAACCTAAACGATTGAGAAGTTTAGACTCTCATTAATTTTGATGATAACAAAGTATTTCTCAAGAGAACAATTTATCTTCTAACATATCTTTGAGTGTACAGGTATCAAAGATTCATATATATGTATAAATCACTCAAGGAAGAAGAAGAAATTTACAAAAGAATTGAATACAATCCACTAGTGTCAACATCCGAACCCACTCCCGTCTTTGCCAACAAGTTTACCAACGATGTTACTTCTTGACACGTGGTATACTCAATTCTTTGCGGCGTCCTCCTGCTCCGGCGGCGTCTGATCTCTTTAATGAAGCACGTGATGATCACATTTTTGCTCTTAGCATCAGACTGTTCTGGAACGGAATTCGAATTTGATTTTGTGCGCTCATTTTGATGTACGAGGAAGCAAATGTGACACCTTTAGCATAAGACAAAAAAAATCGTACAAGGCAATTGCAAATAGCAGATAGTACGAAAACGGTAATGTGTACTATTCTGATATTCTCTGGAAAGGAAGAAAAGGACTACATTTCAAATTACCTCACTCAATGGAAAGGAGACATTTTTACTGCAACGGTAATACCCTTGAAAACTCCTATAAATACCCCAAGGTATTCATTGAAGAAATATTAGAAAAACTGTGAAGAAACTTCATTCTGAAAGCAATATTACTCAAGTGAGCAATCAAGTTTCGTGCCAAGTTTCTGGTCTACATAGAACTGAACTCAGCGTCTTATACTTTCTTAAGGAGTTCTGGGGGAACGCTTACTTACTCCCGGGAGAAATCATAGAAGGGCACATCAGAGGCTTCAAGCTACGCTTCACCATCAACTCTATTGCTCAAACGATTAAGTGCCCTTATGAAGGAATCAGTTACCATGCAAACTGGGCTGATGCATATAGAGGACTTGAAAACGTCAATGAAGCCCTGTTTGAAAACTACCGTGAACTGAAGAAGAAGAACATTACTCCCACGGCCAAAGACTTGAAAAGTCACTACAGAGTACTGCACAAAATCATCGCCAAGAGAATGATTCTGAAGGCTGGCTCAAGCGACATAGTGAACTACGAGCAAAAGTTCATTATGAGGAACTACATGGATGGGAAGAAAATCAATCTGCCAAGGTTGATTATCAACAATATGATAAATGCTCTTGTCTTCTCAAGGAAGAGTGTCGATAAGAGGAATATCATCAAGGTTATCCCTTATGGAGTTCTTCTCTCCATAATGATGATTAAAGACGACGTTGTGAGGAAGCTGACTGACTCCATCAACACAGAAGACAAAGAAAAATACTTTGGTGTTGGCATTGTTGTTCGTCCAGAAGTTTTTGGAGTCAACAGTTTAGTCAGAATGCAGCTAATAACTGGCTCTATGATCAAGAAAGTGAAAATAGAGCAACAGGAAGGAGAAGCTGAGAAGAAAACAACCAGAAGCTCAATGGCTGGTGTGAAAAGACCTGCTGAATCTCCTTCAAGGGAGACAAGAAGAACAAAACAGAAGGTGGCTCCTGCACCTACTATTGAGGAACCAGAAGATGAGGATAGAATTCCCATCAGAAAGGTCTTGGAGAAAAAGTTTAGGCCAGCAGCTGAAAAAGATGCTTCAGCGTCCGGTCAAGGGAAGCAAGTCCCTCCTCCTCCTCCTCCTATTTGTTGTTGTCGAGAGGATAAAAAGAAGGTTGGTTAAGTCTTCAGAGGTTAACCCAAAGGTACTCGATTTTACTGCTGATGAATCAGTATCTGTCTTTGATGCTCATGATATTATTCCTGCACCCCCATTGTCTGTTTCACAACCACAAACACAACCACAAACCAAGAAAACCAGAATGAACCTCCGACAAACCTCTACCCTCTCTAAACCTACCACAAAATTCCTCAAATACCTCACTTACCACATACATTTCTAAACTTCACTCTCATCCCTTTAACCTACTATTCAAAGTACCTCCCATTAATCCCTTCAAACCCTACACACCTAAAACCTATTCAATCACCAAAACCATTCCCACTTTACTCACCATTACCCATAAACCTACAGACTTTGGTGGAAGGAAGAATGTCTCATGTATTAACAAACAACGGTTTGTTAAGTATGAGTCATATCACAGCATCTACAATCGTCCCTCTACATGGCATTTGAAAACCTTCACCTCTGGAGCTGCCAGACTATAGATTGCCTCTCTGATGAATGCTACATTCAAGGATGGAGAAGACCACTTTCAGATGTCATTCAAAGGAAGATTGAGACCAGTACCTGGTAGCAGAGCAATTCCCTTCTCTTTTGACCTTCCTAATTCCCTACCTCAAACAGAACCTCTCACACTGGAGGAGTGCGGAAGGTGGATCACGGATGAAGAAGCAGCCTTCATGGCACACTGTCTTGAGATGAAGAAAATTGAAGTTATCAGACAGTTCAGGGATCCTTCGTCTGTATCAGTAAAGATTGTACCAGACAGACAAAGGTGGCTACCTTGGTCTATCCCTGGGAAAAGGAAAGAACCTGCTCCTGGCAAGCAGCCATTCAGCAAGATCGGGCTCATAGAATATGAGAAGGCTCCCAAGAAGTATAATCTTAAGGAATTCTCTAAGCTTCCGATTGCCAAGATCACTGAGTATCATGCCAGAAGGTTTTACCTGAGTTCTCTGAAGGAAGATGCATGGAGAACTGGCTCCTCAAACTGCTGCAATGCCGAGAAAGCCACAATTCCAACAGTTGGCACTATCAGCAGAATTACTAACACCAATCTGGGAACAGTATACTTTGATGATATGTTCAGGTGCTCAGTAATCAGACCACTTGACTGCATGAAGACATATGTCCAATGGGCTGCTGTGACCAAGCACTTTGACATTGGATTTACTTGGAGTCAATGGTCGAAGTCGTGGAAAGACAAAGCTATGTTACCATGCCTCGTCACCCTAGTGCTTACAGAAGATGACAGAAAAAATCTGAGAAGAATATACCTGGCAGAAAATGAAGGACTCTCTTTTGCTTTTGAAGCATTGAGTGACTTCATCAGAAGAATATGGGGAGAAGAAGCTGGGAATAAGTTTGATGCTTTCACTGCTGACGTGCTTCTGCATAGGGAAACTATCTTCATGGATTTGCTGTATCCAGAAGAGGTGGAGAAAAGGAGAAGAATTCAGGCAGATTCTGAGCAAAGGAAACTTGGAAGTCTCATCAAATGGTATATATATACCAAATGATGCGTTCTTTCAAAAGGCTCAACAAAAGAAGGACTTGAGACTGAAGCTATCCAACTGGGTGCTAGCAGAACATCAGAAGATGAAACCTGCATCAGAAGCTAGACCCTCTACTTCTACTCCTGCAGTTGAAATGGTCACCATTCCTAAAGCATAGTTTGAAGAAATGAAGGCCACTAACCTGAAAGTTACTCAGCTGGAAAATGCACTGAAGCTTTTATATGAACGTCTCAACATCCCTACACCACCTCCACCAAACCCTTAAATTTTTTTCTTGTGTGATATAAATATTTTGGTACTCTTTTATATATATTCAGTGTTTTTGCTCTGATTATTTGACTATACATACCTATATCTGATTATCTGTTTATATATATTCAAATTTTTCTAAGCCATTTTGACTATGATGTGCTTTATACTCTTTTTGTCTGATGACAAAAGGGGGAGTAAAAGAAAGGTCTGATGAACACGTGAAAGTCTGATTGACAAAATTCACCGTCCGATGTTCAAGCTCCGATAGACACACTAAAACTGAAGTATCATGCATATCATTTCATACATAGCATTTGTATGGTTATTCATTGCTCTAATATCTGTTAATGCATTGATATTCATTGTCCCAATAATCTAACAATGATCAATAAAATTGGTACAATGAAAATCTTTTTGATAAAATAAAATCAGCATCCGATCTCACTTTGTTAAAAATATGCTCTGATACATCTACGTATTTTTGCGATCACTTAAATGAATTTGTTTATCAACAATTGCCTTAATACCAGAATTGTTCTTATATATCTTAATTGTTAAATTCAGGGGGAGACCCTTGATGTTATTTTGAAATTAAATTGTTCATCAACCTTGGATATTTGTCATCATCAAAAAGGGGAGTTTGTTGGAACCTAAACGATTGAGAAGTTTAGACTCTCATTGATTTTGATGATAACAAAGTAATTCTCAAGAGAACAATTTATCTTCTAACATATCTTTGAGTGTACAGGTATCAAAGCTTCATATATATGTACAAAACACTCAAGCAAGAAGAAGAAATTTACAAAAAGAGTTGAATACAATCCACTCGTGTCAACATCCGAACTCACTTCAGCGTCTTGTTAACAGCAAGCATCTAGTAGTGTTACTCTTTGACACGTGGAATACTCAATTGCTGCGAGCGTCCGTCCTCTATTCTGAGTGAGCGTCTGATCACTTTAATGAAGCACGTGATGATCACATTTTTCCTCTTAGCCTGAGACTGTTCTGGAACGGAATTCAAATTTGATTTTATGCGCCCATTTTGATGAACAAGGAAGCAAAGGTGACACCTTTAGCATAAGACAAAAATCGTACAAGGCTATTGCAAATTACAGATAGTACGAAAACGGTAATGTGTACTATTCTGATATTCTCTGGAAAGGAAGAAAATGACTACGTTTCAAATTATCTCACTCAACGGAAAGGAGATATTTTTTACTACAATGGTAATACCCTTGAAGACTCCTATAAATACCCCAAGGTATTCATTGAAGTGTAGCTAGAAAAATTGTGAAGAAGCTTCATTCTAAAAGCAAAATTACTCAAGTGAGCAATCAAGTTTCGTGTCAAGTTTCTGGTCTACACAGAACTGAACTCAGCGTCTTATACCCTTTTTGAGAAAGCTATTCTGTTTTGATCTTAATCTTTTCATCCTCTCTGTGAGAGTTATTTCGATTGTATTCAAAAGTATAATCTCTTTTGTAAACTGTATTTGGCCTAGTTAAGGCTCTGATCCTTAAAGGCTCGACTGCACTGAGTCGTTTTGAGAAATTGAGAGTATTGTCAAGTTTGTGACAGAAGAATACTCTTGAGGAAAATTGTAATCAGTTGATTATAGTGAAAAATCCTTCAGGAACGAAGGGACTAGACGTAGCTACCGGTTGGTTGTGAACTAGTATAAATCTCTGCGTCTCATCCTTTACTGCCTTACATTTATCTTTACCTTGCTCAGTAAAACAAGTTTTTATAAGCTGTTTAAATTCTGCATCCGGTTTAATTCTCTGCATCTGATATACTAACAGTTTTGAAAAACCTGTGTTGAAGTGTTTTTTACGTATAGTTTAAGAGAAAAGTTTTTTAACACAATTCAACCCCCCTTCTTGTGTTCACGTTCAGCCCCATTCCATTTTCTCCATTGTTGAAGAACTTGAGATGAACTTGAAAGAGAAAGTGTGGGTTTTGAAGGATTTTGGAGACAAAGCTTCCGTCTTTACTTATTTGCTACTCAATCCTTGTTCAATCATCACCTAACCTCTTGGTAATCTTCATGAACTTCCTCTTATGTTTCTTGAGTTTCATAAAATGGGTTTTGTTGATTCTTAGAGTTGTTGTTGCTGCTTAGAAGTGTTAGATTGTGTTAGAATAGCTTGTTTAATCCTTGAATCCATCAATTTCCTCCTTGATAACACTTGTTTGATCATTTTAAATTTGAGAAACCCTAAGAGATGAAAGGGGCCGAATTTATAGGGCTGTTAGGGGGTTTATTTTTGGCTTGATTTTGTGATTTTAGAGTTAGATCTTTGAGGATTTTAGCTTAGTACACTTAATCTAGTCATATACATGATTATACAAAGTTTTGTGAAATTAATTTGGAGATTTTTTGGGGCTGGAAATCATGGCCATTTAGGGGCTGATTATGGTGTTTTTAATTAAGTTTTTGTTGCTTAAATTTTATGATTAACTTGTGTTAAGATGTAGTAATTAGATTTAGCATTTTTAGCAACTTGTATGGTTTGAAATAAAATGAATTTAGGGGCTGTTTTGGGCTTCCAAAAATCGTGACTTAAGAGCAAGTTTTTAATGATGTTTTAACTTGTGTTTGGAGAAAATATGTGACTTGTTTTAGTTACAAAATGGTTGTGAAAACTTGTTTAAATTATAGGTGGTTAGATCTTGTTGTTTATGTTGAAAAACAAGTTGTTTTATATAATTGAAAAATTACTTGATGGGGCTGTTTTGAAACATAATTTTTAGATGTTTTACGATGAGCTTTAACTTGTTTTAAATAGTATCAAAGTAGCAAAGAAGATGTCGTATGGTAAGAAGTTTTGATTAAACGAAGTTTGTAGGATTTAGGAGTTAATGGCTTGAAATTTTGAAGTTGTTTTGGAGCTTTGAAAACCGTGGCATTCAAAGGGATTTTGTGACTTGTCCTTGACTTGTTTTATGCTTAAATATGTCGTAAAAAGTGGTTGTTGATTTGGTTTAGCAAAACAATTCAAAGAAGTTTGATTTTAGGAAATGGTTTGGTTTATGTCTAAAGGATTGTCTTAAACTTATACCTAACTTGTTCCTAAAATTTTTATGGCATGTTCTAGGGTTTTTAAATGTGGTTTAAGTTGGGCAAAACACTATTCGTTTGGTAAAACACTATTCCAATTGGTAAATTTTGGTTTAGCTATTTTTCTAAGTGTGTAGCTTTTGTAAAAGCTTGAAAACTTGCATGGTTTGAATTTGTTTCATGGCATATGATTAAGTGTGATCCAAATAGGTTAAGTTAGAAAGATTTTAGGCCCTTTTTAGGACTAAAACCGTGGCTGCCCTAGAGTCTTAGGACTTGGGTTTTTGGTTCTAATTGGATTAAGTTTGCGTTGTTAAGGTTCGTGCATAGGGCTCGTGCGGGGAACGACTTGACGATAGTTCGAATTTACCTTGTTTGGATTGTTAAAGCGCCCAAGGTAAGGGAAATTCTTACATAATGAGTTTGGGCTTTTCGCCTTGTATGTTGTTTGTTTGATTGTTGATAGATTGTGTGGTAGTACTTGTAGTATTACTATGTGCTGTTGAGATGTTGTAGCATAAACTGCTGTGTATTGATTTGGCCCTGTGTGGCAAGCCTGAATTGTATTGTGTGACTTAAATCATACTTGATTGATTTAATTGGACTTGAAATTGATGATAATATGTAGCATGTTCTTGGCCCTGTGTGGCATTATGAGGTGTATTGTTTTCCTTGAATCACCTTGGATTTCATTGGAACTTGGCATTGAATTGGAATATGAAAAATGTTATTGTTGATAATGGATTAATTAACAATGCGTTGATCGACTGCTATTGGTTGACGATTTACATCGGTAAATTTGATGCGATTCCACAAGCCGAATTCTGATTTCGTAAACAAATTGTGTACGTGAACACAAGAAAGGGGGTTGAATTGTGTTAAAAACTTTTCGCAAACCATACGTAAAAACTTCAACACAAGTTGTTCAAAACTGTTTGTATATTGGATGCAGAGAATTAAACAGATAGGATCTGAGTAAATTTAAGCAGTTTATAAAAACTTGTTTCTTGAGCAAGGTAAAGATAAATAATGTAAAGCGATGAAGGATGAGACTCAGAGATTTATACTAGTTTACCACCAACTGGTAGCTACGTCTAGTCCGCCGTTCTGAAGGATTTTCCACTATAATCAACTGATTACAATTTTCTCAAGAGTATTCTTGTCACAAACTTGACAATACTCTCAACTTCTCAAAGCGACTCGATCTGATCGAGCCTTTGAGAGACGAGCCTTAACTAAGCCAAATACAGTTTACAAAAGAGATTATACTTTTGAATACAATCAAAATAACTCTCACAGAGAGGATGAAAAGATTAAGCTCAAAAGTGAAATGGCTTTCTAAAAGAAAGTATAAGACGCTGAGTTCAGTTCTATGTAGACCAGAAACTTAGCACGAAACTTGATTGCTCACTTGAGTAATATTACTTTCAGAATGAAGTTTCTTCACAGTTTTTCTAACATTTCTTCAATGAATACCTTGGGGTATTTATAGGAGTTTTCAAGGGTATTACCGTTGCAGTAAAAATGTCTCCTTTCCATTGAGTGAGGTAATTTGAAATGTAGTCCTTTTCTTCCTTTCCAGAGAATATCATAATAGTACACATTACCGTTTTCGTACTATCTGCTATTTGCAATTGCCTTGTGTGACACCCTCTACCCCGTCATGGCATTTTAGCAATGTAAGAAGAAAATAACACAAGATAAAAAAAAAAATTCATTCGGATAAAACTTTCCTTTGAAACGAAATAGAGTTGTCACGTTCACAACATGCGGAAATAGAAAATGAGTATGAAATAAAATTAATAAAAATAACCCAAGTCCCCGATGTCACAATAATTCAGAGCTCTTCCCCTAATCATTACATCGGAAGAAAACAATAACTTAAACAAGTAAACACAAGTCTTCTATCTATCACAGCGAGCTATCGTGATTACTTGCCGGCATTCATATCCTCAATACCTGCAGTCTCAGCATCTACACATACCCCGTGGGATATGCATAGCCACAAGAGGGGTTAGTCATCATAACCTCAGATAGTGCATACAACGTAGGAAATTAATGAACAATGCGCAATATACAACAATTCCAATAAGGACATCTAATCACTAGCGTTAAGGCATAAGATGGTACCACAACGGCCAAATATCACATGCTACAACATCAATCACAACATTAAGGTACATTACCACAACAATTATATATCACATGCCATGGCATCAACCACAACAACAAGGTACATTACCAACACTAAACAACCAGGCACATGATCATGTAAAACAATGTATTTATAGAACCATAACTATATGCATGTGGATCCACTTAAAAGCGGCCGGGATACCTTGCCCATTTGAATACCGTGTCGATGAGTGTACCAATAACAACAGGGCGGGAACCTCACCCGTCACGGGATACCTTGCCCGATTCGTCCCATTAACCGTAGGGACCGAAACCTCGCCGTCACGGGATACCTTGCCCGATTCGCCCTACTAACCAAAGGACCGGGAAACCTCGCCCGTCACGGGATACCTTGCCCGATTCGCCCTTTTTTTCTTTTAACCGTAGGACCGGGAAACCTTGCCCGTCACGGGATACCTTGCCCGATTCGCCCTACTAACCAAAGGACCGGGAAACCTCGCCCGTCACGGGATACCTTGCCCGATTCGCCCTTTTTTTTTCTTTTAACCGTAGGACCGGGAAACCTTGCCCGTCACGGGATACCTTGCCCGATTCACCCTACTAACCAAAGGACCGGGAACCTTGCCCGTCACGGGATACCTTGCCCGATTCGCCCTTTTTAACCGTAGGACCGGGAAACCTCGCCCGTCACGGGATACCTTGCCCGATACGCCCTACTAACAATAACAACAACAACAACAACAATGACGACACCAAGATACATGAACATGACCAAACGCGGTGTCTAACCATAACATCCTCTATCGCCATATTTTCGACGGAGTAACAACAACAACAACAGCAGAACACAATTCATAAGTTAGCTAGTGCCTTCTACCAATAACATGAACATTTAATAATCTTAGCAACTTTGATTAAGCACATACATCCAAGTGAAACTTTGGCATAGAAGGACTAGTTCTCTCAGATTAACATACTAATAAATCAATAGGCATCATAAATGAACCTTAGACATTCTACTTAAGCTTTACAATATCAACATAATTGCGGGGACTCGAGTTCTTTGATTCATACTTAGTGGCTACACTTTCATAGGGTCTAAAGCCTACTATTTAGTTATTTAATTTCCTTACATTGTCATTTGATAACAACCAATTTATGTACATCAAGCATATAACAACCAAAGCTCAATCATCACGCCAATTTCAACAACCAATAAAATTATCACATCACGTTACAATAAATATCACTAGTCAAGAATAGTAATTGAGGAGTTCAGAAGTCTCCCTATCACGGTGGTGATAGTGCTCGTTTTTATCACATGAGGCGTAGGGGTCATGGGACACCCCTATTGTTCATACATGTTCCATACACTCACTAGAAGAGAACAACTACCCCTTACCTCAAGTGAATTTCGTGCTCCTAGGATGGCATGAGGTAACACCAAGCTTTTCCTTTCCTAGTGAAGCTTTCCTCAGCAAAACACAAGAGCAAGGGTTTAGGAATGGAAAAATCATGGTTTAGAACCCTAACATAGATCTTAAAGACAAAACTTATCATTAGAAGACTTACGACCTCCTATTCTTCCCAATGAGGTCAGACGAGTTTCAATAACGATGCTCCCCGGTCGAGTCCCGTAGCGTAGTCTTGAGTTAGAGCCCTTGACACCACAAAATTGGAAGAAGGGAAGGAAGAGCTTTTCTCTGTTTGGATTGGTCTTATGAGCAGCTCCTAATCATGTTTAGGGTCTTAGAACTGATGCTTAGTGGCTAGGTTAAGTCTAGGGTCGTGGTTGCCCTTTCAGGTCTAGAATGGGTCACACCGGGTCACGTAACCGCCCAAAACGAGTTAAAACGCGAAACAGCGCGTAGTCACTTATCAGCTGTGGGCGTCGGGCGCCTGCACTCCCTGGGCGCCCTGCGCCTGCTCTCGGTGAGGTCTGGGCGCCCGAGCTTCAGTCTGGGCGCCCTGCGCCTGAGTCTGGACACTCGGTGCCACTGTTTTGGTCGTAGCTGGAGCTACAGATGTCCGATTGAGGTGTTCTTGGTGTCGTTGGAAAGCTAAGAGAATTTCCTACAATTTTATCTCTAATAGGCTTACCCAAATTCGGACTCTAACAGGATCAAAAATGCAGTTGAAATATACTATAATATTCCTAAGTGTTACGCTTGCGTTGTGTTGACTCCAGAGAGCATATCTAGAGTTGTAGGTATCGAAATCGAGTCGAACTAAAGCCAACTAAAAGATAAGAGATAATGCTACAACTTTATTGAAGGGACTTAAATCCAATTGAGTTGTTAAGAGGTTCGAAAATGGGGAATATGATGACCGAAATAGCTAAATATAGGAATAAAGGTACATCTGGACACTTAATCAATTTGAAGGAGCAGTAAAACATATGAAACCCAACCCAAGCAACAATAAGCATGTTCTAATACCCTAAGACATATCCTAATCTTGAAGGATGAAAAATTAGGGCTATTACAATTCTACCCCCTAAAAAAATTCCGCCCTCGGAATTTCTCTAGGTGTTATTAAGCGACACGGTTAGTGTCCCTAAAACATCATGCAACCATCTTCACTATTGCTATATATATTCCACACAATTCTTTCTTAAGAGGGTCAACTAAGGTCACTAGCTGGAGAACTTAGTCCTTTTAAAGGTCTAGAATTTCAAAAGTTGTAACTTAAATGTCTAGCGTACTAACCAATCATATGCTCAGGTGACTTTCATGGCTCCTCCTAGGATTAACTCCTTAAACTAAGGAATACTAAAAATTACTATCTTAAGGCATCAAAACTGCAACAACTACAACGAATCAACAAGACTAACATCTAAATCCTTAAGAACCACCCCATAAGTTGATTACCGGTCCTTATTCCGCATAACCACGTTCTTTAAAACTTAATACAACACACCGTACAAGGTCTACTAAGGTCAGGTGGAACTAAAACGAGATTGAGGTTAACTATCTTAGGGTAAAATCATGCGAAGCTAGACGTACAACCTTTATAAAACCAAATCATAATGAAAGCTATAATATATATATATATATATATATATATATATATATATATATATATATATATATATATATACACACACACACACATTTAGCAACATATCATAAACAACAATTCAACAATCAATATTCACTTAAACATAATATACAAAAGTTAACGACCAAAGTACAACAGACTAAAGCATCAATTTAAAAAGAGAAAATAACATTTTTTTTTTCATAAATATTAATACTAATAGAAAAAAAAATGAAACACAAACAAAACAATTTCCCTTATCAAAGGCATTTTATATTGCAGCCAAGATTAATCACGAGCTAAATATATAAGCTGATCAAAAGGCATCAGGCATTTAAACTAGAAATCAATAATTTAGTAATGCAACACAGTCATATAATTATCTAATGAGTTCAGAAACTTACCTCAGTTCAAGCATGTAACATTTTCAAAGCAAACTAAGCAACAGATATAACGTAGTGCTTTCACATTTCAATATAAATATTCAGTATAACCTGAAGTCTCCTTGAAAGAGATAACACGTTTGTATTTAATAGAGAGTCAAATGAAGCATAAAATATAGAAAGATCAATTAACCGCATGTCAGTGAATGTAACAAAATAAATTCTAATTAATTTTTTTTTAATATCAATCAAAAATAATTCAGCAATCAAGACTTAGTTAAGCAATATGCACACACAAAAATTATAGGCTAGAGTATGTTAGACTAAAACGTTAAAATATAATGAATAAAAAAAAGAAGTATTCATCATTTTTAATCTATTTATTCCGTAAAAAAAAAAATAGAAACCTATTTATCCTAAAAGAAATAACATGTTTGCATGCAATGTTTCATAGTCATTAAAGTTAAGCACACAATATAGCAAAAGAAGTTTATCGCAAATTAAGGCATGACTAACTACAATATTTATCTTAAGGTACCCTACGCAAAACCTTTATTATTTCTACTGCTCAACTTACTCTAGGAAAACATTCTATAGGGTGCTACACAATAATAGACTCGGTTTCTGTTAGAACATCAAAAATCGGTTTGGTGGTCTTATCAGAAGGCAAAACAATATATTTCCCAAAGATTAACTAATGTCCCCATTATGTTCTACTTCTATCCTCACTCTAAGCTCGTCTCTACTCCTACGAAAAATTACTTTCCACCTTTAGAATCTACGGTTTCAAAGCCTTATGCCTATCCGAAGCCCTTAAGAATTTAACTGCAATGTAGATAATCTATGCCCATAACTAATTCTAGTATCTAAGGTAATTAAAAAAAACTAATACTACCCACCAAACTGATTATCATTGCTTTTCTCACCGGTGAGTGATTATTGTCCCTCCTACTGCTCACCAGGTAATCCAAGCAATAATAACCATGTGCAACAATCACCTATTCTTCTATAAGGTTCTCTAATAGGGGCTTAAGCGTAAAGATGTCGACGCCACATGATTACCCTCAAGCTCTACAAAAGATCCTTCCTATAGCATAGCCACGAATCCGCTGCGCTACTCGGATAACATATTTCCCAGCTAACAATCTTTGTAAATCTAACATAAGGTCAGCTTATCCTTTCTAGTTAAGCTACTAGCCCATTGTACTTACTAGAATTCCTTTAAGGTAATGGATAAAAGTCTTGCACCTTAAGTGCAACAACTAAGGGTTAACCTGCATCTCTCAGTTCTGGGTTGATCTTTCTCAATTCACTAAGCGTAATTTTAAACAAGATACTAAGAAATTAACAACTTAGGAAATTGCTAACCCAAGATTCATAGCTAATGGTTCAGGTACCTACTATCTTAGCTCTATCTATCATATACTCCTGTGAACATAGCCCGCTGAGAATTGTTCGTGTACTAGAACAAACAAAATTAAACAAGTAATGCATGTAACTCAACTCAGAGTTCACGCACTGAAACACAATAGACCACACACAAGCCCGGTTAGAACCGAATCGCCTGATACCACTAATTGTGACACCTACTGCCCGTCATGACATTTTAGCAATGTAAGAAGAAAATAACACAAGATAAAATTTATATTCATTCGGATAAAACTTTCCTTTGAAACGAAATAGAGTTGTCACGTTCACAACATGCGGAAATAGAAAATGAGTATGAAATACAATTAATAAAAATAACCCAAGTCCCCGATGTCACAATAATTGAGCTCTTCCCTAATCATTACATCGGAAGAAAACAATAACTTAAACAAGTAAACACAAGTCTTCTATCTATCACAAATGAGCTATCGTGATTACTTGCCGGCATTCATATCCTCAATACTGCGGTCTCAGCATCTACACATACCCCGTGGGATATGCATAGCCACAAGAGGGGTTAGTCATCATAACCTCAGATAGTGCATACAGCGTAGGAAATTAATGAACAATGCGCAATATATAACAATTCCAATAAGGACATCTAATCACTAGCGTTAAGGCATAAGATGGTACCACAACGGCCAAATATCACATGCTACAACATCAATCACAACATTAAGGTACATTATCACAACAATTATATATCACATGCCACGGCATCAACCACAACAACAAGGTACATTACCAACACTAAACAACCAGGCACATGATCATGTAAAACAATGTATTTATAGAACCATAACTATATGCATGTGGATCCACTTAAAAGCGGCGGGATACCTTGCCCGCTTTGAATACCGTGTCGATGGTGTACCAATAACAACAGGCCAGGAACCTCACCCGTCACGGGATACCTTGCCCGATTCGCCCCATTAACCGTAGGGCGGAAACCTCGCCGTCACGGGATACCTTGCCCGATTCGCCTACTAACCAAAGGATCGGAAACCTCGCCTCACACGGATACCTTGCCCGATTCGCCATTTTTTTCTTTTAACCGTAGGGACCGAAACCTTGCCCGTCACGGGATACCTTGCCCGATTCGCCTACTAACCAAAGGCCAGGAAACCTCGCCGTCACGGGATACCTTGCCCGATTCGCCTTTTTTTTTCTTTTAACCGTAGGACCAGGAAACCTTGCCGTCACGGGATACCTTGCCCGATTCGCCTACTAACCAAAGGACGGGAACCTTGTCCGTCACGGGATACCTTGCCTGATTCGCTCTTTTTAACCGTAGGGCCGGAAACCTCGCCGATCACGGGATACCTTGCCCGATACGCCTACTAACAATAACAACAACAACAACAACAACAATGACGACACCAAGATACATGAACATGACCAAACGCGGTGTCTAACCATAACATCCTCTATCGCCATATTTTCGACTTTTGAGTAACAACAACAACAACAAAGAACACAATTCATAAGTTAGCTAGTGCCTTCTACCAATAACATGAACATTTAATAATCTTAGCAACTTTGATTAAGCACATACATCCAAGTGAAACTTTGGCATAGAAGGACTAGTTCTCTCAGATTAACATACTAATAAATCAATAGGCATCATAAATGAACCTTAGACATTCTACTTAAGCTTTACAATATCAACATAATTGCGGGGACTTGAGTTCTTTGATTCATACTTAGTGGCTACACTTTCATAGGGTCTAAAGCCTACTATTTAGTTATTTAATTTCCTTACATTGTCATTTGATAACAACCAATTTCTGTACATCAAGCATATAACAACCAAAGCTCAATCATCACGCCAATTTCAACAACCAATAAAATTATCACATCACGTTACAATAAATATCACTAGTCAAGAATAGTAATTGAGGAGTTCGGATGTCTCCTATCACGGTGGTGATAGTGCTCGTTTTTCGTTACCGCGCGAGGCGTAGGGGTCATGGGACACCCCTATTGTTCATACATGTTCCATACACTCACTAGAAGAGAACAACTACCCCTTACCTCAAGTGAATTTCGTGCTCCTAGGATGGCATGAGGTAACACCAAGCTTTTCCTTTCCTAGTGAAGCTTTCCTCAGCAAAACACAAGAGCAAGGGTTTAGGAATGGAAAAATCATGGTTTAGAACCCTAACATTGATCTTAAAGACAAAACTTATCATTAGAAGACTTACCACCTCCTATTCCTCCCAATGAGGCTGTACGAGTTATAATAACGATGCTCCCGGTCGAGTCAGTAGCGTAGTCTTGAGTTAGAGCCCTTGACACCACAAAATTGGAAGAAGGGAAGGAAGAGCTTTTCTCTGTTTGGATTGGTCTTATGAGCAGCTCCTAATCATGTTTAGGGTCTTAGAACTGATGCTTAGTGGCTAGGTTAAGTCTAGGGGTCGTGGTTGCCCTTTCAGGTCGAGAATGGGTCTGCTGGGTCCTGAGCAGGCCCCAAAGCAGTTAAGCGAAGCGGCGCGTAGTCACTTATCAGCTGTGGGCGTCGGGCGCCTGCACTCACTGGGCGCCACTGCGCTGCTCTCGGTGAGATGCGGGCGCCGGGAGCTTGATCTGGGCGCCTGCGCTGAGTCTGGACACTCGGTGCCACTGTTTTGGTCGTAGCTGGAGCTACAGATGTCCGATTGAGGTGTTCTTGGTGTCGTTGGAAAGCTAAGAGAATTTCCTACAATTTTATCTCTAATAGGCTTACCCAAATTAGGACTCTAACTGGATCAAAAATGCAGTTGAAATATACTATAATATTCCTAAGTGTTACGCTTGCGTTGTGTTGACTCCAGAGAGCATATCTAGAGTTGTAGGTATCGAAATCGAGTCGAAATAAAGCCAACTAAAAGATAAGAGATAATTCTACAACTTTATTGAAGGGACTTAAATCCAATTGAGTTGTTAAGAGGTTCAAAAATGGGGAATATGATGACCGAAATAGCTAAATATAGGAATAAAGGTACATCTGGACACTTAATCGGCTGAAGGAACGGTAAAACATATGAAACCCAACCCAAGCAACAATAAGCATGTTCTAATACCTTAGACATATCCTAATCTTGAAGGATGAAAAATTAGAGCTATTACACCTTGTACGATTTTTTTTTTGTCTTATGCTAAAGGTGTCACCTTTGCTTCCTCGTACATCAAAATGAGTGCACAAAATCAAATTCAAATTCCATTCCAGAACAGTCTGAGGCTAAGAGCAAAAACGTGATCATCACGTGCAGATCAGACGCTCGTTCAAAACAGAGGACGAATGCTCGCAGCAATTGAGTATACCACGTGTCAAGAAGTAACACTGCTAGATGCTTGCTGTTAGCAAGACACTGGAGTGGGTTCGGATGTTGACACTAGTGGATTGTATTCAATTCTTTTGTAAAACATACTTCAAATGTGGGGGTAATTGCTTTAATTCCGGGCTAGCTTTCTTCTCTAACTCACCACCTTGCAAGTCCTCTTTCTTTTTAGCAACAACATTTTCAACCTGTAGAGCTTCAAGTTGTGCAAGACATCTTTCTATTTCATCATCCATCTCCTCATCCACGTTTTCCATGGAATTCACTAACAATTTCTCTAATGGGTGTGAAGGTTGGTCTTGCTCAATGATTTCCAAAACTGAGTCATCAATCACATCAACTCGAGAACATTTTTCAATATCATCCGGATGTCGCATAGCTTCAAAAATATTAAACGTCACCTTTTCATCCTGGAACCTCAAAATTAATTTACCTTGTTGAATATCAATCAAGGCTCTCCCTGTAGCTAGGAAAGGTCTGCCAAGAAGAAGAGGGACCTCCTTGTCCTCTTCCATATCAAGGATAACAAAATCAACGGGGAACAAGAATTTGTCAACTCTAACCAACACATCCTCCAGTATTCCATAAGGGTATTTGACCGATCGATCTGCCAGTTGCAATGACATCTTTGTGGGCTTAACTTCACCTCCTCCCAACCGTTTCAACATAGAGAGGGGCATCAAATTAATACTAGCTCCCAAATCACAGAGAGCCTTACCAATATGCAAATTCCCAATAGTACAAGGGATTGTAAAACTTCCCGGATCCTTCATCTTTGGAGGGAGCTTCCTTTGAATGATAGCACTGCACTCTTCAGTCAAGGCCACCGTCTCATCCTCCTTAAATCTTCTCTTTTTGGTCAACAACTCCTTCATAAACTTTGCATATGTGGGCATTTGCTCTAGAGCTTCTGCAAAAGGAATGTTGATTTGTAGACGCTTGAAGATATCCATGAACTTAGCAAACTATTCATCCTTCTGGTTCTTCTTGCTCAGATGAGGATAAGGAAGCTTCATATGTGGCTGAATAACCTTAGGCTGCTCTTGTACCTGCAGTTTGTTAGTAGCAACTTTGTCTTCCTCACCTTCTTTTTTCTCTTATTTATCAATTTTTTCTCTACTCTCATTTTCAACTTCGCCCTTTTCTTTTTCTACTTCTTTTTCTATTTCCACTCTTTCTTTTTCAACCACTTTTTCTACCTCACTTTTTTCACTCTTTTTCTTTCTCTCTACTTCAGACAATAGCTTTCCACTTCTTAAAGTAACAACACTACAATTTTCATTTTTGGGGTTATCTACTGTGCTAGCAGAAAACTTACCTTTGGATTGCTCTGCAAGTTTCTTTGAGAGTTGCCCAATTTGATTTTCCAAATTTTTGATGGAAGCCTCTTGATTTTTGAAATGCGACTCATGGTTCTGGAAATTTGATTGAGTCATCTTCATGAATTGAGTAAGAGCTTCTTCTAATTGATTTGGCTTCTCTTGCTTTTGAGGTTGTGGAGGGTTGCTGGATGATGAGTTATCTTGTTGCTTCCAAGAGAAATTGGGATGATTCTTCCACCCTGGATTATAGGTGTTAGAATATGGATTCCCTCCTTGCCTTTGAAAGTTACCCATGTAATTAGCTTGCTCCTTGGAGTCTCCTAATGTATCACACCCTCCATTCTCATGAGGCCCTTGACAAAAGTCACATCTCAAGTTTTGATTTACCTGGTTCACTTGAGCAGAGGAAGAGGCTCCCACTTTCAGTGCCTTCAACTCCTTTGTGATAGCCTCCAATTGTTGAGAGACTAACTTATTTTGAGCCAAGAGTGCATCTTGCGTTTCTAGCTCAAGGACTCCTCTTTTTGCCAGTGTTCCTCTATCATTCTGACACAACTGCTCATTGGAAGCCATTTGCTCCACTAAGGTTCTTGCTTCTGCAGCTGTCTTGTTGTTGATTGTACCTCCAGCTGAGGCATTCAGCATCATTCTGGTGTTCGGCCTCAAACCATTACAGAACATTTGCATTTGGTTGAAATCATCATATCCATGGCCTAGACACCTCTTCAGAAGGATCTTGAATCTCTCCCATGCCTCATACAAATTCTCACTTTGATTTTGTTGGAAGCCATGAATCTCACCTCTTCTTTTGATGAATTTGGAGGGTGGAAAAAATTTGGTCATGAATTTTTCCTCCAAATCCTCCCAAGTTGCAATGCTTCCTGTAGGCAAGGTGTCAAGCCAATCTCTCGCTCGCTCCCGCAGGGTCCAAGGGAAAAGCCTCAATTTCTTGCTTCCCTCTGTCACTCCAACCAGCCCAAAGGTGTCACAGATTTCATAAAAACTCACCAGGTGCTGATTTGGGTCATCAATCTCATTCCCCGCGAATTGGCTTTGTTTGAGAGTGTTCAACAATGCCGGCTTGATCTCAAAATTAGCATTTGCCTCAGCCTGTTGGTAGGCATTGACAGCCCTTGCATGGTTGTTCCGTCTCCCAAAATCACCCAAGGTGCGTGGTTGGTCCCCCATCACTTCTTGAGTTGGGACTTGAGAAGTAGATGTAGAGGATTGTTTTTGTCGTTGTCTTGCTTCCTTTGCCTTCTTTCTTAATGCCTTCGCTATCTTTTCGATCTCCGAGTCAAACAACAGTTCACCTGTTTGTTTACCTCGCATGCACAAAACTAAAGGGAAAGATCAGTAGCAAAGTAACAATTAAAGTAAAAAATTTCTCTTTTTTTTTTTATAACAGAAAATAAATAAAAGAAATAGTTCAAAAATGTACTCGTTTGCCTTGTTAAAAATTAATTCAACAATCCCCGGCAACAGCGCCAAAAACTTGGTAGCAAAATCGCAAGTGTACGATTTTGTCGTTAAGTAATAAAAGATCGAATCCACAGGGATTGTGACCAATTATTAACTAAACAAAAGTTGTAACTAATTGAACTATTGAACGAATACGAATGTGTTTGAAAAGTTTGTAACTTGTGTTTAGCAACAAAGACAGTAACTAACAAGACAAAATATTTGGATATTAAGGAGAAATAAAAGTGACTAGGGCTCGAATCCCTTTGTTTCAACCTTTATGCTCTTGAATTCTATTCCAATGCAAGCAATGATAATGTATTCGAAGTTCAAATCTACGAGTTTAGATTAATGAAAATCCCTTCTCTATTAACCCCTTTGATTAAATAAACGAGTCCTAATTCCTTAGGTCTAAATTAATTTAATCAAGCATAATGAATAAAGATCATACCAACTCATACCACAAGAATTATATTCCTATAACCTTATTAAGCATGTCAAATTATCCCAAAGGACGTTTAAAACCTCAATTTTCCAATTGATGCTAAAACCCTAGTTCAACCCAATGGTGATCAAGCATCGAATTACATTAAGAAAAGAGATAAATGATCAAATAGCATAAATCATACTTGCATTGAAATTCTGAATTCGATTACATAAAAGGATCCACAAAGTTCATCTTATCCTAGTACAAGAGGTTTAGTTCCTCATGGAAGAGAAGAAACTATTCAATTGAGATAAAGAAGTTGGAAGAGACTCCATTGATTCCTCAGTTTCCCTTTAATTGTCAAAACGTGTTTTAGTTTCCATCTCCAAAAGTCTGAACCCTAGGCCAATGTTTTTAGAGCCTATTTATAGTTGTGGATCAAAAAGACTAAAAATTTAAGCCAGAACCAATAAAAAAAATGCAAAATTACAACAAGTGACCCGCAGCACGGCCGTGGAGCCTGGCACGGCCTGGCCGTGCTGCGCTACAAGCACAACAGCGCATGAATAAAGCCCCGACACGGCCGTGGGAAGGGACACGACTCGGCCGTGGAATACGCTGTTTCTCAAAATTGATCTTTCTCATCATCAACCAAGGCACGGTCGTGCCTCCAGGCGTGGGAAGGCCGTGTTTCTTCAATTCTTGCCCTATTTTGGTATTTTGGCCTCCGAGTTAGTTCCATCATCCGTCTAAGTGATTTAGCTCCGCTTTCGTAGGCCAATAACCTTCTTTTCTGCACAACTGAAATTAAACCAAGTGCATTATCTAAATCAAGCAAAATGCATGAGAACTATGGGTTAAAACCACTAAAATAACTACAATGCAATGCAAAACTAACAACAAACTATATGCTATAATGAACGCATCATGTCATTGGAAAGCTGGAAAGAATGTCTATAATTCTTATGAAGGTCATGAAGCCCAATAAAGTTGTTTTAAGTGTTATATTGTTGCTCAAAGTTGGCTATTTGTTTATGTTGAACATTTAAAATCTATACTTAAGAAGCTAGCTCTCAACTTTCTATTGAAGTCCCACATTGAAAAAAAACACACTCTTTCAATCTCTGATTCTCCTATATAAGGAGTGCATCACAGATCACTTTGAGGATCTAAGAAAAAAATGGATCAAGGGGCCTAGTGCAAAGCATAACCCTCTTCAACCTTTAAGATTGGAAGAGTACGTGGGGTCCAACACATTGTGCCCAACAAAAAATTCTTCTCTTGAGGTAGGTGTATAAATTCCTTCTCTCTTTTTCTTTTTCTGTATTTTGTTTTTTTAGGTATGTTTATGTTTGTCCTTTATTTATAATTTATAATGTTAGATACTTTTGTAATTTGCTATTATTAATAATTGTTTCTAGCTTAGAAAATAAATAATAAATAATATTCACATTCTTATCACACACTGTGAGTGGGTGCCCTATACCTGGGCTCCAGTAAACTTTAAGTTAGGTGAGGCTATGTAGTGGGTGCTCTGCTGGACGTACGGCCAGTAGGTTCCTATGAAGGCCTCACCAAGAGTTTGGCTTTATTTGAGAAAAAACCATCTTTTAATAGTATATCAATTATTGGTGGTAACATTCGCAAATGGGACCCTTAGCTCTACGACCTCTTTTAGATAGTATCCAAAACCCACTCGTAGAACGACACTTAATGTGAGTCATAGATCCCTTTTAAGGAGATATCAAGTTGTACAGTCCTAAAATCCCTATAAAAATATATTAATTAAAACAAACCAACACACAATTATATTCTACCAAGAAATACGTACGCTTTGAATTCCCCATTGCAATTGGGGATTGATGTGCTTGAAATAGCTTGTAGTTTGGTGTTAGTTTTGTATTGTATCTTAGTTATTTTAGCCTTTTTAATTCATGTTATTTATGCATTTTGTTTAATTTGAATAATACACTTGGTGTTGGTTCTTTTGTGCTTAAAGGAAGGTATTTGCACTAGGAAAAGGAGAAAAATCACTTGGATAAGTTGGGATAATTTGTGCTACAAGTTGTTAAAGTAATGTTGTCCCAGCCTGAACATGTTCGATGTTTTTATCATATCTGGAGTTTTAGGTGTCCAAATGAAACTAATGCCATTGGAAAGCTAAGATCCATAGCTTCAACTTTCATGAAGACACCTTGAGCTAATTTGGACTTTAAAAAGGTGAAAAAAGCAAAACTGCATGAAGCACGGCCTGCACTTAAGCACGGCTATGCTTAGAAGACAAGCACGGCCTGGCCGTGCCTCAGGCCACGGCCGTGCTGCAGAGGCTGCTGGACTCAGAAATTTGCGTTTTTCACTCTTTTTACTTGGTTTTTCACTCCTTTTCACCCTAGACTATAAATAGACACCTTAGAGACTTGTCTAGGGTTGAACTTTGTTATTTGGAGGCATGCTGGAGGATTGGGAATGATCTCTTCATCTTTTCTCTCTGGATTTTCTGGTTTGGATGTTTCTTTCTATGGATTTTATTCTATCTACCATGTTAGAGTAGTTTTCTTTGTTCTAGGATTTGGGGCTATGCCTTTTGATGTCTTTTGGATGATTATGTTGGAACCTAAACGATTGAGAAGTTTAGACCCTCATTAATTCTGATGATAACAAAGTAATTCTCAAGAGAACAATTTATCTTCTAACATATCTTTGAGTGTACAGGTATCAAAGCTTCATATATATGTATAAAACACTCAAGGAAGAAGAAGAAATTTACAAAAAGAGTTGAATACAATCCACTCGTGTCAACATCTGAACTCACTTCAGCGTCTTGTTAACAGCAAGCATCCAGTAGTGTTACTCTTTGACACGTGGAATACTCAATTGCTTTGCGGCGTCAGTCCTGCTTACGGCGGCGTGCGATCTCTTTAATGAAGCACGTGATGATCACGTTTTTGCTCTTAGCCACAGACTGTTCTGGAACGGAATTCGAATTTGATTTTATACGCCCATTTTGATGTACGAGGAAGCAAAGGTGACACCTTTAGCATAAGACAAAAATCGTACAAGGCAATTGCAAATTACAGATAGTACAAAAACGGTAATGTGTACTATTCTGATATTCTCTGGAAAGGAAGAAAAGGACTACATTTCAAATTACCTTACTCAATGGAAAGGAGATATTTTTTTACTGCAACGGTAATACCCTTGAAGATTCCTATAAATACCCCAAGGTATTCATTGAAGATTAGTTGGAAAAACTGTGAAGAAACTTCATTCTGAAAGCAATATTACTTAAGTGAGCAATCAAGTTTAGTGCCAAGCTTCTGGTCTACATAGAACTGAACTCAGCGTCTTATACTTTCTTTTAGAAAGCCATTCTGTTTTGAGCTTAATCTTTTCATCCTCTCTGTGAGAGTTATTTTGATTGTATTCAAAAGTATAATCTCTTTTGTAAATTGTATTTGGCCTAGCTAAGGCTCTGTTCCTCAAAGGCTCGACTGTACTGAGTCGTTTTGAGAAGTTGAGAGTATTGTCAAGTTTGTGACAGAAGAATACTCTTGAGGAAAATTGTAATCAGTTGATTATAGTGAAAAATCCTTCAGGAACGAAGGGACTAGACGTAGCTACCAGTTGGTGGTGAACTAGTATAAATCTCTGCGTCTCATCCTTTACTGCTTTACATTTATCTTTACCTTGCTCAGTAAAACAAGTTTTCATAAACTGTTTAATTTCTGCATACGGTTTAATTCTCTGCATCTGATATACAAACAGTTTTGAAAAACCTGTGTTGAAGTTTTTACGTATAGTTTGCGAAAAGTTTTTTAACACAATTCAACCCCCTTCTTGTGTTCACGTTCAGTTGGTACCAGAGCTCGGCCTCTTGGTTGAGCACTTAACAGTGTTAAGAGAAAAGATCCTATACTGTGAACATGTCTACTAAAGGTGGTCATATGTCCTCCTCTATTCGATGGAGAAAAATTTGATTACTGGAAAGATAAGATAAAAGCTTTCTTTGAGACACAACAACTTGAGTTGTGGGATATAGTTCAAAGTGGTTACATTCCTCCCACTAATCCTCGTGGTGTTGCTATAGCCAGGGAAGATTGGAATGATGAGCAGAAAAAGAGATATCAAATCAATCAAAAGGCTAGATTCATTCTTATTTGTGCTATGACAGAAAAAGAATATGATAAATGTGGCAAATTTGATACTGCCAAAGAAATCTGGGACTCACTTGTTTTATCTTACGAAGGCTCACCAGTAAGAGAAACCAAAGCTAGCATGTTGGTTCGCCAATACGAGTTGTTCAAAATGGAAGATGGTGAAAGCATTGAAACCATGTTTGGAAGATTTCAAACACTTGTTCATGGGTTACAGGCCCTTGGAAAAAGTTACACTACACCTGACCATGTTAGAAAGATCTTAAGAAGCATGACAAAGCAGTGGAGATCCAAGGTCACTGCTATTCAGGATGCAAAAGATCTAAATGTCCTACGACTTGAAGATCTTATGAGTTCGTTGAAAGTTCATGAACTTGAGCTAAATGAAGAAGAACCTGTCAAAAAGGGCAAGTCTATTACTTTGAAAGTCGCTCAACATAAAGCCAGTTCTTCCAAAGCCCTTCGGGCTGAAGAAGAAGAATCAGAAGATGAAGCTTCAGAAGGAGATGTTGACACATCAGAAGATGAGCTCGCGTTTATATCTAGGAAGATACAAAGAATGTGGAAGAAAAGATACTTCAGGAGGAAGTTTCAGAAGAAAGATACCAAGGACAAGAAGGAAAGCAAGGACAAGGCTCAAGTCATTTGCTATGAATGTAAAAAGCCTGGACATTTCAAGTCCGAATGTCCTAATCTTAAGGAGAAGCCCACAAGAAGTTCTTTCAAGAAAAAGAAGAAGAGCCTCATGGCTACATGGGAAGATCTAGATTTATCCTCATCTGAGGAAGATAATGAAGTAGAAGCAAATCTCGCTCTCATGGCAGACACTGACCTTAATTCAGAAGAAGAAGTTGAAGAGGTAATAGTATATGATTCCTACTCTGAACTTCAACTTACATTCGGTGATCTTCTTAAGGACTCTACCACCCTCTCTGTTGAGTATAAGAATTTGAAAAAGAAATTTTCAAAATTATCACAAGACTTTCAAGCTTTAAACAAAGAAAAATATGTACTCAATAAAGAGAACCAGAAGCTGAAAACTGAAAATCAGCATCTGATGGATAACCAGCGTCTGACCGCTAACAAGCAATCAGAAGCTGAGAGCTCTCAAGGTGAAAGCTCTAAAGTTACATGCAATCCTAAATGCAAATCAAATGATTATGAATATGCTTTTCAAAAGTTTCTTGCAGAGAGTGTAACTCGTAGCAAGCAAGCTTCAATGATTTGGGGTGTCAGTAAAACGACAACTCATGGTCTTGGATATATATCAGATGAACCTCTTTTAGAAAATGATTCAGCGTCTGATAAATCCAATAATCATAGTAAATGCTTCCATTGTACTTACTACAATAAACCTGGTCATTTGAAAAGTGCATGTACTGTTTTTAAAACTGTGAAGGATAAGCTTCCTTCAAGAACTAACAAGAAAGGACCCAAAAAGATATGGGTACCTAAAGATAAAATAGTCTATGTTGCAGACATGCTTAGCAACAAAGTCAATACACCTATCTTGGTACTTAGACAGTGGATGCTCGCGTCACATGATGGGAGAAAAGCATATGTTCCAAGAACTAAGGCCTAAAGAAGCTGGATTCGTTGGTTTCGGAGGAAACCAGAAAGGTAAAATAGTTGGAATTGGTCGCATTGGTAAAGGCTCTCTTCCCTCTATTGATAATGTACTATATGTTGAAGGACTTAAACATAACTTATTGAGCATAAGTCAATTATGTGACAATGGTTATGAAGTCATCTTTACAGAAACTGGATGTCTAGTAAAAAGCAAGAAAGACGGCTCTACTTTCTTTACTGCTAAGAGGAAACAAAATATTTACAAAATTGATCTCTCTGAACTTGCAAAACAAGATGTCAAGTGTCTCATGTCTGTTGATGAAGAACAATGGATTTGGCACAAGAGATTGGGTCATGCCAATTTGAGATTAATTTCAAAATTAAACAAGCAGTCTTGTCAGAGGCTTACCAAATCTTAAGTATCAATCTGATGCTCTCTGTGAGGCATGTCAAAGAGGAAAACAAGTTAAAACTTCTTTTCATTCAAAAAATGTTGTTTCAACCTCTAGACCACTTGAGCTTTTGCATCTTGATCTTTTTGGTCCAACAAGGACAGCCTCTTTAACTGGAAAGATATATGGGTTAGTCATTGTTGATGATTTTACTAGATGGACATGGGTTAGATTCCTTGCTCACAAAGATGAGTCATACAAGGTATTTACTGTATTCTGCAAAACAGTTCAAAATGAAAAAGGAATTTGCATTTCTTCTATTAGAAGTGATCATGGGGGAGAATTTGAAAATGAAAGCTTTCAAAAATTTTGCGGTGATAACGGTATCTCCCACAATTTCTCCTCTCCTAGAACACCTCAACAAAATGGTGTTGTAGAAAGGAAGAATAGGTCCCTCCAAGAAATGGCCAGGACCATGATCAATGAGGCTAACATTGCAAAACATTTTTGGCGAAGCGATAAACATGACTTGTTACATTCAAAATAGAATTTCTATTAGACCTATTTTGAAGAAGACTCCATATGAACTGTGGAAAGGAAGGAAACCAAACATATCATATTTTCATTCATTTAGATGTACGTGTTACATTTTAAATACTAAGGATCAGCTTGGTATGTTTGATTCAAAAGCTGACAAATGAATCTTTTTGGGATATTCTGAAAGATCTAAAGCTTTTAGAATATACAATAAAGAAACTATGATAGTGGAAGAATCCATTCATGTCAAATTTGATGACAAGAAGCCTGACACAGCCATGTCAAAGCTAGATGAATTATTTTCAGAATTAAATATAGGTAATACTACAAATAGTGAACCTACATCTTCATCGTCCGGTGGTGACCAGACACAAGAATCTTCGTGTGAATTGAGAAAAGAGCTAGAAGTACAAAGCCAATCATCCTAAAGATCAAATCATAGGAAAACCTGGAGATAGAGTAAGAACCAGATCCTCTTTTAAAGAGCATGCAGATATGGCACTACTCTCAGAAATGGAACCTAAAACAATTGATCAAGCATTGAAAGATGAAGGTTGGATTCTGGCCATGCAAGAAGAGTTAAATCAGTTCCAAAGAAACGATGTATGGAAGCTGGTTACTCTACCAGAAGATAAGCAAGCTATTGGTACTAAATGGGTATTTAGAAACAAGCTTGATGAAGATGGAAAGGTTGTGAGAAACAAGGCAAGATTGGTTGCTCAAGGGTACTCACAGGAAGAAGGTATTGATTTTATTGAAACATTTACACCTATTGCAAGGTTAGAAGCTATACGCATTTTGCTTTCTTTTGCTGCACATCATGATATAATTCTTTATCAAATGGATGTGAAAAGTGCTTTCTTAAATGGTTTTATAACTGAGGAAGTCTTTGTAAAACAACCTCCTGGATTCGAAGACATTGAATTTCCAGAACATGTCTTCAAGCTCAAAAAGGCCATGTATGGTCTTAAGCAAGCTCCCAGAGCTTGGTATGAAAGACTGAGTACATTTTTGATGAAAAATGGCTTTACCAGAGGTCTAGTAGACACTACTCTTTTTATAAAAACATCAAACAAGCACTTTATAATTGTTCAAATATATGTTGATGACATTATTTTTGGAGCTACTAATGAAAGCCATTGCAAAGAATTTTCTAAGCTAATGCAGGCTGAATTCGAGATGAGCATGATGGGTGAACTGAAGTTTTTCCTTGGAATTCAAATCAAACAATGCAATGATGGTATATATATACATCAAAGCAAATATATCAAGGAATTTCTAAAGAAATTCAAAATGGTGGATTGCAAACCTATGTGTACTCCTATGCATCCCACATGCATTCTTGGTAAAGATGAAACTGGTAAAAAGGTAGATCAGAAGATGTACAGAGGTATGATTGGATCTCTACTTTATCTTACAGCTTCAAGACACGATATTATGTTCGATTAATGCATGCATGTGCTAGATTTCAATCGGATCCTAGAGAATCACACTTGAATCTTTGTTAAAAGAATCTTTAGATATTTGCAAGGATCTACTAATCTTGGTTTTCTTTATAAGAAATCAAAATATTACAAGTTAGTAGGTTTACGTGATGCTTGACTTTGCTTTGGAGACCGAATTGAAAGAAAAAGCACAAGTGGAGGCTGCCAATTCCTTGGAGCAAATCTTGTATCTTGGTCAAGCAAAGCAAAGCACGATTGCACTCTCAACAATGTAAGGAATATATTTCAGCAGCAAGTTGCAGCTCTCAACTTCTGTGGATGAAATATCAACTTGAAGACTATCTGATAAAAGAGAGTAACATTCCTATCTTTTGTGATAATACTTCTGCTATCTGTCTTACTAAAAATCCCATATTGCACTCACGAGCCAAGCACATTGAGATTAAACATCATTTTATAAGAGACTATGTTCAGAAGGGTATTCTCGAAATAAAATTTGTAAACACTGATCATCAGTGGGCTGACATATTTACAAAACCCCTTGCTGAAGATAGATTCAATTTTATAAGAAGAAATTTAAATTTTCATCTTATAAAAGAATGATTAATCTCAGCAGATAATATGCACAATCTCAGCATCTGGTATGACATAAGCATGTATATGAATAAGAATCTTATTTGTCATATGCATTATGATATTATTCCTGCACCCCCATTGTCTGTTTCACAACCACAAACACAACCACAAACCAAGAAAACCAGAATGAGCCTCCGACAAACCTCTACCCTCTCAAAACCTACCCAACCATCATCCAATACACTCAACCTTGACCTACCACAAAATTCCTCAAATACCTCACTTACCACATACATTTCTAAACTTCACTCTCATCCCTTTAACCTACTATTCAAAGTACCTCCCATTAATCCCTTCAAACCCTACACACCTAAAACCTATTCAATCACCAAAACCACTCCCACTTTACTCACCATTACCCTTAAACCTACAGACTTTGGTGGAAGGAAGAATGTCTCATGTATTAACAAACCACGGTTTGTTAAGTATGAGTCATATCACAGCATCTACAATCGTACTTCTACATGGCATTTGAAAACCTTCACCTCTGGAGCTGCCAGACTGGAGATTGCCTCTCCGATGAATGCTACCTTCAAGGATGGAGAAGACCACTTTCAGATGTCATTCAAAGGAAGATTGAGACCAGCACCTGGTAGCAGAGCAATTCCCTTCTCTGTTGACCTTCCTAAATCCCTACCTCAAACTGAACCTCTCACACTGGAGGAGTGCGGAAGGTGGATCACGGATAAAGAAGCTGCCTTCATGGCACACTGTCTTGAGATGAAGAAAATTGAAGTTATCAGACAGTTCAGGGATCCTTCGTCTGTATCAGTAAAGATTGTACCAGACAGACAAAGGTGGCTAGCTTGGTTTATCCCTGGGAAAAGGAAAGAACCTGCTCCTGGCAAGCAGCCATTCAGCAAGATTGGGCTCATAGAATATGAGAAAGCTCCCAAGAAGTATAATCTTAAGGAATTCTCTAAGCTTCCGATTGCCAAGATCACTGAGGATCATGCCAGAAGGTTTTACTTGAGTTCTCTGAAGGAAGATGAATGGAGAACTGGCTCCTCAAACTGCTGCAATGCCGAGAAAACCACAATTCCAACAGTTGGCACTATCAGCAGAATTACTGACACCAATCTGGGAACAGTCTACTTTGATGATATGTTCAGGTGCTCAGTAATCAGACCACTTGACTACATGAAGACGTATGTCCAATGGGCTGCTGTGACCAAGCACTTTGACATTGGATTTACTTGGAGTCAATGGTCGAAATCATGGAAAGACAAAGCTATGTTACCATGCCTCGTCCCCTTAGTGCTTACAGAAGATGACAGGGAAAATCTGAGAAGAATATACCTTGCAGAAAATGAAGGACTCTCTTTTGCTTCTGAAGCATTGAGTGACTTTATCAGAAGAATATGGGGAGAAGAAGCTGGGAATAAGTTTGATGCTTTCATCACGACGTGTACGCATAGGAAACTATCTTCATGGATTTGCTGTATCCAGAAGAGGTGGAGAAAAGGAGAAAAATTCAGGCAGATTCTGAGCAAAGGAAACTTGGAAGTCTCATCAAATGATTTATACCAAATGATGCGTTCTTTCAAAACGCTCAACAAAAGAAGGAACTGAGACAGAAGCTTTCCAACTGGGTGCTAGCAGAGCATCAGAAAATGAAGCCTGCAACAGAAGCTGGACCTTTTACTTCTACTCCTGCAGTTGAAATGGTCACCATTCCTAAAGCAGAGTTTGAAGAAATGAAGGCCACTAACCTGAAAATTACTCAGCTGAAAAATGCACTGAAGCTTTTATATGAACGTCTCAACATCCCTCCACCACCTCCACCAAACCCTTAATTTTTTTTTTGTGTGATATAAATATTTTGGTACTCTTTTATATATATATTCGGTGTTTTTGCTCTGATTATTTGACTATACATACCTATATCTGATTATCTGTTTATATATATTCAAATTTTTCTAAGCCATATTTTGACTATGAAGTGCTTTACACTCTTTTTGTCTGATGACAAAAGGGGGAGTAAAATAAAGGTCTGATGAACACGTGAAAGTCTGATTGGCAAAATTCACCGTCTGATGTTCAAGCTCCGATAAACACACTAAAACTGAAGTATCATGCATATCATTTCATACATAGCATTTGTATGGTTATTCATTGCTCTAATATCTATTAATGCATTGATATTAATTGACCCAATAATCTAACAACGATAATTAAAATTGGTACAATGAAAATCTTTTTGAAAAAATGAAAATCAGCATCCGATCTCACTTTATTAAAAATATGCTCTGATACATCTACGTATTTTTGCGATCACTTAAATGAATTTGTTTATCAACAAACGCCTTAATACCAGAATTGTCTTATATATCTTAATTGTTAAATTCAGGGGGAGACCCTTGATGTTATTTTGAAATTAAATTGTTCATCAACCTTGGATATTTGTCATCATCAAAAAGGGGGAGATTGTTGGAACCTAAACGATTGAGAAGTTTAGACCCTCATTAATTTCGATGATAACAAAGTAATTCTCAAGAGAACAATTTATCTTCTAACATATCTTTGAGTGTACAGGTATCAAAGCTTCATATATATGTACAAAACACTCAAGAAAGAAGAAGAAATTTACAAAAAGAGTTGAATACAATCCACTCGTTTCAACATCCGAACTCACTTCAGCGTCTTGTTAACAGCAAGCATCCAGTAGTGTTACTCTTTGACACGTGGAATACTCAATTGCTGCGAGCGTCCGTCCTCTATTCTGAGCGAGCGTCTGATCTCTTTAATGAAGCACGTGATGATCACATTTTTGCTCTTAGCCTCAGACTGTTCTGGAACGGAATTCGAATTTGATTTTATACGCTCATTTTGATGTACGAGGAAACAAAGGTGACACCTTTAGCATAAGACAAAAATCGTACAAGGCAATTGCAAATTACAGATAGTACGAAAACGATAATGTGTACTATTCTGATATTCTCTGGAAAGGAAGAAAAGGACTACATTTCAAATTACCTCACTCAATGGAAAGGAGATATTTTTTTACTGCAACGGTAATACCCTTGAAGACTCCTATAAATACCCCAAGGTATTCATTGAAGATTAGTTAGAAAAACTGTGAAGAAACTTCATTCTGAAAGCAATATTACTCAAGTGAGCAATCAAGTTTAGTGCCAAGCTTCTGGTCTACATAGAACTGAACTCAGCGTCTTATACTTTCTTTTAGAAAGCCATTTCACTTTTGAGCTTAATCTTTTCATCCTCTCTGTGAGAGTTATTTTGATTGTATTCAAAAGTATAATCTCTTTTGTAAACTGTATTTGGCCTAGTTAAGGCTCTGTTCCTCAAAGGCTCGACTGCACTGAGTCGTTTTGAGAAGTTGAGAGTATTGTCAAGTTTGTGACAGAAGAATAATCTTGAGAAAAATTGTAATAAGTTGATTATAGTGAAAAATCCTTCAGGAACGAAGGGACTAGATGTAGATACCAGTTGGTGGTGAACTAGTATAAATCTCTGCGTCTCATCCCTTACTGCTTTACATTTATCTTTACCTTGCTCAGTAAAACAAGTTTTCATAAACTCTTTAATTTCTGCATCTGGTTTAATTCTCTGCATCTGATATACAAACAGTTTTGAAAAACCTGTGTTGAAGTTTTTACGTATAGTTTGCGAAAAGTTTTTTAACACAATTCAACCCCCCTTCTTGTGTTCACGTTCAGATTATTTGATACTCTCTCTATTACTTTGAATGCAATTCGATTTCGTTCTTATTGTTATTATTATTTCTTGTGAATTCGGTGGCCACTTATTCATATGTGTTAGATTTCTAAGGATAAACGAGAAGTGATACGTAGGAGCATGCTTGGCATGAGATACGTAGGAGTAGTCTCCACTCCTGTCAAGCCCAAAAAAAAAAGCCCTTTTTCTCCTTTTCTAACCCAGGTCCACGTTCCAACTAATGTCTTTTTTTTTTACTTACCGATAGACATGACGTCTAGAGGTACCTAAATTGCCAGTTGTGACGGCTCGGTGGTTTTAGGGTTTCTGTTTGTAAATAAATAATTTCTTTTCATATTCTTTGGAAATAATTCGTTAATATGGAAAAATTTTCTTTTACAAAGAATTAACAGGTACCTTTTTTGAAAATGGGTGTTATAGGGGTGCTAATACCTTCCCTACATATAACCAACTCCCGAACTCTAATATGGTTCGTAAGACTTTACCTTTCCTTTCAAATTATTTTCGAAAAAGATTTTTTTCGATGTTTTCCTTAATAAACATAGGTGATGGCTCTATTGAAATTTTTGGGTAATTGTCACAACCAGCTAGGAGCTCAACTGCATTGCCACTCTACCAGCCCTTGAGGCTACAAGGCCCACTGATTTTGTTAATTGAAAGAATTAATGATCCTGGTAAGTGTTGTTTCAATGGCATAGTTGAGTGTATCATGCCTATAAAATGATTTCAATCCACTGATATTTTTGGTATGGACTGTGTGATAATCCAAATTATATATAGGGCTGGTTATCTCAACCAGACAGTAAATTTACAAATTTTGCATCTGGAAATGTTGCACATCGATATATTATGACTTGACTTTATTTGGATTTGATAGCAGTAGGGGGTGCGCTTGCGATCAAGATTCCGGAACAAGACTATCAGCAGGGTCTTGAAAGATGCAAGTCTTACTTGCATGGCCGTCTGTTATTTCAAAAAGGTGACAAACCTTTGAAAGTGGCAGACTTCTATTCGAAGTTATTGGAGTTATGGAGGCCTTTGAAGAATTGGACTGTGATTCCTCTAGGGAAGGGATACTATGAGTTTGCTTTCGCCAATATAGAGGACCTGCGAAGTGTTCTTTCGAATGGCTCTTGGAGCCTCAAACCTGGTTTTCTGCGGCTGTTCTCTTGGTCGCCGGACTTTAATCCTCACACGATGAAGCAGACTTCAGCACAATGTTGGGTGAGAATCTTTGGTTTGTCTCAAGAGTATTGGAGTCACAACATCATCTTTGCTATTGCTAGTGGTTTGGGAATTCCGATTTGTTTGGACGAGGCCACCAAGAACCGGACCTTTGGTCACTTTGCAAGGGTGTTGGTGGACCTTGATTTATCCACGGAGGTTCATGATAGTATTCTGGTTGAGAGAGAAGGGTATGACTTCTATGTGGGGCTTGAATATGAAAACTTGCCGGCTTTCAGTTCTACCTGTCACTCCATTGGGCATCTTATAAGTCAGTGCAAGCGGAATAAGGTGGTGGAAGATTGACCTAGGCAGGCTCCTGCTGCTGCAACTTCTCACAAGCCTGCAATTCCTAAACCAAAGAAGGGGCAGCCACAGAAACCTGACGAAGTGGTAGTTGACACTTCGTTTCCAGGTGCAACTAACGGGGAGGGTCCTAGTTATCATCGTCATAAGGATCCGGTTCATGAACAAACTCATGCGGGGGAGAGTGAGGTGTCAGATTCTGATGCTGAGTCTTCCGGGACTGACATTCAGGTGGAGGTGGTTCAAGAAACTCCTGAGCACGTCGTTATGAAACAGAATCCCACAGTTGATCAAGAGCCGGTTAGGCAACCAGAGATATCTTGCGATTGCACGGTGGCGTCATCCTTGCGGCAACAGCGATGCATTGCACATCCTAAGCAGGTTGGCAGCTTCTCATGTCCCAGACTTGCTGCCCCAGTAAGTAGGTCTAGCCCTATAAATGTTAATGAATCTGCTGCTTTACTTAAAGATATAAATGTTCTTCCTGTTATGGATGCTATAGCTGCTGTAGATAATTATTTAAATAAGGTTGATACTGTCGCTATTTCATCATAGGCTAATGCCTCTGTCCGTGGCGTGGTTATTACTGATACTGCACCTGGCTCTTTGGTTGCTAAGGACCTACAAGTGATGGGTCGTTTCTTGGGGGATGCAGAGGATATTTCTGATGATGAAACTATAGACATTGGGAAGGATAATGCCCTGAAAGTATCTGAGTATTTAGTGTGAATACATGCCTTGACAGGATGATTTTGATGATTGACAAAAGGGAGTCTTGCAAATAGTCAACCGTGCAAAAAGTGGAAAAGAATACCAAGACGCGTATCAAGAATGATTGTTTCTCAAGTCTTTGGGTTCTGGGTATTTATTTATCTTTATTAAGACAATTTGTAAGTAGTAATAAAAAGCTCTCAATTAAAATTAAATCACACACGCACAAAATATTTTGACATGCATATCTCGTGTCGGATGTCGAGCTGAGGAACTCGGATGTCGAGCTGAGGAGGAAGTCGCGTGTCGAGCTCTGAGGAAGTCGGATGTCGGATGTCGAGCTTAGGAGGAAGTCGCGTGTCGAGCTCTGAGGAAATCGGATGTCGAGCTGAGGAGGAAGTCGGATGTTGAGCTCTGAGGAAGTCGGGTGTCGAGCTTATGAGGTCGCGTACCGAGGTCTCGTGTCGAGCTGATGAGGTCGCGTGCCGAGCTATGAGAGCCGAGCTGATGAGGAGGTCGTATGTCGAGCTGTGTTCCGAGGTCGTGTGCCTAGGTCTTTTGCCGAGCTGTTCAGAGGTCGTATGCCGAGCTTTGTCGAGGTCGTCTGCCGAGCTGTCTTCAGAGGTCGTCTGCCTAGCTGTCTTCCTGCAACGACAAATCCTTTTAATAATCAACGCAACGGGCAAATCTTCAACGGGCAAATCCTCAACGGACATATTTTTTAAGTGCGTGAGACGCTCCTCGGTCGGTCTATAAATATACAACGCTGTGCTCTTTCTTACACACAACAACAACGCAGTGCTTAATTTTTGTGCCAAAAACTCTGTCAAATATTTTTCATCACTCACACTTATTTGAGCACAATTTTCTGAGAGCCTTTTATTCTACATAATTTGAGTTATATTATTTGAGCTTCAATTTGTTATATCTGCACTATTGAGTGTATCTTTTTCGTCTCATTTTATTTGTGAAAATCATTTATTTTTGGGTAGGAATCCCAAAGTGTTCATAGAGAGGTGATATCTCTTGAACATATTGCTCTGGTTTAGAGTTGTAAAGGTTTCTAGCTGAACCTGATTTAAAAGCTAGTGTCTTAGTGAAAATCCCATAGTGGTTTGCTTTGGGGACAGGACGTAGGCCACAGGGGTGTTAAGTGGCCGAACCTGGATAATTTGTTGTGTGTTTTTACTCCTTATCTCTCTACTTTTGATCAATTAAATTTACAGACTTTATTTTATTGTTATTTATATCTTACTATTTACTTTATTTTTAACTCGTTTGCAATTTATTCTTCAAGTGATTTATCTATTTCACATTAATATTTCCGCAACTCATAATTAGCACTTATTTCTCCAAAAGTTTTTGAAAGCACAGTTCACACACAATTCACCCCCCTCTTGTGTTTGGAGTCACTTGTCAACAAGTGGTATCAGAGCTAGACTCTTGTATAAAGGACTTAACCGTCTCAAGAGAATGACTTCAAACAATAACGAGGAACCTCCATGAATGCAGACCCCATTTTTCAATGGTGAGGGGTATGGTTATTGGAAGGATCGAATGCAAATCTTTCTTGAGGGTGTTGATCTTGATATTTGGGATCTTTGTGGAAAATGGTCCATTTGTCCCCACTCAATCAATTAATGATGCAGTGGTAGACAAACCAAGATCACTTTGGACCGAAGATGATAAGAAAAGGTCCAATACAATTTGAAAGCTAAGAACATCATCACTTCTGCTTTAAGCTACGATGAGTTCTATAGGGTCTCAAATTGCAAGACTGCTAAAGAAATGTGGGACACCCTTCTATTGACCCATGAAGGTACTACCGAGGCCAACTTATGTCTCATGGCAAAACACGAGGAGGATGAGGTAAATGCTCTTGAACTCGAATCTCCTTTAACTTATGATGAGCTGCTTATTGCTTGTGAAGAATTAAATAATGAAACGATTAAACTTGGAAAAATTGTTCTTTCTTCTAAGAAAACCATCTCTTCTCTTGAATCAAAAATTGAAATTTTAAACAAAGAGATAGTGATTCTTAAAGAAAAACAAGTTGCTATGATTGAAACTTCTCCTCCCATATCTTGTGAAAATAAAAAAGATGAAGTTTTAAAATGCAATGAGTGTAGTGTTTTGAAAAATAAGGTTGAGGATTTAAATAACACTCTTGCAAAATTTACAATGGGAAGAGATAATCTAAACATTATTTTAGGAAACCAAAAAGGTACTTTTAGAAAAGCTGGTTTAGGTTATCATCCAAAAATTCATGAAAAATCTTTTAAACTCTTCAATCACAACAAACCCTCAAGTAGTCCTTTCATTAAATGCTTTCACTGTGGTAGAAATGGTCACACTGCCTCCATTTGCAATATTAGAAAGAACAAGAATGTGGTTGGCAAAAGATATGGATTCCAAAGGGTACTTTGCCAAAACTAACTCATCCTGGACTCCAACTTAGTTTGGGTACCAAAAGTTAAAACCTGATTTTATTTTGCAGGTGTGCTTGAAAGCCAAAGATTCAAATTGGTATCTTGATAGCGGCTGTTCAAAGCACATGACAGGAGACAAAAGCAAGTTCTCCTCATTGGTACCTAAGAATAGTGGTTATGTCCGGTATGGTGACAACAACAAAGGTAAAATTCTTGGGATTGGTTCTATTGGTAAGAGTCCTAATCCCACTATTGAAAATGTTTTGTATGTGGATGGTTTGAAGCATAATTTGCTAAGCATTAGTCAACTTTGTGATAAAGGAAACAAAGTGGTTTTCGATTCTTCAAAATGCATGGTCATGGATTCTATAAATGAAAATGTTATTGTAATTGGACCTAGAATTGGAAATATCTATATGCTTGATTTAGATAAAATACCTTCAAATGATGCATGTTGTCTTATTAGTAAAGAGGATGAATCTTGGCTATGGCATAGGAGAATGGCTCATATTCACATGGATCATCTTAATAAGTTAGTTCGAAAGGACTTAGTAATTGGCTTACCAAAGCTTCGTTTTGAAAAAGATAAACTTTGTGATGCATGTCAAAAGGAAAACAAGTAAAGGCATCTTTCAAATCTAAAAATATTGTTTCTACAAACCGCCTTTACAACTTTTACATATGGATTTATTTGGCCCTTCTAGAACTAAAAGCTTTGGTGGCAATTACTATGCTCTTGTTATTGTGGACTACTATTCTCGCTATACATGGACTTTATTTATTTCTCACAAAAATGATGCTTTTAATGCTTTTCGAAAACTTGCAAAGGTTATACAAAATGAGAAGGGACTTAACATTGCTTCCATTCAAGTGATCATGGTGGGAATTTGAGAATGAAGCATTTGAAGCATTTTGCACAGAAAATGGCATTGATCACAACTTTTCGCTCCAAGGACACCGCAACAAAATGGAGTGGTTGAAAGGAAAAATCGGTCTCTTGAAGAGCTAGCGAGGGCGATGCTCAATGAGACTAACCTTCCTAAGTACTTTTGGGCGACGCCGTGAGCACCGCTTGCTATGTGATGAATCGAGTTCTTATAAGGCCGATCCTTAAGCAAACACCGTATGAACTCTACAAAGGAAGGAAGCCCAACATTTCCCACCTTCACGTTTTTCGGATGCAAGTGTTTTGTCCTAAACAATGGTAAGAATAACCTTGGAAAATTTGATGCCAAAGCGGATGAAGGTATATTTCTTGGATATTCTATTTCTAGTAAAGCTTTTGAATTTATAATAAGAGAACTTTGACTATTGAAGAATACGTGCATGTTACCTTTGATGAGTCTAACCCAAAATCTTTGGTAGAAGATAGTGTTGATGATCTTGCAGAAATATTGGGAAATAGTCACTTAGAAGATTCAAACGAGTCCAAAGATGAAGATGAAAATCCTTTGCCACAATCTTCTAAGGAATCTCCTCATTCAAATCTATCAAAAGAATGGAGAGTCTCAAAACATCATCCACTTGACAATATAATTGGCGATATCTCTAAAGGGGTAACAACTCGAAACTCTCTTAATCATGCATGTCTTTTCATGGCTTTTGTTTCTCAAGTTGAACCAAAGGACATCAATGAAGCCATTATTGATGAACATTGGACCCTTGCTATGCAAGAGGAATTAAATCAATTTGAAAGAAATGATGTTTGGGAACTTGTCCCTAGGCCTAAAGATCACCTAGTCATTGGGACCAAATGGGTCTTTCGCAACAAGCTTGATGAAAACGGTATCATTGTTAGAAATAAAGCTAGACTTGTTGCAAAAGGCTATAACCAACAAGAGGGCATAGATTTCGATGAAACCTATGCACCCGTGGCTAGATTAGAAGCTATTCGCATGCTTCTCGCATTTGCATGCATCATGGATTTCAAACTTTTTCAAATGGATGTTAAAAGTGCATTTCTTAATGGCTTTATTCAAGAAGAAGTATATGTTGATCAACCCTCGGGTTTTGAAAATTTTGAATTTCCAAATCATGTTTTCAAATTGAAAAAGGCTTTATATGGTTTAAAACAAGCTCTGAGAGCTTGGTACGAGAGTTGAGCAAATATTTACTTGAAAAAGGTTTTGAAAGAGGAAAAGTTGATACCACTCTTTTCATTAAACACAAAAAGCTTGACATTTTACTTGTTCAAATTTATGTCGATGATATAATATTTGGTGCTACTAATGAATCCTTGTGTAAGGAATTTTCGATATCATGCAAAGTGAATTTGAAATGTCAATGATGGGAGAGCTAAGTTACTTCCTTGGACTTCAAATCAAACAAACAAAGGAAGGAATATTCATCAATCAATCCAAATATTGCAAGGATTTACTCAAGAAATTTGGAATGACCGATGCAAAAGAAATCTCAACTCCAATGAGCACTTCATGCTATCTTGACAAAGATGAAGGTGGTAAGTCGGCTGAAGGAAGTAAGTATAGAGGTATGATAGGATCTCTTCTCTATCTCACTGCTAGTCGTCCTGATATTATGTTTAGTGTTTGTATGTGTGCACGTTTTCAAGCTAGTCCTAAGGAATCACATCTCTCTGCTGTAAAACGCATTATGAGATACCTCATTGGCACACAAAACACGGGTTTATGGTACCCCAAAGGTGCCGAATGCACTTTGATTGGGTACTCGGATTCTGATTTTGCGGGTTGTAAATTGGACCGAAAAAGCACTAGTGGGACATGTCACTTACTTGGGAATGCCTTGGTTTCATGGCATAGTAAGAAACAAGCCAGTGTGGCTTTGTCCACTGCCGAAGCGGAATATGTTGCGGCAGGCAGTTGTTGTGCACAAATTATTTGGATGAAACAACAGTTGAATGATTATGGGATTAATTTGAAAACTGTTCCAATAAAGTGTGACAATACTAGTGCCATAAACCTCACTAAAAATCCGGTTTATCACTCCCGGACCAAACATATAGAAATTAGGCACCATTTTATTAGAGATCATGTTCAAAAAGGAGATTGTGTGATTGAGTTTGTGGAAACATCTAAACAACTTGCAGATATTTTTACTAAACCTTTGCCTAAAGAAAGCTTCTTTTTTATAAGAACCGAGTTAGGAATTTTAGATCAATCATGCATTGAATGACTAGTGTGAGTGCATTTTATTATGAATAAGTTCTAACTTGGGCGTTGGAGTGTGCTAACATTTTTATGCAGGTTCCGATTACCAAGACTAAAAGTGGAGAAATGCAACCGTCCTTCCTGTAATCGCTAAAATAAAAGTTTGTGCGAGGTTATGTTAATCGCAAACAATTATGCTTCATTGAACCCTTGATACTCTATTATTTTTCGCCATCTAGTTACACGTATATGCATAGGTTTTACATGCCTTTCCCTTTATCTTTTCCGCTTTTTGATGTTGCCAAAGGGGAGAGTTATATGATTCAGGGAGTGGTTTATTCCATGCATATTGTGAGGGGAGTTCTTCACCAAAATGCCAAAATGCGCCAAAACTCGATATCTTTTTTAATCTTGTGAGGGGGAGTTTTTCTAAAATACGTGCTTAAACTCTGATATCTTTTATTGAAAAACCTTGCTTATATCTCATTGCTATATCATGATTATATTTTTACTAAAAAACCCTCCATGAGATGTTTGTCATCATCAAAAAGGGGGAGTCTGTGAATACATGCCTTGTCAGGATGATTTTGATGATTGACAAAAGGAAGTCTTGCAAATAGTCAACCAGCAAACAGTGGAAAAGAATACCAAGACGCGTATCAAGAATGATTGTTTCTCAAGTCTTTGGGTTCTGGGTATTTATTTATCTTTATTAAGACAATTTGTAAGTAGTAATAAAAAGCTCTCAATTAAAATTAAATCACACACGCACAAAATATTTTGACATGCATATCTCGTGTCGGATGTCGAGCTGAGGAACTCGGATGTCGAGCTGAGGAGGAAGTCGCGTGTCGAGCTCTGAGGAAGTCGGATGTCGAGCTGAGGAGGAAGTCGCGTGTCGAGCTCTGAGGAAATCGGATGTCGAGCTGAGGAGGAAGTCGGATGTTGAGCTCTGAGGAAGTCGGGTGTCGAGCTTATGAGGTCGCGTACCGAGGTCGCGTGTCGAGCTGATGAGGTCGCGTGCCGAGCTATGAGAGCCGAGCTGATGAGGAGGTCGTATGTCGAGCTGTGTTCCGAGGTCGTGTGCCTAGGTCTTTTGCCGAGCTGTTCAGAGGTCGTATGCCGAGCTTTGTCGAGGTCGTCTGTCGAGCTGTCTTCGTGAGGTCGTCACGAGTGTCTTCCTGCAACGACAAATCCTTTTAATAATCAACGCAACGGGCAAATCTTCAACGGGCAAATCCTCAACGGACATATTTTTTAAGTGCGTGAGACGCTCCTCGGTCGGTCTATAAATATACAACGCTGTGCTCTTTCTTACACACAATAACAACGCAGTGCTTAATTTTTGTGCCAAAAACTCTGTCAAATATTTTTCATCACTCACACTTATTTGAGCACAATTTTCTGAGAGCCTTTTATTCTACATAATTTGAGTTGTATTATTTGAGCTTCAATTTGTTATATCTGCACTATTGAGTGTATCTTTTTCGTCTCATTTTATTTGTGAAAATCATTTATTTTTGGGTAGGAATCCCAAAGTGTTCATAGAGAGGTGATATCTCTTGAACATATTGCTCTGGTTTAGAGTTGTAAAGGTTTCTAGCTGCACCTGATTTAAAAGCTAGTGTCTTAGTGAAAATCCCATAGTGGTTTGCTTTGGGGACAGGACGTAGGCCACAGGGGTGTTAAGTGGCCGAACCTGGATAATTTGTTGTGTGTTTTTTTACTCCTTATCTCTCTACTTTTCAGTCAATTAAATTTCTGTACTTTATTTTATTGTTATTTATATCTTACTATTTACTTTATTTTTAACTCGTTTGCAATTTATTCTTCAAGTGATTTATCTATTTCACATTAATATTTCCGCAACTCATAATTAGCACTTATTTCTCCAAAAGTTTTTGAAAGCACAGTTCACACACAATTCACCCCCCTCTTGTGTTTGGAGTCACTTGTCAACATTTAGGAGAGGACAACAGGGATTTTACTAATGTTATTTCTAAGTTTCAGAAGAAAAAGATGAGAAAGCAACAGCTAAAAGTTCAACATAACTCTGGGTATAGAACTCGTTCTAAGAGTGATTCTTTATCTCCATTATGTTAAAAGTCATTTATTGGAATGTCCGGGGTCTTGGAAATCCAGACACCAGACTTGCTCTTAAGAATCTTTGCAGATTGCATAAACTCGATGTTTTGCTCATTGCTGAACCTTGGGTTGCTTTTAGTCAAATTCCAGTTGATTTTTTTCGCTCTTTAAATTTATCGCTATTTGCAGAAAATGATAGAGGTGTTCTCCCATCTAATCTGTGGTGTTTCTCTTCAGTTGAGTATGCTCCTGTTGTTACTCAAAGGGCACATCAATTTGTTGCTTTTACTATTGACTATGCAGGTCAAGTTTTGAATTTAGCTGTTGTTTATGCCTCTACTAGTTACATTTTACGCAGGGATTTATGGGCTGGCCTACACTCCCTTCATGCTTCTAACTCTGAACCCTGGTGCTATATTGGTGATTTTAATGCTGTTCTTGGTGCTCATGAGTGTCAGGGTGCAGGTAAGCCCTCACAGATCTCTTGTTCTGAGTTTGGTGCTTGGTCTGACAATGATCATCTTATCCATCTCCCTACGAGTGGGGCTCATTATACTTGGTCAAATGGTAGACTGGGTCGTCAATATAATGCCAAGAGGCTTGATAGGACTCTCTGTGATGATAATTGGATTGATTTCTGGACCTCTGTTGATTGTTGCACTCTTACAAGGGATCAGTTTGATCATTTCCCTTTGCTTTTTACTTTGAAGAAATCTGATCATCAATTTGCTTCTTCCTTTAAATTCATGCAAATGTGGGCTAGACATCCTGATTGCTTACCTGTCATCTAGGATATTTGGAAAACTCAGGTTCATGGTTGTCCTATGTATGTTCTTTCTCAAAAACTTAAAATTCTCAAAACCAAGCTCAGGGTTTGGAATAAGCAGGTTTTTGGGGATGTTCATTGTAAAGTCTCTAATGCTATGGCTGATTTAGACTCCATTCAATTAGATATTGACCAGTCAGGCGGCTCTGATGATCTCTTCAGTAGGGAGAAGGAAGCTCAATTAATTTTGCAAAATGCTCTAGGTGTGGAAGATGATTTTTGGAGAGAAAAGGCTCGAATAAATTGGCATCTACAGGGTGACAGAAACACTGCTTTCTTTCATCGACTGGCCAAAATCAGGGGGACTACCAGGAAAATATCTGTTATTAAGAATGGTGATGATCTTTTATCTGAGGCAGAGGATATCGAGGCACATATTTTAAATTATTATACAGATCTTTTTGCAGTGGGTAATTCTTGTCGTTCTAATGATCTTATTGATAAAGTTATTCCTTCAATTGTGACTGCTACAGATAATGATTTGCTAACCAGGTTGCCCTCCTTTGAGGAGGTTAAGCAAGCGGTTTTCTCTTTAAATGGTGACAGCGCTCCGGGGCCTGACGGTTTTGGGGGTTTCTTCTATCATACTTATTGGGATATTATAGCCGAGGATGTTTATGCTGCGGTTACTCAGTTTTTCAGGCAAGGTTGGTTACTTCCTAACTTGAACTCTAATATGGTGGTCCTTATTCCCAAAGTCTCTGGAGCTGATAGGATTGACCAGTTCCGTCCGATAGCCCTAGCTAACTTTCAGTTTAAAATTATCACTAAGGTTTTGGCTGACAGGCTTTCAATTGTGGCTCCCAAGATTATTTCTGAGAATCAAAGGGGTTTTATAAAAGGTAGAAGTATTTCTGATTGTATTTGCACTGCTTCAGAAGCTGTTAATTTACTCCATAAGCAATCCTTTGGAGGTCAGCTTGCTCTAAAGATTGACATTAAGAAGGCTTTTGATACTATAGACTGGTAGTTTCTTCTTAAAGTCTTGCAGGTTTTTGGTTTTGGTGATACTTTTTGCTCCTGAATCAGCTTGATTTTAAATTCTGCTAAGCTCTCTATTTCTGTTAACGGTCATGCGGTTGGCTTTTTCAGTTGTAAACGTGGTGTTAGACAGGGTGACCCTCTTTCTCCTCTCTTATTTTGCATTGCCGAAGAAGTTCTTAGCAGGGGTATTTCTATGCTCGTCAATGAAGGCAAGCTTCAGTTGATGACGGGTCCTCGAGGTTTCAGGATGCCTAGTCATGTTTTATATGCGGATGATGTTTTGATTTTCTGCAAGGCGACTAAAAAATCGATTTCCGGTCTGCTGCGTCTGTTCTCTGATTATGAGGCTATTTCCGGTCAGGTTGTTAGCTCGGATAAATCTAAATTTTATGTGGGCAATGTCTCTCCTTCTCGTCAGGATGCTATTTCTAATCAGTTGGGATTTGCTCCAGGTACTTTTCCCTTCACTTATCTTGGTGTCCCCCTCTTTAAAGGCACTCCTAGAAAATCTCATCTTATGCCTATTGCGGATAGAATCAAAACTAAGCTTGCGGCTTGGAAAGGTTCCTTACTATCTATCATGGGTAGAGTGCAACTGGTCAATCAGTTATTCTGGGTATGATGGTTTATAGCTTTCAGGTTTACTCCTGGCCCTCGAGCTTGTTGTCTTTGGTTGATCAGTGGATTCGTAATTTTATTTGGTCTGGAGATATTAATCAGCGTAAGTTGGTCACCGTTGCCTGGGACAAAGTGACTAGACCGTCTTTGGAGGGAGGTTTAGGCATCCGTTCTATTAAGTCTATTAATAAAGCTGGCATGCTGAAGCTTGCTTGGGATTTCAAAGTTTCGGACCTATATTGGACCTCTCTGCTGAAAGCTAGAGCGGTTAAGAATAATAAACTTGTCACTTACCATATCTCTTCCTCTATTTGGCCAGGTATTAAAACCTGTTTATCCTTTATTGATGAGCCTTCTTCCTGGAATATTGGGGATGGATCTAAAGTTAACTTTTGGAGGGATAAGTGGTTGTCTCAGGCAATTGTGGACCTTCTGAACCTTCCTCCTTATTTGCACCCTTTGCTGCATGCGAAGGTGAAAGATTTTATTGTTGATGGAGCTTGGTCTATCTCGCACAATATTGCTGCTAGAGCCTCTAGCGTTATGGCTGAGATAAAAGAGATAGTTATTCCGAAACTTCAGACATCAGACGCTATTATGTGGGGGCCTAATGAAAAAGGTATTTTATCTTTTAAAGATGCTTACTTGTTTTTTGAACCCATTCGTAATTCTTTGCCTCGGTGTAAGTTTATTTGGAGAAGTGCTATCCCTCCTTCTAAGTCTTTCTTTCTTTGGAGATTAATTCACAATCGTCTGCCCACTGATGATAATCTGAGAAAAGGTGGTGTTACTGTGGTTTCAGTCTGTAGCCTATGTGGCAATAATTCGGAAAGTTCATCCCACCTGTTCCATGGTTGTACTTTTGCCTTGTCTCTTTGGCGCTAGCTTGAAAGCATCCTCGGCATTCATATTGACTGTTCATCAGTTGGTACTATTCTTGAGGTTTGTAATAGAACTTGGAGCTCCCAGGTTTTGGATGTTGTTGTAGCCTGTGTGGTGAACATAGTCTGGGCTATTTGGTTTTGCAGGAATAAGCTAAGATTTGATAATAAGGTGCTCCCTCGAGGATCTGTTATTAATCTCATTATTGCTAATGTTTATCTTGCTAGTAATTATAGCAAAGGCACTATGTTCCCATCTATAGAGGAGTTTTCCATTTTGAAAGCTTTCAAGATTCTGTGTCACCCCAGACCAGCTCCTATTATTAAAGAGGTTTTTTGGATTCCCCCTCAACCTTTGTTTTTTAAATGCAATACCGACGGTGCTGCGAAGGGTTGCCCGCCACCGCTTCTGTGGGGTATCTTTCGTGATTATAATGCAGCTATTGTGGGTTGTTTTTCCGCTAATCTGGGTATTAAAAACTCTTTTCGTGCGTAATTATTTGGCGCTATGTTCGCTATTGAGGCCGCCATCGTAAGGGTTGGCATCACCTTTGGCTGGAGTGCGATTCCCAGTTGGTTGTTGGCACTTTTAAGAATCAAAGTATTGTGCCTTGGCGTCTTAAGAATAGATGGAATAACTGCATTACTCTAACAAACCATATGACTTTCCTTGTGTCTCATATTTTTTGTGAAGGGAACAACTGCGCGGATCGTTTAGCGGCTCATGGCCTTAGTATCTCTGGCTTCATCTGGTGGAATTCGCTGCCTAAGTTTCTTTATGAAGATTTCTTTAATAATAGGTTGGGTCGTCCTTGTTATAGATTCAAGTAATTGTGCCTTGCTTTTGGCTTGTTTGCTTTTTGCAGTCTTTAGTTATAATTGCCTCACCTTGGGGTTGGGTTTTACTTTGTCTTCCCTTGATGTGCTGCATATGATTGTTAATGGCTTTGGTGCCAACATAGTTGGGATGAAAGCCATTATTGTGATGCCTATGCATGTCAAGCTTTGTTTTACCTTTTTAGGCAGGTGTTTCTATCTTGCGGATCTTCATTTTGTTTCTGCTCATGGGTTTTGATCTAGTCCCCCCATGTTTGTTTGTTTTTCCTTTTTTATTAATAAATTTTAGGCGGGGGTACTCCTTTTCCTTCTTGGTGGTTTTTCCCTAAGGAGGGTTTTGCATCAAAAGGTTTTAACGAGGCCTCTCTCCTCTCATTTGCCTAAAAAAAAAAGATAGCATTACAAACTTTTCTTCTATCGGGAGACCTGTTGCCCTTCCTTATTTTTCCCTCCCGATAAGTAGACTTAATAACTTGATTTCTGCTTTATAGACGTCTAATACGCTTTTGAGTTGGTGTTTACAACATGTTATGGCTGGCAACACCTTGAACTGCAAGTGATGGAAAACCGTTGTGTTAGAAAGTGATAGAGAATGGTTTTTGACAATTGCTGCAAATTACAAAAGGTTTAGTGTGCATTTGGCCTAATTTTCTTTGGGTTTAAAAGCTACTTTTGAGCTAAAGTTGTAAAAAATAGCTTTAAAAGTTAAGCTAAAGTTGTTTGGTATTTTTTACTTGTTGCTGTCTTAAAAGCTGCTTTTAAGCTTAAAGCTGTTTGATAAAATATTTTTAGAAGAGTTATAATTTTATTTAAAATAACTATAAAAATACTTAATTGCAAGCTTATATTTAAAAATTTTACTGTACAAAAAAATCCAAACAAGGTGATAAAATGTTTTATAAAAGTTCATATTTTTCTTTTTTCTTTTTTGTTGTGTTTTTCTTCATGTAAAACAAGCTCCTTTTTATTTTTAGAGCTTCTACCAATTGGCAAATCTTGTTTGGCCTAACTTCTTCTTAAAAGGAGAAGAGAAGCTGAAAATAAGTCAGGTCAAATGCAGTCTTATATGTTGTATATTTGCTACCTAAAAAGCTATACCATCCTTGTTGATAACATAGCCAAAGAATTGAACTTCCTCCAACCAGAACTCCCACTTAGACAACTTTACATAAAGTTGTCGGTCCTTTAATATATGGAGTACAATTCTAAGATGCACCTGATGTTCTTCCCTGTTATAGGAGTAGATAGCAATATCGTCGATGAATACGACAACAAATTTATCTAAGTATGGTCGGAAGATCCTATTCATGTAATCCATGAACATAGCTGGAGCCTTTGTTATACCGAAAGGCATAACTTGATACTCATAGTGTTCATATCGAGTTCTAAATGTGGTTTTTGGAATATTCTCTACTTTAACTCGAATATGATGATAACCAGATCTTAAGTCTATCTTAGAGAAAACTGTAGCTCCTCTTAATTGATACGTCACGTCATCTATCCAAGGTAACGAATATTTATTCTTGATGGTGACTTTGTTTAACTGTCGATAATCGACACAAAGTCTTGGGCTTCCATCCTTCTTCTTGACAAGTAGTACCGAAGCTCCCCATGGGGACACGCTAGGTCTGATGAATTGCTTCCCATGTATATCATCTAGTTGCTTCTTCAACTCTGTTAATTTTTCAAATGACATCCGATAAAGTGCAATTGAAATTGGTCCCACTCTAGGTACAAGGTCTACCAAAAATTCAATTTCTCTCTCTGGCAGTAATCCCAAAATATAATCGGGAAATACTTCTAGGAACTCTTAGACAACAGATAGAGAATTCAAACTAGGAGATCCTTTCACCTCTACTGAGAGTAACATCATATATACTTGAGATTTTCTCTTAGTTAAGTCCCCTTCTTTGACATATATAACCCCAGATTTATCTGGGAACGTAATAGTCTTTTGGGAACAGTTTATGGTTACATGGTTAGCCGAAAGTCATGCCTAAGATTATATCTAGCTGTTGTAGAGGCAACCAGACTAGATCTACGTGGAAAATTCGGTCTCCTATGAGAACAAGATATTACAGACAGAGGGAAGTAGCATCCAACGAATTGTTGGTCAGAGTAAACACAGTCAATCGATAACGTAGGGACGAGACTGTTAATCTCAGAAAATTCACACAATCATGTGATAAAGGAGTGAGTGGCTCATGAGTCATACAACACAGTGAGAAGTTTTCTTGATACTAAGCGCGTACCTTATATCAGGTCAGGAGATTGAGAGGATTCTGTTCCTCTCACGGTGAATACGCGTCCAACTTTTGGAGGTTTAGCCTTCTACCCTCCAGTGTTTGCTTGTGATGCGGTTGCGAGTTGACTATCCTTGATGAAGTGCCCCGACTTTCCGCAATGGAAACAAACACGATCGGTGAAGTTACAATTCTGAGTGAGATGTGCTTTTCCGCATTAAGAGCATACAATGACGGGTTCCCACTATTCGCAGAACCTTGTTGTTGTTGCTTCTACTTCCCATGTCTACTATAGGGTTTGTTTTGGTTTTCAGTCCCCTTATACTGATTATTGCGAATTGGTCCACCTCCACATCTAGCCTGATAGCTGGGATTCTTGCTATCGACAGTCTCCAACGTCATGCACCAATCGAGTAGTTCTAGAAACTGATTGATCTTTAGCAGCTTGATTATCCATTGAAGTTCCCAATTGAGACCATTCTCGAACCGATGACATCTCTAACTTTCGTTGGGATGGATTTGATAGAATAGATTAAGCTTTAGCAACGAGACAAACTTCATAGCATTTTTTCCTACCAACATTGATCCTTGTTGTAGACGGGGAAACTCCTCTTGCTTCTATTGTCGAACATTCTCTGGAAAGTATTTCTCAAGAAATACTTGCTTGAACAGATCCCAAGTGAGTTCTTGTCCTTTCGCTTCTAACATTCTAGATATACCTTCCCACCAATATTCAGCACCGTCTACCATCATGAAGACGACGAATGTAACCTTCCACTCTTCGCGGCAGTGCATTGCTGCGAATATCTTCTCGATCCTAAGGGTCGTACTTTCCCTTAAATTCTGGGGGTCTATTCTTTCAAAATAGAGTCAGTCTAGAATCAATGTCCATTGCTCTTTTGGGTTGATTTTGATGCTGCTGCAAGAATTCTCTATGTTGCTGCATCAGTTGAGCATTTTGATTGGACTATTGGAGCACAGTTGCTGCCATATATCTGATAGTTTACATAACTTCATAGTTTTCATGGTTAGGGATGTGGTTTTCAGGATCACTAGGGTTATGGGCACCAATACCCGATTCTCCGCTTCCCTCATTGTTATTACGAGTCCGGTTCCTATTGCGAGTAGAGGTAGTCCTTCTAGCCATCGGTTACTGCGAGAGAAGCCAACAACTCAGTCTATAGTTGAGTTAGTCAGTCAGTGCAGTCAGGCAATAGGGGTTTTGTAAGTCATGTAGTTCCCGACTCTAATTAGGAACAACAATGACTAGACTATCGTACTATCTAAACTTCTAGACTCAACTAGCTTAAATTGTACGGTCCGGTTAGAACCGAAATGCACTGATACCACCAAAGTGTAACACCCCTTGGTGTCACATTCAAACTAATCATACTTATAATACCTAATCATATATTTATAAGATAATAACACACATCTAGAACACAGCGATATAGAAATACTTATTTATTATATATTATTAACAGGGTCACACAACAAGTAGATTTAGACAATACATCAAAAGGGCGTGATAAACACCTAACCACCCCAACTACCCGTGTACACAAAAGCTAAGGTAAACAACTCATAGCTGGCCTATACCACACCTAAGTCTACCCTTCTGACATAAACCATCAATGTCAGATGATAGTCTCAACCTTGTCGACATGACAGTTATCACACAACCTAAAGGCTAGGTATATCAAACAAATACGACTTCTAACAACTCGTATTCTAAGGGCAACTAGTCCTAAGTTTACTAATGTAGATGTGAAGTAGCTCAAATACCGACTACATCCTACCTCCTCAGTCGACGTAGTTAGTGGCATGCACAATCCACTAGTCCATTTGTATGCTCATCAGACGATCCATGCATGACATCCTCATTTATTGGTAGTCGATCGCACAATACATACATATAAAATAATTATAGGGGTAAGTTATCTAAACATCATGCAATGGGGATTATAGAATAACATTTAGCAGTTTAATGTTTAACATTTACAATCATCTCTAACATCTATCTTTAGGATCAGGGCCTAACTACAAGCACCTAAACCAACATGTTGGCCAAATCTTCTGGGCAGAACCTTTATACATCAAGGCCTCTATACAAATCTCTGTACATAGAGATTCATATGCTTTCTGGAGAGCGTAGGCTGAGTGGAACTCCTATACATAGGAGCTTCCATACGTTAAATCTTAGTGTGGGACTTCTATACATAGAAGCTTCTATACGTGAAATTTAACCCAATGGAACCTCTATACATAAAGGCCTCTATACGTAGAGTTTAATCCAAAACCTTTTCGAGAGAGTCTACCACTATACGTAGTGGCCTCCATACATAGAGTCGACCTCATCACTAGAGAAAACATAATTCTACCTCTCATAAAAAGCATAGCATTCTCGCTTACAAGAGAGCATAATGCATATGTTTATATTGTGACGTATTCATCCCAAATTCTTGACCTATGAGTCTAGTATTCCAACCTAAGATCTCACTATCATTATCTCATCATAGGGTTGAATACCTAAACTCTTCTATCATCTAGGTCATGATATGATTCAAATATATATTCAACGAAAACATAATTAACCAAGCAATCAATCAAGCATATCAAGAGTAGAATACAAACTTATAAACAATTATATTAATCTAATAAGTGGGTAAAAGGTTATGATACCCTTTTAAACGTGGCAAAAACACAAGAAAGGGGGCTTTAAATTGGGTTTTAGAAATCTTTTTACAAAACTTGTGTATTTTTGAAAACCTTTTCAAAAATAACTCTTTAACAAAATAGTAATGAAAACAAGTAAATAGAAGAGAAGAGAATGACAAAGTGATTTATACTAGTTCACTATCACCTGATAGCTATGTCTAGTCTCTTTACACACTTCAAGGATTTCTCCACTATAATCAAACTAATTAAACTTGAGAGTATACTACTGCCAAACTGGCTATACTCACAACTTCTTAGAATGACTTAGTACAGTCAAGCCTCTTAGGAATGCAGCCACTACTGGGCTAAATACAGTGTTCAAAAGTGGTTTGAAACAATATCAAATAACTCTCAGCAGAGAGGATATACAATGAAAAACTCAAGCACAAAGAATAACTTTCAAACTGAAAGAATAAAACATTTAAGTGCTTGTTCAATGTGATCTCAGAGATTTGGAATGAATCTTGGTTGCTCATTGTGTTTCACGGCGTTCTCAATCATTAACATACTTCACTGAATGAAGTAAGATATATATACTAGGGTTGTGAATAGTGTCATTGTGACCTAACAGCTCTTTTCACCAATGGACAAAACTTCAGATCCCCTCTTTGTGGCTTTTAGCAAGTCACGTCACTTTCCACTCTGCTTTTGCATACTGACACAGCAGACTTTTGCAGGATCTTGTCCCTTATGATCTTTTGAAAAACAAGACACTTCTTGAGCAAATTTTCTGATGATTATATCTGTTGACATTCCCTTTGGCGTTTGATTTCTCGTACATTAAAATACTCATCAATGAGGTCTCTTTAATACATGAAGTAGCATTTAATGAACACTTAGTATGATTTTCAATAAGAGCATCTGTCAAACAGACGATGCTTGTTACTGAGATACTCTGTTCACCAGAGTGAGCTTGAAACAGAGGCAAGTTCTTCAGTACAGAATTTGTTAGTCTTTCATATAACAGAGTCTTATAGAAACAGAGGAAGGCTTCCACTGAGTAGTCTATTGATAGTCTTTTGAGCAGTGACCAAAACAAAGTGTTGACCAAGACAGAGCATGGTCTATCAGAGCGTTGACTGATAACAGAGCATTGTCCAAGACAGATTGAGGCTATCAGTTGATGACGTCAGTAATTTTCAGAGGATTAATGTCAGACTCAGATTTATGAAACTGAGAATGAAATATACAATTTCACTTAGTCTTCTAAGATAATTCCTTCTGATGAATAGTGACTTCTGCATACTAACAAACACATCAGAGGATAAATTGTTCTATTAAATATTTGTTATCATGAAAACAATTAAGGGTCATTGTTTTTTAATCTACTTGATTCCAACAATCTCCCCCTTTTTGATGATGACAAATACGTAGATTGATGAACAATTTTCCATTAGAAAAATATTTACTTAAAAGAATTTCAGAGGCTTCCCCTGAGTTAAGCACATATAAATATTTTCTAAGTGTAAAGTCACATCAGATGAATGTATCACATCAGAGCATTCCAAATAAAGTATCAGAGACTTTATAAACAGAGAGATCTATCAGAGCATATATATATTAACACATCATCAGATTATACATTCCAAGTTAATGTATCAGAGTAAATAATGCGAAAATGCAATGCATGACGACACTTGGTTGATACATCAGGTTCATCAATTACTCTATATTTCTATATTTTCTTCTCCCCTTTTTGTCATCAGACAAAAAGGTTAAGGATAAATAAAGAACATCATAGTCAAAACACAGTTTGAGAAAGATAAAGTTAAAACAGAAAAGTACCAAAAATGATTTCATTAATTAGATAGAAATACCATAGTTCAAAATTGTTTGCCAACTAAAAAGATAAAAATAAGTACAAGGCTAAAAACAAAAGGGTGAACAGAAACCTAAGGGCTGTCTAAGGTTTCTTTAACTGATCCACTATAAACTGCAGCATAGAAGTGACATCCTCATGTCTCTTGTTCGAAACTTCCATGAATTCCTTGAAGCTTTTGTTGTCTTCAACAAGTTGGTCCAAGAACTCTTTAGGGACAACAACAGAGTGACTGGTGGATGCAGAAGCAGGCCCAGAAACAGAAGGTTGTGTCACCATTATAGTTGAAGCAGGAGGAGGAGTTATAGGTACTAGTGCAGGTGGAGGAACAGGGGTAGGTGAGGGTATGGGAGCAGGTTATGGTTCCCAAACAGCAGGGGTTATAACCCTTTGGGGTACCCTCCAAGTAGAAGCAGTTAGGAGTCTTCTGTTTCTCTCAAGTTGATCCCTTTTGTGTTTCTCAAACCAAAATTTCACAAAGTACCAGTTATCCATGAAGTCTTCCAGAGCCAAAGCAGATCCAACACCATCCAATCTGTCTTCTTCAATGTATTTCTCTATATCCAGCTCAAAAGTTCTCTTAGCCTTAAATACTTCATATCTAGCAAAGAGGTGTGGATTAGGAAGCACAACTACTGCTTCACGATGGTTGGGAGGAGGTTCACACCCAATTTAAACAACTGGAGCAGGAGGAGCAGGAAGGTGCAGGGTTAGTGGATCAATGATGGTTACATCATCATTTTCCAGTTCAAGTTCTTGAACTACTTCAGTGGCAATTGTAGCAGCAATGACCAGGTCATCATCTACAATTGGTTCTATAGTAGATTCAAGCTCAGGCAGAATTGGTGAATGAGGTGGAGAACGGATTTGTGGTGGTGAAGGTAGTAGTATAGCAAGGGGCTGAAAGGTAGTGAGGGGTTAAACATCACAAATCATATCAGAGCCAGGTGTAGCTGATTGTGGTTCCTGGATAATAGGCTCAGTTTCTGTTTCAGGATGTGATGTTATGTTTAGGTCAGGTTGAACTAACGGAGGTGATTTAGGACTAGGTGAAGGAGTGGTAGGTTTAGGTTGTGGTGACGGAGTTTTAGTGGGCTCTGGTCGTGGTGGTGTTGTGGTAGTTATTTCTGGTTGAGGTGAAGGATTTGGTGTGGGTTGTGGTGAAGATATAGGTGCAGTGGTGGTTATTGTTGAGTGGGCAATAGAGAGAGGCTCAATGTAAGGAATTGAGACTTTGGGTATAGGTCTCTGTCTCTGTCTCAATGGGACATGATCTTCTTCATCATCATCAGATGAAAAGGAGTCAGAGGGTAAAGGTGGCAAAGGCCTTTTAGGAGGTGAAGGTTTAGAAGGTTTAGGAGAAGGAACAAATTTAGAATGTTGTGGAGGAGGAATAGGTTTTGATGGTTGGAGGGGAGAAGTAGGGTTTGATGGTAATGGTTGAGAGGATTTTGAGGGTTGGGGTACAGAGGAACTAGTTGCATCTGTGGAGGTATTATAGACAGAATCATATAAATCAACAATCTGATCTAATACATTGGGTTTCTTTGGAGCAGGGATATCAGCCAATCTGGTTATTCTCTTCTTCTTTTATTCTCTTCTTCTTTATGGTGGTCACAGTAGTAGCAGCGGTAGTGGTAGTGTCGGAGGCAACAACAGAAGGAGCAGTTGCAGTAGCAGAGGCTTCATCCTGAAGCGTTTTCCATCTAAGATCCTCATGGAATAAGAGGCATTCCTCTTGAGATTTTTTAATCATCTCATCAACTTCAACCTTCTTCTCTTCTATTTCTTTTGGTATTACTGAGGACATGAAGGCAGGTCTCACTGGTGGGGCCAGTGGAGGTGCATAGGAGCCAATCAAAATACCAGTACTCCTTGTTACTCTTCTGGTAGGCTCAAGAGAGGCAACCTCAGTAATCTTCCTCTTTCCCTTCCTGGTGGGCTTGGCAGCAGCTTCCTTTCCTTCTAGATTTCAGCAATAATTTCTGAAGATAAAACTCTCATCATCTTCAAGTTATCACTGTTGAAGATTGGGGCACTTACAGTTTGTAGTGCAACTCCAACTTCTTCAGTATTTAACCCTTAAAGATGCTTAATAAGTCCTTGATTAGCCAGAAGCACAGAGATCACCCTTCCATAGGGTATATTCAATTTCTTCCCTTTCCAGGAGAAGATAACGTTTAGGCGCAGGTGGTCAAAGATGAGACTTGGCATATTGAGTTTGGATTTAATCTCGTAATGCCACATGATAAACTTGTGGTCAATGCTTACTATGTCAACAGACCCAAATTTAGGAATAATGCAGTTCTTGATTATCTTGAACAGCACCCTGAACTTGTTCTTCATATTTGCAGCCTTCAAATCTTTTAGGTTCTTATAGATGGAGGAGTTGATGGTATCCCAACCACCATACTCACTTTCCCAGTTGCATGGAATGATTCTTCCAGAATTAAGGCATTTGATTGCCTCAGCAATCAATTCCTGAGTAACCACTATGTGTCTCCTTTGCACATAGTTGTAAATGGAGTTTTCTTTACATCTAGCAAACATCCAAAATTCTTTTACAAGTTCTTAATAGATGGGGCAGTTCTCCATGCAGAAAAAATCAATGATTCCTATATTAGCAAAATCAGTTCTAAAAGCGTACCCATTATCAGCCAAATCTTTGAAGTCCACTTGATGTTCACACATCACCTTCAGTTGGTGTTGCTCGACGTTTGCCAAAGTAGGTTAAGGTTCTGGTTCAGGACCATACACAACTTGCTGTGGAGCGGCCATTGCTGAGAGAGAGTTGCAAAGAGTAGGTAGAAGAGAGAGGGGTTTAGGGTTTCAAAATGTGAGACTTCTCAGAGAGAGATAGTGTGAGTTGTGAGTGAAGTGAGTGGGTAATAAATGTGTTGAAGAAGGCAAACCGCCCTTTTCAGTTTTCAAAAAATAAATGAAATAAATAATTTGTCATTTCAAAAATGAAACATGTCAAGCTCTGCCATAAAGAGGCGCAGTAAAACTGTCCTCGGGTAGTAAAAATAATTATGACTCAGTGAGAGTAAATCTCATCCACTAATGCATCAACCAGTCTCAAAGAGACACGTGTACACCAAGATTCTCAGAGGGAACTTATAACAGACTCACATGAATATGAACAGTTAATCAACAACAGATGATGCAAATAATAATAAGCAATTAAATAATGAATAATGAATATATATAAAACAGAGGCATATTAGAAAAACAGACGAAATAACAAAAGTAGAGGCACATGTCAAAAACAGACGCAGGCATTTCATAGGCACAAAAATCAGAGGCACATATATTCAAATTAAACACATATTCCTTGATAAGATGAAGATTCAAGTTCTTTCTTATAAAGTTGAATCTATCTTCAGCAAGGGGTTTTGTAAATATATCTACCCATTGATGGTCAGTATCAATAAATTTAATTTCAAGTAACCCTTTCTGAATATAGTCTCTAATAAAGTGATGTTTAATTTCAATATGTTTAGCACGTGAATGCAAAATAGGATTTTTACTCAAAATATTGCAGAGGTATTATCACAGTATAGGAATGTTACTCTCTTTAATCTGATAGTCCTCAAGCTGATACTTCATCCATAGAAGTTGTGAGCTACTGCTTGCAGCAGATATGTACTCAACTTTTGCTGGTGATAGTGCAATTGTGCTTTGACTTTTGCTGGACCACGAGATAAGGTTAGCTCCAAGAAATTGGCAGCCACGACTTGTGCTCTTTATTTCAATTCTATCTCCAGCAAAGTCGGCATCACAGAAACGTACAAACTTGTAATTTTTTGAATTCTTATAATGCAATCCAAGATTAGTAGTTTCTTTGAGATACCTAAAGATTCTCTTAACAGCAGTTAAATTAAATTCTCTAGGATCAAATTAGAATCTTGCACATAAGCACACACTAAACATAATATCAGGCCTTGAGGAAGTAAGATAAAGGAGTGAACCAATCATACCTCTATATATCTTTTGGTCTACCTTTTTACTAGATTCATCTTTGTTGAGAGCACATGTTGGATGCATTGGTGTGCTCATTGGTTTGGTTTCCTCAGGCTTGAACTTCTTTAAGAAGTTCTTTCACATATTTAGTCTGATGGATATAGGTTCCATTTTGACATTGCTTGATTTGAATATCAAGGAATAATTTTAATTCTCCCATCATACTCATTTCAAACCCATTCTGCATAAGCTTAGATAATTTCTCACAAAGAGATTTATTAGTAGCACCAAAGATGATATCATCAACATATATTTGAACTGTAATAAAATGTTTTTTAGATGATTTTCTAAATAGTGTAGTGTCCACCAGTCCTCTTTCAAAACCATTTGACATTAAGAAACTCAGTCTGTCGTACCAAGCTCTTTGGGCTTGTGTAAAACCATAGGGAGCCTTTTTAAGTTTGAAGACATGCTCTGGATAAGCAATATCTTCAAATCCAGGTGGTTGTTTTACAAACACTTCCTCACTTATAAAACCATTTAAAAATGCACTATTTACATCTATTTGATATAAAGTAATGTCATGATGTGCAGCTAATGATAATGATATTCTAATTGCTTCAAGTCTAGCTACAAGAGAAAAAGTTTTAGTATAATTTATGCCTTCTTCTTGTGAATACCCTTGAGCAACAAGTCTAGCTTTGTTTCTTACCACTTTTCCATCTTCATCAAGCTTTTTTTTGAAAACCCACTTGGTTCCAAAGGCATGCTTATACTCTGGTGAAGGCACAAGCTTCCAAACATCATTTCTCTGAAATTGATTGAGCTCTTCTAGCATAGCAAGTATCCATCCATGGTCTGTTAGTGCTTCATCAATTGTCTTGGGCTCTATTTCTGACAACAACGCAAAGTCAGAGTGTTCCCAAAGAGATGATCTTGTTCTAACTCTATCACTTGGTTCACCAATGATCTGGTCCTTCGGATGATGAGTTTTGAACTTTCAGTTTGTTAAAGTCTTTTCTTGAGTCTTGTCACCAGATGCAGAATCAGAGTCAGCACCTGTGACACTATCATTTGTTTCTTTGCTTCTCATCTAGCTCTGACGTTTCATTATCAAGCTTCTTTTCATCAAATCTCACATGCATAGACTCATCAACAATTAATGTTTCTTTGTTATATACTCTGTAAGCGTTAAAGCGTTCAGAATATCCCAAAAAGATAGCTTTGTGTGATTTTGAATCAAATTTTCCAAGACTGTCTTTTGTATTGAGAACAAAGCAGTCACACCCAAATTAGTGAAAATATGAAATATTGGGTTTTCTTCCTTTCCACAATTCATAAGAAGTCTTATTCAAAAAATGTCTAATATAGAGTCTATTTTGAATATAGCATGCAGTGTTAACTGCTTCTGCCCAAAAGTGCTTTGCAACATTAGTTTTGTGAATTATGGTTCTGGCCATTTCTTGAAGGGATCTATTTTTCCTTTCTACAACACCATTTTGTTGTGGTGTTCTAGGTGATGAAAAATTGTGAGAGATGCAATGCTCTTCACAGAAGTTTTGAAATTGTTCATTTTCAAATTCTCCCCCATGATCACTTCTAATTGTTGTAATACAAAAACCTTTTTCATTTTGTACTTGCTTGCAAAAACAGAAAACATTGTAAATGACTCATCCTTGTGCAAGGAATTTTACCCATGTCCATCTAGCATAGTCATCAACAATTACAGTCGATATTTCTTTCCAGACACAAATGCAGTTCTGGTTGGACCAAATAAATCTAAATGCAAAAGCTCAAGTGGCCTTGAGGTGGAAACAATATTTTTGGATTCAAAAGAAGATTTTGTATGTTTCCCTTTTTGGCATGCTTCACAAAGAGCATTAGATTGATACCTAAGATTTGATAAGCCTCTAACAAGTTCTTTCTTGTTAAACTTTGAGATTAATCTCAAGCTGGCATGATCCAATCTTTTGTGCCAAGTCCATTGCTCGTCATCAACTGACAAAAAGCATTTGACATTTTGATTTGCCAACTCAGAAAGTTTTATTTTATAAATATTGTTCTTTCTCTTTGCTTTAAAGAAAATGGATCCATATTTCTTGCTCTTGACTATACAAGCATTATCACTGAAACCAACATCATACCCACTTTCGCATAATGCTTTAGGCCGCCAACAAGTAAAATATTATCAATAGAAGGTAGAAATTTCTCACCAATTCTTCCACTTCCAATGATTTTACCTTTCTAGTTTCCTCCGAAACCTACTGTTTCACTCTCTTTAAGTTGGAGTTCTTGGAATATGCGCCTTTCTCCCGTCATGTGACGTGAGCAACCACTATCCAAGTACCAGGACTGGTGTTTCAACTCTGTTGCTAAGCAAATCTGCAACATATATAATCTTTTCCTTAGGTACCTAGATCTTTTTGGGTCCTCTTTTGTTAGTTCTAGAAGAAAACTTGTCCTTCTTATTTTTATATTCATAACTTGCAGAAAGTATAAAGCAGATAGTCACTATGATTGTTGGTATATTTGGTTTTCAAATTTGTGTTTTGAAAAGTGGGTTCCTCTGGTTTGTAACCAAGACCCCGTTTACCATTTTGCTTACGCCCCAAATCATAGATGCTTGTTTGCTTTGTGTAACACACTCAGCAAGGAATCTTTGAAATCTCTCTTCATATTTTGAAGAGTTACATTCAACTTTTTCCTCAGTCTTAGAGCTGTCACTCACCAGACGGTGATTTTCTGCTTTGAGCTTCTCATTCTCCTCATTGAGTATCTTAAATTCTTTTGAAAGTTTTGAGAATTTCTTTTTCAAATATTTATACTCAGTTTTGAGATTGGAAGACTCATCTAATAGTTCATCAAAAACTATTTCAATATCAGAAGATGGGTTAGAATTTACATCTTTGTAACATCCCAAATTTTTAAGAAAAGTGATTTTAACAATAAAATCCGGAATACTCGATAATAAGTCAGAGAGATTGATCACCTCGATGATTTACTGAGAGTACGGGAAATTATTTTGAGCTATTTTGAATAATTTATTTATTATAAATAAATATTATTCATGATGTCAATTCAAATTAATAGACAGCGTAGACGTATGTTGCATTAATGTGAATTCATCAATTTAAACTCTATATAAGTTTTCTGCGTGACGCGGTAACGCGTATTTTGTGCTAACTGGAAAATTGAGTGAATTAAATCAAGATGAAACTAAATTTAAGAATTAATATTTAATATCAATTCGTGGTTCGAAGATCGTTGGAAAACTCTAACGAAGTTTCGTCGCGTTTCGAATCGCCGAGAAAATTTTATCCGCATTAAAATTTTGAATAAACCCCGATTTCGATGAAAATCGAATCATGACTGGTCGTGATTATTTTTGAATGTTTGATAGTGTTTTTATTATTTATAAAAAAATATTATCACGCAATGAATTAATTTCTCGGTAAATTAATTTTTGCGAATTTATAGGCGAGAAAATTTATCGGTAATGCTGTTTTTCGACACCGTGTTTTAGTACTCTTAAACTCTAGAATTGGAGGGTAATTATGAGGGATGTGAGATTAGATGTGATAGATTGGTTGATGTGTTTAGCATCTTGCTTTTTGGCTAGGTGTCACACTTTTTGTGATTAGTTTTAACTAAGTATTCCACATTGTCTCATTTATTTAATTATTTTTCTCTCCACACCATTCCCTTGGCCTTTCAGGCCGTGACCTGCTACCCCACCCTATTTTCATTTCTTTTCTTTCATTTTAAGTGGAAAACACCAAATATATTATTTCCTTATTAAGCCTTAATAAATAATTGTTTGTGAAACTTAATCCCTCACTTTTTCCAGCAGAAAACCGTGACCCCTCCCCACTCTCTAATCCTATCTTAGTTCTTCTTCTTCTTCCATTCTTGGAGAAAGAAAGAACTCCATGGTTGCTATCTCCACTTTCTTGAGCTTTTGGGACTTCCAACCTCCATCAATCTTGCTCCTAATTCTTCTTCTACTTTATTATCTTCATCCACCCATCTAAGCAAGTTGGAAAAATCAGTTTTTCTCCCCCCATTAACAGCCCTAAACCGTGGCCTTCCCACAATTTTTGGGTTGATTCTATTTTCAACTTTCAATCAATCTTACACCTAATTACCTTATCATCTTCCCACCAACTATTCTATCAACAAGCAAGGATTAAAGGAAGCATTTTCTCCCCACTAATCAGCCCTAGGCCGTGAGCTCAAGCTAGAGGAGAGGTTGTGCTCTTTTCATTTTCTTTCTTTGTTTTAATGCTTGTTTTATGTGTTGTTGTGTTAGTTGATCATGACTTGATGAAAGAGATGAACACATAAACCCAATCTTGAAACCCTAAGTGAAACTAAAGGGGAAAAGAGGGGTAGTGGGATCTTGAAGGTTAATCATGCTATTAGTTGTGTAATTGAGCTATTTGAAATGGTTGATTATTGTTTTGAATAATAGATTTGGGTCTAGCATGTTAGATGGGTTATTTTGTGACTTGGACCTATTCTTGGAGAAGGGAAAATGTAGGATTCAATAGTTGAATCATGTATTTAATTGATGAATAGCATGTCTTGATTGATTTAATGGCTATTGGGTTTGCTATGCATGATTAAGTAGAAGAGTTAGTGTATGATTCATGAAAAATTGACTCTTGAGGACTAGAATGGCATGTAGGACTTGATTAAGTTGTTCTTTAATTTTAGCATGATTATGGCCAAGATTTAAATGTTTTGGGATTCTTAGAATTGGTTTAATTGAAAGAACTCCTTGGGAACTCTTATTTTTGGAAATGTTTTGGTAAGTGAACTAGGAAACTTTGTGAATGGGTCTTGAAATATGACTTGTTTTTTAAAGGAAAAATGCTTAGGGGAATGGCACTAGCTTGTTGTTTGGAAAATGTTTTAGAACATGTTTTTAAAGGTGCCTAAGCTATGCCTTATGTTATCGTGATGTTTTGATGCTTTGAAGTGTATTTGAAAATGACTTGGAAATGATTAGTAGTTTGTAAAAGAAGTTTTGTAAAATTTTTGGTGAGAAAATGGAGTGAAGGCCGAGAGGCCATAGGGAGTGATGGAGAGAAATTTTGGTTTATGAACTTGATTTATAAATGCTTGAATGAGTATGTGTTTAGGTTTTGAAAATTATGAAAGTGATAAATTGTATGGTGTTGCCTTGAAGTTCAAGAAAGGTTTTTAGTTTCAAAACTTTACTCTTTCAAGTTGAATAACAATTCTAAATGGTTATGTGTGCTAGGTTACCTTTTCAAGAAGTGTTTTGGTTTTAAAACCTTATTTCTTTTCAAGAAGCTAGTATTTAAATACTTGAACGAATTTTTGGTTAGAAAAGGGCTAGGTTTGAGAGACTAAGGGGTATAGAATGAGGCCCTTAGAATTGTGCTATGTTTGTTTGTTGTGTTAGGCTTTGAGTAAATTCGAGACTGTGCGGCGTAGGATTGAAGAATAAGTGGATGCGTGGCTTGGAGTTCGGTAAGGGCACTTTTAGACATTTGTAGGCTTTTATTTTTGTATGTCCTTGTATAAGGGCGCTTCACATTTAATACTTTTCATAGTATGTTAGCGTAAGGGCAACTTTTAGATACGATAGGAATTTAATTTCAAGTATGTACGCGAAGAAGTCTGAGAACCTCAGGGTTCGAAGTGAGGGTCTTGTACCCCTTCGTTTTATTTTTTTTTGATATACTGATTATTTAGTGGGCTTGTCATAGCGGTTGTGTTGTCCCCAACCCCCCACACTTGTTTGCTCCTCTCTGTGAACTCCATCGAAGTTCTGAGAGGATGGATTCTATGATTTGATTGTCATTGTTGTTGTTAAGTCGTGCAATTATTTAATATGCGGTTGAATAATGCTTTGTGAATTGCTTATGCTTTGCTTGTATTGTTGAATTGCGTTTCAATATCACAATTCTTGAAATTTGCTTATATTGTTGAATTGCGTTTCACTATATTAAGCTTGCTATAAATTATTTGATATGCGGCCGAATAATTATGCGAATTACTACTTGAATTTCGTATACGGTGAATTGTTCATCGAGTCTGAGAGCTTAGTCGAGTCGTCGGGACCTTTTTGAGCTGTGAGCCGGACAACTGAGGGTGCTAGGTCCCCTTCGTTCATGGTGGATTAGCTAGGCGTCGCAGTGTTAAGGAACCGGAGCTGAATGTCTTAGGCAGAGCGAAGATCCCAAAGCTACGGCTGGTATTCAGTGGATGGATCAGCGTCTACTTCCGGAAAAATTGTCGAGTCGAGAGAAAATGAGTCGTGAGTTGAGTCTTGAGAGAGTCTTGAGTTGTGTCTTGAGAACTGTGCATACTGTTGTTTGCCTATTGTCATGATTTGTTATTTCCTGTAATATGTTGTGTTATTACATGCTTTGTTGCCGAGTGTGTTGTCGGATAGGCGTATCTGCTCTTTATTTTTAAGAAGTTGACCCTTGTCAGTGGTTCTTTCAATGTAATGAATGTAACCCAGATGGCGGAGCAAGCGGAGGATTTGGAACTGTAGAGAGGAGCAGTTGAGGATAGTCGTCCAACCTTCTTCCTGTGTTATGTTGTGGAATTTACTAGCAGTCTAGTGAAGAGTATAGCTTGTGGACCAGCTATAGGATATTTGTCATTTATTTCGGTGTTGTAATAAATCTCTATTATGTTTCATGACACGTTTGTTTATATGATTTGACAGAATAAATGAATGTGGTCTATGTGGTGTCTTAAATTATTTTCCGCCATGTTCTAAAAGTTGTTGTGATGCTCGACTGCTTCTTTAAAGAACCTTTAAAAAAATATAGGACCACATTTCTCAAAAACCCTACGAGCAGAGTATTCCACCTTTCGGAAACATGTCAACTTTTGTCAGAATACTAGTTTAGTAGCGCTCCGGAAACAGGGTGTTACACTCTTCATCTTCTTCTTCACTGTCTGACCCTATGGTAGCCATCAGAACCATGTTTGCTTGTTCCTCATCATCATCAGACGATGATGAATCGGAATCATCCCATGTTGCCATCAGACCTTTCTTCTTCTTGCCATTGAAACCACATTTCCTTGGTTTCTCTTTTTCGAGTTGTGGACATTCAGACTTGAAATGTCCAGGCTTTTTACACTCGTAGCAAGTAACTTGGCTTTTGTCCTTGTAGTCCTTCTTATCCCTTAAGTCCTTCTTGTGGATCTGCTTCCTGAACCTTCCTTTGTTTTTCCACATACGTTGAATTTTCCTTGATATTAAGGAAATTTCTTCTTCTATGACTCCACCATTCTCGTCAGACGATCCTTCGTCTGCTTCCAGTTTAGCTTGAAATGCTTTGGAGGATGGTGCCTTGTTTGTAGGTTTCAAAGCAATGGACTTTGATTTCTTAGGAGGTTCTTCTTCATCTAGCTCAAGCTCTTGAGCTCTTCAGGAACTCCGAAGATCTTTAAGATGCAAGACATTCAGGTCCTTGGCTTCTTGAATAGCCGTGACCTTAAGTCTCCACTACTTTAGCAGGCTTCTTAAGATTTTATTTACGTGATCAGCAGTGATATAGCTTTTCTTAGGAACCTTTAGACCATGAACTAGTGTTTGGAATCTTCCAAACATAGTTTCAATGCTTTCACCTTCTTCTATTTTGAAGAGTTCATATTGTCTAACCAAGATATTAGCCTTGGTTTCTTGCACTTGGGAAGTACCCTCATAGGCCAAAGCCAATGAGTCCCAAATTTCTTTGGCAGTTTCAATCTTTCCACATTTCTCGTATTCCTTCTCAGAAATAGCATAAATAAGCTAATATCTTGCTTTCTAATGTAATTGATAAGCTTTCTTTTGCTCATCTTCCCATTTGTCCCTAGGAATAGGTTTATTCTTGGAATCAACTGGTTCAGTATATTGTTTTTGAACCATATCCTATAGTTCGAGTTGTTGAGAATCAAAGAAGGTTTTCACTTTATCTTTCCAGTAGTTGTAGTTTGTTCCAGTGAACAAAGGAGGATGGTTAACGTGACCACCGGCTTTGTTGCTTGCCATGTATAAAGAATAAGATCTTTTCCTCTTACACTGTTAAGTGCTCAACCAAGAGGCCGAGCTCTGGTACCAATTGAATGCGGCAAAAACACAAGGAAGGGGGGATTGAATTGGGTTTTAGAAATCTTTTCGCAAAACTTGTGTATTTTTGAATACCTTTTCAAAAACAACTCTTTAACAAAATAGTAGTGAAAATAAGTAAAGAGAAGAGAAGAGAATGACACAGTGATTTATACTAGCTCACTATCACCTGATAGATATGTCTAGTCCCTTCACACACTTGAAGGATTTCTTCACTATATGATTACACTTGAGAGTATACTACTGCCAAACTGGCTATACTCACAATTTCTTTGAATGAATTAGTACAATCAAGCCTCTAAGGAATAGAGCCACTACTGGGCTAAATACAGTGTTCAAAAGTAGTTCGAAATAATATCAAATAACTCTCAGTAGAGTGGATATACAATGAAAAACTCAAGCACAAAGAATAACTTTCAAACTGAAAGAATAAAACGTTTAAGTGATTTTTCAATGTGATCTCAGAGACTTGGAATAAATCTTAATTGCTCACTGTGTTTCACTGCGTTCTCAATCATTAACATACTTCAGTGAATGAAGTAAGATATATATAGCTAGGGTTATGAATAGTATCATTGTGACCTAACAGCTCTTTTCACCAATAGACAAAACTTCAGATCCTATCTTTGTGGCTTTTAGCAAGTCACGTCACTTTCCACTCTGCTCTTGTATACTGACATAACAGACTTTTGTAGGATCTTGTCCCTTATGATCTTTTGAAAACAAGACGCTTCTTGAGCAAGTTTTCTGATGATTATATCCGTTGACATTCCCTTTGGCATTTGATTTCTCGTACATTAAAATACTCATCAATGAGGTCTCTTTAATACATGACGTAGCCTTAAATGAACACTCAGTATGATTTTCAATCAGAGTATGTGTCAAACAGACGATGCTTGTTACTGAGATACTCTGTTCACCAGAGTGAGCTTGAAACAGAGGCAAGTTCTTTGGTACAGAATTTGTTGGCCTTTCATATAACAAAGACTTGCAGAAACAGACGAAGGCTTCCACTGAGTAGTCTATTCATAGTCTGTTGAGCATTGACCAAAACAGAGCGTTGACCATGACAGAGCATGGTCTATCAGAGTGTTGACTGATAACAGAGCGTTGACCAAGACAAATTGAGGCTATCAGACGATGACGTCAGTAATTTTCAGAGGATTAATGCCAGACTCAGATTTATGAAACTGAGAGTGAAATACACATTTTCACTTAGTCTTCCAAGATGATTCCTTCTGATCAATAGTGACTTCTGCATACTAACAAACACATCAGAGGATAAATTGTTCTATTAACTATTTGTTATCATCAAAACAATTAAGGGTCATTGTTTCTGATCCACTTGATTCCAATACCTTTTACTACATTAAACCCTAAATGTTATTATAACCTCCCGACGTGTTAGCCCCCATGATCCTACAAATAGCCTTGACCCTCAAACCTCGACCTCTTCTTTCATCTTCTCCATGTTCCCTTTGAGCATAAGCTCCTAGCTTGGACCGAAATTAGGGTATTAGGACCCAAAATAACCAAAATACCCTTAATTTAGAGAAAGAATTGTAGAGTGAGAGATCATGAGAGTTTGGGGAAATCAAATGGGGGGGTTTGAAAGCCTGTTTATAGGTTCTGGATCGACCTCGTCGTGTTGCGGGGTTATCAGTTCGCGTCGCAAGGGTCCAATACGTGTTAGTTACGTCGCATACAGTCGCGTTATGAGTTGACATGGTCGCGTCGTGACCAAATTGACATTCACAAGTTGCCTACTCTTGTAGAAGTTTTTGAGATCTTTCCAACGCCACAAAGAACACGTCAGTCGGACACCTGTAGCTCAAGTTATGATCAAAACAGTGACATTGTGTTCACGCGAACGTAGTTAACGTCTACGACCTAATTTTTGTTCCCGTTCTAACCTGAAACTTATAATTTGGGTTTCTAAACACCAAAAATACTCAAATATACTTAAGAACATGTAGAGCCACAAAGGGTTAGTCAAACAAGTCAAGTCAGAGTTAGTGTTAACCTAGGGTTTAAGCTAGGTTCAAAACTCAGTTTCAACATTCTGAAGTCAAAGATTAAGTATCAAAAACCGTCAGGCAAAATGCAACCACTGCATATTTCGGAGTGAAAATGGGATAATATTTCTATGTACTTTGTTTCAGGACTTCTGAAACCTCCAATAGGTTGTGATGCTATTCAGGTGATTGTAGATTGATTGACTAAAGCTGCTCATTTTATTGGTGTGAATATGGAGTATTCGCGAGAGAAGCTGACTAAGTTGAACATCAAGGAGATTGTTAGATTGCATAATGTGCCCTCTAGCATAGTGTCAGACCGAGATTCTAGGTTCACATCTGGATTTTAGGAGAGCATCGCATGAAGCTTTAGGGACTAAGCTTATACTAAGTTCAACTTATCATCTGTAGACAAATGTTCAGGCAGAGAGGACGAATCAATCCTTAGAGGACATGAAAAATGATGACATCTTGATCATCATAGGAACTACCAAAGCAGATGAAAATCCCGAACACATTAAAAGTGCAAGAGGCTATGCTAAAACTGAAGAGAGTTTTGTTTGTTTGTTAAATACTTGGTTAGAAGCAATGTCTGGAGTTTGTCCTAAAACTATTATCACAAACCAAGACACCGCCATCACTAATGCAGTTGCAAGGGTGTTTCCACATGTTAATCATCATTATTATATGTGGCACATTGAGAAAAAAGTTCTAGAGCACTTGACTGTTATATTTATCATGAACATAGTGAGTTTAAAAATGAATTTTACAAGTGCATTAATCGTTCTATTACTATTGAAGATTTTGATTCTGATTGGGAAGCAATGATAGATAAATATGGGCTGCAAAATAATAAGTGGCTAGAGAAGATATACTTTATTCGAGCAAAATGGATTCCTGCTTACGTGCGTCATAATTTTTGTGCTGGAATGTCACCACCTAGAGGAGTGCAAGTATGAACAAATTCTTTAAAGATTTTTTGAATTCAAGTTATTAGAGGAAAAACAGAACACAGTTTAGTTAGTTTTTTTTACTTGGTTAGTTAACCATAGTTAATTAACTGTTATTCTTTGTTCGTTCCTCTGTATATAAACTGCAGTGTACCTTCTTCTTTTCTTAATTGAATACAATGATTCAGTTCATTTCTGTTCCATTATATGGTATCAGTTGATTTTTCCAGAGCTCCGCTAGGGTTCGCTACCATGGCTCGAAATTCTTCAACCAACAATTCGTCGATGACGAACGCACAAGCCAATCCGAACAATGCCGATCCATCGCAGAATTCCAATAATCCTTACTACATTCATCCTTCTGAAGGCCCGAATTCTCTCAATGTGACTCTTGTTCTTGAAGATGGAGGGCGCAATTATCATACATGGGCGCGCTCAATGACTCGCGCATTGATTACGAAGAACAAGCTCGATTTTGTTGACGGTACGTTACTTCCTCCTGATCAATTTCATGCTACGCACAAGTTATGGTTGCGATGCAACAATCTGGTGTTAACCTGGATCGCGAGTTGCGTAGCACCGCGAATCGCTCAAAGCATTGTTTATATGGACAATGCCTCTGATGCTTGGAACGAGTTGCGTGAACGCTATTCTCAGGGTGATTTGATTCGGATCTCGGATCTTCTCAAAGAAATTTATGGATTACAACAAGGTAATCTCTCTGTGAGCGAATATTTCACCGAATTGAAAGTCCTTTGGGAAGAGATTGACAATTATCGACCGGTTTCTCCATGCAATTGTTTGGCTCAGACTTATCGGAAGCAAGATTGCATCATTCGATTCCTCACTGGTCTCAATGACCAATTCGACAGTGTACGATCTCAGTTACTTCTCATGGATCCTCTTCCGAACCTGAATCGTGTTCTCTCCAAAGTTCTTCAACACGAGCGCCAACTGCCAGGAAAACCTAATTCTGAATCTCAACCTTTCATTAATGCTGCTGAAGGTCGCAAGGGTTTTGGCCGTGGCAGAGGTGCTCCAAAGACTTGTTCTCATTGTGGCAAGTTTGGCCACACGGTTGATGTTTGTTATAGCAAACATGGATATCCCCCTGGTATGAAGTTCAAGAGCAGTGGTTCTGGTAGTACTGTTTCTTGTGCTTCAGCTTCCAATTCTGTCCAAGAGGACTCTTCACCTGAGCAAGCTGAACCAGCAACCAAAGAATTTCCTTTTACTCAAGAGCAAATCCGCAGTCTCATGGAACTACTCCAACATTCAACTTCCTCTGCTTCACAGACCTCAAGTGCAGTTAACCAAGTCACTGTTTCTTCTCAGAATGGTCCTTCACCAACTGAGACTCTGCACTTCAAGGACTCTGTGATAGGTAACATTGTCTCATTTTCCTGTTTCAATCAAGGTATTCCTAGTTCCTGGATATTAGATTCCGGAGCTACTCATCACATATGTAGTTCTTTATCCTTTTTCTCCACTTACAATCACATTACTCCCATGAATGTCACCTTGCCTAATGGTTCCACTATCACAGCAACACTTGCTGGCACAGTCTGCATTTCTGATTCTCTATCAATTCATAATGTCTTGTTTTTACCACAATTTTCATTGAATATTATTTCTGTTGGAAAACTAACTTTTTCTGCAAAATGTTTTCTGGTTTTCCATTCAAACCTGTGTTTTATCCAGGAATTGAAGACTTTGAGGAAGATTGGTATGGCTAGACTCATTAATGGATTGTATTACATGGACACTGGCCAAATGCTTCATCATCCATCTCCAGGACCTTCTGCTGTCAACACTATTTCACAGCCCTCTATCACATCAGCTAAGACCATCCCTACATCCGCTTTATGGCATTTTAGACTTGGACACTTGTCCAATAAGAGACTTTCTTTGTTAAGCAATCAATTTACATACATTTCTTGTAATTCTGATCATGCTTGTGACATATGTCACCTTTCCAAACAAAAACGATTGTCTTTTCCTACTAGTATCAATAAAACTCTGTCTCCTTTTGCACTAGTTCATGTTGATATTTGGGGTCCCTTCTCTACACCTTCTTTCAAAAATCACAAATATTTTCTTACTATACTTGATGACTTTAGTAGATATTTGTGGGTCATTTTCATGAAAACAAAATCAGAAACTAAAGTTCATCTCATTAACTTCATCAACATGGTCTCTACTCAATTTCAATCTAAAATCAAAATTATTAGGAGTGATAATGGTTTGGAATTTGCATTACCTGACCTTTATTCTTCTCATGGCATTGTTCATCACACTTCTTGTGTGGAGACTCCCCAACAAAATGGGAGAGTCGAACGCAAACATCAACACATCTTGAATGTTGCCCGTGGTTTACTTTTTCAAGCCAATTTGCCTAAACAATTCTGGACATATGCTGTAGCACATGCTACTTACTTAATCAACCGCATTCCCACTGTTTTATTGAAACATAAGTCCCCTTTTGAAGTGCTACATGGAACTCTACCTGACTTGTCCTTCCTAAAGGTCTTTGGTTGCTTGTGTTATTCTTCAACCTTAATTTCTCATAGAACCAAATTTGATCCTCGGGCACACAAGTGCATTTTTCTTGGTTTTAAACCTGGTACAAAAGGGTATGTGGTGTTTGATCTAAATACTAGAGCACTCAGTGTCTTTAGACATGTTATCTTTGAAGAAAATTTTTTTCCCTACACTCCTACATCCCATCCCAGCCACACTTGGCAATATTATGACACCTCTGCTGCCCACTCTTCCCTGACAGATCACATTACCACACCTTTACATACTGCAGATTTTTCAATTGCACAGAATGCACAATCTGCAGAATCCTCACCTGCACAGCCCACACAAAATCCTGCAGTTTCATTACCTGAGCCTTCACTTCGCCGTTCTACCCGTACCTGCCATAAGCCCACCAAGCTAGATGATTATGTATGCAATTCATTAGTGAGAAAGGCTCACCAATCAGGTACTCCTTATCCCATTTCTTCGTATGTCTCATTTCTTAATTTTTCTCCTTCCTTTCAAGCTTTTTCTCTAAACCTTTCTGCTTCTGCTTAAACTGAACCTACCACTTATGCCTAAGCTAGTAAGTTTGAATGTTGGAATAGGGCCATGAGAGAAGAACTACGGGCTCTTGAAGCAAATGGAACTTGGAAGCTTGTTGATCTTCCCTCAGGTGTGATTCCAATTGGCAATAAATGGGTTTTCAGAATCAAGAGGAAAGCTGATGGCTCTATTGATCGTTATAAAGCACGACTTGTGGTAAAGGATATACTCAACGTGAAGGACTTGATTACTTTGAAACTTTTTCTCCAGTTGCCAAAGTAACCACAATCAGAATGCTACTAGCCTTGGCTTTCATTCATCATTGGCACCTTCACCAATTAGACATGCATTTTTGCATGGTGATTTAAAGGAAGATGTTTACATGACATTACCTCCTGGTGTCTCATCTTCTCGGCCTAATCAAGTCTGCAAGTTAGTCAAGTCTCTTTATGGACTTAAACAAGCAAGTCGGCAATGGCACAACAAGCTACTCACTGTTCTTCATGCCAATGGTTACTCTCAAGCATTTTCTGATTATTCCCTGTTTCTGAAATTTGAGCAGTCTTCATTCACTGCATTAATCATATATGTGGATGATGTTATTCTAGTTGGGAATTCTATGGTTGAATTTACTTCCATCAAATTTGCTCTGCACACTTCATTCGACATAAAAGACATTAGTCCCCTTAAATTTTTTTCTGGGTTTAGAAGTGACTCAATCTTCTGCAGGAATTGTGCTTTGCCAACGAAAATACTGCACTGACTTGCTAACAGAAATAGGTATGCTAGGCTGTAAACCTTTTTCCACTCCTCTTGATCCTGCTGTAAAATTCCAATCCGAAGGTCCTTTATATTCTGACCCTGCTGCCTATCAAAGATTAGTTGGTCAGTTACTGTATCTCACAACTACAAGACCCGACATTTCATTTGCTTTGCAACAGCTGACCCAATTCATGTCCAAGCCCACTGAAACTCATTATAAGGCTGCTGTTCGTGTCTTGCGATATCTCAAATCTTCTCCCGGTCTTGGTTTATTTTTCCCTCGCAAGTTTGAGCTACAAATCTTGGGTTTTTCTGATGCTGATTGGGGGACATGTTTGGATACTCGATGGTCCATCTCTGGTTACTGTTTCTTTCTTGGAAAATCTCTTATTTGCTGGAAATCCAAGAAACAGTTGACAGTTGCTCGCAGCTCCTCTGAAGCTGAGTACCGAGCACTAGCAGTAGCCACTTGTGAGCTGCAGTGGCTTGTTTATCTCCTCCATGACCTTCGCATTCAATGTAGTAAGCTGCCTGCTTTGTACTGTGATAATCAAAGCGCTTTACACATTGCGGCTAACCCAGTTTTTCACGAACGCACTAAACATCTTGACATTGATTGCCACATTGTTCGTGAGAAAGCTACCAAGAATTTGATGAAGCTGCTGCCTGTTTCGACACATGATCAACTTGCTGATTTTCTGACCAAAGCTCTTCTTCCTAGTTTGTTTCGTCCTGCTATTTCCAAGCTTGGCTTAGTGGACCCATTCCACCCACCAGCTTGTGGGGGGGGTATTAGAGGAAAAATAGAACACAGTTTAGTTAGTTTTTTTTACTTGGTTAGTTAACCATAGTTAATTACCTGTTATTCTTTGTTCGTTCCTCTGTATATAAACTGCAGTGTACCTTCTTCTTTTCTTAATTGAATACAATGATTCAGTTCATTTCTGTTCCATTATACAAGTACCCCATTGAGCAAATTTGTGACACAATATGATAAGGCTCTTGATGCACGTTACAACAAGGAGAGAAGACTTTCAAGACAATGAATTCGAAACCACTTTTGCGAACTTTATATCCCATGGAAGAGGAAGCTTCAAAAAGTTACACGAGAAAAATGTTTAGGATAATTCAAGATGAGTTGGTTGGATCTCAAATGTTTATTGCCGAGTCCAATGAAATATCCACATACAAGGTTCATGAAATTTACAAAGAGAAGCCTAACTATTTTGTGACTTTTCTTGTCATTTCAAACGAAGCAAGTTGTAGTTGTCACATGTTTAAATTTTTGGGTATTCTCTGTAGGCAGATGTTAAATGTATTTATAAAGAAAAAGGTTTATTCTCTACCTTCACAGTATATTCTATGTCGGTGGACCATTAATGCTAAGAAGGAGAGAATTAAAGGATTGGCAAGTGAAAAATTCCAGGAAGGTAGCCAAAACACTTCTAGTACTTTATTGTTTAATAGTGTTATGGTTCAATGTCTTGAACTATTTGAAAGAGCTTCACGGTCAGAGAAGCATCTTGATGTTGCAATTCGATGTTTGCAAAAGCTAATCGATGACTTGATCTGTTGGGACTTGAAGAATCAAACGAAGAGTGTGGTAATTCGACATTTGAAGTTATCCTTGAAGTCACCAGTAACACTATATCTTTGTGTGATCCTTCACTTATAATGACAACTAAACAGCGTCCAAGAACTTTGCGAATGAAAGGAAGCCTGGAATTGCACAAAAAAAGGTGCATCTACTTGTAGTTATTGTCAGAAGAAGGGTCATAACAAACGCAAATGTAGAAGTTTAAACCAAGCAAGGTATGTTAAAAAAATACACATTGCATATAACTTCGTGTATTAGTTTTCGTTTTTCATTTTCGCTACACTAAGCTGAATGTCAAACACACCATACTTTTTAGGTGTGATATTATCAATGGTCAATTTCCAAACTCAAATGTCGAAGCTTCTAGTTTGGTTGATTCATGTTGGAGAAGAAGATAACAAGTTAGTAACACACGGTTTGCACACACACACACACACTGTTTGGGAAAACTAACTCAGAGAGAAATTAACAGAAAAACTAAATTATTGTATATTGCACTTGTTCACATCTCTTTATACAAATCACATTACACATAGCCCTTGGCCCAATATAGTGATGGTCCAATTGCAACTCTAATGATACCGATATACAGCACACACCTACCAATCTACTAGATACACCCCATCACACATAAGATTGAATTATCATCTAACAAACTCTTAACTAACACTAACTTACTAACCATATTTGAATTATTTCCAACACTCTCATGTAATTCAAATATCCTAGTTACAACTTTTATTCACTAAATTGCAATTTTAAAATGCACACTGTTAATGCACAAAATGGCAGGGCTCTCTTTCTTCTCGGCGTAGCGTCCTCTCTCCTCCGGTACGGCTGGGGGGGTACCTGCAAAAGGCACTCCGATGCCTAAGTCAGATAGGGCTTTTAGAGAAGGGAAGGTGAGCTTAAGTGTTTAAGGTTTCAGAGTATGAAGAGAGTCTCCAAACCTGGGGGGTCAAGCCCCCTTTATATAGTGGAGTCTCGCATAAGGATGATAACCAACGATCCGGATCCTGCGCCTGGTAACTCCTTCCCCAAGCTTCAGGGATCAGCTTATCCCCTCCTAATATCTCGCACCTGCCAGGTTCATCACGTACTGGCTACGTGCTCCTCAATCTTCGGAGTGGCAACGGCCCCAACCGTCGTCTCTAGGCGCATCCTCTTCCAGAAGGTTCAAGGGTCATCGGTCGGCTCGCCCTGACCTGCTCGGTGCTAACCCCGGGGCGACTATACCCGGAGGACGGGCTTGGTACGTCCTTGGTCAGACGCAGCTCATCGGAGGTCGGAGCCGGTCGGATATGGGGGCCGGATTGGCTTGGTTTGGAGGGTAGACGGGAGCTCGGCTCGGAGGCCGGTCCGTAACACAAGCCCCCTAGACTCTTTGCACGAAAGGGCATAGGGTCTACCTATTGCTCTTGGATCGGTATCGGAGCCGAGCGTTATCGAGGTCGACGCGTATCCTGGAAGCTTACTTGCCTAGGGCGCTACGCCCTACGTGTCGTACCTTTACTCGATGTTCTGCCACACGATGGGACTCGGATGGGACACCTACTCAGTCGTTCCTCTTCCCACCATCGATCACCTGATACGGCCTAGACCGTTAGATCTGCGTCTGGTTTTAAAGATGGAGGGCTCGGATTGGTTCGCCCTTTGGTCTCCCTTCAGCAGGGGTTATAAAGCCACCTCCTTCTCCTCCCTTCTCCTTTCTTCTTCGTTCTATTGCCTCTGCGACGCTTCTTCTGTCCCCTTTCTCTGCATTTGTGTCCCGAGCGGCCATTTTTATTCCATTCCTTCGCATTTCCTGGTAAGTATCTTTACTAATCTTCACTAATGGCTTCTTCATCTTCTTCCCGTCGTCCCCCCTCCCCCATACCTTTGAGTTCTGGGGGTGGCTCGTCGTCTGAAACGATGAGCACGTCCTTTGATCTTTCCACGCCACCATACACCGGAGGCTCCGGCCATAAGGAATTCCCCTCCGACGGTGGCCGCGACCCGGTGCCCCTCCAGGTGGTTCCCCCCGTTTCCTGGGTTCCAGCCTCTCCCCCCGTCGCTTCTGTTCCCTCTTATTCACTTCACAAGGGGGGCGAGCGCCGAGTGGGAGACGATAGGTCTCCTTACGCTTGGGTGCATCCAGATGTGCTCAGGGTGGCCTCAAATATCTTTTCAGACACTGGCGTGGCGGCTCTTCGGTCTAGCGTATCTTTTACGCTGAACCGGGATCGAGACGAGGAGGTAACTTGCCTTCCTTGCTCTCCCGAGGATCGAGTGTGTTTTGACAAGGGTGAGTCGAGTTCATCCGACTTCTATTTTTTCTATAAAACTTTCTTCACCCGAGTTGGCCTCCGGTTTCCCCTCAGTGGGTTTGAGTGCGAGGTCCTCCAATGGTTGGATGCGGCCGCTTCGTAACTACACCCCAATAGCTGGGCTTTTATCCGAGCTTTCAAGCTCGTGTCCGAGTACTTCGGGGTTACCCCCTCTACTGCTCTCTTCTTCAGTTTCTTCCTACTTAGGCTTGGCAAACAACTTAAGTGGTGTTCGCTTAACAAAATACCTGGCTTCTATATTCTTGAGCTTTTCGACCAGTCCTAGGAGAACTGGAAATCTGATTTCTTCAAAATCCGGGTACGGAGGGGGGATCCTTTTTTCTTTTCTGCTCAAAATGAGCCTTTGTTTCCTTTCTACTGGAGTCTCAATCCTCGCCCCATAAAAGAGGTGGACTTCAATTCATTGTCGGTCACTGACCAGACGATAGTGAACTTCCTCTCCCATTTGCCCACATTGCACTGTGGTCCTCTCCTTACCCGAGCTCTAAAGGACCCACCATAGTGGAGGGATTACTTAAGTAAGTTTTGTTATCATCCTCTAGTATGATTCTCGGCCCAAACACAGGTACTAATTTTTACTTTCTTTTCAGGTACGATGGCTCCGAAGATGAGCAAGAAAGAGATGGCCGAGCTTCTTAAGAAAGCTCAAAGAGAGAAGGTCGCCCAAGCTCCTGGGCCGGTACCCTCCGATGCTGCTATCTTCCCTTCTCCTGCCAGGGCTGCTAAAAAGTGACTGCACGCTTCTCCGACCCCTGGCTCCGATCAACCCTCTACGAAGGCGTCGAGGGGGCCTCATGGAGGGATTCCTTTGAATATCCCTGATGGTTCCGAGTGGTTTCTCCACCTCGGAGAATTTGCTGATTGAAGTGAGAACGCCGAGGATTCCCTTTGGAACGTCGAGATCGACCGCTCCGATCAGATTGACCAGATCATGTGTCGAGCCGACGATAGGTGCATGGCCGAGGCAGGCGAGCTGGGTTTATGCAAGGCCTTGGGCATTTATGGGCTCCGTGCCTCTGCTATGGCCTAGTTCCTTTCTGATCGGATAAGGGCGTGGGCCACCGAGGCCGAGCTGGCGAGGAGGAAGTACCAAAACAAAGCTATTGCACTTGGTGAGCTCGAGGAGAAGAGGGTAAGCTGGAGGAGGACTATGCTCGCCTCTCGGAGGCAAGGGATGCTCTGAACAAGAGCAACACCTCTCTGCTGGCGCAGCGGGAGGAACTCCAGGCCAAGAATGACCTTCAGTTGGGTCAGCTGCGGGAAGAGAAGGAGAAGTCTTCGTCCGAAGCTGCCCGGGTCGAGGAGTATCATGAGTACAGCGCCCTTCAGTACAAGGAAAGGTTCGATAATGTCGTTGCGCAGCTGAAGGTGATCGCCCCCAACCTTGACATCTCCAAGCTCGACTTCACCAAGGTGGTGAAAGAGGGGAAGATCATGGAAGAAGAAGAGAAGGACGAGGAAGAAGGCTGTGCCAATCAGGAGAAGGAGCCTGGGGGCGAGGGGGTCGGAGTTGCGCCCGATATGGAGGCTGCCGGTCGGAGTGTTGTGGCCGAGGAGGTCGTTGAGGCCTGAGTTGAGGACCAAGGGAATGCCCTTGTGTAATTTGTTTTTTGTTTTGCTTTCATTCTGCCTTGATGATGTACTCGCTCTTCTAGGAGCTCTTCTTTTGTATTTTCATTTCAAGTTAATGAAATTGACTAAGTTTAAACAATGTTCGCGTAAATTTGCTTTGTTTTTCACTTTAGTAATTGTTGGTTACCGTACTCGGATGGGCTGGTCCTCGGGTAGCTGCTACTCGGCTAGGGTAGTCCCCAGGTGGCTTCTCCCGAAAAAAACTTGTTTCAACTGAGTTTGGAACATTTTCCCCGCGCACCGATACAGGCCGAGTACTAGTTTCCCTATGAAACCTTTAGGTCTGGTACGACCTTCCGAGTCGTGAGTGAGCTCGCCAAGTTTTTATGCTAACTTGGGTTTGGGACCACAGGGGTCATTTGGGTCGAGTAAGACCTTCCGAGCCGCGAGTGAGCTCGCCAAGTTTTTATGCTAACTTGGGTTTGGGACCACAGGGGTCATTTGGGTCGAGTAAGACCTTCCGAGCCGCGAGTGAGCTCGCCAAGTTTTTATCCTAACTTGGGTTTGGGACCACAGGGGTCATTTGGGTCGAGTAAGACCTTCCGAGCCGCGAGTGAGCTCGCCAAGTTTTTATCCTAACTTGGGTTTGGGACCACAGGGGTCATTTGGGTCGTGTAAGACCTTCCGAGCCACGAGTGATCTCGATGACGTACATGAATGATGTTCTGAATGCAATGGGGAATGAATTTTATTAAATGTGGAAAAGGGAAATAAGGATGTGCCTCGTTAAAACCTTCACAAACCAAAAACCCAGTGGGAAAAAAGGTTTGCAAAGGAAAAAGAGTACGCCATCCGTTTACATATGTTGTTAACTGAAGTAAAGCTTGAGGTGTGTGGCATTCCACGTCCTCGGTATCTCTTTTCCGGGCAGTTCTTCCAGCTTGTAAGCTCCGTGGCGATGTTCCGATCTAATACGGTATGGTCCCTCCCAAGTTGGTCCAAGCTTTCCTTGTCTTGTGTCTTTTCGTGACAATTCAATCTTTCGGAGGACTAAGTCCCCTACCCTGAATCCTTTTAGTCGGATCTTAGAGTTGTAGTGTTTGGCCATGCGCTGTTTAGTTTCAAAGTCTTGTATCCGGGCGAGCTCCCGAGTTTCTTCTAGCAGGTCGAATTCTACTCTAGCTTCTTCTTTTTGTGCCAGCGACTGCATGTGCTCTCTCCTGGTTGAGGTCAAACCGAGCTCCACTGGTACCATAGCATCCATCTCGTATGTTAATCGGAAAGGTGTTTCGTTTGTTGCTGATTGTGGGGTGGTGTGGTATGCCCATAGCACACCGCAGAGCTCTTCTGCCCAGTTTCCCTTAGCTTGGTCTAGGCGTTTGCGGAGGCCTCTTAGGATGACTTTGTTTGCAGCTTCAACCTGACCGTTGGTTTGCGGATGCTCCACCGAGGCATAGGTGAGCCGGATACCGAGGTCTTTGCAGAAGCCTTTGAATACTGAGCTGGTGAACTACGTGCCATTATCCATAATGATGGTGTGGGGTAGACCGTGGCGGCAGACTATGTTCTTCCAGACAAATTTCTTAACCCTCTCGGATGTGATAGTTGCTAGTGGATCTGCTTCTATCCACTTAGAGAAGTAGTCTATGGCGACCACAATGAACTTGAGTTGGCCTGGTGCAAGGGGAAAGGGGCCAAGTATGTCGAGCCCCCAGGTATTAAAGGGCCAAGGGGCGATGACTTCGTGAAGGACTTCAGGGTGGAGGTGGTCTCGCTTTGCATACCATTGGCAGTTGTCGCACTTTTTTATGAATTCCATGCAGTCCGATCTGATTGTTGGCCAGTAATATCCAGCTCGGAGGACCTTCACAGCTAATGTCCGAGTTCCACAATGGTTTCCACATATGCCTTCGTGTAGCTCCCTCATGATATACTCGGAGTCTGACTTATCCACGCATGCGAGCAGCGGCTGCGAGAAGCCCCTCCGGTAGAGTCTGTTCCCGACCAGAGTGTAATGTGTGGACTGCCTTTGGACCCTGTGTGCTTCTATAGGGTCGTTGGGTAGCCTTCCCTGCTACAAGTACTCTATAATATCTGCCATCCATGATTCTGACCGATTCACCGAGTTGGTGTCTGCCGTTTCTATGCTTGGTGATGTCAAGGTTTGAACAACGATTGGTGCAACTGTCCCTCGGTCTTCATACTGGCTAGTTTCGCTAGTAGGTCGGCTTTGTTGTTCTACTCTCGAGGGATGTGTTCGAGTTGGACTTCTTGGAAATTCTGAATCATGGTAGCCACTTTCTGGGAGTACCGAGCTAGGATATCGTTTCGGCATTGGTACTCACATTTAACTTGGTTGACCATAAGTTGGGAGTCGCTTTTGACTCGGAGTGTTTGGGCGCCTAGCTCCCATGCGAGCTTGAGACCGATCAGCAATGCCTCGTATTCGGCTTGGTTGTTACTGGCTTTGAACAGAAACCTGAGTGCTTGTTCAACACAGATTCCCGCAGGGCTTTCCACGATGATACCTGCTCCGCTGCCTTTAGAATTGGAGGAACCGTCCACGTAGAGTGTCCAGTATTCGACCTCGGGGGTCGATGTTAGTTCTGCAATAAAGTCAGCTAAAATTTGTGACTTAATGGGTCCTCTAGGCTCGTACCTGATTTGGAACTCGGAAAGCTCTACTGACCAGGTCACCATCCGACCAGACAGCTCGAGCTTCTGCAGGATTCTCCTAATGGGGTAGTCGGTTTTGACTATCATCGGATGGGCGTGAAAGTAGGGCCTTAGTCTCCTCGCATAGACCACTATCGAGAGTGCCAGTTTCTCCACCTTTTGGTACCTAAGTTCTGTCCCGTGAAGGACTTTGCTCACGGCACACGGTCTTTGTTACAATTTCTTTCTTCGACCATGGCCGAGCTGATCGAGCTGTCAGTGGCTGCCAGGTAAAGGAGCAAGGAGGCTCCTTTGGTGGGGCGAGTGAGGACTGGTGGCGATGCCAAGAATTCTTTAAGTCGTTGAAAGGCCGTTTCGCATTCTTTGGTCCACTCGAATCGAGCTGGCTTCCCGATTACCTGGTAGAAAGGAAAAGATTTGTCGGCAGCCCGGGTTATGAACCGGGAAAGGGCTGCTATCCGACTAACCAGTCGTTGCACTTCCTTGACGGAGCTTGGGCTCCGCATCTCCATCACAGCTTGGCACTTATCGGGGTTGGCCTCGATGCCTCTGTGGGCGATCATGAACCCCAGGAACTTTCCTCCGAGTACCCCGAAGGATCACTTCTCGGGGTTGAGCCTGATGTTATACGCCCTCGCGATGTCGAATATCTCTTGAAGGTCCCTATGGTGTGCGTCGAAACTGGGGGTTTTTACGACCATGTCGTCCATGTAAACCTCGATCGTCTTCCCGATCTGGTCGGCGAAGACTTCATCCATCATCCTCTGGTAGGTTGAGCCTGCGTTCTTCAGCCCAAAGGGCATGGTGATATTGTAGAAGTTGGAGGTTTCTGTCATGAAGGCTGTCTTCGGAGCGTCGAGTGGGTGCATTCTTATCTGATTGTATCCAGAGTATGCATCCATGAAACTCAGCACTTGGTACCCTGACGTGCCGTCCACCGTATGCCTATGCTCGGAAGTGGATAAGGGTCCTTAGGCGTACCTTGTTTAGGTCGGTAAAGTCGGTGCACATCCTCCATTTACCGTTGCTTTTCTTCACCAGCACTAATGCTAGAAAGCCAAGTAGGGTATTTGATTTCCTTTATGAATCCTGCTTTCAGGAGTTTGGAGGTTTCTTCCCGGACTGCTTGCTTCTTTTATCCTGCAATCTTCCTTTTGCGCTGGGCGACGGGGCGAGCCCCTGGCTTGATGGCGAGTTTATGGCAGGCCACTTTTAGATCTATCCCAGGCATGTCTTCTGGGCCCCATGCGAATAGGTCAGCGTTAGCGCGCAGGATCTTTGTTAGGGATTGCTCGCTTTGCTGTGGCAGTTGGGTTCTGACTCATACGCTCTTCCCTAGTCCCCTCACTTCAACGCTCTTGATATCGTCCACTGGCACTGGTCTAAAGTCACTCTCGCCCTTGGGGTCCAGCTCGATCATGTAGCCCGATTTAGGGCGATCCCTGCTCTTGCTATCTCTGAGACTGTTGACATAGCACTGCCTGGCTTCCTTCCGCCTCTCGGCATGTCTGTGGCTATCGTCCATCGGACAATGAGAACTTCATTGCCAAATGGGGGGTGGATACTATGGCTCCGATCCCGTTGATGACGGTTCTTCCGATTATCATATTGTAAGCGATGTCGGGCCGACGACTACTACCTGTAGGTGCGCTTCGATCGTTTTGACTCCTATGTCTGCTTTGAAGGTGAGCAGGACATCAAAGTACCCTGTCACCCGGGCTTTAGCACCTGAAAAACCAACCAACGTACCTCGATAGGGTCTGATTATAGAGCTTGGCAGCTTAAGTCGATCAAAGGCTTCCTTGTAGATGATGTCTGCCGAGCTACCTTGGTCGATAAGCATTCTCCTGACATTGAACCCAGTGAGGTGAACAGTGATTACCATGGGGTCGTCTTGGTGTCGATCTATCCCTTGGTAATCCTTTTCTGAGAAGGAAATGGTCGGCAGGACAGCGGGAGGAGCGATCGTTGAGCTCGAGCTATTGACGGACCTCAAGTGTCTTCTCCGGCTGCTCCTCGACTCGCCTCCACCTGTAAAACCACCTGCAATCAAGTTAAGTGAAGGAGTACCTCCGTCGTGCCCTTGCCTGCGTTGCCAAGTAGGTGAACGGCTCTCTCTCCCTCCCCGGGCCGGCGATCTGTCGCGCCTGCGCTAGGGCGTACGGGATCTTCTGCGGTTTCCGTTGCTTCCCTTAGGGGTTGCCGCCGACCCTTTGTCCATGTATTTTGTCAGATTTCCAGCCTGTATGAGCTTCTTGATTTTTACCTTTAGTGTCTGGCATTCGTTGGTGGTGTGTCTGTAGACTCGGTGGTACTCGCAGTACCTTTGGCGGTCCGCGTCCGGCGGGGAGTCTCTCCGAGGAGGCAGGGTAATGAGGTTACCTGTGTAGGCTTCCTTCAACACTCGGTCCCTTCCTACTGTCAAGGGGGTGAACTGTCCTCTATAGTCCTGTCGTCCTCGGTGGTCATTCCTTCTGTCTGTTTGATCTCTGGCTGGTTCTCTGCTTTTGTCTTGTCGACCTTGAGTCTCCTTTTTGGCGGCGGCGACTTCCTCCATGTTGATGTATCCTACAGCACGGCGTCTCAACTTGTCCAGGGACTCGGCGGGGCGGCGAGCGAGGGAGTCCGAGAAAGGTCCAGGCTTTAGCGCTGACACTATGGCGTGGAGCGCCACATCGATCTTGAGGTTCTGACTTGGGCCGTTCGTTGTTGAAAGCGCTCTATGAATGACTTGAGGGTCTCGTCGATCTCTCGCTTGAGCGAGCCAGGCATGTTAAATTTTTACGAATGCTCGGCTCGTGGTGAACTCCGCCACTGGCGCCGGCCGAGTGGCTAAAGGAACGGATCGAGTGCTGGGGGAGGTTGGAAAACCACATCATGGCGGATCTCTTCAAGGTGCATGGGAAAGTCCTGCATTTTAAACTTTCGGAGGCCCCCACTAGCAACATCCGAGCATTAAACGCGGTGAGGTGTTCCTCGGGGTCGGTTTTACCCTCGTAAGCGTCCATGTTGGGGATTTGGAAATGCTTGGGGATTGGATCGGATATGATCTCCTCGCTGAAGGGGAGTAACGTTAGCCCGACCTCCGAGGGTCGGTCTTTGTGGTGGTGGGCGCGCTGGTGCTTGGGGCTTTCTGTTCGGCTCGACCGATCCGTTCTCGGTGTGTCTCCCTCATCGTCGCGCCTTGTCTCCTAGCGCGTTCTGGAAGGCGTTTCGCGCCCCATCCTCCTCTCCCGATCGAGAGCCTCCTCAATCTTGCGCCTTAATTCTTCGTTCTCAACCCTAAGAAGCTCCATGACCGGGTCTGGAGGCGGGCGTTCATCCTGACTGACTGAGTTGTGGCTTGGCGGCAGTGACTTGCAATTCCCCGTGCTTCTAGTGTGTACCATCCTTGCTCGGTGGTATCCTTGAGGCCCAGGCTAGTTTTACCGGGCCCCACGGTGGGCGCCAATGTTAATGCACAAAATGGCAGGGCTCTCTTTCTCCTCGGAGCAGCGTCTTCTCTCCTCCAGTACGGCTGGGGGTACCTGCAAAAGGCACTCCGATGCCTAAGTCAGATAGGGCTTTTAGAGAAGAGAAGGTGAGCTTAAGTGTTTAAGGTTTCAGAGTATGAAGAGAGTCTCCAAACCTGGGGGGTCAAGCCCCCTTTATATAGTGGAGTCTCGCATAAGGATGATAACCTACGATTCGGATCCTGTTCCTAGTAACTCCTTCCCCAAGCTTCAGGGATCAGCTCATCCCCTCCTAATATCTCGCACCTGCCAGGTTCATCACGTACTGGCTACGTGCTCCTCAATCTTCGGAGTGGCAACGGCCCCAAGCGTCGTCTCCAGGCGCATCCTCTTCCAGAAGGTTCGAGGGTCATCAGTCGGCTCGCCCTGACCTACTCGGTGCTAACCCCGGGGCGACTATACTCGGAGGACGGGCTTGGTACGTCCCCGGTCGGATGTAGCTCGTCGGAGGTCGGAGTCGGTCGGCTATGGGGGCCGGATTGGCTTGGTTTGGAGGGTAGACGGGAGCTCGGCTCGGAGGCCGGTCCGTAACACACACATTATTAACACATACAACACATATATTCCTCCTAGATCCCATTTCAAACATTCCAAAAATTGGACTTGATCCCATATGTCAACAAGAAAAATTAAAATTGACCCAACAGATCTATGGGACCCAACCCAAAAATTCTTTTGCACAGCTCATAGCCCACACACCAAGCATAGCCAGCATCAAACAAGAATAACTTCGGCCCTTTCACCATAATTTGGGTTTGACCCACTTGGCCCAATGTCCAAAACAAAGATCCTGACCTAGTTTCCAGCATCTTCTGTCCACTTGGCCTATTAATTTCCCACTTGGCCCAATTGTTGAAGTGGGAGTATTGACCTTGTTTTCTGCATCTTCACCCACGTGACACACACACTTTCTCTTCCTTCTGCTTTCACTGCGTCTCCCCCAAGCTTTTCCTTTTCTTCCAATCTTGCCATCATTGGAGTAAAGTCGTTCTCCGACACTGACTTCCACAGCTTTGATGACATCGATGTTCTCTTGCTTTCCATGTCCGAGCTTGAATCCGGTGGTTTAGGTGGTGGCCATCACTCCTTTAGCCGAGTCAGATCTCCCGGTGCTTGCTCCCATGGTGATTCGTTCACCATCTTTTTCCTAGCCATGAGTTTCTACTCACGCGTGATACAAACGATTATAGCGCCTCTGTTCTATTTCATCTTTGCAACCCTAATTTCCGAAAATTCCCCAAAACGCCGTGGGTCTTCATCTTCGCAGCTCTTATTCTCCAAAATCCTAATTTCCGAAAATTTCCCCAAATTCAAAATCTTAGCAGCTGTAGGCACATTGAACCCTGCTCCAAAATGTTCTCCAATTGGTACCGCATATGAACCTGTGTCTGGCGGCTTCCATGGCGGCCTCAACCTCATCAACTTCACGAGAAGATGATCCATCGCTAACGATCCATTGGCACCCACATGTGGATTTGAATCTGGAGGCTTTGGTGGTGGTAAGGGCATGGCCAATCCATCCACACGATGAATCTCTATTGCTGCCAGCGGCGATTTCTGGGTTGATAGTTCTGATGCAAGGGTAGCCGGAAGTTTCAGCGACCAAGAACCGGTCCACTCACCATAATTCGATTTCTCGTCACTCTTCATCATTTCACCCAAAATATATTGAGTGTTCTATGCCTCATCTTGGTTCTGTTTCTGATTCTGTGAAAATTCTATTTAATCTTCTTGCACAAGCTGGCTTCCATTTTCTGAAAGCTTTGATTCTGCTTGCACTAAAACCCGATTTGAGGACTTGTTTTCCTTAAGAATAGGTTTTTCTTCACTGTCTCTATTGTTGATTTTTTCTACTGTTTGCCTTCTCCCTTTTTCTTCCTCGGAGGCTCCTTCCTCATTAATCTTCTTACTCGTTTTAGCATCACCTTGATAAGATTGTTGCTGCATATCTCATGCTTGCTTAGCATTCTTAGCGGCACTAATAAGCCCAAGATTTTCAGAATCACACACTGTTGAATGATGGAGAGAGCCAAACAGTCTTTCTCTTTGGAAGCACTTTCTTTCACATCTAGGGATCCTCTCATGCACAATTTCCATCACCTTATGGAAATTGAAGATCACTTGCATCTTCACAGCCCAATGATGAAAGTTCTTACCATCAAGAACTGGTAGAGGGATTTACAGATCTTCACTGATGCTCTCCATCTCCAAAGATACACATTGTCCCGGCATCGTTATAGCTCTAGATAAAATTTGTTGGGGGAAGAAGATAACAAGTTGGTAACACACGGTTTGCACACACACACTGTTTGGGAAAACTAACTCTGAGAGAAATTAACAGAAAAACTGAATTATTGTATATTGCACTTGTTCACATCTCTTTATACAAATCACATTACACATAGCCCTTGGCCCAATATAGTGATGGCCTAATTACAACCCTAATCATAATGATATATAGCACACACCTACCAATCTACTAGATACACCCCATCACACATAAAATTGAATTATCATCTAACAAACTCTTAACTAATACTAACTAACCATATTTGAATTACTTCCAACAATTCAAAGGTAACAATATTATTGTTTTATTTGCAATCGCTTGTGATTACTATTTATATGCTAATTAACAACAATATAATTATGGTGTAAAAAAAACAACAATATAATTATAATAATTTAAATTGTAGGTAATTATATATGGAGCATGATAACCACTTCAAGTAAGGTTGGAAAATTTATAGTGCTGGGGATGTTACATCACATGTGTCTTTACTTTATGTCATAGTTGTCTATTTGTACGAAGGATAAAACTTAGAAACAGTTCTATATGTCATGTTCTTACTGTTTCTTCTTAAAATACACAAAAAATTGTCAAAAACTGTTCAAGAGGTGTATTTTAAAATTGTCACATTACACTTTTTTACAGAAATAACTATTTTTTTGTGAGTGAAACGGTAAAAACCATACATAAGGTACAATACATAAGTTTTGTCCTTTGTACTAATGGAATTTATTATCAGATTTACTTACCTGACATGTGATGTTTAATGCATCTCACTACAACAAAAAAATGGAATAAATAGCGCTTTTTTTTGCCTTAAATAGCGCTTAAAGGCGCTATATATCGGGCTGCTACTAATTGTATCTTCAATAAATAGCGTTTTTTGAACGCTATATAAAATTGGGAATAAATAGCGCTTAGTTAGGAAGCGCTACTTATTCCTTGAGAATAAGTAGCGCTTTCTTTAGGAAATGCTACTTATTCCTGAGAATAAGTAGCGCTTCCTTTATAAAGCGCTATTTATTCTCAAGGAATAAGTAGCACTTATCATAATAAGCGCTACTTATTCTCAAGGAATAAGTAGCACTTTTTAAAAAAACGCTATCTAATGTTTTTTTTTGTCATATTCACATACCAATGCATATAGTGGTTACTGCACACCAAAATAATCATCAACACTCAAATTTGTGGCAATATCAAAACTCACAAAATCCAAATTTAACATTACATGATATAATTCTCAGCCAAATATTAACAAAACTATCATAAATAAAACATTAAAATACATTAACTAAAACATAATACATATTATGCCAGTACCTAAATATTACACACTAATCTTATTTTTCTTCTTCTTCTTCTTCTTCTTCTTCTTCTTCTACGTGCCTATACATAATAAAATTCGTAACAAAATATCGACACCACTCTTTCTTGAGTACGGTATGATCAAAGTATGTGTCGAATTGACAATCAGGAAAGTACTGCGAAATAAAAATTAAATCAAGTTAGAATTGAACACATGCTTCCAAATGGTATGTGTAAAAGTAAAAAAATTATATAAACTTCGAAATTAATTATTACATATACATACCTCCGTTGGAATTTGTGTTTGGTTATGAATGACAATATCCTTGAGAAACTTCAATACATACCGGCCACAATCATCAGAGTTCAGTTGGCGAGGACACTATAAAACAAAAAATATGAAATTAATTGCTTTTATTTTGGTAATTTAAATAATTGCATAAAAAATTTGGTATAATACCTTTATCGATATCTATTTAGGTGTCGTTGATTTAGAAAACCGAGACTTGGCATTTAGTGTTCAATGAACAAGGATAGCCCTAAGTGCAAAATCAAAAAAAAATCATTCAATATATATCCAATACATTCATAACGACTGCTCTTAACATCAACACACAAACTATATCAAATTTCTAACAAAATTTTGGCAGAGTCTCCCCTAAAATATAGGCATTCCAAAATTTATACAACACCTGTAACAAGATAAAATACCATACCAGCCAGCACAAGGACTCACATAGGCCAAACATAAACAAATAAAAACTTCAATATTACAATATCTGTAAACATTTAAGTTCATAGCATAATCATTTATAAGAAAAGTAATAAACCGTTATGTCACAAAGCAAAACACGGAGCATGCAACTATCACATAATGGATTATGACAACCTTTATGAGATACATAAACGTAGTGTTACTTAAGCCATTAAAAACAAATCAATCACATTACTTAAACATAATAAATTCAGCATTCCAATATCCAATTTCAGATTCATAACGATAATCAATCCAATACATGCATAAAAGTGCATATTCATATATATATATATATATTAAGAAAATACATATATATACACACACACACACACACACTCTTACTGATTGTATGTCTCTTTCAATTTTTTGAGCAGGCTGAAGTGTACATGCAATGGATCCAAATAGTACACAATGTTTTGATTTAGATTAATCGTTATCAATTACCAATGATCTCTACAAAAATGTTTGAGGAAAAAATCATAAGCAGATAATCATATTTCAATATATATATATATATATGTGTGTGTGTGTGTGTGTGTGTGTGTGTGTGTGTGTGTATAAATTAAACCACTCACACTATGTTGCAAGGTGACAAAAACAAAGTCTCAGACTCAGGATTTGCCAATGTCAAACGCTGAACTATATATTCAGATACAGTAGCATTCCAAACTTCCATATTGGTTTGTTGTGGGCACAAAAACACAAACCTCTGAGTCTGTTCTTGTGGGACCAATATCTCTTGATACAGGTACCTTAAATTAAAACATGCATACAAATTAATACATTAACAATAACATAAATATTTAGCTGAAACAATAAAAAACATTGGATACTTTAAAGTTGAATACAGTACCTGAGATATACGCTAATAACAGTTTGACTTAACCATTCATTATCATTAAGAATTTCTTGAAGTTCAGCATTAGCACCAAGTCTTAATGCGTGCTTATAACCCAAAATTGATTTATCCATTGGTACTTTAATGGTATCCTCCCCCTTCATCATTGTTGTCACATGGACTCTAAGAAAAATTAAAAAATCTGTAGCAAGAGCTGTAGGAGGCTGAGAGGTAGATGCGACCACCTTCTTCACCGGAGATGTAAATGACCCAATTGTTGGCTCCTTGCCAACATTCTTGCTAGTCAGAACCGCTTGCTCTTGCCCTTGTCCTTGGGTTTGGATCTTGGGGATACCTACATATTTTGCATTCCAATACATTAATTAGTTAGTGACCACTTAATTTAATAAATATATGCAGTATATAATTTAATATATACGTACCGTATCACTTGTAACTACAAGGTGGTTTGGCCATGCCACATAGGTACCTATTTCCTGTTCCACTGTCATCACATCAGCCGCCTCCTGTGGTACAGGCAACGGTGCATCCCCCTCAAATGCAACGTCAACTCTAACCTTCACAATAAATGTCGATCAATTGATTGAGATGTTACATCTTCTCCTGCCTCCAACAGCTGTACATATGAACAAACAAATTGAAATTCACCAAAAAAATTGAAATTCACCATTATTAATAGAAAGAAACCAAAAGATGCGTTAAAAACAAGTTATAATTAAGGATATTGTACATACCATTTCTTCCTCAACGCGGGGATACCCTTTAACCCCTGCTTTGTAAGGATAGGGAGGATTTGACGCTCTCTCACGATTTTTATTGCTTATTCTCTACATAAATACATTAGAATATATCAATGCATGGTTTAATGTCATATATACAAGTTATAAAGATTATTGTACATACCAAAAATTCTTCGTCTTTTGTGCGTTTTCTCACAAAAGCGTTCCAATCATCTTGTTCTATGAATGATGCATATATTGATGGAGGCTTATGATTGATGTTCCCGTATTTGTCTCTCAACCACTTGTGAGCCAAGGCAGTTCGGAATGTCCGGTGTGCTCTTCCAGCTATCCTAAGTGTAATATTCTTTCAAGCCTCATCAACATCAAAGGATTTCTGCAAAAACATTATAAACAAAACGGTAGACTATAAGTATGTTTAGATTAATTAAGAAACAATACAATACACAAATGTTAACAAATTTATATACATGTATCTCATTCCAGATCTCATCTTTTAGCTCCTTCATAGATGGATCCTTATCCTTCCAATTATCGCGGGTAATTGGGACTGTCTTCCGCACTGTGGCCCCAATGTATTGAATAAAGTCATTAGCATGTTTACCAATAGGTTGACCCCTAACATTCCATGTAACCTAAAAATATAGCATAAGTGTACAAATTTAGATACTCAAATAAAAAAATGAAACAATTAATTAGATTAATTGATAAGCATCCTACCACACGTTTTGGAGCCCCTTTACTCATATCGCGGATGATTTTCTTCTTAAAAGTCGGTCCACGGCTCGTCGCCTTTTGGGTGGACTCGGGAGCACCATCATCACTGTGAGATGCCATTTACCTGCAAAAAAACTAGACACGTAAGTAATTAAAAAATGACAGTTCATAATCACACAGGTTTAAAAGAGAAATCAATGAATACACATTTAATTGATTAACAAATTAATAAAAATTAAATAGCATTCACTACATACATGTACATTTAAGCAACTCTTTTCCTTTTTCTCGTTTTATTGACATTTGCGCATCCCATATGAAATAATGGATTAATCCAAAGCCCTTCATTATGATCATTTCTAATATACACATCATCCCCTATAGGTGTACATGCCCCAAACAATGATTGTGATGTCCTGAAGAAAGGGTCATCCTCAATGTCAACATATCCATGTGTTTCATCATCAATCTCATTAACAATTTTTTTGTTAGTCAATAGAACAATGGCCCAATTCATATCAACTGGATCGGAAACATAGAACACTTGTTGAGCTTGTGATGCTAAAATAAAGGGCTCATCTTGATATCCCAACTTATTAAAGTTCACCCGCATGAACCCCAACTCATCCATTTGTACACCGTTGTTATTGTCAACCCACTTGCATTGGAACACAGGCACTCGAAATATCTTGTAATCCAACTCCCATATGCGTTCAATGACACCGAAGTATGACATATTCGCATATATGGGGTTTCTGTCTTTGGCACTTGATATATGCATAGATTCAGCTACAAGAGTCACCCCACTATTTTGCATTCTCCTCCAATCATCGTGTTCTTTTGTATAGAAAGTGTACTCGTTCATCAGATATCCGGTATAGGAGATAACATGTATAGCTGGACCTTTAGCTAACCATCCCAATCTTTCTGAAACCGAGCTAGGATTTGCAATAAACTCTTCACAAATGTATTCTTTCAACCACTTTATAAAACACCGATTGTGTTCTATTGTTAACCAATTTTGACTCTTATTTTGGTACAAGCTCTTGAGTATATCCTTATGTTTTACAACATATGACTCAACCTCATCGGCGTTGTGTAGAACATATAAGTGTGCTTGTTCCCATTCTTTCCTTGATATAGTCAATATTTCAAGTCCAGTAATCCCTTGCCCTGCACTTCTTCCTGTGTGACGAGACTGTGGCAACCCTATAGAATGTTCAACATTAGATAAATAGTCGGTACAAAATTCAACAGCTTCTTCGAATATATACCGTTCAACAATACAACCCTCTGGTCGTGATCGGTTTTTCACATACCCTTTTAATATCTTCATGTAACGCTCAAATGGGTACATACATCTCATGTAAGCTGGCCCACACAATTGTGTCTCCCTAACTAGATGAATTGTCAGATGAATCATTATGTCAAAGAATGAAGGCGGGAAATACATCTCAAGCTCACACAAAGTCAGAATAATTTCTTTTTGCAAGGCTGGCAACTTTTCAGGGTCAATCACTCTACTACAAATTGCTTTGAAGAAGAAACAAAGTTTAGTTAAGGTATTCCGCACTTTGTTGGACAAAATGGATCGTATAACTATGGGTAGCAAATTCTCCATGAGAACATGACAATCATGAGACTTTAGACCCTTTAACTTAAGATCTTTCATCGATACGAGGTTCTTAATGTTTGAAGAGTACCCCTCTGGAACCTTAACTCCATCAAGAAACTTACAAAAATCTTTTTTCTCTTTTCTAGATAGAGTATGAGCAGTCGGAGGTAGATATGTACGACGTTTCCCTTTCTTTACGGGTCCCAACTCTCGTCTCAATCCCATACTAACCAAGTCCAGCCTTGCCTTAATGCCATCTTTAGTCTTCCCGGGTACATTAAGTAAGGTACCAATGAGACTATCAAAGATATTTTTTTCAACATGCATCACATCAATGAAATGTCTTACGTATAATGACTTCCAATATGGAAACTCAAAGAAAATCGACCTTTTTTTCCACCCTCGTGTGACAAGGTCTCCCGCAAAAGGTTTCCCGAATTTAATATTCAAATCTTTTACTTTTTCAAACAGTTGCGCACCTGTCAAAGGCAAAGGAGCTCTACGTTCTTCTGTATTCCCATTGAATGTCTTTCTCCACGATCGATAATAATGATTTGGATTCAAAAATCTACGATGCCCAAGGAAGACATTCTTCTTACCATGATCCAACCGAATCCAATCTGTATTATCTTCACGGATAGGGCATGCACACTGGCCTTTGGTACTATATCCCGACAGATTACCATATGCTGGAAAATCATTAATTGTCCCGAAAATCATAGCCCTCAAGGTGAAACTTTCTTCTCTATATCCATCATACACCACTACACCTGTCTCCCACATTTGTTTCAAGTCTTCAATTAAAGGAGCCAAGTATACATCGATATCATTTCCTAGTTGTTTCGGCCCAGAAATTAACAAAGACAACATCATATATTTACGCTTCATGCATAGCCATGGAGGTAGGTTATAAATCCCCAAAATCACAGGCCATGTACTGTGAGAGCTACTCTGAACACCATGCGGGTTAAATCCATCAGTAGACAATGCAAGTCGTAAGTTTCTTGGTTCATTCTCAAAATCAGGATAATCAATATCAACTTTTTTCCATTGAGGAGAATCTGCCGGGTGCCGTAACTTGCCATCTTGAATCGTTTCATCCTCATGCCATGCCAAGTTTTTTGCATCTTCTGAACTACGATACATACGCCTGAATCTGGGAATTATGGGAAAATACCATAAAACCTTCTCTGGAGCCGAATCTTCCTTCCTATACCGTGAGGCTTCACATTTAGGACACGACTTTAACGACGCATATTCATTACGAAATAAAATGCAATCATTACGACAAGCATGTATCTTCTTATAGCTCATCCCAATAGATCGTAACATTTGTTTAGCCTCATATGTCCGACTAGGAAGCACATTATCATTTGGCAACATATCTTTCAATTGTGTGAGTAAGTCCGTAAAGCTCTTATCATCCAATGCCCGACTTCAAGTTAAACAACTTTAACATTGCCGATAATCTTGTGAATTTAGTACAACTGTCATATAACGGCTTCTCCGCATCACTTATCAACTTCTCAAACATTTGAGGACAATCACGAAGATCTTCTTCAACCGTATTTGCTATCTCTTCAAAACGGTCACCATCATATGTATTTGTACCGGTGTCCTCTGACGCATATATCCCACTATTCCCCATATTCGAAGATTCACCTCTTGTCTCACCGTGCTTTGTCCAACAGGTATAAGTTTGATCAATCCCATTGCTCACTAAATGCCATTCCAATTCCTTAACATTAACTTTGTTTGTATAACAACAACTTAAACACGGACATACGATTCTACTAAGATCTGTTGTATGCCCAACTACAAACCCAATAAAATCTTCCACTCCATCCTTATATTCCTTCGACAAACGATTGGCAGACATCCACTTTCGATCCATATTTGCCTATGAATTGAGAAATAAAACAACACCAAGGCATTTAGAGCAACAACATAGGCTATGTCGTTAATGCAAGACAAAATTGAGATTAACTAAAGCCCAATTAGATAAACCAAGACTAAAACTACCACTTCTCTTAACAACAACACACAGACTATATCAAATTTCTAACAAAATTTTGACAGAACCTCCCCTAAAATATGGACATTCCAAAATTTATACAACACCTGTAACAAAATAAAATATCATACCAACCAGCACAAGGGTCCACATAGGCCAAACATAAACAAATAAAAACTTCAAATTCAACCATTTCTCTAAAACGATCTGCTGTAACATCTCTAAAAGCTCAACTTCTTCATTTAACATAATGAGAAAAAACACTAACATTAATAATAATTATACTAAAAAACCTATCAGCTAAAAACACATTAACATTGATCCCTCCAGGTTCCTCATCAACCATTTCTCAATCAAATCTAAACACAACTACAAAAACCTAAAACAAGAGTTCCTTAGAAAATAAAGTGAAAGCGTTTTAGGGAGAAAAAAAGGAAAGCAAGAAGAATGGGAACGGATGAAACCTGTTGGAGTGATGCGACGGTGTGATGGTGCGACGGTGGGAACAGAAGAAGGTGGTGGCGACGCGACAAACAACGAGGACGTAAGCAGAGGTGCGACGGTGCGATGGCTATGAGCGATGGTACGACGTGACAAACGGCGAGGATGCGAGCAGAGGTGGTGGTGACGCCAACAACAACGAACATCGAAGGTGAGAAACGCAAGCAGAGATGGTGGCGACACTGAGAGGAAGGAGTAACAATGGCGACGTTGAGAGAAACTCGAGAGAGAGAGAGAGATATGCGACAGTGGGACTGACTGGAACTGAGAAACGCGGGCTGAATTAAAATTAGTAGTTGATAATAAATAGCGTTTCATCTATGAAGCGCTACTTTAGGTCAGACAATAAGTAGCGCTTTCTATATTGGCGCTACTTTAGGTTAACACAATAAATAGCGCTTTCTGCATTAAGCGCTACTTTTTCTTGCGTCCTTCTTTAAATAGCGCTTCTCACTTTAAGCGCTATTTATTCCTCCACTATAAGTAGCGTTGATTTTATAAGCGCTATTTATCTTCAGTAGTGTTTCTTAGTTAAACGCTACTTAAAGTACTCTACCTAATTTTAAGTAGCACTTCCATATTTAAACGCTATTTAAAGTGGCGCCATCTTTTAAAGAATGTGTTGTAGTGTCTGCATATCACAGATCATAAGTAGAAATAATGGATTATGTTATAAGATTTGCCTCTCATGGTTCTAGTAACGAGACTGACACTAATCACACGTTGTCAATTCAATTGAATTCAACCAGCACTAACCTATAGTTTGTTTGATAATCATTGTGATAAGGGTACCCACGAGGCTTACAAAGGGGATTGCATGCAGCAAGAATTGAAGCCTCATAAGCCAGCTTGGTCATCTCCTATATTAGGAAAACAAACCCCTTATTGGGGCACATGGCAATCTGTTGGCAAAATTTACTCCCGCTCATCGCGTCTCAGCTCCCACTTTTCTCTTTTTTTTTTTTTTAATTTCGTTTCCTTTGCTTCGCGCCTCAGCTCTCACTTTCTTTTTCTTTTTCTTTTTTTTTTCAAATTTCTTTTCTTCCGATTAAGTGGCTCCCCCTTTCTCCCTTTTCCCCCTTTATCTTTTCCTCTCATTTAGGCAAAAAAAGTCCTATAAATTTTTAAGTTGGGCCAAATAGGTCCTTTAAGTTTTTAAGTTGGTCCAAATAGGTCCTATAAATTTTTAAGTTAAGCCAAATAAGTCTTTTTCGGCAAAATAAGTGCTTTAAGTTTTTAAGTTCGGTCAAATAGGTCATATAACTTTTAAGTTGGTCCAAATAAACCCTTTTCCGCTAAATAAGTCTTTTAAACTTTTAAGTTAGGCCAAATAGGTCGTATAAGTTTTTAAGTTAGGCCAATAGGTCCTATAAGTTTTTAAGTTAGGACAAATAAATCCTTTAAGTTTTTAAGTTGGTCCAAATAGGTCCTATAAAATTTTAAATTAGGCCAAATAAGTCTTTTTCGGCCACATAAGTGTTTTAAATTTTTAAGTTGGGTCAAATAAGTCCTATAAGTTTTTCAGTTGGTCCAAATAAATCCTTTTCGGCCAAATAAGTCCTATAAGTTTTTAAGTTGGGCCAAATAGGTCTTATAAGTTTTTAAGTTGGGCCAAATAGGTCCTATAAGTTTCTAAGTTGGGCCAAATAAGTCTTTTTCGGCCAAATAAGTCCTTTAAATTTTAATTTGAGCCAAATAGGTCCTATAAGTTTTTAAATTACTCCAAATAAGCCATTTTCGGCCAAATAATTCCTTTAAGATTTTAAGTTGGGCCACATAAGTCCTATAAGTTTTAAAGTTGGGCCAAATAAATCTTTTAAATTTTTAAGTTAAGCCAAATTGGCCAAACTTAAAAACTTAAAGGACCTATTTGGCTCAACTTACAAATTTAAAGGACTTATTTGGCCGAAAATGACTTATTTTGCCCAACTTAAAAACTTAAAGGACTTATTTGACCCAACAAATAGTTAAAGGACCAAATTGAACCTCAAAAATAAGTTAAGGGGCTAAAATGGTATTTAAGAATTTTCTTTTCATTTTTACTTAATTTTTTTTTATTTCTTTAGTTTTTAAATTTTTATTTTATTAATTTTATCTTTACAAATTTCATTACTATTTATAAATAATAAATAATTATTTTTCTTTTAAATCCCAATGGGGAAACATTACATATTGCCGGTATACTTTGTTCATATATCAAAATCTATAAATGTCTTTATTATCTATAAATGATTATTTTACTTTTGATTTTCTACCAAAAAACAGTACATGTTGGTATAAATGATTACTTTTCTTTTGCGTCCCAACGGGAAGCATTACATGTTGTCGAGTATTTGATCGCATATTAAAATCTATAAATATCTTTATTATTTATAAATAATTATTTTACTTTATATTTATTATTTTCTTTTCTTTTTTCTTAATGTTTCTATTTCTTTATTTTTATATTCCATCTTTATAAATGTCTTTACTAATTATAAATAGTAAATGATTATTTTTCATTTAAATCCTAACGGGAAATTACATGTTATCGTTACAATTTCATCTTCTTTTATCACGCATCAAAATTTATAAATGTATTTATTATTTATAAATGATAATATTACTTCTCGACAGAAAAAATTTACATGTCGATATAAATTATTAGTTTTTTTTTTGTATCGACGAAGAAACATTACATATTGTCGGTATAATTTCATCATCTTTGAGCGCTTATGAAAATCAAATTTCATAAATATTTTATTATTTATAAATTATTATTTCACTTTTGATTCCATAAGAGGATTTTTTTATTTCTTAACTTTTTTATTTTTTTAAATTTATATTTCTTATTTTATTTTAGTTTTTTCTTACAGTTTTTATTTCCTGAGTTTTGTGATTTTATATTTATTTTATTTTATCTTTTTAAATATCCTTATTATTTATAAACTACAAATGGTTATTTTACTTTTAAGTCCCAAAAGGGGAACATTATATGTTATCGATATAATTTCATCGTCTTTGATCATGCATTAAAATTTATAAATGTCTTTATTATTTATACATGATTATTTTACATTTGATTCTCGATGGGAAAATATTACATCATCAATATAAATGATTAGTTTTCTTTTGCGTCCCGACAGGGAAGCATTACATGTTGTTTGTATAATATCGTCTTTGAGCACATAATTTTGAGTCCTGGGAATTTTTTACTTTTTAATTTTACTATTTTTCTTATATTTATATTAGTTTTTTTTTTTGCTTTTTCTTAACGTTTTTTATTTCTTTATTTTTAATTTTTAGTTTTTATCTCTGTAAATATCTTTATTATTTATAAATGATAAATTATTATCTTAGTTTTAAATCTCAGCGGAGAAACATTACATGTTATAGTTTCATCGTCTTTGATCACGTATCAAAATTTTATAAATATTTTTATTATTTATAAATAATTGTTTTATTCTTGAATCCCGACGGGAAAACATTACATGTTAGCAGTATAATTTTATTTTTTTTATCACATAACAATTTTATAAATATCCTTATTATTTGTAAATTATTATTTTACTCTTGAGTCTTGACGGGAAAACATGACATGTTGCTTACTCACTTTTTCAATTTTTTAGAACTAAAACAACTAATTATATTTATCACAATGTATAAATTTAATTTTATAAATAAGTGTATTTAAAAAATACGTAAAAACGAAGTCACATGTGTGTATGCACGGGTATTTGGCTAGTTATAAGCTAAACCAATCCCCGTGGAATTTTTTTTTTTTTAGCTCCGAAATATTATCTTCCAACATGCAGTTTGTAACAGAGTAAAATACTGCATCCATCATAATCATTATATCATGTCTCAAAACCTTGCTAAATATCCCTCCCAGTGAAACTCTTAATTTCCTAAACAAATTACTACATGAACTTAAATGGTCTTTGGAGCACCTAAACAACTCACATACGGTGTCATTTGATGAGACCATAAAGAAGCAGCAACTATGCATATATTATATAGTTCACTTGCAATGGTAAAAAATGGTTTGCTATTGAATAAGGTTCTAAATCTTGATAATAATTGTCGAGAATAAGAACAAAAAACTTCTCATGAACTTATTTGGCTTGAGAACAAGGTATACTGACAACTTCTCATGTCAACTGGATGTATTTATCCATAGTATAATCAGCCACATACCTCCATTTCAAATTAATGCGGTACGGATTTTGATTTAGTAATATTTAAATTTTCATTTCTCCCAATTTTTCTTTCCGTTTTTTGGTCGATTCAATTTTTTATTCCCTTTACCATCTCTTTATTTCCATTTATTATATATAAACACAGACTTGCAAATTATAGCGACGACGTCTCATATAATTTCTATGTAATGTAATTCAAATATTGCCACATCAAATATATGAGGTGACACCTCTAAAACACATCTATCCACTCTCCTATGTTGCTTGCGGTGGCTTAACACATTTTAGCATCAAATATTGTTCATGACCGTTCATGTGGCATGAGTTACGGTCTACCCGATTCCAAAACTCTTTATGTTCCATGAGTTACATTCTACAGGATTCCAAAACCCATTAGTTACGCAACAATAATCACTCATTCATTGCTTACTTGCTTCACTTTAATATTATTACTATGCAATATTGAAATTGCACAAATGGAAACAGATGGTATTCTCATCGTCTGCAACTGTAGCTGTTTATGAGCCCCATAGATTTCTATGAATAAAATAGCAACTGTTGAGAAAACAATTAGTATATAATTTAAATATATGTAAAATAAATTTATTTGCCAATAGACGATGGAATTACGATAATTTAAATTCAATATTGGACATTATTTTGTTAGTACACATTCTGTCATAAAATCCACCCATTTCAATTTGCAGCAATCCAGAACATGTCTTTTAATACCTATAACTAATGACTAATAACTAATTGACCCACATACTGTCTTTTGCTATCATCTCATTTATTGTCCTATTATTTCAAATTTAACACTAAAAAATTAATTCAGAAACGCTAATTATATCAGTTTCAAATAAAAAAATTCTGTTAGTTGTTTTGGCAATTTCAGCGACACGGAGACACTGGGACCGGGGTTCGAACCCTGGTGTTACCGTTTAGATGTGTATGTGTGTGTTTATTCTTTACTATTTCTACTAGCTGACTGTTATCACCAGAAAATATCAGCCATAGCCGATAAAGGGAATAGCCGATGCGTGAGATAAGCCGATCAGGTTTGTAGCCGAAAACTGGTCCCATTGAACCGAGGCTAGAAAGGAAAATGTTGGAAGTTCAGGGAGCATCGTGAGGCCAGCCGATTACTAAAGAGTTTAGCTGGTGTGGATAAAGGAAATATCCGATTATTATGGCCTCATCGGCTGAGCTATATATTGTTGATTAACATAGAGCTTTGAAGCTCGACCAAGGGTTAAATAGGTGAAAGTCATGGACTTTGGCGCCAAAATGATTAAAGCTAGCTCTTGAAGGCCCTCAACGCATTTAACACGTGATAAATCGTTGGCCCAGCCGATGGGAAAGCGGTTAACCCACGATACGCATAAGGAAGCAGTTGAGGGACACCCACGACCGCTTGTTGTCAGCCATGAACGTGTGGAACGCATAATGGCCAATAGGGGGCGGTTACATTTTTGTTTTTTTTGTATATATATACCTTCGCTGAGAAATGTAAAAGGACGCCCAATCAATCAAACAACTATTTCTCTTGCAATTTATCAGCTTTTTACAGCATTTATCTTAGCCGATTCCATGTATCTTAGTCTTAGCCTTAGCATAGCGTAGATTCGCCACACTCAACGCTTTCTGGAGCAGTTGGGGAACCCATAATCGAGAATCAGAGTTCCGTTCTCGGTGTAATCGCTTAAACAGGAATCAATTTGTCGGCTGGACGTTAGCCGAATCCCTCGGCTGATTTTTCCACGCAAATAAGTTTGGCACGCCTAGTGGGACCATAGGTGAATTGAAGGACAGGTTTGATTCTCCAGGGCAGGATCATGCTTGGCGTATGAACCTGAGGTCCGGAAAGAAACTCAACAACAACATGGAGTCGAGTTCAAATCCCAAAAGAACCCCACCACGCAAGAACAACGAGTCAGCATACACCTTGGGTATGCCCATAGTGGTTGAAGACATTCCAGTCTCCACACCCGGCCTCTGCGAAATGAATAACCCAGAGAATCTGAAGCCCGGTGGTCATGACCACTTCTTTCATCGAGCGTGATTGATATGGGGATTCATGACATTATGTACCAAGTGTCAAGCGGTTGGCGAGATATTGTCGGGCGTGGTGCATAACGAGGTTCAAGAGGCGAGACATGGAGACCGGTAGGACAAAGAAGGTGAACACTCGGCTAGTTCTGCGTTAGGAGCGGAACGGCAAACCCAAAGATGCACAAGGCGCCAAGTCCTGGCAAATTTCACCGAATGTGGGTCGACCGGGCCTTTCAGCACAACCAATCCCACTACCGATAGGGCCACCAACCCAGGCGTCGCGGTGATCGGCCGAATACATGGGTACCACCCGTCTTTGGGGGCAAGTGATGCCACCTGATCAGCGAATCTGCGGTATGGGCGGTCAACATGGCCTGGAGGCCGATTAACCTGATTGGACACATTGGTCTCGCCCGATAACGTCGTATGCTCCAACGCATGGCCTCTTGTGCGAGTAAACACATATGGACAGCCAAATTGGCGTAGATGGCCCCTGGGTATGGTTCAGGGAAGCTATCTGGTGATTGGAACCTCAACAATCCACCATTCTGCCAACCGCAACCAGTCCCCATGCCATACCCTCCAGTAAGTTCAAATATACTACAAACGGCTGGCAACTATGGGGGAGAGCAAGCATGGAACACTGTTCCACCTTTACCCCGAATGCATCGGTGTTCAGGGACTCAGTCGAAGGTTTTGGGAATATGGTCCAGAGCGATAATGGAATACTAATCCACCTCTAGGCAATGTTCCACCAAATACCTTCAACCTTCGTATCCGTTCAACAGGCTTCACCACGGAGACCGATTGGGTCGAGTGCGCCCAATGAATCCACAAGATAATCGACAAGGAGCCTCCCATTTGATAGACCCAGAAATGATTGCAAGTACCATCAAGAAGTACTTCGGGATACAATTAAAGCCGTTGGACCGTCCTGTTTACAGGAAACCGTACCCTGAATGGGTGGATCGGATGGTTCCTCTCACTGAGGATTCAAAACTCCAGATTTCACCATATTCTCAGGGGAAGATGACAAGTCTACCATGGAGCACATAGGGCGTTTCACAGCCCAGTGTGGTGAAAGCAGCCAGAATGAGTATCACAAGCTTCAACTTTTCCCATTATCACTCACCGGACAGCGTTCACCTGGTATTCCTCCCGCCTCCAAACTTCGATGCAGATTGGGCCGACATGGAGAGGTGCTTCCATGATAGATTTTCTTGGCCTCAACCTCAAGTTACGGTAATCGATCTAACTAGTCTCAGCGTGAAGTTGATGAGTCGGTTCTTGATTACATTGAAAGGTTCGAGAAAGCAGGGAAATGTTCGTGCAATTCCACTGAAGCGTAATATACCTCCATGGTGATTAACAACATGCACCCGCATTGAAGGAGAAGTTAGTAGGACAAGCACGCCTGCATTTGAATCAAGCGGCGAGAAAGGGCTATCCGAGTTGAGCAATATATCCAGGAAAAGGAAAAGCGAAGGGCTAGTGAGGAAAGGGTCCACATTTAGTCTCTATCATAGAGGCGTAAGAATCGACTCGGCGGTTGACCTCACTGGCGATATGATGGTAGCGAGATAGTCAAAGGAAGAGCTATTCTCGCCCGACATTGAAGGCCGCCAAGGCCAAAGAAAGCTGAGTCAATAGAGGATAGAGGCGGTACTCCTTTGACATAACCAAGGCGGACTGCAGTTTTCGATTACTTGCTCAAGGACAAGCAAATTCGGTTGCTAGAGGGCATCGGATTCCACCTCCGAAGAATTGATGAACAAGAAATCCGTAAGTGGCATAATTCTTATAACCATTCTCTGACTAACTTTGTAGTTTTCGGGAAGGCCATACAAAAGGCTATCAAGGAGGGTAGGTTCAAGCTAGCCGATAAGAGCATAAGCGAGATGTCGATGAACACTAATCCATTCCCAGTTGTAACCATGGCCATGGTGTCTTTCTCAAGGCCTGATCAGCCCAGGCCAATAAGAGGGGAATAATCCATCAGGAGTGTTTGGATGCCCAAAGAAGAATCCAAAAGAGACCAAGAGGTCACCAGGGGATCTGTGTTTGACAGATTGGGAAACCCACCAGTGTCACCGGAAAACGTTGTGGGCCAACCATCTTCGAGCCGATTCCATGGTAAACCTCCCAGACTCGGACGTTTGACTAACGAGTTGATCAGCCAGTACCGCAACATGCACTCAAAGACTAAGAGAATGCAGCATGCTCAGGAGACTGGGGGGCAAAATCAACTGGGAACCTCAGCTGAAGCCCAGCTGATTATGCCCAGGATCACTGAGGACCCTCTCCCAAAGTCTAAGAGAAGGGTGGCGGAGTTCAATGTCGAAGGGGGAATGTCCTCTCTTCGCATAACAAGATGAGAATGATGATGAACTCAAACCACAGAGGATGATCAAGCCACCGCAAATGTCAAAGAAGGGAAGTGGGTGGTTAATCAACCTCTGAAGAAGAAAGAGTTCAAGCCACACCGACTGAAACGAAGAAGAGAAGGCTGCAGAGGGCTAGATCCTTGCAAAGAATGAAACAAACCCTGCAGATGATAGCCGATGCCAAGGCAGCCGATAAGAAGGAGATCCCAGAAGTAAAGTGGCAGAAGCCATTGATAGGGCTTTTGGACCTTGCGGTTTAGAGCCTGACAAAGTTGAAACTGATCAAGCCAAGGAGGCCCCAATGACAATCACGGTTGCCGAGGTGGACATAGGGCAGCCTGAAGAAGGAAAAGGGGAACCTGATAAAGAGAAAGGGCATATTCACACATACACAAACTGCTTGAATGGTAATGATGAGCCGATCTTAGAGTCTGGTTACCGAGAAGATTCAATTATGGATTATCTCTCAGATGAGAGTGAAGCCAGATTGATGGCCGCCATTGAGGTCGTTAGCCTGATCCCAAGCGAGTTCTGGGTTGGTTATCCCCAGATTGAACACTTAGAAGGAGGCGTATGCGTGGAAGAGGCGAGAATGGGCAACTTTAGCAGATGACACAAAGAAAAGATGCTTTGAGTCTTGTATTTGGTAGGCCAACGAAGACATGATGAAGCACTTGAAGCCCTTGTATGTGAGAGCCTACATCAATGGCAAGACCTTCAGCCGAGTGTTCGTTGATAATGGGGCGATATTGAACGTGATGCCGGTGGCCACCTTGAGGAGTCTGAACAAGTCTAAAGAAGACCTGATCCCAACTAACATGAAAATGGCTAGCTTCATGGGAGAGGCTTCGTCTGCCTTGGGAATCCTGATAGCCGAGATCACTGTTGGCCCCAAGAGCATCAAGTCAGCTTTCTTCGTGATTGATGGCAAACCATCTTATGCAGTCCTGCTAGGGAGAGATTGGATTCACACCAGCCAGTGCTTACCTTCCACCATGCATCAGAAGCTCATTTTTTGGGAAGGGGATAAAATTGAAATAGTCCCAGCTGATGACAATCCATTCCCGGTGAAGTACAAAATCTAGAAGCTTTGTTTTACTCTCCTCTGTGGCTCCCATAGTCATATTCTTGAGGAATACGAGGAAGGATTCTGGGAATCTTGTAACTTGACACCCCAGGGATTCAAGATCGAGCAATTAGCCGAACCACGGCTAGCCACGGAGGTTTGTTATGTTTAAAGACACCCAAGTGGTACAGGACTTATGGGACCGGCTAGAAGCTTTCAGGATTGAATCTCACGTAGCTGAGTCCTTGCTGATAGACAAACAACAAGGCGATGGCCTCACATCGGCAGACGAGATCACGGAGTTGCCGATGGAGTTTGAATCACCTATTCGGAGGACTTTGCCAACCTTTGAATCTCAAGACCCCTTGGAGGACCTCAATTTGGGAACTCCAGAAGAGCCTCGGCTAATGCAAATTAGCGGATTGCTAGGGGAAGAGGATAAGAAAGAGGTGGTAGCCCTGCTGGAAAAATATAAAGACTGCTTTGCATGGGACTATCATGAGATGCCTGGGCTAGCATGAGAATTGGTGGAACATAGGCTACCGATCAAGGAGGGATTCAAGCCACATAAGCAGCCACCTAGAAGGTACCATCCTCAGCTGATACCATAAATCAAAGCAGAAATCGAGCGTTTGCTCAATGTTGGGTTCATCAGAACAGCCAGGTACGTAGAGTGGTTAGCTAACATAGTACCTGTTGTTGGTGTAAGCCCTAGAGGCCAATGTTTTTCCTTTGGACTTATATTTTGTATCATGTAGTTTATTTATTATATGAGGCATTTTCAATTATTATGTTTGTTTCAACGTAATAAAGTCCTTGAGTAAAAGTTCGTTTTCAATAGAACATCGAGTAGACGACTTGGTTATGAGATACTAAAGAACTTACTCTAAATATCCGTAGTCGAGTATTATTATTATTAAGGACAATAATAATGCATCAAGACTATTATGTGGGTGGACTGATAACCTCATCTCACAGGTTATAGATATGAGATATCAAGTCACCACATAGGTACACGTTAGGGTAATTGTGTCTTGGATTGACCCGCCATGAGAATACTACATAGTGTGTTATGTAAGTGTCATGAGTTATTCTCATAGTGATAGTGGTGTATGCCACCCTCGGACTGAAACCACTATGGTCCCTACATGAGGAGTTGAGTGTTTTATTGCCGCCAAACATTGTGCATGCAGGACAATTATAAAGTCTGGCCAACTGGGCACTCAACGAGTCATGCAAAGAGACATGAGTGACCTAGATGGGATTTGCCCCTCCTACATAACAGGACTAATATCTGTGGGGCCCTTGATAGAGTATGACTGTAAAATGCATGGCCATGCTGAAATAAGTCAATATGAGATATTGATCTTATTTGTTGTTACTAAGTCTACTCGGCCATCAAGGAATATAATATTGAACTATACAAGGGTGACACATACTATGCCTTGTGTTCAATATAGATATAAGGGCAAAAGGGTAATTATACACATGATCATTATCACGGAAAGGTTACGTCACAACAAAGACATTCTCGTTACTTGGGTAGCAGTGATGTATTGCTAGACACCGCTCACTGTTTATAATATTAAATAGTGATTTAATATTATTGCCAACGTTACGGGAACCTACAGGGTCACACACATGAGAATAGGCTAATGGGAGATTAAATAAATGAGTGAGACTCATTTTATTCGGTGGTGCATTCTTACGATGCACCAGTAGCGAAGTCAAGAAAGACGCGAGAACACGATAAGTTACGGTCTTGAGAGCACACGGTAAGCTACGGTGCGCTAGGTCGGTCTTAAGTGAAGTCTATAAATAGACTCGTTAAAGGCGAAGTCGAACACTGAAAAACCTAGCCGTTCCAAAGATCGTGACTTGCATCGTGGATCGTTCGTCGTCGCCTAGCATCGTGACGGAGACCGCTCCCATTCAAGGCTGTTCGTGTGGACTACGTGGCGTTGTTTTTAAATGCGGCCGTGCTCGATTCCAATTTTCGTCTGCAAACGATCTGCGCTACAAGAGGTAATTCATATAACCCTGAGTCATGACCATTCGCAAGGATCCATGGAAGGGAAAGTTTAAATTTCCGCTGCGTTTTTAAACTTTGTTATTGCGCTATTTCCCTACACCTGTCAAGAAGAAGAATGGCAAGATTCGAGTTTGCATTGATTATAGAGACTTGAATTTAGCCACTCCAAAGGATGAATATGTGATGCCTGTGGCAGACATGTTAGTCGATGCAGCTGCCACACATGGTATTTTAACCTTCATGGATGGGTACTCGGGCTATAATCAAATATTTGTAGCTGAGGAGGACACTCACAAGACTGCATTCAGGTGCCCAGGGGCACTGGGAATTTATGAATGGTTGGTGATGCCATTCGGCTTGAAGAATGCTGGGGCCACCTACCAGAGAGCAATGAATGCTATCTTCCATGATCTAATCGGCAAGACTATGGAAGTATACATAGACGATGTGGTGGTAAAATCCAAAGACTTCAAAGCCCACTTGGCCGATTTGGAACAGGCTTTGCGAGAGGATGAGGTCCATAACTTGAAGATGAATCCTGCAAAGTGCATGTTTGGTGTATCGGTGGCAACTTCCTTGGTTTCTTGGTGCATCAAAGGGCATTGAAATAGACCAAAACAAAGCCAAGGCGATGATGGAGGCTAGACCACCCGAGAACAAGAAGGAATTACTGAGCTTCTTTGGGCAAGATCAACTTCTTGAGAAGGTTCATAGCTAATTCTGGTAAGATGAAGGCTTTTTCCCCTTTCTTTGGCTCAAGAACGCTGAGGAGATGGTGTGGGGTCTGAGCAAGAAGAGGCCTTTGGACAAATAAAGAAGGCTTTAGCTAGTCCACCGGTTTGGTGCCCCCATGCCAGGGAAGCCTTTGAAACTTTACATTGTAGGCTGGAAAGAGTCTATCAATTTGCTGTTAGCACAGATCTTTGAAGATGGAACTGAAAGAGCGGTGTACTACCTTAGCCAAAGCCTCAATGATGCTTTGAAACCAGATATACTCCCTTGGAGAAATTGTGCTGTCTTTGTTCTACGCTCGTACAAAACTTGAGTATTATTTAATGCCACATGAAATATTAGTTTTATGCAAAATTGACATTGTTAGGTACACCTTAATAGGCCTGTCTTACAAGGTCGCTTGATGAAGTGGGCCATTAAGCTCATCGCCTTTGCGTTGAAATACGTCCCATTAAGAATTTGTCGAGGGTCAGGCCCTAGCCGATTTCTTGGCGAGAACACCCTTATGGAAGTGGAGGACCGCTTGGGTATCTCCAATTACTTGCATAAACATATTGCCTTGGGTCCTAACTTTTGACGGTCTAAAACCCGAGAAAGGAGTTGGAGCCGGGTGACAATTACCAACCCGGATGGGAAAATGTGGAGGTTTGCGTATCGGCTAAACCCAGGTTTAACTAATAACCAAGCCGAATATGATGCCATGATCATAGGGTTAAAGTCATTAGCCATGATGGGCGCCGATTACATTCATGTAAAGGCGACTCGGTTAGTGGTCAGACGGTAACCAAAGAATATGGGTGCAACAACCCAAATCTGTTGTACGTTATGCAACCGGTGACAGTTGATTCACCAATTTATTGATGCAAAGGTGTCATACATCCCGCAGGAGCTAATATGGAGGCCAACGATCTGGCCCAAGAGGCCTCGGATATAGGAACTCTCTGTTGACTTTGGAGTCTGACGAATTACCGGCCAGAGGTAATGGTCGCAGACCAAATCGATTCATGGACGAACGAGTTAATCGAGTACTTACAGGATCCTTCTATGTGCACTGACCCCAAAGTTAAGAGACGAGCTCTAAGGTATGTGCTTCTTGATGATGAATTGTATAAGAGAAGCATGAATGGGGTATTGCTAAAGTGCATAGATAAAAATGAAGCCCTAAGGGTTATGGGTGAAGTTCACGAAGGCATATGCGGCTCGCATAGGGCTGGGCCTGTTATGAAATGGTTGATTTATCGCCATGGGTATTATTGGCCTACCATCATAGCCGATTGCTTTCAGTACGCCAAAGGATGCGAAGAATGCCAGCTGCATGGTCCCATTCAAAGGGTACCAGCTGAATTGATGCATCCAGTGGTGAAACCTTGGCCATTTAGAGGCTGGGCCATGGATTTGATCGGCAAAATCCATCCACCATCTTCCAAAGGGCACAATTTCATTATTGTGGCAACCGATTACTTTACCAAGTGGGTGGAGGCTCAGCCGATGGTCAAGGTACAGCAAGATGACGTTATCCGATTCATTCAACACCAGATCATATACAGGTTTGGGATTCCAGAGACCATTACCATGGATCAGGGAACTATGTTCACTGGAGATAAGGTGGTTGCCTTTGCTCAACAGTTTGGGATTAAATTGATACATTCATCCCCATATTATGCACAGGCCAATGGGCAACCCGAGGCAACCAACAAGATTATTGTGGACCTGATCAAAAAGAATTTGGAAAACAAGTCCAGAAAATGGCATTTAACTTTGGATGAGCACTACAAAAAAATCAGTTTTTAGTGACCGATTTTTCGGTCGCTAAACCTCTAAAATCGGTCGCTAATCGAATTAGCAACCGATTTAGAGACCAACAAAAATCAGTAGCTAAAACGCTGGTCGCTAATTTTAGCGACCGATTTAGTGACTGAATATATAGCGACCGATTTAGAGACCGATTTTAGAGACTGATTTAGTGACCGATTTTAGAGACCGATTTAGCAACCGATTTTAGAGACCAATTTAGAGACCGATTTTAGAGACTGATTTAGTGACCGATTTTAGAGACCGATTTAGCGACCGATTTTAGAGACCGATTTAGCGGCCGATTTTAGAGACCGATTTAGAGACCGAATTTGACTAATTTGATTTTATATTTTTATAAACCGGTCTCTAAATCGGTCCCTAAAATCGGTCGCTAAATCGGTCTCTAAAATCGGTCGCTAATTTATGTTTAGTTTAAAAAAAATTAAAGTTTCAAAAATCTATTTTTCAACACATTTTATCAGATTCCTTAAACTTTATCGCCTTTTTTATAATCAAATAAATTTTATTAAAGGCCAAACCCTAGATATAACTTTATTTGAATAAAAATAAAATAAAATTCATCACAATGTAAGATGTTACAATACATCAGTAATTTCATTCAAACTGAACTATTACAAAACAATATAACAGTAATTTCATTCAAACTGAACTATTACAAAAAATAGTACAATGTCAACATGAGAACCTTGCACACTAGTGTGTTTGGTTACGTGTCTTGTCCTCAGGTTTCACTACTCCTCCCAATGCATTCCTTAGCCTGGTTGCATGCAGAAGTATGTCTTCCGGATCCATATTCGTCACACATATCACTCGCTGGTTTGTGTCCTCTACTTCCAACGGCTGCTATCTTAGCTTCAACAGCAGCAAGGTTCTGACTCCTGAGTGAGCTTTATATTCTGAGACTGCAAATTCTTGATCAAACTCTCACTAACCTCAAGCTTCTCCAGCAACTCCTTATTATGGTTCTCACCTATAATATAACACACATAAATAGTCATAGGATAAAGAGTCAACACTTTGATTCAAAGTTTTATAGAAAGAAAACAATCCTCCTCAGATCATGCACCAAACAACAAAAAAAGAAAACTAAAAACAGTAATACCAAAGATGAACACCAAAATTTACACCTCTTTCTGACCATTTTCATCTCCTTCAAAACTTAAAATATTCAACAACACTAAGAATCGATACTTTTCATGCCAAACTGAATAAAAATCCTTAATTGGGCTCCACTTGGCTTTCTTGAGTCTCAAAGAACTCAATTACCATATGTGTTTCATTGCCTCAAGGATCCAACCAATCCAATTTAAACTTCATTTCAAGAGTGTAAGGGTTAATTGATAATTACAATAGTCTTACGCTCTCAAAACACATCCAAATTTAAGCAAACATTTTCCTAAATTTTCCCAAAGCTTAGAACATATCAATACAACCATAAAAATCAAGATTGCCACAATTTTTCCTTTCCCAAATCCCATGGGGCTCGCAGCCCTCTCACACAAGTTGGAGGCAATTTGCAACCTTTCAAAATAAATTAGACAATACCATTTCATATGACACTTTTTTCACCAAACAACAAACTATTACATAAGGGGAAACCCAACCAAGTTTCAAAAAAATGTTTTTAAATCTCTCAAAGAACAAAGTTTTCACACATAAATCACTAACTCGCTTACTTTTACATTTCCAACAAACACAATCACAATTATACTAGGCTCTATATAAGAAACATGCTGAAAACCCAGGCCTACAAAATTAGTGCCACCCACAGACAGCAAAAGTTCACAATCTAGCTATGTTGGAGGTCATATACCAAAACATAAAATCAAATACCAAAAATATACATTCATTTCCTTTTTGGGCTGAAACAAATTTCAATTACTACACACATCACAAGAGATGCTTAAGTCACTGTTGCTAACTTGTTGTACTACTAACTCTAATGACATGCTGCATACTCCAAATAGCAACCAATAACATATATTTGAATTTTAATACAAAAAACATACCAACACCCATCTCCAAAAATATCTCTTCCTGAATTGCAGTGGTCACACCTACTCATCAGTTATAATTCCAGAAATAATGAAAACAGTACACATTACAAATTGACTTCTATCACAAACATAAAGGGGAAAAGTATAATGTGAAACAGACTTGCAAGTTTATTTGATATCCAATATTCATATAAGTCTCTCCATAAAACTAAAGCTCAAACCCACACACAGATGCTAGCCAAAACGATAAAACATGAACACAGCCCCCTCTGATCAGTAACCACTTGCCTTCAAATTTGAAAATCAGATCAGAAATCTCAGAAAAAGGTTCTAGCTATGCAACTCAGCTGACACTCGTTAATGAATTCAAATGAAAGAAGTTAACTGATTACAGAAACCAACAAATCCAGTTACATACTTAACATTTTCCCCTTCAAAACCCATTATCAATTGCAAAAAATAAAGAACGGGTCTGGAAACTGAAATATATTGTCTAGTGTATGTATACAGTATACTACCGTGAATAACAAAGTCACCTAATATTGAACATGAGCATTCCAAATTAAACTGAATTCAAACACCAATCAGAGAAAAAAAAAGAGAAAAAGAGAAACAAATGTCCACAAGAAATTCACCTGATTATCCTGTACAGCGTATGCAATCCTTCTCTTCACGTCTTCAGATTACATACAAGACCAAATTGAGAAGAAATTAAAAGGGGTTGGGGAATCAATCATTCATTTCAACACAGAATGAGAAATGAGAAATTTGAAACAAAACAAAGTACCAGGCTGTGATGTAAGGGAAGCTGAATAGTGTTGTCCTTGATTGCGCGTTCCTCTCCTTTGTTTCGTTTTGTTGTGACTGTGGCAAGTTGGTCTTGGTCGGAACCACCGCGATCTTCCACTCTGTTCCCTCTGTTCTCGTTCACGCACCCCCTCCCCTTCACGATCTCTCTCTCTCGCGACCTCACCCTTCTCGGTCTCGCCCTCTCTCTCGCGATTTCTTCTCCTTCTCAGTCTCTCCCTTGCGATTTCCTCTTCCCTTACTTGCCTCCCCCTCACTCGCGGTTCTGCTCTCCAGCGCCACCACCACGAGCTTCCTCCCTCCGGCCGCTGCGGCTACGTCCAGGCTTCCCCTTCCTCCATCGCTCGCCTCCCTCTTCTCCCGTGTTCTCTGCCTCGCTCTCCCTCATCTTCTCTCCGGCGCGGTGGCACGCCGCCAACCACTTGTCCATCGCGGCCTCCCCCTCTCTTCCTCCACCGTCGCGCCCTTTTTCCTTCTTCCCCTTCTCTTTTCTTCTCCCTCTTCTTTCCTTTTTCTCCCCTGCTCCTCGTTCCCTTCCTTCTCTTTCTTTTTTTTTTCTTTTCCAGCTTTGCTTCTTTCTCACGCAGGAACAAAAATAAAAGGGAATAGGGGGAGTGCTAGGGTAGGTAACGTTTAAGTGTGGTATATGGTGGCGTAGACAATGATTTATTAAAAAATTAAACCAATCAACTCCCATTTAACTATCATCAGTAATAAAACAAGTGAAAACACTCAAAAATAATCTTAACAAATTACGATTCGATTTTTATCGAAATCAGAGTTCATTTTAAATTTTAATGCGGATAAAATTTACCCGGCGATTCAAAACGCGGCAAAACTCCGTTAGAGTTTTCCGACAATTTTCGAACCATGAATTAATATAAAATATTAATTCTTAAATTTAATTCCATCTTGATTTAATTCAATCAATTTCTTAGTCAACAAAAATACGTGTTACCGCGTCACACCGAAAACTTATATAATGTTTAAATTGATGAATTCACATTAAAGCAGCATACGTCTATGCTGTCTATTAATTTGAATTGACATCATGAATAATAATTATTTATAATAAATAAATTATTTAAAATGAGTCAAAATAATTCCACGTACTCTTAGTAAATCATTGAGGTGATCAATCTCTATGACTTATTTTTCGAGTATTCAGGATTTTATCACAAAAATCACTTTTCTTAAAAATTGGGATGCTACATTCCTCTTCCTTCTCCATCGCTCGACCTCTCTCTTTCTCTTCCTCTCCTCTTCTCTTTTCATCTTCCCTTTCTTTTGTTTTTCTTTTCTTCTTTCGTTTGTGTTGCAGCTGCTGCTCATCGAGTGAGGGAAGGAGTATTAGGGTTTAGTGCGGGTACTGTAGTACCCTAATTTTGTCCGGCCTTTTTATTTTTATTTTATTTTATTTTAATATTTATTTTAACTTTTTATTTTTTTTAGTAGTAATAGTAATAATAAATAATATTTTTGGAGATTATAAAAGAGAGAAAGAAAAGAAAAGAATAAATAAAAAAAAGAAGACTCTTTTTTTAAAAAAAGAAAGTTGGGGTGCCTATTGAGATATGTGGGGTGCCAATAGCACAACCCTTCCCTTCTTTTACGACGCTAGGGTTAATCTATATGTTGATGGCTGATTAAGGTGGTGCTGATAATTCATGATTGGTTGTGATTGTGTGACTATGCTGCTGATTATATGATGGTTGATTTCTATGTGTATATGTGGATAATAATATGTTAGTTAATGTGTTGTTTGATGCTTGAGATATACTTTGACTTTAACTGTTAACTTTGCTGATGATTGCAATGAATTATAATATTAAGTGAATACCGTTAGGCCTTAGTTGACAGCTTAGACCTTGATAAACTATAGGCGAAATTGAGTTAGTTGACTAGGAGGGGCAAGGATAGGGACGCTGTTAGAGCTGACAGTTTAGATACAGTGTAGTTTGGAGTAGGATGCAAAGAAGGAGACCTAGGTTTAGGTGTAGTAGTGCAGACCTAAGGGATAGTGAATATGACCTAGGTAGACGCGGGAGTTTACTGTGCTTGCCTATGTGTGTGCCATTTGTATATTCTTTCTGTTCCTGCTTTCCCAATTTTATAGTTTGTATTGTGTTTCTTAGCTCCTTCTCTTTTCTTGTGTTGTATGTTTTCTTTCATATTAAACAGATAACATGGACTTAATGAAGGCATCGCCAGCATCATGGATTGCACAGAGGGTACTCAATAAGAGTAACTCTCTCTTCAGTTACGTGTCACAGCCAGTGAGTCAGAGTCTGTATATGCGTTATGGGCCCCAGACACGGGTTTCATAAAAGATATTTAACTTTATGTACGTATCCCTATATTTAGTTTCAATAAACTACTATTTTTAGTACATCTATATTGCTTAATTATTCATTCAAGGCTTATAATTATTACACTGTAGCGCTCCAAAAACGGGGTTTATATTAGTAGCATCAGAGCAGTTCGGTCCTAACCAGAATGTGAAGTCATTAGGATGTTATCACTGACTGTGTCTAGTCGGATCCCCACCGGATACTGACTATGATAAGGGTAGAGTGTCTACTAAGTCTGTTATCTTTATTTTAGTAAATAAAGATGACTACTTGTGATAACTCATGAGGTATTGGGCACATATTGATATGTTCCCTCATACCTTGTGAATTACGTCAATCCCTTGGCATAAAACCAAGGAGTTTCCTCGGGAACCCGAATTAAGGATGTGTAAGACTGGAGGCAACAAGGAGGAGTATAGAGCTATATTGAGAAGAGAAAGAGCTGCTTATACAAGCAAGATTCGTTATCCAATCCTTATATACATATAATCTATTTAATTATTTTGATATATAATGTTATTTTAGATTTCGTCGTATAATGCGATCTTAGATCGGTAATCTCCTCGAACAGGCAGCTATGTCTAGAATGGATCGAGTTGAAGAGGATGACACCAGAGCCATCCATAGGGAGACTAATGATCTGATTGGTGATGGTACTGGAACGGAGACTCCTCAAACAGAAGATCATAGAGAGGAACATGTTGATGAAAGGTCTTTAAGGGATTTGGCTACTGCTGTTCTGTAACAGGCTCAGCAGAACACAGAGTTGATAAAGATGTTTAGGGAGGAACACGAAGTTATGAGACAACGATGGGAGGCAAAAATGGAGGATATTGGGTTAATGGTTTTTCTGAAAGGAAAACCACCCTAGTTTAAGGGTGAATATGACCCTGAAGGAGTCGAACGTTGGATTCAAGAGATTGAGAAGATATTGACAACAATGCATTGTAGTGAGGATCGAATGGAGACATATGTTGCATTCATGATGGTGGGTGAAGCTGAGGTTTAGTGGAAGAATAGAAGGAGAGTTTTGGAGGCTGAAGGACGACCTATTACTTGGGAACTGTTTCAGGGACTTCCAAGAGAAGTATTTTCCTAGAACAGTAAGACAACATAAATCCAAGGAGTTCAACACATTGATTTAGGGAAGGATGACTGTGGGAGAGTATGTCTCTAGGTTCGAATCTCTAGTGAAATATTTTGAGTACTACCAGCTTAGCCCCAGTGAGGAGTGGATGTGCCGACGATTTTAAGATGGGCTTCGACACGAACTTCGTCGATCAGTGATACCATTACGGCTAACCTTTTTCCTGATCTGGTGGAGCGTTGTATGGAGTTAGAGGATATGGATCGTCAGAAGAATGGGTTTTGGAATAAGGGAGTTATAAAAGTCGGGAGCAAAGGAATAGAGATAAGGAATGGGACAGCAAAAAGTGGTTTGAAAAAGTCAATACTGGCCAACAACCGCAGCAGATAGGAGTTATCCAAGGAGGGCATTAGAACTCGAGAAAATGTTTCAAATGCAAAGGAGCACACCTAGCGAAGGACTGCCCATTTAAGAAATGCATATGCTTTGAGTGTGGTAAACTGGGACATATATCTCGAGAATGTAGACAGGGAGCAATACCCACGGGACAAGGGATAGATATAGGGAAAGGCGGAGGATTAAGGAAGGATACCCCAATAGATCCCAAGAGGTCACCAAAGGAGACTTTGTAGGAAGAAGGTGTCACTTCCCAAGGTAATGCGTGAGGAACCAAATCCTCTCGATCTTGACTAGCGAAATCGATTTTGAGAAAGCCATCTTTCTCGTGCCGAATGTGAAAACTTTGATAAATAAAACATTACTACTTTTTGCTAAAACCAATGTATGAACTTATTATACATAAATAAATCTTTTGTTTTTATAGATTGCGTTTGCCTTCTAATAATGAACATTTAATGATTGCTCATATAGATTGTGTTTGTTTTCTAATTCTTATATTCCTGCTTATATAGATTCATGCTTGTTTATACTCCTATTTACCTTTTACTTCTTCTTGATGTTTGCAAATAAATGTGCATATGTGCATATATCTTCTGCTTATATATGTGCTTGTCTATGCTCCTGGTTGACTTTTAATGAACATTATTGTTTGCTTGTCTGCTTGGTAGTATTAGATGATAGAAACACTGTTGGTAAGATTAATTAATATTTCATGATGAAAGAAGGAAAGGGTTTGGTTAGGTAGTATGACAAGTAGAGCTGTTAGGTCTATACTTAACTGAGCTAATAAAACTATTACAAATAAACTAGGATGAGCTGTGAAGAATACTCATGAGAGTAATGGCACACTTAAGAATATAGGGAGTTGTGTCTTAGTAGCCGAATAACAGTTACATATGAGTATAAACATAGACTAAGAGCAGTAGTTGCACAGTATGGTGAACAGCAGTTGCACGTACTGTGAGTAGTAGCCGTATAAATATTAGTTGTATATTAGCTGTACTCCCATGTTGTGAGCGACAGTTGCACACATGGTGAGTATTAGCTGTATAAGTAGTAGTTGTGTTATCTCCCATGTTGTGGTCGGCGGTTTCACACATCGTGAGTATTAGTCGTATAAGTAGTAGTTGTGCTATCTCCCAAGTTGTGATCGGCAGTTGCACACGTGGTGAGTATTAGCAGTATATATTAGCTGTAGTCGTATTACCTCCCATGTCGTGAGCAGTAGTTGCACACATGAGAAGCATTAGCAGTATGAATATTAGTTGTACTGTGAGTGGCAATTACAGTTGTATTGTCTCCCATGTTGTGAGCGGCAGTTGCACATGTTGTGAACGGCAGTTGCACACATGCTGCAAACATGCAGTTGTAGATAAGGTAAGTGGTAGTTGCATATACTATAAGTCGTAGTTGCATAAAAAACTAGGATGTGGTAAGCCCTCATGAAATTTCTGTTAGAGAGTGGTGATAAGAATGAACCCAGGCATTCTTAACCATGACTCTATCAGAAGTTTCATCAAGGGATTTCTTGAAGTAAGTTAGATTGCTGAGACGGTTTGTAACAACAATGTGATTTCACATTGTTAACAAATTACGAGACTGATCACCTCAGTAGTTTAGTTAACAATGGTGAAGATCTTAATGTTTGGGATAAATCGACGACAGAGAAAGAACAGGTAGGAAGTTGATTAAGAACATTAAATGAACCCGAAAAGTTTTATGAAGATGACGGAGATAAGAATAAGGTAAATCCTAAAGTAGTAACAACCGCAGAATTTTCGAGGACGAAAATTATTTAAGGGAGGTAGTAATGTAGCATCTCATTTTTTAGATAATCTTTAATAATATCAAAAGTATAACCAGATTAGTATTTAGGTGATGAACGGGCATTAAAAACCTTAAATTAGGATGAAATGGGCTAAGATGAGGTCTAGAAACACTCAAAAGGACAAAAATACCCCTGGAAAGGGTGTAGAACCCCCTAGAAACGTCTAGAAACAAAGAAACAAGATGGCACATCCTTGCCTTGGTCGCGACGCGACCATGTCTACGTAAAAGCCATCGCGACGCGATGGAAGGAAGATCCAGGAGGATAAAGCTCTTAGTAGGCAATCCTAGGAGGAAGAGGAAAGAGCGAAGAGTGGCCTAACAGGCCAGGTGGGAATGTGAGTGTGGGAGCGTAGGTAGCAGGCTCAGGGATAGGAGTACGAGTAGCGAGTGTGGGAAGAGTACAGATAGTGGCAGTAGCGGCAGCGATCTTCTAACCAGGTGGGAGCAAGAAACCTTACACTTTAGGGATTGTAGGATAGAGTAGTATATATAAATGTGCGTAGGGTGACCCAAGCGCTACTAAGGGTTGATGCCCTAACACCCTAGGAGGGGTGTTGAGACTACAACTACTAAGGATAGTAGTCGCTAGTCCATCAGCCATGGGGATAATTGCTGATGTGTGAAAACCCTAGGATAGATAACTTGTGATTGCTTTACGACTGATAATATGTCAGTAGCAGGTTGCTTAAGCGATGCTAGGGTTAATCTATATGTTGATGGCTGATTAAGGTGGTGCTGATAATACATGATTTGTTGTGATTTGTGACTATGTTGCTGATTATATGATTGCTAATATCTATGTGTATATGTGGGTAATAATATATTCGTTAATGTGTTGTTTAATGCTTGAGATATACTTTGACTTTATCTGTTAACTCTACTGATGATTGTGATGAATTATTGCTGTGATAATAGTATTAAGTGAATACCGTTAGGCCTTAGTTGACAGGTTAGACCTTGATAAACTGTAGGAGAAACTGAGTTAGCTGACTAGGAGGGGCAAGGACAGGGACGCTGTTAGAGCTGACAGTTTAGATACAATGTAGTTTGGAGTAGAATGCGAATAAGGAGAGCTAGGTTTAGGTGTAGTAGTGCAAACCTAGGGGATAGTGAATGTGACCTAGGTAGAAGCAGGAGTTTACTGTGCTTGCCTATGTGTGTGTCGTTTGTATATGCTTTCTATTCCTATTTTCCCAATTTTATAGTGTGTATTGTGTTTCTTAGCTCCTTCTCTTTTCTTGTGTTGTATGTTTTCTTTCATATTAAACAGATAACATGGACTTAATGAAGACATCGCCAGCATCATAGATTTCACATAGGGTACTCAGTAAGAGTAACTCTTTCTTCAGTTACGTGTCACAGCCAGTTAGTCAGAGTCTTTATATGCATTGTGGGCCCCAGACACGGGTTCCGTAAAAGATATTTAAGTTTATGTACGTAACCCTATATTTAGTTTCAATAAACTACTATTTTCAGTACATCTGTTTTGCTTAATTATTCGTTTAAGGCTTATAATTATTACACTGTAGCGCTCCGGAAACGGGGTGTTACATCTGACACTAGTTTTAGGAAATCCTAGTTGTGTATCTTGAAAAGATAAGCCAATGGTTGCTTTTTCAGGTAACGCATGGCTCGTCGAACTCGAGATGGGAGACGTAGAAACGTCCCACCAAATGATAATGGAGGATCAGTGGAAACTAATGGAACTGGAGGCGTAGAGAATCTGGTGGTAGCCATGCAGCAATAGGCGCAACAGAATGCCCTACTGATATAGCAGTAGGGACAGTTGCTGCAACACCTGATGAACTAGGGCGGCAGAGGAGAAGTAACGGTTGATGCCGGACAGGCGGCCTTTATGGAGAATAAACCTCCACAATTTCGAGGAGAGTATGACCCGGAGGGAGATGAGTTATGGCTCCAAGAGGTGGAGAAGATCTTCACGGCAATACGTTGTTTGGAGGATCCAAAAGTAACGTATGCATCATTTCTATTAGTAGGGGGAGTGGAGTCTTGGTGGAGGATAAACAACGAATGCTGGAGACTGGGGGAAGGATCATCACTTGCGAACTATTCTGAACTTGCTTCTTAGAGATGTATTTCTCAAGTATACTAAGGCGTGAAAAGGAGAAGGAGTTCCTCAGTTTAAAGCAAGGAAATATGTCTATGGGCTAGTATGTCGTGAGATTTGAGGTCCTGATTAAATACTCTAGGCTTTACCAGATGGACCTAGATGAGGAATGGATGTAGACAGTTTAAGGACCGGTTAAGACTCGAGCTGAACAGATCTATGATCCCTCTAAAGATTAGTTGGTTTTTAGAGTTGTTGGAGAGCTGAAAAATCATGATAATGGGACGGAAAAAGAAAAACAGAAGGGTGGTGGACCCATAAGGAACAATAGGAGGAATTAAGACGAGAAAACTCAGAACAAACGAGGACCCTATGATCGTCCTGAGCATTCACTCACGGTTGCTGGAAGGGAGCAACCAAGATCAATAAGATGTGTTCGTTGCGGAGAAGGACATCATGGCCGGGAAGGTCAATAAGATGTGGTCGTTGCGGAGAAGGACATCATGATCGGGAAGGTCCTGAAAAAGAATCTGTTATCGGTGCAAGAAACCAAGGCATATTGCCCGAGATTGTAGGCAGGGGTAGCAACTGGACCTGAAGCTAAAGGACAGATGGTCGAGGCAAAACCCACTGCCACATCTAAAACAGCATCATCAGCTAGACCAGAAACGATACCTCCACGAACTGGGTGAGTATTTGTGATCAAAGGAACTGAGGAGACCTCAGATTCAAGTATCTATCGGTAAATTCCGAGGACGAAATTTATTTTAAGGGAGTAGTAATATGACATGCCAATTTCTAGGTTCTTTGTTTAATTGGGTCTTTACTTATGTGTAGACTTAGAATAAGATTTTGGGAAAATCCCGGATAGCTTGAAAACCCTAGGAAAGATCTAGAACCTTTGGAAAGGCTTAGAAATCCTAAAAAGGACAAAAATACCCCTGAAAGGGTGGGGAGCCCCCTAGAAGCTTCTAGAAGAAGAAAAATCAGATATTTTCTTAAAGGTACCATCACGACGTGACAGCACCTGTGAGAGGGAACCATCACGACGCGATACGGTCTGGCACTTGTCTCCGCTTAGATTTTGACACATGTAAAGGCAAGGGTACCATCGCGACACGACGGCACCTGTGAGAGGGGACCATCGCGACGCGATGGGGTTGAAGCTCACCTATAAATAGGTGCTCACCCTCCTTTCAGTCTTGGCACCAAATACTCTTCTCTCTCTAGGAACCTCCTCTAAGGAGTAAGTATGCTCTGTACTTGCCTCGAGTGAGGATCATGTGCATCAGAAAGCTCTTAATTGGAAATCCTCAAGTCTGAGAGAAGAGTAAGGCTCAGAGGAGTAGCCCAAGGCAGGAGCGTGGATAGCGGTTGAGGGTCAAGGCTTTCTATAGGAGCTTAGCCAGAAGTGCCAGGTGAGGGGGAAGATACCTTAATTACTAGGGAAAACATGTAGTAGAATAGTACTGTTAGCATGCGTCGGGGACCTCAAACCCTACTAGGGGCTGATATCAGCAACACCTTAGGAGAGGGGTTGTGGTATGCGGTGACTAAGGATAGTCACCGTAGACCTATCAACCAACGTAGGTTTTGTTTGGTGTGATTTGTGTGCTTGCTTGACTTACATGTGTACTTGATTGATAACATGAGTAGTTGACAGTCGCCTTCGCGATGCTAGGAATAGTCTATACGCTGATTACTTGTGACTGTTGATATTCTGATTAACGTGCTGATATCTATAGTATGCTGATTTAATAAATATGATACCTCTGAGTGTGATGATTGATGTATGGTTTTAGTGTCAAGGGTGACACCCACTTGTTAGAGAATTACGAATCCCTAGATGGTAATAGCAGGCATTACCGTTGATACTCTGTTTTTCAGTGGTGATAACCGGGTCGGTGTACCCGAGGTTGGAGTACCTGAGGATTGGTGATCGGACCGAAGGTACGGAGTGGTTTGGAGCAGGTCATTGACCTTGGGGATAGACAAAGTGAGGCTCGGTCATCCCAACGAGGCTTCAGGACTCCACGTCCGACGAGGGGATAATCTTGGCCATTCCCTGTGTTGGGAATGTCATCCTTGTGCACGGGGACGGTACCTTACTCCGGTGATCAGAGATAGTAGCGTATCAGGATATGTCTCCGGGACAACCAACTTATGTGTCATTCCTCTTGTGTCCTGAGACTGGTGATCAGTCTAGGGTGTGAAGGGCCGGTGATCAGCCCATGTGTTCAGTGGTCTGTGTCAGTATGTGGTGTCGGTGTGTGATGTGGTCTGTGACCGTATGCTCAGGGGTCCGTATGTGGTATCAGTATTTATCAGTTATGACGATGATTGTTATCTTTGTTGTTAGTTGTGTTGTGCATGGTAATAGTTACTCTGCTATTATGTTTTCCTACTCATTGGTGAATTGATTGATTTCTTACCCCTTCGTTTCTTATGTATTTCTATATTATATCATGACGAATAGCAAACGGACAGGAGCGGCCTGTGCTTAGAGCTTATTCCTGGGGAGCGGGACCTAGCGGAGGTGACCGCAATAATAAAGCTGCCTAGAGGCAGTGTTCAGATGTTTGGAATACAGCATTACCACGCCCAGTGTGTCCTAGATTTTGTTACCCATTGTGGGTGTGGTGTATATATCTATATGTGTGTATGTGTCATGTTTTGCGTACTCTGATAATAAATAATATGTGTGGCTGCTTTATACGTGTGGATTATTTTAAAATAAAATAACGCCCTGCCAATACAGGGTGTCACATCCACCACCCAGAGGAGTGAAAGTATGAACAAATTCTTTAAAGATTTTTTGAATTCAAGTACTCCATTGAGCAAATTTGTGACACAATATGATAAGGCTCTTGATGCACGTTACAACAAGGAAAGAGAAAAGACTTTCAAAACAGTGAATTCAAAACCACTTTTGTGAAATTTATATCCCATGGAAGAGGAAGCTTCAAAAAATTATTTAAGGAAAATGATTAGGATATTTCAAGATGATTTGGTTGGGTCTCAAATGTTAGACAAAGTTGAATTTTCCAATGAAATATCCACATACAAGGTTCATGAAATTCACAAAGAAAATCCTAACTATTTTGTGACTTTTCATGTCATTTCAAAAGAAGCAAACTGTAGATGTCACATGTTTGAATTTTTGAGTATTCTCTATAGGCACGTGTTAAAGTATTCATAAAGAAAAAGGCTTATTCTCAACCTTCACAGTATATTCTATGTCGGTGGACCATTAATGCTAAGAAGGAGAGAGTTAAAGGATTGGCAAGTGAAAAATTCCCGGAAGGTAGCCAAAACACTTCTAGTACTTTATTGTTTAATAGTGTTATGGCTCAATGTCTTGAACTATCTGAAAGAGCTTCACGGTCAGAGAAGCATCATGATGCTGCATTTCGATGTTTGCAAAAGTTAATCGGTTAACTTGATCTGTTGGGACTTGAAGAAATCAAACGAAGACTGTGGTAACTCGACATTTGAAATTATCCCTGAAGTCACCAGTAACACTATATCTTTGTGTGATGCTCCACTTATGACAACTAAAGGGCGTCCAAGAACTTTGCAAATGAAAGGAAGCTTGGAATTGCACAAAAAATGTTAATCTACTTGTAGTTATTGTAAGAGGAATGGTCATTGTGGTGATAATGACATTCAAGTTTATTTATTTTAATTATTTCAGTTTAATATAAATTCCCTTTATAATCAAATATTATTATTTTATAACTGATTGCTTCAATTTTTAAAGATAGATAGACATTAGCTTTACCTTTCTAAGGCAATTAATTTAATATTTGCATAGCATTTGCTATTAACCATTGATGGCTGGCTGTTGAAAACATAACGTTTTAGTTTTTCTTTTTATTACAATTGATTACAATTGATTTCATAATGATAAAATAAAACATGAGCCAATGGTAGAAAGGACATAAGATTTTTCTCACATATGAGTTTAGATGTATTGAAAAAACTCTTTCTTCTTCTCAGTTATTCTATTTTTTCTCGGCATTGTTTGTGAAGCTCCAACGTGTTTGGCCTTGAGTGCACGGGTCCAGACACGGTGTTGTGAAAATCTTGGAGAGCAAATCGAAAATTGGGTTGCACCAGAGGTCCACTGGAATTTGCTTTCAAGGTAGTGGTTTTTGCCACGTCATAGCTACAACATCTGTAACACCCGCTTTGAGCGCCATCTTTGTGCAATCTAATCTGGAAAACCTTTAATGCTTGTATGATTTCAGTTAAAGAGTACTCTTATGTATTTCGCAGTGGAAACATAGGAGTAAATTTTTTTTTTTCATTTTCTTTCCTTTGAAACCCTTTTCAAAATGAGACATAGAGTACTACAGTTTTCTAAATGATGTCAATTCAGACTTTTGCAATTATCAGAGTATAATGCATCACAAAATAATACTTCACATAACATAATCATTTCGCACTAAGGCGAGGTTTTCTGAAAAGAGTAATTACAAAACAACAAATACAAAACCCTAAGCTAAGCTGGCCAACCACTATAACTCTTACTGAGAAACAGCTCAGCAAAACCATAACATGAAGCACTCAGAGAAATCTTCCTCCATTGGCTCAATCTTCAATGCTCCTGAAAGACGAAGCTGCAACAGCTACCGAACTCCATCTGGAAGTGACATCCATAAGGACATCCAATCAAACAACAGTGCAAGGGTAAATCCTTTGTCCACGAGTTTATCATAGGCTATATCGCATGCAAACAACATATACATATATAATACAACAACATGCTTTTATATATATATACATACTTAATAGACCGCACGCATCATCATGGTATATCAAGCATTGCATGTGAGCAACCAAAACAACCCACAGATCAACAATCAAGTCACTACAATATCAAACTATTGCATGTGAGCAGGCAAGTCTATCAACAGACCAGTGATCAAGTCATCACAATATCAAATTCATCACATATCATAAATGTGGTTAGCTATGCATGTCAATGCAGTATGACAAGTTGTGTATACACCTGCAGCCTTAATAGGTCAGCAGTATGATGGGGACTACTTTCCCAATGTCCGAACAAAATAGCCTCTGCTTAGGCTTGCCACTACTTTGGCTAGCCACTACTTTGGCGTGCCTCTACTTAGGCAATGCAGTGTCAACTCGCCTTTTGAAGTCTGTACGACCAATCAAACGCTACGAGTGACATGACAACTCGTCTTTTGAAGTCTTTAAGACCAATCAAACGCTTCGAGTGTCGATGCTCAATGGTTAGTACGCATCCAAACAAATTCAACAATATGGCATGCTCACCGTAGTGAACGCCCAAGTGATATCCAACAAATTCTACAATATGGCATGCTCACCGTAGTGAACGCCCGAGTGATATCCAACAAATTCTACAATATGGCATGTTCACCGTAGTGAACGCTCGAGTGATATCCAACAAATTCTACAATATGGCGTGCTCACCGTAGTGAGTGCCCTAGTAATGTTTTAATTAATCAATGCGGATCGACGAACCCTCACTCACTCAACTTAGTGGGTTTCCAAATCTTAATTAACTAAGAATTCAACACAGGACACAAAGTCCGGGTGTTCAATTGCGGAACGCTAGTCCCAATCTTAGATTAAAACTCCAGGCACGTAATGCGGAACACTAGGCTCAATTTTTAGGTTAAGATACTAGGCACACCATATGGAACACTAGGTCTAATCCTTAATCAAGAAAATGCGCACGCAAGCAGGACATTAAGTCCCAGCACAGGACACATGGCCCATATGCTCAATAGGAACGCTAGGTTCCCTATATTTTATTCTTTCAAAAACTCGATCTTTGAAATCTCTTTCTCAGTTCTTGTATCACTCCTATGTATCTGAAAAAACTTTTTAGTTCTAGGTCGTTGAAACCCAAGTTGTGCTAAATAACACACTGGAAGAATTCCCAGGAAAGAGAGGTGGTGCGAACACTCTTAATTACCAAGTCTTTCCTAGCTAGAATTTTCCCAGGCGCATCATTTAACTCAACCGTTTTCGCAAATTGTACTATTTATTTCAAGTTCTTTTCTCTACTATTATTCCATTGAAATTTCCTTGCAAGCTTTGGCTAGTTGTACTAAAACCTTCACGCTTACTTTTAAATCAAAATGCTCTTAACAGTTTGTTTACGAAATCAAAATTCGGCTTGTAGAATGATGCGTTCGAAATAGCATATAGTTTAGTGTTAGTTTTGCATCGCATCTTAGTCATTTTAGTCATTTTAATCCATGTTATTTATGCATTTGGCATGATTTGAATAACGCACTTGGTTTTGGTTCAATTGTGCTTAAAGGAAGGTATTTGTCCTAGGAAAAAGGAGAAAAATCACTTGGAATAAGTTGGGGTAATTTGTGCTACAAGTTGATAATGTAATGCTGTCTCAGCCTGACACTTGTTCAATGTTTTAATCATATCTGGAGTTTTAGGTATCCAAATGAGATGAAACTGGTGCCATTGGAAAGCTAACATCCATAGCTTCAACTTTCATGAAGACACCTTGAGCTAATTCGGACGTTAAAGAGGTGAAAAATACAAAACAACATGAAGCACGGCCTAGCCGTGTTAGGAAGCACGGCCGTGTTGCGACAGCACCTAAACAGTGCGAGAAACAGAATGAAGCACGGCCTAGCCGTGCCTCACGCCACGGCCGTGCTACGACAGCACCCTGGACGCAGAATTTTACGTTTTTACATGTTTTGGACCTGTTTTTTACTCCTTTTCACCCTAGACTATAAATAGACACTTTAGAGACTTGTCTAGGGTTCGAACTTTGTTATTTGGAGGCACGGTGGAGGATTGGGAACGATCTCTTCATTAATTCTCATGAATTTCTGGTTTGGCTTTTCTTTCTCTATGAGTAACTAAGCCTTTTAGACTAGGGTTAGATGAATCTTGATGAAACTTTTATGTAGTTAATTCTATTATATTAAAGCAAGTTTATTTCATTTCAATTGAGTTTTCAATTCTCCGCGCTTAATGCTTTTCTATACTTGGCCGCTATTGAATTGATTGGGGTTTTTCATGATGATTGGGAAATTGGGTGAAGAACTTGAACTGAGATTGTTAGCCATAGTCATGATGAGTATAGGAATATAACTTTGTGATTATGTGTTCTTATGAATCACTATTCTTAATGCTTAACCTAACTATAAATCACCTAAGAGATTGGGGGTTTTAGTTAGAGTAAAGGGTTTATGAGGCAAGGGATTGTTCTTAAACTAATTTAGTTGATTCGAACTTCTATTTGTATGAAATAACTTGCGTTGGTTGTAGATTAAATGCATGAGAGTGGATACAAGAGGATTCAAACCCCTAGTCGTTTTTATACCATTTAATTACAAATAGTTGTTATTGTTATTTTAGGTTATTCTGAATCTACTTATTTCCAAATACCACTATTCGGTTCTCGTTCAAAATAGTTACGAGCTTTGTTTAGTTGAATAATCAATCGCAATCCCTGTGGAGACGATCTTACTTATCACTTTATTACTTGTGCGATTCGGTACACTGCCAAAATCCTCAACAAGTTTTTGGCGCTGTTCAGATTGTTGAATCGATTTTTAACAAGGCAAACGAGTATTATTTTGAACAATCTTATTTTCTGTTTATAAAAAAAACCAAAAATTTAAAATTTCTTTTCTTTTCTTATAGAGTTGTTGTGTTGCTCACAATTCTCTTTGCTTCAGAGCATACACCTCTTAGATGTGATTTTTGTGGAGGAAATCATAGAAATGGCACTTGTGAGGATTTCTTGGTCATATCACCAGAAGATGAGGATCTCTTAGTCATGGTGGAAGAAGAAGAGGATTATTGCATGGAAAGTATCATGGGAGTAGAAGATTCACATCCTCAAACTCAATTCGAAGAATCACATGACAAAGACTCTTACCTCAACAATGTTTTGGTGGAATTCATGAGAGCCAACCAAGCTTCATTTAATAGCTTTGAGGTTCGTTGTGAGGGGTTATCAGAGCAATTATCCCAATTTGACCAGAAGAAAATGGAGATAGAGAGTGAACATAACTTCATGGTGGCATTGGAAGAAGAATGGAAAAACAAAAATAGTGACATAAAAGAGGACCTAAGGTTGAGGCATGGAGAGATTCAAGTGATAGCTCAACTCTTGGGCATTGAAGAGAATGGTCATCTGCAAGTTGAATTTGATGTGCTTCAAGATAAGGAGTGGGGGAAACAATATCCCAAATGTATAATTGCTGAGGCATGGGAACACTTACTTCCCTATGCCAAGTACATGGGAATTCTCTCCAAAAGAAGGAAGCGGAAGGAAGAAATCTTCTTCCTGACATATTATCCACCCTAATAGGGGTGTTGAAGTGTCAAGCTAATGACATTAAAGAAGCGCTTCTTGGGAGGCAACCCACGTTTTTCGGTGAGTTCTTTCCTCCTCATCCCTGCTTCAACTTAAATTTTACATTGGGGACAATGTAAGTTTTTAAGCTTGGGGTAAGGGGTTTGCATTTTTGCATTTAGATTTGCATCTCATTTTAGTTTTTGCTTTTTGTGTTAATTTTTGTTTTTGTTTGCATCATTTTATCCCCCAATTGCTTTATTGCCCTCCTAATTTTTCTATGTGTGCCACATTTTTGTTGAAATTTGAGATTGCAATAATTTGGAACCCAATTATTTTCTCTTGTGATGGGCTTAAAGGTAGTGTTCTTAATGTACATAGGGATAATCTTTTGATAAGTTGATGATTAGCATGTGGCACTCTGATTTGATGTCTTTCACTGATTTGAACTTCTAAATGTGAGACTTGAGCTTCATTTGGGGCTTGTACTTCATCATGTTCTTATGCCCCTTCTCCTTGTATGAGTGTGTTCCTCTTGATTGTGCTCTCTAGAACTTGACTTGAAACCGTTTCAAAACTTGAAAATCTTTTATTACACACTTGAATATGATTAAGGCATTTTAGGCATGTTTTCAAGCCTCTGACTTTTGAATGAAAGCTTCCTCTAGTTGCCCCTTTTGAGCCTTAACTGAAATAAATTTTCTTCGTACCAATGCTATTGTCAAATGTTTATGGTACCTTTTAGAGCATGTTTAAGGGAGCAATTGGATGCTTAATCTGTGAATTGTTTTGATGTTTGAACTTGGGATCTCTTCTGTTGTTTAATTCCTCCCCAATAATTATTGCAAAATCTCAAAAGAAGGGAGAATAAATAATAAAAAAAAGAATAAATAATAAAAAATAAAAAAATAAAAAAGGAAAAAAAAACAACAGAAGAGGAGCAAAATAAAAAGGTTTTGAAAGTAAAAAGGGAAAAATGTATTGCTCCACTTATTCTGCTTAAAAGGGTTGCTTTAATTGTTCATGTTGTTAGCCCTTGAATTTCCCCTTTTCTTGTTTTTATCCCACCTTAAAAGTTAAATCCAATGGCCACGTTACAACCTTTTGAAAGACCTTTTGATTCTTGTATGTTTTCATTAATTATTTGCTGAGATTTGGTTAATAGTCAAGCCTATGGTAGAGCATTTCCATTGATGGATATGAGCGAATTGTCTTAACCTTTAAAACATTTGGAGAGTGATAAGGAGATTACCCTTATCAGTGACAGACATGATTTCAGAGAGCCTAAACTTCTAATTGGACTTGATTTTGATTGTCTCTATTGTGTTTGATAGTCCTTTAGCCTATTACTTGATCTTGCTTCTATCTCGGGTTTCTTATCGGTTGCATCTCATATTTTCCATGTCGTCTTTGGCCACAGTAATTGCTTGAGGACAAGCAAAGTTCTAAGCTTGGGGTAATTTGATGCGTTCGAAATAGCATATAGTTTAGTGTTAGTTTTGCATCGCATCTTAGTCATTTTAGTCATTTTAATCCATGTTATTTATGCATTTGGCTTGATTTGAATAACGCACTTGGTTTTGGTTCAATTGGGCTTAAAGGAAGGTATTTGTCCTAGGAAAAAGGAGAAAAATCATTTGGAATAAGTTGGGGTAATTTGTGCTACAAGTTGATAATGTAATGCTGTCTTAGCCTGACACTTGTTCAATGTTTTAATCATATCTGGAGTTTTAGGTGTCCAAATGAGATGAAACTGGTGCCATTGGAAAGCTAACATCCATAGCTTCAACTTTCTTGAAGACACCTTGAGCTAATTCGGACGTTAAAGAGGTGAAAAATGCAAAACAACATGAAGCACGACCTAGCTGTGTTAGGAAGCACGGCCCTGTTGCGACAGCACCTAAACAGTGCGAGAAACAGAATGAAGCACGGCCTAGCCGTGCCTCACGCTACGCCACTGGCCGCATACGACAGCACCCTGGACGCAGAATTTTACGTTTTTACATGTTTTGGACCTGTTTTTTACTCCTTTTCACCCTAGACTATAAATAGACACTTTAGAGACTTGTCTAGGGTTCGAACTTTGTTATTTGGAGGCACGGTGGAGGATTGGGAACGATCTCTTCATTAATTCTCATGAATTTCTGGTTTGGCTTTTCTTTCTCTATGAGTAACTAAGCCTTTTAGACTAGGGTTAGATGAATCTTGATGAAACTTTTATGTAGTTAATTCTATTATATTAAAGCAAGTTTATTTCATTTCAATTGAGTTTTCAATTCTCCGCGCTTAATGCTTTTCGATACTTGGCCGCTATTGAATTGATTGGGGTTTTTCATGATGATTGGGAAATTGGGTGAAGAACTTGAACTGAGATTGTTAGCCATAGTCATGATGAGTATAGGAATATAACTTTGTGATTATGTGTTCTTATGAATCACTATTCTTAATGCTTAACCTAACTATAAATCACCTAAGAGATTGGGGGTTTTAGTTAGAGTAAAGGGTTTATGAGGCAAGGGATTGTTCTTAAACTAATTTAGTTGATTCGAACTTCTATTTGTATGAAATAACTTGTGTTGGTTGTAGATTAAATGCATGAGAGTGGATACAAGAGGATTCAAACCCCTAGTCGTTTTTATACCATTTAATTACAAATAGTTGTTATTGTTATTTTCAGTTGTTACCAATCTACTTGTTTTCAAATACCACTATTCGGTTCTCGTTCAAAATAGTTACGAACTTTGTTTAGTTGAATAATCAATCGCAAACCTTGTGGAGACGATCTTACTTATCACTTTATTACTTGTGCGATTCGGTACACTGCTGAAATCCTCAACATGGAATCGCATCAGATTTACCGATGTAAATCGTCAACCATTAGCAGTCGATCAACGCATTGTTAATTAATCCATTATCAACAATAATATTTTTCATATTCCAATTCAATACCAAGTTCCAATGAAATCCAAGGTGATTCAAGGAAAACAATACAACTCATAATGCCACGCAGGGCCAAGAACATGCTACATATAATCAACAATTTCAAGTCCAATTAAATCAATCAAGAATGATTTAAGTCACACAATACAATTCAGTCTTGCCACACAGGGCCAAATCAATACACAGCATTTCATGCTACAACATCTCAACAGCACATAGTAATACTACAAGTACTACCACACAATCTATCAACAATCAAACAAATAACACACAAGGCGAAAAGCCCAAACTCATTATGTAAGAATTTCCCTTACCTTGGGTGCTTTAACAATCCCAGCAAGGTAAATTCGAACTATCGTCAAGTCGTTCCCCGCACAAGCCTTATGCACGAACCTTAACAACGCAAACTTAATCCAATTAGAACCAAAAACCCAAGTCCTAAGACTCTAGGGCAGCCACGGTTTTAGTCCTAAAAAGGGCCTAAAATCTTTCTAACTTAACCTATTTGGATCACACCTAATCATATGTCATGAAACAAATTCAAACCATGCAAGTTTTCAAGCTTTTATGAAAGCAACACACTTAAAAAAATAGCTAAACCAAAATTTACCAATTGGAATAGTGTTTTACCAAATAAATAGTGTTTTGCCAACTTTGAATCACTTTTTAAAACACTAAAACATGTCACAAAATTCTAGAATTAAATTCATTACAAGTTTAAAACAATTCTTAAGACATAACCCAAAACTTTTTCCAAAATCATGCTTCTTTGAATTGTTTTGCTAAATCAAATCATCAACCACTTTTACAACTATTTTTAAGCATAAATGCAAGTCAAGAACAAGTCACAAAATCCTTTTGAAGGCCACGGTTTCAAGGCTTCAAATACAACTCCAAATTTTCAAATCTTTTAACATCAAAATCTTACAAACTTTGCTTAATCAAAACTTCTTATCAAAACCAAACTTCTTTACCACTTTAATATAATTAAAAACAAGTTGAAACTCACCCAAATCATGCTATTAAGCTACTGTTTTGAGAGCTCCAAAACAGCCCCAAATTTGATTTATTTCAAACCATTTTCAAAGTTTAAACCTAGCAATCTTTATAGATTTAAAATCCTAATCAAAAACCAACTTCCAAATCACTTTGATATACTTAAGAACAATTAAAAACATCATCAAAACTATATTAATGGCCACGGTTCCAGCCCCCCCCCCCTTTACACACAAATTTGTTTTTCCAAAACCTTGTAATAATGCATATATGACTAGTTTCCAAACTTATCAAGTATAACCCATAGAGAATCAACCCTAAAACAACAAAAATCAAACAAAGCCAAGGCTTAGAACAGCCCCTAGGTTTCGGCCAACTTAAAAAGTTAGGGTTTCCAAATTTTAAAAATCAAGAACAATGCTAATCATGGAAGAAAATAAAGGGCTTTAAGACTAATTATGCATATCTAGCAAAATCTAACACTTTTGCCCAAAAATAATTCCTAAAACCAACCAAACCCATATCATGAAACTCAAGAGAGAAAAGAATGGGTATGAAGCTTACCAAGAAGTTTGGAGGTGATGGATCAAGGATTAAGAAGAAAAGATGGAAGATTGAAGCTTAAACATCACTTTCCTTTAAGAATCAAAACTAAAATCATGAGAAACAACACAAATACCATGAAAACTCATCCATGGCAGCCATGGAGAAAGGATAAGGGATTAGGATCCTTACCAAGAAGATTAGAGGTGATAGAACAAGGATTGAGAAGAAAGGAAGTAAAGATGGAAACTTTGATCACCAAAACTTCAAAAACTCAAGCTTTCTCCTTCTAAAATTTTTTCAAGTTTTTCTCCAATGGAAGAATTGAATGGATCTGATCTTGGGCAAGGGAGAAGGCCACGAAAATAATGAGGACAAGGTGGGAATAAAATTGTTCATTTAAGTTGAATCCTAACCAAATAATTAGAAACTAACTTAACAACCAAACTACCCATTACTTCCTAAACCAATCAAAATGCTTCCTTCAAAATTGTAGGCTATAAGCACATGGCTGGTCTCCCATTGGTCCATGTGTGGCAGCCATTTGCTCAAAATATCTCAGGGTTTCGCTACGACGCGTTTTCGCTCAACCGGGTGCACGACGTTACGCGTATATTAGATTTTAATACTAAAAATTCCAAAAATAATTCTAATAATAATCTCACACCCAAAAATTACAAATGTTCCTCGCGGCATGAGAAAAGTACCCATATTTCTCGTTTTCTCGAAATGCGAACTGAAACGTTGTGATAAGACAGTTTCTGGCCATAGAAAATACACTAAATATTTTCTGATGCCCAAAAATTCTAGAAAAATTACAATAAATCCTAAATATTGGAAAATGCTAAGATCTCAAATTTTATAAAATTTGGATCACGTTTGGTCATATTTCAGTTAGAAACACACACAATAGCCTAGTTACGGCAGAATTCAATAGAATTCTCGCAGCGTAATAAAAACTGTAAATTAGTGAGGATCACTAATTTCAATTTCTCCTATTAACTAGATATTATTCAAACAATAAAATTATCAAGACAAAATCTTTAAAATAATAGTCATATTAAATATGACATAAAACAAACAATTAATACAATAACTAAACCATGAAAATTCAAACTATGACTTGAAAATATTTATTAAATCCTGAAAATTATTTCTCTTTCAATAAAATATTTTTCTTTAATCAAACAACAATCTTTCACATTTTTCAAGGTTAATTCATATTAAAAATAGTATACGTCTACACTGTCTCTTATTCTGAATTAATTGCTAAAACAGTAAATTGTTTACAATAAATCTTGGTAGTTCTTCGTACTTTTAACAAACCATTGAGGTGATCAATCTCTATGATTTATTTTCAAGTAGTCGGAAACTATAAAATAATTTTCAAAAAAATTGGGATGTTACAACATCCTTCTTCTTCTTTTGTTCCTGACATTATTCAACATTTTCTTCTCATAATTTCTAACAATCTGAAAGCAAATTATTTTTCTCTTTTTGTATCCTTGGAAATGTTGATATATGTTTTTTATTTTTCTTTGTCTCATGTGGTTTGTTGTGTTCGTGATTTCAAGCGTTCGAGACATCATGCATATATATAAAAAAAGGGAAAAGGAACAATATGACTTACTGTGTTGTAGACCACGTGTACAAGAAAAATAGAAGTAGAGACGATAGAGCAATGATCAATAACGTGGAGAAGGTTCTCCCCCAAGCCCTCCAGGTAAATCTAAAGATCTGGAAAATTAAAATAAAAAAATGAATGATGTGCTTCTACAAAGTATGTAATATCTTATGATTTTAAAAGGTCGTGTCTATGTGTGATTTTTGTGAAAAGTGGAATACAAATAATTTTTAAATTATTTAAAACTGTTTGTGGTATTTGTGAAAGGTTTGTGGTATATAAAGCTGCTTCTTGGGGGTAATAGCTCTCCGATTTGGTTCACAAAATTCATTTCTTTCGTATTTCCGGTTGGTCTCAACTTAATTTAATAGCTGTCTGAGTTCAAGTTGCTATTATTTTTACGATTACAACTTGAATATTGATTTTATATGGTTTTATTTTTTTTTTAAAGAAGAATTAGAAATTTGCATGAAGTCTCATCGTTTGTCGGTACTGTTGTATTTCGAGAAAGATTTTTGCCTTATATATTAATTTTGGTGAATATATAGTATTGTCAACATGCAAAAATCAAGAACATATGTAAAAATTATTTTTGTTGTATTTGTGCTTCGGTCATATCTTAAATGACTAATTCCTATACAAGTGATGAAGTACATTTTTTACCTTCTCAGCCTTTCCTGTAATGTTTATTTATAAACATGCTACGTGTCTTCTTTAATTTCAAAGATATGCCACAAAACCAATAATTTATGTGGCTCAAACTCTGTTCTTAAGGATCAAGGCGTGCTTAATATCATGGGTTAATTGATCTACCATAGAAATTTTAAGTTTCTGTGTTGGCTATAATGTCACTTTTTGCAGCCTTTTTATTAGATTGAAAAAAATTGTGTTACACATTTTATGCCAAATGACTCTGTTCAATTTTTATATTTTGAGGTTTTCTATTGACATGTGTGTATGTGTACCATAATTTAAGGAGTTTTACTATGAAATGTCATAGTTTATTTTACCCTTGGATCATATTGTTATGAGACATTATTGAGAAATTTATGAAAATACGTATATGATATGCATGGGTGAAGCAAGTGCACCTTTAGGTGTTAAATCATACAAAAGGGTGGTAGTATAATACCATTACTAGAATGATATTTTGAGAAACTTCTTAATAATTTTGATCACTTTGGAGTTAATTATCATTGAGTATGCTTTATTTTTTAGCACTAATTATTTATAAATTATTGAAAGTTTATTATATTCAAGAAATTTGATGAGTTTATTGTAAAAAATATTTGTGGACTCCTGAAATATTTAGAGGTACCAATGAAAGCTATGGTATTTTATATGGTGGATTTTCTACTCTGTTGGAATAATACAATCGTGTTAGTTATATTTGATCCTGTTAGGAAATGGCACTCAAAACTCACAAGAACACGCAGAGAAAGAGATAGAGAAAACAACACAAGCATATACGTGGTTCACCCTCAGTGTGAGGATTACATCCACGGGCAGGAGAAGAAGAGAGATTCACTATCAAATTCAGATTACAAGAGATATCACTCAATTGCTTATCATCCTCTATATATAACAAATAGAGGAAGCAGTTACATTACTTCACCGAACAACAAATAGCAGTAATCGAACTAAACTAAGGCCCATAAACAAAGCCCGGCGGTGGAGTGTGATCGAGGCCCATCAACCAGGCCATTTGGTATGCATAGAGAAACGGTTGGTATGCATAGGAGAGCAACCAGGAAGGCGATATACCGAGTGGCGATAAACATAGGAAACTGCATATGAACATCATCCGTGGCGAACATAATGGAGGCGGTGGTTTAATCCCAAAACCAACAAATCTCCACCTTGGGGTCAAACCACTATCGAAACATATAGTAAACTCGAGATCTTCCCTTGAGCGCCATTCAAACTCTTTGTTATTTCCGACTATCAACATTGAGCATGTCCAAGCAATGCATGAACTTGCTCTTGGGAACCGGTTTGGTCATGATATCATTGGATTGTCCTTAGTATCAACCTTGAGCACCTTGATTCGCATTTTGATTCGAATGAAATGATACCTAACATCTATGTGTTTGGTTCTTTCATAGTGCACTTGATCCTTTGCCAAACAAATGGCACTTAAGTGTCATAAAATATGATGGCTTTATCTTGTGGAAAACCTAAGTCACCGATAAGTCCTTTAAGCCAAATGCCTTCTTTTCTTTGCCTATCGCATGTACTGCTTACGTGGTTGATAAGGCTCATGTAAGCAATGTAGCTTTCAACTTACTAAACACTTGCCAGCCGTAAAAGCATAACCGTGAATCGGACCTTCTACCATCAAGATCCTCGGCATAGTCGAATCGAGAAACGATGAAGAGAACAAGTAGAATCATTCCATAAACAAGACAAACATCACTAGTTCCTTTGAGATATCTCGAAAACTCTCTTGACAAAGAATCGGTGTTGTTTCACTGGCCTACCCATGTATCCGCTATGACACTTACGACTTGTGCGAAGATCGGTCTAGTGCAAACCATGGCATACATGATCGCCAGTGCACTAGCATATGGAACTCTCTCCATGTAGTCCCTTTTGATGAGTCTCAAACACTTCACCGATCTCGATGGTTGCGAGTGAGTGGGTATGAGGTTTGAGCTGTAGACATGCCAAATCTATTTAACACTTCTCAATGTAAGACTTGACACAAGAAAAGCTTCTTCTTATCTCGTCACTGTAGATTTTCATTCCCAAAATCCTCTCTCGACACTCAAAGGTCTTTCATGTCGAATTCAGAGCGAGAAGAGACTTGAGCTCTATTAATATCGATCATGTTTTGAGATGCAATGAGCATGTCATCAACATAGAGCAATAGTAGACATAGGAATCATTTTTCAGTTCTTTGAGAGGTACACATGAATCATAAGGACTTCTTTTGAATCCATGGTGAATCATAAAGCGATCAAATCTCCTATACCATTGCCTTAGAGATTGCTTGAGCCATACAATGATTTCTTCAACTTGCAAACCTAATTTCTCTTTTCCTTGTTCTACAAAGCCCTCAGTTGCTTCATATAAATGTCTTCCTCTAAATCCCCATGTAGAAAAAATTTTGTTTACATCAGTTGTTGTAATTCAAGTCCATATTAGTTACTAAGGCAAGAGAACCTGAGATGGAAGTGTGTCTTACAATGGAGAGAAAATTTCATTGTAGTCCACCTTCCTTTTGGCTAAAACCTTTTACTAATCTGGCCTTGAATTTGATTCCATTTACTTTGGAGATTCAGGTTTCTTCTTAAAATCCACTTGCTTCCAACCACTTTTCTCGCCTTGAGGCAACTTCACAAGCTGCCATGTATTGTTTTTTGTCACAGAGATCGCATTTCATCATGCATGGTCGTGAGCCACCATACTTGAACAAGTAATAGCCTCCTGGAAATTCTTGTCTTGTGCATCAACATCTTCAATGACTTGAAATGCATATGAGAGCATATCTTCATAACCATACCTCTCTGGAGCCTTTTCTATTCCTTTGAGACTTTACGATGCCTGCATCTGCTTCATTCTCGCTTCGAGTTCTGCAGAATTTGCAATTACGTGACGGTCGATTGATGCCTTGACTACCCGGTTCGCTGATCGATTGCCTTTCTGGACTTGATCATTACGCCTTCGGTTTCTTCAAACTCCACCGCTATAGGTTTTGTCACGACTTGGTGATTGTGCAATTTCACTTTGTTATGCGAGACTTCTCATCAAAGTTTACATCTCTACTCAAGATCACCGCTTTTCTCAGGATTGTGACCAAATCCTATATCCCTGACACCTCACCATATCCAACAAAATTCCTTTACAGCTCTAGGTTCAAGTTTGCCTCACTAACATGGTAATAAGCGGGACAACCAAAAACTTTAAGCCTAGAATAGTCGGCCAGTTTGGAAGACCATACCTCGATAGGAGTTTTATTGTCGATGGATGAGGAGGGTGATCTGATGACAATGTAGCATCTTTATGCTTGACCGCTTGAGTAAATGTTTCTTGACCCTCAGATTGGATAGCATACATCTAGCCTTATCCAATAAGGTCCTGGTTCATTCTCTCGCTATGCCATTCTGTTGAGGTGTGTTCCTCATGTTGTATATTGCCTAGCAATACCTTACCGTGCGGGGTAATTTATTGAACTCTTGAACAAAACTCTAAACCATTATCGGTTCTTAGTCTTTTAATCTTTCTTCCCACTTGATTTTCTATCAAAGTTTTCCAATTCTTGAAACATTGGAAAGCCTGGACTTGTGTTTCATCATATAAACCCAAGTCATGCAGAGTAGTCATCAATAATGGAAAGAAATGCCTAGCTCCACCTATAGATGGAACCTTTGATGGACTGAACAACTGAGTGTATCTTTGTCCAAAGTAGCCTTGGTTGTGTGTGAAGCCTTCAAATTTGGATGCATGATGCTTACCAAAACACAATGTTCACAAAATTCCAATGCCCCTCCTTTTCGACCTTGTATGACCCTTGATCAATGAGAACTTTCGGCCCCTTTTCACTCATGTGCCCCCGATCTCATGTGCCACAGTGCCAATAGTCAGTTTACGTTTTACCGAAACAGTTATGTAATGTCGAGTTGTCCCTTGAAGAATGTATAGATTTTTGTGTTTTGAGCCTGTAACCACTTGTCCCTTTCACATTTCGATGCATAATCCTCCTTGAACACATGTATGAAGCCGCTTTGAATCCAAAGCACCAACAAAGATGAGGTTTCTTTTTAATCCGGGGAACATGCTTGACATTGGTTAAGGTTCTAATCACATCATCATGCATTTTGATTTGAATAGAACCTATACCAATTGTCTTGCCACGGTTCATTGTTTCCCATGAGCACATTTCCTCCAAACTTCTCATGCATGGGTCACAAACCAATCCTTGGCGAGGACACGTATGATGAGAACATCTGAAGTCTAGCACCCACGCTTGGCCAGGTTTGATCATCGTGCGGTGAGAGCATACTCAGAATCCGATGGCGCCTTCTTGGCAAGAGTGCGACAGCAATTCCTTCTTCTTCTTAACTTGGACAATCTTTCTTCCAATGTCCGAGGTTCTTTGCAATAGTTGCATATATCTTTTGGATTAACCTTTCCTTTGGAATTCTTCCCTTTCCCTTCTTCTTGTTTTGATTGTTTGCTGAATTTCTTGATTCTTGACAAAGCGGACCAGCGGAAATCATCACCTATTCCAGGATGCCTTATGAGCTCTCTAGAATACAAGCTTGTGTTGACTTCTTCTAGAGTGATGCTCTCTTTACCAACACTAATAGAACTTACAAAGTTTTCATAAGATGGTGGCAAAGAAGCTAAAGAACCATGCGCAATATCTTTATCCTCCATCTTGACATCAATGTCCCGCATTCAAGCGTGATTGAATTTAATTCATCGAGATGCTCTTTCAGTTTTGACCACTTCTTTCATTTGAAGACTAAATAACCTCCTCTTGAGCAACAACTTGTTGCTCAAGGATTTGGTCATGTATAAGCTTCTCGATTTGAGCCATAACTTGGCGTTGTATCCTTCAAGACTTCATAGAGAACACTCATCGGATAGGGATACGAGAATCAATGGGAGCCTTCCTCATGTCAGTGTTGACAAATCTTTATGGCTCTTTTCCGATTTGGCGATAGAGGGCCCCAAACCCCTTGTTCTTTGAGAAGTACCGCATCTTAATGCACGAGAGATTAAAAGCGTTTCCTCCATTCAAACTTCTCGATCTTGATTGTGTTTGACATCTTCTTGGGCCAGGCGGTGAGAAACTTCAGCTGTAAAAGCGAAGGGAGAAAGAAAGAAAGAGCGGGGGTGATGCCACCTGCACAGAAGCACCTGGCCAGACAAACCTTTGAGTCACAAGATTAACAGAATGCAATGTGGATCTTGAACATCCACCGAGAGCACAGCGGAAGACGGACAGGGAGGCTTGGATCGATACTTGCTCTCTGATACCAGTTTGTTAGGAAATGGCACTCAAAACTCACAAGAACACACAGAGAAAGAGATAGAGAAAACAACACAAGCATATACGTGGTTCACCCTCAGTGTGAGGATTACATCCACGGGCAGGAGAAGAAGAGAGATTCACTATCAAATTCAGATTACAAGAGATATCACTCAATTGCTTATCATCCTCTATATATAACAAATAGAGGAAGCAATTATGTTACTTCACGTAACAATAAATGTAAAGTAAGCCGGAACTAAACTAAGGCCCATAAACAAAGCCCAAGCGGTGGAGTGTGATCGAGGCCCATCAACGGACTGGTATGCATAGGAGACCGCACTTTGACGCATGCATAGGAGAGCAACCAGAAGCTGATATACCAGAAGCTGATAAACATAGGAGAGCCTGCATATGAACATTGTCCAGCAAGCAGAACATAATGGAGCAGTGGTTTAATCCCAAAACCAACAGATCCATATTAAAATAAATCTAAAGGTAGATTTATTTTTATCCCTAGTCGGGGTGATGTCGCCTGGTAGTGAATTTAGCGTAAAAATATTTTTGTGGCACTTTGAGAGATATCGTGAATTATGGTATTGCATATAGTGAAGTATCCAATGTATTATAAGGATACAATTATGGTAATTGAATTTGATTCAAATGAGAATAAATCTATTGTTGATTTTTTAGCCCAATAGAAATGTTGCCACTTAGTATTAATCTAAGCAGACCTATAAAACTTTATTATGAAGTGTGAGTCTATTATCTAAACTTACAATTGGTGTGGCTAAGAATAATATTTATTCTGATAAGAGAAACCATATATGTATGAGACACAGTGTTGTCGGACATCTAATTAAAAATTGTGTTATGTCACTTGAGTATGTGAAAAGTGAGAAAAATCTTACATGTCCTTTTACAAAAGGATCTTCAAGGAAAATTGCCCTGGATACGTCAAGGGGGACACTACAACAATTTTGGCAATAAACAGCGCTTATTTTTTGCCTTAAACAGCGCTTAAAGGCACTGAAAATTAATCTGCTGCTGAATGTATTTCAAAAAACAGTGTTTAAGAAGCGCTGCTGAAAATTGATATTAAACAGCGCTTCATTTAGGAAGCGCTGTTTATTGCATTTGAAAATAGACAATAAACAACGCTTCATTAAGGAAGCGTTGTTTATTGTATACTAATAGGCAGCGCTTCCTTATTGAAGCGCTGTTTATTGTCTATTTTTAAATGCAATAAATAGCGCTTCCTTTAATGGAGCGCTGTTTATTCTCTTTTTTTTTTGTTGACTCCCTCATATTCACATGATATCCAGTATTGTGATAACATAAAATGTACACCAAAATTGTCATCAACACTCAATTGTATCAACATCAAACTTCACTAAAACCAAATTTAAAACTACAATATAATTTTTTTCATAGAAACAGTATAGATTCATTGCATTAACATGAATAAATTACAATATAATTCTCAGTCAAATTCACAATTAACAAAATGCATTAACTAAACATTACACATGTCATGCTACAAATAGTACCTAAACACTAATATTCTTCTTCTTCTTCTTCTTCTTCTGCTAATCAATACACAGACTTGATCAAAATTCTAACAAAATTTTGGCAGAGTCTCCCCTAAAATATGGATATTCCAAAATATATATTGTATGTTCTTCTGTATTCCCATTGAATGCCTTTCTCCACGACCGATAATGATGATTTGGATGCAAAAATCTATGATGCCTAACGAAGACATTCTTCTTATCATGTTCCAACCGAATCCAATCTGTACTATCTTCACATATAGGGCATGCACACTGACTTTTGGTACTATATCCCGACAGGTTACCATATGCTGAAAAATCATTAATTGTGCCAAAAATCATAGCCCTTAAGGTGAAACTTTCTTCTCTATACCTATCGTACACCACTACACCTGTCTCCCACATTTGCTTCAAGTCTTCAATTAAAAGAGCCAAATATACATCGATATCATTTCCTGGTTGTTTCGGCCCAGAAATTAACAAAGACAACATCATATATTCCGCTCCATGCATAGCCATGGAGGTAGGTTATAAATCACCAAAATCACAGGCCATGTACTGTGAGAGCTACTCTGAACACCATGCGGGTTAAATCCATCAGTAGACAATGCAAGTCGTAAGTTTCTTAGTTCATTCCCAAAATCAGGATAATCAATATCATTTTTTTCCATTGAGGAGAATCTGTCGGGTGTCGTAGCTTGCCATCTTGAATCCTTTCATCCTCATGCCATGTCAGGTTTTTTGCATCTTTTGAACTACGGCACATACGCCTGAATCTGGGAATTATGGGAAAATACCACAAAACCTTATCTGGAGCCGAATTTTCCTTCTTATACCGTGAGGCTTCACATTTAGGACGCGACTTTAACGATGCATATTCATTACGAAATAAAATGCAATCGTGACGACAAGTGTGTATCTTCTCATAGCTTATGCCAATAGAGTGTAACATTTGTTTAGCCTCATATGTCCTACCAGGAAGCACATTATCATTTGGCAACATATCTTTCAATAGTGTGAGTAAGTCCGTAAAGCTCTTATCAGTCCATCCATTGCCCGATTTCAAGTTAAATAACTTTAACATTGCCGACAATCTTGTGAATTTAGAACAACCCGCATATAACGGCTTCTTCGCATAACTTATCAACTTCTCAATCATTTGAGGACAATCATGAATATCTTCTTCAACCGCAATTGCCATCTCTTCAAAGCGGTCGCCATCATATGTATTTGTAGCGGTGTCTCTGACGCATATCTCCCACTATTCCCCCCATATTAGAAGATTCATCTCTTGTCTCACCGTGCTTTGTCCAACAGGTATAAGTTTGATCAATCCCATTGCTCACTAAATGTCACTAACTCTGTTTGTATAACAACAACTTAAACAATGACATACGATCCTACTATGGTCTTCTGTATGCCTAACTACAAACCCAATAAAATCTAGCACTCCATCCTTATATTCCTTCGACAAACGATTGGCAGACATCCACTTTCGATCCATATTGCCTATGGATTGACAGCAAAAACAACACCAAAGCATTCGGCACAACAACATAAACAACTCGTTAATGCAAGACAAAATTGAAATTAACTAAAGCCCAATTAGATAAAGCAAGACTAAAACTACCATTGCCCTTAAAATCAACACACAGACTAGATCAAAATTCTAACAAAATTTTGGCAGAGTCTCCCCTAAAATATGGACATTCCAAAATATATAAATATCTGTAACAACATAAAATACCATCATACCAGCCAACACAAGGGCTCACATAGGCCAAACATAAACAAATAAAATCTTCATCATTAATATTCGTAAAAGTTTAAGTTCATAGCATAATCCTTTGTAAGAATAGCTATAATCCTTTATTCTAAAAGCAAATAAACCTTTATGTCACAAAGCAAAACTAATGCAAGGTTATGTACTTATAACAAGCATAATTACATATATTTACTGTGGAGTAATAATAATGCAAGATGTACAATGAAAGGAAACAATATCTTTCACTAGAACAAAGTGTCAAAGGCATACGAAAATGTAAATAGGAAGCTTCAAACAGGTCCTAAAGGGTAACTAATAATACTAAAGAGCAATTTAAACAAGAACAAAAATGATACTACAATTATTATATGACAGAGTACGTGATTTGAATAAATTTGTTTTCTATCTATTTATTTATCCCCATCTGAGAAATAATGTGTGTATTTGTGGAAGTGCCAAGTTAAGCATACAATTACCAACCTAATAATTGCGTCAGTCTGGTATTCCTAAGTTGTAATAACAACATGCCAATGATAGCTTAGCAAGTTCTATAATTTAGAAAAGAGACCACAAAGAACAAGAGGCAAACAACAAACCAAACATTTCAACAGACCAAACAACAGACCAAACAAGACTAAAAAGAAACATGAAAATGCTAAAAAAATAACACATAAAAAATTAAACAAGACCTAACAAACCAAAGTCTTCTTCTCCCAACAACATAAAAAGTTAAAAAAAAAAACCTTGTGAAGAGTAGAGGCGCGGGCGGCTAGCAGAGGTGAGAGGAAAACGGCGACGATAGGAGGAAGGCGACGGCGACTCCACAGATGGAGACGACACGAGCAGACGACGCGAGCAAAGACAACGATGAGGCGACAGCGAAAGCTGAGACGCGAGCAACAGCGAGAGAGGGAGCGTCACAACGAGAGAGGGAGAAATGGGAGGTGGGAGTACTGTGCGAGAGATGGAGCTTCAAAGCGAGAGGGAGAAATGGAGTACTGTGCGAGAGAGGGAGAAATAGGAGAAAGTAGGTCGCGCGATATTAATGAAACAGATAGAGAGGGAACTGAATTTTTTTTAAAAAAAAAGACAATAAACAGCGTTTGACAATATAAGCGCTATTTATTGTATTAACCAAAAACAGCATTTCACAATAATAAGCGTTGTTTATTATCTGCGTAATACTTTAAACAGCGCCTCCTCTTACAAAGCACTGTTTATTGCTATACTATATATTTCAGCGTATCACCTAAAACAACATTTTTAATAGGAAGCGTTGTTTTTGCCTTTGCCCTTCAACAACACTTCTTTAATAAAACGCTGATAAAAGTTTTCTACCTAATTTTAAACAGCACTTCAATGATTAAGCGCTGTTTAAAGTGAAGCAATCTTTTAAATAATTTGTTGTAGTGGCTTGTGGAGGAAACTATGGTGGACACCCAATTAGTGGTCAAAACGAAGCTATATGAATACTCCTATGCACTACATGTCTCATCCCTATGGCGTGCGGTAGTGCTTGTTGTGAGGTTGAGCCATGAGCTCTTAATAGATACATAATTATTAATGTGGGTGGTGCTATAGAGGTGTATCTACCTACGTGAGTGTGAAGGCATAGACAACCTTCTATGAAAGGCTTAGGCAATCTTTCTAGAGCACTCATGAGCAACCTCAGGTATATATGAAAGCCCAATAATTGTGCAAATAATTAATCGCGAAACTATCACAAATTTAAAGGTAAAAATACGTGTTGTAGGGGTCTCATCTTAAGTCCTTTTAGTTCAAAGATAATTCACTTCTAAGACAGGGTATTGTCTCACTTCACTACATGTTAATTTAATCCTAACGATATTAATACTTAAGTACGAAAAAACCTTTCATTGCCCAGAATTTTGCCGTTTACTTGCTTGCCATTAGTGGGGGATTGCGGTGATAATGACATTCAAGCTTATTTATTTTAATTGTTACAGTTTAATATAAATTCCCATTATAATCGTATTATTATTTTCCAACTGATTGCTTCAATTTCTAAAGATAGATAGGCGTTAACTTTACCTTTCTATGGCAATTAGTTTAATATTTGAATATTAAATGCTATTAACCATTGGTGGATGGCTGTTGAAAACATAACGTTTAGTTTTTCTTTTTATTACAATTGATTTCATAATGATAAAATAAAGGCTAAATTGCACTCTTTTGGTCCCCCTATTTTTTCATTTTGGGGAAAATGGTCTCCTAATTTTTTTTTTTGGCGAATTAAGTCCTCTTAAAATCCAAATGTTGCAAAAATAGTCTTTCCATCAAGATTCCATCCAAACACTAACGGAAGTTGGCGACATGAAAAATAAGTGACAACTGGCTCCCACGTGTCACTACCAACTAATGCCATGTAACCAATGAATATTTTAAAATAATTTAATTAAGTAATATTAAAACAATTTTTTTCAAAATTAGAAATAAATAAAAAAGAAAGATCTAGGGTTCTTCTTCTTTTCTTTGTCCGCAAAACTTAGGAAGGGATAACACGAAATGGCTTTCGATAGGAATGAGCCACGCTTTAATGCAGGGATGGAACTCCCCAAAAACTACACTGCAAGGTAACTTTTTCACTCTTTTCCCTTGTTTATTCACGTAGTCAACTATTTTGGGTTTTGAAAAGTTTGTATGTATGGGGTATGTGGTCCTTGTGTCAGTGATGTGTTTGAATTGTATATTTGGGAAAGTAGTGTATGGTCCCTGATGTCTTTTTTCCTATCATTAAAGCACTGTTGTGTTTGTGGTCTTGCACTAATATTGACTTAGTTTTGTAATCATATAGTTATTCTTTGTAACTTGGTATAATGTGTGGTCCTTAGTGTTTTCTTTTTTTACATGTTTTTCTTTAGGCCAACAGTCAGCATGGTAGTAAATATCGTACGATTCAAATCGCGATTCGATACAAAAATGGGTGTTGTCGATACGAACCGCGTAATGAATCGAAACTGACACTGAATCGGAGTGTATCGTGATCAAATAGTGGAATCGCGATTCAGTTGCAGAATCATGCGATACGAGTTCGGCGAAGAAGATGAGACCAAACCGGGTCGAGTCGCGCAACCGGGTGCACCAACGCGTTTCTTTTCTTTTTTTTCTTTTTTTTTAAATTGAGACAGAGGGCACCAATTTATGCAAACCGGCCCAGCAGTTGCATTTTCCGGCCAAAATGAAGAATCGAAGAAGTACACAGATGAGAGATGGGAGGACAGAAAGAAGAAGACAGATGACCAGAACACATGTTGTGGCGCTGTTAGTCTTATCTTCGTATTCTAAGTAGAGACACACAAAAGTAGGGTTTGCTGATAATGGGCTTGGCCCAATACCAATTAGGGGTTTTTTCGAATTTTTAATTTAGAAACTGTGACAGTGAGGGCGATGCGCATTCGCGAATTTTGAGCTTCTCATAGGGCGATGCACTATTAGTCCTCTTTGTCCCCTCTCACAGCCTTTTTAATTTTTATTGGCCACCACTGTAACACCCCGAATTTCTAAGCTAAGTTGAGAATAAGTTATAAGAAGAATTGTGTGATTGTATTCAAGCTTAAATTGATTTTTAAAGTGAGTGAATATAATTACACAAGGTTTTTATAAGAAGGTTAATGGGTTTGAGTTGAGGAATAAGTGTGGATTTAATCCTAAGATGGTTTAAGGTGTTGATTTGTAGCTATGGAAGTTAATTTGAGAAGAAAGTCTCAAGGTTTGGTGCTAGAACTAAGTTTTCCTGGATTTTTCTGCAGTGTGAATCGATTCACCTAGCACAGGAATCGATTCAGCAAAGATTAAACCTCCATTGGCATCGAATTCTAGCAGTGGGAATCGATTCACAGAAGTCAGGAATCGATTCACATAAGACAGGCCACTGGGACTTGCAGGCAGGAATCGATTCACTCATTAAATCTGCGATTCAGGCTCTTTTTGCACTGTGGGAATCGATTCACACTATGTTGTGAATCGATTCACATTGCTGAATTGTTTAAGCAGTTTCAATGAGCGTAACGTAAGAAGAGAAAAAGGAAAAGAAGAAAGATAAAGGAGAAAAGGAATAGGAGAGCTAGGGTTTCACCTTTGAGGAAGGATTGAAGAGATTCATGTTGGATTTCTTCAATCACTTGCCTAAATGGAGAGTTTGAGAGTTGAGATCTCGAGTATTTGGAAGATTTGGGTTTGAACCCTAGAGAGGAGAAGAAGAAGCTGATTTGGAGAAGAAGAAGGGGAGAAGACCAGCTCCAGCAAAGGATGATTCAAGTTCTTGGATGGAGAAGGAAGATTGAAGGTTGAAGATCAAGATTTGAGAGTATTTGGAGAAGCCCTAAGTTGAGCAAAGAGGAAGAAGTTTGAAGAGGAGCAAAGAGTCAAAGTTCGGCCTTACTAGCTCAATGTCTTGAAGAATAGAGGTGAGTTCTTGACCACCTTAGGTGATGGGCACCAGTAAGTCCCACATACAGAATTTCTCTTCCTTTAGTAGCATATGAACCTTAGGTTCAAGTTAGTTTTATATACCTATAAGAGATTGAGTGATGATTGTTATGAAATTATATGGGGTTTGGTGAAATAGGGTTGGATCTTGTCCCAACCCCTAATTATTATGTGATGCTTGAATCCTTGAATGCTCCAAAGAGCTTCAATGAGATTATGTATGCTTGATGTTTTCTCTCTTGAGAACTCCATAGAGTTTCAAGGGATTAGTTAATGTATGTGTTGTCCATTAATTTGGAAAATTGTGAGGCTTGTCTAAGAGCCACAAGCTTAAGTCTTAGAGGTCAAGGAAGGACCCTAGGAAAAGGATGTGATAGAATGAATGTATGTATTAGTATACATGATTGGGAGTCATTAGATAAAAATGGGTACTATTAGTGTAAGCTTGATTCAAGGAAATGATTGTAGTTTCCTTGAATAGTTAAGTAATGTGGATGATTGTGTTTCTATGAACATGCATACAATCATAAGCATAAGCATATGCATAAGCTAAAGTCCATGGCAAGACTCCTCTATTTATAGGAGTAAGATCGGTTTAGTTAGCCAAGAGGGCTGCCAGAGGGTTATGACGTCAACCACCATTCCAAAAGTGTGTAATTGGGAGTGCAGGGACCTAAGCCTACGACAACTACCCAATAACACAAAGTGCATTACATCTGGCATCATATTATACATCTTTATGAATGGTATAATATGTGAAGTGAAGTTAAGTTTATGAATGTTAATGAATTCTGGTATGTATTTATATATATATGTACTAAAATTAGCTTAGTTAGTTGTATGAAATCTTGGATAGCACACCCATAGTAAGCTTAATTATTATATAGTAATCTTGAGCATTGTGATTAGATCACTTAAAGGATAAGCAAGCTAGATTGATTGGGATTTGTGGTATAGAGCATAAGGTAAAGCCCAATAGCATAAGAGAAAGCAAAGATGTGTTAAGCACTGAAAGTGAGTAAGTAAAGAACAATATGTTCTTAGTTAATAAGGTTGCAATTTATATTGTATTAAGGTTAGTTGAGCTAAACAAAGGTTAAAGAATGGACATTTGTAGGATTGATGTGGATTGCTATACATTTATGTGTTTAGTTAATCACAAGTCGATAAGTGGCATATTAGTCCTAGGATTACCCTATGGTATAATATGCTAAGTTTTAATTCAAGCTAGCGCCTTCTAAAGCGTCTTAGCTTAGGGATATCGAGAAGTCGCAAGTCAAGTCCTTATGGTACATAGAGAGAGTATGTCTAGGTTTGAAATGCCTAAGTTAGTCTTCTCAGCCTAGAATGTTCCGAGGAGAGAATGGTGAGGAGTCCGTGAAGGACTCACTGAGATTTCATAATCTCACCCTTTTCCTTTTGTTATTTTTCAGATAAGCAGGTACTGAAGACGATGAGTCAAAGCACCAAGTTCAGGACTCATAGGCTCGTTGATATTGCAGTGGGATTTTATATTCCAAGTTATATACAATTTGTAATCTATTTATTAGATTTATGAATTTAGTTTAATTTATGACTTGGATTACTGTAATCAAGTTGTAAATGTTTAGTAATTCCTGTGCCTTAATGTAATGTGTCGTACTTTCAATTATGTTGAGGTGCGGGTGTTACAACCACTGTTTGCATACTATTAATATTAGTCTTTGGTCCCCTCCCACATCCCTTTTAGTGTTTTACAGTAGTTAGATTATGTTTGTTCGCATAGAATATAGTTAGATTTTGTTTTTTTTTTTGTTATAGCAACAAAAAAAGGATAATTTTTTAGGGGCTCAACAGCTATTTTTTTTATTTATGACTTGAATGTTGAATTATTTTGAAATTCATATGATGTTTTAGCTCATATTTTTTGTTTATGATACTAATTTTTACTTAAAAATGTTATATTTTTATTGGTCTTGTATCTTACAATTCATAAAATGTTACGATACACGATTCAGAAAATAGATCTAACGATTCGCGATATGATACACGATTCAATAACCATGCAACAGTGTTCCAAAAATTAAAATTACGTTTTAACCATGGGGGTATTTGGGTCTAAAAGCCATCGGTGGCATATTTAAGGGGACAAGTTTTTGACATGATGGAAGGATGGGATGTGGACCACATATTTGCTATTGAGTTTACTGAAGTGGTTAAGAGTTTGAGCTATTCCTCCTTTAAAGAGTTGTGGTATAAGCATCCCAAACTGGATATTAGTGTTGGGTTAAGCCCATAAATTCTGAAAAGGATGTTACCCAGATCTTAGAGGAAGTTAAGGGTTATGAGATTGTTAACATTTATGTAGAGCATACCATAGACAAACCCGTTGAAGGGAAGCCACTTGACTGTGATGGTGTTGAGATTTTAAAGCCATCTGCATCTGCACCACCTAGGGATGAGGGTATTGAGCAAGTGCAGCAGGGTGAGAGAGTGCATTCTGATACTCCCTCTGAATCAGACGATGAGGAGTATGTTGCCAAGGATGATGAAGAGGTGAGTGACTCAGATGTGAGTCTAGATGATAATGATTTTGATGAAGCTTGGGATTGGACAATCAACTTGCCTCCTGAGACACTTGACCCAGTGTCTAACATAAGTGTAGAAATACCAGATGCAGTGAGTTAGCTTTTGGGGTTGAGTTAAGCCCGATCTTGAGGGTCTCACTTCCGCATAAAGCCGTAGGTGCTTTTACTGTGCATCAGCACTGTTCACTGTCCGTACGGTGGTACTGTTCATCATCCGTACAATGACACTGTTCACCGTTCCATATGACTACTATTCACGTCCGTACGACCGCCCTCCAGACCTCTGTTCGCCGCCGTATTTCAATAGTATCCTCGCCGGCATTTCCTCTTTCTGTTTTGGGGGGTCCACTCTCTGATTCGAGCACTTTTGTACGTGGGTCATTTGAAACCCACACGTTTTTTGCTCGTTTTTCCTGTTTTTCAGGTTGTTCTACCACTGTTACTTCGTCCCAGATTTGGTGGGTTCCCTTTTTTGGTCATTCGGCTTTGCTTTTGTTGTCGTTTTTGAGTTGGATACTTCCAACTTTTGGGTCCTACTTCTCAGTTATTTTCAGGGGACTCTTTTATACTGTTTGTGGGCTAATTTTTGTTCTCAAGAGCAAGACACGGTCGCAGGAGATCGATCAATTGTCAGATAATTCTCTTGTCAGTAAGAATTACAGTGAAGAAGGGAAGAAAGACGGAAAAAAACCATGGTGTGATCACTGCAAACGTCCCTATCATACACGAGAGACATGTTGGAAACTCCATGGTAAGCCCCCTAACTTGAAGAAGAAAGGGGGGAATGAAAGTCGTGCTCTTCAGGCTAGTACTTCTGATCAAGGGAAGCAGTATCCTTCAAGCTCGTTTCCATTCACCAAGGAATAATTAGACCAACTGTACACGCTATTTGAGTCTCAAACTCCTTCTTGTGCCATAGCTCAGAGAGGTAATTTCCTAAATAGTGCCCTCCTTAGTGTTAGTCCCAGTCATGCTTGGATCATTGATTCAGGTGCTACAGATCATATGACAAAAAAGTCGAGTCTTTTTTCTTCATATAGTCCTTGTGCAGGTAACCAGAAAGTTAAGATTGCAGATGGCTCTCTTTCAACCATTGCGGGAAAAGTTTCCAAAGTTCTATCACCTTTATTAACTCTTAAGGATGTCCTACATGTCCCTAACTTGTCTTGTAATCTTTTGTCAATTACTAAATTAACCCAAGATAGTAACTGTCAAGCTAACTTTCTTCATTCTCATTGTGTTTTTAAGGATTTGAACTCGGGGAAGACGATTGGTAGTGCTAAAGAGAGTGGGGGGACTCTACTACCTTGAAGATGGAATCGACTCCATACCACAACCTTAATCAATAAGTACCTGTTTTGAATCTATTTTTGTCTCTAGTAGTAATTGTGACATTATGTTATGGCATTTACGGTTAGGACATCCAAGTTTCCGCTATTTGAAACATCTTTTTGCAAAATTGTTTAATGATAAGGACCCATCTTTATTTCATTGTGAAGCTTGCGAGTTTGCAAAACATCATCGTTCTTCATTTCCTATTCAACCTTATAAAGAATCTAAACCTTTTGCAGTTATTCACAGTGATGTTTGGGGTCCAAATAGAATAAATAATTTTTCGAACAAAAAGTGGTTTATAACTTTTATAGATGATCACACTAGACTTTGTTGGGTATACTTGTTAAAAGAAAAATCTGATGTTGGACAGGCTGTCAGAAATTTCTTTAAAATAGTGCAAACTCAATTCCAAACTAATATTCAAGTCTTTAGAAGTGACAACGGAAAAGAATATTTCAACATGATCTTAGGATATTTTTTTCTTGAAAATGGAGTTGTGCATTATAGTTCTTGTGCCAATGCACCCCAACAAAATAGGATTGCGAAAAGGAAGAATAGGCACCTCCTTGAGGTGGCTCGAGCCTTACTCTTCCAAAATAAGGTCACGAAATACCTATAGGGTGAAGTTGTTTTGACTGCTGCATATTTAATTAACCGTATGCCATCCAAAGTTTTGCAATTTCAAACTCCTCTTAATTTTTCAAAAATTGTTTTCCCTTGGCTCGTGTTTCAGCTGATTTGCCGTTAAAAATCTTCGGGTGTACTGTTTTTGTTCATGAACATAAGTATCTAGGTAAATTAGAACCGCGAGCTATAAAATGTGTTTTCATTGGTTACTCCCCTACACAAAAAGGTTACAAGTGTTTTGATCCAAAATCAAAAAAGGTTTTTGTGACTATGGATGCCACGTTTTTTGAAAATCAACCTTACTTTAGTGACATTCATCTTCACGGGGGAATCCAAAAGAAGATTCATTTGGAAAAGATTCGTTTGAAAATATCATTTCTTTGGATAATGTTTATTTGTTACAAGATTCTGAGACTGATTGTGTTGCACCAAAAGAAAATACTCATAAATCCTTACTTGAACCCATTCCCACTATGGAAGAGGTTCTCATTTATTCTGAGGCGACATCTTTAAATCAAAAGCATGACCAACAAGTCTGAGAAACTGGTGATGAATCAACCGTAATGCCACAACAAAATGATTCCCATAAAGAGACAAGAAACAGGTACAATGATGGTGACAAAACTTGGAAGGGAAAGGTCTTCGAGAAGAAAAACCATAAGAAAGGAAATAAGGAACTCACTCTCCAGCACTGCCAAGAGTCCAAACCAAGGGAAAATCCACCCAGTGAACCTGACACAGATAAGTCTTCTTCTGAACCTATAGGTCATGATGAATCTTCTGAAATAGATCTCCCTATAGCGCTTAGGAAAGGTATTAGATCTTGTACTAAGCATCCTCTATCCAAATATGTGTCATATTCAAATTTGTCATCCTCTTTTGCTGCATTTACCTCTCAGTTGTCTGCTGTAGAAATTCCAAAAAATGTACAGGAAGCTCTAAAAGTTTCGAAGTGGAAGGAAGTTGTGCTTGAGGAGATGAGAGCTCTTGAGAAGAACAAAACTTGGAGAGTTGTGACATTACCAAAAGGAAAGAAGATTGTGGGTTGTAAGTGGGTTTTCACTGTGAAGTACAACTCAGATAACTCAATTGAAAGGTACAAGGCTCAGTTGGTGGCTAAAGTATTCACCCAGACGTATGGCATAGACTACTCAGAGACTTTTGCCCCTGTTGCAAAGTTGAACACTGTCAGAATTCTTCTATCTTTTGCTGCCAACTTGGACTAGCCCTTGAATCAACTTGACGTGAAAAATGTCTTCCTCAATGGTGATTTGGAGGAAGAAGTATACATGGACTGTCCTCCTGGCTTTGAAAGAAAATTTGGTTCAAAGGTGTGTAAGTTGGAAAAGTCACTCTATGGCCTTAAACAATCTCCAAGAGCTTGGTTTGAAAGGTTCACCCAGTCAATAAAAAGACAGGGATACACTTAGGGACAAGCAGATCACACCTTGTTCACAAAGTTTTCTCCTAATGGAAAGATTGTTGTTTTGATAGTCTATGTAGATGACATCATTCTCACCGGAAATGATACGGTAGAAATGGAGAGATTAAAGAGAAACTTAGCAGTAGAATTCGAGATCAAGGATTTGGGAGCATTGAAATATTTCCTTGGCATGGAGGTTGCTCGCTCAAAAAAGGGAATTGTAGTCTCCCAAAGAAAGTACATTCTGGATCTCTTAGAGGAAACTGGGATGAGTGGATGTAGGCCAGCAGACACTCCCATGGATCCGAATATGAAACCGTGGGAGAAGGGTAGTGTTCCGGTTGATATTGGCAGATACCAGAGGCTAGTTGGTAAACTAATTTACCTTTCTCACACCAGGCCTGACATTGCATTCTCGGTGAGTGTTGTAAGTCAGTTCATGCACTCTCCCTATGAGGAACATCTTGAGGCAGTATACGGGATCTTAAGATACTTAAAGACCAACCCAGGGAAGGGCTTGTATTTTAAGAAAACTGATGAGAAGAATGTTGCCATCTTTACGGATGCAGATTGGGCTAGTTCAGTTATCGATAGGAAATCCACAACTGGATATTGTACCTATGTGTGGGGAAATCTGGTTACTTGGAGAAGTAAGAATCAAGGAGTTGTTGCTAGAAGCAGTGCAGAAGCAGAGTTTAGAGTAATGGCTCAAGGTATTTGTGAAGGCTTGTGGATTTACAGAGTCTTAAAGGAACTAAGAGTGATCGTGATCTACCTTTGAAGCTCTACTGTGACAGTAAGGCCGCAATAAGTATAGCTCATAATCATGTTCAGCATGATAGGACCAAGCATATTGAGGTTGACTGTCACTTCATAAAAGAAAAACTGGATGCTGGAATTATCTGTTTGCTTTTTGTGATAATCAACAAACTGCGGACATTCTGACCAAGAGTCTGGTCAGGCCCAATTTTGAGCGATTAATAGGCAAGTTGGGCATGATAGATATCTATGCACCAACTTGAGGGGGGGTGTTGGAGGTTCAGGCCCAATCTCGATATAATTCTCCTAGATTTTATTTTATATTTATTCCATCATATTTTATTGTATTTTTATTATTAATTAGTATATTCTATTTTAGGAAATCATTAATGTACTTTTCTCTATATAAGCAGCCTTAGTCTGCAGAATAATACAAGAAAGTATTCTTCCCTTGTTTTTTACAGGAAGTGTTGAGGATAGTGTGGGAGGAGTTGCAACTGGTGGTGTTACAGTTTCAGCATCTTCTAAGAATGCTAATCCAACCACTGAAGCTGATTTTTTTTTATGAGATGGGAGATTCAGAAGATTTGGATAGCCCACCTTCTAGTGATGAGGAGGATGTACATAGAGAAAGGTATCCTAAGTTCAAGATACCTCAAGACACTAGGAAGGTAGTGTTCGAGCTAGGGCTTACCTTCAATAGTAGAGATCTCGTGAAGGATATGGTGAAGGAATATGCACTTTTTGAGAAGAAGAATGTGTGGTTAGCCAAAAATGATAAGAAAAGGGTTGTGATTTCATAATGATAAAATAAAACATGAGCCAACGGTAGAAAGGACATAAGATTTTTCAGACATATGAGTTTAGACCTATTGAAAAAACTCTTTCTTCTTCTCAGTTATTCTATTTTTCCTGGTCGTTGTGTTCGGCCTCGAGTGTTTGGGTCCAGTGTTGAGAAACATGACATCCATGGAAGAGAAGAGAGAAAAGTCTAAAAGTGTATTATATTGATGAATGTGAAATATTACAAAATGAGAAAAAGTAACTTCAAGGTGCTTACATCATGCCTATATATAGGCAACCAAACTAACTACTAATCCATAATATTCTATATCTCTAATATCCCCCCGCAAGCTGGAAGGTGTTCACAACACTTCCAGCTTGGGATGAGCAATACAAGTGCAAATCAAATCAAAGGAATACTCGAAGAAAATTGCCGGAAATACATCGGCTGAAAATACAATCCAAAGACAACCACTAATGCTTAACCACCATAAGGCAGAAGCACAAATCATCAAAGCCAACAAAGGGCAAAAGCTTAACCATTAAGCAGAAGCCACAACTCAAGGCTTAACCACTTAACAGAAGCTACAATGCTTAACTACCATAGGGTAGAAGCTAAAATCAACAAAGCCAATTAAGGCACAAAGCTTAACCATCAAGAGCACTCAATCACTCAAGACAGAAGCAAAATATCAATGCTTAACCATCTATGGCAGAAGATCACAGCTTAACCACCATAAACAGAAGCTAAATTCAGAGCCAATAAGGCTGAACAACAGTGAAACAACAAGTATGGAAACCAGGGAATCCAAAATTGTCTTCAACCCTCACATTTGTGGACTTCTCAGAAGCAAGCATAGGCCACGAGTTCCCATCAAAACAAAGAAGACATGTGAAGCAATTATCATCATGTACCCAAACTGAAGGATACTCGAAACCAACTTTGTAATCTCCAACTTGACAAATTTCCAGTCAGCAAAGCAAAAAAAAAATTACCAGACCAAGAATGCTCAATTGATGGATTCATCAACTAACCAACCAAATCAACAAAGAGGCAAATTACCAAACACTCAGGTGTGCATCATATAATAATCACTGTTTCAAGAGCAGCAACGTAGAATCTAGCCATAGTAAGTTTTGTGCAGATGAATGGAAAACACACATGCTAACCACAAACGGAATCTGATGAACCTCAAGAACTAGAAACAAAGCATATTCGGAAACCAAAATGAGGTACTTCTCCTGCTGCTTGCTATTCGAAATCATCTTGATATCCATAACTTGCATCAGTAGAGGCAGAACAAAGCAGCAGCAAACCACATGAGTGAAACTGTCTTCAAAGAGGACTTAGTACAAACACCTAGTAGGCAGCAAAATCAAGCTCAATCAGCAGCAACAACCAAACTCAGTTTCCAGAATTGATGCACTAAATCTGTGAAAGTTTTAGTGTAGCATTCCTTCATCCAAGAAAAGGAAGTATCAGCAACAACTCATTACATGGAGCAAGTATGTAACATTCCTTCAATCTCTGTGAGAAGAGGATGCAGCGTAGAATCAATGGCAATAGCATGCAACCATCTCCGACAACAGGCTATCTATGTATCTCTATGACATTTCCCTCACCATTCTCACTCTCTAAAGCAAAAAAATCCGGTGAATCTGTTGCAAATGAAAGAGAGCAAAACATTGGAGAAACTCGAACAAGAAATCTAGCTGCACGATCCAGAACAGAGATCGAAAAGAAGAGAAAAGAAAACTCAAAAATTCGAAACACAAATTCAGAAGGAAACTCATCGCAGTGGTAAGCCGACAAACATGAACCGCGATTCAAGTTCACGAACAGTGAATAACAGATCTGGAACAACAAATCGAAGGCAACGACATCTGAGTTTGGAAAACGACAGGAGGAGTGAATCTGAATCAGGAAACAAGATCTGACAAAGGCAAGAAACAGAGTTTCCATCTCCATTGATGGAACAAAGGCAGCCTGAACTTGAGAACACAAATCGCAAATTAGTAACCAAGAAGAAGATGCGAAGATCAGACTTGAACGACGAAATAGAACCAGAGAATCATACTTCGAAATCATCCATCGCAACAGATCTTTCAAACAGAAAAATTTGAAATCTGAAAACTATGGCAATAGATCTTGGCTATAACAGAAACGAAAGAAGAAATCGAGATTTAGAGCAGAAAAACAGAGATTGAACCTTGTTTCCAGAATCAGAAACGAGATCGAACAAAAAGGAGAAAACGTGAATGAAAACTCTAGACGGTGTTTTTCTCGGGAAAATGAAATAAAAAGAAAACGAACGAAAAGGAAATGCAGCGGAAAAAAAATTGTTCACGGTGGATACCAAGTTTTCTCTGATACCATGTTGAGAAACATGACATTCATGGAAGAAAAGAGAGAAAAGTCTAAAAGTGTATTATATTGATGAATATGAAATATTACAAAATGAGAAAAAGTAACTTCAAGGTGCTTACATCATGCCTATATATAGGCAACCAAACTAACTACTAATCCATAATATTCTATATCTCTAATATCCAGACATGGTGCTGTGAAAACCTTGGGAAGCAAACCAGAAATTGGGTTGCACCGGAGGTCCACTGGAATTTATTTTCAGGGCAATGGTTTTTGCCACATCACAACTACAACATCCTTCCTCTCTCCTTTTGTTCCTGACATTATTCAATATTTTCTTCTCATAATTTCTAACAGTCATAACAAATGCAAATGTCCAAGTTTAAACCAAGCAAGATATGTTAAAAAACACGCATTACACATAACTTCATGTATTAGTTTTCGTTTTTCATTTTTGCTACGCTAAGCTGAATGTCAAACACACCGTACTTTTTAGGTGTGATATTTTCAATGGTCAACTTTCAAACTCAAATGTCGAAGCTTCTAGTTTGGTTGATTCAAAGGTAACAATATTATTGTTTTATTTGCAATCGTTTGTGATTACTATTTATATGCTAATTAACAACATTATAATAATAATAATTTAAATTGTAGGTAATTATGGAGCATGATAACCACTTCGAGTAAGGTTGGAAGATTTATAGTGCAGGGGATGTTACATCGCAGGTGCCTTTACTTTATGCCATAGTTGTCTATTTGTACTAATGGAATCTATTATAAGATTTGCTTATATGTGATGTTTAATGCATCTGCATATCACGGATCATAAGTAGAAATAATGGATTCTGTTGTAAGATTTACCTTATATTGAAATAATGTTGCTTTCTTTAAGGGGAATCAAGCAAGCAAGTGAAAATTTGACAAACTTTGTGGAGGATGATTCCCATTAAAGAAGAGTTTTATGATCTCCGATGGAGCTTCCTGGACATTATATCAGACACTATTTCACTATATAGTTTATGTGGCTACTGGTAGATTTTGATGTTAGCATGAGTGCGTGACAAAATACAACATGGAGATAATGTAGTTGGATGCTTATGTAGTTGACTTCAAAGACGAATGGTTCCACCCCTTTTTTACATTTTTAAAAATTTGGATATTGATAAATCTAAAGACATCTGATGTATGGTTCAACTCCCTTTTTGCATTTTTTAAAAATTTGGGATCAATTTAGGAGGTTGTCAAATAAAGGGAGAAGACAATTATCATTGTCAATTCTATTGAATTCAACCAGCACTAACCTATAATAGGTTGTTTGATAATCATTGTGATAAGGGTACTCACATCACATGTGGCTTACAAAGGGGATTGAATGCAGCAAGAATTGAAGCCTCATAAGCCAAGTGCTTGGTCATTATAAGCTAATTAAACCAATCCCAGTGGATTTTAGCTCCTGTATATTATCTTCCAACATGCAGTCTGTAACAGAGTAGAATACTGCATCCATCTTAATCACTATATCATGTCTCAAAACCTTGCTACATATCCCAATGAAACTCCTATTTCCTAAACAAATTACTGCATGAACTTAAATGGTCTTTGGAGCACCTAAACAACTCACATACTGTGTCATTTGATGAGACCATAAAGAAGCAGCAGCTACGCATATATTATATGGCTCACGTGTAATGGTAAAAATGGTTTGGTATTGAATAAGGTTCTAAATCTTGAGAATAATTGACGAGAATAAGAACAAAAAACTTCTCACGAACTTATTTGGCTTGAGAATAAGGTATACTGACAACTTCTCATGTCAACTGGATGTATTTATCCATAGTCTAATCAGCCACATACCTTCATTTCAAATTAATGCGGTACGGATTGTGATTTAGTAAATATTAAAATTTTCATTTCTCCCAATTTTTCTTCCCTTTTTTGGTGGATTCAATTTTTTCTTCCCTATGCCGCTTAACTATCATTTTCAAATCAAACAACTAGAAGGAAGATAAAGCTTTAGAGATTTTGCTTCATCTCCTTTAGTATTCACCGTTTGAACGTGGGACCATATCATGACTAGTACGCAAGATCATCAATATGTTGTGAGATGAAATTCAATTTCACAATTATCGACATTCAAAGAAAAAATTGAATAAAAGAGAAAGTAACAGAAAAATTCACCTAGCATTTAAGATATCAACAAGCTTGAGAGTACAAAAATATATTCCCTATAACCTACATTTGAAGAAATACAGAAGGAGAAACCACACTTGATAGTACATAATTTCATTTAACTACTATCATTAGTTTTCGTTCTCATATGGCTGTAGTTTCATGCACTAGTTTCTGTTCACTGCATGATTTTGAGCTTGCACAGACTCAACACTGCATGATGAGCAGCTTGTTCACCTGAGCTTGAAACTCTTCCCACACGTTGACATCCCTGTATGAAGTGGACTGAAACTGACTAGGAGCTGACCTTTTACCGGTGAGAGCCATAACCCATCATCTCGTATATCTTTCCTCCAAGGTGTGCTGCTGGATTACAGGGTGCATACCAACAAATTGAGTCAAAAGAAACAATTTTGAGGTTCATTTTGGTATGAAATTTAAATGACTGCTAAAAACAACTAGCATGTATTCCATTTTTGCACCACTTTCTTCTCTTCTATCAAATATTTAGCATTATATGTGAAGTCTAACTAGTCTTCACATGATGTAATTTCACAATGGAACTTAAATCACTTTCATAACAATAATATCAAGCCATGAACTATAAAGTATCCAGTGGACCGGTATCAGTGTAGACACTTGACAAACATGAATTGTATGCCCTGGCTAGAAATATGGTCATATGGACCTATGACAAGGTTTGTGAATTCACAAATACTTGTTGAGCTTAAGCCTCACCAGTCCAAAGTTGATCTCCTCCACTCTTCCAAGAGACCCAGGTTACATGGCAAAGACTACTTATTAGTATCATTTATACCCAACTTCAGCACATTCAGATAGAATATAATATATATCATTTTTCAGGGAGTTGTGATCAATTATTTTAACAACTTACTAACTTGAAACATTCTTAATTTCAAATCATTCCAAGTTCGAACTAATGCCCTGTCAGGTCTATCAGTGGAAGGCGCAAACTCCTCGAGGCATACATCAAATATTTTACTAGGAATTTTAATTTGATTCAACTTTATATACCCATGATTGATTATCTCTATGCTTCATGTCAATCATTGTTAACCAAGATATATCTTAACTAAAAACGATGCTGCATAGTTGATTGAAGAAATCAATTATGAGAGGGAAGACAGTGAACAGAAGTTACAACCTGGCCTTAAATATGAAGGATGAAGTTCACACAGTGCCCGAGTTCAATGTAACGCAGTCTTCAAGCATAAGGGGAGCAGAAAGTGGATTAACAGTAATTGTAGCAGCATATTCCATAGGCACACCCTTGTTTACTTTGTGCCACACATTCTGATCCTTCACAATGCATGTCTGGCACGTCCCTGAAAAAAGAAATTAAAATTTCAAATTTCCAAAGAAAAAATAATACAGTGAATTTTATTTCATGAAATAATAAATAAATATGCAAAATTGAAGAGGGGGAAGGTACCAAAAAAGGGTGGAGAGGGAATAACTAAGTCGACAGGACGGGACAGAGAGAGAGAGAGAGAGAGAGAGAGAGAGAGGTGACGGTGGAGCCAACAGAGTGGACCTCTCCGACGCCTTCGTAACCACCGACTGCGAGGGGATAAACGCCCTGTACCCCATTGATGTCGGAAGGGATGATTGGAGTGACGAGCATCTTTCTCTACAAAGGTCGCTGGGGAATTTTCAGCATCTGCGTATATGAATTAAACTCAAAAAGTTATACTCCTAGTTTAGGTAGAAAAAAATGAAAAGAAACTAAACTTCATACCGTTAAACACGCCTTCAGTTTTAAATTTGATTCAAGAAAGGTTAATAATGAGAATCAACACCTTTTTAAACCGTGAGAGAAGTCTAGTTAGAGATCACAGAGACATTTACCTCCACTTTCCCCATTCTCTTCCCAGTTTTTCCTTCATATTTTTTTTTCCTCCAGTTATCAATTCATCCAAACTCCCAAAATATAAGAGTTTTGAGTCTTCTAACACACCAAATCACCCCACCAATTCTATTTGAAAGAAACATATGAAAGAGAGCACACATATGCTTAGGTTTATTTACTCAGCAGCTTTTCATTCTATAGTCCAACATAGGGTGAATTGAAGCCCATAACCAACACAGCAACAAGGATATTAAGCAAAGGTGCATGATAAAAGGGAAGACAAGACTAATTTAAGAGATTCATACATTTTAGAATGAAAATGATAATGAAGTTCAAGGAAGTAAAATTCATACCTTTTTGCACATAGCGGCAAGCAGAGCTGGAAGAGTTTCCAGGTTATAGAAGTATCAAATCATTCCAATAACCGTGCTCGAAAGAGATTCATACATTTTAGAATGAAAATTATAATAAAGTGGAAAGCAGAAATATTCTTCCTTTTTTGCACAGAGCGGCAAGCAGATATAAAGACTGGATTCAACTAAGTTACACAAATCATTCCAAAAACAGTAACAAATATAAGTTGACTTCACTTATAGCTATGTGGTTCTAACATTAATAGATCATTCAACTAATTAAGGTACACAAATCATTCCAATAACAGATCATCACAATTTGCTTTTCTTTATACATAATTGAAGTCCAGTTAAGAATTAAGTGAAAATAATTTTTTAACCGATATTATGTTAAATTTTAAAGATGCAAGAATCTTTTTTTAAAAAAAAAATGCCAATTTGAAAAGAAAAAAAAGGAACACGGTATTCAACTAACAGGCACAAACAAAGAAAGAAGAAAAAAGAGTTAGGAAGAGAAGAACTGAATACTAGCTAGCGCAGTGACATCAAGATGCGCAATTTCCTTTTCCGCTGCGCATCCAATGCTTCCTCACTGTTCTCCCGCTTTCGACTCTCCTCCATAAACACTTCGCTAAGCTCCTCCAGAGAGTGGAGGATCCACTTAACCCTAAAAGGCACGCTTTGTCTCTTCGTTTTCGGTGCCGGTGGCGGTGAGGGAGTCATGCCGGTATCCGCCGAAGAAGGCGACGGAGTATGGCAAGGCGAAGAAGTCAATGGAGTACGGCGTGTTGCCGGTGGCGATGCATCCATCACTGAACGATGAAATCTATAACCCTAAAAATGTAGTTAGAAAAACAGAAAATAGTCTCAAAAAACAGTGAAATCTATAACCCTAAAAATATGAAAAGTAACGTTAGAGAGAGCGAGTGCTTGGAAATTGAAATTGGAATATGAAAAACAATAGAGAGCAAGAGCGAGACTGAAAGCAAGAGCGAGAGCGAGGGTTCTATCTTTCGCGGGTAATGACGTTGTTCTTGGAAGTTGGAACAGACAGAGACCCATGAATTTATATTCCCGGGTAATGGCGGTTTGTAGCGTTTTCTTTACACACAGCGTTTTTTGTTTATTATTGGTGAACCCATAGCGTTTTCTTTACAAATAGCGTTTTGTTTAAATTTTTAATTAAAAAAAAGTGATTTAAAGATTACATAAAAAGGGATATATGTTTTAGATCTTTTATATAATAAGAAGATTGAATTTATTTTATTTGACTACTATTATAAGAAAAATATTAATCATTACCGTTTTCTACCCAAAAAAAGAAAGAAAAATATTAATTATGATATATGAATAAAGGTTTTTTTGGGTAGTTATATAAATAAAGGTTTTGCTAACAAACGACAAACAATTCAATTTTCCCCAAAACAAAAGCCATTTATATGTTTTACTAACTTTTAAGCAACATCAATTTAAATATTTAATAAATATATCAAATTTAATATTGACTTAAATTAAATTAAGTTATGCCCAAAATATTACTCAACCTTCCCAACAATAATTCGTAATCTATCGTTTATTTATTACTAATACATATACCCATGCGATGCACGGAAAAATAAGTTGTAGAACTAATATTACGTTTTGATAAAAATGCAAAGAATAATAGGTAAAATTGTGTCAGCCATCAAGTTTATTAAATAAAAACAACAATTATCGAACCAATCCAATTGAGCACTTGAACATTAAAATAAGAATTGTTACTTATCTTACAAATTATATGTAATTTATTTTACAACATATATTTGAGACATGAAAATATAAAGAAGTAAGTCTTACCTATCTCAGATTTTGAAAGACTTCTTTGTAAACTACATTTGTAGTCTTATCTGTCAACAAATTGACGCAAACATATCACAACATGCAAAAGAATCAACTCTTGTAAAGTCACATATTCTTCAGAGGAAAACCCATCTGCCATCAGAATCTAGCATTTCAATTCAAAAATTGTTTTATGGAATTTGGTTGAAAAAGAAGGAAAGTCGATCGGAGGTTCAAGTCTCTGGACGTAAGTGGCAGCCTGTCTCACAGGTGACAATTGAGTCATGGCTTCTGCTCCGGCGATAAGAATATAGATAAAGAATGAGAGAGAGGGAATGATTACAAACTTATTTAGCTGCATATCATACCAAACTTAGGCAGAGTAGTGATTTTGCGTTGAATGAGGATACTCAAAAGGGGATATTTTGATTTTGCGAGATACATCAATTCGCGAGATAAATTGGTTGCAAATCATGTGAGGTATTAATTATGGAAACATGAGACCTGGGTTAGCAATTTTGTGTGTAAATAATATTAGTTGTTTTTATTGGTGTCATATATAGATGATTGAATGTTACATTATTGAATGAAAATATCAAATATGATGATGAATAGCATTGAATATTCCGGTAAAAAAAATATTGAATATATTATTTAAACAAAAAATTATTTTTATTAATAAATTTAAAATGAAAACATATTCTGTGATTTATTTGAATATATCATACTTTTTTCTTTCGAAACACCATATATTTGTTTAGTAATAAACATTTTTATTAAAAAATTTAATTAAATAAATGTAAAAATTTTATGAAATTTATATTTGAAATTAAATTTAAATTATCAATAGATATGTATCACGATTGGTTCAAACATTTCTTTATTCTCAAATAAAATATGCTTGTTTAAGTTCATTAGATTTATTTCCATTGAATTAAAATTTTAACATGACATTGTCTAAATTATATTTTTTTGAAGGAACATTGTCTAAATTATTAATTCTTTAACAATTGTATATTAATAATTATAAATTTGGAATTTTCAGTAGAGTTATCATTTATTTTTATTTTTATTTTTTGACAAAAGAAAAGTTACGCCATATCATCTATAATCCAAATCACAGTACAATTGATAACATGATCATAATTTTAAAAGGTAGTAATATATGTAGACACTCCTACTAAGGTGTGAGCAATTACATGGACTTTCTTCCTATTAGACTCTACCAAAGAGTTGGAAAAACAAGAAGATAATTGACCCTTACAATATGAAATAGTAGCCTCGAATTCAACTTGATCCTCCTGAATATTCTTATCCACAATATGCTTTGAGTCCAGCTCTAAAATCACGAGTTCAATTTCCTTGTGAATAGGATATAGGAGGCCTAGAGCATTCTCTTCATAAACCCGGAGTCTAGGAGAGTACAAATAAGATTTAGCTTTGTTTACACCAAAAAATAGTTGGTCAGATCATGTATTAGCCACTCGGATAAAGTGCAAGTATTTGCCTAATAGCTGAGTTTTAATCAGCTGCATCCATATCAGCTGAATCATGATCGGCTAACTCAAGATCAGTTAAGGCAAGATCGGCTAAATCTAGGGTCAGTCGCCTGAGATGAGGTGAACCAAACACTACTACTCAGCTGAGATAGGCAACGGAGGAGCAGCAGCTGAGCAGAATCAGCTGGCACAGTATCAATTGATGCAGTAGCTGACACAGAATTAGTTGCACGTGGCTGCTAAGTCTAAATAGGCTTGGAGGCTGTTAAATGGTTCTTATAGGCTCGTGTGAATGTTGATTAAGGGCCCAAGAGACTACGAATATATTTAAAAAAGAAGAAATGACCAAGTCAAAGTGCGGCAACCACTTTCCTAGATTTTTTGGAAGACGAATAGAGGTGGTTTCAGAGAGAAAATATGAAGATAAAGAGATAACCACCTGAAATCAAGGGATAAGCAATTAAAAAACGTGCACCCACTTCCTTAAAAATAAAGATATGGACAACATGGTTAAGTGGTGGATAAATTAGCCGTTATAGTGGATTTTTTGCCCATATCTCAACTGATTGAGAAGATATGTGGATTCTATGAGTTGGCTAAGTCAAGAACGCGTAAGACTTATTTCCTTAAAAGTAGGGATATGAAGAACATGGTCAGCTGATGAGCAGTCAGTCGTTTGGCTCATAACTTAATCGACTGAGCAGATATTCGAATTATATTAGCTGATTAAGTCAAGAACGTGCATGAGAGCCTATTTCCTTATAAATAGGGTTATGGAGGACGTGGTCAACTAATATGGCAATCAATAAGTCAGCTGACTAAGCATTTTTGGGTCATAACTTAGCTGACAGGGTAGTTTCTTATGTTGGATCGAGTGCTTACCACTAGGCCAAAAGCTATAGCTGTTAGTCAGGGCGCAACCCTTTCTACTTAATCGAACAGCCCAAGCGCCACGTGTCGACTGTGACTTGACCCCACCTAGGCCTCCACCACGGGACAATTGATGCCACAACCTGGCAACAATCTCCTCCTCAGTAATTGCTCCTGCTGGGAATCAAACACGTGACCTTGGCTCTGATACCAACTGAACGTGAACACAAAAAGGGGGGTTGAATTGTGTCCAAAAACTTTTCGCAAACTATACGATAAAAGCACTAAGAAAATATATTTATCAAAACTGTTTGTTTATCGGACGCTGAGAGACTAACCGGATGCAGGAAATAAACCGTGTATGAAAACTTATTTTACTTAGCAAGGTAAAGATAAATGTAAAGCAGTAAAGAAAAAGGCACATAGATTTATACTAGTTCACCACCAACTGGTAGCTACGTCTAGTCCCTTCGATCCTGAAGGATTTTCCACTATAATCAACTGATTACAATTTACCTCATGAGTATTCTACTGTCACAAACTTGACAATACTCTCAACTTCTCAAAACGACTCAGTACGATCGAGTCTTTGAGGAACAAAGCCTTAACTAGGCAATACAGTTTACAAAAGAGAATATACTTTTGAATACTATCAAAATAACTCTCACAGAGAGGATGAAAAGATTAAGCTCAAAACTGAGTAGCTTTCTAAAAGAAAGTATAAGATGCTGAATTCAGTTCTTTGTAGACCAGAAACTTGGCACGAAACTTGATTGCTCACTTGAGTAATATTGCTTTCAGAATGAAGTTTCTTCACAGTTTTCCAACCACTCTTCAATGAATACCTTAGGGTATTTATAGGAGTCTTCAGGGATATTACCATTTGCAGTAAAAACATAGCTCATTTTCATTGAGTGAGGTAATTTTAAATGTAGTCCTTTTCTTCCTTTCCAGAGAATATCAGAATAGTACATATTACCGTTTTCGTACTATCTGCTTTTCAAAATTGCCTTGTACGATTTTGTCTTTTGCTAAAGGTGTCACCTTTGCTTCCTCGTACATCAAAATGAGCGCATAAAATCAAATTCGAATTCCGTTCCAGAACACTCTGAGGTTAAGAGCAAAAACGTGATTATCACGTGCTTCATTAAAGAGATCAGACGCTCGCTCAGAACAGAGGACGGACGCTCGCAGCAATTGATTATTCCACGTGTCAAAGAGTAACACTACTGGACGCTCGCTGTTAGCAAGACGCTGGAGTGAGTTCGGACGCTGACATCAGTGGAGTGTATTCAATTCTCTTGTAAATTTTCTTTTTCTTTCTTGAGTGTTTTGTACATATATATGAAGCTTTGATACCTGTACACTCAAAGATATGTTAGAAGATAAATTGTTCTCTTGAAAATACTTTGTTATCATCAAAATTAATGAGGGTCTAAACTTCTCAATCGTTTAGGTTCCAACAATCTCTCCCTTTTTGATGATGACAAATATCCGAGGTTGATGAACAATTTAATTTCAAAATAATATCAAGGGTCTCCCCTAGAATTCAACCATTTAGATATATATGAACAATTCAGGTATTAAGGCGATTGTTGATAAACAAATTTATTTAAGTGATCGCAAAAATACGTAGATGTCTCAGAGCATATGTTCATTTAATAAAGTGAGATCGGATGCTGGTTTTATTTTATCAAAAAGATTTTCATTGTACCAAAATTATTGATCATTATTAGAGTACTGGATCAATGAATATCAAAGCATTATAGGTATTCGAGCAATAAATAACCACACAAATGCTATGTATGAAATGCTATGCATGATATTTTAGTTTCAGCGTATCCATTGGAGTTTGAACATCGGACGGTGAATTAGTCAATCAAACTTTCACGTGTTCATCAAACCTTTCTTTTACTCCCCCTTTTGTCATCAGACAAAAAGAATGTAAAGCACATCATAGTCAAAATAAGACTTAAAAAAATTTGAATATAAGTCAGAGCAAAATTATATATCACAGATAATCAGAGCAAAATTATGTATATATATAAGAGTACCAAAAAAAATTTTATATCACACAAAAAAATAAATTTAAGGGTTTAGTGGAGGTGGTGGAGGAATGTTGAGACGTTCATATAGTAATTTCAGGGCATTCTCCAGCTGAGTAACTTTCAGGTTTGTGGCCTTCATTTCTTCAAACTCTGCTTTGGGAATAGTGACCATCTCAACTGCAAGAGTAGAAGTAGAAGGTCCAGCTTCTAATACTGGTGCAGGTTTCATCTTCTGATGTTCTGCTAGCACCCAGTTGGATAGCTTCAGTCTCAATTCCTTCTTTTGTTGAGCTCTTTGAAAGAATGCATCATTTGGTATAAACCATTTAATGAGATTTCCAAGTTTCCTTTGCTCAGATTCTGCCTGAATTTCCCTTCTATTCTCCACTTCTTCTGGATACAGTAAATCCATAAAGATGATTTCTCTGTGCAGAAACACATCAGCAGTGAAAGCTTCAAACCTGTTTCCAGCATCTTCTCCCCATATTCTTCTGATAAAGACACTCAGTGCTTCAAAAGCGAAAGAGAGTCCTTCATTTTCTGCCAGGTATACTCTTCGCAGATTTTCCCTGACATATTCTTCTAGCACTAGGGGGACGAGGCATGGTAACATGGCTTTGTCTTTCCAAGACTCAGACCATTGACTCCAAGTAAATCCAATGTCAAAGTGCTTGCTGATAGTGCCAACTGTGGGAATTGTGGCTTTCTCAGCATTGCAGCAGTTTGAGGAGCCAGTTCTCCATTCATCTTCCTTCAGAGAACTGAGGTAAAACCTTCTGGCATGGTCCTCAGTGATCTTGGCAATTGGAAGCTCTGAGAATCCTTTAAGATTAAACTTCTTAGGAGCTTTCTCATACTCTTTGAGTCCGATTTTGCTATATGGCAACTTGCTAGGAGCAGGTTCTTTCCTCTTCCCAGGGACTGACCAAGGTAGCCACCTTTGTCTATCTGGAACAATCTTTACGGATACAGAAGAAGGATCTCTGAACTGTCTGATAACTTCTAGTTTCTTCATCTCATGACAGTGTGCCATGAAGGCAGCTTCTTCATCCGTGATCCATCTTCCACACTCCTCTAGTGTGAGAGGTTTAGTTTGAGTCAGGAACTTCGGAAGGTCAACAGAGAAAGGAATTGCCCTGCTACCATATTCTGGTCTCAATCTCCCTTTGAATGACATCTCGAAACGGTCTTCTCCATCCTTGAAGGTAGCATTCATTGGAGAGGCAATCTCCAGTCTGGCAACTCCAGAGATGAAGGTTTTTAAGTGCCAAGTAAAAAGGTGATTGTAGATGCTATGATATGACTCATACTTAACAAATCGAGGTTTGTTGATGCGCGAGACATTCTTCCTTCCACTAAAGTCTGTAGGTTTGTTGGTAAGGGTGAGTGAAGTGGGAGTGATTTTGGTGATTGTATAGATTTTAGGTGTGTAGGGTTTGAATGGATTGATGGGAGGTACTTTGAATAGAAGGTTGAAGGGATGAGAGTGAAGTTTGGAAATGTATGTAGTAAGTGAGTTATTTGAGGAGATTTGTGGTAGGTCAAGGTTGAGTGTATTGGATGGTGTTTGGGTAGGTTTTGAGGGAATGAGGGTAGAGGTTTGTCGTAGGCTCATTCTGGTTTTCTTGGTTTGTGTTTGGGTTTGTGGTTATGAAACAGACAATGGAGGTGCAGGAATAACATCAAGAGAATCAAAAGTAGATACTGACTCATCAACAGTAAAGTCAAGTACCTTTGATTTAAGTTCAGAAGACTTAACAAACATTCTCTTTGTTCCTCTAGAGGCAACAACGGTCACAGGAGGAGGAGGGACTTGCTTCCCTTGACCAGACGCTGAAGCATCTTTTTCAGCTGTTGGCTTATTCTTCTTCTCCAGAATCTTTCTGATGGGAATTCTGTCCTCATCTTCTGGTTCCTCAACAGTAGGTGCAGGAGCCACCTTCTGTTTCATTCTTCTTGTCTCCCTTATAGGAGAGTCAGCAGGTCTCTTCACACCAGCCATTGAGCTTCTGGTGGTTTTCTTTTCAGCTTCTCCAATATTCGCAGTAGTTTCTCCTTCTTGTTGCTCTAGTTTCACCTTCTTAATTATAGAGCCAGTTATCAGCTGCATTCTGACCAGACTATTGACTCCAAAAACTTCAGGACGAACAACAGCACCAACACCAAAGTATTTATCTTTTTCTTCTTTGTTGGTAGAATCAGCAAGCTTTCTCACAATACCATCTTTTATCATCATAATGGAAAGAAGAACTCCATATGGGATTACCTTGACAATATTCTTTTTATCAACACTTTTCCTTGAGAAGACGAGAGCATTGATAAGATTATTGATAATCAACCTTGGCAGGTTGATTTTCTTTCCATCCATATAGTTCCTCATAATGAACTTTTGCTCATAGTTCACTATGTCGCTTGAACCAGCCTTCAAAATCATGCTCTTAGCGATGATTTTGTGCAATAATGGCTTTTCAAGTCTTTGGCGGTGGGAGTTATGTTCTTCTTCTTCAACTCACGATAGTTTTCGAACAGAGCTTCATTGACGTTTTCCAAACCTCTGTAAGCGTCAACCCAGTTAGCATGGTAGCTGATTCCTTCACAAGGGCACTTGATGGTCTGAGCGATAGAGTTTATGGTGAAACGTAACTTGAAACCTTTGATATGTCCTTCAATGATTTCACCCGGAAGTAGATAGGCGTTCCCCCAGAATTCCTTTATAGCATAGCTCAACACATCAATTGGTTCCCAGATAAAGTAATCTTTCCATCCCAGTTTCTCCAAACCTTCTTCGAAATCAAAACCATAGAGCTTGAAGTTCTCAAAATCAATTCTGTTTTCATTTATGAGTTTTGTGATCAATGCATTTTAATGCATCTTTTATAGCTTTGCAATTGGTGTTCTTAATTGTGTGTTTTGCCCAACAACTACTTTTTAACATGGTTTTATATCTTTGGGTCTTGATTAGGCTTTAGTGGAATTATTTGCTAATTTTCGGATTTTGTTACATCCTAACCCATGTCGCTTCTACAGGCCATAACTTGGGCTATACTTGTCTGATTTCAGTGCTCTTTATGGCATTGGAAAGCTAAGAAGCAGAGCTACAATTCTTATGTTGGTACCGAAGCCCAGTTCTGCCGTTTTGAAGGTCGAAAATCCACTTTACTGCTGCAGGCGAGGTTCACTGCGAGTTTTGGATCAATTACTCATGTGATTAGTTGTTATTGGGCTAATTAATCTCTTTTGGGCCCTTGTCTTTGGTCATAAACTTCAGGTTACCTAAGTTAACCTAAGGAGACATTATAAATAGGATTTTTAGAGTCTTAGGATTTACCTTTTTGATTACTTTTGAATATTTTACCGTTTTTGAGTTTTTGCAATCTTTTCTCCTTCTCCCCTTCTTAATTTCGTTTTTGTCAAATCCTTCTATGGAAGGCTAAGACCTTAGATTAATTCACTAGTTAGGGAGTTTTTATAAGGATCTTGAGGTTTGATTATTATTGTTAATTTCGATTTTTGTGTTTCTATTTCTTTTCCTTTTGATCTTTCATCTCTTTGATTTCTGTTTGCAAATTCGTTTTGGGTATTGATGCTTAATCATATCAACTTCGTTTTTGCTCTCTGATTTGAGATTATTTGAATTAAATTGAATGCTTGCTTTAGTTTATTTCGAATAGAGATTATTAGGATCTATAACGCTTAGTTGTAGGTTTGATTGAATCCGGTTATTAGATTAATTGTGTTCTTGTGACGCTTGTTCCTTAATCATGATTAATCGATTCTGTGATACTTAGTTGATGCTTAATTAATTCTGTATTACAGTAGGAATTCTTATAAAGTTAATTGACGCTTAATTGATTAATTTTATGATCAAACAAGAATAGAATCACGAAATAGAATAATCCTTTGAAACCCGTGATAGATCCAAATATTAATTATCTTGAACCAGTGAATTAGTCCTTTTTATATATTGATATTTACTTCTTTTATAACCTGTTTCTTGAATCGAAATCCCCCCCAACTTTATTTCTTTGCGTGTTCTTGTTATTGGTTATTGTTAATTAGAGATCCCTGTGAGACGACCAAGGTTAACTGCCTTGTTACTACATTCTTATTTTATTTATTTTGACCCGTGCGCGACAACGGATCATTTTGCTTCTGAGAAGACATCGTAGACAGCAGTATATTGTCCAACCTTTCTATCGGCCATAGTAGCAGTTGCAGAGAGGGTAATGGAGGTTTTAGGGTTTGAAGTCACACAGAGAGAGAGAGAGAGAAAACAGTTTTGCAAGTAGAAGCAGAGTGAAGTGATGGAGCGAAAAGTGTGGAGTAGTGGGAAAGTTGATAGAAAATGGTACAGTCCTTTTTCAAAAACCGTTTTGTATTTCCAAAATAAATTAAATCAAAAAGAAAAGAAAATGAAGATTCCCTTTTTCATTAAATGAAGACGCCAAAAGAAAAGTAAAATTAAGTAAAAAGATTTTATCGAAAAACATAAATAATCATGACTCAGTGAGATGTGACGAGACACTTAAGTCTTTTACACGTGCGACACGTGTGTGCGCGTTCGGATGCACGCAACCGATTCACCAGACGCTGAGTTATGATGCATATGACGAATAAAATGCTTACACGTATACATGCTTATGTCATACTAGATGCTGAGATTACGCATATCATATGACGCTGAGATTAATCATTCTTCTATAAGATGAAAATTTAAATTTCTTCTTATAAAGTTGAATCTATCTTCAGCAAGGGGTTTTGTAAATATGTCAGTCCACTGATGATCAGTGTCTACAAATTTTATTTCGAGAATACCCTTATGAATATAGTCTCTTATAAAATGATGCTTAATCTCAATGTGTTTGGCTCGTGAATGCAATATGGGATTTTTAGTAAGACAGATTTGCGTATATTATCACAAAAGATAGGAATGTTACTCTCTTTTATCAGATAATCTTCAAGTTGATATTTCATCCACAAAAGTTGAGAGCTGCAACTTGCTGCTGAAATATATTTAGCTTCTGCTGTTGAGAGTGCAATCGTGCTTTGCCTTTTGCTTGACTAAGATACAAGGTTTGCTCCAAGGAATTGGCATCCTCCACTTGTGCTTTTTCTTTCTATTCGGTCTCCAAAGAAAGTCGGATCACGTAAACCTACTAACTTGTAATCTTTTGATTTCTTATAAAGCAAACCAAGATTAGTAGATCCTTGCAAATATCTAAAAATTCTTTTAACAGCACTCAAATGTGATTCTCTAGGATCTGATTGAAATCTAGCACACAGACAGACGCTGAACATAATATCAGGTCTTGAAGCTGTAAGATAAAGTAGAGATCCAATCATACCTCTGTACATCTTCTGATCTACCTTTTTATCAGTTTCATCTTTACCAAGAATGCACGTGGGATGCATAGGAGTGCACATAGGTTTGCAATCCACCATTTTAAATTTCTTTAGCAATTCCTTGATATATTTGCTTTGATGTATATAGATACCATCATTGCATTGTTTGATTTGAATTCCAAGGAAGAACTTTAGTTCACCCATCATGCTCATCTCGAATTCAGCCTGCATTAGCTTAGAAAATTCTTTGCAAAGGCTTTCATTAGTAGCTCCAAAAATAATGTCATCAACATATATTTGAACAATTATAAAGTGCTTGTTTGATGTTTTTCTAAAAAGAGTAGTGTCTACGAGACCTCTGGTAAAACCATTTTTCATCAAAAATATACTCAGTCTTTCATACCAAGCTCTGGGAGCTTGCTTAAGACCGTACAGGGCCTTTTTAAGCTTGAAGACATGTTCTGGAAATTCAATATCTTCGAATCCAAGAGGTTGTTTTACAAAGACTTCCTCAGTTATAAAACCATTCAAGAAAGCACTTTTCACATCCATTTGATAAAGAATTATATCATGGTGTGCAGCAAATGATAGTAGAATGTGTATAGCTTTTAACCTTGCAACAGGTGCAAATGTTTCAGTAAAATCAATACCTTCTTCCTGTGAGTAACCTTCAGCAACCAATCTTGCCTTGTTTCTCACAACCTTTCCATCTTCATCAAGCTTGTTTCTAAATACCCATTTAGTACCAATAGCTTGCTTATCTTCTGGTAGAGTAACTAGCTTCCATACATCATTTCTTTGGAATTGATTCAACTCTTCTTGCATAGCCAGCATCCAACCTTCATCTTCCAATACTTGATCAATCGTCTTAGGTTCCATTTCTGAGAGTAGTGCCACATCTGCATGCTCTTTAAAAGAGGATCTGGTTCTTACTCTATCTCCAGGTTTTCCTACGATTTGATCTTTAAGATGATTAGTTTTGTACTTTCAGCTTTTCTGGCTTCAGCTTCTGAAGATTCTTGTGTCTGGTCACCACCGGACGATGAAGATGTAGGTTCACTATTTGTAGTATCACCTATATTTAATTCTGAAAATAATTCATCTAGCTCTGACATGGCTGTGTCAGGCTTCTTGTCATCAAATTTGACATGAATGGATTCTTCCACTGTCATAGTTTCTTTATTGTATATTCTAAAAGCTTTGGATCTTTCAGAATATCCCAAAAAGATTCCTTTGTCAGCTTTTGAATCAAACTTACCAAGCTGATCCTTAGTAATCAAAATATAACAAGTACAACCAAATGAATGAAAATATGATATGTTTGGTTTTCTTCCTTTCCACAGTTCATATGAAGTCTTCTTCAAAATAGGTCTAATAAAAATTCTATTTTGAATGTAACAAGCTGTATTTACTTCTTCTGCCCAAAAATGTTTTGCAATGTTAGCTTCATTGATCATGGTCCTGGCTATTTCTTGGAGGGACCTATTTTTCCTTTCTACAACACCATTTTGTTGAGGTGTTCTAGGAGAGGAGATATTGTGGGAGATGCCATTATCATCACAAAATTTTTGAAATTTTTCATTTTCAAATTCTCCCCCATGATCACTTCTAATGGATGAATACAAATTCCTTTTTCATTTTGAACTGTTTTGCAGAATACAGTAAATACCTTGTATGACTCATCTTTGTGAGCAAAGACTCTAACCCATGTCCATCTAGTAAAATCATCAACAATGACTAACCCATATTTCTTTCCAGTTAAAGAGGTTATCCTTGTTGGACTAAAAAGATCAAGATGCAAAAGCTCAAGTGGTCTAGAGGTTGAAACAACATTTTTTGAATGAAAAGAAGTTTTAACTTGTTTTCCTCTTTGACATGCCTCACAGAGAGCATCAGATTGGTACTTAAGATTTGGTAAGCCTCTGACAAGGCTGTGCTTGTTTAATTTTGAGATTAATCTCAAATTGGCACGACCCAGTCTCTTGTGCCAAATCCATTGTTCTTCGTCAACAGACATGAGACACTTGACATCTTGTTTTGCAAGTTCAGAAAGATCAATTTTGTAAATATTTTGTTTCCTCTTAGCAGTAAAGAAAATAGAGCCGTCTTTATTGCTTTTTACTAGACATCCAGGTTTACGAAGATGACTTCATAACCATTGTCACATAATTGACTTATGCTCAATAAGTTATGTTTAAGTCCTTCAACATACAGTACATTATCAATAGAGGGAAGAGAGCCTTTACTAATGCGACCAATTCCAACTATTTTACCTTTCTGGTTTCCTCCGAAACCAACGAATCCAGCTTCTTTAGGCCTTAGTTCTTGGAACATATGCTTTTCTCCCGTCATGTGACGCGAGCATCCACTGTCTAAGTACCAAGATAGGTGTGTTGACTTTGTTGCTAAGCATGTCTGCAACATAGACTATTTTATCTTTAGGTACCCATATCTTTTTTGGTCCTTTCTTGTTAGTTCTTGAAGGAAGCTTATCCTTCACAGTTTTAAAAACAGTACATGCACTTTTCAAATGACCAGGTTTATTACAGTAAGTACAATGCAAGCATTTACTATGATTATTGGATTTATCAGATGCTGAAACATTTTCTAAAGGAGGTTCATCTAATATATAACCAAGACCATGAGTTGTCGTTTTACTGACACCACAAATCATTGATGCTTTCTTGCTTCGAGTTACACTCTCTGCAAGAAACTTTTGAAATGCATATTCATAATCATTTGATTTGCATTTAAGGTTGTCTGTAACTTTAGAGCTTTCAGCTTGAGAGCTCTCAGCTTCTGGTTGCTTGTTAGCGGCCAGACGCTGGTTATCCATCAGATGCTGATTTTCAGTTTTCAGCTTCTGGTTCTCTTTATTGAGTACAGATTTTTCTTTGTTTAAAGCTTGAAAGTCTTGTGATAATTTTGAAAATTTCTTTTTCAAATTCTTATACTCAACAGAGAGAGTGGCAGAGTCCTTAAGAAGATCATCGAATGCAAGTTGAAGTTCAGAGTAGGAATCATATACTATTACCTCTTCAACTTCTTCTTCTGAGTCAAGATCAGTGTTTGCCATGAGAGCGAGATTTGCTTCTTCTTCATTATGTTCCTCAGATGAGGATAAGTCTAGATCTTCCTATGTAGCCATGAGGCTTTTCTTCTTTTTCTTGAAAGAACTTCTTGTGGGCTTCTCCTTAAGATTAGGACATTCAGACTTGAAATGTCCAGGCTTTTTACATTCATAGCAAATGACTTAAGCTTTGTCTTTGTCTTTGCTTTCCTTCTTGTCCTTGGTATCTTTCTTCTGAAACTTCCTCCTGAAGTTTCTCTTCTTCCACATTCTTTGTATCTTCCTGGATATAAACGCGAGCTCATCTTCTGATGTATCAATATCTCATTCTGAAGCTTCATCTTCTGATTCTTCTCCTTCAGCCTGAAGGGCTTTGGAAGAACTAGCTTTATGTTGAGTGACTTTCAAAGCTATAGACTTGCCATTTCTGACAGGTTCTTCTTCATTTAGCTCTAGTTCATGAGCTTTCAACGAACTCATAAGATCTTCAAGTCGTAGGACATTTAGATCTTTTGCTTCATGAATAGTAGTGACCTTGGGTCTCCACTGCTTAGTCAAACTTCTTAAGATCTTTCTAACATGGTCAGGTGTAGTGTAACTTTTTCCAAGGGCCTGTAACCCATAAACAAGTGTTTGGAATCTTCCAAACATAGTTTCAATGTTTTCACCATCTTCCATTTTGAATAACTCGTATTGGCGAACCAACATGCTAGCTTTGGTTTCTCTTACTTGGGCAGAGCCTTCGTAAGATAAAACAAGTGAGTCCCAGATTTCTTTGGTAGTATCAAATTTGCCACATTTATCATATTCTTTTTCTGTCATAGCATAGATAAGAATGAATCTAGCTTTTTGATTGGTTTGATATCTCTTTTTCTGCTCATCATTCCAATCTTCTCTGGCTATAGCAACACCACGATGATTAGTGGGAGGAATGTAACCACTTTGAACTATATCCCACAACTCAAGTTGTTGTGTCTCAAAGAAAGCTTTAATCTTATCTTTCCTGTAATCAAATTTGCCTCCATCGAATAGAGGAGGACGGTTCATATGACCACCTTCAGTAGACATGTTCACAGTATAGGATCTTTTCTCTTAACACTGTTAAGTGCTCAACCAAGAGGCCGAGCTCTGGTACCAATTATTGGATCGAGCGCTTACCACTAAGCCAAAAGCTATAGCTGTTAGTCAGGGCGCAACCCTTTCTACTTAATCGTAATAGCCCAAGCGCCACGTGTCAACTGTGACTTGACCCCACCTGGGCCTCCACCACGGGACAATTGATGCCACAACCTGGCAACAACTAATATTTATGTTGTTAGCCGTGATCTTATATGATGTAATTTGTGAGTTAGTGGGTTAAGAACATGGCAAATAGGATAAGTATAGGTTTCTTAGGTAGTCTTTGTCTATAAATACCAATTGTACAGATTGTATTGAACACACTCATTCAATAAAAACAAGTCTTTATAATTATCTTTACTTTATGGCTTTTCTTTATCTTTATTTTCATGCAACCTTAGTTTGGTAGTTCAACCTTCTACACTAGACGCTTTCTGGAGTAGTCTAGGAACCCGCAGTTGAGGAATAGAGTCTCTTTCTCAGTGTAATCGCCTGATCAAAAAGGGGATCATTGTTAGTAGTGCGAGTTAGCTGACATATCATCTTATCAGCTGAGCAAATGCCCAGTTGGCTAAGCACCAAATTCGCACAATGCCTCAACAAGCTTTGCAAAACTTTCCTCTCTCATCACGAAAAATGAGCCCAATACCGATCGTAAACTGTTGGTCGAAGGAGGTGTGAATGTTGATAACCACCCAACCAAGTTTATCGAATTTGCAAGCAATCTGCAAAAGAAGCTCAATGCATTGCCAACATGTTTCCTCTACTTTATTATTTAAATAAATTAAAGTTTCAAAAATAAACAGAAAAAGAAAAATCACATTCAACCAGTAACACAGAACGAGGTAGTTGAGACTAGGAACGCCCACAAGTTACCCAGGTCTCGACAATTCCAACTTAAGATACTCAAGGGTCCTGGCTGGCCTGGGAAAATCCAGGACCCACCATTAAAAAATATTGATCACCAATGTCACCATTGTCAACAACCATCTGAATCAAGACTGAACTGTACCCAAGCAATTGAATTTCCATACCGGCATATATGATGTCATACTTGCATTGTTTCTTCTCACCCGAATAATCCCCATCGATTTCAACAATTTGTTATCGGCCATAATTTGGGATAGAGAAATAACTTTGTCATTTAATGCAGACTAAATTGTGTAATTGATTTAGATACAATTTTTATGAATTCATATAAAAATTCGAAATTATCTTTCCATAAATGCTATCGTCATTTATTAGGTTTATGCTGTAAAAAAAATACTATTTATATAAATTCTCATCAATTGTATTAATAATTCATTCTATATATTACGTTAAAACGATAAATGATATAAGGCGAGTAGAGGGCTTCATTACCATGCATTGTGGAGTATCATTTTATTTTCACAATATGTGTCAGAATCAAATTTTAAAAGGTAATGTAAACTAATTTATTTTCAATTTGCACCAGTTTTGTTTTCATTGACCCTGTGACAATTTTTTTTAATTAGTTTCGTTTTCATGACAATAATAATTAATACGAAATGAGTTTTTATTGACATACCAGTTAGCTAATTGTATTGTAAAGAAAAGTGATTAAATGTGCATTCAATTTGAAAATTACGTCCAAAATTACTATCAATTGTTTTAAATGAAATTGTCAATTTAAAAAAGAATGAAATTATAAGGTCAATAACAATTATGTTGATTACGTCAACAAAAAATATTGATAGTATGATATTCCCCGATCTTTGCCATTAAACTTGAGTGGCAGAATTTCTTTTTTCTTTTAAAAAATAATATATTCTATTGCATGACAATGTGTTTTGTACCAATTCACTTTTTTTTTTGGAAACAATTAATGGTATTATCAATTATAAAAGGACTTTTATGGGTTCAATACAAATGATAATGTGATTTTGACAAAAATCACGTCACATGATGATTAAAAATAAAATTGTTCTTTTTTTTATTTTATAAAAATTAGTAACGTATATTTCTCGTTAGGGTTATAGAAAGAAAGAATAAATGAGAAAAAAAAATGAGAATTCAATGAGACAGAGAAAATAAAAGAGGAGAGAGAAAGAAATTGGAGTGGTGCGAAATTACAGTTCTGCCCCCGTTTTATGATGAATTTTTAGGCGGTATTTTGGTTTTTTCAGATTAGCAACAACTTTAAGTTATAGATACAGAGAATAAATGAGAAATAAATGAGACAAAAAAAATATTAAAGAGCGGAGAAAAAGAAATTGGGGTGGTGTGAAATGATAACTCTACCCCGATTTTAGGCTTAGTTTTTTTGCGACATTTTTGTTCCTTCAGATTAGCAATAGCTTTTATATATAAAGATATTTTATTTTATTATTATATTATTAAATTATATGGGGTCTGTAACAAGATTACATTTGTTCTATTCTGAATTCTCATCCAAGACCACAGTTGACCGTTTTTTAATTTGACCCTAACTTTTGCTTAGGCTGCTCTTTACGAGTTTTCAACCTAACAAGTCGCTCTAACTTTTGCCTAGACCGCCCTTTTGGGTTTTCAGCCTAGTGAGCTTTTCTCTTCTTTATTCTTTATTTTATTTTATATATATATATATATATTTTGGTATAGCAAGTGTACTGAGGAGATTGTGTGAATTTCCTTTTTCAAAAATCAAGTTTTGAAAAAATATGAGCATTTTGGTTTTGATCAGAATTAACTTTTACAGGGTTATAACGTGACCTGGGTTTGAAGGGTCACAAAAGGAAGGATATTTCAAGCTCAAAAAGTTTTTTAGGTTTTTTAGTTTTTTTCTTTTTTTTTCCAACATGAAATTTTAGTGTAAAGATGCACTTCATTTGTTACTAGCACAATTGTCTTATTTGCTTTTACATTTTTTTTCTTTTTGATTCTTGCAAGCGTCTTTGATAAATTGCATTTACTATTTTTATTGCTTGTTTGCTTTGCTTTTTTTTTGAAACAGACAAAATTGATTGGAATATTGTGCTAGCCCTCAATGTATGGGTTTGTAAGAAATATTTTTATACTCAAAATGGGTAGTAAGGGACATATATTTGTTATTTATTTGTTTTGGGATAGAGAAAAAGGGTCAAACTTAATCTCAAAATCGTATTGCTCAAATTTTCACAAAACTTGACTTTTAATAAATTGCGCATTTGCTTTACCATTTTTTCTATTTTTATATATTTGTATTATCACTTTTTCGGGTCCCAGATTGACCATTAACTAAGAAGATAAGTAGAAAAATTCAAATCGCATTTTTATTGATTGATAAATTGAAAAGATGGAAACAAAGTGGGCCCTTTAGAATAGATACCCTAGAGCTTCGGGAAAAGTGACTAGGGTGAGCATAAAAACATCCGAAAATTGTCTAAACCAGCCTATCTTTCTCGAAGTCCAAGCACTTGGCTTTGATTAGATCTTGCACTTTGTACTTCAAGGCCCAATAGTTTTCAATTGAGTAGTCCATTGCCCCGGCGTGGTATTCACATTTAGCTTTTGGATTGTACACTTAGGGAAAGGAGGCCCCATGGGCCGGTAATTCCTTAAAAGGGGTCTAGGGTACACATATAAATGTCTTTTCGTGGGTGAATTTAGGTACTAATATAAAAATGTCCCAAGAGCCAAGGGTTTCATTTGTGAATATTACTCCCAATAATAGGTCACTATTAAAGGAAGCTTTTATCTCAAATGAAACCAATCTCTAGGCGAGCCCTTCGCGAGAACCCAACTGGTCGTACGTCCAGCAGACACTCACTACGCAGCCTATCCTAACTTAAAGTTCACTCGAGCTCGGGTCTAGAGCTCCACTCGTAGTGTGTGACAAAGTGTGTAGGTGAAATGTGTGTGAAGAAGCAATTACCTAAAATACTACACACCACAAAACAAACGAAAACAATATATACATGTCTTCTACCATATGGTTCAAATAAACAAGCATACGTAATATAATAAATGAAAACATAAAAAATAGAAAATAAATAAATTAAAAAGAAGGAAACAGAAAATAAATCAAGTACAAGGCAAACTAACAATCCAAACAATTTTGGGGTCTAACTCTCTAATGTTTCAAGTTGAGTCGCCATCTGTAGCAACCTCAAAAATTTTAATGGAGCCACCTATGTTTATTTTAAGAAAACATTAGAAAAACCGTTTTTGGAAAAATAGAAAAAAAATAGTCTTTGAACCAAAATTAAGTCTAGGAGTTGGTTACGCGTAGAGAAAATATTCTTTTTATTCGTTTTTAAAAAGAGTAACAACATGGAATAAAAAGCATTTTGTTATTATACCTTTTTTAAGAAAAAGAACTAAATACTATTATCATCACATTTTACTGAAACGGTTGTTCAATACAACATGGAATAAATTATTTTTTATATACTTACCACTTTTAATATTATATCTTTTTTATTATTGATAGAGGTTAAATATAAAATTAATTGATAAAACAACTAAATATCGAGTTTATCACTAATTACAAAAAATTTCATCCAACTAAAAATGGTTTTATTTTTCCCCCTTTTTTTATTTTAATATAAGAAAACAGAATAAGAGGAAATGCAAAATAAAAAAAAGAAATCAACATTGCCATATTGATAGAGGTTAAGCTTTGATATTTAAACAAAAGCTTTGATATTGTTTATTTTAACTTTAACAAAAGTTCATTATTTTCACCCTTTTCAGTTCAAAAATCAACGAGAATCCCACCGACTACATCAACCTATTTTCTAGATTACACGTGGTTACATGATTGCGTGTTTTTAGGTGGCTACTCGTTCCTCGGGCTTTCAATTTCCTTTTAATTTTGGGTCAAGTGCTTTAAATTTCTTTGACAACCGCTTCCGTCGATGTTTATTCTAATCGAGTGGCAGGTGGATACGCCGAGTCGAGCTAAGCTTTATAAAGTACTTCCCTCTGGAATAATTTATAAGGAAAAAAGTTATTTCTAGATTCGTTAAAAAAGTCATTTTAAAGCTCAAACATGTGTTGTTACCTATAATAGGTATTTTTAGGCTTAGTCTGACTATTTTGAAAGTCTGATATGACCTGTTAACCTATTTAAGGACCTATTTTATATTAAATTTTTTGAGTAAGTCATGTCATTTGTGTTAGATAACTAACGGGCTAATAGGCCAATGAGATTAAGTTCTATTTACAATAAACTATATAAAAAAAAAGAAAATTAAAACTACTACTACTAAGAGACATGGGACATAGAGGTGCACCTTTTAGAGTCTAACTTGACCTTTTAGGGGGTGGGACATAGGGTATAATTTGACAATTTAGAGAATTTGACATTATATGATAGCTTTTTAAATTCTATTTTGCAATAAGGCTTTTAAACATGTCAAAAATTTATGTAAGTTAATATGCTTAAATTATTAAAAATATCAGCAAGTATATGATTTAACACAATGTACACAATCTGATATAATAATAATAGCAATAAAAAACTATTATTTATATTTACTTGAATAGTCCGACCTGTTAGACCTAAAAGGCTTTTTGGATGGCCTGAAGATTGACCTATTTAGCTAAATATGTTTATCAAAAAACATTGACCTTGTCTATTTAATAAAAGCCTATCGTAGACTAGGCGGCAAGCTCCTATCGGGCGGTCTGACCTATTCCTGTAACACCCCGCCTTGACAGGGCGTCACTTTATCCTGACACATATGTTCAAGCATCAACACATTTTATTTATTATCAGAGTACGCAAAGCATGACATGTAGACATATATCCCACATCCGCAAGGGTAACAAAATGACATACTGGCCGTGATACAACTGTCTGAACATTGTCTCTAGGCAGTCTTCCCATAGCGGTCACCTCCGCTAGGTTTCGCTCCCCAGGCTCTAAGTACAGGATCTTATCCATTTGCTATTCATCATGGTATAATATAGAAAACACAGAAAACGAAGGGGTAAAATATCCATCAATCACTAACAAACAAGAAAATAGCATAGCAGAATAACTGTCATCATGCACATCACTGGCATAACAATCATCAGCATGACTAAGACCACATATATCACAAACAGACTCCTGAGCACACGGTCACAAACCAGACCACATTGATACGACATACTGACTAACTTGAGCACACAGTCATAGACCATATCACACTTTGATACCACAGACTGACACATACCATTGAGCTTTAGGGCTGATCACCAGCCCTACTTACCCAGACCATAGATCACTGAGTATTGCGGGTCATTATCGCCCTACTCTCTAGACCGATCACCAGTCTCAGGGCACAGAGGAATGAGATAAGTTGGTTGTCCCGGGAACACAACCTGATACGCTACTATCTCTGATCACCGGAGTAAGGTACCGTCCACGTGCACAATGGACGACATTCCCCATACGAGGAATGACCAAGATTGTCCCCCCGTCAGACGTGGAGTCCTGGAGCCTCGTCGGGATGACCGAGTCCACACCTTCGGTCCAATCACTAGTCCTTAAGTCCCTCAAGGTCACCGACTATCTCCAAACTACTACGTACCTTCGGTCCGATCACCAGTCCTAAGGTACACCAACCTCGGGTATACTGACCCGACTATCACCACTGACAGACAGAGTATCAACGGTAATACTTGCTATCACCATCTAGGGATTCGCAAACCTCTAACAAGAGGACGTCACCCTTGACTTGAAGACCATACATCAATCATCACACTCACAGATATCATACGTAATCAACATGTTATAGATATCAACTCATGAATCAATAACCACATATATTCAACATATAACTATTCATAGCGTCGCTAAGGCGACTGTTAACTAACCATATTAATCATACTAGACAAACACGTAAGTCAACCAAGCACACAAGTTATATAAAACCTATGTTGGTCGATAGGTCTAGGGCGACTATCCTTAACCACCGCACACCACAACACCTCTCCTTAGGTGTTGCTGATATTAACCTCTAGTAGGGTTGAGGTCCCCTATGCAAGCTAACAGTACAACTCTACTACCTATTTTCCTAGTGATTAAGGTATCTTCCCCCTCACTTGGCACTCCTGGCTAGGCTCTTAAGCTTTGACCCTCGACCACCATCTGCGCTCCTGCCTTGGGCTACTCCTCTAAGCCTTACCCTTCTCTCAGACCTAAGGATTTCCTACTAAGAGCTTTCTGATGCACAAGATCCTCATTCGAGGCGAGTGCATAACATAATTGCTCTATAGAGGAAATGGCCAGAGAGCAGAGGCTCTGAGGCGAGAAATGAGGGAAGGGTGAACGCCTATTTATAGGCGCGGTTCGACTCCATTGGGTCGCGATGACCACAGACACAAAGTCCATCACGTCGCGAGGGTGCCACGTGTCAAACACTCAACGACTGTGATCACCACTATGCACCGCGTCGCGATGGCCAGCAGACACACAGCCCATCGCGTCACGATGGTCGAATTTTCTACAAGGTTCTAGATTTTTCTCCCACTGACATTGGTCGCTTCGCGATACATCTCTCTTTAATGTCCGTCGCGTCGCGACCAAGGTTATCCGAAGATATCTTGCTTCCTTTCCTTCTAGGGAATTCTAGGGCATTCTACGCTCTTTCAGGGGTTTCTAGGCCTTTCCTAAAGTTGCCACATCTCTTTTAGGGTTTATGGGTTTCACTTAAACTCATTTTATCCCTCATTAAGGTTTTTAAACACCCGTTTATCACCTTACCACTGATCTAATTATTCTTCGAATATTGTTTGAAAATTGGGATGTCAAAATTCCCACCCTACTTCTCAGTCTTTTTTATTAGACAAATTCGTTATTATAAAATGAATTATTTTAAGTTGGAAAATGATTTTTATTCAAATTTTGAATATATAAAAATTACAATAAATTTGAAATTAAAATAATAACTATATAAGTTTTAATCAATCAATTTAAGAATTTAGTTAAAAAAAATCAATCAATTTAAGAATAGACTAATTTAGTTAAAATCTTATTTTTTTTTATAGGTTGAATTATACTTTTAGCCTCTTATATTACAAAATAGGGATCACATTTTGTAGCATAAAAAACCATTTTGAAACAATGAAACAAGAGAAACTATATTGGTATATGTTTTACACATAAGAGACTAATTCGAAACATTTAATACATAAGAGACCAAAACAAAACATAAAATAAACATAAGGGACCAAAAATATAATTTAGCCTTTTATGATTATATTATGAAAATTAATCCTCTTATCTTGAAAGTTAACATCAGTTCATCATATTTTTTATGTAATTTTGCATTATTTTGTGATGTAAAATTTTTATTATTTTTAAGATTCTCAATTTTGAAAATTCAATTTAGATATATTCGGTTAAAGATTTAAAATTGTCCCAACACGTTCTTTAAAAAGAATTATTCCTCGTCAATTAAAACAATATAAGTGGATTTTTTTTTTGACAAAAAACAAGGCTAATTCATTCCATAATAATCAAGAGCAATACATCTGGTAACTTCATCACAATTTTGGAAGATAGTGATATATGTAGCCACCCCTAACAAAGTGTGAGCAACTACATGAACTTTTCTCCTATCAAACTCTACTAAAGAGTTGTTAACATAAAAAGATAAAAGACTCCTATAATTTAATATAATAGTCCTATATTCAGCTATCTCCTGATTATCTTTTATGCTATCCATGACATTCTTAGAATTCACCATGAAGATGATGTCGATTGAGACAATTTTTATTGCCCTTTGACTAGCATACAAGAGGCTTAGGATTTCTCTTTCAGAACAGTAGAGTTTTGGAGAGTAGGTATAAGATTTGACTTTGAAGAAATATTCTCTCTCATCACATAAAACGAAACCAATACTTAAGAACAGATCATTGAAGCTTCGTGCTTCATCCGGTGGTTTTGGCAGAGGCTGAGAAGGAACCAAAACAGGAGGAGGTGGCTCAGCCATGGAGTGCATCCAACAGGAGCTCCTGGGCTTTGAAGGACCATCAGTTCCCGACAATATCAGTCTCCTGTCTCGAGGCGGTGGTTCCGATATGTTACTTTTATAAATATTTACAAAATTTAATGAATTATTTCGTAGTTAAATATTTATAAAAGTAAAATAAACATGATTCCTATAAAATTTTAAAATGTGGAATTCATTCACGAGCTTAACAAGCACGACTTAGAGAATCATGTTTGTTAGTTTCGCATGGAGAACATAGACGTTGTCTAAAATGCTGCATCTATGAAGGTGCGACACGCTCCACCACTCATTTTCAATTTTTTTAATATTAATTTTAATCCTTTAAAATAAAAAATTTCTCGCTCTCGCCTCTCAGTATCGAACCAGCTTCTCTCTCGGAAGAATTCTGTGTTATCGACACCATGTCTCCAACCAAATAAAGGTGTAAAGAGATGCAGAGTATAAAGTAAAAAAAAAACTGAAATTCATTCAAAACCAAAAGACTTAGAAAAGTTGTTGAACATACATCAGGAACAACTACAAAAGGAACTCAAATTTAGTTATGAAAAATGGAAAAATGAGAGGAAGAATTCGTGTCCCTTTCAGCTGGAAAACACTCCTATATAAAGCCTAATTTAGTTTCCATTAATCCCCATTACAATCCTCTTTAAGTCCCATCGAGATAGCTGTAACAGTTGAGGTTCTATCCACCCTTCAGCTGTACTCACAGTATTTTCCACCCCTATGTGGAATTTTTGCCTTCGACAACGCCTTTTTTGTAACAGTCGAGGTTCTATCCACCCTCCAGCTGTTACAAAAAAGGCGCATTTTTTGTCACAACCGAGGTTCTATCCACCCTCCAACTGTACTCACGGTCTTTTCCACCCCCCATGTGGAATTTTTGCCTTACGCAAGGTTCGAACCCGGGACCTAGGGCTTAAGTAACCCGGAAGCACCTTGTCATTACCAAATGGTAATGACTTTACTCGCAACTTAATGACTTTACTCGCAATAACTTATAATCTCAGATGTCCACCGATTAACTCGTGTCCATAACATTTCGCTCTTAGTTGAACTTTACTACTACTCTTCTTAACTTGATGGATTAACTCCCCTTCTAGGTTCTAGTGGAATTAAACCGGAAACCCACGTAGCCATATCTGATAACAATGTGGATCGACACGTCTAATAACCAATGGACTAACTAATATCAAGAAAATAAATCCTTGAGATTCTTGTGAACAATTTAACTCTCTTAATCGGATCTACCTTCACTGCTACTACTAAATCATTGGAAACTCCAGAAGAAATTAATTTCTACAAAGGAACAAAATGTCTTGAGAATTTTGTGATTTCATTACCAGATTATAGACTAAGTCTCATTCAAAATAATGTTCTTATTTGGCTAAGATAAAGTCTATAATTGGTCAGATGAATTCACTTCATTTACCGGTCAATTGGATCGAATGCAAACATTGATAACCTCGAATTTCTGCCGACTTAACTTTGCTTATAACTCCTACAGTTCAAAGACTATAGTCTAATTCTCCTTTTAGGCTAGCTACTCAATTAGGGTCAATATACCTAAAAGACTTAGGGTTTCTTTCTGCTCCTCTAGGGCTTGCTCTCCCTCTAGGTTCCTTACTACCATTTAGGCACTGAAGTGAGTGGCCTATCCACACCTTACTTCCTATCCGGACTACTAATCACTTAGAACACTGCGAATCAATTAGGTATGATCGTAGGATCTCAATCAATCTTGGATCCATTCATAATGGGTTAGGCTAAACAACCTGATAAATCAACAGCTGTCGAACCCTAACAGATTACAAACGCCCATCCTAAGTCGATTGAAACCTTACAATTAAAACCCCTTACTTGCTCGTCACTCCTAATCCCTTGCAGAGCGTCCCGATTGACGGTGCATGAAATACATGCTTGTCCAGCCAAACATTCGCCTCTGTGGTTCCAACCACACTTAAAACATTCCTTGATTCCTAGTTCCGAAGAGGTGGGAACTTGTTTCCCTTTATCCCTATCTTCCGAAGATTCTCACTTATTGATAGCGGTTTCATTCGTTCCTTCCTAATCAGCATCATCCTTATCCGTTAATCTTTCTCAGAGTTCGCACTCCTATTCGGTCCTCTCCCTCATCCGCCAGCTCCAACTACTACATTCTTCGTACACGGTGTGGAGTACTAAGTTGATCAGGCTTAATATTCCATGCTAAGCATAAGAATATAGAGAGAAGTTCTCAAACAAAGAAAAATTCCGGCTAACTGATTACAGTCCTATAAGGACTAAACTGACCTTCCTAAGCTGAGTCACTACCAAACTCGTGACTCTCAGTCCGATAAGATCGAATTGCTCTGATACCATAATGTAACACTTATACCTCAATATACATTGAAAGTACGACAATTACATTAAAGTACAAGAATTACTACTTATTTATAAACTTGATTACAGTAATCCAAGTCATAAATTAAACTTAAATCATTAGTCTAATACATAAATTACAACTTAAAGAATACTTGGAATGTCAAATTCCATTATAACATAAAACTAATCTATGAGTCCCAAGCCTGGAGCTCTGCCCCATTAATCTTCAGTACCTGTTTATCTGAAAAACAAATAAAAGGAACAGGGTGAGATTATAAATCTCAGTGAGCCCTTCACGGACTCCTCACCATTCTCTCATCGAATCATACTATTTGATAAGACTAACTTAGGCATTACACACCTGAACATACGTTTCCTATACCATAAGGACTTGCTTGACAACTTATTAGACATCCTAAGCGAAAACGCCTTAGAATGTGCTAACCTGAACTTACAACTTTGTATATTGCGAGTAGGATAATTCTAAGTCCAGTATACCACTTAAAGGCTTGTGAATAAATAGATACAAAATTATATAGGAAACACACATTAATTCTATAAACACTCTTTCTTAAACCTATGCTTAGCACATCTTTGGTTTTCTTTATGCTATTGGATTTTGATTTTAAGCTTTAGTCTATAGGCTCCAATCAACATAGCTTGCTTGCTTTCTTAAGTGATCTTAACACAACTCTTACTACTTCTATGCATCATTACTATTAAGTAATTTAGCATCTAAGGAATTACAATCCATAATATCCTTTACTTAACTAAGCTAATTCCAAAGATATATATATATATATATATATATATACAGACACAAGGAATTCATTAACATTCTTAGACTTAAACATTATTAAGTTCATAGTCAGCTTTGCTTTGCTACTAAGCGCGTTCTAGCTATTCCCATCGGTTGAATCGATATTCAATAGGGAATCTTCGTTACCGGGTTTTGTCAAGGCTTTAGTCCCAAGACCCCAAGTAACATCTACGATATGGTGGTTTGATGTCTTAATCGTCCAAGTGGCGTCCCATGAGGCTAACCATACCGTGCTTCTCCTTTAAATAGAGGAGTCTTGCCATGGACTTTAGCTTGTGCTTATGCTTTTACGCATGTTTAGAAAATGCAACTTAACTAACTAGGATTTATCAATATCATCCTCACTTAACTATTCAAGGAAGTTTACGATCATTTCAATGAATCTAGCTTAACATTAACAACATTCATTTCTAGCTAACTATTCATTTAGAGGTTTAAACATGTTATACTCATAATAAGACTCATACCAAATCATGAATATCTACTTCAAACATTCTTCTAATTACATACTTTCCTAAGGTCTTTGAATTGACCCCGTTAACATACACTTAGGGCTCGTTTTACAAGCCTCACAACTGACCAATTTAATAGACGAAACATACATTAAACACATCCTTTGAAACTCTATGGAGTTTACAAGAGAACAAACAACAAACATACATTCAAGTGTGGGGGTTAGGGGCAGTCAGCCAACCTCTTGTAGACAAACTCACTATCAAATCATAATAGTAATAATAATAGACTCTACTTCATATGGATATTCAAATCCCTAACTTGAACGTAAGGTTCACATATTACTAAAGGAAATAAAATTCCTATATGTGGGACTTATTGGTTGCCCATCACCTAGGGTTGAAGAACTCACCATTTTTGTTCAAGGTCTTGAGCTTGAATGGTGAACCTTGGGCTTCTTTGCTCCTCTTCACTTTTTCCTCTTCCTTCATCTTAGGGTTTCTTCAAATCTTTCCCAAATCTTGGATCTACCACCATCAATCCTCTTCTTCATGCCTAAGGACTCAAGCTAACTCTGAAGGAGCTTCATCTTGTTCCTCTTCTTCTCCATCAAATTCGGTTTCCTCTTCTTCTTCTTTTAGGGTTCCATCCAAACTTCCATTAGAGTTCAATCTCAACTCCCTAACTCTCTATTCAAGCAAGGGATTGAAGAAATCCAACATGAACCTCTTCAATCCTTCTCAAATCGTGAAACCCTAGTGTTTTTCCTCTATTTCTATCTGTCATTTTCGCCCTTTTTCTTTTCTTTCCTTCCCTTTTCGCGTTTCTGCTTGTTCTACAGTGTTTTTAAGCATTTTACAGTGTGTGAATCGATTCACAGCAGACTGTGAATCGATTCATCCACTTAAAACTGCACCTGCACATTTGTGAATCGAATCTGTGAATCGATTCACAGACTTCCAATTCGATTCACAACATCATCTCAGTGGTCTGGAACACAGTTGTGAATCGATTCAGGCTTGTGTGAATCGATTCACATGTACTAAAACATGAAAAATCATCTTTTAACAACAAATCTTCATCAATTAACTCCTAATTAACACTTCCAATCATCTTAAGATTAAATCCGACTTATTTCTTAACTCAAAATCAACAACTTATCCATTAAAACTTTGTATAATCATATTCACTCAATTTGAACCCAATTTAAGCTTAAATAAAATTACACAACTTCTCACAACTTATTCTCAACTTAGCTTAGAGAATTTGGGGCGTTACAACAACCACTCAAATTCCCTGATTTAATTGGACTATTACAAAAACTATCATGATCGATTGTGACCGTAATGGTCATTACTGGGGACCATAATTCTTGAACTGCTGACTTTTCACATGCTAAAGCCCGAATTACGGTCGTAATACAATTATGGGGGGCCGTAATTCCCTTTGACTTCCACTTGACTCCCCTACTTATGTCACACGAGTTATGGCTATAATCTTCAACACCGGGGGGGAGGGGGTCATAATCCTTGCTTTTTGCATTGAATTCTCCAAGCTTTTCACCACTTCACCTAATAAACAAAATAAAAACAAAAGAATTGTAAAATAGAACAAAAAGTGAAATAAACCACTAAAATAACCTATTAAACAATGTCTTAAACTTAAGAAAATTTTAATTTATCAAACTCCCTCATGCTTAGACCTTTGCTTGTCCTCAAGCAAATCAATCAAAATATGACAAAGTAATTGACCTCAATTTGAAATTCCTTGTCTCAACTACACAATCCCATAGGTACATGATGGTATCCAATGATAATGCCTTCCACAATTTAACTAACTAACCTGCTGGAACCTGGTGCATAGAATGGTTCAATGGGTTAAGTCATTAATTAGAACATTGAGTCAAACAACAATTATGTTTCTTTTCTTTCCATTTTTAGGCTTTGGTTCCCAGTAACCATGCTTGGGTCTTCCACTCATATGCGAACAATGCAATTGCCACACTTGGTCTCAAAGGAGTGTCTTCTTTTCCCAGTAGCCAATCAGTCTCAAAAGGGTACTAAAAGTATTTTCGTAGTAATTTATCACCTCAAAGGGGTGTTGAGCTAAATATATTTTTTTTTCTTTTTCTTAATTTTTTTTCAATTTTCTAATTTTCTTGCTCCTTTATTTTGCTCAACACAGACATTTCTCCAGTAACAAAATGCAGTGAGTGTCACCAAGGGAACCTAAATTTTAAATTTTATTTGGTATTTTTTAAAAGTTCTTCCTCAAATGTCCTAATGTCAAAACCCATCTAAGTGGTGTGTGAAAGGTCCAACAAGCAACATAAATTTAACATTCATAACATGTACATTGAATACCATCCAATAAATTAAGACATGCAATGAAGAACAAAGATTTCAAGAGAGGCACTTTAAAAGTTTCCACAGGGGGTGAATAAACTAAAACACTAACAGAAACAGAACAATTAAAACAAGACTAAAGGAAAACAAAATAAGATAAAATAAAACATACTCCCTATGCTTGAGGTCACCATCAGTAACGCCTCCTGTTGCTTTTCTTGCTCATCAATAGGCTATGGTAGAGGTGGGAAATGACCTTGAGAAATATGCTAATTATACATAGCCGACATCATTGTATTCATGCTATCCAAAATATGCCCTTGCCTTTGCTGCTCAGTTTCCACGATCAAATTGCTTTGCCAAATAGGCACCAGTATCAGCATCAAAATTTTCCATTATTGCCAATAAAAAGAAAAGTTCACTTTGCCTAGTAACTCCCTCACTTTCCCCTCTACCAAACAATCTGTTGGCCATTACTCTTTGAACATATTTAAAACAAGGGTTATGGATGCTAGAAGCTTTAGCCAAAGCAAACTGATAAGTGTTTGTACCAGATATCTCAGTCCAAAAATGGTCATCATTGAAATTCTTTACTAATCTCCTCGCACCCCCCATAGGTAAATGATACACATCATTAAACTCAGCCAAAGTCCAGACATATTCATTGTTAAAGAAACAAAATGCTATCCGACCCTTCTCCTATTCTCTTCCAGTAGTGATTTGTGTCTCAATAGAACTAAAAAATTCCAAAGTTAATTTCACAAATGTGGGAGATTTTAAAGACATGAAATAAGTCCAACTCACTCTCTTAAACATCCATGTAACATCATCAAGCAAGCCTAGGGTCTGTAATGCACCTTCATCTACATACCTAGTTGCTACAATCCTTCTTTTAACAAGCATGTTATACCTATCCCTTTGCTCCTTGTCTCTAAATTCAGTGCCATAAGGATTTGGAGTAGGATTACCTCTTGTTCTTCTAGGATTTTGAGTAGACCCACCTTTGGAAGTTGACCCCTTACTTGTCCTTGTCCTTTTAGTAGCAATTGATGATGAGAAAGAAAGATTCGTTCACAAAATTCGTACCCGAAATATTAGAGGAAAAAGAGTGCAAAAATGGGGAATAAAATGGTGAAAAGATGAAGAAAATAGAGTGGGTTAAATGAAAAAATGATGAAAAAGTGATGATTTTGGAAGATTAATGGAGGTTAGGTGAGTGAAAGAGAAGAAGAAATGGGGGAGGAAGAAGGAGGGTGCGGCCAAAAGAGGGGAAGAATGAAAGAAAATTTAGAGATTTGGCCATTTAACAACATGCAGACAGCGAATTACGGCCATAATGGGCATTATGGCCCGACCGTAATTCCTTCTGCAAAATTTTTAAAATAGCTCTGCCCGAATTACTATCGTAATGGGCATTACGGATCGATCATAATTCTCTCTGACTTAAAATTCTTTGTGGAGCGTAGCACGAATTATGGCCGTAACCAACCGTAATTATGGGTCTGACATCTTTTTTCATTCTTTTTCTTTCTGGAACCACTATGGCCGTAATTCCCTCTGACTCAAAATTCTCGGCCTTATAGTTTGGCCAATTTATGGCCATATTAACAAAATGTAGCAGTAGCATTGCATAAACCAAAAGGCATTTTCCTATTGGCAAAAGTACCATAAGGACTAGTAAATGTGGTCTTTTCTTGGTCACTGGGATGAATGGGAATTTGTAGAAATCCAAAATAAGCATCAAAGTAGCAAAAATGCAAATGCTTATTTAACCTTTCTTATATTTGGTCTATAAAAGGGAGGCAAAAATTATTTTTTCGGGTTGCCTTGTTCAACTTCCTATAGTCAATACACATTCTCCAACCCGTGACTGTTCTAGTGGCTATTAGTTCATCTTTCTCATTTCTAACAATAGTCATACCCCCTTTTAAGGAACTATTTGAACCGAACTAACCCTATTGCTATCAGAAATAGAGTAAATTATCTCAACATCTAATAACTTAAACACTTTTTTTTGGTTAGATCGAGCGCTTACCACTAGGCCAAAAGCTATAGCTGTTAGTCAGGGTGCAACCCTTTCTACTTAACCGTAACAACCCAAGCGCCAGGTGTCGACTATGACTTGACCCCACCTGGGCCTCTGCCATGGGATAATTGATGCCACAATCCGGCAACAATCTGATACCAATTATTGGATCGAGCGCTTACCACTAGGCCAAAAGCTATAGCTATTAGTCAGGGCGCAACCCTTTGTACTTAACCGTAATAGCCCAAACATCGTGTGTCGATTATGACTTGACCCCACCTGGGCCTTCGCCACGGGACAATTGATGCCACAACCCGCCAATATTTTTTCCGTAACTTATTTCATGTTAGGATTTAGCCTTCTTTGATATTCAATTAAGGGCTTATAGTTATCTTCCAAAAGAATTTGATGCATGCAAACAGATGGAATAATCCCCTTTATGTCATCTATAATGTACCCAATGGCTTTTTGATGCCTCCTAAGAATCTTAAGCAATTTTTCAGTTTCCTTGTCACTCAAATTAGCACTTAAAATGATAGGAAATGTAGAGTTTGGGCCCAAAAATTCATGCCTGCGATTCGAAGGGAGGGGTATGAGTTCCACTCACGAAACTTCCTCAAGGGGACTAACTGTAGATTCTGCTCTTAGTTCCTCAATTCTAAATTTTGAAGTGGAGGGGTTGGCATCTAGCAAATTTGCATATGCAGCAACCTCTTTATAATTATCTTCTTGACCACCACTTCCTACTAAACAATCCAAACAATCCACTAATGCATCATTGGAGAATTTTCCAAAAGGTCTCTCCTTAACACAATGGTCAATCAAATCAACCCTGCAACAAGAATTCTCAAGAGAGGGACATTTCATGACTTTAGGCAATATAAACTCTACCTTCTCATCACCCACATTCAAAGTAAGTTTGACATTTTTACATCAATGACAACACCTACTGTAGCAACAAAATGTCTCCCAAGAATGAGTGGGATTTGAGCATCTTCTCCCATTGGATATTTCACTGATCGGTCAACTAGTTACAGGGAAATGTTTGTGGGTTTCAAGTCACCCAACTCAAGCTTTTTTACAAATTGACAAAGGCATGAGGCTAACACTAGCCCCAAGATCACATAAAGCACGGTCAAAACTCATATCACCAATAACACATGGAATAGGGAAACTACCGGGGTCCTTATGTTTAGGGGGAAATTTGTTTTGAATTATTGCACTGCATTTTTCGGTCAAAGCTATTGTCTCATAGTCATCAAGCTTTCTTTTATTTGGCAATTTTTTTTTACAAAACGTAGCATATGATGGCATTTGAGACAAAGCTTCGGTGAAGGGAACATTTATATACAACTTGTTCAAAACATCCAGAAACTTCCTAAATTGCTTCTCAATTTTAGCCTTAGCCAATCTTTGGGGAAGGGTTGTAGGAGGCTTATAGGGTGCAAGAGCAACATAGGGTGTTTCCTTCTCATCCTCCCCTATCTTTTCTTTCTCAACCCCCTCAAGTGATGGCTGGTCCATCTCATTTTTCTCATTCTCAACCTTTTTCTCTTTTTTACCCTTAGGTTCCTCTAGTTGTTTCACACTTCTTAAAATGATAGCATTTGCACATGCTTTGGGGTTAGCTTCTGGTTGCCCCAGAAACATGCCGGAGGTCCTAGAAGAAGAGCTGACTTGTTGAGCTACTTGAGTAATTTGAGTTTCTAGCATCTTATTATGGGTGGCCAATGAATCTACCTTAGATGCTAAATGCTTAATGGCCTTACTTACCACTTGGTTTTGGTTTTGGATTTTAAACTCCTCATTTTGCTTACTTTGAGTCAAAACAAAATTTTCCATCAAATTTTCCAAATTGGATTTTTGAGGAGGATTAAAACCTCTTTGCCTTTGAAAACCAGGGGGTTTAGACATAGGTTGGGGAATGAGATTAAGTGGAGGATTTTTATAGGAAAGATTTAGGTGATTCCTCCACCCTTGATTGTAAGTATTAGAAAATGGATATCCTTTTTGATTAAAGTTGTTAACATAGTTAACCAACTCATTATTAGACCCCCCACTGGAAGAATTTTCAACTTAACATTCAACAACAGTATGTGTAATACCCTAGTTATTTTAAATTATTCCTTTTAAGTGTAGCTACCTGATTATCCCGGTTCATTTATAATCTTTTCTTGGATTAAGTATATACAATAAAATACTCTGGTACCGTTAGATTATGCGCTATAGAGGAATAATGGAAAATACTTTAATATAAATATAGTGCTCTAGTGTATATCAAGCCTTCCATAGTCCTACTATACATCTAGCTTACGGGTGTGCTGTGACAAGCATTACAAATAACAACAAAGACGCACATATATTGATTCACTGGCCATAACTCGCCAACCTATGCTGATGGACAATTCCTTCACAATACTCGTGTACTGTAAGGTCTTCTCCCAGCTGCTAAAACATTCATCCAGTAATCCAGTACATACAAATAGAGAAAGAGGGGAGATGAGAAGTGATCTAAATACTACTACAACAGAATAGATAATATAGATTCTAATACAGAATAACATACAAAGCATCCATCTCCTGGATCATAGCCTAAATTAAAGATCAGGTCCTAATAAGATTCCCTCTAAACCATAATATCGATGATTCTTATTCCCACATGCATGCCCTGATACTCACTACATGCATGTGGCCATTCTCTCATTAGCAAATCCTCCTTGTCACCCCCATCAGGCCTACCTATGTTGTCTATATCTCGTAGACCGAGAATAGGAATGAAATAGTCGTCCATTCGACATATCCAGTTCGTTGTACCCCTAAGAGTGGCTCCCCGCCCCCAACAACAGGTGTTGAGGCTACACCCTAGATAGCACATCCGATGGACTCTTGATATGCCAGCAACCCTGCAGGATTATTGGGTTACCCGACTACCAAGACATCTAGTACTTTTGGCCTCGTACACAACGACCAACCCATGTACCCACAACGGTGGTAACATGCAGACCATGAATACTTCTCAAATTCAAGCCTAAGAGTAACCTCGACCCTTCTATCCATAAAGCATCAATCTTCCTAGGGGTCGGGTACTCGCTTATCCTCGATCATCATTTACCCATGTGTCTCTTTTTCTATATTATCCTTTCCCTAAACATAATAAACCTTACCCCGTGCTTTCACGTCAATCATAGCAAACACAATCATACATATAAAATCCTAGTGTCGCGTAAGGTGACTACTACAAGCACAAGCATACAACTACATAACATACAGGTACATAAATCATACAAGTCACACCAATATTGTGGCGGCTAATAGGTATTGCAATCACTCTCCGGAGTAATCACATCCGATAGTCCTACTAAGAACCACTGATATCTGCCTTTAGTAGAGCGTAGGACTCTACTCTATTCTATACTGGAAATCTAACTACTATTCCAGTATTTAGGCTTCTCTCTCTCACATACCTGAGATTTGTAGGATAAGTCCTCACTTGCTCTTTATGTTCACGCCATTGGTCTTGTTGTATCCTAAAGGTAATTGAGATAGCCCCAGATGTCATTACGACATAGGTAATCCTTACATCCCATGGCATGACCCAACTGTGCATTGGGTATGTCATTGACTTAGGATTATTGCCTATACATATATACATATATACATACATATATATATGTATATGCATATAAGTATTATGATAATTGCGCTATTAATAATATTCTAGTATCGCTACGCGAACCCTAAGGAATAAACCTAAAGAATAATTCAGGGTTATACCTAAGGTTAGAAGGACGACGTAGGTAACCTTTGAACTAGAACCTCGACCTCCTCATGCAACACCTCTTCTGCATATAGAGAATGATACACTATTAGAATAATTTAGGAATAAATCTATCACAAAAGCCTAGGGGGTAGGGTATTACCACAACTCCTATAGCCTCAAAATAGCTCTAGAGCCTCACTATCGCACCAGTGTTTGCGTATTTGGCCGTGGTGACCAAATACCCTTTTAGAGTGAGAAAATGATAGAGAAAGGATAGAAGAGCTGAAGAGCGTCCCAAAACATGAATGGGAGGGCTATTTATAGTTTTGGAACCTGACCTCATCGCATTGCGGGATAGGCCTGGTCGCCTTGCGATGAGTTCACTCTCTGGCGCTGTCAATGCTGAGATGCATGTGTGAGGACATGCGTCTTGGTTGATCACGTCACGGAATATACATGTTGCGTCGCGACGAAGCTGATACTCGCATTGCAAGTGCTTCCAGTCGCGTCGCGATAGTGTTGACATACAATTCGCATATTTTTCATTTTTATCGCTCCTGGCGTATTCCTAGCCCTATTCTCCGATCCCTTGACTTATTTAACGCTCTTGACACTATAAGTGCGTTAGGGTCCGATTAGGGTTTTTAGATTAAAAAATTTGGGATGTCACAGTATGACCAACAACACTGCAAATTTCACAAGATGCAACATTAGGTTTAACATCATTCACACTCATTTTCTAATTTTTGAAATAAAGCATCAACCTTATAAGCTATATGGTCCAAAGCATCAACATCATACTTGCTACCTTTCTTTTGAGGAGGACGATTACTTGACCATTGGTAGTGATTTTGCGCCATATCCTCAATGAGAGGATGAGCTTCCTCTATGTTCTTGTTCATCAAAGCACCTGTTGCAGCTGCATCCACTGTCATTCTAGTGTTGTAGTTGAGTCCACTGTAAAAGGTATGCACAATTAGCCATTTTTCCAACGCACGGTGAGGACACATCCTCAACAACTCCTTGAAACGTTCCCAAGCATCATAAAGTGATTCTCCATCCTTTTGAGCAAAACATGTGATTTGGTTTCTAAGTTGTCAATTTTGCTCGGAGGGAAGTACTTGAAAAGGAACATTTGAGACAATTAATCCTATGTGGTTATAGATCCGGATGGAAGTGAGTGCAGCCAAGCTCTAGCTCTATCCCTTAAGGAAAAAGGGAAAAGCCTCAATCTTATTGCATCCGTAATAACTCCATTCATCTTTAGAGAATCATAAAACTCCAAGAACACGGATAAATGGAGATTTGGATCATCCGTTTGAGAACCTCCAAACTGGTTTTGCTCATGGAAAGCAGAAAAGGCTTCAACTCAAAGTTGTTTGCCTCCACTATTCGACGTGTGATACTAGAGTGCAGTCTAGTGGTGTTGGGGGCAGTAAATTCCTTCAAAGTTCTTGTATCTTCAGCCATGCTGGACTTCCCTTTCTTTTCAGTCCTTGCTTTGCTTTTTTCTCTTCTTCTATGGAAAAATCTTTCTATCTCAGGCACTGGTTCAACAAGATCTCCAAGAGTTCGGATTCTTCGCATTCACTGGAAAATTAGCAAATAAAAAAAATGATAACAGAAAAATGAAACAAAAGTTTTAGTCTAACCGGTATAGTGAAAGAAAATCAATATCAATAACAAAAGTCCCCGGCAATGGCGCCAAAAACTTGATAGGCTACCACAAGCGCATGGTTCTATTGCATAGTAAAATACCGTTCCCTCGGAGACTTAAGATTGAATACCAATTTCTATCTACTATGGTGAATAGATAAAATATGTCTTTGAATGATAAGTTGCTAGAAAATAGTTTGAAATCAGAGGAAGAAGACTCTTGAGATTGTTATTCTTCCCAATGATAATTATTAAAAAGCCAAATTCCTTAAAGATGCGAGTACTGGATTCTTAAAGGCTAAATAATAAAAAATAACTATTGTATTCTTTCAAAGAACAATAATATGTTTTAATCCATAAAAGCAACCTATTTTCATGGGAGAAAAAACTGTAAAAAAGCTCATTTAGAACAATTATCAATTATAGCCTCAACAAAACCAAATCTATTTTCATAATTTAATTCCTTTGTTCAACCTTGTGGTTCTAATATCAACACTTCAATTTTCAGTTCCTCATTTGATATTTAAGATCTTACAATCATATAGCTTATGATTGAAGAGAAGATAAAAATCAAGGTTGAATTAAGAAGAACAATACTCATTGCAATTAGGAAAGAAAACTGGACTTAACAATAATCCATCATTGGAATAGCAACTATCCCAAGATGAAGAAAATTACTCACGCATGATTGAAATAGAAACAAGATAATGTAAGTTAAACATTCAGAAAATAAAGATGTAAAGAGATGAAGAGTATAAAGTAAAAGAAACTGAAATTCATTCAAAAACAAAAGTCTTAGAAAAGTACATGAACATACATCAAGAACAACTACAAAAGGAACTCAAATTTAGCTATGGATAATGGACAATGGAGAGGAAGAATTTGTGTCCCCTTTAGCCGAAAAACACCCCTATATAATGCCTAATTTAGTCCCCATTAATCCCCATACAGTCCCTTTTAAGTCCAATCAAGACAGCCACTCAAATTCCCTGATTTAATTGGACTGTTACAAAAATTGTCACGATTATGGTCGTAATGGTCATTACCGAGGGGGCATAATTCTTGAACTGCTAACTTTTCACATGTTGAAGCCTAAATTATGGTCGTACTGACAATTATTGGGGCCGTAATTCCCTCTGACTTCCACTTGACTATTCCACTTATGTCACCTGAATTATGGCCTTAATCTTCAACACCAGGGTCATAATCCTTCCTTTTTGCATTGAATTCTTCAAGTTTTTCACCACTTCACCGAATAAACAAAATAAAAACAAAATGATAGTAAAATAGAACGAAAAGTGAAATAAACCACTAAAATAACCTATTAAACAAAAGCATAAACTTAAGCAAATTCTAACTTATCACTCCGACCAATTGCTTCATGGGCTTTAGAAGTGGCGTAGGGAGGAGCGGCCCAAAGGCATCACATAATTGTGGCAGAGGCAACACGACTCATGGCAGAGATGTGAAACTGTGACATAGGCAACCCAACTCACGGCAAAAATGTGCATGGAGGAGCCGATGGGCAGTGGTTTCAGCAAGGGAGGTTCAGCGGAGTTCGGATCTGCGACTGGTTTCAGGTTTCACGGTGGGGGAGGGATTTATATGAGGTGCTTGTCGTGAAACAGTTCTGAGGATGATGACTCTTCGAGTTAGTCTTGCAGGTTAGTTTCATGGTCTGTGGGTGCTCACGACCAAAGGTGGGCGGTAACTCAAAGTGTTGGTCATGGTAGGTTTTGAAGTAAGAGATTTGTTTACAATTTTTGAAAATATATAATCTGAGCCATTTAATATAATATCAATATATCTAATGGTGGAGAACAGTGATGTAACGTGCCTACGAATGTTGCGGCATATTAGACACCATATTTTTTAAACCTATAACACAAAAATAATTTTATTAAGTGTCCAATGAATATTTAAGAAGAGTGTAAACATCTGTTAAAAAAAAAGAGTGCTAACAACATGATGATACTCTCTTTTTAATACACTCTGAGACACCCTTGTCCCGTTTTATAATATTAACCCATAATTACGAATATAAATATCAATACAATATCAGAATACAGCGGGAAAAAATATATTTTTCATTAAATAAAAAGTTTTTGTACATACAAAGGTTCCCTCCTAGGAACCGTCGATAGAATAATATACATAAATACAAGAACCACGATGGGTATACAAAAGAATATTATAAGTCAAAAGATATCAAAAGCCTATCGAGGAACCTCCTACATCTGGCACGGCATAGAAAACCTAATACGCGGTTGTGGCGGAAGTCGGGAGTCCCCAGTGGAAGGATGTCCCTTGAACCTAGACTGATAGACCCTCAAAGGCTCTACCAGCGGAGCAATAGGAGATGAAGGGACGGTCGACTCTGACCTATGTCGCACCTCCCAATCTCCAACACTATCCCTAGCCATACTATAAGATCCTGAGGATGAAGGAGCAGTAGGGTAACGTTGTCTAGACCTAGGTTCTCGCCACATGCGGTTGAACGGCAACCGCTGCGCAATTCTAAAATCACCGATAAAGGAGGCCCTCAGTGAACCTGAAAGACAAAAAAAGACTAACGAGACCCGTGTAAATGACGACATGGTGGCTATAACCGATCTCCCAGCAATCCCTATCCATGTCGTGATAATACACCTCGAAGTCACCCCATACTGGGATGCTCGGCTCCTCCAGCATTGACGGGTGAAAGTAGTGAGACATCTTCAAGCTCACAAGAATCTTCAGAATCTAAATATATAAAGTGTAGAAAAGAAAGAAAACAAAACAAAACATGGGAGATGAGAACACACTACACACCAACAAATGAGAAAGCAGGAGAATAGAATATGTGAAAGAATAGGTTCAAATATCCTCGAGCAACAATTAGGATTAACACCTAGCTACCCCATTTATGCAACCTAGAGCTACATGCCTACGTGGCCACACAACTTAGTACGACAGAAATGGCCCCACCTTAGCCTTCATGTTACAACTTCCTCCCACCGACGTGTGGGTAGGTTAAGTCAGTTGTCCATTCCCATATCCCGCTTATCGTACCCCTAAGAGTGCATCCCTGCCCCCCAACTTTGATGATAGGAATAGATGTCGGGGCGACACTCGGGATCAGCACTATAGATAGTGATACAACAGTACTCCGTCAGGATGACTGTTAGGCAAATTCGCAAGTGTACGATTTCGTCGTCAAGTAATAAAAAGATCGAATCCACTGGGATTGTAGCTAATTATTTAACTTAACAAACTTGTAATAATTTGAGCTATTAAACCAAGTGATGTGTTTGAAATATTTGTGACTTATATCAAAAGACAAAAACAGTAAACAACTAAACAAAAATTTGGATTTTAAGGAGAATTAAAAGCGACTAGGGATCGAATCCTCTTGCTTCCACTCTTATGCAATCAATTTACAACCAACGCAAGTTATTCCATATAATTGAAGTTCGAATCAACGAAACTAGTTTAAGGACAATTCCTTACCTCATAAACCCTTTACTTTAACTAAAATCCCCTAATCCCTTAGGTGAATTAAAGCTAGATTAAGCAATAAGACTAATGATTCATAAGAACACATGCTCATAAGGTTATATTCCTATAATCCTCCTAAACATGACCAACAATTCAGTTCAAGTTCATAACCCCAATTTCCCAATCGTGAGTATAACTCAAAATCGATTCGGTAGCGATCAGTTATCAAAAAGCATTAAGAATAGAATTGAAGGCTCAATCATAACTGAAATAAACTTGCATTGATATAAGTAACACAACTACATAAGAGTTTCCACAAGGTTCATCTTCCCTAGCCTAAGGAATTTAGCTACTCATAGAAAACAAAAGAGAAAAACAGAAATATTGATAAATGGAAGAAGAAGACTCCATGGATGATTCAAAACCTTGTTCTCAAGCTTGAATCCTCCTTGGAGATGGAGAAAAGTGAATCCCTCAGTAGCTCCCTGGTTCCCCCACGGCGTTTTTAGGTTTTTTCCACGTCCAAAAAGTGGTTCCGTTTCTGAAAAACGCGATATTTAATCGATCATCACAAGAATAAAGGCGCTTGGCGCTCCACGCGCGTTCTAAGCGCGCTGAAACAGAAAGACAGGATTTTTTTACTCTCCAAACGCGCTCCAAATGCTCTTCGCGCGCGGAGAGACATAAACAGTAGAAATTCCGCGCGCAGGTTGCTCTTAAGGTGCTCTTCGCGCACATTCTAACAGCAGGGAATGATTTCCTGCTCTTCAAGTGCTCTTCTGGTGCTCTTCAAGCGCACAAGAACATTTATTTTGAGCAGAATCTTGGTGTATTGTGAAGGGCTTTGCTCTTTTGGTCTTTGCTCCTTGATCTCCTCCCTCTTGGCATTTTTGCTCAACGATCGTGCTCGAATTCCTGTGAAAAACAAAGATAGAGACCCAGCATAACACTATACACTATAGATTCGGGAACAAACAAGGAGAACCAACGAATTTATCAATTTAAGCACATAAATGACTTCAAAGTTCTTCATTCATCATGCAAAACTCAACTTTAGCTATATAAATATTCATGTGATGAAGATTTATCAATGACCAGGCTACCCAACGTCTCGACACAATGGTGGCCAAACCATTGGTCACCTGTGAAATTTGTCGGACCCAGATTATCCTCAAGGACCGACGTGTCCTGTACTGACAGTGCCCGCACTCTGGCTCCTGACCTCGTACACAGCCTATGTGTACGGCGGTGGCTTACAATGCATATGATTATCCAACATCTAACATCTTACCATTACTCATCCGCTCAACCTAATAGGTTATTGTAATCCCAGTCAGTATTTATAGTTTATTGTTAGTTATCTCCCTCCCCACATTATCAGCATAAGCAGTATATAGTCATTTACTAGTAACTAAACAATCAGATCAACATCAAACAACAACTATTAGCACATGAGTTAACCCTAGCGTCGCTTAGGCGACTAACTACTAACATACTATCAAACATCACACACAATCACCAAACAACTATAAGTCGTCTATCCTAGGGTTTACACACAACAATTATTACTATGGTTGATGGACTAGCGACTACTATCCTTAGTAGTAGTAGTCTCAACACCCCTCCTAGGGTGTTGGGCATCAACCCCTAGTAGGGCTTGGGCCACCCTACTCCCTTATTCTACATCTATCCTATTCCTACTATCCCTAGTGTATATATAGGGTTCAGAATGAGTGGGATTTGAGCATCTTCTTTCATTTCCAAAACACCAAAATCAGCTGGAATGAAAAAATCAACTACCTTGATAGGCACATCTACCAATATTCCCATTGGATATTTCACTGATCGGTCAACTAGTTACAAGGAAATGTTTGTGGGTTTCAAGTCACCCATCTCAAGCTTTTTACAAATTGACAAAGGCATGAGGCTAACACTAGCCCCAAGATCATATAAAGCACGGTCAAAACTCATATCACCAATAACACATGGAATAGGGAAACTACTGGGGTCCTTATGTTTAGGGGGATATTTGTTTTGAATTATTGCACTGCATTCTCCGGTCAAAGCTATTGTCTCATAGTCATCAAGCTTTCTTTTATTTGGCAAAATTTCTTTAAAAAACGTAGCATATGATGGCATTTGAGACAAAGCTTAGGTGAACGGACATGGAAGAAACAGATGATGGTGGAAATCAAGCTGTTGCAGATGTTGTTTCACTTGCTCTTGATGTATTAGAAGAAGGAAAAAATTCCCAAAAGTTGCAGCTGCAACTGTGTTTTTCTAAGTCTACAACAAACTTATCAACAAACAGAGAATGAGTAACCTCAAACTTCATACCACCTGTAAAGGTGGCAAACCAATTCCCACTCATTTCAACCTCCTTATAAAGTCTCTTCCTAAGCTTTGGCATCACTCCCCCCCCCCCATATTTTCTAACCTTTTCCCTAAGACTTGCAAACCTTCCCATTAAGTATGTCCTAATCCATTCAAACATGGTAATGATAGGCTTGTCCCTTTGTAACAGAATAGTTGCATTAAATGACTCACTTAGGTTGTTCATAAGGACATCACATCTTGAGTAAAAGGGAAAGGCATGCTTACACCAAGCATTTGTAGGAACAAACTTTAGCCACTCATATGCATCTGCATTCAACTGCTTCAATTCCAGCATCTTCTCTTCCCATGCTTCAAAATATGTGGCCTTTGCGGCTGCCATCATTAAGTCCCTAATTTGTGTCCCCACACCAAACTTTTTTTGAAGTTGGCATATAAATGCCTCAAACAGATCCTGTGTTCTGTTCCACTAAGCTTTTCCTCAAATACTTGAACCAAACCCTGTCATCATTAACACACATTAAACAAGCATTTATGTCATTTCAAACCCACAATTTAATAATAAAATATGAACAAAAATATTTACCTTCTGCTGATCAGATATAAATGTCCATCTATTTGTGGTTGCATCTCCAATATCTTCCAATAGTAAATCCAAAAACCAACTCCAACTGTCTTTAGTTTTTGTCTTCATTACAACAAATACCAGTGTTTGCGTTTTTGGCTGAGGTGACCAAATACCCTTTTAGAGTGATAAAATGATACAGAGAGGATAGAAGAGCTGAAGGGCGTCCCAAAACATGAATGGGAGGCCTATTTATAGTTTTGGAACCTGACCTCGTCGCATTGTGGGATAGGCCTGGTCGCGTTGCGATGAGTTCAATCTCTGGCGTTGTCAACGCTGAGATGCATGCGTGAGGACATGCATCTTGGTTGGTCGCGTCTCGGAATATACATGTTGCGTCATGACGAAGCTGATACTTGTAACACCCCGTTTCCGGAGCGCTACTGTGCAACCCAATCTAATGCGGAAACATAAAGAGTACTATAATTTTCTAAATAATGCAAAATCAGTCTTTTGCAAATATCAGAGTATAACGCATCACAATAAATACTTCACATAACATAAAACATAACATAATCATTTCGCACTGAGGCGAGGTTTTCTGAATAGAGTAATTACAAACCCAAAGATAAAACCCTACACTAAGCTGGCCAACGAATATAACTCTTATTGAGAAACAGTTCAGCAAGATCAACACACGAAGCACTCAGAGGAATCTTCCTCCACTAGCTCAATCTTCAACGCTCATGGAAAGACGAAACTGCAGCAGCTATGGAACTCCATCTGGAAGTGACATCCATAAGGATGTCCAATCCAACAACAGTGCAAGGGTAAATTCTTTGTCCATGAGTTTATTATAGGCTATGTCGCATGCAAACAATATACATATATAATACAACAACATGCCTTTATATACATATACATACTTAATAAACCGCACGCATCATCATGGTATATCAATCACTGCGTGTGAGCAAAAAAATCAACCAACAGATTAACAATCAAGTCACCGCAATATCAAACAACTGCATGTGAGCAGACAATTCTATCAATAGATCAATGATCAAGTCATAACATAGCAAATTCATCAACAATTCATCACATGTCAATACGTGGTTAGCCATGCATGCCAATGCATTATGAATAAGTTTGTGTATACACCTGCAGCCTTAATAGGTCAGCAGTAGACGAGGAATTTTCCCAACGTCCGAACAATATAGCCACACATTAGGCTTGCCACGCATTAGGCAGTTTGTCGTCCCCCTTTCCTGATAGGGACTCCCGCCTCTTTTTCCCGATAGAGACGGGCGACACTAGCCTAGTCCACGAGGTATTCCCCTTTCCCGATAGGAATCCTCCTCCCTCTTTCCTGATAGGGACGTCCGTTTCCCCCTTTCCCGATAGCGAACGGAATGGATCTAACCTGCTGGACGAGGTATCCCCCATTCCCGATAAAGATCCTTTCCACATCGCATTCCCATTAAGAATGGAGTGGTTTCTAATGCAATATCAAGCCCATGCATGCAAACAAATTTTCAATATGGCATGCTCACCATAAGGAGCGCCCGAGTAATGTTTAATTAATCAATGCGGATCGACGAACCCTCACTCACTCAACTTAGTGGATTTCCAATTTCAATTTTTGTGTCACTCCTAAGTGGTGTTGTACTAGAAATAACTCTTTAGCACTAGGTCGTTGGAACCCTAGTTGTGCTAAATAATATGCTAGGATAATTTCCAAACACATTACTTAACTCAACCGTTTTCAAAATTTACGATGTTTTCCTTTCAAAAGAACCTCTTAAACAACTTCTAACCCTCTGATCCATAAAGCATGTTTGTACACCGACTTATTTTAGAAAGATACTTTTAGTTTACCATGAAAACATTTCTCGGCTCATGGAATCGCATCAGACTTACCGTTGTAAGTCATCAACCAATAACAGTTGATCAACGCATTATTAATTAGTCCATTATCATCAACAATATCTTGCATATTCCAATCAATATCAAGTTACAATTAAATCCAACATGATTTAAGGAAAAACAACACAAATCATAATGCCACGCAGGGCCAAGAACATGCTACAACATTTCAGATAGCATATAACAATTCAGTATGCTACAGCATGCTACAGCATTCCAGACAGCATATAGTAATACTACAATTACTACCACACAATCAATCAATCAAACTAAACAACACAGAAGGCAAAAAGCCCAAACTCAATATGTAAGAATTTCCCTTACCTTGGGCGCTTTAACAATCCAAGCAAGGTAATTCCAAATTATCGTCAAGTCGCACCTCGCGCGAACCTTAAGCATAAACCTTAACAACACAAACTTAATACAATTAGACCCAAAAAATACACATCCTAGAACCCTAGGACATCCATCATCCGCTAGATTCGGCCAAGGCAAAAAGTTAGGGTTTCCAAATTTTAAAAACCAAGAACATGCTTAATCATGGAGGAAAACAAAGGGTTATAAGACTAATCATGTATTTCTAGCCAAAACAAATACTTCTACCCAAAAACAACTCTTAAATCCTTCAAAACTCATATCATGGAACTCAGGAGAGATAAGAGGATGATCATGGAGCTTACCAAGAAGATTAAAGGTGATAGAACAAGGATCAAGAACAAGGAAAGAAGATTGAACTCCAAAATCACAAATTTTTCAAGTTTCCTCACACTTTCTCTTTCTAAAACTCTCTTGATTTTTTTTTCTCTAATGGAGGAATGAAGGTGCTGCTCTTGGGAAAGGAAGAAGGCCACGGAATTCAGTTGGGATATGGAAAGAAGAAATTTCTTCATTTAGTTGGAATCTAGCTAATTTAGTTATAACTTAACCAAACTAACTACCCACCATTTACTAACCAACCAATTATAATCTAACACATGTGAAAAAAGCTTCTAAAGCTTGGATTCAGCTCCCCTAGTTGTTGGATTCTCACCCCGCAGCCCAAAATATCAAGATATTTCGTTTCGTCGTGTTCTCGCTCAATCGGTTGCGCAGCGTTACGCGTATATTAGGGTTTTTACACCAAAAACTCCAAAAATCAATCTAATAAATTATTCTATAATCAAAAATTATTAATCAACCAAAATTTTTCTAAAAATATTAGAAGTATTTCTATGAATGTCGCTTTCTCGATTTACGAGCTAAAACACTACGTAATGCAGTTTTGGGCGTAGACAATACAGTAAATATTTTCTGATGCCCAAAAATCCCAAAAAAATTCCAATAAATCATAAATATTGAAAAATGCTAAGATCTCAAATTTTATAAAATTTGGGTCATGGTTAGGCAAGTTTCAGTTAGAAATTCACCCAATAGTCTAGATAAGGCAGAACTCAACAGAATTCTCACAGCGCAATAAAAACTGTAAATTAGTGAGGATCACTAATTTCAATTTCTATTATCATCTATATATTATTCAAATAATAAAATTATTAAGGAAAAATCTTTAAAATAAAAGTCATATTAAATATGATATAAAACAGACAATTTAATAAATAACTAAACATCGAAAATCCAAACTATGACTTAAAAAAATTTATTAAATCCTGAAAATTATTTCTCTTTCAATAAAATAATTTTCTTTAATCAAACAACAATTTTTCACATGTTTCAAGATTAATTAATATTAAAAACAATATACGTCTACACTATCTTTTAATATGAATTAATTACAAAAACAGTAAATTATTTACAATAAATCTTTGTAGTTCTTTGTACTTTTAACAAACCAATGAGGTGATTAATCTCCATGATTTATTTTCAAGTAGTCGAAAACTATAAAATAATTTTCATAAAAATTGAGATGTTACATTACCACCCTCCTTAAAAAAATTTCGTCCCCGAAAATTAACTTATAAACCAAAACAAAACCAAAAATCTAAAAAGTCATAACTTAACACTAAAAGTATCATTAATTTGGACTTTGAAATTCGATACAACATAATAATTATTACACTCAAGCAGTCAAATACCAAAGCATATATTTTATTTATATATTTTTAATAAAGTAAGACACTACATCAACAACTAAAAAGTTTACAAAACACAATACTACGCGTCCATGTTGAAGAAGTCCTTGCAAACGACGCCTTATTCCAACTACGATCTGGATACTCCATCACGATCACGAACACGGTCAAGATGGCTACTGAGTTACAGTTACATGATAACGCCAACGAAACTTCACTAACAAACATACCTACACAACCACGTCTTAATCACGAAACCCAAAATCAAATATCTTTTATTTTTAAAACTTCTAAGTTCTAAAGATAACACAAAGCAACAATTACTTTTCTTAAAACCCACTTGATCTCTTCAAGACTCAATCCTCTCAAGAACACTATGATTCTTTTGAGATTAGGTTTGTCATTGTCTTAAAATCATCAAGACGCATTTAAATCAAAAACTAAAACTTGCATTAAACACCAACAACAACAAAATCACTAAAAACCAAGTATTAAAACATGGAATAATTTTAGTTTTCTCAAAGAGCTTCACGGTTTGCACACATATACTCAAATCCATTTCTCAAAATCATTCTACTCACATCCAAAAGCTTTTTAATAAAAGATCAACACAATGTTTCTCTACAATTCCCAAACCATAACAACAACAAAAACAAACAATAGATCAACTGGATAAATGATGAAATCCTCTTTTCTTTTACTCAAATGACCCAAGGTTTCAACGAAACGAAAAGGAAGAAAAGGTTTTCGAAAACCATTAAAATAATCATCTGAAACAACATAAAATCAAAACTTAAATGAGTTGAAATACTCACCACAAGTTCTTCAAAAACCCACGATTTTATGACATCAAAAGGAAAGGAAAATTCTAAAAATTATTAACCACAAGATCAACAACATCATCACTCAAAAATAATTATCAACAATCACAAGAACATCTATCGTAATACCAAAAGTATATTAAAAATTTGGATTTTGGAATTTAATACAATAGTAAAATACGTCACAAAATCAAAGCACTGATGTTGTCTATACTTAGAACCACGCACACATCATAATACATCTAATATGATAATTATAGCGTTTCCTACGGATAATCTCTCTCGCAAATCCTGGTCCACTCATAACTCCTTTGTGTTGCGTTTCCTGGAATGAAGTCTTCAGATGATGAGTTCTCTGCTCTACTTAGTGTGTAAACACGTCCCTTAATGGTTGATCTTGCAGCTCCAACATTGTTGACAGTAGACTCATCTCATGGTACTACGCAGTCTCTGAACAGATGTCCAAGTTCCTTGCAGTTAAAACACAACCTTTCCTTGGTTAGATACTGGTTAACATTGTGCTCTTCATCTTCACCGTTGAAATAGTGCGTCTTCGACTATTGGTGCTTGTGACTCCCACTTCTGCCTATCATGTAGGTATGTCTTCCAGCAGCTGGGTGAGCAAACTTCATAGCATTTTCGGTTGATCCCTCCTTTGGCAACAGACAATCCTTAGAAAAGAGTCCTGGATTCTTGCAGTTGAAGCACAGTCAGTCATTTGATGAGTATTTTTCCGCTAAGTGTTCCTTGCTTCCTCAGTGTTAACAGTGCCACTTCTCCTTCTGGCTATTCCCAATAGCCTGCGCCACAAGACGATCCTGATTACAGTCATTTCCCTGAGAACGGGAATAAGGTGCTCCTTGTTGTTGTCTTCCTCTTTTTGTCATTTGCCCCAATAATCTAGCATAACTGGCCCTCCAATAGCTCGCTCCTCCGTTTGTTGTCTTAGCCAATCGTGTTGATTCTCCGCGGTAATATGTTAGTTAACAGCAGTTGCCATCCGACTATCACTTGGATTACGTGATTCACGTCTAAATTACTAGCTCCAGCAGAAAGACTCGTTCGTCTCAAAGGCATCAAATTTCTACAAAGTAAACTAACTAGAAGCCCATAACAAAATCAATCATCTTAGATGATCGCACACAATTTCACACAATGTCACATAAGTTTCAACTAGGAAACATTACAGACAATCATAAATAAGATTCACATAACCTAGGCATAACAAACTGATACCCGACAATCCCCAACAATCTAGGCCAGCTTAAGCCAAAGCGGTCCGGTTAGAACCGAACTGCTCTGATACCACTAATGTAACACCTCGTTTTCGGAGCGCTACTGTGCAACCCAATCTAATGCGGAAACATTTGATGCTTGTATGCTTTCAGTTAAAAAGTACTCTTGTGTATTTCGCAATGGGAAATAGGAGTGGATTATTTTTTTCGTTTTTCTTCCCTTTGAAACCCTTTTAAAAAATAAGACATAAAGAGTACTAAAATTTTCTAAATAATGCAAAATCAGTCTTTTGCAAATATCAGAGTATAACGCATCACAATCAATACTTCACATAACATAAAATATAACATAATCGTTTCGCACTGAGGCGAGGTTTTCTGAATAGAGTAATTACAAAACACAAAGATAAAACCCTAAGCTAAGCTGGCCAACAACTATAACTCTTGTGGAGAAACAGTTCAGCAAGATCAACACATGAAGCACTCAGAGGAATCTTCCTCCATTGGCTCAATTTTCAACGCTCCTAGAAAGACAAAACTGGAGCAGCTATGGAACTCCATCTGGAAGTGACATCCATAAGGATGTCCAATCCAACAACAGTGCAAGGTTAAATTCTTTGTCCACGAGTTTATCATAGGCTATGCCGCATACAAACAATATACATATATAATACAACAACATGCCTTTATATACATATACATACTTAATAGACCGCACGCATCATCATGGTATATCAAGCATTGCATGTGAGCAAACAAATCAACCAACAGATTAACAATTAAGTCACCACAATATCAAACAACTGCATGTGAGCAGACAATTCTATCAATAGATCAATGATCAAGTCATAACATAGCAAATTCATCAACAATTCATCACATGTCAATATGTGGTTAGCCATGCATGCCAATGCATTATGAACAAGTTTATGTATACATCTGCAGACTTAATAGGTCAGCAGTAGACGAGGAATTTTCCCAACGTCCGAACATTATAGCCACGCATTAGTTTGTCGTCCCCCTTTCCCGATAGGGACTCCCGTCTCCCCTTTCTCGATAGAGACGGGCGACACTAGCCTAGTCCACGAGGTATTCCCCTTTCCCGATAGGAATCCTCCTCTCCCTTTCCCGATAGGGACGTCCGTTTCCCCCTTTCCCGATAGGGAACAGAGTGGTTCTAACCTGTTGGATGAGGTATCCCCCATTCCCAAAAGAGATCCTCTCCACATCGCATTCCCGTTAAGAATGAAGTGGCTTCTAATGCAATATCATGCTCATGCATCCAAACAAATTCTTCAATACGGCATGCTCACCATAAGGAGCGCCCGAGTAATGTTTAATTAATCAATGCGGATCGACGAACCCTCACTCACTCAACTTAGTGGATTTCCAATTTCAATTTTTGTGTCACTCCTAAGTGGTGTTGTACTAGAAATAACTCTTTAGCACTAGGTCGTTGGAACCCTAGTTGTGCTAAATAATATGCTAGGATAATTCCCAAACACATTACTTAACTCAACCGTTTTCAAAATTTACGATGTTTTCCTTTCAAAAGAACCTCTTAAACAACTTCTAACCCTCTGAACCATAAAGCGTGTTTGTACGCCGACTTATTTTAGAAAGAAACCTTTAGTTTACCATGAAAACATTTCTCGACTCATGGAATCGCATCAGACTTACCGTTGTAAGTCATCAACCAATAACAGTCGATCAACGCATTATTAATTAATCCATTATCATCAACAATATCTTGCATATTCCGATCAATATCAAGTTCCAATTAAATCCAACATGAATCAAGGAAAAACAACACAAATCATAATGCCACGCAGGGCCAAGAACATACTACATCATTTCAGACAGCATATAACAATTCAGTATGCTACAACATGCTACAGCATTCCAAACAGCATATGGTAATACTACAAGTACTACCACACAATCAATCAATCAAACCAAATAACACACATGGCAAAAAGCCCAAACTCATTATGTAAGAATTTCCCTTACCTTGGGCGCTTTAGCAATCCAAGCAAGGTAATTCCAAACTATTGTCAAGTAGCACCTCGCGCGAACCTTAAGCACAAACCTTAACAACACAAACTTAATACATTTAGACCCCAAAAATACACATCCTAGAACCCTAGGACAGCCACGGTTTGGGTCCTTAGGAACCTAAAAATTTTCTCTCTTAATCTCATTTGGATCACACCTAGTCATATACCATGATACAAGTTCAAGTCATACAAGTTTTGAAACTTTTCCAAACACTACACGCTTAGAAAAATGCCTAACTCAAAATTTACCAATTGGAATAGTGTTTTGCCACTTTGAATAGTATTTTTCTAACTTTGAACCACTTTTTAAAACACTAAAACATGTCATAAAATTTTAGAAACAATTTCATTACAGGTTCAAAACAATTCTTGTAACATAAACCAAATCTTTCCCAAAATCATGCTTCATTGAAAATCTTTGCTAAATCAAATCAACAACCATTTTTTTACAACTATTTTAGCATAAAGACAAGCTAAGAACATTTTCTAAAACACCATGGAGGCCACAGTTTTGATGTCCCAAAAACAACATCAAATTCTCAAACTTTAACATCAAAATCACATTATTTTGTTAGATCCAAAACTTCCTATCATAAACCAATTTCTTTACCACTTTAATACAATTAAAAACAAGTTAAAACTTACTCAAATCTTGTCCATAAGTCACTATTTTTACAACCCCAAAAACAGCCCCAAATTTATTCTAATTCAAACCATTTTTCAAAGCTTTAAACATAGCAATCTTTATAGATTTAAAGCCCTAACCAAAAACTAACTTCTCAAACACTTTTACACTCTTTAAAACAAATTAGACATCATCCAAATAACCCATATAGGGCACGGTTTCCAGCCCTTAAGAATAAACCCAAACTTTTCAAACTTTTCATTTTCAAATCATACAAATTCACTATACTTAATTCCTTTAACCTTAAGCCAACTTATTCAACACTTTAAAAACAATTTAAAACATCCTCCAAAATCATGTTTGAGGCCACGGTCCCATCCCCCATTTTCAACCAAATTTATTTTCTCAAAACTATGTAAAACATGCATATATGACTAGTTTCCAAACATACCACTTATAACCCTTCAAGAATCAACTCTAAATCAACAAAAACCAAACAAAACCAAGACATCCATCAGCCCCTAGATTCGGCCAAGGCAAAAAGTTAGGGTTTCCAAATTTTAAAAACCAAGAACATGCTTAATCATGGAGGAAAACAAAGGGTTATAAGACTAATCATGCATTTCTAGCCAAAACAAACACTTCTACCCAAAAACAACTCTTAAATCCTTCAAAACCCATATCATGGAACTCAAGAGAGATAAGAGGATGATCATGGAGCTTACCAAGAAGATTAGAGGTGATAGAACATGGATCAAGAACAAGGAAGGAAAATTGAACTCCAAAATCACAAATTTTTCAAGTTTCCTCACACTTTCTCTTTCTAAAACTCTCTTGATTTTTTCTCTAATGGAGGAATGAAGGTGCTGCTCTTGGAAAAGGAAGAAGGCCACGAAATTCAGTTGGGATATGGAAGGAAGAAATTTTTTCATTTAGTTGGAATCTAGCTAATTTAGTTACAACTTAACCAAACTAACTACCCACCATTTACTAACCAACCAATTATAATCTAACACATGTCAAAGAAGCTTCTAAAGCTTGGATTCAGCTCCCCTAGTTGCTAGATTCATGCCCCCAGCCCAAAATATCAAGATATTTCGTTTCGTCGCGTTCTCGCTCAATCGGTTGCGCTACGTTACGCGTATATTAGGGTTTTGACACCAAAAACTCCAAAAATAAATCTAATAAATTATTCTATAATCAAAAATTATTAATCAACCAAAATATCCCTAAAAATATTAGAAGTATTTCTATGAATGTCGTTTTCTCGATTTACGAGATAAAACGCTACCGTAATGCAGTTTTGGGCGTAGACAATACACTAAATATTTTATGATGCCCAAAAATCCCAAAAAAATTCTAATAAATCATAAATATTGGAAAATGCTAAGATCTCAAATTTTATAAAATTTGGATCACGTTTGGGTAGATTTCAGTTAGAAACTCACCCAATAGGCTAGTTAAGGCAGAAATCAACATAATTCTCGCAGCGCAATAAAAACTGTAAATTAGTGAAGATCACTAATTTCAATTTCTATTATCATCTAGATATTATTCAAACAATAAAATTATCAAGGAAAAATCTTTAAAATAAAAGTCATATTAAATATGACATAAAACAGACAATTTAACAAATAACTAAACATCGAAAATCTAAACTGTGACTTAAAAAAATTTATTAAATTCTGAAAATTATTTTTCTTTCAATAAAATAATTTTCTTTAATCAAACAACAATTTTTCACATTTTTCAAGATTAATTCATATTTAAAACAGTATACGTCTACACTGTCTCTTAATCTGAATTAATTACAAAAGCAGTAAATTATTTACAATAAATCTTTGTAGTTCTTCGTACTTTTAACAAACCAATGAGGTGATCAATCTCCATGATTTATTTTCAAGTAGTCGAAAACTATAAAATAATTTTCATAAAAATTGAGATGTTACAGTACTCGCATTGCAAGTGCTTCCTATCGCGTCGCGATACTGTTGACATACAATTCGCATATTTTTCCTTTTTATCGCTCCTGGCATATTCCAAGCCCCATTCTCAGATCCCTTGAGCTTATTTAAAGCTCTTGACACTATAAGTACGTTAGGGTCCGATTAGGGTTTTTAGATTAAAAAAATTGGGGTGTCGTAGTATGACCAACAACACCGCAAATTTTACAAGATGCAACATTAGGTGTAACAACATTCACACTCATTTTCTAATTTTTGAAATAAAGCATCAACCTTATAAGCTATATGGTCCAAAGCATCAACATCATACTTGCTACCTTTCTTTTGAGGAGCACAATTACTTGATCATTGGTAGTGATTTTGCGCCATATCCTCAATGAGAGGATGAGCTTCCTCTATGTTCTTGTTCATCAAAGCACTTGTTGCTACTGCATCCACAGTCATTCTAGTGTTGTAGTTGAGTCCACTGTAAAAGGTACGCACAATAAACCATTTTTCCAACGCATGGTGAGGACACATCCTTAACAACTCCTTGAAACATTCCCAAGCATCATAAAGCGATTCTCCATCCTTTTGAGCAAAACATGTGATTTGGTTTCTAAGTTGTGTAGTTTTGCTCGGAGGGAAGTACTTGGAAAGGAACATTTGAAACAATTAATCCTATGTGGTTATAGATCCGAATGGAAGTGAGTGCAGCCAAGCTCTAGCTCTATCCCTCAAGAAAAAGGGAAAAGCCTCAATCTTATTGCATCCGTAATAACTCCATTCATCTTTAGAGAATCATAAAACTCCAAGAACACGGATAAATGGAGATTTGGATCATCCGTTTGAGAACCTCCAAACTGGTTTTGCTCATGGAAAGCAGAAAAGGCTTCAACTCAAAGTTGTTTGCCTCCACTATTCGACGTGTGATACTAGAGTGCAGTCTAGTGGTGTTGGGGGTAGTAAATTCCTTCAAAGTTCTCGTATCTTCAGCCATTCTGGACTTCCCTTTCTTTTCAGTCCTTGCTTTTGCTTTTTTCTCTTCTTCTATGGAAAAATCTTTCTATCTCAGGCACTGGTTCAACAAGATCTCCAAGAGTTCGGATTCTTCGCATTCACTGGAAAATCAGCAAATAAAAAAATGATAACAGAAAAATGAAACAAAAGTTTTAGTCTAACCGGTATAGTGAAAGAAAATCAATATCAATAACAAAAGTCCCCGGCAATGGCGCCAAAAACTTGATAGGCTACCACAAGCGCATGGTTCTATCGCATAGTAAAATACCGTTCCCTCGGAGACTTAAGATTGAATACCAATTTCTATCTACTATGGTGAATAGCTAAAATATGTCTTTGAATGATAAGTTGCTAGAAGATAGTTTGAAATAAGAGGAAGAAGACTCTTGCTATTGTTATTCTTCCCAATGATAATTATTAAAAAGCCAATTTCCTTAAAGATATGAGTACTGGAGTCTTAAAGGCTAAATAATAAAAAATAACTATTGTCTTCTTTCAAAGAACAATAATATGTTTTAATCCATAAAATCAACCTATTTTCATGGTAGAAAATACTGCAAAAAAGCTCATTTAGAACAATTATCAATTATAACCTCAAGAAAACCAAATCTATTTTCATAATTTAATTCCTTTGTTCAACCTTGTGGTTCTAATATCAACACTTCACTTTTCAGTTCTTCATTTGATATTTAAGATCTTATAATCATATAGCTTATGATTGAAGAGAAGATAAAAATCAAGGTTGAATTAAGAAGAACAATACTCATAGCAATTAGGAAAGAAAACTGGACTTAACAATAATCCATCATTGGAATAGCAACAATCCCAAGATGAAGAAAATTACTCACACATGATTGAAATAGAAACAAGATAATGTAAGTTAAACATTCAGAAAATAAAGATGTAAAGAGATGAAGAGTATAAAGTAAAAAAAACTGAAATTCATTCAAAAACAAAAGACTTAGAAAAGTAGATGAACATACATCAAGAACAACTACAAAAGGAACTCAAATTTAGCTATGGAAAATGGACAATGGAGAGGAAGAATTTGTGTCCCCTTTAGCCGGAAAACACCCCTATATAATGCCTAATTTAGTCCCCATTAATCTCCCTTACAATCCCTTTTAAGTCCAATCAAGACAACCACTTAAATTCCCTGATTTAATTGGACTGTTACAAAAACTATCACGATTATGGTCGTAATGGTCATTACTGGGGGGCCATAATTCTTGAACTGCTGACTTTTCACATGTTGAAGCCCAAATTATGGTCGTAATGACAATTATGGGGGCCGTAATTCCCTCTGACTTCCACTTAACTCTCCCACTTATGTCACACGAATTATGGCCTTAATCTTCAACACCAGTATCATAATCCTTACTTTTTGCATTGAATTCTTCAAGTTTTTCACCACTTCACCTAATAAACAAAATAAAAACAAAATGATAGTAAAATAGAACGAAAAGTGAAATAAACCACTAAAATAACCTATTAATCAAAAGCATAAACTTAAGCAAATTCTAACTTATCACTCCGACCAATTGCTCCACGGGCTTTAGAAGTAGCGTAGGGAGGAGCGGCCCAAAGACATCGCATAATTGTGGCAGAGGCAACACGACTCATGGCACAGATGTGAAACTGCAACATAGGCAACCCAACTCACAGTGAAAATGCGCACGGAGGAGCCGATGGGCAGTGGTTTCAGCAAGGTAGGTTCAGCGGAGTTCAGATCTTTGAGCTTGCCATGAAACAGTTCTGAGGATGATGACTCTTCGAGTTAGTCTTGCATGTTAGTTTCATCGTCTGTGGGTGCTCACGACCAAAGGTGGGCGGTAACTCGAAGTGCTGGTCATGGTAGTTCTTGGATCTAGGTTTTTGAATTTGGGACGCTTGAAAGAATGTTTTGAAGGATGAGATTTGTTTACAATTTTTGAAAAGATATAATCTGGGCCATTTAATATAATATCAATATATCTAATGGTGGAGAACAGTGCTATAGCATGCCTATGAATGTGCGACATATTAGACACCATATTTTTTAAACCCATAACACAAAAATAATTTTATTAAGTGTCCAATGAATATTTAAGAAGAGTGCAAACATCTGTTAAAAAAAAAAGAGTGCTAACAACATGATGATACTCTCTTTTTAATACACTCTGAGACACCCTTGTCCCATTTATAATATTAACCCATAATTACGAATATAAATATCAATACAATATTAGAGTACAGCGGAAAAAATTATATTTTTCATTAAATAAAAAGTTTTTGTACATACAAAGGTTCCCTCCTAGGAACCGTCGAAAGAATAATATACATGAATACAAGAACCACGATGGGTATACAAAAGAATATTATAAGTCAAAAGATATCAAGCCTATCGAGGAACCTCCTACATCTGGCTCGGCATAGAAAACCTAATACGCGGTCGTGGCGGAAGTCAGGAGTCCCTAGTGGAAGGACGTCCCTTGAACCTAGACTGATAGACCCTCAAAGGCTCTACCAGCAGAGCAATAGGAGATGAAGGGACGGTCGACTATGACCTATGTCGCACCTCCCAATCTCCAACACTATCCCTAGCCATACTATAAGATCCTGAGGATGAAGGAGCAATAAGGTAACGTTGCCTAGACTTAGGTTCTCACCACATGCGGTTGAACGGCAACCACTGCACAATTCAAAAATCACCGATAAAGGAGGCCCTCAGTGTACCTAAAAGACAAAAAAAGAGACTAACGAGACCCGTGTAAATGATGACATGGCGGCTATAATCAATCTTCCAGCAATCCCTGTCCATATCGTGATAATACACCTCGAAGTCACCCCATACCGGGATGCTCGGCTCCTCCAGCATCGACGGGTGAAAGTAGTGAGACATCTTCAAGCTCACGAGAATCTTCAGAATCTAAATATATAAAGTGTAGAAAAGAAAGAAAACAAAACAAAACATGAGAGATGAGAACACACTACACACCAACAAATGAGAAAGCAGGGGAATAGAATATGTGAAAGAATAGGTTCAACATCCTCGAGCAACAATTAGGATCAACACCTATCTACCCCATTTATGCAACACAGAGCTACATGCCTACGTGGCCACATAACTTAGTACGGCAGAAATGGCCCCACCTTAGTCTTCATGTTATAACTACCTCCCACCGACATGTGGGTAGGTTAAGTCAGTTGTCCATCCCCATATCCCGCTCATCATACCCTAAGAGTGCATTCCTGCTCCCCAACTTCAACGATAGGAATAGGTGTTGGGGCGGCACTCGGGATCCGCACTATGGATAGTGATACAACAGTACTCCATCAGGATGACCAGGCTACCCAACGTCCCGACACAATGGTGGCCAAACCATTGGTCACCTGTAAACTTTGTCGAACCCAGATTATCCTCAAGGACCGATGTGTCCTATACTGACAGTATCGTGCCCGCACTCTGGCACCTGACCTCGTACACAGCCTATGTGTACAGTAGTGACTTACAATGCATATGATTATCCAGCATCTAACAGCTTACCATTACTCATCCGCTCAACTAACAGCTTATTGTAATCCCAGCCAGTATTTATAGTTTATTGTTAGTCATCTCCCTCCCCACATTATCAGCATAAGTAGCATATAGTCATTTAACAGTAACTAAACAATCAGATCAACATCAAACAATAACTATCAGCACATGAGTTAACCCTAGCATTGCTTAGGCGACCAACTACTAACATACTATCAAACAGCACACACAATCATCAAACAACTATAAGTCGTCTATCCTAGGGTTTACACACAAGAATTATTACTATAGTTGATGGACTAGCGACTACTATCCTTAGCAGTCGTAGTCTTAACACCCTTCGTAGGGTGTTAGGCATCAACCCCTAGTAGAACTTGGGCCACCCTACTCCCTTATTCTACACCTATCCTATTCCTACTATCCCTAGTGTATAGGGTTCAGATCTCCCCATACCTGCCTAGAAGACGGCCGTCGCCCACTTCCCCGGCGTGCCTCCGGAGCTCTCCCTCGTACTCCTAATGGAAGCCCTTGGAAGAAGGTGAGAAGAGAGAAGGGGAAAGGTGCTATTTATAGGTACGGATTGGGCCCATCGCACGATGGGCATAGACTCAGCCTCCATCGCGTCGCGACGCTGCCACATATCAGGGATCAATGGTCTTGATTAACCGACATTCATTGAGTTGCGACACCCTTCTTCCTTGGTTCCGTCGTGTCGCGATAGACGTGTTCCGAAAAATTCCCAGTCTCTTGGATTCTAGGGTTTTCTAGAACATTCTTGGTTCCCTAAGGTTATTTTCGTCCTTTCTACTCCTTTTAGCCTATTTTTATTGCTTTAGAACTTTCCTAGGAATTTCTTTGCCTATTTTATTTTCTCAGGTTGTCACATTGCCACCCCCTTAAAATAAATTTTCGTCCTCAAAAATTGTCGATCACGTACCTATAAAAAGATGGGGGTACTGCCTTTTGATGTCAGCTTCTCGTTCCCAAGTAGTGTCTCCAGTCCTTTCATCCCATACAACCCGTACTAAAGGAATCTGTTTGCCTTAAAGTTCTTTTATTCTTCGGTCAATAATTTTGCAAGGCAATGCTTCGTATTCTAGATTATCTCTGAGTTGTACCGACTTTGGCTCGATGACATGAGAGGGGTCAGGATGGTATTTTCGGAGTTGGGATATATGAAAGACATCATGAAGGTATGACAGGTTTGGAGGTAAGGCAATATGATAGGCAACAGGTCCAACTTTTCGAAGAATTTGAAAAGGTCCTATGAATCGGGGGGTTAACTTTTTGGACTTGATGGCTCTGCCAATGCCAGTTTTAGGGGATACTCTAAAAAATACATGATCTCCTGCTTCAAATTCTAAGGGTCGGTATCTTTTGTCGTGATAACTTTTTTGTTGATCTTGGGCTGCTTTCATCTTTTCCCTTATCATCTTAATTTGTTCTGAGGTCTGTTGGATTAGTTCTGGTCCTAGAATAAGGTTATTTCCTGTTTCGAACCAACAAAGAGGTGTTCGACATTTTTGACCATATAAGGCTTCAAAAGGTGCCATTCTAATACTGGAATGATAGCTATTATTATAGGTGAACTCTACTAAGGGTAACAGTTTATCCCAACTGCCCATCTTTTCAAGGGTACATGCTCTCAAGAGATCTTATAGGGATTGGATAGTTCGCTCAGACTGACCATTGGTTTGAGGGTGGTAAGCTGAGCTCATACTTAGTTTAGTACCCATGATTTGGTGTACCTTCCTCCATAGTCTTGATGCAAACCTGGGATCTCTATCAGATATAATGGTAGTAGAGACACCATGTAGTCTAACTATTTCTCTAATATAGAGTTGGGTTAATATTTCTAACGAATAGCTTTAGTTAATAGATAGGAAGTGAACACTCTTGGTAAGTTTATCTATGATCATCCAAATGGTATCATATCTTTTCTGGGTCCTAGGTAATCCTACTACAAAGTCCATCGCTATACTATCCCATTTCCATTCAGGCACTGCTAAAGATTGGAGAGTTCCTGTAGGTTTTCGATGTTTATTGTTAGTCTTTTGACAAAGTAAACAGGATAGGACAAAGTTCGCTATTTCCTTCTTCATTCCAGGCCACCAAAATAACTTCTTGAGATCCTGATGCATTTTGGTAGCCCCGGGATGAATACTTAACCTACTCTTATGCCCTTCATCTAATATTATCTTTCTAATCTCTAAGTCTTCAGGAACACATAACCTTTCTTTGAATCTCAACGCTCCATCCATTTCTATATTGAATTCTGAACTTTTTCCTTCTTCAACTAGTGTTCTCATCTTCCTAAGGTATTCATTTGTCTCCTGTTTCTTCTTGATGAGTTCTAAGAAATCATTGGTGATAGTGACTTTTCCTAGGTATAACCTTCCATTTTGTACTTGTACTCCTAAACTTAGATCTCCAAACTGTTCTATCAAATCTAGTTCTTTGATCATCATAACAGATACATGTAAGGATTTCCTACTAAGGTCATCTGCTACTACATTAGCTTTCCCCGGGTGGTATTGTAGGTCAAACTCATAGTCCTTTATAAACTCCATCCACCTCCTTTGTCTCATATTTAACTCCTTTTGGTCAAATAAATATTTTAGACTCTTATGATCACTATAGACACAGAACTTTGCCCCGTACAGATAATGTCTCCATATTTTTAGGGCAAATACTAAGGTTGCTAGTTCTAAATCATGGGTAGGGTAATTTCTCTCATGAATCCTTAATAGGCTACTACTCTTCTCTCTTACATCAATACACATCCTAACCCTTAATGAGAGGCATCACAGTTAACCTAAAATTCCTTTAAAGGATCGGGTAGGACTAAGACTGGGGAAGTGGTTAGTCTATTCTTTAACTCCTAAAAAATTTTCTCACATTTATTTGACCATTCAAAGGTAGATCCCTTCCTAGTCAACTAGGTTAGAGGTAGGGCAATCTTAAAGAATCCTTCTATAAACCTTCGATAATATCCTGCTAATCCTAAGAAACTTCTTACTTCACTAACTGTGGTAGGTCTATCCCATTGTAACACAGCCTCTACTTTTGCTGCGTCTACTGCTATTACTTCCTTATTTATGATATGTCCTAGGAATTGAACTTCTTCTAACCAAAATTCACACTTGGATAATTTAGCATAAAGTTGTCTATCCTTAAGGATCTATAGTACTACTCATAAATGTTCTACGTGTTCCTCTCGGGTTCGTGAATAGATCAAGATGTCATCTATAAAGACAACTATGAACTTATCTAGGTATGGACGGAATATCCTATTCATATAATCCATAAATACAGTTGGGGCATTAGTTACTCCAAATGGCATGACTAGGTATTCGTAATGTCCATATCTTGTCCTAAAAGCAGTCTTAAGTATGTCTTCTTTCTTAACCCTAATCTGATGATATCCTGACCTTAGATCTATTTTGGAAAAGACAGAGGCCCCTTTTAGTTGATCCATCAGATCATCTATCCTAGGTAATGGGTACTTATTCTTAATAGTAACCTTGTTCAATTGCCTATAATCTACACACAGCCTAGATGTTCCATCTTTCTTCTTTACGAACAGAACTGGTGCATCCCATGGTAAAACGCTAGGACGAATAAATCATTTTCCTAACATCTCATCTAACTGTTTCTTTAGTTCTGCTAACTCTAAGGGTGACATTCTATAAGGAGCTATGGAGATAGGTCCTGTCCCGGGGATAAAGTCAATAGCAAATTCTATTTCTCTTTCTGGTGGTAGTCCTGGAATATCGTTAGGGAAAACTTCAAGGAACTCATTCACTATAAGTATATTCTCTAAGGTTGGGGAATCTTTACCTTCTAATGAGCACAACATCATGCATATCTGAGAATTCCCTTTTTCTTTTTTAGTCTCAGCATTGGCAGATTCCTTGGAAAAGGTTAGGGTTTTTCGAGCACAATCTAAGATTACATGGTTGGCCGATAGCCAATCCATTCCTAAGAGTAAGTCTAGCTGTTGTAAGGGTAGGTAAATTAGGTCAACTAGAAAATCGTGGTTTTCGATCTTAATAGGGCATTGACGACACACAGTGGTTGTTCGAAAAAGAATCATTGGTAAGGTCGAAACAATCAAAGTTCGTGGTAAAGATGAAATAGGAAGTTTTAGATGTTTCACGCAATCATTTGAAATAAAAGAATGTGTAGCACCTGAGTCGAAAAGTACAGACCGAAGATGTCCATAAACGAGGCACATACCTTGGATCATATCAGGGGATTGAGATGATTCCGCTCTGTGCACCGTGAATACTCTTCCCATAGCAGGCTTATCAGATTGTCCTCTCGACGGCCCAGCTCCACCTGCCCTATTGTTTCGGCCCTCGTATCCTCTATCTGCCACCTGCCTCTCCTGGTTCTGACTCGGTCCCCTCTCATTCACTGTTGCCGCAGATGCTGGGTAAAGGTTCACCTTGCAATCCTTAACAATGTGTCCGGGTTTTCCACATCTATAACAAACTCTTTGTTCGGCCTGTGGACATTCTTGTATTAAGTGATTTCCTCCTCACCAGAAACAGAGCGGATTCCCGTCGGAGCGTCGAGGTGCATATCCTTTAAATTCTATTTGATGTTTCCCAGATCGCGCGTAGGGGTGTCCTCGATCTCCTCGATAAACATACTCTGGAGTGATCAGAACAAGACCTCTAGCCATTTGTCTTGCAACCAGCCACTATGTCGTTCTATTGGATTTTCTCCCCATTTTTTGATAACATTGGATTTTCTCCCTTACACTTTATGGACCACTATTTTAATATTAATCATTAAAAAGAAGTGTTACGTAGTGTGTTATTGAGATTTAATCGCTATCTAACAATGAATCTAATGAAATATTTTCCTACTTAAAATACACTAATCGATAAGTAATATTTTTTTCCTTAAAAAAATAATCTTTTATTTAATAAAAATTTATTGTCTCATCAAAAAAGAAATTTAGGGTGAGTGAATAACATATCGGTTTAAGGTAGAAAAAATCTCTAAGCTCATTGTACACTTATAAAAATATTACATTTATTTCATTCCAAAGAAACTAATAAAGACTTGAATCAGCAACAGGTCACATACAAGTTTTGTCATGCTCCAAAAAAATACTTAGAATTAATTAAATATGCAATAAAGTACAATATTAAAAAAGTACATTGCTAGTCTCCTTGGGGTGAGGTAAATGTGATTACCTTTGGAAGTGCTGCTCAAAGAGCCCGGAGGTCCTTCCTGCCTTGGACTGGGGCGTCATCTCCTCACTCTAAATTTTTTTATATAAAAAAAGTACATAGCTCTACATACTGTGGAGTAATCTGAACAAAGCTTCTAGCCATTTGTCCTGCAACCAGCCACTGTGTCGTCCTCTTGGATTTTCTCCCTTACACTTTATGGACCACTATTTTAATATTGATCATTAAAAAGAAGTGTTAAGTAGTGTGTTATTGAGATTTAATCGCTATCTACAAAACGAATCTAATGAAATATTTTTCTACTTAAAATACACTAATGGATAAGTAATATTTTTTTCCTCAAAAAAATTATCTTTTTTTAATGAAAATTTATTGTCTCATCAAAAAAGAAATTAGGGTGAGTGAATAACATATCAGTTTAAGGTAGAGAAAATCTCTAAGCTCATTGTACACATATAAAGAATATTACATTTATTTCATTCCAAAGAAACTAAAAAAGACTTGTATCAACAACAGGTCACATATAAGTTTTGTCATGCTCGAAAAAAAATCCTTAGAATTAATTAAATATGCAATAAAGTACATTATTAAAAAAATTGCATAGCTAGTACCCTTGGGATGAGGTAAATATAATTACCTTCGTAAGTGCTGCTCAAAGAGCCCGGAGGTCTTTTCTACCTTGGACTGGGGCGTCATCTCCTCACGCTAAATTTTTTTTATATAAAAAAAGTACTTAGCTCTACATACTCTGAAGTGATCTGAACAAAACCTCTAGCCATTTGTCCTGCAACCAGCCACTGTGTCGTCCTCTTGGATTTTCTCCCCTTTTTTTTGATAACATTGGATTTTCTCCCTTACACTTTATGGACCACTATTTTAATATTATTCATTAAAAGAAGTGTTACGTAGTGTGTTATTGAGATTTAATCGCTATCCAACAATGAATCTAATGAAATAATTTTCTACTTAAAATACACTAATCGATAAGTAATATTTTTTTCCTTAAAAAAATAATCTTTTATTTAATCAAAAAAAAAAATTTAGGGTGAGTGAATAACATATCGGTTTAAGGTAGAAAAAATCTCTAAGCTCATTGTACACTTATAAAGAATATTACATTTATTTGTTCCAAAGAAACTAATAAAGGCTTGAATCTGCAACAGGTCACATACAATGTTTGTCATGCTCGAAAAAAAATTCTTAGAATTAATTAAATATGCTATAAAGTACATTATTAAAAAAGGTACATAGCTAGTCCTCTTAGGGTGAGGTAAATGTGATTACGTTTGTAAGTGCTGCTCAAAGAGCCCAGAAGTTTTCCCTACCTTGGATTGGGGTGCCATCTCCTCACCCTAAATTTTTTTATATAAAAAAAGGGCGTAGCTCTAGAGTGATCTGAACAAAACCTCTAGCCATTTGTCCTGCAACCAGCCACTGTGTCGTCCTCTTGGATTTCCTCCCTTACACTTTATGGACCACTATTTTAATACTCTCTTTAGTCTCATATATAAGAGACAAATGTATTTTTTAAGTTCATTGGATAAGTGATGTAATGAATTTAAAAAATGTATTTATCTCTTATATATGGGACCAGTTATTCAATAAACTTAAAAAATATATTTATCTCTTATATATGAGATCGGATGTAGTATTAATCATTAGTCATCATAAGCATAACAAAGGTAACAAACAAACACTACAAAATTTCATTTCTCATAGTACTCTTGAAAAGAGAACTGATTAGACACATGCCTCCCCCCTCTATCCCTTCGCCACGTTCATTGAAAACATTATTGGAAAGCACAAAGGTGCGCACTGCGCACCCCACCTCCTTTTCCTTTCTCTATTCTGATTTCTATTTCTACTACATTCTCTCTCCGAAGAGAAAAAGCTTCCAACTTGCCACCACCCCAACACCCAGTTTGAGGATCAGAGTCCATTGCACTCAAAATTAACTTCTTTTTCACACACCCATTCGAGTTTTTATTCTCTCAAACTCATAAACTTATAGTTTAGGAACTGAAGCTAAGCTTTTTCCTCTGTTGGGTTCTCTGGGTATGGCGGTTTGTCTTCTTATTTGGCTGTTACTGGCCAAAGGTCTTGCCTTGGAGGGTCCCACATTTTCTTCAAGGATCATTCACCGTTTTTCTGATGAGGCCAAGGTTCATTTGGCCTCAAAAGGAAATGGTGGTGAGCTTCAATCGTGGCCTAAGAGGAGCAGTTCTGAGTATTTCAGGTTGCTTCTGAACAGTGACCTTACACGGCAAAGGATGAAGCTTGGATCACATGATGAATCTCTTTACCCTTCTGAGGGTAGCCAGACCTTCTTCTTTGGCAATGCTTTTGATTGGTGAGTAAAATGCTGTCTCTTTTTGGTTTCTCAGAAAATGCTGAGGAAAATAAAGTTTGAGTCTTTTGCTCCATCTTTTGTTGTTTATGTCCTACAAACGTATAGATTGTGATCCACTTCATCATGCCAACTATGAACCGTAAAGCTTAATTACATATATTTTAAAAAAAAGACTCTTTTCCCACCTTTTTTGTTTATTTATTTTACTTTGGTTGAAATTTATTAACCTTTACTAGAAGACTGTAAGAGTTGTTTTTTAATCTACACTATGATTGTAGAAGGGCACTCCTTAGGAAATGTTTGGATGGAGGGTTTGGGAAGGAAGAGAATGTAAAATTTTAATTTTGAGAAACAAAATGATGGATTATGATATGTCCTAATGATCACTTAATTATTTTTGTAATTTTTTATCCTCTTTAAATTCAAAAATGAAAATTTTAGACTCATTTCCCTTTTCCTCCTAGTACATTAATCCAGTGTTTTAAAAACCGAATCCAGTGTTTTAAAAACCGAACCGAACCGGACGGTTCAACCGGTTGAACCTTGAACCGACCTTATTTACGGTCCAGTTATTTTGGCGGTTTCGTCCCGGTTCGAGCGGTTAAAAGCGGTTGAACCATGAACCGGAAGTCTCACCGGTTTGATGTCCGGTTCGGTTTTTAAAACATTGCATTAATCCAAACATACTTTGGGGGTCAATTTTGAAATGCATGGTTTGTTGTCATTTGACGGATTTCTTGCTGAACATCAAAATAACTAGTATTTTTATTGATCAGATGACTAGAAATAGGAGAAAAAAAGGGGTGGGGGTAGATAGAGTTGATGCTGAAGAAGGTTGGCAATGGCATGTAAGGACTCATTTATTGTGGAATTTCAGGTTGCATTACACATGGATTGATATAGGAACTCCAAATGTTTCATTTCTTGTTGCATTGGATTCTGGAAGTGATCTGCTTTGGGTCCCTTGTGACTGCATAGAATGTGCTCCCTTGTCAGCTGGTCATTACGATGTGTTGGTAGGTCTATGATACCAACTTCATTTGCCTTTTATCATCTTTCAAAAGTTTTCCATTTCTCTATGTGTGTGTTTTGTTTTATGGTGGCAAAAATTGATTTTGTAAAATTGATTCTAGTTAAAAATGCAAAGTGATTTATGTTTGGATACATTCAAGTAAAAGTGAGTTCAACAAGAAATTTTAAGGTACAAATCACGTTTGGAGTCAAAAGCTCCAAATCCTAGCTTCAAATTAGAATCCATTCTAGAGGCAAAATCAATTTTACTCAAAAACATCCAAACAAGTCGAAATCAATTTAGTCTCTATGAAGAGCTTTATTATTACTCCATTTGGCTTCAAGTTTTGTCTTTTCTTTCTTGATCTTCTTTATCACCTTGGATGGCATATTCATTTTGTGAATCATTCATCTTGTAAGCATATGGGATTCTGGGGTTAAGCAGCCCTTTTGTTTGTAGCGTATACACACGGGCGAGGAAGAGAGGGTTAAGACTATGCTAATGGCTAAAAGAAGAACAACTTATGCATGCCTGATTGCGTACCTTTTCTGTTATCAATTAAGATTTGGTATATATAATGATTGTTATTTGGTAAATCAAGCAAAGTACTCAAGATCAAGGAGCCATGTTTGTGTGGGACGATGGTTTCATGGCGCGTCAATCTAAAACCTAATGTCACCCTTCAAATTTTGTTGTATCACAGCTTTAGTGTCTGTGCCATGTCCCATGTCAGTGTATCCATGCTTCTTAGCCATCTGATAATGATCTTATGCATAATGAAGCTCAAATTTCTCACAAGTAAATGCTAATATACTATAAATGTTCTTGTTTGGACTTCTTCAATAGTTCTTCTAATAGTGGTAAGAGATTTAGCAGTTTTCAATGATTGATTGGCAGATGCTCCCTTGTATATGGGGGCATCTCTGATGCAGGATAGGGATCTGAATCAGTTTAGCCCGTCACTGTCCAGCACCAGCAGACATCTACCGTGCAGTCATCAGCTGTGTGATCTAAGTTCCATTTGCAAAGGTTCTAAGGATCCTTGTCCTTATAATTATCAGTACACCTCAGCTAATACTTCAAGTTCTGGATTTCTTATTGAAGACAAACTACATTTGGCATCCAATAGCAGACATGCAACGAAGAATTCCGTGCAAGCCTCTATTATTTTAGGGTATTTTAATTACTGTCAAACATTGTCATATTGCTTAGTTCCTTGACGTTTGATATGTTGGGAAGATTACAGGCCAGAAGTTTGATTTTCCTCAGTGCTCAAGATAATTGGTTTTTATGAGTGCAGTTGCGGTAGGAAACAAAGTGGCGGCTATTTAGAAGGAGCTGCTCCTGATGGTGTGTTGGGGTTAGGACCTGGAAGCATTTCAGTCCCAAGTTTACTGGCAAAGGCGGGACTTATTCGGAATTCTTTCTCAATTTGTTTTAATGAGAATGATTCTGGGAGAATTCTCTTTGGCGATCAAGGGCATGTCAACCATCCATCTACTCCATTCTTACCTGTAGATGGGGAATTGTATGTATTGTATATAATGCTTTTTTGCTGCTGCTTAGTTTTAACCTTCACATCTAAACATGTTCCTAGTTTTCTTGATTTGTCTTGCATGTTAATTGTTTGAGTTGCTGCAGCATTAAATATTTTGTTGGGGTAGAGAGGTTCTGTGTTGGGAGTTTCTGTCTCAAGGAAACTGGATTTCGAGCACTTATTGACAGTGGAACCTCTTTCACATATCTTCCTGATGATATTTATAAAAAAGTTGGAGCAGAGGTAATTCCTTTTATCGTAATGTAGTGGTTAATGATCATGCATAAACTGGGCTAATAGCAATATTTTCTGAGTACAGTTTGACAAACAAGTAAATGCAACCAGGATTATCTCTCAACAATACCCGTCGGAGTACTGCTATAATGCCAGGTCAGTTACCGGATGATTAGGCATTTAGGCTTACAAGCTTCTTACATTTCATCGTAGCTCATAGCTGTTTTTTATGTGGCAGTTCACAGGAGTTGATTAACATTCCCCCGATGAAACTCACTTTCTCTAGGAATCAAACTTTTTTAATTCAAAACCCATTGTTCACTAATCCTATCAGTCAGGTAAGTTAAACTTCCAATTCTCGACTCCCCCCCCCCCAAATGTCTTTTCAAGTACAAGTGTATTTGATTGAAACTTTTGAGTCAATATTCAAACATTGTGGGAAGTGACTGTTGATTTCTGACATATGGTGAGTGAATCTTTATGCCGAGGCTGAGTTTGGTAGCAGCTTGAAAATTATGGGAGAAATAAAATTAAGGAGAAACCTTTTTATGGAAGAAAATTCAAGGGGAAGCTATTTTTGAAAGAAAGTTTATGGCTTTCTCTTGATTCACATGAAAAATCAACCAAACCAAAAAGTACCACCTTCCAAGGATTCCAAATCTTCTTCCTGAAAAATTGGGAATACTGTAAAATCTGTGCTGTTGAATTTCAGAGCTGACAATTGTGGCGCACAGTCTTCAGAAAAAGATTGCATGTTAAAATCAAAAAAGTGATGGATGGGTTAGAAATTGAGCTTTTGAAAATTCTATTGTTATGTAAACTTCATTTATGAGGAAAAATATTAATGTTTGATACCATCATGTCTTCCGGGTGTTTACAAATAAACAAAATACAAGTATCAGCGTTAAAGGTAATTGCAGATGCAGGGTTCCAAAAGCAATTTTTTGGTTGACAACTGTCTGTTCATGATAAACACTAAGAAATTTGATTAGCGCTGAATAATCAACTTGATGGTAACAGTAAGTCCTGTTATCAGAAAGCGACTTCTCAGCATATGTTGTGTAGAAAATGAAGTGGATTATGAAAAAAATTTATGATAACCTCTTTTCTGATTATTTATGGCTAACAAACAAATCATTTATGCTTAACCTGTTGTTGGTTTTTAAAAATACTTCTTGGATGTTAATGTTTTAGGTCTGTCCTCAGGCAAGTTTTTTTTCTTCTTCTTTCTTTTGCTTTTTTCCCCCTTCTGACTCATACCATAGGAAACTGTTGTCAAAGTGCTGAATGAGTGAACATGGTATAATATTGAAGATCGTCAATTGTCCATTCAGAAACTCCTCCTTTGGTCAGCTCGGATGTTGTAACGATTTAAAAGTCGGAATTCTTTATATTCTTGTCGTTAAGTTTTCAAATCAAACAATGACATGTGGTTTTTTTTTTTACAATTAAAATTCTGTAACGTATGTTAATTAATGTTGGAAAAAATATCCACGTCATATTTGATTTGAGAAATTCATGGCAAGGGTATAAGGAACTTGATTCAACTTTTTGTCTTTATAATTTTGAAATAGTTTTTCATGTGGAATCTCTTTTATCTTCCCAACTAGCTGAGAGAACCTGTGCTCAACACGGGTGGGGAAAAAAAAGGAACCTAGTGTAGTTAAGTTTTTTGTGGAAAAATAGTTTTTGGCAAGAAAACGAATAAACGAGCTTTTGCCACGTGTACTTAGTGTAGTTAAGTTTTATAAATTGATATTTAGAAGCCATATCCTTGTCTTCTGATTTTGATGAAACACAAACTTCTTGTGCAGGAATATACTGTCATTTGTTTGACTGTTTTTCAGTCTGATGATGACGATGCTACAATTGGACGTGAGTATACCACTGCTTGCCATACAAAGAAACAAAACCCACATTCCTCCCTCCCCACACGGCCTCCGTCTTCTATTCTGTTATCCTTTTTCATATTTTTTAATGATTTCTATTTCTTTTCTTTTTTCTTTCCAGTTCTCTTCAAGAAACAATTTTGAGAGCTGGCTGACAATAATTGTTCCCTCTAATTGAAATTTTTGTTTCAGAAAACTTCCTGATGGGTTATCGCACGGTCTTCGATAGGGAGAATCTACGGTTTGGCTGGTCTAGTTCCAATTGTGAGTACTTCTCTCGCTTAAAAAATTTAACCTATTAATTTCCCAATTCTTAGTGAAAAATATTTCCTGCTGCTTATTTAGTTTGGATTCTTTATGCTGAATTAGTTATTTTTCTTGCCATAGATAAGAAAAGAGTGGGACATGAAAAAAAAAGGGAAAAACTTAATAGGCCTTATCATTTTATCAAAAATTCTGTTTTGGGGTGTAAACTCCGTAAGTAATGCACAGCGTAAACTCTACATGCATGTTTAAGAGGCTTACTGCTGCTGGCGTATACCCCTCTAGCCAGGGGCGGCTTCTCTCATTGACATGAGGTAGCCATGGCTATCCCAAAAATTAAAATAAATTAAAGACCAAGTACACACACACACACAAAAACATCGAAGGTTGACATATATGCATAGATAGATTGTCACATATGTTTTATTTGTCTGCAATGGTGCAGTGGTTCTTTTTGCAAGTGCCAGAACGGGGGATCCAATTCAGTATTAGCATTTGTAGCTTTTTGCGTGTCCATTTTAAATCTGTGTTCAAAAATTAACAAAAAAATAAGACCCAAGTAGGATTCGAACTACGTGTTTGTGTGTAAAACAAGCAACGTGCTTGACGAAGCCATTATGCCAGCATCACCTATTTCAACAATCGTTAAATATTAATAAATATATGCCTTAGCAATTTGACCCCCTCAAAGAATTTAGTCTAGCTCCGCCACCATCTCTAGCCCGAACTGTCTGGACTTTTTGTAGCAAAACCATCCTTGCATGCAAGGCCAACAAGAATGCTAGCTTTTTTTTTTTAACTATATTTATTTAAGTATTGTGGGATTATCTTATATGTTTTTTTGTCCTCTATGGCTTTTTCATTTGCTTCTAGTACAAGCAAACAGGGACATTGTGAAATTGTAGCAGTGTTGTGTGGTAACCATGTCAAGCACCTTTTATTTTATTTTAATAGATGTCAAGCACATATTTGTGTTACACTTCACGGACACTTCTAATTATATTTTACTAGTATTGTTTTAATTTACTTTTATTTTTTGATTTCTATACCAGTTAAGATGGGAATACTACAATAATTACATTAACGATAGCATTTTACTCATTATGACTTTTAGAATATCAATTCTCTCTTTTAATTCAAGATTTGTGTTTCTATATTAATCGTATACTAATTTTACATAGTACATTGCAGTCATGCCATATCTGTAATTTTCCGTGTCGTGTCGGATGGCTTTTTAGGTTTATGAATGTCTACTTGATGCTAATCACTCAGAAGATGCAGGTCAAGATAGCATGGGGGAGACAGCAAATTTCACATCACCACCCAATAGTGGATCGCCAAACTCTTTACCAGCCAATCAGCAGCAGAGTGTCCCCAACAATACTCGTGCCGTACCGCCTGCCGTCGCTGGAAAGGCTTCCCCCAAATCCTCTGCAGCCGCACCTGGACTTACCTCTTGGCATTTGTTAAATTCATTATCACTGATATGTCTTTTGTTCTGGTTATTTGGTTAAATCTATCTAATCTACTTGTAAATTTCTCTCCTATCCAAACTGGACTTCTATGGGTTTTATTTCAGTTTTGTAGGCTGTTGTATCTATTGGGTTAGTGAGATTATTTTTTTCTTTTGGTATATTATTTTGGTTTGTAGGCTTTTAAAATTTTCTTGTGTATCATTTTATTCTGCTAGTGAAACCCCCCCTCACCTAGACTTCCCTAGGGCAAGCAAAGTTTTGATTAACTCTACAAGAAGGGGCGATACAATCCAGTTTCATCCGATGACCTAACCTTGCTTGAGTTATGTGGGGTTGTGTTTAACTACAAAAATCGAGTTGACCATTGAATAATTTAACTTAGTTTATAGGTCAGGTTAATTTGGTTATATTTTATTTAGATTCAGTTTTAATTAGATGTACATAATTGGGATATTGTTGGATGTAGAGTCGGTTTTGTGTTTAAAAAATTGGTTTTGATCAAATGGTTCAGGCGAGGAGTAAGCATAGCTTGTCTTGGAAGGGAAAATCAAGATCAAAATGGCTAAATCTTGGGGAGGGCAGGAAAGTTTTCCCGTGAATCTGCCTTCGGACTTCGGAGTCAATACATTCATTTACCCTACTGGTAGAACGATTCGTGGCACAATTTATCACTAGTCAAATTTTATGAAAAATTCTACTTGTCTCGGGGAGTATAGTCATTTTGGTCATTGAATGTGTGAGACATTGTCATTATAATCCTTGAATGTATCAAAATTACAAAAATATTCCTTAATGTGTTTTTCGTTAGTCATTTTGGTCATTGAATGTCTTTTATTAGTCAGTTTAGTCCTTAAATGTGTCATCTGTTAGTCAGTTTGTTTTCTAAAATTACTAATAGAAAACACTCAGTGATGTTTTTGACATTTCAACACATTTAGGGTCTATAGTGACATCGCCTTATATATTTAAGGACCAAAATGACTATTTATTCGATCTTGTGGGGTTTAAATAGAAGCCAATGGAGTTATTAAAATCATTCATGGATCGATTTAATATTGAAACTGCTCAGATTTGGAATTTAAGTGATGATGTTGCATTGCATGAAATGGTGTCACGTCTAAAGTCGAAAATCATTTCTTGATTTTCTTGCTAAGAGACTGATCGAAACCTTGGATGGATTACATAGGACATTCAGTTATATCAATATGGAGGAAGTTGCTACGACCAAAAGAGGAGAGTTTAAGAATTCCTGACCTGAAAAGGGAAAACTCAACTTAAAGCGAAAGTAGACGAAATGACAATTGACGAGGGAGAGGAAAAATGATTACTGTGGGGCGAGGTTGAATATTTCAGGAAGCCTATTGTTCCAATTTGATAAGTTTGCCTCACCAAACTTATCAATTGATCGCGAGAGAGAGAGAGACTGCGAGAGAGAGAGAGAGAGAGACAGTGAGAGAGAGAGCTCGAAAACCTCCATTGAAGCTCAAGGAAGAAGAAGGAGCCAAGATTGGGAAAATGTAGCACTCCTTTTTAAGTGGTGGTGGAGGTTTTCAAAAGGAGGAGAGCCTATGTGGAAAAGAGCAGTCTGTACCATACACAATTTAGATGCAACTAAACCAGTGAATCAACAATCAAATTGGAGGAAGATGGGAAGCATTTGGGACTCAATCATGTCAATTAATACATGGGGAAGTCACTATGATCAGGTGATTCAAAAAGGATGAATTTTGGCAGAATAAGTGGATTGACAACAAGGAGAGATATTGGTTTGCTCTTGAACTATCGGCACAACAAGGAGAGATAAAAGGCAAAGAAATTATAGTTGAGAATGCATTATCATGTCCCTGGAATCTAAGATTTTTCAGTATTAAACTGAGAAGAAGTCTTATGACAGTCCTAAAGGTTGAGTTTGAACATAAAAATAGAGAAGCAAATGACATAGCGGATGCACTAGCAAAAGAAGGAGCCCAAAGTGAAGGAAGGTGGATTCGTTGGTGGTAAAAGAAGAAACATAACAGCTGCAAATTTTGAGAATTGGAGTGATTAAGCTCTGACTTGCTGGATGACGATGAACAGCAGTGTAAAACCTTGTATTGATGTTTGCAGTTTGTATATATGATTGTGCAGGTGTTTCACAAGGCTTGAACATTTGGTAACAAAGTAAATGGAAGTAGCAGAGAAAAGGCACACAGGAAGTCAGAGGAGAGGTGATGCATAAAAAAGATGTGTTTCTAGAGAAGCTACCAGCCGCTACTGTCAACAGCATCTACTTCATAATATAGGAGTCGATGATGGAAATCAGATTGGTAGATCAAGCTTGGCTAATATGCGTGAATGTAGGCATTGCAAAGCTGTAGCAGAGGTGCATAAATAAGCTGCTGTGTTACTTGGTTGCTGATAGTTTACTGAGCACTAATTAATGTTACATGTGGAGATAAATTAAGGAGGGTCTGCTGAGGGTATGTAGAGGAGAAAAAGGAATAAATATGACTTTTGCTCTTGATAGTGCAGCAGTTAGCGTGTGACATTGGCTGGGTATTGGTTGGTATTAACAGGAGCTCCAATTGCTGCATATGAAGTTTTCAGAAAGAATAAAGTGGAGGCAGTACAAATTATGCAGATGTGTATGCGGTGTTGGTCTGTCTATAAATATTCTTACAAGGTAGTACAAATTATGTAGATGTGTTATGCTGAGGGTGGGCCAGACTCAATGGATATTAGATGATGGGAAGTGCTAACTGTTGGGGAGAAATTGGTAAAACAGTAACACACACACTCACAGTAAAAGAGGATAGAAGAGAGCACGAGGGAGGAAGAGAGAAATTAAAATGACAGGAGAAAAACTGAATTGCTATATTATATTATTTTGCTTTACACACTAATGGTATTTATACAATGCCCAAAACAGGCCACGAGCTATTCACAAAACAAGCCCAAATACATTGGCCCAAACACTAAAACTGATTACACAATTAACTAACTACTAACAGCTTTTAAACCAACTGCTAACAGCTTTCAACAATCATAACCACTCAACTAACTTTGATTAAATTGCTTTCCTAACACTCCCCTTCAATTTAATCATTCATTACAATTATGCCAAGCTTGCTTCTTAGTGCCTTGAATCTTTCAATCTTCAAGGGCTTTGTAAGAACATCTGCTACCTGATCCTCTCAGACAAAAGAGCTCAAGCTTAATCTTCCTTTGCTTACTTGATCACGAAGGAAATGGTATTTAGTCTCAATGTGCTTGGACCTTCCATGAGATACCGGATTCCTTGCTAAACTGATTGCTGACTTGTTATCTACAAGCAGCTGTATTGGTCCCTTGTATTCTATCTTCAACTCATTGAGTAATGATTGCAGCCATAGTGCTTGACAAGCTGCAAGTGAAGCTGCCACATATTCTACTTCACAAGAAGATAGAGCTACAATGTTCTGCTTTTTAGAACACCATGAAATGGGTGCTCCAAGGAACTTAAACCAATACCCTAAAGTACTCTTCCTCTCCACTTTGTCCCCACACCAATCTGAGTCAGAATAGGCTTCAAATTCAGAAATACACCTTTCTTTACTTCCAGGAAACAGCAGCCCCAAATCCTGAGTACCCTTTAGATACCTTAGTTTCCTCTTTGCAGCAACCATATGGGAAATCTTAGGCTCATTCATGAACCTACTAACCAGCCCCACTGCCAACACTATATCTGGTCTGCTATTACAAATATATCTCAAAGATCCAACTATCTGTTTGAACAAGGTTGAATCCACTGACTTCTCTTCTCCTCCTTTGGTCAGTTTCAAGTTGGCTTCAGCTGGTGTGGCTGCCACATTGCAGTTTTCCATTTGAAATCGTTTCAGAACCTCCCTTATGTATTTATTCTGATGCACCATGATGCCTTTGCTGTTGTAGACAAATTCAAAACCAAGGAAATAGCTCAATACACCCAGAACTTTTCAATATCATCCCTATTGAACTTTTCAATATCATCCCTATTGTTTCCTGTTACCAACAGATCATCTACATATAGGCAAACCAGAATCACATCTTCATAGTTCTTCCACTTCACATAAATTCCAAATTCAACACTGCATTTGGCAAAACCAAGCTGTTGCAGGAACTCATCTATCCTGTTATTCCAAGCCCGAGGGGCTTGTTTTAGCCCATACAAGGCTTTCTTCAACTTAAGCACTTTGTTCTCCTTGCCCTGCACTTCAAAACCAGGTGGTTGCAACACATAAACCTCCTCATCTAGTGTTCCATTTAGGAAAGCCGATTTCACATCAAGCTAATACAAAGGCCAATCTCTTGAACTAGCATAGGCTACCACTAATCTGATTGTTTCTAATTTGGCCACAGGAGCATAAATTTCTGAGTAATCAATCCCAGCCTTTTGAAGGAATCCCTTAGCCACAAACCTAGCCTTGTGCTTTGCAATAGAACCATCTGGCTTCAACTTGAGTTTGAAAACCCACTTCACACCAATTGGCTTCTTGTTTGCAGGCAAATCTACAAGCTGCCAAGTGTGATTTCTCTCAATTGCATTCATTTCCTCCTTCATAACATCACTCCATTCCTTCTGTTTCACTGCATCTTGCCACTGCACTGGTTCAACATCAGAAATGAATGCTAGATCCACCAACTCACCTTCATCATTGACAGCATCATCGGGCACTTGCTCATAATCTGATAACCTGACAGAGGGAAACCTTTGTCTCTGAGATTTCCTAGCTTGCTGTTCTCCTTGATTTTCTGATTGAGACCTAGCATGATCTCCTTCATCTAGCTGAACAAAAACTCCTTTATCCAGCCCTTTCCTGCTACTCAAAGATGCAGACTCATCCACTATAATGTCTCTACTGATCACTGTTTTTTTCTGAACAGGATCATAGAGCTTATAGGCTCCTGTTGGGTGGTATCCCACTAGCACAAGTGCTTCACTCTTATCATCAAGCTTCCTTCTTCTTTCATCTGGAATGTGCCTGTGACAGATTGAGCTAAAAATCTTGAAGTGCTTCACATTTGGTTTAGAACCGGACCAGGCTTCCTCAGGTGTCAAACTCAACATTCTCTTGGTTGGACACCTATTTAGAACATAGGCAGCAGTGCTTACTGCCTCCCCCCAGTATTTTTTTGGCAAATCCTTCCCCTTTAGCATGCATCTTGCCATATCAAGCAAGGTTCTATTCCTTCTTTTAGCCAAGCCATTATGTTGAGGTGTATAAGGAGCTGTTACCTCATGCACAATGCCCTTTTGATCACAAAACTCATTGAATTCATTGGAATTAAACTCACCACCTCCATCTGTCCTGAGGATCTTTAGCTCATTTCCACTTTGTCTCTCGGCCATAGCACAGAATTTGACAAAGACAGAAAAAACCTCACTCTTTTCTTTCAACAGATAAAGCCACAATTTTCTAGTGAACTCATCAACAAAAGTTAAGAAGTACCTGTTGCCTCCTAATGATGAAGTTTCCATCGGGCCACACACATCAGAGTGGACAATGTTCAGGGAAAGCTTGGCTCTTGAGGGGCTATATGACTTGAACTTGCTCCTAGGTTGCTTGCTTATGAGACACCCTTCACATAGCTTCTCAGGTTGCTTCAATTCGGGCAGGCCACTTACCATTTGCTTGGCTTGCAACTGATTTAGACTCTTAAAATTAAGATGCCCAAATCTATAATGCCACTTCCACACTTCATCATCCACCTTGATACTTGAGTAACATTGAACTACAGCAGCCTCCAAGTTTACTTTGAAGGTTCTGTTCCTGGACAGGGGTGACTTGAGCAACAGTCTTTGTTTTGGATCAAACACCATGAGGAAATTCTCCTTCATATTCATGCTAAATCCTCTCTCAAGCAATTGCCCGAGACTTAGCAGATTATTCTTCATTGAGGGCACATATAGCACATCAGTGACAAAAGTGGACTCTCCATTCTTTCCTTTTATCATTACTTTTCCTTTCCCTTCTACAGGAACTGTGCTATTATCAGCAAATTTGACCTTACTCCTATGACTTCCATCAAATTCCAGCAGCCAATCTCTATGCCCTGTCATGTGGTTTGAGCAACCTGTGTCTAGGTACCAAGACTCAGCTTTCTCAGCCTCCAAATCAGTGGTTACCATTAAAGTAACCCGATCTGAATCTGAGCTATCATCATCATGAGCCACATTCGCTTCTTCTTCATGTGTAGGCCTTGGAACCTTGCTATTCTTGCATTCACTAGCAAAGTGTCCAAAGTTTTGACAATTGTAGCATTTGATTCTACTTTTGTCAAATTTCTTCTTCCCATTCTTATTCTTGCCCGAGCCACCTTTCTTTGAGGTACCTTCATGTTCTTGATCAAATGAGCCTTGGTTGTTGCCCTTATTCTTGGAATTTCCTCCTTTCCCTTTGCCTTTCTTCTTTGTTTCCGATCCTCCTTCCTTCGAGTGTTGGGCAAGCAAGACTTGCAAAGCTTGTTCAGTGGCCTTCCCTGACTTCCTTTCATTCAACCGTTGCTCATGTGCTTCCAAAGAACTCCTAAGTTCTTCAACATTCATGGATGACAGGTCCTTAGATTCTTCAATGGCCACACATATGTAATCAAACCTTGATGGTAGAGTTCTCATTACCTTTTCCACCACTGCTTGATCGATATGGTTTCACCGCAAGACTTCATCTGATTGATGAGACCTTGCAGTCTTGTAAAGTAGTCAGCAACCTTCTCTTGCTCCTCCATTTGTATCAACTCCATCTGTCTTCTCAGTGTCTGAAGCTTGACCTTCTTCAACTTGCCATCACCAAAGATGACTTGTTTCCAACAGATCCCATGCCTGCTTTGCCGCTTTCTGCATTCAATCTTCTCCCAATTCGCAGCATCAACACACTGATGAATCAAGAACAGTGCTTTATAATCCTTTCTCTTTGAATCTTTATGAGCTGTTCTTTGCGCCTCAGTTGGATTTGCCTGTAACTTAGTAAAACCATTCTTCACGATTTCCATCACATCTTGGAAACCAAAAATCACCTCCATTTGCTTCTTCCATCGGTCCCAGTTTTTGCTATCCAAGATCGGTAGATTTCCACCGAAATAGCCTCCATTTCCATTCCTTTCTGTCCTTTCTGCCATGGATGAAAGTTTCTTGCACTCCACAATGTTTTACTCACACTGTGTCACTCTCAATCGCTCAGTGTTTGGCTTCAAGGATCCGAACCAAGAATGGCTCTAGATACCAATTTGTTGGGGAGAAATTGATAAAACAGTAACACACACACTCACAGTAAAAGAGGATAGAAGAGAGCACGAGGGAGGAAGAGAGAAATTAAAATGACAGGAGAAAAACTGAATTGCTATATTATATTATTTTGCTTTACACACTAATGGTATTTATACAATGCCCAAAACAGGCCACGAGCTATTCACAAAACAAGCCCAAATACATTGGCCCAAACACTAAAACTGATTACACAATTAACTAACTACTAACAGCTTTTAAACCAACTGCTAACAGCTTTCAACAATCATAACCACTCAACTAACTTTGATTAAATTGCTTTCCTAACACTAACTAGTTTATTTTATCAGATGTTGAGTTAGTCGGGGATGTATAATATTAGGTGTGATGCCTTTATTAGATGAGACCAACTGTTATGTATTTTGTCTCCTCGTCTTGCTTCTACCAAATGATAGTGTATTGTTCTTCAACCCTTCCTAGAAGGTGGGAAGGATTTTGCTGTGATACTAAAGCTAGATACTATTAATAAAATTTATTTACTTAACGGAAAAAAAACATAGCTAGCTACAAGGTTCGATGGAGGCATAAAGGAGAATGCCCATTATACATCATGCCAAAATGGTTACGCTCCAAAAATGCAGAAAGAACAAAATAATTGTTTGCTGATTCTTTCTAGCTATTCTATTTTTTTTTTCCTTGGTAAAACGTCGGTTAATTATATCGTAACAAAATCGGTATCTTCTTAAAATGCAAAAATCACAAAAAGTGTTTGTAGTCTTCTATCAGGCTATTCTAATTTTTTTGTGTGTGTAATACAAGGACAATCGTAAGTATAGTTTCTATGCACATGATAAGTAATCTTACACATACCCAGCTAACATGGAAATTGGGTAAATGGTCATTTTAGTACCTAAATATGTGAGACGCTGTTACTATAGTTTCTGAATAAGTCGAAATTTCAAAAACATTCCCGAATGTGTCTTCTATTAGTAATTTTAAAGACCAAACTGACTAACAAAAGATACATCTGAGGACCCAAACTGAATAACGAAAGACATATTTTAAGACGAAACTGGCTAACGGAAGACACATTCGATGATGTTTTTGTAATTTTGATACATATGAGGACTATAATGACAACGCCTCAAACATTTAGGGACCAAAATGACTATTTACCTTATAAAAATTTGCAGCTGGTTGACTAAGTATTTAGAATAAAATAAATAAGAATGGGGCTTGGCTTCTCGATCCTATAGTATGTGTCATTGAGCATGAAGCTGATGATGTTGAGGCTGTTTAGATTGATCATATTGATCTGTAGGTTCATTTTTAGGTGGTTCCAACTGTGAGGCAGTGATTGGCATGTTCACCTGTCCATGTGGCATCATATTTGGCATGTCATGACTTTCCACCATGTCATGCTGAATGTGATGATGAGGATATATTGTGTATCCTTGAGGCCATGCTGCAAGGTTCCCATCGCTTGGATTTGTCACGTGGCACTCTCCCATGCCACGTGGATCAGCATTTGATGTTGTCCCTTGTGAAAATGAACCATACATAGTGGTGGACAAATCCCTACACATAACATCATCATCCATCATCGTTTAACAAAAATCAAATAGCAATAGAATTTTTCTATTAATTATTTAAGGAAATAATAGTTAACTGAAAATTAACAAATCATGAAATTGAAACCTGAGAGGATCCAAAGGAGTTGATGCATCAAAAATTTGGGGATGGTTCTGACCACTATCCTGTAGCCAACCCTCGAAAGAGGTCGGCATCCCCTGCTATAATTTTTCAATTCCAATTAATTAAAAATAATAAACATTTATATAAATTTTTGCGACCACATAAAAATATAAATTATGTCAGCATCTCCTGCAATAGTTTTTCAATTCCAACTAATTAATTAAAAACAACAAACATTTATAAAAATTTACTAGCACATAAAAAATATTATAAATTATGATATTATTTTCATTATTGCGTATATTAAATTTCTGCTAATTTAAATAATTATAAGTTTGTTATCTGATATTAGCATTTACCTATATTATAAACATCATACTATATATATAGATATGGTGTTAATGTTTGGAGGATGAACACAATATATTATAAATGTTTTTAATTTATACAAAATTGTACAAACTTAATTTAGATAATAAAAATTTTAATTTCTAAATTTTAATTGATTAATTTTGGTATTCAATACAAAGTTATTTGTTTAACTGTAAAATCTGATGTTCATTTATTAACAGCTGCATTTAGTTACCTGAATACTAGGATCATACGAAGATAGATGGTTGTTCAACAGATTGTCCTGTAACCATAAGTAAAAATGCCCGTTTTCACAAATAATATAAATCACATAAACCAAGAGAAAAAGGAGGAAAAAGTAGATACGCACCAAAAACATGTATAACTAACACACTTCAACCAAAAAGAGAGAAATATATTAGTATGATTATTATTATCAAACCTTTCTCTGCATGACACGTGTCAAGGTTTCTACAAGGTTTTTTTCGGTGGTTTCAAGCTCCCCCATAGATGTCATCTTTAGTGGGTCTGGTTCATACATCCTGTGTTCATCCTCCCAACATTAACACCATTATTGAAAAGGAAAAAATATATATTGAATAATACTACCTCTGGTCTCATATATAAGAGACAAATACACTTTTTAGGTTTATTGAATAACTAATGTATCTAGACTATATTATAGACCAGATACATCAATTATTTACTAGAACGTGCATTTGTCTCTTATATATGGGACTAGAGGGAGTAATAATTAAAAATAAAGCAACCTTATATGCTCCTCGGCCATTTGAAGTTGTTGTTGTAACCTATTAACTTCTTGTTGGAGTTCCTAATAATTAAGATGACAAACATCAACATAATTAGAATAATCTACAAGATGTAATAGGCGGCATAAATCAATTTTGGAGTGAACATTATTCTATTAAGAAAAATATAGTCAGGTTTTCAATTAAAATTAATATACCATGATTTTCTTACCTCAATCTCAGAGTTAATGTCTCCCGGACTTGTTCGAAGCAGTAGATGAAACATTAGGAAAGAAAAAAAAACAAAAATTTCGCACTATTAGATCATCCAAAATTTTCAAGAAAAATAATCCAAACAAAGTTCAAAGGTTTAACATATTTACGTACTTGGCCAGCTGAAGAGCTATGTCATTTTCACTCCTCAGTTGCTGAAGCGTCCTAAGCAAATACTGCAAAATGCCAACAAATTATAAAGTAGTCATATATATTTGTACCACAGAAGCGACTTGTTATTTTAATTCAAAGATCATTTATATCCCTAAAAAATCCAGAACTTGCTAGGACAATATAATATACTTTATAATATTGCATTAAATTTTAAAATAATTAATTAATTCTCATTTTCTGGAGAGAGTTTAATATTTTTTAATGTGGATATAGTTACTGGAAATACCTCTTTGTTCTGAATACCCCTGCAAATAAATAAAAAAGAAATAAATAAATAAATAACGAAGGAACAAAGATGAATTAAATTTTATAATTATTTTGTTGGCAAAACATGAAACAAAATGGATCCAGATTCCATGCCATCGTAATTTCCTACCGTTCCTGCACTCAGATAGAGATTGAATGACTCACAACATAACTTTGACAAATCGAAACACAAAATCTCAACCGTTTGTTCTTAATCTACGGTTGAGATCACCAACTGCAGTAACTACTAATCGCAAGGAATCCGTTTCCAAAACAAAGAAACAAAAGAAAGAGTAAAAGAAAGCGGATAAAAGAGAATTCTTAAAATTATACCTGCGATAAGGTAGCTCAGGAAAACATACAGCGCTGCAAGAAACAATTTACTATAAATAATCAAATTAAAAAGCCAAATGTGTTTAAAAATTTAGAACCACCATAACTCACGCAAAATGAAGTTATATGCATGAGAACATACTTATCTCTTTCTTGGTCTGGAAGATTAATGTAACGAGTAAAAACATCCTCGATCCTGACACCACAATATCACGTCGTCATAAGACTCAAAACTTTTTTAAAAAAAAAAAAAAAAAGAATGAATGCAACATTTATTAACATGAGAAAATTTTTGGTAACAAGTATATAAAGGTTGCCAAGAAGGGATTCAAAGCCATATATAAACTAAGAAAGTTCACAGTCTAATCAGAAAGGCTTCAACCTGCACTTAGGTTTAATGCCACACCATAAGTCAATTGTCAACAAATATGATAGGTATAGCTTTTAAATTTTGCATAAGAAAATCCTTTTCTTTTAAAAAAGAATTATCACTATCCGTTCATTGCTTGAAATTTATTTCTTTTTTGGACAAAATTATTTGATGCAGCATTGAAATAAATTATGAGGGCCAACAAAGATTTTAAGGCAAATATTCTATACTGTATATATCTTGGTCAAGATCCTAATCCATAGGGTACAAGAAATTAGGGGAAGCTTTTGCTTGGCAAATGAAATGACTAACATAACAATTAATGAATTTTCTCTCAATTGGAAATTAGTCGCATTGATAAGATCATAATTAAGTTGCGTTCAAAAAAAAAAAAGATCATAATTAAGTTGAATATTATGGGAAGAACATGGAGAAGGAATAATCTTAACTTTCTCAAAATCGATCCAAAGCAATCAATCAGCCCTTCAAAAGAGAAGAGATATTTCATATGTAAGGCGATAATTAATGCCAATGACGAGGCTTCATACATACATACATACATTATTATCGATTGGCAAACAAATTAAATTTCCGCAAAAGAAATATATATATTAAAAGAAAATGAAATATGATGAAGATGGTGCGTACCTTCTTCTTCCAGAAAATTGACTAAGACGTCCAGATTCAGAAAACATTATAAGCGCAATATCAATGTCACAAAGGATGGCTAACTCGTAGGCTTTCTTGATGAGGCCATTTCTTCGCTTTGAAAATGTAACTTGTCGATTCGTTGTGTTCTCTATTCTTTTTATCTCAAGTTTAACACGACCCATCTTAATTGTTGATTTATTATCTATCAACTGGAAAGTTTGTATGTGTGTGTTTGCATGTAAAAAAAGGAAATTAATGGGGCAGAATCTGTAGGAGGAAATCTAAGACGCCCTCTCTCATTTTTAGAAACAGAAAACCAGAAAATTATAAATGGAGACATGCATGAAGAACCTTAAAAGAAGGAAGCGTTGGATAGCTAGGAGAGAAAGGGTCGAAGGGAATGGTTATAAATGGGTGAGAGGAGAAAAGGGAGGGAGGCGGAGAGATTGATGAGTTTATATGGGAAAGGGTCGCAGCTGCTTTGGTTCGTTTCTTTGTTGATGAATAGAGAGAACCATGAAGCTAAACAAACCATTAATTCCAAACCTTTTTTTTGGGTTCATTGAATAGCATAGAATCATATAAACTCTTTTTTCTTCTAGACTTGAGCATATGATAATATCTTATGCTTAAATTGTAGTTCCTTTTTTTAAATAAAATTGATTATTAGCTTATAAAAAAAACTATATACTAATTCATTATTCACCACATCAAATCAATTAACTACTAACACTAGACTGGAATTTTGTTTGGGTCTCCTCCTTTGTATGGTCCAAGAAGTAGTTCCATCCTCATGACCTTGATGAATACGGCGGAGGTGGGTACCTACAAAGGCACGTTGACACTCAAGTAACTATTTGTTTAGCTTTGGCCAAGAGAATAGACAAAAAGCATACCTTTGGATGGTGCATGATGTTCTTTTTATAGATGGTGACTTAGAATCCACTTATTCATTTGTTCGTTGCCGAAGTATGACCTCAGCAAAGGTTGAATCCTTCTTTAGAGTTGTACGCTCTAACTCCCTGATGTGTCGTCTTTAGGACTACACGCAATCAGTACTTGTAGTTGGGAAATAGGTTCTGTGTTGTAGGGATACTGTTCTACCCATGCTTCTGCACTGTATTTCCAGGGATTTCCTGGGGAAGAGCTTTGTTTATAGGCTCCACATGATGGCCTTGATTGTAGTTGTGCTTACACTCTTTTAGCCAGTGTTGGGTCTAGCATATTATGCCAAATCAGTTGTGCCCCAACCCGGGGTCGAGGTAGTTTCTACCTCACCGTTAGCATGTTTAATTTCCCTTTTCAGTTCCATCTTTTGGATGTCTTTTCAGATACATGTTGAAAAATAAGTGTGCTTTTCCAAGGTACTTTGCCCTTGCTTTTGGTTGATGGTTCCTGTAACACCCTCGTTTTCACTTTCTAGGAATTAGGTTGTGTTTGCTTGTATGCATATGTTTGTTATGTGCCATTATGTATTTGGATGTGTGTTGGAATGATTAGGATGCTAGCTAGAACGTTTCCGAACTTGAATAGGCGAAACTGGTTTTGAAACAACCATATTTGGCTACCCAGGGAGCGCCAGGTGCCTAAACTCGGTTTCCTAGGGCGCTAGGCGCTGGGTCAGGGCGGTGGCCCATTTTCCTGTACACACATTTTTACGTGTTTTGATAGTTTGAACTCGACTCGTGTGACCCGTTTTGGCCCGCTTCGACTTAAACTCGGTGGGGAAGGTTAGGATACCTAAACCTAAGTCTAAAGCACTCATATTACATCCCTAAGCTCATCCCTAAACTTGGAACAATGGGAAAAGGGTTAATTAAGATCCGCCCTTATAAGAGCAATGTGTTAATGTCCTATGATCCTTGTAGCACTATAATTTTATCCTGCCTTTTTTTATTTTATTTTATTATTTATTATTAAACAATAGTAATAATATTAAATAAATATTAATGATATTTTTGGTCTCATGAAAAAAAGGGGGAAAGAATAAGAATGAAAAAAAGGGAAAAGAAAATGAAAAGAATTTTATTTGAGAAAGGGGGTGCAAACGATAAATCTGGGTGGTGAAAATAGCAGCGAACCAACAGGCTGGTGACCCAGCCCAATCCAACAAATACCAACCATACCTATTCGTCACAAGACCTCCTGCTTCTCCTGCCACAAGAACCCACCTGATCCCAGTGGCTCACCTTACTTCCAGGCGCACCCCCTCTTTCTCTTTCGCACGCCTCCTAGCCCATATTCCTACCCATGCGTCCCATTAGCCCAAATCACAACTAAAACCTAAATCTGAGAACCCTCACTCCTGTCCACTCTCACTCAGCCGCACACACACACCCCTCTCTCCCTCTGCCCCTCAATTCTCGCTCTCTCTCCCATTCTCTCCCTTATCCTCTTTCTCTTCAATTTTTCCTTCCTTTTTCATCCTCACCAAAACCTAACCCTAATCTCTCCCTCACTCTCTCAACCCTCTGCAGCGGCCTTCCTCTCTCTCCCAACCTCTACCTTCTTTTTTAATCTTCTCAAATATATCAAAACCGAATCAAATCCTCATGATTCGGTCAAGAGATTCGCGTGAAAAGGGAAAGAAGAACCGTGAAGATCTCCACGAAAATCAAAAAAAGGGTTGCAAGTAGTAAAACAAAGGGGTGCAATTATTAGTCTGCTAATGAGCAATCCTCCAATTCAGAGCCCAACCCAGCGCGTCATAACACCCATCTCTCCAGGCGCACCCCTCCCTTTTTCTACATGCAGCCCCCTGCGCCTCACTCCTTCTGCTCGCTACTTGCACCCCTATTTCCCTCACACGTCCCCCTAGCCCACCAGCGCACCTTCCAATACGGCGGCCCAGCCCAGTTCGTTTTAACCCTAAACCTATAAGAACATCACGCCTTCACTCTCTCTTCCATCTCAGCCGCACCATTTCTTCTTCTCCATCAATCTCGACGCCTCCTCTCCTCCATTCTCTCCTCTCTTCTATTTTCCTTCTTCTCTCCAAAAACCTAACCCGAAACCATGGCCCATCTCCCTCTCTGCGCTCCAAGCCACCCCAAAGAAAACCCTAAGCCGCGGCTGTCTCCATTTTCTCCACGTTTCTTTTTCTTTCTGTTTCAATCACCGGAAATCTCGCCAGAAATCCAAAAGAGGAAGGAAACCCACACAGTTTCTCTAAGAATCTGGACCAAATCAATACCAAAGGGAGTATCTGAGCTTTTTCTTTCCTTTCTTTCTCATATATTTTTATTTATTATTGTTAATCCTTGCTATTTACATTTTCAGATCAAGGCTATAAAAGGAGAGCCTCAAGTTGAGATCAAGGAGGACGGAGAGGGTGAATCGGGATAAAAAGGAACCAACTGAGAAGGAGGAGCACGAACAGAAGGAAAGCGGGGACGTGAAGCAAGCCGCGGCCAAACCACCCGTGAGGTCACCAAAAATAAAGAGAGAAAAAACTTTTAGTTAGGATTTTTTTTAGTTTGCCCCTTTTTGTGTATTATTCTGGGATTGAAGCTAGGAAACCCAGGTTCCATCTCTTCCTCTCTTTTTATATGTTTATCTATTCTGTTTCCATATAACCATGTAATAAGAACATAGATTTGGGACCGGAATGTGATATTCGCCTTCTATTTTTGCTTGACTTTTTCTTACATGCTGTTTTGCTATTTTGGACGCCGCCGGACTATGGTCCGGCCACCACCAATGACGCCGTCGTGACCCTGATCAGGGTTTCCATAACGTTACTAATCTACTAATTTTTAAATATTTTCATCAATCTGTTTTTTAAATATTTGTAATAAAGGGATAATAAACACACTTTATAGTTCCAGAAATATTAATCTGTTAATCAATAATAAGGTATGATAATTATTATATAATGAATTTTAGCAATTATAAACAAAATAAAAACAACAGTGACTATTTGTTCAAAAGATTTTTTTTTTAGATTGGAATAAAGGATTTGGGCCTAGAGGTATCAATAATATATACTTGAATTTTTGATTTATTTCATTTTAGATTGAACCTTTTGCCCATATCATGGGAATTTAAGCGCGTCCTTTTTTTTATTTCTTCATTTCAATCATTAAATAAAATCTTTGGTGAAAAGCGTACGATATACCACTCTGACGATTCGGTTATTTTGGGGGCTTTTTCCATTTATAATAAATAAATAAATTTTATTAGGGGAATTATCTGTTTAAGACAAACACATTCTTTTTGAACAATTAAGGGTACCGTTTTTATAAACGGGCGTCGTGAGGGTGCTAATCTTTCGTTGCGCGAAATCAACTCCCGAATCCAAATTTGGTTTGAAGACCATTTTTTCAAGTTATTTTCAAAAAAGGTTTTTCCTATAGTTTTCCTTAATAAACATAGGTGGTGGCTCCATTGAAATATTTAGGGTGGTTGTCACAGCTGGTGACTCCACTGGGGACTTTAGAGAGTTAGGCCTTAAAATTGTTTGAATTAATTTGTTTGCCTATTATATGATTTATTTCCCTTTTCTTTCTTTTATTCTTATCTTTGATTTATTTTTTTTAATTTTGCTTTATTATGTTTGTTTCACATGTATATATAAATCTTAGGATAATCACCATGTATATATTTGTATTTGTTTAACTTATTTTGCAGCGCGTAGTATTTTAGGTTATTGCTCCTTCACACACTTCACTTAACACATTTTTTGCACACTACGAGTGGATCCCTATACCCGGGTTTGAAAATGAAAAAACTTTAAGTTAGGAGAGGCTGTGTAGTGAGCACCTGCTGGACGTACGGCCAGTTGGGTCATTGCGAAGGCCTCACCTAGAGTTTGGCCCCATTTGAGAAAAAACTCCCGTTAATAGTTTACCTATTATCGGCGGTAACATTCGAAAATGAAACCCTTGGCTCTAGGAACCTTTTTAGATTAGTATCCTAAAGCCACCTATGGTAAGGCACTTATGTAGACCATAAATCTCATCTAAGGAATTACTGGCCTATGTCACAAAAGGGGCATACCCTATCTCTTTTCCAATATCTTTTCGAAATGTGGAAAATATGAATTTGCGAAAATCATTATTTTTATTTTTTACTTTTTATTTTTTTTCTCCTTTTCCTTTTCACTTTTATCCAAAAAAGAACAAAATGTGTGCATATTCATTCACTCATACAATGAAAATATTTTTTCTAATCTCTACATGCATTCATGACGTCCATGCCATCCCACAGGTTTGTCGAAAATCATAAAAATCCTAGTTGTTGTGTCTTTGAGAGCGTGAACATGGATTCAGAAACAAGAACGACTCGGAAATCTAGAGTCGAGGTACCTAGGCTACAAACTCTGAAGGAATTCATAGCCAATAAGTGGACAAAACTCGATGAGATTACCTTCAGGGGAAAATTTGGGAACATCTTGGACCTATTATACTTGGAGGTACATGCTGGGGCCTTGACAGCACTGGCCCAATTCTATGATCCACCTTTGCGATGTTTCACCCTTCGGAATTTTCAGTTAGCACCCACTTTGGAAGAATACAAAGAAATATTGGATATTCCCCCCTAAAAAAAAGGGCCATACCGTTACCCCAACTGTCGCCCAAAAATGGAAGTTACTGCGGAGGTTTTAGGAATTCCCGAGAGTGAATTATGGGAGGCGCATGAAATAAAAGAGGGAATGAAGGGGTTTTCAAGGATGTTTCTAGAAAGAAAAGCTAAGGCTCTCCAAAGTGAAGGTAAGTTAAAGGCATGCATGGATATAGTGACTCTTATCATTTACGGGGCCATCCTGTTCCCTCATGTTCTGCATTTTGTGGATGAAACGGCCCTTGACGTCTTTGTTGCCTTCAAAACTTGCGGCAAAGACCCTACTACTGTTGTACTAGTCGATTTATACTATGAGCTCCATATGCGTCATGAAAAAAAAGGTGGTGTAATTCGGTGTTGCGTTCCGGTCTGGTACATATGGCTCAAAAATCATTTAGTCAAGAGGGGATCCCCCTTAGAGGCCAGAAGTAATCGGGAGTGGGCCACTTTTCTTACAAATCTTGGTGAAGAATCTGTAATATGGTATTCCAGAGTTCAAGATATCAATGAATTGATTTATAGTTGTGGAGATTTTCCTAATGTACCTCTCATTGGAACCCTGGGGTGTATCAATTATAACCCAGCCTTAGCCTTAAGGCAACTTGGTGCCCCCATGATAGGCGAACCTACCGAAGAAGAGACGGCCGCTTTCATTTTACATGATCGGGGCTCCTCGGATCTGGCTTTGCTCAGAAAGGTACAACAAGTTTGGGATAAAGTAAACAAAAAACTGTTTGGTCGTAAGAGTGTCCATACGGATGAAGTCTACTGTCAATGGATCAAGGCAAGAGTTCAACAAGTCAAATTGCCTTTCCGCAACATCACGGTAGTCCCTGGGGTGCCACATATTGATGGCGAGGAGGTCGAAGAATTAAAACTGGCCCTCGAGAAGGTTAAAGAAGAAAATAAGCTTCTCCACGAAAAGTTAAAAAGAGCATATCAAGAAGTGGAAGCTTTACAAAGAGAGTGTATGGAGAAAACAGGATCTCTAGAGCAATTTGAGAAGAGAGCCAAAACAGAAGAGGCGAAAAGGTACCGAATTCAAGATTGTCTAGGAGCCACTAACCGACAACTGGCTCTGCGCAAACAAGAAGTGGACCAAATCCTCAGTGAGAAAGGAGACTTGAGGAAAATATGGACTGACTCCAAAAAGGCCCGTAAAATTTTGCAGAAACAGTTGGACGACTTGAAACAATAGATGAAGAACGCTACTCTTTTACACGAAGCCCAACTCAAAGAAGATAGGAGAAGTACCGAAGAAAAATTCATAGGTTACCATATAGACCTTGTGGAAGAACGCAGGAAAATCCTTAATATGCAGGAAAAGATTGATAACCAGAAAGAGGTCATTACTTGGTTCGATAGAGAAACTGTGTATTTGATGGATCGTTATTCCAAATTGGTGTGGCTAGCTAATAGTGGCATTCAAGACATTCCAGAACTCTTAGAAGAAGCCGAATCCGCAATAGGTTTCCGCCCACTGCCAAGAAAAGTGGAGTATTTCATGGAATATTGCAAAGCCCTGGTGGAAGAATTGGAGAAACAAATCCGGCGAGACCGTTGAAAACCCTTTTCCCTTTTGTTTTGCTTTTCCTTTTGTTTTGTTTTCCCTTTTCGTAGTGATCTTGTAATCTCTTCGGAGAATTTAAATTATCGTACTTTTAAAAAAGAATGTTTGTTTTTCAAATCTATAATGCACTCAAATCCCCAAAGCACAATGCTAAGTGGTTTTATGATTCTCCGACAAACCTACAAATAAATAGACAAACAAATAAAAGAGCATCTTGCATAGCATGCATAATCATGGCATAACATAAACCATTCATCCATACTCATGGTATCCTTCATAATCCAGAAAATAAACACGAAGAAACTGCATCCTTACAGAACAAGATCCCAAGCCAGATTCATGGACGCGTTGGAGCAGAATCAACAGGCCATGAGAGGAGAGCTCGACCGAATGAGTGTGCGGATAGACAAGATATTCAATTTGTTGGAGGCCCTGAATGGAAAGAGGACATCGAAAACAGAGCGGTCCGAAGAGGATCAAGAGGAAAGTCGGCCAAGAGAAGACAAAATACACGCCCACACCTCACAAGGGCATGCGCCTCTAAATAATGGGACCCCGCAGAACACAAATACTCAAAATTTTGTACCTATCATCACACCCCAAGAGGATGCCCAAGCCAAAGAAAGGCTTCAAATAGTTGAAGACAGGTTGAAGGCAATTGAAGGGGCAAATCACATAGGTTTTGAAGCTTCAGACATGTGCTTGGTCCCCAATGTAGTTATACCTTCAAAATTCAAAGTACCCGAGTTTGACAAGTATAAAGGAGAAACATGCCCCAAGAGCCACCTGGTCATGTATTGCCGAAAGATGGCTTTCTGTTCTAATGATGACAGACTCCTGATTCACTTCTTCCAAGAAAGCCTGAATGGGGCACCCTTGCGATGGTATATGTAGTTAGAACGGTCTAAAATCAACTCATGGAATGATTTAGCTAATGCTTTCATCAAACAATATAAAAACAATATGGACATGGCTCCCAGTCGTAATCAGTTGCAAAGCATGAAGAAAAAAGACGGTGAAAGATATAAAGAATATGCCCAGAGGTGGAGAAGCATGGCTGCTCAGGTGGAACCACCCCTATTGGACAAAGAAATTATTGACACGTTCATTATGATATGATGATTGGAAGTATGTTCTCAAATTTTTTTGACTTGATTGTCATAGGGGAACGCGTGGAAATGGGGATGCAAAGTGGAAAGATCCATAATAATACTTAATCATCCAATACTCAGAAGCCCTTCATCAAGAGAAAGAAAGAAGGAGAAACTAACGCGGTGAGTAGTACCCCTCTATACGTTGCGGCAACTACCATGCCAAAGTCTCCTATGCAAATAACACCCTTTGCTTCTGATAACCAAGGAGGTCAGAGCTCCAATCAACCAAGAGCTCAAAACTCTCAAGGGAGGAAACCAGTCCAGTTTGATCCAATCCCCATGACTTACAAAAATCTCTATCAGCACTTGCTCAAAAATTCATTAGTGGTCCCTTGTCCGCAAAAGCCCATGGAACCACCTTACCCAAAATGGTATAACCCAAATGCCACCTGTGAATATCATGCTGGGGCAGCTGGTCACTCTATAGAAGAATGTCGGGCTATGAAGTTTAAAGTTCAAGATCTGATAAACGCAAAGTGGTTGAGTTTCCAAGAGAACAGTCCCAATGTGGGGAACAATCCGTTACCTAACCACGGGAACGCATCAATAAATATGATAGATGATGAGCATGAAAGAAGAATGATAAAAGATGTTGCTGAGATAAAAACCCTATAAGAAAAGTGTTCATCGAACTTTGCAAGGCTGGTCTGATAGAAAGAATAGATGTCAGCAAGACTTATGATGAAGATTTTCTGTCTATCAAAGAATGTGAGGAATTTAAAGGTATCCTCCAAAAACTGCTTGATGCAAACATAGTTAAAATTATCTCTCATAAAGAAGAAGAAGTATCTATGGTCCAATCTACTCAAAGTTCAGGAACCGTGGTCCCAAAGCCCTTGGTGGTTCAATTCTCTAGAAATGTATCCCCCGCAATGCCTAATGCTCCCAAAGCTATTACTGTTCAAGTATCATATCCTTTTCCGTACAAGGAAGACAAGGCAATCCCCTGGATATATAATGTAAAAGTCCAAGTTGAAGGAAGTAATGCACAACAAAGCCTTCCGACAGTCACCAACATCGTAGGAATAGGCGGGATGACACGGAGTGGTCGGATCTATGCCCCGGAAAAAGAGCCAATAAAAGAAGCTGCAAAGGAACATGAAAAAGATAAAAGCAAGGAGAAAGAAGCTGCAGTAGAAAAAGGAAACACGAGGAAGGAGGACAAGAAAGAGGCCTCCCGAGAGGAAGTTGCTGAATTCCTCAAATTCATTCAACAAAGCGAGTATAAGATGATAGACCAGTTAAACCGCACACCAGCAAGAGTTTCTCTACATGCCTTGTTAATGCACTCTGAGAGCCACAGGAAAATATTGATGAAAATTCTGAATGAAGCCCATGTATCTCAAAATATCACTTTGAATCTGTTCGGTGACCTAGTTGGCAACATCACTGCATGCAACTACCTCTATTCCAATGACGAAGAAATGCCTGCAGAAGGAAGAGGACACAACAAAGCACTGCATATCTCGGTTTAGTGTAAAGAACATCTTATGGCCAAAGTCCTTGCGGACAATGGATCCTCCCTGAATGTGATGCCTAAATCTACCTTGGATAAATTGCCCATTGACAAGACTCATATGAAGCCCAGCTATATGCTTGTGAGAGCCTTTGATGGTTCTAAAAGAGAAGTAATCGGAGAGATTGAGCTGCCGATCCAGATTGGCCCATTCACCTTTGCCATTAATTTCCAAGTAATGGACATCAAGCCCAGCTACAGCTGCTTGTTAGGAAGACCTTGGATTCATTCCGCTGGGGTAGTATCATCGACTTTGCACCAAAAACTGAAGTTTGTGGTGGATGATAAGTTGATTATTGTATCTGGAGAAGAAGACCTGCTGGTAAGCAAGTCAACATCGACGCGCTACATTGAAGCTGCCGAAGAGGCCCTTGGGACGTTATTTCAGGCATTGGAAATTGTCGATAGGGCTTATATAGGGTTTACTGCTAAAGAACCCTGTCTATCCAATACTGCCCTAATGGTGGGCAGTGTCATGCTGAAGGGAGGGTACCATCCAGGAAAAGGACTAGGGAAGAGTTAAGAAGGTATAGCCTCAATTCTAAGAATTCCCGAGAACAAGGACTGATACGACCTGAGATTTATCCCCACCAAAGAAGACAGAGAAAGAGTAACTGAAGAAAGGAGAGAAAAAAGGAAGGCTCAACTCGAGAATCGGGAACCCGAGCTTGGGAAGATGTCCATTTACGATCTCCGTCAGAGTTTCCGGAGCGCTGGATGGATCTATACGGATCAAGTAGCTGCTGTGGGAGATGATCTTGCTGCTCCTGAGGAGGAATGGGTCCGCCCATGTTCCTCAATACCTTGCAATTTGGAGATCGTGGAAAGTCCTAGGATCCTTAATGCATTTTCAATGTAATCCATTTAATGCTCACTCTGCCTTTCGGCCAGAGGCGATGAGGGAAATGTTAAAGGGCCCCGCATGTTTTTCCTAAGCATATTTCGAATATTAATAAAACGTATTTTGATTTTATCCTAAGTGTCTCTTTTTATTCTTTTCCTACCACCTTTCCTTACTCTCTCCTTATTGCTAACCTTGATAATGCAGGCTCACAGATAATACTTTTGAAAACGATTGTGCTAAAATTTCGTTACCAGATTTTGATTGCCTAATTAATCATACTGACGAAGGTTGTGAAGAAGACTATCTCGATGAAGATCTTCCCCCTGAACTGATAAGACTTATAGAAGGGGAATCTAGAAAGATCGAACCTCATAAAGAACCGATTGAATTGATTAATTTGGGAACTGAAGAAGACAAAAAAAAGTCAAGGTTGGTGTTACCATGTCACAAGAAGTAAGAGCTAAATTGATTCAACTCCTCTGAGATTATAAAGACGTCTTTGCCAGGTCCTACCAAGACATGCCAGGGTTCGATACTGATATTGTCGAACATAAGCTGCCCCTTAAGCCAGACTGCTCTCCCGTCAAACAGAAGTTGAGACGTATGAGACCCGATATGTCCTTAAAGATTAGGGAAGAAGCTAAAAAACAATTTGACGCTGGATTTTTGGCCGTAGCTAAATACCCCCAATGGGTTGCTAATATTGTCCCTGTTCCAAAAAAGGGTGGAAAGGTTTGAATGTGTATTGATTACCAGGACTTTAATAGAGCAAGTCCCAAAGACGACTTCCCTTTGCCTCACATTGATGTTCTGGTGGATAATACAGCTCATCACGCATTTTTCTCTTTCATGGATGGTTTCTCCAGGTATAATCAGATCAAAATGGCCAGGGAGGATATGGAGAAAACTACGTTTATTACAACTTGGGGGACTTTCTGCTACAAAGTGATGCCTTTCGGGTTGAAAAACGCTGGGGCAACATACCAAAGGGCAATAGTGACTCTATTTCATGATATGATCCATAAAGAGATAGAGGTCTACGTGGACGATATGATCGCTAAGTCACAAAATGAAGAAAGCCATATAATTGATCTACGGAAGCTTTTTGAGCGATTGAGAAAGTTTTGACTAAGACTCAATCCTGCCAAGTGTAACTTTGGTGTCAGGTCAGGTAGATTGCTGGGATTCATTATAAGTCGGAAAGGAATAGAAGTTGATCCGGAAAAAGTAAAGGCCATCATAGAGATGCCAGCTCCTCGCACAGAGAAGGAAGTTCGTAGTTTTCTAAGGAGATTGAATTATATTTCCCGGTTTATATCACAACTCACTGACACTTGTGAGCCGATTTTTAAGTTATTACACAAGGACCAAACCGTCGAATGGAATGAAAAATGCCAAAAGGCCTTCGACAAAATCAAGCAATACCTACAAAAACCTCCTGTGTTGGTACCTCCAGTACCAAGCAGGCCATTAATCCTCTACTTGACGGTGTTAGACAAGTCTATGGGGTGTGTACTTGGACAACATGATGAAACGAGTAAAAAAGAACATGCCATTTACTACCTGAGTAAGAAGTTTACGAGTTATGAAACTAATTATTCGATGCTGGAACGTACCTGTTGCGCCCTAGCTTGGGCCGCTCACCGTCTAAGACAATATATGCTTTCTCATACAACTTGGTTGGTGTCAAAAATGGACCCGATCAAATACATATTCGAGAAACCTGCTCTCACTGGAAGGATTTCCCGGTGGCAGATGCTATTATCCGAGTACGATATTCAATACATCTCTCAGAAGTCCATCAAAGGTAGTGCCCTCGCTGAGCACTTAGCCCACCAGCCAGTAGATGGCCATTCACCCGTCCACTATGAATTTTCTGATGAGAATATAATATCGGCTAAAAGAGAAGAATCAAGAAACGAAGAGTGGACCATGATGTTCGATGGAGCTTCTAATGCACTGGGGCACGGAATCGGGGCAGTACTAATTTCTCCAGAAAATCAGTACACTCCTGTTACGGCTCACTTGTGTTTCAGTTGTACCAATAATGTGGCAGAATATGAGGCGTGTGTCATGGGAATCAGAGCTGCCATAGAAACTAAAGTCAGACTAAAAGTATATGGGGATTCTGCCCTAGTTATCAACCAGTTGAATGGAGAATGGGAAACTCGAGATTCTAAGTTAATTCCTTATCACGAGTATATCCAAGAACTCGTCGAATCCTTTGATAGGATCACTTTTCAACATATCCCACGAGAAGATAATCAGCTGGCTGATGCATTAGCCACGTTGTCGTCTATGTTCCGAATAAGCAGTGATAAGGAAATGCCTCTCATCATGATGGAAAGTCGTGCGAATCCCGCTTATTGCCAGGTGATAGAAGAAGAATCCGACGGAAAACCGTGGTACCACGACATCAAATGCTACCTCAAGAGCAAGGAATACCCTTCGGGTGCCTCAGAGAATGACAAGCGAACTTTGAGGAGACTTGCTATGAGTTTCTTTTTGAACGGTGACATACTCTACAAAAGAAATCACGACATGGTACTCTTCCGGTGTGTAGACTCTGCAGAAGCGAGACAAATTCTTGACGATGTCCACGAAGGTTCCTTTGGGACCCATGCCAATGGTTACACAATGGCTCGGAAGATTCTCAGAGCTGGGTATTATTGGCTTACAATGGAAAGTGATTGCATCAAGCATGTGAGGAAATGTCATAAGTGTCAGACTTATGCCGATAATATTCGTGTACCTCCAACTTCTCTAAATGTCCTCAGCACACCTTGGCCATTTTCCATGTGGGGTTTGGATGTCATAGGAATGATTGAACCAAAAGCCTCTAACGGACATCGCTTCATCCTCGTGGCCATTGATTACTTTACAAAGTGGGTCGAAGCAGTCTCCTATGCCCATGTGACTCGCAGTGTTGTTGTCAAGTTCATCAAAAAAGAAATAATTTGTCGGTATGGCTTACCAAAGAAGATCATCATGGACAATGGGACTAATTTAAACAATAAAATGATGAAAGAGTTGTGCGATGACTTCAAAATTCAACACCAAAATTCTTCTCCATATCGCCCAAAGATGAATGGGGCAGTGGCGGCCAACAAAAATATCAAAAAGATTATTCAGAAAATGGTGGTAACTTACAATGATTGGCACGAGATGCTTCCTTTTGCTTTACACGGGTACCGAACTTCTGTACGCACTTCAACAGGGGCACCACCTTTCTCTCTAGTATACGAGATGGAAGCAGTACTCCCCATGGAAGTAGAAATCCCTTCTTTAAGGGTAATTATGAAAACCAAGCTCGAAGAAGCCGAATGGGTCCAGACACGATGTGACCAGTTGAATCTCATAGAAGAGAAACGATTAGAAGAAATTTGTCATGGCCAGTTATACCAAAAGAGACTCAAGAGAGCGTACGAGAATAAGGTACGTCATCGAGAGTTCACAGAAGGGGAAATGGTATTAAAGAAGATTCTACCTATTCAGAAAGACCAATGCGGAAAATGGACTCCGAATTATGAGGGTCCATATATAGTGAAAAAAGCATTCTCAGGAGGAGGCCTCATTCTTACAGATATGGAGGGGCATGACCTACCACTGCCGATAAACTCAGATGCGGTAAAGAAATACTATGTCTAGGATGAAGGGCAGTCTAGGCAAAAGTTAGAGCGATCTGGTAGGTTGAAAACCCGAAAGGGCGACCTAGGCAAAAATTAGGGTCAAATAAAAGCGCTAAGTTGAAAACCCACAAGGGCGATTTAGAGCAACCCGCTAGGTCGAAAACTCGCAAAGGGCAGCCTAAGCAAAAGCCAAGTTGAATGCGTCAAGAGCAGCCAGAATTGAGCCCTGACCAACTAGGGCAGAGATGGTCAAGACTAACTGCAAACACAAGTTTTTGAAGTTGATCAAGAAGGCTATCGGGGTCTGAGTCGCGGAATAGCAGCACGATTTGTTTTCAAAGGGATTATCTGTAGAGCTAATCCTTCTTACAAGTTTCTAGTTTAGCAAATACGAATTTGTTCTGTTTGTAATATTTTATTTCCCCATCATAGTGGAAATTGTTGGAACCTAAACGATTGAGAAGTTTAGACCCTCATCAATTTTGATGATAACAAAGTATTTCTCAAGAGAACAATTTATCTTTTAACATATCTTTGAGTGTACAGGTATCAAAGATTCATATATATGTACAAATCACTCAAGGAAGAAGAAGAAATTTACAAAAGAATTGAATACATCCACTAGTGTCAGCATTCGAACCCACTCCAGCGTCCTGCTAACAGCAAGCGTCCAGCAGTGTTACGTCTTGACACGTGGAACACTCAATTGCTGCGAGCATCCGTCCTCTGTTTTGAGCGAGCGTCTGATCTCTTTAATGAAGCACGTGACGATCACGTTTTTGCGCTTAGCCTCAGACTGTTCTGGAACGGAATTCGAATTTGATTTTGTGCGCTCATTTTGATGTACGAGGAAGCAAAGGTGACGCCTTTAGCATAAGACAAAAATCGTACAAGGCAATTGCAAATAGCAGATGAAATGCAGCGGTAATGTGTCATGTAACGACCGTTTCGGACGCTACCGAGCTCAATATACCGAGCTCGAGTTACCGAGCTCAACACACCAAGCTCAACAAAACCTATATGAGATGTGTTTTAAAAAAGCGAAACTCTTGTGCCTTTTAAAAAAATCGATATATATTTTTTTATAAAACCAGCTTCGTGCACATCGAGTAATTACGACTTTTGAAACATGGTGCAACTAAGACACAAGACTTAAATTCAAATAAAACATACATGCATAACATACATATATATCACTCGAAATAATAATGTATACAAATCAGTATGAATGTGTAAAGAAAATACACTAGTGCGGCGACTTCAAAAGAATAATCATACCACTGGGGGTACTTAGAAAGCAGACTCCCACGGAGGCTGCTCCAAAAGTAAGACCACCGGTCTGCCAGCAACTTAAAAACAACACTTGCCCAAACTGGTCACGACCTCGAACACAAAGAAAAACAAAATGCAGTCCTCGGAAAAACAAACATCCAGCAAACAAACAATCACGGCGGATAGAGAGTGAGTCACTCGGGTCCTCGTCGAGCTCCTCCTCGGCATCGTCTCTTTCCGCCGAGTTCCTCGACATCGCCTTTGGGTACTTAGTCATGGATTGAAGGCACCACGGGAAAGGGTCGACTTCTCCACAATTCAAGATAAGCTCGACATAAAAATATAAGCGGCGGCAAAGTATAACATTCAAGCGTGACTCGACCATCTCACTCTAAACTCGACACAACTCACAAATCCATTTTTCTCGACTTCGACAATTTTCGGAATGCACGCCGTACCGTATGTCGGAAAAGTCGGCCAAAGCCTTGGGATCCTCGCTCTCCCTAGATCGACTTCCAGGTCGTGGCGTGGCGGCGTCTGATGTCAATCTCCGTAAACAAAAAAGGGGACCTAGCACCCTCGATTATCCGGTCCGCGGCTCCAAAAGCGTCATACGACTCACCTAAGCCTCGCTCACTCGATGAACAATTAAGCCGCATCACGATATTCAAGAGTTAAACACAAGATATTCAGCCATGTCAAATAAGAGCAAGCTCGACGACATGAAAGCATTAATTCAACATGCAATACACACTTCCACGACATATATTCAATCACATATTAAATACATGCAAAACTCAATCATATCACAACATTTCATCTACGACCGCAAATCGGTAAATCCATACACAATAACATAACCACGTAGAATATGAAATGCCGCCGCTATCATATCGTACTACGAAAACATTAATGTGGACGCCACTTACTTAGGACTTAAAAAATAAAGCCTTAGAGATTTCTAGGAGTTGCCCTTACGAACTCAAGTTAATGCTTCGTCGACAACGACCTCGACCTGTTTGTCTTCTAAAGCTCGACAGCGACTTCTCTTACTCGATCTCGACCTGCATTGTCTCCAACGAACTCGACAAGCGACTGACACGTCTTCGTCGACCTCGACCGCGTACAATCCACCGATCACGGATTACTGGCTTCGCGTCCTTGGATTAAGCTTTCCGTACCCTTGATTAGAAATCACTTTCGATCTCGAGAATCGAGACTTCCTAAAACAAACACAACTCGGATCGATCTATGGGTTTCCAATACATCTAGCTCTCTCATCCCCAAACTCAACCCTGACCCAGAAAAATATGAAACTCAAGAAGCTGAATATATTTTCCTCTAACACAAAGTTAGGGATTTCGATCAAAATTTCATGAAAAAGTTATCGATGCTTCAGATAGATCGACAACAACAATAACGAACAACGAATGAAAAACAAGAAATCGAAAGCAGAACCAAAAATGGAGGTTTACGAGGCCGCTTGCAGAAATCGAGAGAAAGAAATTTGTTTTACAAGCCCAGTGTAATCGGTTAAAAAGATAGGTAATATCGTGAATAAGAAAACCCATCAATTTGACATGATTTGGAAGCATAAAAGCGGTTAAAAATGGAAGAAGAATTAGCGCTAAGCGAGTACAGATGAAAGAAAATCATTCTTCATACCTCAGCGGTGATGGTCGATCAGACGAGATATGGGTCGAAGTTGATGATGAACAAAATTGATGAAGAAAGCATTGCGAGAATCTCGATGGAACTCACGGTTTAGTCGATGGAGATTTTAAAGAAAACAACGAAACACGAGCGAAGAGCGAAGAAGAAGAAAGAAGAAATGAGTGGCGTGAGGGAATCGTGGTATCTACGGTGGCGAGATAGGGGTATAAACGTAACTCCGGCTAAAAGATGCCAATCCCATCGATCATCTGCCGATTAACTTCGTTCCTCTCATAATTACCTCTACTGCTCGGTCAGCGGCAAGCCGACAATGTAATAATTACAAACAATATAATAATACTTTGAATAACATTCGAAAGAATACGAGGTGTCATCTCGACACGATGTCGACAAGGGTGCTCGTGCAAGCGTGCAAGGTTCTAACACCAGGAGTTCGTGAGCGGGTCTCCTCACTTTCGACTTGCGTCTCATCATTTCGATGCAGCGACTTCATCAACTCGACACGCCAGGCCTCCTCGGCTGTGACTGGTGCCGTGGTCTCATCGATTCGACAAAAGATCTCACCGATGCGATCTAGTCAGGATCTCGACACAAGGTCTTGGTCGAGGTCTCGATCGTCGTCCTAATCGATGTCGATCTAGTCCTCGGGTGTTACAATCTCTCCTCTAAAAAAATTTGCGTCCTCGAGAATTGCAAATAAGATTCTTACCTCGAAAAGTTGAGTCTCGAGATCTTCATCTTCTCCTCCGACTCCCAGTCGCATCTCCCGTCTTACGATCCCTTACACAACCAAGTTGGATACTCTGTTCCATATTGTTTGGCTTTCAGATCAGCGATCCTTCTTTGTGACGCTTCAAAGATGGGTCGCCGGTTGAATCACATGGGTTCGATGACATGAGAAGAGTCGGAAGCATACTTCAATTGTGAGGCGTGGAAGGCGTCGTGGATGTTCGACAAGAATGGGGTAAGGCAATCGATATGCCCTTTGGACCAATCTGACGAAGAATCTGGTAAGGTCAATGAATTTAGGGAGTAAGTTTCTTGGATTTGATCGCTCGACCAACTCGATGGTGGGGTGACTCTAAGAAATACATGTTCTCCTTCCTCGAACTCAGTGGTGAAGCGTCGTTAGTGCATAACTCTTACGCATCGACTTTGAGATGTTCGCATCGATCTCTCACGATCAGCGGATCTTCTCGGTAGCTGGATCATATACGGTCCTCTGACGGTTCGCTCGCCATCTGGTACCAACAAAGAAGGCGTCGACATTTTCCGTCCATACGGCGCTTCAAAGGTGCCATCCCGATACTCGCGCATGGAAGCTGTTGTTGTAGGTGAACTCCACCAATGGTAAGGCGTCGTCCCAACTTCCTCGGTGATCTACGCATTACAAGCTCGCAACAAATCTTCAAGCGATTGGATCGTTCTCTCGGTCGACCGTCGATGCGTGGATGATATCTGAAGCTAAACTGAGCTTTCGGTTCCCATCGCTCCCTTTGCAATTCCCTCCAAAAATGAGGCGTGAACCGGATCACCGGTCCGACACGATCGAAGAGGTATTCCATGAAGTCGTACTATCTCGCGATGTAGATCTCGGTCGACTTTCCACGTTGTATGCGACCTCCTTTGGCAAGAAATGGCGATTTGGTCAATCGGTCGGCGATCACCGAATCGAATCATTCTTCTTACACGTCTTGGCAAACCTACAACGAAATCCATGGAAATCGTCCCGTTTCCATCTTGTACGTCAGCGATTGTAGCATTCCCACGGTCATTGGTGCTCCACAGCCCGGCTTTCGACACGTCAAACATGAAGCTACGTGCTCGGCCACTTGCTTCTTCGTTCAGGACCACCAAAAATGCTTCTTCAAGTCTTGATACATCTTCAGTAACTCAGGGATGAATACTAAAGTTGCTCTTATGCGGCCGTCGAGAATCAACTTCCTCGGCTCGGATCACGTTAGGCATGCGCTCGGCCATTGCACCTCAAGATGTCGTCCGCTCAGACCTGAAAGTGCAATCGCCTTCCACTTATTTATCGGCAGATCTTCTCTTAGCGAAGCTCGTCATGAACTTGCTGGTCTCGGATCTCGTCCAACAATGCTGTTAGAAATGGTAAGCATACCAAATCTCGCTTCCGGTGAAACCGACACTCGACTTCAAGTCTCGGAACTTCTCGAGCATCTCCAGCTCCTTGATCATCATTCTGCCCAGGGTTAAGCGCTCTTCTGCTCAGCGCATCTGCTACTCGTTAGCCTTCAGGATGGTATTCCAGCGTAAGTCGTGATCGCCTTGAAATTCGGTCCATCTACGTTGGCGCGTGTTGAGTTCCTTACGGTCGACCAGTGCTTCAGCTCTTGTGATCGTGGCGATGAAGTGCTCCCATAAGGTAGTGCCTCCATATCTTCGCCAAAAACTCACTGGCTGCTAGCTCAAGTCGTGAGTAGGGTAGTTCCTCTCGTGAATCTTAAGTGTCTTGAAGGCATCTGCGACCACCTTAGATGTTGCATCGACACGCATCCCAATCCCTGGTGTGACGCATCACAATACACCTCGAGGCTCTTACGGTTGAGGTAAAATTAACCTGCGTAGCGCTGTCAAGCTCCGGTCGTTGGCGGCTTCGCTCCTCGGTCGAGCAAGGTTGATCCTTCCTCGTCGATCGTGTAGAGGCGCGACAATCTTCGAGAAACCTTCAATGAATCTTCGGTAATATCTGCTAACCCGACAAAACTCCCGATCTCGTGTGCCGTCTTAGAAATTTGTTCCCGTACTATCACCGCCTCAATCTTAGTTGGATCCGCAATTTATCCGCCTGCGGAAATCACGTGACCAAGAAAATTCACCTCTTGAGCCAAAATTCACACTTGACAGTTGGCATAGGTTGCTTATCTCGTAATATCGTAGTACTACGACATAAGTGTTCTGCGTGCTCTTCTCGGTTCTCGAGTAAATCAATATGTCGTCGATGAACACTACAATGAACCGATCCAAAAGCGAATGGAAAATCCTGTTCATGTCCAGTCCGTAAACACAGTGGCGCATTTGTCACTCAAGCGGCATCACCAAGTACTGCGTAGTGACCGTATCTAGTCTGAAAGCTGTTTTGGCGACATCTTCCTCCTTCCGCGAATCGATGGTAGCGACTTCAAGTCTATCTTGGAAAGATCGCCGCTCCACGAAGTTGGTCCATGAGTCGTCAATCGTGGTAACGGATACGGTTCTTCCGCGGTAACCTTGTTGAGCTCCACGATAGTCCACGCCTGACCTTGATCGTCCATCCTTCTTCTTAACCAACAACCTTTGGAGCTCCCCGCGGTGACACGCTCGGTCGTATGAATTAGCCGACTCCCAGAGTGTTCGATCACGAGGACTTGACTCTTTCATCTCGGCGGGAGACATCCTGTATGGCGCTTTGAAATCGAGTCTGTTCCTGGGAATCAGTCGATGGAGAACTTCGACCTCTGCGTCTTGAGTGGTAATCTGGCACATCTTGAAAACGTCCTCAAAATCACACACCATGGAACATTCTTCCGCGTCGATCTGGCTGAAAACTTCGAACTAGCTAGATACATGTATTCCCTAGTTCCTTCAAAGAAACTCCAATACGTTCGGCGGAAAGATAATTGGAGACTCAAGATGCGGAAAAATTACAGTTTCACGCATCCAAGGACATGGTGGTGTGACAACGATCCATCCCGAGGATGACATCTAAGCCCAAGAGGCAAACAAAGCAGATTGACCACAAACTTTCTACTGCAGAATAACCACTACACAATTAAGACATGCGGTGTTTGTAGACTAAGGTTTTTAGCGGTGGGGTTGTAACTACTAATTTAAGCGATAAAGCGATCCGGTCAAGTTCAAATGGTTCACCGCAGTCGGAAGAAATAAAGGAATGGGTTGCACGAATCAAAAAGCACGGATAAGTTTACCTAGATCTCACATTCACCTTGGATAAGATCATCGGCTCGATCACGCTTCCTCGCCACTCATGCGAAAACTACGCGCTTTAGCCACTTGACGCTTCCGCCTGGCTTTTGCGCATAAGCATAGTCGGTTGACTTTAGGTGTAGGACAATCGCTTAGCAAAATGCCACGGCTAGCGGTTGAAACACACTCCTCCTTACGATACAGATTACTCGCGTAATGTCGGCTTTCCACATCGGTAGCAAATCACCTCGACACCGACCTCCACTCCTCGGTACTTGGGTCATCGGACGATCTTGTCCCTGTTGTTGTTCCCCTGAGGTCGGTCGTAAGGCCTCTTCTGCGGTGGTTTCCACTTTACGTGCAAATCTCTGCGCCCGTACTGCGGGGTCTCACCGTCGCCCACAACAATCTTCTTCTTGTGGCTCCTCACTCCTTCTACCTCGACACATCGATCAATCGGCTCTTGGAGATTTGGATCCTCAGCGACACTCTTGACTTACGAATGCCAGAATCTCAATCCGTTGGAATCTCTCACTCCCGACCATCTGCAGTCGGCTTTCGATCCACGAAATGGACTGAAATACCTCGCCAGCGATTCGAACTTGGGCATACTCGGAGTCGAGTTGCCTTCTTTGCGATTGAAGAAATTCACTGCTCCTTTCTCGGCTCGTGCGTGTCATCCGAAGTATTTGTCCAAAAACCTTTCACGAAAAAGCTCCCAGGTCATCTCGCGATGTTTGCTATAAGCGTTTGCTTCACTCCTCTCCACCAATACTCTGCGTCTCCTAACCATAGAGGTAGCATAGTCGACCTTCACGTTGTCCGGACGTGAGTGCCTCAAAGATCTTCTCGATCTCTTGCATCCAAAGATCGACTTTATCCGGATTTGGCTCATAGTAGAACTTGAGTGGATCGTGCTCTGAAATGCGCCCGATCCTCTCGTTTGACATTTGGATTACGCTCGTTCTTGTTCTTTGCGAGTTCTGGGAGTTAACTGGCGATCTGTTGAGCCATCGCGTTAACTTTGTTGAGTTCGCGGCTGATTGTTGAGCCATGCGTTTGCCGCCGTCTCGATCATAGCTTGAATAGCTCGTTCCATGTCGGCGTTCGTTGCGGATGTCGTATTCCTACGGTGGCATTAGATTCCACAAAGTTCAAAACCACGTCAGAATCTCACAACAAGGATGTGTTAAAACACCTTTGCTTCAATCAAAAGCAGTTCAAAACAATTTCTCAAGCAATAAGTGCTTTCACTTAATCAAACAGCAATGATCAACATAAAACAACTAGGTACCCGACACACATAACCGACATAGTGACCAGTCCAAATTCCTATACCGCGGCTCGATTGGAACGAGCGCTCTGATACCAACAATGTAACGACCGGTTTCGGGACGCTACGAGCTCAATATCAGGCCTTTCGAGTTCTGAAACTCAACACACCAAGCTCAAACAAAACCTATATGAGATGTGTTTAAGCGAAACTCTTTGTGCCTTTTAAAAAAATACGATATATTTTTTTTTATAAAACCAACTCGTGCACATCGAGTAATTACGACTTTTGAAACATGGTGCAACTAAGACACAAGACTTAAATTCAAATAAAACATACATGCATAACATACATATATATATCACTCGAAATAATAATGTATACAAATACAGTATGAATGTGTAAAGAAAATACACCTAGATGCGACGACTTCAAAGAATAATCATACCACAGGGTATGCGGAACTCCCACGTGCAGTGCTCCAAGTAAGACCACCAGTCTACCTGCAACAACAAAACAACACTTTGCCCAAGCCCAGTCCGCGACCTCGAACACAAAAGAAAAACAAGTACAGTCCTCGGAAAAACAAACATCCAGCAAACAAACAATCACGGCGGATAGAGTCGTCACTTTCGGGTCCTCGTCGAGCTCCTCCTCGGCATCGTCTCGTCGAGTTCCACTGCGCCCTCGACATCGCTGGGTAGCGTCATGGATTGAAGGCACCACGAGGAAAGGGTCGACTTCTCAACAATTCAAGATAAGCTCGACATAAAAATATAAGCAAGCGACAAGTATAACATTCCATACGTGACTCGACCATCTCACTCTAAACTCGACACAACTCACAAATCCATTTTCTCTCGACTCGACAATTTTCCGAATGCACCGCCTGCGTCACAGGTATGTCGGAAAGTCAGCCAGCCTTGGGATCTCGCTCTCCCCAGACTGGCGGTCGACTTCGAGTCGTAGCGTGGCGGCGTCTGAGTCAATCTCCGTAAACAAGAGGGACCTAGCACCCTCGATTATCGGGTCCACGGCTCAAAAAAGCGTCATACGACTCACCTAGCTACGCTCACTTTCGATGAACAATTAAGCGCATCACGATATTCAAAGAGTTAAACACAAGATATTGACCGCATGTCAAATAAAAAGCAAGCTCGACATGAAAGCGCAATTCAACATGCAATACACACTTCGACATATATTCAATCACATATTAAATACATGCAAAACTTCAATCATATCCACAACATTTCATCTCGACACAATCAGTAAATCCATACCAATAACATAACCACGTAGAATAATGAAATGCCGCACGCTATCATACTACGAAAACATTAATGTAGGCGTACTTGTAAGGACTTATAAAATAAAGCCTTAGAGATTTCTAGGAGTTGCCCTTACCGAACTCCAAGTTAATCTTTGCTCGACAACGACCTGCGACACGGTGTCTTCTAAGAGCTCGACAACGACTTCTCTTACTCGATCTCGACACACTGTCTCCAGCGAACTTCGACGCGACTTGAAACACGCGTCGCTTTTGATCGACCTCGACCGCATTACAATCCTCGATCTGGATACTGCTTTGCTTAGCGTCCTTGGATTAGCTTTCAGTACCCTTGATTCGAAATCACTCGATCTCGAGAATCGGACTTCTAAAACAAACCTGAACCCGGGATCGATCTATGGGTTCCAATACATCCAGCTCTACCGTCCCAAACTCGACCAGAAAAATATGAAACTCAAGAACTGAAATATATTTTTCCTCTAACACAAAGTTAGGGATTTCGATCAAAATTTCATGAAAAGTTATCTGATGCTTCAACAGATAGATCGACAACAACAAAAACCAGAACAACGAATGAAAAACAAGAAATCGAAGCTTGAACCAAAAATGGAGGTTTACGGGCGCTGGATTGTGCGAAATCAGGGAGAAAGAATTTGTTTACAAGCCCAGTGTCGGTTAAAAAGATAGGTAATATCGTGAATAAGAAAACCCATCAATTTGACATGATTTGGAAGCATAAAGCGGTTAAAAATGGAAGAAGAATTAGCGCTAAACATGGCACAGGATGAAAGAAAATCTGTTCTTCATACCAGCGGTGATGGTCGATGACGAGATATGGGTCGAAGTTGATGATGAACAAAATTGATGAAGAAAGCATGCGGAATCTCGATGGAACTCACGGTTTAAGTCGATGGAGATTTTTAAAGAAAACAAGCGAAACACAGGCGAAGGAAGGAAGAAAGAAGAAAAAGAGAAATGAGTGGCGTGAGGGAATCGATCGTGGTATACTGGTGGCGAGATAGGGGTATAAGCGTAACTCCAGCTAAAAGATGCCAATCCCATCGATCATCTACCCGTTAACTCGTTCCTCTCATAATTACCCTCTACTGCTGCACGGCCGATTCGGCGGCAAGCGACAATGTAATAATTACAAACAATATAATAATACTTGGCTGAATAACGTTGAAAGAATCTGAGGTGTCATCTCGACGATGTCGATAATGGACAAGGGTGCTCGTGCAAGCGTGCAAGGTTCTAACACGAGTTCGTGAAGCGCGGTCTCCTCAGCTCGACTTGCGTCCTCATCAGCTCGATGCAGCGACTTCATCGGCTTCGACACCGGGCACTCCTCGGCTCGGCTGACTAGTACGCGTGGTCTCATTTCGACAAAGATCTCTCGAAGCGATCTAGTCACGGGATCTCGACACAAGGTCTTGGTCGAGGTCTCGATACGTCGTCCTAATACGATGTCGATCTCGTCCTCAGGTGTTACATGTACTATTCTGATATTCTCTGGAAAGGAAGAAAAGGACTACATTTCAAATTACCTCACTCAATGGAAAGGAGATATTTTTACTGCATCGGTAATACCCTTGAAGACTCCTATAAATACCCAAGGTATTCATTGAAGAAATGTTGGAAAAACTATGAAGAAACTTCATTCTGAAAGCAATATTACTCAAGTGAGTAATCAAGTTTCGTGCCAAGTTTCTGGTCCACATAGAACTGAACTCAGCATCTTATACTTTCTTTTAGAAAGCTATTCGGTTTTGAGCTTAATCTTTTCATCCTCTCTGTGAGAGTTATTTTGATTGTATTCAAAAAGTATAATCTCTTTTGTAAACTGTATTTGTCCTAGTTAAGGCTCTGTTCCTCAAAGGCTCGACTGCACTGAGTCGTTTTGAGAAGTTGAGAGTATTGTCAAGTTTGTGACAGAAGAATACTCTTGAGGAAATTATAATCAGTTGATTATAGTGAAAAATCCTTCAGGAACGAAGGGACTAGACGTAGCTACCAGTTGGTGGTGAACTAGTATAAATCTCTGAGTCTCATCCTTTACTGCTTTACATTTATCTTTACCTTGCTCAGTAAAACAAGTTTTTATAAACTGTTTAATTTCTGCATCCGGTCCGGTTTAATTCTCTGCATCCAATATACAAACAGTTTTGAACAACCTGTGTTGAAGTTTTTACGTATAGTTTGCGAAAAGTTTTTTAACACAATTCAACTCCCCTTCTTGTGTTCACGTTCAGTTGGTACCAGAGCTCGGCCTCTTGGTTGAGCACTTAACAGTGTTAAGAGAAAAGATCATATACTGTGAACATGTCTACTGAAGGTGGTCATATGAACCGTCCTCCTCTATTCGATGGAGAAAAATTTGATTACTGAAAATATAAGATAAAACCTTTCTTTGAGACACAACAACTTGAGTTGTGGGATATAGTTCAAAGTGGTTACATTCCTCCCACTAATCCTCGTGGTGTTGCTATAGCCAGAGAAGATTGAAATGATGAACAGAAAAAGAGATATCAAATCAATCAAAAGGCTAGATTCATTCTTATCTGTGCTATGACAGAAAAAGAATATGATAAATGTGGCAAATTTGATACTGCCAAAGAAATCTGGGACTCACTTGTTTTATCTTACGAAGGCTCTGCCCAAGTAAGAGAAACCAAAGCTAGCATGTTGGTTCGCCAATACGAGTTATTCAAAATGGAAGATGGTGAAAGCATTGAAACCATGTTTGGAATATTTCAAACACTTGTTCATGGGTTACAGGCCCTTGGAAAAAGTTACACTACACCTGACCATGTTAGAAAGATCTTAAGAAGCCTGACTAAGCAGTGGAGACCCAAAGTCACTGCTATTCAGGAAGCAAAAGATCTAAATGTCCTACGACTTGAAGATCTTATGAGTTCGTTGAAAGCTCATGAACTTGAGCTAAATGAAGAAGAACCTGTCAAAAAGGGCAAGTCTATTGATTTGAAAGTCGCTCAACATAAAGTTAGTTCTTCCAAAGCCCTTCAGGCTGAAGAAGAAGAATCAGAAGATGAAGCTTCAGAAGGAGATGTTGACACATCAGAAGATGAGCTCGCGTTTATATCCAGGAAGATACAAAGAATATGGAAGAAGAGAAACTTCAGGAGGAGGTTTCAGAAGAAAGATACAAAGGACAAGAAAGAAAGCAAGGACAAGGCTCAAGTCATTTGCTATGAATGTAAAAAGCCTGGACATTTCAAGTCCGAATGTCCTAATCTTAAGGAGAAATCCACAAGAAGTTCTTTCAAGAAAAAGAAGAAGAGCCTCATGGCTACATGGGAAGATCTAGAGTTATCCTCATCTGAGGAAGATAATGAAGTAGAAGCAAATCTCGCTCTCATGGCAGACACTGACCTTGATTCAGAAGAAGAAGTTGAAGAGGTAATAGTATATGATTCCAACTCTGAATTTCAACTTGCATTTGATGATCTTCTTAAGGACTCTGCCACTCTCTCTGTTGAGTATAAGAATTTGAAAAAGAAATTTTCAAAATTATCACAAGACTTTCAAGCTTTAAACAAAGAAAAATCTATACTCAATAAAGAAAATCAGAAGCTGAAAACTGAAAATCAGCATCTGATGGATAACCAGCGTCTGACCACTAACAAGCAACCAGAAGCTGAGAGCTCTCAAGCTGAAAGCTCTAAAGTTACAGGCAATCCTAAATGCAAATCAAATAATTATGAATATGCTTTTCAAAAGTTTCTTGCAGAGAGTGTAACTCGTAGCAAGCAAGCTTCAATGATTTGGGGTGTCAGTAAAACGACAACTCATGGTCTTGGTTACATATCAGATGAACTTCTTTTAAAAAATGATTCAGCATCTGATAAATCCAATAATCATAGTAAATGCTTGCATTGTACTTACTGCAATAAAACTGGTCATTTGAAAAGTGCATGTACTATTTTTAAAACTATGAAGGATAAGCCTCCTTCAAGAACTAACAAGAAAGGACCCAAAAAGATATGGGTACCTAAAGATAAAATAGTCTATGTTGCAGACATGCTTAGCAACAAAGTCAGCACACCTATCTTGGTACTTAGACAGTGGATGCTTGCGTCACATGACGGGAGAAAAGCATATGTTCCAAGAACTGAGGCCTAAAGAAGCTGGATTCGTTGGTTTCGGAGGAAACCAGAAAGGTAAAATAGTTGGAATTGGTCGCATTGGTAAAGGCTCTCTTCCCTCTATTGATAATGTACTATATGTTGAAGGACTTAAACATAACTTATTGAGCATAAGTCAATTATGTGACAATGGTTATGAAGTCATCTTTACAGAAACTGGATGTCTAGTAAAAAGCAAGAAAGATGGCTCTACTTTCTTTACTGCTAAGAGGAAACAAAATATTTACAAAATTGATCTCTCTGAACTTGCAAAATAAGATGTCAAGTGTCTCATATCTGTGGACGAAGAACAATGGAGTTGGCACAAGAGATTGGGTCATGCCAATTTGAGATTAATCTCAAAATTAAACAAGCACAGTCTTGTCAGAGGCTTACCAAATCTTAAGTATCAATCCGATGCTCTCTGTTCTTTTCATTCAAAAAATATTGTTTCAACCTCTAGACCACTTGAGCTTTTGCATCTTGATCTTTTTGGTCCAACAAGAACAGCCTCTTTAACTGGAAAGAAATATGGGTTAGTCATTGTTGATGATTTTACTAGATGGACATGGGTTAGATTCCTTGCTCACAAAGATGAGTCATACAAGGTATTTACTGTATTCTGCAAAACAGTTCAAAATGAAAAAGGAATTTGCATTTCTTCTATTAGAAGTGATCATGGGGGAGAATTTGAAATGAAAGCTTTCAAAAATTTTGCGATGATAACGGCATCTCCCACAATTTCTCCTCTCCTAGAACACCTCAACAAAATGGTGTTGTAGAAAGGAAGAATAGATCCCTCCAAGAAATGGTCAGGACCATGATCAATGAGGCTAATATTGCAAAATATTTTTGGGCAGAAGCAGTAAACACAGCTTGTTACATTCAAAATAGAATTTCTATTAGACCTATTTTGAAGAAGACTCCATATGAACTGTGGAAAGGAAGGAAACCAAACATATCATATTTTCATTCATTTGGTTGCACGTGTTACATTTTAAATACTAAGGATCAGCTTGGTAAGTTTGATTCAAAAGCTGACAAAGGAATCTTTTTGGGATATTCTGAAAGATCTAAAGCTTTTAGAATATACAATAAAGAAACTATGACAGTGGAAGAATCCATTCATGTCAAATTTGATGACAAGAAGCCTGACACAGCCATGTCAGAGCTAGATGAATTATTTTCAGAATTAAATATAGGTAATACTACAAATAGTGAACCTACATCTTCATCGTTCGGTGGTGACCAGACACAAGAATCTTCAGAACATGAATTCAGAAAGAGCTGGAAGTACAAAGCCAATCATCCTAAAGATCAAATCATAGGAAAACCTGGAGATAGAGTAAGAACCAGATCCTCTTTTAAAGAACATGCAGATATGGCACTACTCTCAGAAATGGAACCTAAAACGATTGATCAAGCATTGAAAGATGAAGGCTAGATTCTGGCCATGCAAGAAGAGTTGAATCAGTTCCAAAGAAACGATGTATGGAAGCTGGTTACTTTACCAGAAGATAAGCAAGCTATTGGTACTAAATGGGTATTTAGAAAAAAGCTTGATGAAGATGGAAAGGTTGTGAGAAACAAGGCAAGATTGGTTGCTCAAGGTTACTCACAGGAAGAAGGTATTGATTTTACTAAAACATTTGCACCTGTTGCAAGGTTAGAAGTTATACGCATTTTTCTTTCTTTTGCTGCACATCATGATATAATTCTCTATCAAATGGGTGTGAAAAGTGCTTTCTTGAATGGTTTTATAACTGAGGAAGTCTTTGTAAAACAACCTCCTGGATTCGAAGACATTGAATTTCCAGAACATGTCTTCAAACTTAAAAAGGCCCTGTATGGTCTTAAGCAAGCTCCCAGAGCTTGGTATGAAAGACTGAGTACATTTTTGATGAAAAATGGCTTTACCAGAGGTCTAGTAGACACTACTCTTTTTAGAAAAACATCAAATAAGCACTTTATAATTGTTCAAATATATGTTGATGACATTATTTTTGGAGCTACTAATGAAAGCCTTTGCAAAGAATTTTCTAAGCTAATGCAGGCTGAATTCGAGATGAGCATGATGGGTGAACTGAAGTTTTTCCTTGGAATTCAAATCAAACAATGCAATGATGGTATATATATACATCAAAGTAAATATATCAAGGAATTGCTAAAGAAATTCAAAATGGTGGAATGCAAACCTATGTGCACTCCTATGCATCCCACATGCATTCTTGGTAAAGATGAAATTGGTAAAAAGGTAGATCAGAAGATGTACAGAGGTATGATTGGATCTCTACTTTATCTTACAGCTTCAAGACCTGATATTATGTTCAGCGTCTGTCTGTGTGCTAGATTTCAATCAGATCCTAGAGAATCACACTTGAGTGCTGTTAAAAGAATCTTTAGATATTTGCAAGGATCTACTAATCTTGGTTTGCTTTATAAGAAATCAAAAGATTACAAGTTAGTAAGTTTACGTGATCTTGACTTTCTTTGGAGACCAAATTGAAAGAAAAAGCACAAGTGGAAGCCGCCAATTCCTTGGAGCAAATCTTGTATCTTGGTCAAGCAAAGGCAAAGCACGATTGCACTCTCAACGGCAGGTTTAGTATATTTCAAAGAAGTTGCAGCTCTCAACTTCTGTGAATGAAATATCAACTTGAAGACTATCTGATAAAAGAGAGTAACATTCCTATCTTTTGTGATAATACTTCTGCAATCTGTCTTACTAAAAATCCCATATTGCATTCATGAGCCAAGCACATTGAGATTAAGCATCACTTCATAAGAGACTATGTTCAGAAGGGTATTCTAGAAATAAAATTTGTAGACACTGATCATCAGTGGGCTGACATATTTACAAAACCCCTTGCTGAAGATAGATTCAATTTTATAAGAAGAAATTTAAATTTTCATCTTATAGAAGAATGATTAATCTCAGTGTCAGATAATATGCACAATCTCAGCATCTGGTATGACATAAGCATGTATATGAATAAGCATCTTATTTGTCATATGCATCATAACTCATCGTCTGGTGAATCAGTTGCGTGCGTCCGAGCACACCCACACGTGTCACACGTGTTAAGGACATAAGCGTCTCATCACATCTACTGAGTCATAATTATTTATGTCTTTCGATAAAATCTTTTTTCTTGATCTTACTTTTCTTTTGGCGTCTGTATTTAATGAAAAGGCGAATCTTTATTTTCTTTTTTTTTTTGATTTAATTTTTGTTTGGAAATACGAAGCGATTTTTTTGAAAAAGGACTGTACCATTTTCTATCAACTTTCCCACTACTCCACATTTTTCGCTCCATCACTTCACTCTGCATTTTCTTGCAAAAACTGTTCTCTCTCTCTCTCTGTGTGTGTTTTCGAACCCTAAAACCTCCATCACCCTCTCTGCAACTGCTACCATGGCCGACAGAAAGGTTGGACAATACACTGCTGCCTTCGATGTCTTCTCTGAGGCAAAACTCATGAATAAGAATCGGGTTGATTTTGAGAACTTCAAGCTATACGGTTTTGATTTTGAAGAAGGTCTGGAGAAACTAGGCTGGAAAAATTACTTCATCTGGGAACCAGTTGACGTACTGAGCTATGCTATTAAGGAGTTCTGGGGGAACGCTTACTTACTTCCGAGAGAAATCATAGAAGGACACATCAGAGGCTTCAAGCTACGCTTCACCATCAACTCTATTGCTCAGACGATCAAGTGCCCTTGTGAAGGAATCGATTACCATCTTGACGCCGTCTGAAGGGACCGGAAAACGTCAACGAAGCCCTATTTGAAAACTACCGTGAATTGAAGAAGAAGAACATTACTCCCACTGCCAAAGACTTGAAAAGCCACTATAGAGTACTGCACAAAATCATCGCTAAGAGCGTGATTCTGAAGACTGGCTCAAGCGACATAGTGAACTACGAGCAAAAGTTCATTATGAGAAACTACATGGATGGGAAGAAAATCAATCTGCCAAGGTTGATTATCAACAATCTGATAAATGCCCTTGTCTTCTCAAGGAAGAGTGTCGATAAGAAGAATATCGTCAAGGTTATCCCTTATGGAGTTCTTCTCTCCATAATGATGATTAAAGATGGTGTTGTGAGGAAGCTGACTGACTCCATCAACACAGAAGAAAAAGAAAAATACTTTGGTGTTGGCGCTGTTGTTCGTCCAGAAGTGTTTGGAGTCACAGTTTAGTCAGAATGCAGCTAATAACTGGTGCTATGATCAAGAAAGTGAAAACAGAGCAACAGGAAGGAGAAGCTGAAAAGAAAACCACCAGAAGCTCAATGGCTGGTGTGAAGAGACCTGCTGAATCTCCTTCAAGGGAGACAAGAAGAACAAAATGTAAGGTGGCTCTGCACCTACCGTTGAGGAACCAAGATGAGGATAGAATTCCCATCAAAGGTCTTGGAGAAAAAGTTTAGGCCAGCGGTGAAAAAGATGCTTGTCAGTCCTGGCCAAGGGAAGCAAGTCCCTCCACCTCCTCCTGGTGTTGTTGCCCCGAGAGGAACAAAAAGAAGGTTGGTTAAGTCTTCAGAGCTTAACCCAAAGGTACTCGACTTTATCATTGATGAGTCAAGATCTGTCTTTGATGCTCATGATATTATTCCTGCACCCCCATTGTCTGTTTCACAACCACAAACACAACCACAAACAAAGAAAACCAGAATGAGCCTCTGACAAACCTCTACCCTCTCTAAACCTACCCAACCATCATCCTATACACTCAACCTTGACCTACCACAAAATTCTTCAAATACTTTACTTACCACATACATTTCCAAGCTTCACTCTCATCCCTTTAACCTATTATTCAAAGTACCTCCCATTAATCCCTTCAAACCCTACACACCTAAAACCTATAAAATCACCAAAACCACTCCCACCTTACTCACCATTACCCATAAACCTACAGACTTTGGTGGAAGAAAGAATGTCGCATGTATTAACAAACCACGGTTTGTTAAGTATGAGATATATCACAGCATCTAAAATCGTCCCTCTACATGGCATTTGAAAACCTTCAACTCTGGGGCTGCCAGACTGGAGATTGCCTCTCTGATGAATGCTACCTTCAAGGATGGAGAAGACCACTTTCAGATGTCATTCAAAGGAAGATTGAGACCAGCACCTGGTAGCAGAGCAATTCCCTTCTCTGTTGATCTTCCTAGATCCCTACCACAAATTGAACCGCTTACATTGGAAGAATGCGAAAGGTGGATCACAGATGAAGAAGCTGCCTTCATGGCACACTGTCTTGAGATGAAGAAGATTGAAGTAATCAGACAGTTCAGGGATCCTTCGTCAGACGTGCATGTCGAAGATTGTACCAGACAGACAAAGGCTATCCCCTGGGAAAAGAAAAAGAACTCGCTCTCCTGGCAAAGACCATTCAAGAAGATCGGGCTCACAGATTATGAGAAGGCTCCCAAGAGTATAATCTTAAGGAGTTTTCTGCTTCCATTGCCAAGATCACCGAGGATCATGCGTAGAAGGTTTTACTGAGTTCTACGAAGGAAGATGAATGGAAGAAGCTGGGTCCTCAACGCAATGCGAAAGCCACAATTCCTCTGAGCTTGGCACTATCGAAGACTCTCGACATCAACTGGGAACAATCTACTTTGATGATATGTTGGATGCTCGATGCTCGCACCACTTGACTACATGAAGACATATGTCCAACGGGTCATTGTGACCAAGCACTTTGACATTGGATTCACTTGGAGTCAATGGTCGAAAGTCGTGAAAGATAAAGCTATGTTACCATGCTTCGCCCCTGGTAGTGCAGAAGATGACAGGAAAATCTCGTAAGATTATACTGCGAAAATGAAGGACTCTCTTTTGCTTCAAGCATTGGTGACTTCATCGAAGAATATGGGAGAAGAAGCTCGGGAATAAGTTTGATGTTTTTCCGACGTGCGCCGTGCATAGAAACTATCTTCATGGATTTCTTTGTATCCGAGAAGAGGTGGAAAAAAGGAGAAGAATTCAATGTAATCGAAGCGCAGAGGAAACTTGGAAGTCTCATCAAAGGGTTTATACCAAATGATGCGTTCTTTCAAGGCTCACTTGAAGAAGGACTTGAGATCAAGCTTTTCAACTGGGTGCTAGCAGAGCATCGAGTAAGATGAAACCCGCACGTGCTGGACCTTCTACTTCTACTCCTGCAGTTGAAATGGTCACCATTCCTAAAGCAGAGTTTGAAGAAATGAAGGCCACTAATCTGAAAGTCACTCAACTGGAGAATGCACTAAAGCTGTTATATGAATGTCTCAACATCCCTCCACCACCACCAAACCCTTAAATTATTTTTTTGTGTGATATAAATTTTTTTTTGGTACTCTCATTTTTTTTAATATATATATTTAGTGTTTTTCTGATTATTTGACTATACATACCTTTATCTGATTATCTGTTTATATATATTCAAATTTTTCTAATCCATTCTTTGACTATGATGTGCTTTACACTCTTTTTGTCTGATGACAAAAGGGGGAGTAAAAGAAAGGTCTGATGAACACGTGAAAATCTGATTAACAAATTCACCGTCCGATGAATACACAAAAACTGAAAGTATCATGCATATCATTTCATACATAGCATTTGTATGATTATTCATTGCTCTAATATCTATGAATGCATTGATATTCATTGACCCAATAATCTAACAATGATCAATAAAATTGGTACAATGAAAATCTTTTTGATTAAATGTAAATCTTCATCCGATCTCACTTTGTTAAAAATATGCTCTGATACATCTACGTATTTTTGCGATCACTTAAATGAATTTGTTTATCAACAATCGCCTTAATACCAGAATTGTTCTTATATATCTTAATTGTTAAATTCAGGGGGAGACCCTTGATGTTATTTTGAAATTAAATTGTTCATCAACCTTGGATATTTGTCATCATCAAAAAAGGGGAGATTGTTGGAACCTAAACGATTGAGAAGTTTAGACCCTCATCAATTTTGATGATAACAAAGTATTTCTCAAGAGAACAATTTATCTTCTAACATATCTTTGAGTGTACAGGTATCAAAGATTCATATATATGTACAAATCACTCAAGGAAGAAGAAGAAATTTACAAAAGAATTGAATACATCCACTAGTGTCAACATTCGAACCCACTCCAGCGATCCTGCACACAAGCGTCAAAGAAGCAGTTACGTCTTGACACGTGGAACACTCGATTCTTTGTGAGTCCTCTGTTTTGGCGAGCTATGCGATCTCTTTAATGAAGCACTGGCGATCACGTTTTTCACTAGCCTCAGTTGTTACGGAATGGAATTAATTTGATTTTGTGCGCTCATTTTGATGTCTGAGCAGCAAGGTGACACATTTAGCATAAGACAAAAAATGTACATAAGGCAATTGCAAATAGCGAGATAGTGCAGCGGTAATGTGTACTATTATGATATTCTCTGGAAAGGAAGAAAAGGACTACATTTCAAATTACCTCACTCAATGGAAAGGAGATATTTTTACTGCAACGGTAATACCCTTGAAGACTCCTATAAATACCCCAAGGTATTTATTGAAGATGAGTTGAGTTGGAAAAACTGTGAAGAAACTTCATTCTGAAAGCAATATTACTCAAGTGAGCAATCAAGTTTCGTGCCAAGTTTCTGGTCCACATAGAACTGAACTCAGCGTCTTATACTTTCTTTTAGAAAGCTATTCGGTTTTGAGCTTAATCTTTTTCATCCTCTCTGTGAGAGTTATTTTGATTGTATTCAAAAAGTATAATCTCTTTTGTAAACTGTATTTGGCCTAGTTAAGGCTCTGTTCCTCAAAGTATAATCTTTGATATACTTTTGATTCTGAAGTATAATCTCTTTTACAAAAGAGATTATACTTTTGATTACAATCAAAATAGCTTTCACAGAGAGGATGAAAAGATTAAGCTCAAAATAGAATAGCTTTCTAAAAGAAAGTATAAGACGCTGAGTTCAGTTCTATGTGGACCAGAAACTTGGCATGAAACTTGATTGCTCACTTGAGTAATATTGCTTTTAGAATGAAGTTTCTTCACAGTTGTTCCAACTCTTCTTCAATGAATACCTTGGGGTATTTATAGGAGTCTTCAAGGGTATTACCGTTGCAGTAAAAATATCTCCTTTCCATTGAGTGAGGTAATTTGAAATGTAGTCCTTTTCTTTCTTTCCAGAGAATATCAGAATAGTACACATTACCGTTTTCGTACTATCTGCTATTTGCAATTACCTTGTACGATTTTTGTCTTATGCTAAAGGTGTCACCTTTGCTTCCTCGTACATCAAAATGAGCGCACAAAATCAAATTCGAATTCCGTTCCAGAGCGCTGAGGTCGAGAGCAAAACGTAATCGCCACGTGCTTCATTAAGGAGATCGACGCCGCCGTAATGCAGGACGGACGCTCGCAGCAATTGAGTATTCCACGTGTCAAGAAGTAACACTGCTAGACGCTTGCTGTTAGCAAGACGCTGAAGTGAGTTCGAATGTTGACACTAGTGGATTGTATTCAATTCTTTTGTAAATTTCTTCTTCTTTCTTGGGTGATGTGTACATATATATGAATCTTTGATACCTGTACACTCAAAGATATGTTAGAAGATAAATTGTTCTCTTGAGAAATACTTTGTTATCATCAAAATTAATGAGGGTCTAAACTTCTCAATCGTTTAGGTTCCAACAATCTCCCCCTTTTTGATGATGACAAATATCCAAGGTTGATGAACAATTTAATTTCAAAATAACATCAAGGGTCTCCCCCTGAATTTAACAATTAAGATATAGAAGACAATTCTGGTATTAAGCCGATTGTTGATAAACAAATTCATTTAAGTGATCGCAAAAATACGTAGATGTATCAGAGCATATTTTTAACAAAGTGAGATTGGATGCTGATTTTCATTTAATCAACAAGATTTTCATTGTACCAATTTTATTGATCATTGTTAGATTATTGGGTCAATGAATATCAATGCATTAATAGAGATTAGATCAATGAATAACCATACAAATGCTATGTATGAAATGATATGCATGATACTTCAGTTTTAGTGTATTCATCGGACGGTGAATTTGTTAATCAGATTTTCACGTGTTCATCAGACCTTTCTTTTACTCCCCTTTTTGTCATCAGACAAAAAGAGTGTAAAGCACATCATAGTCAAAGAATGGCTTAGAAAAATTTGAATATATATAAACAGATAATCAGATAAAGGTATGTATAGTCAAATAATCAGAAAAACACTGAGTATATATAAAAAAAAATATGAGAGTACCAAAAAAAATAAAAATATATATCACAAAAACAAATAATTTAAGGGTTTGGTGGTGGTGGAGGGATGTTGAGACGTTCATATAGAAGTTTCAGTGCATTTTCCAGCTGAGTAACTTTCAGGTTAGTTGCCTTCATTTCTTCAAACTCTGCTTTAGGAATGTTGACCATTTCAACTGCAGGAGTAGAAGTAGAAGGTCCAGCTTCTGGTGCAGGTTTCATCTTCTGATGCTCTGCTAGCACCCAGTTGGAAAGCTTTAGTCTCAAGTCTTTCTTCTGTTGAGCCTTTTGAAAGAACGCATCATTTGGTATAAACCATTTGATGAGACTTCCAAGTTTCCTCTGCCGATTCGATCAATTCTTCTCCTTTTCTCCACCTCTTCTGGATACAACAGATCCATGAAGATAGTTTCCCTATGCAGAAGCACGTCAGCAGTGAAAGCATCAAACTTATTCCCAGCTTCTTCTCCCCATATCCTTCTGATGAATTCACTCAATGCTTCAGAAGCAAAAGAGAGTCCTTCATTTTCTGCCAGGTATAATCTTCTCAGATTTTCCCTGTCATCTTCTGTAAGCACCAGGGGGACGAGGCATGGTAACAAGGCTTTATCTTTCCACGACTTCGACCATTGACTCCAAGTGAATCCAATGTCAAAGTGCTTGCTCACCGCAGCCCATTAGACATAAGTCTTCATGCAGTCGAGTGGTCTGATTACTGAGCATCTGAACATATCATCAAAGTAGACTATTCCCAGATTGATGTCAGTAATTCTGCTGATAGTGCCAACTGTTGGAATTATGGCTTTCTCTGCATTGCAGCAGTTTGAGGAGCCAGTTCTCCATTCATCTTCCTTCAGAGAACTCAGGTAAAACCTTCTGGCACGATCCTCAGTGAACTTGGCAATCGGAAGCTTAGAGAATTCCTTAAGATTATACTTCTTGGGAGCCTTCTCATACTCTGTGAGCCCGATCTTGCTGAATGGCTGCTTGCCAGGAGCAGGTTCTTTCCTTTTCCCAAGGATAGACCAAGGTAGCCACCTTTGTCTGTCTGGTACAATCTTCACTTATACAGACGAAGTATAACACCCGTATTTTTACGTTACGTTACTGAGCATTATTTTATTGTATTTTATCGTATCTAGGCTATAATAAAGCAATTTCTTATTCTCTAAGTAAATGATTTAATTAAATCAAGAGCTAATATAATTGAGAATTAATATTTTTTTATATTGATTCATGGTTTGAATATCGTCGAAAAATTCTAACGAAGTTTCGTCGTGTTTCAAATCACCGGGTAGTTTTTATCCGCGAATAAAATTTTTAATGAATCCCGATTTCGATGAAAATCGAAACGTAACCTCTTGAGACTATTTTTGAGTGATTGTTGTTATTTTTACTATTTATGATATAATATTTTCACGCAATGAATTAATTTCTCGTAAAATTAATTTTCGCGAGTTTATCGGTAATGCGATTTTTCGTCGCCGTGTTTTAAATCCTAGGACTCTAATTAGGGGGTAATTTTGAGAGATGTGAGGTTAGATGGATAAGATTAGGTGATATGTTTAACATCTAATTTAATTGCTAAGTGTCATTAGTTGTGTGGTTTGTTGTTAAAAAAAATAAAAATAAAATAAAAAGCCTTTTATATAACCACTCCTACTTACTACATTATTTTTTTTATAAAAAGAGGAAGCCCCCCACCAGCTGCTGTTTCACGACCTCATCCTCCCCAAACCCTCATTCTCCATTTTTCTTTCTCTTCTCCAAGTGCTCAAGTTCCATGGATGCTATCTCTTCAACCTTTGAGCTTTTGAACAAGATTTCTTCACCAAAGTTACTCCAAATCCTCACCTCCATCTAGTTCCTCTTCATCTCCACCATTTGGGTAAGGAAAAACTGAATTCTTCCTCCCCCAAGTTTCTGTTTTGAATCGCAAAACAGCCCCCTCTTTGGTCTTGATTTTTGTTTCCAAAACTTGGTTTCTTGCTAGGTTTTCTTCTCCAATCCATTACCTACATTTCCAACCAATTGTATGAGAGAAAAATCAAATTTTTCCTCCCCCAAACTCTATTTGAATCGCGACAGCCCCTCCCCTTTTCTAGTCTTGATCTTTGCTTCCAAAACTTAATTCCTTGTTAGGTTATGTTCTTCCTTGTATGAGTTATCATTCCAACCAATTATTTGAGCAAGAAAACAGAATTTCCTCCACCCTTAGAGAGCCCAAAAACAGCGCCCAACAGCCCCACTCCTTGTGTTTATTTGATTTGTTGTTTTAGTTTAATTAATTGATGAATGTGTGATTGGAAGTGAATTGATGATGTTTTAAGTTGTAGTTTAAATTAAATAGGCTTAACATGATAGTTTTAGTTATATTTTCCATTCTTGAATCATGATAATATGTGGCTAGGACTATTTGGTTATGTGATTAGATGTTTAATAAGATGTTAGAAATATTTTCTAGGTGATTAGAACTTGTTTGCATGAATTAGTATAAAAACTAGCTTATGTGTTATGCAAATTGTTCTTGAGGGACTAGAATGGTATGCTAGGAATTGATCAAATGTGGTTCTTAGATTTTTAACATGATTATGGTTGTGGTTTGTTGTTCTATTACATTGAAGTATGATTAGAAAAAGATTTGAAAAAAAAATGACACTAGTTGGTTGTGAAAATGTTTTAAAACATAACCTTGGAAGTGGTTAAGTTGTGTTTGATGTGTTGATGCCTTGACATGTAATTAATTGTTGCTTCTAACTTGTTAAGTGACATTTTTATGTTCTTCTGGTTGTAGTACAACATTTTCTGCTTGCTGTTTCTGGTTCTTGTGCAGTATTTTTCTGCTTGATGTTCTGTTTTGTAGTGCAGTATTTTCTGCTGCTGTTTCTGTTTTCTGTATGTCGAATCCTTGCTGCGAAAATTGCTATACTTGGGCTATTTTGATCTGTTGTTTTTATTGCTGTCTGCAAAAAAAAAAAATACATTGTTCCTGCTTGTTGTGCAGTTTCTGTTTCTGCTGTTTGCTGATGCTGTTGCTGCGAATTTAATCATATGTTTAGTTATATGCTGTTGTTGTTTCCTGCAAATGCTATGCTGCTTCTGTTTTATGCTGTTTGCTGTATACGAAAATTGACATTTCCTGCTGTATTTTCTGTGTGCTGTTTCTGTTTTATGCAGAAAATTAAGGTTGCGAAAACCCGTTGTTTCTATTTCTATGTGTAATTCAATGTTGGAAAAGAATTTTTAGAAACCTTTGTTTTGATTGGCTTTTAGTTTATGACTTAACTATGTAAGATTTTGGGTGATTGCCTAGTTGTCTTGAAAATGCTTTGAAAACTAATTGTGAAAACTTAGTTAGTAGTGTTGTGATTTGTGATTGGTGGTTTGTAGTAGAAATGCTATGTGTATGAATGTTTGTGGTATGATTAAAATTGTTTTGGATTGGTCTAAGTTATGGAAGAAAGGTTTTGCAAAGTTTTTGGGAAAAAATAGAGGGTATGGCCGCAAGGCCTAGGGAAATCTTTGGGAAAAATTAGTTATTGGCTTATTTGTGTTGGTTGTGTGGTTATGTGTTAGTTTTAAAACTAGTTAAAAGAATTCTTTTGGGATTACTTGTGATGCAAGGAATCTCTAATTTTAAGACTTGTTTCTTTCTTGAAAACTAGTGATTGTTATGTTTATAAGGACTTGGTTAGGAAATGGGTTAGTGAGAGCTAAGTAGTAGTTGTTCTAGAGTTATACTTAATTTACCGTGGTGATAGGAATCAAGTACAGGAGATCGAGCGAAGGCACTTGAGGATTTCAGAGCGTTAATGCAGCGATGGTGGTAAGGGCAACTTTAGATATTTTTAGGCTTTTCGTTATTTAATTGCTTTATTAAATACGAAGAAGTCTGAGAACCTAAGGGTTCGAAGTGAGGGTCTTGTACCCCTTCGCTTTATTATTTTTATATGTTGAATATTTAGTGGGCTTGTCTGCAAGTGGTTGGTAGCTGTCCCCAACCCCCCACACTTGTTTGTACCTCTCTGTCAATTCCATTGAATAGCAGAGGGATGGATTTATATTGATTGTGGACTGTTGCTGCTAAATATGATTATTTGAGATGAGATGCTTATGTTATTCATATCTGATGAATTGAGTTATATTGCTATGTTGCTTATACTGTTGAACTGAATTATATTGTTATAATTATGCGAATTGTTCACCGGAGTGCGTGAGTCGGTCGAGTCGTTGAGTCGTTAGAACGTTTTTGAGTCTGAGCCGATTCACCTAGGGTGTTGAAAACCCCTAAAAGGCTACGGCTGGTGTTCGGTAGGGAATGGCTAGACGTTGGTTTTGCCGGGACGTTTTTGAGCTTGAGTCGATTCACCTAGGGTGCTAGAATCCCCTAAAAGGCTACGGCTGGTGTTCGATAGGGAATAGCTAGGCGTTGTAATGCTAATGGAACCTGAGCTGAATGTCCTAGGGTGAGGGGAGAGCCCAAGGTTACGGCTGGTATTCAGTGGATGGATCCGCATTACTTAGGCCAGGTAAAAGTGTTGAGAGAGGGAGTTTTGATTTGGGTCTTGAGTCGCACTTGTGAATTGTATACACTGTTGTTTGTCTACTGCTTTATACTTTGGTTTATTGTGATTATTTGAGAAGTTGACCCTTTCCCGTGGTGCCTTCAACCCATGATGGTCACCCAGGAGATGGCGAGGACGTGGAAGATCAGTTAGTGGACGAGAGCGAGGAGGGCCACTTTGAGGATTCTGGCAATGATCACTATTTGTCTTGAGCTGCTTGTTAGTCGTGGTGTGCTGTTATGTTTTGTGAAGGATTGTAGTATATATTTATATATGTATACTTCTGTGTACAGTTGGTCGGTGACCGGTTGGGCTCTTGATGTTTTGCTAAGATAGGGTAGACTGGAGGCCCTACTTTTGGAGCAGCCCCCTGCGTGGGTGTCTGCCGGGAGTATCCCCAGGGTATGATTACTCTCGTGAGGGTCGTCATACCATAGGTGTATTTCCCATACATTTCTACTATACTTATGTTGTATGTATTGTACGTGTTGACTGAATATGTTATGTGTGTGTGCATTTTCCAGTAAGTAACTTGTGTCCTAGTTGCACCATGTTTCGAAACGCTGTAAGTACTCTGTGTGTGCTTTTACGGGCACTTTTGTTTTATAAAAAAAAAATATATCGCATTTTTCTGAAGGGCACAAGAGTACCGTTTTTAAAACACGTCACATATAGGTTTCTTTTGGTTTCGTAGCGATCTGGAAACGGGTCGTTACATGAAGGATCCCTGATCTGTCTGATTACTTCAATCTTCTTCATCTCAAGACAATGTGCCATGAAGGCAGCTTCTTCATCTATGATCCACCTTCCGCATTCTTCCAATGTGAGCGGTTCAGTTTGTGGTAGGGATCTAGGAAGGTCAACAGAGAAGGGAATTGCTCTACTACCAGGTGCTGGTCTCAATCTTCCCTTGAATGACATCTGAAAGTAGTCTTCTCCATCCTTGAAGGTAGCATTCATCGGAGAGGCAATCTCCAGTCTGGCAGCTCCAGAGGTGAAGGTTTTCAAATGCCATGTAGAGGGACGATTGTAGATGCTGTGATATGACTCATACTTAGCAAATCGTGGTTTGTTAATACATGAGACATTCTTCCTTCCACCAAAGTCTGTAGGTTTAAGGGTAATAGTGGGTAAAGTGGGAGTGGTTTTGGTGATTTTATAGGTTTTAGGTGTGTAGGGTTTGAATGGATTAATGGGAGGTACTTTGAATAATAGGTTAAAGGGATGAGAGTGCAGTTTGGAAATGTATGTGGTAAGTGAAGTATTTGAAGGATTTTGTGGTAGGTCAAGGTTGAGTGTATAGGATGATGGTTGGGTAGGTTTAGAGAGGGTAGAGGTTTGTCGGAGGCTCATTCTGTTTTTCTTGGTTTGTGGTAGTGTTTGTGGTTGTGAAACAGACAATGGGGGTGCAGGAATAATATCATGAGCATCAAAGACAGATGCTGACTCATCAGCAGTAAAGTCGAGTACCTTTGGGTTAAGCTCTGAAGACTTAACCAACCTTCTTTTTGTTCCTCTCGGGGCAACAACAGCAGTAAAGGAGGAGGAGGGACTTGCTTCCCTTGACCGGACGCTGAAGCATGTTTTTCAACTGCTGGCCTAAACTTTTTCTCCAAGACCTTTCTGATGGGAATTCTATCCTCATTTTCTGGTTCCTCAACAGTAGGTGCAGGAGCCACCTTCTGTTTTGTTCTTCTTGTCTCACTTGAAGGAGATTCAGCAGGTCTCTTCACACCAGCTATTGAGCTTCTGGTGGTTTTCTTTTCAGCTTCTCCTTCTTGTTGCTCTATTTTCACTTTCTTAATCATAGCACCAATTATTAGCTGCATTCTGACTAAACTGTTGACTCCAAAAACTTCTGGACGAACAACAGCGCCAACACCAAAGTATTTTTCTTTTTCTTCTACGTTGATAGATTCAGTCAGCTTTCTCACAACACCGTCTTTAATCATCATTATGGAGAGAAGAATTCCATAAGGGATAACCTTGACGATATTCTTCTTATCGACACTCTTCCTTGAGAAGACAAGAGCATTTATCAGATTGTTGATAATCAACCTCGGCAGATGGATTTTCTTCCCATCCATGTAGTTCCTCATAATGAACTTTTGCTCGTAGTTCACTATGTCGCTTGAGCCAGCCTTCAGAATCACGCTCTTAGCGATGATTTTGTGCAGTACTTTGTAGTGGCTTTTCAAGTCTTTGGCCGTGGGAGTAATGTTCTTCTTCTTCAATTCACGGTAGTTTTCAAACAGGGCTTCGTTGACGTTTTCCAGTCCTCTGTATGCATCAGCCCTATTTGCATGGTAACTGATTCCTTCACAAGGGCACTTGATCGTTTGAGCAATAGAGTAGATGGTGAAGCGTAGCTTGAAGCCTCTAATGTGTCCTTCTATGATTTCTCCCGGAAGTAAGTACGCATTCCCCCAGAACTCCTTAATAGCATAGCTTAGTACGTCTGGTTCCCAGATGAAGTAGTTTTTCCAGTCCAGTTCTTCCAGACCTTCTTCAAAATCAAAACCGTATAGCTTGAAGTTCTCAAAATCAACCCGGTTCTCATTCATGAGTTTTGCCTCAGAGAAGACATCGAAGGCAGCAGTGTATTGTCCAACCTTTCTGTCAGCCATGGTAGCAGTTGCAGAGAGGGTGATGGAGGTTTTAGGGTTCGAAAACACACACACACACACAGAGAGGGAGAGAAAGAGAACAGTTTTGCAAGAAAACGCAGAGTGAAGTGATGGAGCGAAAAATGTGGAGTAGTTGGAAAGTTGATAGAAAATGGTACAGTCCTTTTTCAAAAAATCGCTTTGTATTTCCACACAAAAATTAAATCAAAAAAGAAAAGAAAATAAAGATTCGCCTTTTCATTAAATGCAGACGCCAAAAGAAAAGTAAGATCAAGTAAAAAGATTTCATAAATAATTATGACTCAGTAGATGTGATGAGACGCTTATGTCCTTAACACGTGTGACACGTGTGGGTGTGCTCGGACGCACGCAACCAATTTACCAGACGATGAGTTATGATGCACATGACAAATAAGATGCTTATTCATATACATGCTTATGTCATACCAGATGCTGAGATTGTGCATATTATCAGACACTGAGATTAATCATTCTTCTGTAAGATTAAAATTTAAATTTCTTCTTATAAAATTGAATCTATCTTCAGCAAGGGGTTTTGTAAATATGTCAGCCCACTGATGATCAGTGTCTACAAATTTTATTTCTAGAATACCCTTCTGAACATAGTCTCTTATGAAGTGATGCTTAATCTCAATGTGCTTGGCTCGTGAATGCAATATGGGATTTTTAGTAAGACGGTTTACAGAAGTATTATCACAAAAGATAGGAATGTTACTCTCATTTATCAGATAGTCTTCAAGTTGATATGTCATCCACAGAAGTTGAGAGCTGCAACTTCTTTGAAATATACTCGACCTGCGGTTGAGAGTCTGTCGTGCTTTGCCTTTTGCTTGACCAAGATACAAGATTTGCTCCAAGGAATTGGCAGCTTCCACTTGTGCTTTTTCTTTCAATTCGGTCTCCAGCAAAGTCAGCATCACAGAAACCTACTAACTAGTAATCTTTTGATTTCTTATAAAGCAAACCAAGATTAGTAGATCCTTGCAAATATCTAAAGATTCTTTTAACAGCACTCAAGTGTGATTCTATAGGATCTGATTGAAATCTAGCACACAGACAGACGCTGAACATGATATCAGGTCTTGAAGCTGTAAGATAAAGTAGAGATCCAATCATACCTCTGTACATCTTCTGATCTACCTTTTTACCAGTTTCATCTTTACCAAGAATGCATGTGGGATGCATAGGAGTGCACATAGGCTTGCAATCCACCATTTTTAATTTCTTTAGCAATTCCTTGATATATTTGCTTTGATGTATATGTATACCATCATCGCATTGTTTGATTTGAATTCCAAGGAAAAACTTCAGTTCACCCATCATGCTCATCTCGAATTCAGCCTGCATTAGCTTAGAAAATTCTTTGCAAAGGCTTTCATTAGTAGCTCAAAAAATAACGTCATCAACATATATTTGAACAATTATAAAGTGCTTGTTTGATGTTTTTCTAAAAAGAGTAGTGTCTACTAGACCTCTGGTAAAGCCATTTTTTATCAAAAATGTACTCAGTCTTTCATACCAAGCTCTGGGAGCTTGCTTAAGACCATACATGGCCTTTTTAAGCTTGAAGACATGTTCTGGAATTTCAATGTCTTCGAATCCAGGAGGTTGTTTAACAAAGACTTCCTCAGTTATAAAACTATTCAAGAAAGCACTTTTCACATCCATTTGATAAAGAATTATATCATGATGTGCAGCAAAAGAAAGCAAAATGCGTATAGCTTCTAACCTTGCAACAGGTGCAAATGTTTCAGTAAAATCAATACCTTCTTCCTGTGAGTACCCTTGAGCAACCAATCTTGCCTTGTTTCTCACAACCTTTCCATCTTCATCAAGCTTGTTTCTAAATACTCATTTAGTACCAATAGCTTGCTTATCTTCTGGTAAGGTAACCAGCTTCCATACATCGTTTCTTTGGAACTGATTCAACTCATCTTGCATGGCCAGAATCCAGCCTTCATCTTTCAATGCTTGATCAATCGTTTTAAGTTCCATTTCTGAGAGTAGTGCCATATCTTTATGCTCTTTAAAATAGGATTTGGTTCTTACTCTATCTCCAGGTTTTCCTATGATTTGATCTTTAGGATGATTGGCTTTGTACTTCCAAATTTTTTCTCAATTCACTTCAAGATTCTTGTGTCCGTCACCACCGGACGATGAAGATGTAGGTTCACTATTTATAGTATTACCTATATTTAATTCTGAAAATAATTCATCTAGCTCTGACATGGCTGTGTCAGGCTTCTTGTCATCAAATTTGACATGAATGGATTCTTCCACTGTCATAGTTTCTTTATTGTATATTGTAAAAGCTTTAGATCTTTCAGAATATCTCAAAAAGATTCCTTTGTCAGCTTTTGAATCAAACTTACCAAGCTGATCCTTAGTATTTAAAATGTAACACGTACAACCAAATGAATGAAAATATGATATGTTTGGTTTCCTTCCTTTCCACAGTTTATATGTAGTCTTCTTCAAAATAGGTCTAATAGAAATTCTATTTTGAATGTAACAAGCTGTGTTTACTGCTTCTGCCCAAAAATGTTTTGCAATATTAGCCTCATTGATCATGGTCCTGGCCATTTCTTGGAGGGATCTATTCTTCCTTTCTACAACACCATTTTGTTGAGGTGTTCTAGGAGAGGAGAAATTATGGGAGATGCCGTTATCATCACAAAATTTTTGAAAGCTTTCATTTTCAAATTCTCCCCCATGATCACTTCTAATAGAAGAAATGCAAATTCCTTTTTCATTTTGAACTGTTTTGCAGAATACAGTAAATACCTTGTATGACTCATCTTTGTGAGCAAGGAATCTAACCCATGTCCATCGAGTAAAATCATCAACAATGACTAACCCATATTTCTTTCCAGTTAAAGAGGTTGTCCTTGTTGGACCAAAAAGATCAAGATGCAAAAGCTCAAGTGGTCTAGAGGTTGAAACAACATTTTTTGAATGAAAAGAAGTTTTAACTTGTTTTCCTCTTTGACATGCCTCACAGAAAGCATCGGATTGATACTGGAGATTTGGTAAGCCTCTGACAAGACTGTGCTTGTTTAATTTTGAGATTAATCTCAAATTGGCATGACCTAATCTCTTGTGCCAAATCCATTGTTCTTCGTCAACAGACATGAGACACTTGACATCTTGTTTTTCAAGTTCAGAGAGATCAATTTTGTAAATATTTTGTTTCCTCTTAGTAGTAAAGAAAGTAGAGCCGTCTTTCTTGCTTTTTACTAGACATCCAGTTTCTGTAAAGATGACTTCATAACCGTTGTCACATAATTGACTTATGCTCAATAAGTTATGTTTAAGTCCTTCAACATATAGAACATTATCAATAGAGGGAAGAGAGCCTTTACCAATGCGACCAATTCCAACTATTTTACCTTTCTAGTTTCCTCCGAAACCAACGAATCCAGCTTCTTTAGGCCTTAGTTCTTGGAACATATGCTTTTCTCCCGTCATGTGACGCGAGCATCCACTGTCTAAGTACCAAGATAGGTGTGTTGACTTTGTTGCTAAGCATATCTGTAACATAGACTATTTTATCTTAAGGTACCCATATCTTTTTGGGTCCTTTCTTGTTAGTTCTTGAAGGAGGCTTATCCTTCACAGTTTTAAAAACAGTACATGCACTTTTCAAATGACCAGGTTTATTGCAGTAAGTACAGTGCAAGCATTTACTATGATTATTGGATTTATCAGATGCTGAATCATTTTCTAAAAGAGGTTCATCTGATATATAACCAAGACCATGAGTTGTCGTTTTACTGACACCCCAAATCATTGAAGCTTGCTTGCTACGAGTTACACTCTCTGCAAGAAACTTTTGAAAAGTATATTCATAATCATTTGATTTGCATTTAGGATTGCCTGTAACTTTAGAGCTTTCAGCTTGAGAGCTCTCGACCACAGTTGCTTGTTAGCGGTCAGGCGGTTATCCATCGAATCTTGATTTTAGTTTTCGCCACGATTTTCTTTATTGAGTTCAGATTTTTCTTTGTTTAAAGCTTGAAAGTCTTGTGATAATTTTGAAAATTTCTTTTTCAAATTCTTATACTCAATAGAGAGAGTGGCAGAGTCCTTAAGAAGATCATCAAATGCAAGTTGAAGTTCAGAGTAGGAATCATATACTATTACCTCTTCAACTTCTTCTTCTGAATCAAGGTCAGTGTCTACCATGAGAGCGAGATTTGCTTCTACTTCATTATCTTCCTCAGATGAGGATAAATCTAGATCTTCCCATGTAGCCATGAGGCTCTTCTTCTTTTTCTTGAAAGAACTTCTTGTGGACTTCTCCTTAAGATTAGGACATTCGGACTTGAAATGTCCAGGCTTTTTACATTCTTAGCAGATGACTTGAGCCTTGTCCTTGCTTTCTTTCTTGTCCTTAGTATCTTTCTTCTGAAACTTCCTCCTGAAGTTTCTCTTCTTCCACATTCTTTGTATCTTCCTGGATATAAACGCGAGCTCATCTTCTGATGTGTCAACATCTCCTTCTGAAGCTTCATCTTCTGATTCTTCTTCTTCAGCCTGAAGGGCTTTGGAAGAACTGACTTTATGTTGAGCGACTTTCAAAGTAATAGACTTGCTCTTTTTGACAGGTTCTTCTTCATTTAGCTCAAGTTCATGAGCTTTCAACGAACTCATAAGATCTTCAAGTCGTAGGACATTTAGATCTTTTGCTTCCTGAATAGCAGTGACCTTAGGTGTCCACTGCTTAGTCAAGCTTCTTAAGATCTTTCTAACATGGTCAGGTGTAGTGTAACTTTTTCCAAGGGCCTGTAACCCATGAACAAGTGTTTGAAATCTTCCAAACATGGTTTCAATGCTTTCACCATCTTCCATTTTGAATAACTCGTATTGGCGAACCAACATGCTAGCTTTGGTTTCTCTTACTTGGGCAGAGCCTTCGTAAGATAAAATAAGTGAGTCCCAGATTTCTTTGGCAGTATCAAATTTGCCACATTTATCATATTCCTTTTCTGTCATAGCACAGATAAGAATGAATCTAGCCTTTTGATTGATTTGATATCTCTTTTTCTGTTCATCATTCCAATCTTCTCTAGCTATAGCAACACCACGAGGATTAGTGGGAGGAATGTAACCACTTTGAACTATATCCCACAACTCAAGTTGTTGTGTCTCAAAGAAAGCTTTTATCTTATCTTTCCAGTAATCAAATTTTTCTCCATCGAATAGAGGAGGACGGTTCATATGACCACCTTCAGTAGACATGTTTACAATATAGGATCTTTTCTCTTAACACTGTTAAGTGCTCAACCAAGAGGCCGAGCTCTGATACCAATTGAACGTGAACACAAGAAGGGGGTTGAATTGTGTTAAAAACTTTTCGCAAACTATACGTAAAAACTTCAACACAGGTTTTTTAAAACTGTTTGTATATCAGATGCAGATTGAACCGGATGCAGAAATTAAACAGTTTATAAAAACTTGTTTTGCTGAGCAAGGTAAAGAAAAATGTAAAGCAGTAAAGGATGAGACGCAGAGATTTATACTAGTTCACCACCAACTGGTAGCTACGTCTAGTCCCTTCGTTCCTGAAGGATTTTTCACTATAATCAACTGATTACAATTTTCCTCAAGAGTATTCTTCTGTCACAAACTTGAAAATACTCTCAACTTCTCAAAACGACTCAGTACAGTCGAGCCTTTGAGGAACAAAGCCTTAACTAGGCCAAATACAGTTTACAAAAGAGATTATACTTTTGATTACAATCAAAATAGCTCCACAGAGAGGATGAAAAGATTAAGCTCAAAACAGAATGGCTTTCTAAAAGAAAGTATAAGACGCTGAGTTCAGTTCTATGTGGACCAGAAACTTGGCACGAAACTTGATTGCTCACTTGAGTAATATTGCTTTCAGAATGAAGTTTCTTCACAGTTTTTCCAACTCTTCTTCAATGAATACCTTGGGGTATTTATAGGAGTCTTCAATGGTATTACCGTTGCAGTAAAAATATCTCCTTTCCATTGAGTGAGGTAATTTGAAATGTAGTCCTTTTCTTCCTTTCCAGAGAATATCAGAATAGTACACATTATCGTTTTCGTACTATCTGCTATTTGCAATTGCCTTGTACGATTTTTGTCTTATGCTAAAGGTGTCACCTTTGCTTCCTCGTACATCAAAATGAGCGCACAAAATCAAATTCGAATTCCGTTCCAGAGCAGTTTGAGGCTGAGAGCAAAAACGTAATCGTCACGTGCTTCATTAAGGAGATCAGACGCTCGCTCAGAATAGAGGACGGACGCTCGCAGCAATTGAGTATTCCACATGTCAAGAAGTAACACTGCTGGACGCTTGCTGTTAGCAAGACGCTGAAGTGAGTTCAGATATTGACACTAGTGGATTGTATTCAATTCTTTTGTAAATTTCTTCTTCTTTCTTGAGTGATTTGTACATATATATGAATCTTTGATACCTGTACACTCAAAGATATGTTAGAAGATAAATTGTTCTCTTGAGAAATACTTTGTTATCATCAAAATTAATGAGGGTCTAAACTTCTCAATCGTTTAGGTTCCAACAATAGAATGCTTATTTCCGCCTCTCCAAATTTGACTTGGGATTTTATCAACCTGCATTTTCTTTCTAAAGAAATCCATGCTAAAAGACGAACATGTGCAAATCAAAACATAAGAGCATTTTATAATTACTGAAAATTCTGAAAGGATCTAGGGAATCTGGCGTATTCACATTAAGGAGAAGGAGCTAGTAAGACATCTCACCCAATGCAGAATCATCAGTGTTGAATACATTATAAAAGGGCCAATTAGCTAGTTCAGAATTCGCCAACTAAAGAGACCTGGAGCTAATTTATCAAAAAAAATTTCAGAAGAAGTCGAGAAAACGACGCCTACCTCTAAAAAACATCATTTCATACACAGCATACCATTCATTGCATCCTGCATGAGTATCAAAGTTTTTGGGTCCATCGACCCACCCTTTCCAATATTGCATACAGTTTGTCTGTTGTTACTCAGTAAGAATTAGTACTCAACCTACCCAATCTATTAGCATGAGTTAGGAACCTGTCCTACACCTTGCTAGGAATCTGACCCAAGCCTTTAGTCGGGAACCTGACCCGCATCTCGGACCTTCCTCAATTATGGAAATCGATCCGTACCTTTTATTAAGAGTTAGGAATCTGACCTATACCTTGCCGGGAATCTGACCTGAACTGTGTCAAGTGACGGAGCAGCTCGTACACTGGACGTTCACCTGCAATAGGAAAACCAGTCCATATTTTAGCAAGAGTTAGGAGTCTGACCTGTACCTTGCTGGGAATCTGACCCAAACTTGTGTCGAGTGACGAAGAAGCTCGCACCCCAGACTTTCCTTAAGTAGGGAAGCAATCAATGCCAAAGATGTAGGGGTTAGGAGCCAGACCTATGCCTTGCCGGGAATTCATTAGGAATCGAAGCTAGAATCTCTCACCAATTTTGTAAGAGCTAGGAACCAAACCTATGCCTTACCGGGAATTCACTAGGAATCAAACCTAGAATCCCAAAGCAAAGTCGGGAGCCATTCTCGCATCCTCAAACAATTTCGTTCTGGACAAAATTAGAGTATTTTATCCTTAATTACCTTTTACAACGAATGCACAAAGACCTTCGAGTAAAATGTAATTAAGGAGGGGCAGCTGTAGCACCCTAATTTTGTCCTGCCTTTTTTTATTTTATTTTATTATTTATTATTAAACTAGTAGTAATAATATTAAATAAATATTAATGATATTTTTGGTCTCATGAAAAAAAGGGGCAAAGAATAAGAATGAAAAAACAGGGAAAAGAAAAGAATTTTATTTGAGCAAGGGGGTGCAAACGGTAAATCTGGGTGGTGCAAATAGCAGCGAACCAACAGGCTGGTGACCCAGCCCAATCCAACAAAGCCCCAGTACTATTCGCCACAGACCTCCTGTTTCTCTGCAAGAACCCACTGATCCCTACCACCTTATTCCAGGCGCACCCTCTCTTTCTCTTTTGCATGCCTCCTAGCCCATATTCCTTCCCATGCGGCCCATTAGCCCAAATCACAACTAAAACCTAAATCTGAGAACCCTCAGTCCTCTCCATTCTCACTCAGCCGCACACACACCCCTCTCTTCCTCTGCCCCTCAATCTCGCTCTCTCTCCCATTCTCTCCCTCATCCTCTTTCTCGTCAATTTTTCCTTCCTTCTTCATCCTCACCAAAACCTACCCCAATCTCTCCCTCACTCTGACAACCCTCTGCCGTGGCCTTCCTCTCTCTCCCAACCTCTACCTTCTTTTTTAATCTTCTCAAATATATCAAAACCGAATCAAACCCTAATCTCTCCCTCCCTCTCTCAACCCTCTGTCGTGGCCTTCCTCTCTCTCCCAACCTCTACCTTCTTTTTTAATCTTCTCAAATATATCAAAACCGAATCAAATCCTCATGATTCGGTCAAGAGATTCGCGTTAAAAGGGAAAGAAGAACCGTGAAGATCTCCACGAAAATCAAAAAAAGGGTTGCAAGTAGTAAAACAAATGGGTGCAATTAGCAGTCTGCTAATAAGCAATCCTCCAATTCAGAGCCCAGCCCAGCGCGTCATAACACCCATCTCTCCAGGCGCATCCCTCCCTTTTTCTACATGCAGCCCCCTGCGCCTCACTCCTTCTGCTCGCTACTTGCACCCCTATTTCCCTCACGCATCCCCCTAGCCCACCAAATAAGACCTTCCAATACCGCCCACCGGCCGTTTAACCCTAAACCTAAAAGAACATCACACCCTCACTCTCTCTTCCATCTCAGCCGTACCATTTCTTCTTCTCCATCAATCTCGACGCCTCCTCTCCTCCATTCTCTCCTCTCTTCTATTTTCCTTCTTCTCTCCAAAAACCTAACCCGAAACCATGGCCCATCTCCCTCTCTGCGCTCCAAGCCACCCCAAAGAAAACCCTAAGCCGCGGATGTCTCCATTTTCCCCATGTTTCTTTTTCTTTCTGTTTCAATCACCGGAAATCTCACCAGAAATCCAAAAGAGGAAGGAAACCCACGCGGTTTCTCTATGAATCTGGACCAAATCAATACCAAAGGGAGTATCTGAGCTTTTTCTTTCCTTTCTTTCTCATATATTTTTATTTATTATTGTTAATCCTTGCTATTTCTTTTTTTCAGGACTGAAGGCTATAAAAGGAGAGCCTCAAGTTCAGATCAAGGAGGACGGAGAGGGTGAATCGGGATAAAAAGGAACCAACTGAGAAGGAGGAGCACGAACAGAAGGAAAGCGGGGACGTGAAGCAAGCCGCAGCCAAACCACCCGCAAGGTCACCAAAAATAAAGAGAGCAAACACTTTTAGATAGGATTTTTTTTAGTTTGCCCCTTTTTGTGTATTTTTCTGGGATTGAAGCTAGGAAACCCAGGTTCCATCTCTTCCTCTCTTTTTATATGTTTATCTATTCTGTTTCCATATAACCATGTAATAAGAACATAGCTTCGGGACTGGAATGTGATATTCGCCTTCTATTTTTGCTTGTCTTTTTCTTACATTCTGTTTTGCTATTTTGGACGCCGCCGGACTATGGTTCGGCCACCACCAATGCTGCCGCCGTGACCCTGATCAGGGTTTCCATAACGTTACTAATCTACTAATTTTTAAATATTTTCATCAATCTGTTTTTTAAATATTTGTAATAAAGGGATAATAAACACATTTTATAGTTCCAGAAATATTAATCTGTTAATCAATAATAAGGTATGGTAATTATTATATAATGAATTTTAGCAATTATAAACAAAATAAAAACAACAGTGACTATTTGTTCAAAAGATTTTTTTTTTAGATTGGAATAAAGGATTTGGGCCTAGAGGTATCAATAATATATACTTGAATTTTTGATTTATTTCATTTTAGATTGAACCTTTTGCCCATATCATAGGAATTTAAGCGCGTCCTTTTTTTATTTCTTTATTTCAATCATTAAATAAAATCTTTGGTGAAAAGCGTACGATATACCACTCTGACGATTCAGTTATTTTGGGGCTTTTTCCATTTATAATAAATAAATAAATTTTATTAGGGGAATTATCTGTTTAAGACAAACACATTCTTTTTGAACAATTAAGGGTACCGTTTTTATAAACGGGCGTCGTGAGGGTGCTAATCTTTTCTTGCGCGTAATCAACTTCCGAATCCAAATTTGGTTCGAAGACCATTTTTTCAAGTTATTTTCAAAAAAGGGTTTTCCTATAGTTTTCCTTAATAAACATAGGTGGCGGCTCCATTGAAATATTTACGGTAGTTGTCACAATCCTATGATCCGAAGTTTATTATTTCCGATGTAATAAACTAAGGGTATAAGCTCAAAAACATGTGACATCGAAGATTATGTGTTATATTTCCTTTAATTTATTCATAGTTGGTTTTCATTAATTTCCGCAATTGCTGTGACGCTTGTTGAACGTGATATATACTCCTTTTTGATAAAGTTTTAATAAACTACTACTTTTTATTATTTCAGCATGACTTTATTCATATTTCTGCTATACGACGTAGTGGGTCTCATATTTAGTGGTATCAGAGCAGTTCGGCCCTAACTGGAATGTGCATGTTGTAACATCCCTATTTTTTTTTCAGTTTTTCAAAAACGTGTTTTTTGTATATTTTTATATACAGGGGTATTTTGGTCATTTTGAAAAGTGCATAATTTTGGGAAACGGACATCACGGTTGAATTCCAAATATTTTATTTAGCTAGTGGTGATATTTTCAGATTTTATAAAACATTTTATAAAATGTATGGTAATTATTATATAAAACATTTTATAAAATGTATGGTAATTAGCTAGTGGAAATATAAAACACATTTTATAGTTCCAGAAATATTAATCTGTTAATCAATAATAAGGTATGGTAATTATTATATAATGAATTTTAGCAATTATAAACAAAATAAAAACAACAGTGACTATTTGTTCAAAAGATTTTTTTATAAACAAAATAAAAACAACAGTGACTATTTGTTCAAAAGATTTTTTTTTTTAGATTGGAATAAAGGATTTGGGCCTAGAGGTATCAATAATATGTACTTGAATTTTTGATTTATTTCATTTTAGATTGAACTTTTGCCCATATCATAGGAATTTAAGCGCATCCTTTTTTTTTATTTCTTCATTTCAATCATTAAATAAAATCTTTGGTGAAAAGCGTACGATATACCACTCTGACAATTCGGTTATTTTGGGGCTTTTTCCATTTATAATAAATAAATAAATTTTATTAGGGGAATTATCTATTTAAGACAAACGCATTTTTTTTGAACAATTAAGGGTACCGTTTTTATAAACGGGCGTCGTGAGGGTGCTAATCTTTCTTTGCGCGTAATCAACTTCTGAATCCAAATTTGGTTCGAAGACCATTTTTTCAAGTTATTTTCAAAAAAGAGTTTTCCTATAGTTTTCCTTAATAAACATAGGTGGCGGCTCCATTGAAATATTTAGGATGGTTGTCACAATCCTATGATCCGAAGTTTATTATTTCCAATGTAATAAACTAAGGGTATAAGCTCAAAGATATGTGACATCGAGGATTATGTGTTATATTTCCTTTAATTTATTCATAGTTGGTTTTCATTAATTTCCGCAATTGCTGTGACGCTTGTTGAACGTGATATATAAACCTTTTTGATAAAGTTTTAATAAACTACTACTTTTTATTATTTCAGCACGACTTTATTCATATTTCTGCTATACGAAGTAGTGGGTCTCATATTTAGTGGTATCAGAGCAGTTCGGCCCTAACTGGAATGTGCATGTTGTAACATCCCTTTTTTTTTCAGTTTTTCAAAAACGTGTTTTTTGTATATTTTTTATGCAAGGGTATTTTGGTCATTTTGAAAAGTGCATAATTTTGGGAAACGGACTTCACGGTTGAATTCCAAATATTTTATTTAGCTAGTGGTGATATTTTTCAGATTTTAATTATGACGGAAACCAGACGTCGTTTTGACTTCCTGGTTAATGTTTTTACCAACGGAAAAGTCTGTTTGAACTCCAACACATTCATATTTTGAAATTTTTACTGCCCGTCAAAAGATGACGATCTGTGAGAAGGTATTAATTTTATTACTGCTTTGTTGATTTTACAGACATCAGTTTAATCACGTAACGTTTTTAATCGCACAATGAGTTTTTAAGCGGTATAATTATGATAATTCCTAATTATTATTTTGGATAATTATGAAAATTATAAATAAATTCTATTTGATTATTATTTGAGTTACAGAGACATATTGTATAATATTTTGAGTTACATAATTAAATTGAATAATTTTGAGTTACATAATTATATTTGATATATATTTGAATTACATAACTATATTTAATTTATTTTTGGATTACATAACTAAAATTAATTTATCTTTGGATTACAAAATTAGTTTTGATAAATTTTTGAGTTACATAATCATAGTTAATAATTTTTGAGTTACAAAACTTAATTTAATTAATTTTTGAAGTCCAAAAATGTTTATAAATACCAAATCTTGCATCATTTTTTCACTCTCTCTCCCATTTTCATTTCATCAAAGTTTTAGTAAGGGAAAAGAGAAGAAGGGGGAGAGGGCGCAGGAGAGAAAGAGAGAAAGAAAGAAGAGGAAGTTTAAAATCTCCCAATCTACCATTTCATGTGGGATTTTATGAAGGAAGAAGAAGAAGCTAGGAGCTAAACCCTTGGAAGATTGAGGAAAAAGGGAAAGAGGAGCTTGGCTTAGAGCTTCAATGGAGGAAAAAGCTAGAAAGGAAGAAAGTATTGAAGAATCAAGACCTGAGATTAGGGATTTCATCATCAACTCTTTAAACCCACAAGGTGATGTATAAGCTTGTTTGATCTTGGAGCTAGAAGGAATTTTGGTAAGGAAGTGGAACCCTAAAGACCTAAGGTAAGGGGAATTTCTCTTGGAGTTTTGAGAAAGCATAAGTTGTTGTGTGTTTGTGTGTTTGTATGTTTGTTTGTTATGGAATATTGTTTGGATGAAAACTCCTTGAGAGTTTCATCATTTGTTGTTTTGGAAATGGGTATTAAACTTTGATACATAATTATTTTGGGATTGTATTTGGTATATGTTTGGTTATGTGTGATTTACTTGACATATGATTTTGTATGTGAACTTATTATACCGATTGTTAGTTGGATTGACGGCATAGTTAGACTATGACCTGATGCATTGTATATGCGTTGATATTATTCAGGTTGGGCTTGTTGGATCGACGAATGCTGATACTCAAGTCGTAATGTAAATTGAGATAGGCATACTTCTCACTGTTGTGGTGAGATGATGTTGGGTGATTAGACTCGTAGATCAGAACATATCACCAAATAGTAATGCATTCATGGAAATTTGCATTTATCCTTATTCTGGGAATAATTCATCTCACTCCGAGAGATGGTCAGCTCTGCCTGGGGAAACTGATTGAGTGCCTGGTCAACTCTTCTAAATGAACAGTTGAGTAGCCTGCTACAATGAAGGGGGGCACCGATCTCTTATAAGACAGCCGACATGCATCTAGAGGATATATTTATTATAATTATTAGGTACGTGTATAATATTTATTATTTTTATTTTACTTATGCGAGTATCGCGATAAAACTCGTTAAGTGAGATTTTCACCCTTGCATTGTTTTGTTGTTGTCCTTTTTTATTTATGGATAGGTGTAAACGGGATGTGAGGAATAGGTTCTCAGTCAGAAGTTCTTAGGTTATGCTTTAATCCTGTCAGATTTTGTTATTAGTACCACGACCAGTGGATTTCATTTTGTAATAATTAAACATGTATTTTTCTTCCACATTACTCTGATGAAATAAAATTTTGTGCGTTGCACATTTTTAAAGTCTTCCGCTGTTTTCAGTTTAAATATTTTTATTTTCAGGTGACACCTTTATTTTCGGAGGGCGTTACACATGTGTCTATTATGTATTCTCTATGTATTCTGATATACTAGTATATACTAGAATAGATATTAATATGAGATATTTGGACTCAGTTTTAGAAACTGACTCGTTCTTCTGTTTGCCACAATAAGAAGCTATGGCGAACATGAATGATTGTACTGTTATCGATGCCTTAGGGCATTAGACTGAAGCGATGGAGTGCGATAAGACTCGTCGTGAAGGATCTTCAGGATATCAAGGTCTTGCCGACTTTCAGAGGAATAACCCTTTGTCGTTTAAAGGAACCCATGACCCTGAAGGAGCTCAGCATTGGATCAAAGAGCTTGAGAAGATTTTTCAGACTATGGTGTGCAGTGACGTGCAAAAGGTTAACTTTGCTACGTTCATATCGACTGATGACGTTGAACACTGGTGGAAAATCTATCGACAACATATGGAGGCGATGGGTTTAGCTATCACTTGGAACATTGTTAAGGGTCAATTTTTGGATAAGTATCTTCTGGAGGATCTATATGAACAAAAGGAGGTGGATTTTTGGAGCTTGACGCAAAGAGACATGACTGTTGAAGAATATGTTAAAGGTCGAGGAGCTCTCCTATTTCCACCCACCTATTCAATGTCACACCTATGAAAGATCTAGGTACATCATATTCGAAGTTGGACTGTGCTTGGTGATTAAGCACACTAATGCTTCCCAGAAGATCCTTGAATTTTTCTCTTTGGTTGCCAAGTGTCAGATTTATGAGAAAATTTACAAGCTTGGAGCTGCGTATCTTAAGATTCTGAAACGTCAAAGGAACAAGGGACAAACTAATCAAGGTACATGTCGCATTCAGAGAACTCCTTTGATGGTGCCTTATGACTCTGGTGCAACTCATTCATTCATTCATTGCATATGACTATGTGGAAAAGTGGAAACAACCTGTATCACATCTGTTAGCTAGTTTGACTACCGCTATTCGTGCTCATAAACTTGCGATTACTAGACTAGTATATAAGGACTGCACCATCGTTATTGAAGATATGATGCAAAAGCAATTCATTCGACCTAGCGTATCTTCCTATTTGGTCCAAGTCTCAGAGTTATGAGAACATTTACAAGCTTGGAGCTACGTATCTTAAGATTTTGAAATGTCGAAGGAACAAGGGACTAACTAATCAAGGTACATGTCGCATTCGGTGAACTTCTTTGATTGCGCTTTATGACTCTGGTGCAACTCATTGATTCATTGCGTATGATTGTTTGAAAAAGTCCGAAACTACCTGTATCATATCTGTTAGCTAGTTTGACTGCCACTATTCATGCTCACAAACCTGCGATTACTAGAATAGTATATAAGGACCGCACCATCGTTATTGAAGATATGATGCAAAAGTAATTCATTCGACCAAGCGTATTCTCGTGGAGAGTGCCTATCTTACTTGTCAAAAAGAAGGATGGTACTGTGAGGCTATGCGTGGACTTTTGATAGCTCAACAAGGTAACTATCAAGAATCGGTATCCACTACTGAGAATAGACAACCTCATGGACCAGTTGATTGGACCCTCTATTTTCTCCGTGAACAATCTACAGTCAGGATATCATTAGATTCACGTTAATACTGAAGACATTCTCAAGACCGCATTCAGGACGCGTTATGGTCACTACAAATATATGGTTATGCCCTTCGGTACCGAAAGTATTCATGGATTATATGAACAAGATCTCCTATCCCTACTTGCATACGTTTATTGTCGTCTTTATTGATGATATCTTGATATATTCTAAATCCCGAGAGGAGCATGAAGAGTATCCGAGAATCGTTTTGTAGACTTTAAAGGAGAAGCATCTGAATCCTAAATTGTCCAAATGTGAGTTCTGGCTGGAGGAAGTGAGTTTTCTTGGGCATGTGATCTCTAACAGAGGTATAGTTGTTGATCCTGCAAAGGTTGAAGTCCTATAACGATGAGAAGCACCTAACACGGTGACTGAGATTAAAAGTTTCTTGGGGTTAGCAGGTTATTACAAGAGATTCATCGAAGGATTTTCGAAGATAGCTTTGTCGATGACTCGACTTGCTAAGAAAGGCTAAGTTTTCTTATGGGACTCCAAGTGTGAAGAAAGCTTTTAAAAGATAAAGGAGAGGTTGGCAACTGCGCTTGTGTTAGTTCTACCTGATCCGAACAAACCCTTTGTGGTGTATTGTGATGTTTCGAAGCAAGGACTTTGAGGAGTATTGATGCAGCATGGTAAGGTAGTGTCTTATGCTTCGCGACAACTGAAGGTACTTTAGTAGAATTTCTTTACCCGTAAATTGAAACTTAGAGTTGTAGTCTTGACATTAAAGATCTGGAGACACTACCTATATAGGGAAAAATTTTAAGTCTTCAGTGATCATACGAGTTTGAAATATTTATTTGACCGGAAGGAGTTGAATATAAGGCAGTGAAAATCTTGAAGGATTATGATTTCGAATTGAGCTATCACCCAAGTAAACTAACGCAATTAGTGTAAGGATTTCGAGACTTGAGCTTGGTCTGTGACGAGACTTCGACTAGTGTGAAGCTTGGCATGTTAAAGATCACCAATGATTTGATGGACCAAATCAGGGAAAGTCAGAAAGATGATCAGTATCTGAAAGATCAAAGGGTGTTGCTTGTGCATGGTAAGGTTATTAGCTTGGGATTCTAAGGTTTAAGGATTATGTATGCCTAAGATATTGGAGCTCAGGAATATTATTCTTGAGGAAGGCCATAGGAGTAGCTTAAGTATCCACCCTGGAGCTACCAAGATGTATTAAGACTTGAAGAAGATGTTTTGGTGGCCTGGAATGAAAAACGAGATAACATAATTTGTGTATGCTTGCCTGACTTGTCAGAAGTCAAAGATTGAACATCAGAAACCGTCAGGTAAGATGCAACCATTGCTTATTCTGGAGCGAAAGTGTGATAGTATTTTTATGGATTTTGTTTCAGGACTTTTGAGGACTCCAACAGGTTGTGATGCTATTTGGGTGATTGTGGATCGGCTGATGAAAGCGATTCATTTCATTGCCATGAACATGGAGTATTCATTGGAGAAGCTGACTAGATTATACATCAAGGAGATTGTTAGACTGCACGGTGTGCCTTCCATAGTGTTGAACCGAGATCCTAGATCCACAAGGCGCCTTTTAAGGAGAAAAACCGTGAAGGCCCACATGTGGGTCAAAGCGAACAATACCTCGGATAACGATGTTGCGGACTTAAGGTTGGAATAGAAAGGTTTCGTAATAGTGATTGTTTTTGGATTTGTGAAAATCAAAATACCCCATTGTTAGTCGAATAACGTACAGTCTTGTGATAGTGCGGTTTCTCTCTCTCTCTCTCGGCATGAATTTTTGTATCGAAAAGTTTTACCGAAAGAAACATCGTATGCCTATATAAATTGACATTGGCATTTTTCCGAAAAGAAAAATTATTATATTTTTGTTTTGGAATTATTTACTAAAGTGGGGTTTGTTAATCACCAAAGTGGTCAAATCCATTAAAGTCTATGATTCCAAGTCATAAAATTGTGACCGTGATACTATGAATAACATGTTTAGGTTGAGTAGATTCATCATTATAAGGCACATATGGATCACTCAAAGGTGGATCATTGCTTGTAAATAATAATATTAAAGTTTTTGGTGACATACTTGGTGCTTATATATCCAAAGATAGACTTGCATATCATTTTAAGTGTGTTGGTTTGCCCATTAAAGTGTGTTTATTTAGCATCATTGTTGTTTATATTTAAGTATCACCCAAAGGTGAACTGAGATGAATATTAAAGTTGATATCATTTTGAATCCATTAAGTTTACTGAAAGCATTAATGTGTGAGATGGTTTTAAATGTTTGCAGTTACCATAAACTTGTTTGCTTTGGGCAATGGAATGATTAAGTTCATTGGGATGAATTATGCTAACTGGTTGTAAATGATCTAGTTTCAACTAGGTATATTGGATTTGGACTTGGCATTAGTAATGGATGAGAAGCCCGTAGCCATTACAAAGACTAGTACTGAAGCCGACATGTCTCTTTATGAGGCGTGGTAGTAGTCTAATAGGCTGTGGTTGAACTTGATGAGACTGATGATGACTGAAAATGTTAAGCCATCAATGCCCAAAACAAATGATGCTAAGGAATTCATGTGAAGGTGAAGGAGTATTCACAATATGACATAATTGATATGTCTTTTGTGAGTACTCTAATGACTAAGCTGACGAATAAGAAGTTTAACTGGTCTCAGTCCATTGATGATCATGTGACTGAAATGGCAAATCTGGCAGCAAAGTTGAAGGCCACGAGCATGGATGTGAGTGATTCTTTTTTTGGTAACGTTTCTCATGAACTCACTTCAACCTGAATTTGGCCAGTTCTAGGTGAACTATAACACCCTTAAGGACAAATGGAACTTTCAGGAAATTAAGGCCATGTTAATTCAGGAAGAAGGGAGATTAAAGAAGATGAAAGATCGCTCCATTCATTTCATGGCTCATGATGGAGCCAGTAGCAGTAAAGCCAGACCTGGTAAAAAGGGCAAGAATAAGGCAAAGCCTCCATGAGGGTTAACGATGTGACACCCCGCCTTGATAGGGCGTTACTTTATTTTCAAATAATGGCGGCCCACACGTATAAAACTACAACACATATTATTTATTATCAGAGTACGCAAAGCATGGAACATACACATATAGATATATACACCACACCCACAAGGGGTGACAAAGTCTAGGACACACTGGCCGTGGTATTACTGTATTCCAAACATTTGAACGCTGCCTCTAGGCAGCTTTATTATTGCGGTCTCCTCCACTTGTGTTGGTGTTCGTTAGTTCAATTTTAGTTTTTAGATTTTTTTCCTCCTCTTGTGTTAGAATAATTCAAGTTAATGTCTTGGAAAATTTGAAATGCTTAATGGATCTTCATTCTTGGCAATTTCTTTGTATTGTGCACCCACCATGTTTGTTTTTATAATTAGAGGTTGACCCTTATGGTTTAGTTTTTCATTTTAATTTTGTTCTTAAATAGATTTTATAACTTTGATGCATCGGTTTGAACCCTGTTGATTAAAGTCCATGGCAATAAAATTTGGGTGAGAACTTATTGGATTTCTTAGCTATACCCTTGTGATTCATTTGGGCCTTTTTGTTAAATTCTTTCTTGAGTGTCACCATTGAAATTCAGGCTCTTGAGTTTGCTTGATTCTTTTCTAAATTCTTGATTTGCATGCATGCTATAAAAATGATAAGGGCATTTGTCTTGAGCCATTTGAGCCAAAAAGCTAACCTTGCATAAATTTCCATTGCTTGCCCTCGTGAGCTAAATGCATTCCATTGTTATTCTCATCTTTGAACCAAGAACTGAAAAACCATGTTTCTTCCCAATCTTTAGAGGATAGGAGAGCATTGGTGAATTGCTTGGGGACAAGCCAAGTTTCAGGCTTGGGGGAGAGAAATTGGATGATATGTGAGTATAAAAAAAAAATTAGTGTTTGAAGAAATTTTTTTTTTAAAAAAAGAAGACAATCGAAAATTCTAGAATCAAAGTGGGGCTGATCGGGTCTCAAAACGCAGACCGAACTTCTCTCTTTTGTTCTTCAAAAAAACAAGGGGAAAATTGAAATAAGGAGAGAGAGAAGTTGTTGAATTTAGATGAGGAAAAATTTCAAGAAAAAAAAAACAAAGAGAAATTAGAAACACAAGAGTGGAAATTGGAAGGATAAGCATTGCATTGATATTGATTGAATAACTTTAGCTGCTTTTCTATTCTCTTTGGCATTCACCCATTTTTGCCATTCCTTACATTTTCCTTCATATTAGCCAAGGTTACAACCCAAAACCAAGTCCCTTTGATTTGCGCATGCATGTGGATTGTGATCACTTGGAATCAGATGAAAAGCAAACTTGTAGTTGCATGGTTTTGATGTGTGAATTTGAGGGAAACACTTACCCACATACACTTGAGTGTTCGAGTGAATTTATGCATCTTGTGAGAAGTTGAGTGTTCAATGGTTCTACCTTAATTGATTTGGCCTTGTTCGTTAATTTTTTAAGTGTGAAAATAGTTTTGCATCATTGTTATGATTTCTTAATTTGAGCATTTTTGGATGAGAACTTGCCTTAAAGTGATTCTTCTGTTTTTGGACTTTCATACATGGTTGGATTGTGCATTGCTTTGTCTTTGTTTAAGTTGTGGGTCACCCTTGAGTCATTTTGAATTTTATTCAACCATTGGTCTGTTTTCCTTTGTCTTTGTTGTTTTGTGTTTTGTGTCTGTCTAGTTTGTTACCTTTGCTTGGGGATAAGCAAAGTCTTAGTTTTGGGGGAGTGATAATTTTCTAGATTATGTGATTTTAGTGTGCTTATTGGGTGGATTTTTGCTCCTGATTATACTAATTGATGGGATTTTGTCCCTAAGTTTAGGTAGTTGAGTTTTAAATAGCGTTTTACTTATTTTAGTTTAATTTCATGTTTTTAGGGTTAATATAGTGTTTCTACTTGTTTGCTTTTGTAGGAAATAATAAATGGCGTGGGATTCATGACATAGGAGAATCCATTTCACACATAAATGTAATAGGCTTTCTGCACCAAGGGAAAAAAAAAAGATGGAAAAAATAAGCTTGGCAAGTGAAATTGGATTTAGCCCACGTGAAGTTTGGCTACTGGGAAATTTGGAAAGCAATCCAAATCTTATATTGAAAAACATAAAGAAAAGAGAAACACAAGCCCATAAAAAGAAAGCAGGCCCACGTGAGACAAGTCTTGGGCAATTAGAAGACAAATCCAAATGAGAATTGGCATTTTTGGAACAAAAGGAAGATCACGAGCTGCACCTTGGGGGTTATAAAAGATAGAAAAAACGAGACCTAAAAGGGGGGTAGAACGTCAACAAGCTACACAGGGAGAAAGGCGGCGGCGTGGAACCGGTGCTGCCAAGCCGATTTTGTGCAATTTTCTCTTCCCTCTTTCATTCTGTTTTATTTTATGGTTTAGCATGTCTAGCTAAATCCCTTTTTAGCTCGGGTTTTGATGTAATCCATTTATGATGAAGTTTTATTTGACTCTTTAATTATCTTAATAACATTTGGTATTGTTGATGTAATGTTTATTTTGCTTAATGACATTTGAATGCTTAGCTACCTATCTTGTGTTTTGAGTGTTCATTTCTATGCTAGGAATAGTGATTTATGGACTTGCCTCTTGTAATCATTACCGGTAATTAGGTTAATCCAGGAATGGATAACTTGATTAATGTGGGTCTTTAAGAAATTTCATAAAGCTTTTATCACCATGCCTTGCTAATTAGATCTAAGGAATTAGGATAACAGTGAGGTTTGGTAGAATTGATTCACTAAGGAATTAGGCTTCGATTAACTAAGGGAATTTGTCTTTCAACATATCAATTGGAATTAGGATAATTAGAGTTTTGGTAATTCATAGAATTCCTTGTCTATGAGGAATTTAGATTCATAACTGGATGAAATCAAACCCGTAGCATTTCTTTTTTCCTTGTCTTGATTCTCGTATTGTTTTTCCTACTTAAGAAAATCAAAGAATATTTAATTGCTTTTGTTGCTTTCTTTTATGTTTTGAACTCTCTTCATACCAACGATAAATTTGAATAGTTGTTTTATTTGTGAATTGATATTGGGTAACTAATCCCCGTAGACGATATCCGGTTCTCACCGTTTTATTATTTGCAACGATCCGGTACACTTGCCGTGGTCCTATCTAGTTTTTGGCACTGTTGCCGGGGATTGTTGAATTGATTTTTTAACAAGGCAAATGAGTATTATTTTGAACAATTTTATTTTTGTTATGAATAATATTGAAGATGGATGTCCAAGAGTTACACAGATAAAGAATATTATGTGACACCCATTTATGTGGATGTTAATGTGTATTATTATTCCTTATGATGATGCTTGTAACTCCATGTAATATTGACCCTATAAATAGAGGGTGTAAGCCACTTGAGTTAGACACACAAGAATAGAATAAAATATTTTTTATTTTCTAGTTTCTCCTTCATCTCTTGAGTTCTCTATGCTTTCTTTTATATAGTTCTTCTCTATCGTTTAGTCTCTTATACTTATTTTTTATAACACGTTATTAGCACGAGTCTCTACCATATGAGTGATGGCTTAATCTGCTTGGATGTTATATTGCAAGAATGCTTCTTGTTCTCCCTATTGTTTGGTTAATCTAAATTCATGATCATGTTCTTGTAGCTTCATATTTCCATGTTAATCTTTTTATATTTCATGTATAGAAATTTTATTGTGAATTTTGTTTACCTAACACAATTATATTTTGATTATTATTGACAAATTCTGGAAGAATTTAATATTCATGCATCCCTGTTGGATTGCACAAACTATGATTTTCTTGGTCATCGTTTATGTGAAGATTTGTGGTATAGTTCTTGAAGAACTAACCCTTTAGATAGGGATGGCAACGGGGCGGGGAGGGCACGGGTAGTAGCCCCCCACTACCCGCCCCGTTGGATAATTTGCCCCCCGCACTCGCCCCATACCCGCGCGGGTACTCGCGTGACGGGTTTTTAACGGATTTTTGAGAATCCGCGGGTACCCACAGGTATCCATGGATACTTAATAAATTCTTAAAAAGCACACTTATTTTCAAAAAAAATTAATTTTTACCTAGATTTCTAGACAAAGTTTCAAATGAGAATTTACAAAATACCACCTCATGCTCCTAAATTAAAAAGTTTATGGAAATTACAACCAAATATCCATAAAATTTAAGTAATTACATATATTCGGGTACCCGCGGGCACGGGTAGTATGATACCCGCCCCCGCCCCGTTTATAAACGGGTAATAAATATCCGCCCCGTTACACCCGCGGGTACCCGTTTAACTGCCCGTTTAAAATCCGTGGCGGGTTTTACCCGCAGATACCCACAGGTACGGGTTTTTTTGCCATCCCTACCTTTAGATCATGATTGAAATTTAGAAGATCTATTTGATCTTATTTAGTACATTTTGAAACTAAGAAAAGTGAGAGAAGAATCATATATTTTATATCTCTCAATGCTCCTGGAGTAGCAAAAAATGAGAAAATATTTTCAAGAATATTTTGAATTAAGCTTATGCATTATTGTGATTGAAAGAAGAATCACAAGCCACTCGATGAATTGAACTTCATTCCCAGAAGTGAATGACTTACATTATAATTTTGGGTACAACAAAAGTTGTGGTCATAGTAATTAATGTGGTAAATGTTACCATTATCCTACTTAAATGTCATTAGTATGATTTGTTGTTATGACATTTGCTATTCCTAATGATCTAGTAATTCATATATTATAAGAAGTGTAACATCTATCCCTACTTATACTTGGAATTCTATGTAAAGATATCATTTCAAAGAAAGAACAAGAAAAAATTTGTCGTATGACTAGTTCATAAAGAATTAGACACTTCTATTTTTTTTTTCTTTGTCCTAACCTCTAATCATCTTCTCTTCTCATGTTATCTTAATATTGTAGCATGTATGAAATGGCATTGTTCATATCCATTACATGTCAAAGTTTTGCTAAGAATTACAAACGGGTTTGAATTAAGGTAAACAGAAATGTTTGTCTCCTAAATCTTACAGGTGAGCTACAAGTTATTTTTTGTTTGTTTGTGCAATTTCAGATGAACACATACACATTTTCTCTTATTTTGATTTAGTTTATAACTACATAAATAAAATATGTATATATTGTTTCTAAAGTTTTATTTGTTGAAGAAAATAGTGTTTTCCCAATTCTTTATATATAAATGGTAATATTTGTTATGTGCATGGTAATGCTAAAGGTAATAAAGTCTCTAGAATAGTTTCTATATTTTGTTATTTGGATGATCAAAGTTTAATAATTTTTTTTATTCATTATCAATCTCAATATAGACATACAATACTCATTCAAGGTATGTGATGTCAATTCACCAATACAATACTCATTAAAATTATGTAAGGTAAACTAGAAGTTTGCATGCACACATAAAAAGTACTATATTGTTGTAAACCTGAAGTTTAGTGGTCTAAATAAATTCATTATTTGGTAACTATTCTAAATTTTTGGAATATACTTAGGATGATATTTGTGCAATTTATAATAAATCATGTGTACTATTTATATAGTTATGACAAAAAGTATATCGTCACGTGTGTACTTATTATCAACTTGCAATCAGATTCTAAGTCTCATAGAAACTTATTAAGTTTCAAGGATATTCATCTAAATGGATACCTATCAAAATAACAAATGAAAGAAATATTGAATATCCGTATATTACGAGACTTATGATAAAAAAAATGGATATTAATTATTCGTTTTTCCTCCACTTTGTACTAAACACATATTAGTATAATCGGAACACATATTGTCATAGACCCGAAGTTTATGGATCATAATAAGTTTATTGTCTGGCATAACCGGTTGGGCCATCCTGAGTCTTTATGATGCGAAACATAATTGAAAATTTATGTGGACATCAATTGAAGAGCCAGAAGATTCTTCAATCAAATAATTTTCATGTACCACTTGTTCTCGATGGAGGTTGATAATTCGACCATCACCAATAAAAATTGGAAGTGAATCTCTCAAATCTTTAGAACGTATACAAGGTGATATTTGTGGACAAATACACCCACCATGTGGACCATTTAGATATTTTATGGTTTTAATTGATGCATCAACTAGATGGTCACATGTCTGTTTGTTGTTAACTTGCAACCAGACGTTTGTGAGATTGCTTGCTCAACTAAATTGTCTAAGAGCTCATTTGTCACAATTATCTAGTTAAGAAAATACGCCTTGGTAATGCTGTTGAGTTTACATCTCAAACATTTAATGAGTATTGTACGTGTATGGGATTGATATTGAACATCCTGTAGCACATGTTTATACACATGCAGAATCATTCATTAAACGTCTAAAGTTAATTGCAAGATCAATACTCATGAGATCAAAACTTCCAATTTCTACTCAGAGACATGTAATCTCGTATGCTGCTGGATTGATTCGCATCAGGCCAACACGTTATCGTAAGTTCTCCCCTTAACCTAATATTTCTTATCTAAGAATTTTTTGATGTGTTGTGTATGTTCAAATAGTTCCACCACAACACACTAAGATGAGTTCTCATAGAAGTTTGAGAATATATGTTGGATATGAAATCTCTATCTATAGTAAAATATCTTGAATCAACAAGGAGATATTTATTTACAGCTCGATATGCTATTTGTCATTTTGATGAATTAGTGTTCCCAATATTAGGGGGAGATAATAAGCAGTTGAAAAAGGAGATTAGTTGGAATGCATTATCATTATCTCATATTGATCCTCAAAGAAAATAATGTGAACCAGAAGTTCAAAAGATAATTCATTTGCAAATTATAGCAAACCAGTTACCAAATGCATTCATTAGCTGCTAATGTTCCAATCAAAATTGATGTCCCTGTTGGACAATTTAAAATGAGTCTCAACCATGCATGGAGCATGGTAGACCTATCGGTTCCAAAGATAAAAATCCTCAAACAAGAAAAGGAGCTAAAAAGAAAGATGGCCCAAGTGAGGATATGAAAACTCGAAAAGAGTCCTTAGACATAATTAATATTTCAGTTCCAGAAGATACTGATCAGGCACCTGAAATTCGTGAAAATGAAGAGATCTCGACGAATTATGTCATGAAGGGAATATGATGGAACCGAAACAAAGTCAACGTTGATGATGATTTTGCATACGATATAGCGCTAAATGTGATAAATGATAATGAGGATCATGAACCAAAGTATATTAAGGATTATAGACAAAGCAACACGATTGGCCAAAATAGAAAAAAGCAATCGAAGCGGAATTAAACTCACTTTGCAAGCGAAAAGTTTTTGGACATGTAGTCCAATCACTTGAAGGCATGAAACCAATTAGATACAAATGAGTTTTTGCGATAATGAAATGAGAATGGTGAAATAGCGAGATACAAAGCTCAACTTATTGCTTAAGGGTTTTCTCAAAGACCTGACATTGATTTTGAAGAGACATATTCACTTGTGGTGTATGCAAGTATTTTTTGATACTTAATTGGTCTGGAAGCAAATGAAAGACCCTAATTTACATGTAATGGATTTGAAGGTCGAATCCGAGAATGACCTCTATAAGAAAAATCCCAGAAGGATTAAAAATATAAAAAAATATTTTTAAAGGAAATATTCTTGGAAGACAAAGTTTTGTCTCGACCTGCAGATCGAACAATTAGCTAATTGATTTTTTTTGTCTAACAAGTTATAAAGAACTAGTTCTTAAGTGACTCATGATAAATTATATCAATTGAGTGCATGAGTTACGTGTCTAGAAGATAACAAATATTTTGGTACCGAAGACCATACTTTGTGCTATAAAAGCATACGTGAGTATTATTAAATGCTATATGGCTTGATATAATAATATTTTGTGATACTTGTTAGTAGTAAGATCACCAACCAAAAGGTATTGAAACAAAGTGAAATATATATTTCTTTTATATTTTCACAATACAATCGATGCAATTTTTTTATGAATATATGTTCAGCAAATTAACCATGCAGATGCAATATATTTTCTGATTGAGATGAAGTCATATCCCAATCTGTTGTTATTTACATATGGAGGTATTGATACATCATTATGATCAACAAGGCAATCTAAAGTTATCACATCTTCATACCATGCTCAAATAATAACAATTCGAGGAAGAAGTTATGAAGATAGTACAGCTTGCGAAACTCAATTGAAAGGAGGATATATCACAAGTGGCAGAGCGAAGTATATTGCTTCAAATGCTTCACGAGGAGAAAATCTGAATATTGGAATTCATATTCTTAGGTGATGCTTCTAATAGGGGGAGAAAACTGTACTCTTTTTCCCTTTGTCGTGGTTTTGTCCCATTGGGTTTTTCTAATAAGGTTTTTAGCAAGGCAGTTCCCACACTGAGGATATTAAACTCTTTTTCCTTCACTAGGATTTTTTTTCCCTACTGGGTTTTTTACTAATAAGGTTTTAATGAGGCATATCCTTAATGGACATCCAAGGGGGAGTGTTATAAATAATATTGAAGATGGATGTCCAAGAGTTACATAGATAAAGAATATTATGAGACACCCATTTATGTGGATGTTAATGTGTATTATTATTCCTTATGTTGATCCTTGTAACTCCATGTAATATTGACCCTATAAATAGAGGGTGTAAGCCACTTGAGTTGGACACACAAGAATAGAATGAAATATTCTTTGTTTTCTAGTTTCTCCTTCATCTCTCTATGCTTTCTTTTATATAGTTCTTCTCTATCTTTTAGTCTCTTATACCTATTTTTATAACAATTTTCTGTTTATAAAAAAAACCAAAAAGTTAAAATTTCTTTTCTCTTCTTATAAAGTTGTTGTGTTGCTCACAACTCTCTTAGCTTCTGTAGCATGCAGCCTCTTAGATGTGATTTTTGTGGAGGAAAACATAGAAATGGCACTTGTGAGGATTTCTTGGTCATATCACCAGAAGATGAGGATCTCTTAGTCATGGTGGAAGAAGAAGAGGATTATTGCATGGAAAGTATCATGGGAGAAGAAGAGTCATATCCTTAAACTCAGTTCGAAGAACCATATGACAGAGACATTTACCTCAAAAATGTTCTGGTTGAATTCGTGAGAGCCAACCAAGCTTCATTTGATAGATTTGAGGTTCAATGTGAGAAGTTATCAGAGCAATTATCCCAATTTGAGCAAAAGAAAGTGGAGATAGAGATTGAACATAACTTCATTGTGGCATTGGAAGAAGAATTGAAAAACAAAAATAATGACATAGAAGAGGACCTAAGGGTGAGGCATAGAGAGATTCATGTGACAGCTCAACCCTTGGCCATTGAAGAGAATGGTCCTTCGCAAGATGAATTTGATGTGCTTCAAGATAAAGAGTGGGGGAAACAATTTCCCAAATGTCTAACTGTTTGGGCATGGGAACACTTACTTTCCTATGCCAAGTACAAGGGAATTTTCCCCAAAAGAAGGAAGTGGAAGGATGAAATCTTCTTCTTGTCATATTATCCACCCTAACTTGGTTGTTCAAGCATCAAGCTAGTGATGTTAAAGAAACGCTTCATGGGAGGCAACACATTGGCGGTGGTGTCTGGCGGCTCACCGCAAAGGTTCTATCTTTCTTACCCTTCTTTTGCTGTTTATTTTATGTTGAATTTGTTTTCTTTTGTGTGTGAAGTTGATACCATGCACCCTATGGCTGACTGAGCTCTTTGTTCCTCTATGGCATTCCATTTCATCTGAGAATTTTTTTGTGAACTGTCCTTTTATTGTGTGCATGATGTGTATAATCAAGGAGCTGAAACTTTTGTTGACATGACCCTTTTTAAGCAGCTTCTTGTAACCGTAACTTTTGAGAACTTCAGTGGTCATGAATCTTTTCTCATTACAAAAAGCAAAATCTATGAGTGTTTGAGCCTAAACAGAATTTTATTTATTCTTGAGTGCTCCACCATTTGTAGGGATTCTTCAGAACATGACTCAGTTCTTGATTGCTTTTGCATTGCATGTGAACACACACACAAATGATTGAGATCTTTGTTTTTGTCTGAATAACCAGAGCCTTTGATTGCCTACCCTTGTGAATTTATCCTTTGCTAGCCCTTTTGAGCCTTAAGCCTTTTTATTGAATTTTAAGCACAATACAAGTGAATAACCGAAAAAACCAATTGTCCCTATAAATTGGAGTTGAGAGATTGTGTTCTATAAAATTGGTTATTTGGTTGTAAAGTTTTGGGTTGCTTGAGGGCAAACAACAATCTTAAGTTTGGGGTGGCTACACAATGTATGTAGTTCATTTCAGAAAAAAAAAATGAACAGGCCAGAGGAGAACAACAATTGAAAGATCCAAATTGAGATTTCAAAAAAAAAAAGAGAAATCAATGAGAAAAACAAAGAAAAAGTTCTCATTTGGCTTGTCGGTATACAAAACATGGTAATTGGGGGAAGTTGTGAATTGATACAAGGTATGGATAAGAAATAATAGAGACATCTCTTGACTCCAATTAAGTTAGCCTAGATCCAAAAAAATATCCTCCCTTACCTAAGCCCATTTCACCCTTTGAAAAGATCTCACAATGTGTATGACATTTGTGTGTATTTGCTTTCCTAGAATTTTGTCAAGCCTATGGTTGATGATTACATTTGGTGTGAATTGAGTGTCAACAGTACCCTTAGACACTTGAGTGTAGTGAAACACATTACCTGAAAAGGTGTAATGGGAATTGATTTGTGGCTTTGAGTAAATAAATTCATGTTGGTTACTTGAGTTGTGATGATTGGAAAGCATGAACTCAAAAGAGTAGCTGAATTGATTGTGCATGGATTGTCAAAATTTTTATAAAAAGTTCACCTAGATGAATTGGAATAATTTGAAATCCAACCCATGTTTTTGATTGGGTTTGCTTGAGGACAAGCAAAGAGCTAAGTTTGGGGTTGTGATAAATCTTCATCACATGTAGATTTATAGTGTTAAATTGGATATTTGCTTGGTGAATGAAGAGAATTGAAAGTGATTTTATACTTAAATTGTATGATCTAATGTATTTAATTGATCCCCTTCTAACGTTTGTGCATTAGTGTTTTCTATGATTTTTCATCTCTAAGTGCACAGGAATGGGAGCATAGCCAAATGATTGACTTGGAAGCGCGCCTGGAAGAACTGTTTCCTGACAAAGAAGATTTCAAAAACTATATCTTGTGCCAAACTAATCCGAATGAGATGATTTTGATCTTGTTGGAAAGATAGAAGAATTATCTATAACTTTGATGAAGAAATCGAGACCTAAATCAATCTCTAATTTAGGATAATTTGTGCTACAAGTTGATAAGGTGATGCTGCCACAGCCTGACACCCGTTCGATGTTTTAATCATTTCTGGAGTTTTAGGTGTCCAAATGAGATGAAACTGGTGCCATTCGAAATTTAAGATCCATAGCTTCAACTTTCATGAAGACGCCTTGAGCTAATTCAGACTTTACAGAGGTGAAAAATGCAAAACTGCATGAAGCAAGGCTTGCCTGTGTGGTGAAGCACGGCCGTGCTTAACGTAAAATGTGCCCAGCGCTTCTCAAAAATAGAATGCAGCACGGCCTGCCCGTGCCTGGAAGCACGGTCATGCTGCGAAAATAGGCACTTTAAACATTTGCCTGAGGGGATCCTGGACCATTCCAAAGACCTAGAACGCCGTGGGGCTCGTCAAGGGGTGCTAGGGTTTCACTTTCCACCATCTCCAAGGAGGATTCAAGCTTGGGAACAAAGATTTGAGCCATCAATGGAGTAGTCTTCTATCTTTATTTTAATTTTATGGTTTGGTTCCTTGTTCTTTATGAGTAACTAAACTCTTTTAGGCTAGGGTTAGATGAATCTTATTTGAACTTCTTATGTAGTTTGTTCTTTTACATTAAAGCAAGTTTATTTCATTTCAATTGAGCTTTCAATTTCCATGCTTAATGCTTTTCGATACTTAGCCGCTATTGAATCGATTTGGGGTTTTTCATGATGATATGAAAATTGGGTGAAGAACTTGAACTGAGATTGATATTCGTAATCATGATGAGTATACGAATATAACTTTGTGATTACGTGTTCTTATGAATCACTATTCTTAATGCTTAACCTGATTATAAATCACCTAAAGGATTAGAGGTTTTAGTTAGAGTAAATGGTTTATGTGGCAAGGGATTATCCTTAAACTAATTTAGTTGATTCGAACTTCAAATTGTATGAAATTGCTTGAGTTGATGTTGAAATAAATGCATGAGAGTGGATACAAGATGATTCAACCCCTAGTCGTTTTTAATTATTTGTATTTAAATAGTTTGTTATTGTTATTGTTACCGTTACAAATATTCCAAATTTCAAATATCAAGAATTTGTTCTTGTTCAAAATAAATACAAACTTTGTTAAGTTAATTAGTCGATCACAATCCTCATGGAGATGATACTTTTCTTATCACTTTATTACTTGTACAATTCGATAAACTTGCCGAAATCTTAACATATTACAACAAAAGTTACAACTGAAAAAACTAAGATACTAACAAAGTCAACAAACTGAATAACCAATGGCTCTTAACAAACTAACAACCAATGGTTAATTACATTTTAGACAAGTCCTAATCTCAATTAAGACTGACTCAACATTCCATCCCTTAAACTAATTGTGTATCAAACTGAAAACACAATCAGTTTAACTTTGGCGCTTCACAAACTCCAAGCTGCATTCAAAACTTCAGAAATGTATCCAACTTCAATGGCTTGGTAAACAAGTCTGCATGTTGATCCTTAGTACCACAATGCAATAGATCAATAGTTTTAACTATAAACATATCTATAAGAAAATGGTAGTGCACATCAATGTGCTTTCTCCTCCCATGAAGAACAGAATTGTTGGAGAGTTTAATAGCTGAACTGTTATCACACAAGATAGTAATACAGCCATCTTGTAATAACCAAGTTCCTCTAATATTTTCTTCATCCAATTGGCCTGACTAGCAGCTCCAGCAGCTACTACAAACTCTGCTTCAATTGTTGATAAAGTCACAATCGGTTGCTTCTTAGAAGACCATGTCACAGCACCTTCACTCATAAAAAACACATACCCTGATGTACTTCATCTGTCCACCAAATCCCTTACATAGTCACTATTTGTATAAGCTAGAAGATCCTTACTCCCTCCTTTTTTGTACAAAATTCCAAATCAGTGGTTCCACTCAAATACCTCAGCACTCTCTTAGGTGCAAGTAAATGCATTTGAGTTGGCCTGCTCATATATCTGCTAATGACACTAACAGAATACATCAAATTGGTTCTGGTTGCCGTGATATATATTAAGCTTCCCACCAGTTGTTTATAATCTGTCTCATTTACTCTCTCTCCTTTTTCATCTCTTGACAATTTACACCCAGGCACCATAGGGACTTTTACTATATTAGATTCCGTCATACTCATAGCTTCATCATTGCCAGTATATATGAGATCATCAATATATATACTGACAATCAGAATTCTGTCCCCCTTATTTTTTTTTCAGAAATAGAGTCTCCTCATTCTTACTTCTTTGAAATCTTTCTTGAATGAAATAAGCTTCAATATGGCTAAACCAAGCTCTTGGGGCTTGTCTTAATCTATTCGAAGCTTTATGCAGCTTGTACACCTTGTTCTCACTTCCTTTCTTTACATATCCCTTTGGTTGTTCTACATACATATCTTTAGTAAGAATACCATATAAGAATGCTGACTTGACATCTAATAAATACAAGATCCATCCTTTTTGAGCTGCAACGACAATTACCATCCTCACAGTGTCCATTCTACTAATAGGAGAAAAAACCTCATTATAATCAATTCCTTGCTTCTGTGAGTATTCTCTAGCTACAAGCCTAGCCTTGTATTTATCAACTAGTCCAAACTCATTTAGTTTGGTCTTGTAAATCCATTTGACTCCTATTCTTTTAGCTCTAGTAGGCAATTCATTTAACTCCCAAGTTTTGTTCTTCACGATTGAGTTAATTTTTGCATCCATAGCCTTTCTCCACTTTTCATTTTTCACAGCTTCTTCAAATGTTTCTAGATCATAACTATCAATTCTGGTTAGATTTGCTAGTTCCTCTTCTTCTGATAATCCTTCTCCACTGACATAATCATCCATCCATCTAATTCTACCTTCATCGCCATTTTCTGCTTCATTTTCTGTTTCTGTTCCAGAATCTGTTTCTTCAGTTGATTCTCCACTGCGTTCATTTTCTTCTTCAGCTTCCTGAGTTTCTGAGAATTCTTCCTCATCCCATTCCAATTCCACAGCAGAATCCTCCTTATGACTCTCATTTCAGTCCCAATTTGCCTCTTCTTCAAATTTCACATCCCTCTGATAATGATTCTCTTTTTAATAGGATCATACAGTCTATAGCCTTTAGATTCATCACTAATTCCAAGCAACACACATTTGCAGCTTTTATTCTCAAGTTTAGTCCTCTTAGCATCTGGAATGTGAACATAGGCAACACATCCAAACACTCTAAAGTGAGCCACGCATGGTTTTTTATCACTCCATACTTCCTCCAGAGTTTTGCTTTTCAAAGCTATAGTTAGAGATCTATTTAGAACATGTACTGCCCAGTTTGCTGCTTCTGGCCAAAAGCTCTTATGGACTCCTTTTCCACATAACAAGAACCTCACTGTATTCATTATGGTCCTATTTTTCCTTTCGACCACTCCATTTTGCGGAGGAATGTAGGAAGTTATGAGCTGTCTTTTAATGCCCGATTCTTGACAGAAGTCATTAAACTCATTTGATGTGAACTCAGTTCCCTATCTATTCTTAAACATTTGATTTCCAAATGTGTTTTTGTTTCCACGAATTTCTTAAAACATTTAAACTGCTGGAATGCTTCAAATTTATCAACTAAGAAATAAATCCATGCTTTTCTAGAATAGTCATCTATAAAACATAGATAGTACCTCTTATTGCTATTGGATGCTGGTGAAATTGGGCCACGTATGTCAGCATGAACCATCTCCAGTTTCTGTGATGCTCTCTATTGGCTTTTCTTTGGCATTGCATCTCTATGTTGTTTTCCATTCAAGTAATCAGCACACACCTTCATTGTAGTAGAGAATGCAGGAAGGCCACTAACCATTTCTTTGATCAGCAAATGCTTCAATCCCTTCTCACTCAAATGTCCATATCTGCAGTGCCGTAAGTATGTTTGATCTTCAGCCATTGTTTGAAAACATGTCTCCTTCTGTTGAAAACCTTGAGCAATCAACATAAACATCCTGTTAGATGTCATACTGGTCTCAAGAATTAATCCCTTTTCTAAATGATAGACCTTGCATTTTCCCTTTTGAAACATCACAGTGAGTCCTTTTTCTTGCAGTTGTCCTATGCTCAAGAGATTATTCTTGAGATCTGGCACAAAGTATACATCTGCAACCATATGCACTATTCCATTGAACTTCAATTTCACAGCCCCTTCCAGCAATCTTCATCTTGGTATTGTTACCAAGCTTGACATATTGTCTAAATTCCTCATCAATTTCATTGAACCACCCCTTGTTTTCACACATATGGTTTGAGCATCCTGAATCTAAAAACCATGCATGTTCCCTTTCTTGAATTTTGCTTCTTCCTGTGCCATTAACAATAATAATTCTTGATCATTTTCTTTTGCATAGTTGCCTTCTTTCTTCCACTTAGGACACTCATTTCTGTAGTGTCCAATTTTGCAGCATTTGAAGCACTCTATAGTGGCTCGGTTCTATCTGCCTCTGTCTCTTCCCCTTCCTCTAGATACTCCTCTACCCCTACCTCCATTATTAATTCTTTCTTCTACAACAATCTTTAAGGCATGATCCTCTCCTCGGTTTTTCTAAAATTTCTGCTCATGAACCATAAACAACCTTTGAAGTTCATCAATAGAGAGTCTCTCAGTATCTTTAGACTCCTCTATTGAATAAACTATGTAGTTAAACTTCTCAGTTAAAGATCTAGCTACATCAGCCATTTGTTCACCATGGATTCTCATCTTGCTTGCAACACTCATGACACGAGAAAAGTAATCCGTAATGGTTTCACCTGACTTCATTTCCAGAGTCTCGAAATCCTTTCTCAGAGCTTGAAGAATTGATCTTTTCACCCTTGCATTGGCTTGGTACTTCCTCTTCATGGAGTCCTAAATCTCCTTAGAAGTATTCTTTTGCATAATCGTCTCCAAGATTGCTCTATCAATCGCTTGAAAGAGATAGTTCCTGGTTTTCAGATCTTTCAACTTCACGTTTCTGTTGAGCCTCATTCAACACGACACCTTCTGCAAGTTCTATATAGCCCGTTTCAATAAGGGTCCAGTACTCCTTAGACCTCAGAAAATTCTCCATCAACATGCTTCAATGGTCATAGTGACCATCAAAGCGTGGAATGGCAGGTTGCACAAATGCTCCTTCGTGATCCTTTGACATGGATGTTCTCAGTTCTTGACAGAATACTATCTCTTTTTTAGTTTTTGAAAGAACTCTCACTGTTATCTTTCCAGAAACTAGAAAGAATACGCATTTTTTTATTCTGTTATCGTTATAAAGGCCTTTTGATATCGGAGCTCTAATACCAAATGTCAAGACAGAATGAATAGCAAAGCAAAGGTGAGTTTATTGATGAATGAAATGGCTCCTATATAGAGCAGTGTTACAACTGAAAAAACTAACATACTAACAAACTCAACTAATTGAATAACCAATGGCTCTTAACAAACAAATAACCAATGGTTAATTACATTTTAGACAAGTCCTAATCTCAATTAAGACTGACTCAACAGAATGGTATTAGCTAGCCGTTGGTTAAGAATTTTTTTAGCACTAGTAGGAATATAAGGAAGGATTTTTTGGAAATAATTGGATAGTATGTTGGAACCTAAACGATTGAGAAGTTTAGACCTTCATTAATTTTGATGATAACAAAGTATTTTCAAGAAGAACAATTTATCTTCTAACATATCTTTGAGTGTACAGGTATCAAAACATCATACATATGTACAAAACACTCAAGGAAGAAGAAGAAATTTACAAAAGAATTTAATACAATCCACTAATGTCAGCATCCGAACTCACTCCAGCGTCTTGCTAACAGCGAGCGTCCGGTAGTGTTACTCTTTGACACGTGGAATACTCAATTCCTGCGAGCGTCTGTCTTCTGTTCTGAGCGAGCGTCTGATCTCTTTAATGAAGCACGTGATGATCACGTTTTTGCTCTTAGCCTCACACTGTTCTGGAACGAAATTCAAATTTGATTTTGTGCGCTCATTTTGATGTACGAGGAAGCAAAGGTGACACCTTTAGCATAAGACAAAAATCGTACAAGGCAATTGCAAATAGCAGATAGTACGAAAACGGTAATGTGTACTATTCTGATATTCTCTAGAAAAGAAGAAAATGACTACATTTCAAATTACCTCACTCAATGGAAAGGAGCTATTTTTACTGCAACGGTAATACCCTTGAAGACTCCTATAAATACCCCAAGGTATTCATTGAAGAGAAGTTGGAAAAACTGTGAAGAAACTTCATTCTAAAAGCAATATTACTCAAGTGAGCAATCAAGCTTCGTGCCAAGTTTCTGGTCTACAAAGAACTGAACTCAGCGTCAAATACTTTCTTTTAGAAAGCTATTCTATTTTAAGCTTAATCTTTTCATCCTCTCTGTGAGAGTTATTTTGATTGTATTCAAAAGTATAATCTCTTTTGTAAACTATATTTGGCCTAGTTAAGGCTTTGTTCCTCAAAGGCTCGACTGCACTGAGTCGTTTTGAGAAGTTGAGAGTATTGTCAAGTTTGTGACAGTAGAATACTCTTGAGGAAAATTATAATCAGTTGATTATAGTGAAAAATCCTTCAGGAACGAAGGGACTAGACGTAGCTACCAGTTGGTGGTGAACTAGTATAAATCTCTGTGTCTCTTCCTTTACTGCTTTACATTTATCTTCACCTTGCTCAGTAAAACAAGTTTTCATAAGCGGTTTATTTTCTGCATCCGGTTAATTTCTCTGCATCCGATATACAAACAGTTTTGAAAAATCTGTGTTCGAAGTCTTTTTTTTAAAGTTTGCGAAAAGTTTTTAACACAATTCAACCCCCTTCTTGTGTTCACGTTCAGTTGGTACCAGAGCTCGGCCTCTTGGTTGAGCACTTAACAGTGTTAAGAGAAAAGATCCTATACTGTGAACATGTCTACTGAAGGCAGTCATATGAACCGTCGTCCTTTATTCGATGGAGAAAAATTTGATTACTGGAAAGATAAGATAAAAGCTTTCTTTGAGACACAACAACTTGAGTTGTGGGATATAGTTCAAAGTGGTTACATTCCTCCCACTAATCCCCGTGGTGTTGCTATAGCCAAAGAAGATTGGAATGATGAGCAGAAAAAGAGATATCAAATCAATCAAAAAGCTAGATTCATTCTTATCTGTGCTATGACAAAAAAAGAATATGATAAATGTGGCTAATTTGATACTGCCAAAGAAATCTGGGACTCACTTGTTTTATCTTACGAAGGCTCTGCCCAAGTAAGAGAAACCAAAGCTAGAATGTTGGTTCGCCAATACGAGTTATTCAAAATGGAAGATGGTGAAAGCATTGAAACTATGTTTGGAAGATTCCAAACACTTGTTCATGGGTTACAGGCCCTTGGAAAAAGTTACACTACACCTGACCATGTTAGAAAGATTGTAAGAAGCTTGACTAAGCAGTGGAGACCCAAGGTCACTGCTATTCAAGAAGCAAAAGATCTAAATGTCCTACGACTTAAAGATCTTATGAGTTCGTTGAAAGCTCATGAACTTGAGCTAAACGAAGAAAAACCTGTCAAAAAAGGCAAGTCTATTGCTTTGAAAGTCGCTCAACATAAAGCTAGTTCTTCCGAAGCCCTTCACGCTGAAGGAGAAGAATCAGAAGATGAAACTTCGGAAGGAGATGTTGATACATCAGAAGATGAGCTCGCATTTATATCCAGGAAGATACAAAAAATGTGGAAGAAGAGAAACTTCAGGAGGAAGTTTCAGAAGAAAGATACTAAGGACAAGAAGGAAAGTAAAGACAAAGACAAAGCTCAAGTCATTTGCTATGAATGTAAAAAGCTTGGACATTTCAAGTCTGAATGTCCTAATCTTAAGGAGAAGCCCACAAGAAGTTCTTTCAAGAAAAAGAAGAAAAGCCTCATGGCTACATGGGAAGATCTAGACTTATCCTCATCTGAGGAAGATAATGAAGAAGAAGCAAATCTCGCTCTCATGGCAAACACTGATCTTGACTCAGAAGAAGAAGTTGAAGATGTAATAATATATGATTCCTACTCTGAACTTCAACTTGCATTCGATGATCTTCTTAAGGACTCTGCCACTCTCTCTGTTGAGTATAAGAATTTGAAAAAGAAATTTTCAAAATTATCACAAGACTTTCAAGCTTTAAACAAAGAAAAATCTGTACTCAATAAAGAGAACCGTGTGAAAACGAAAATTAGCATCGATGGATAACTGGCCTGGCCGCTAACAAGCAACTGTGGAGAGCTCTCAAGCTGAAAGCTCTAAAGTTACAGGCAACCTTAAATGCAAATCAAATGATTATGAATATGCATTTCAAAAGTTTCTTACAGAGAGTGAAACTCGAAGCAAGCAAGGGTCAATGATTTGGGGTGTCAGTAAAACGACAACTCATGGTCTTGGTTATATATTAGATGAACCTCCTTTAGAAAATGATTCAGCATCTGATAAATCCAATAATCATAGTAAATGCTTGCATTGTACTTACTGCAATAAACCTGGTCATTTGAAAAGTGCATGTACTGTTTTTAAAACTGTGAAGGATAAGTTTCCTTCAAGAACTAAAAAGAAAGGACCCAAAAAGATATGGGTACCTAAAGATAAAATAGTCTATGTTGCAGACATGCTTAGCAACAAAGTCAACACACCTATCTTGGTACTTAGATAGTGGATGCTCGCGTCACATGACGGGAGAAAAGCATATGTTCCAAGAACTAAGGCCTAAAGAAGCTGGATTCGTTGGTTTTGGAGGAAACCAGAAAGGTAAAATAGTTGGAATTGGTCGCATTGGTAAAGGCTCTTTTCCCTCTATTGATAATGTACTGTATGTTGAAGGACTTAAACATAACTTATTGAGCATAAGTCAATTATGTGACAATGGTTATGAAGTCATCTTTACAGAAACTGGATGTCTAGTAAAAAGAAAGAAAGACGGATCTATTTTCTTTACTACTAAGAGGAAACAAAATATTTACAAAATTGATCTCTCTGAACTTGCAAAACAAAATGTCAAGTGTCTCATGTCTGTTGACGAAGAACAATGGATTTGGCACAAGAGATTGGGTCATGCCAATTTGAGATTAATCTCAAAACTAAACAAGCACAGTCTTGTCAGAGGCTTACCAAATCTTAAGTATCAATCTGATGCTCTCTGTGAGGCATGTCAAAGAGGAAAACAAGTTAAAACTTCTTTTCATTCAAAAAAATGTTGTTTCAACTTCTAGACCACTTGAGCTTTTGCATCTTGATCTTTTTGGTCCAACTAGGACAACCTCTTTAACTAGAAAGAAATATGGGTTAGTCATTGTTGATGATTTTACTAGATGGACATGGTTTAGATTCCTTGCTCACAAAGATGAGTTATACAAGGTATTTACTGTATTCTGCAAAACAGTTCAAAATGAGAAAGGAATTTGTATTTCTTCTATTAGAAGTGATCATGGGGGAGAATTTGAAAATGAAAGCTTTCAAAAATTTTGTGATGATAACGGCATCTCCCACAATTTCTCCTCTCCTAGAACACCTCAACAAAATGGTGTTGTAGAAAGGAAAAATAGGTCCCTCCAAGAAATGGCCAGGACCATGATCAATGAAGCTAACATTGCAAAACATTTTTGGGCAGAAGCAGTAAACACAGCTTGTTACATTCAAAATAGATTTTGATTAGACCTATTTTGAAGAAGACTCCATATGAACTGTGGAAAGGAAGAAAACCAAACATATCATATTTTCATTCATTTGGTTGTACGTGTTATATTTTAAATACTAAGGATCAGCTTGGTAAGTTTGATTCAAAAGCTGACAAGGGAATCTTTTTGGGATATTCTGAAAGATCCAAAGCTTTTAGAATATACAATAAAGAAACTATGACGGTGGAAGAATCCATTCATGTCAAATTTGATGACAAGAAGACTGACACAACCATGTCAGAGCTAGATGAATTATTTTCAGAATTAAATATAGGTGATACTACAAATAGTAAACCTACATCTTCATCGTCCGGTGGTGACCAGACACAAGAATCTTCAGAAGCTGAAGCCAAAAAGAGCTGGAAGTACAAAACTAATCATCCTAAAGATCAAATCATAGGAAAACCTGGAGATAGAGTAAGAACCAGATCCTCTTTTAAAGAGCATGCAGATATGGCACTACTCTCAGAAATGGAACCTAAAACGATTGATCAAGCATTGAAAGATGAAGGATGGATTCTGGCCATGCAAGAAGAGTTGAATCAGTTCCAAAGAAATGATGTATGGAAGCTAGTTACTCTACCAGAAGATAAGCAAGCCATTGGTACTAAATGGTTATTTAGAAACAAGCTTGATGAAGATGGAAAGGTTGTGAGAAACAAGGCAAGATTGGTTGCTCAAGGTTACTCACAGGAATAAGGTATTGATTTTACTGAAACATTTGCACCTGTTGCAAGGTTAGAAGCTATATGCATCTTTCTTTCATTTGCTGCACATCATGATATAATTCTTTATCAAATGGATGTGAAAAGTGCTTTCTTGAATGGTTTTATAACTGAGGAAGTCTTTGTAAAACAACCTACTGGATTCGAAGACATTGAATTTCCAGAACATGTCTTTAAGCTTAGAAAGGCCCTGTATGGTCTTAAGCAAGCTCCCTGGTATGAAAGACTGAGTACATTTTTGATGAAAAATGGTTTTACCAGAGGTCTAGTAGACACTACTCTTTTTAGAAAAACATCCAACAAGCACTTTATAATTGTTCAAATATATGTTGATGACATTATTTTTGGAGCTACTAATGAAAACCTTTGCAAAGAATTTTCTAAGCTAATGCAGGCTGAATTCGAGATGAGCATGATGGGTGAACTAAAGTTCTTCCTTGGAATTCAAATCAAACAATGCAATGATGGTATCTATATACATCAAAGCAAATATATCAAGGAATTGCTAAAGAAATTAAAAATGGTGGATTGCAAACCTATGTGCACTCCTATGCATCCCACATGCATTCTTGGTAAAGATGAAACTGGTAAAAAGGTAGATCAGAAGATGTACAGAGGTATGATTGGATCTATACTTTATCTTACAGCTTCAAGACCTGATATTATGTTCGATTAATGCATCTGTGTGCTAGATTTCAATCAGATCCTAGAGAATCACACTTGAGTGCTGTTAAAAGAATTTTTTAGATATTTGCAAGGATCTACTAATCTTGGTTTGCTTTATAAGAAATCAAAAGATTACAAGTTGGTAGGTTTCTGTGATGCTGACTTTGCTGGAGACCGAATTGAAAGAAAAAACACAAGTGGAGGCTGCCAATTCCTTGGAGCAAATCTTGTATCTTGGTCAAGCAAAAGGCAAAGCACGATTGCACTCTCAGAAGGGTTTGAATATATTTTAGCAAAGAAGTTGCGCTCTCAACTTCTGTGGATGAAATATCAACTTGAAGATTATCTGATAAAAGAGAGTAACATTCCTATCTTTTGTGATAATACTTCTGCAATCTGTCTTACTAAAAATCCCATATTGCATTCACGAGCCAAGCACATTGACATTAAGCATCATTTTATAAGAGACTATGTTCAGAAGGGTATTCTTTTAAATAAAATTTGTAGACACTGATCATTAGTGGGTTGACATATTTACAAAACCCCTTGCTGAAGATAGATTCAATTTTATAAGAAGAAATTTAAATTTTCATCTTATAGAAGAATGATTAATCTCAGCGTCAGATGATATGCATCATCTCAGCATCTGGTATGACCTAAGCATGTATACGTGTAAGCATTTTATTCGTCATGTGCATCATAACTCTGCGTCTGGTGAATCGGTTGCGTGTGTCCGAGCGTGCACACACGTGTCACACGTGTAAAAGGACTTAGGCGTCTCATCACATCTCACTGAGTCATGATTATTTATGTTTTTCGATAAAATCTTTTTACTTGATTTTACTTTTCTTTTGGTGTCTTCATTTAATGAAAAGGCGAATCTTCATTTTCTTTTCTTTTTGATTTAATTTATTTTGGAAATGCGAAGCGGTTTTTGAAAAAGGACTGTACCATTTTCTATCAACTTTCCCACTACTCCACATTTTTCGCTCCATCACTTCACTCTGCTTCTACTTGCAAAACTTCTCTCTCTCTCTCTGTGTATGTGTGATTTCAAACCCTAAAACCTCCATTACCCTCTCTGCAACTGCTACCATGGCCGACAGAAAGGCTGGACAATACACTGCTGCCTTCGATGTCTTCTCAGAAGCAAAACTCATGAATGAAAACATAATTGATTTTGAGAACTTCAAGCTCTATGGTTTTGATTTCGAAGAAGGTTTGGAGAAACTGGGATGAAAAAATTACTTTATCTAGGAACCAGTTGATGTACTGAGCCATGCTATAAAGGAGTTATGGGGGAACGCTTACCTACTTCCGGGAGAAATCATTGAAGGACACATCAGAGGTTTCAAGATACGTTTCACCATCAACTCTATTGCTCAGACCATCAAGTGCCCATGTGAAGGAATCAGTTACCATGCCAACTGGGTTGACACTTAAAGAGGTCTAGAAAATGTCAACGAAGCTCTGTTCGAAAACTATCGTGAGTTGAAGAAGAAGAAGAACATAACTCCCATTGACAAAGACTTGAAAAGCCACTACAAAATACTGCACAAAATCATCGCAAAGAGCGTGATTCTGAAGGCTGGTTCAAGCGACATAGTGAACTATGAGCAAAAGTTCATTATGAGGAACTATATGGATGGAAAGAAAATCAACCTGCCAAGATTGATTATCAACAATCTTATCAATGCTCTCGTCTTCTCAAGGAAAAGTGTTGATAAGAAGAATATTGTCAAGGTTATCCTTTATGGAGTTCTTCTTTCCATTATGATAATAAAGGATGGTATTTTAAGAAAGCTTGCTGACTCTACCAACAAAGAAGAAAAAGATAAATACTTTGGTGTTGGTGCGGTTGTTCATCCTGAAGTTTTTGGAGTCAACAGTCTAGTCAGAATGCAGTTGATAACTGACTCTATGATTAAGAAGGTGAAATTAGAGCAACAAGAAGGAGAAGCAGAAAAGAAAACCAGCAGAAGCTCAATGGCTGGTGTGAAGAGACCTGTTGAATCCCCTATAAGGGAGATAAGAAGAATGAAACAGAAGGTGGCTCCTGCACCTACTGTTGAGGAACCAGAAGATGAGGATAGAATTCCCATCAGAAAGGTCTTGGAGAAAAAGAATAAGCCAACAGCTGAAAAAGATGCTTCAGCGTCCGGTCAAGGGAAGCAAGTCCCTCCTCCTCCTCCTGCCGTTGTTGCCCCTAGAGGAACAAAAAGAAGGTTGGTTAAGTCTTCTGAGCTTAGCCCAAAGGTATTCGACTTTATTGCTGATGAGTCAGTATCTATCTTTGATTCTCATGATGTTATTCCTGCACCACCATTGTCTGTCTCACAACCTCAAACCCAAACACAAACTCAGAAAACCAGAATGAGCCTACGACAAACCTCTACCCTCATCCCCTCAAAACCTACCCAAACACCATCCAATACACTCAACCTTGACCTACCACAAATTTCCTCAAATACCTCACTGACTACATACATTTCCAAACTTCACTTTCACCCCTTTAACCTATTATTCAAAGTACCTCCCATCAATCCTTTCAAACCCTACACACCTAAAACCTATAAAATCACCAAAACCACTCCCACTTCACTCACCCTTACCCACAAACCTACAAACTTCGGTGGAAGGAAGAATGTCTCGTGCATTAACAAACCTCGATTTGTTAAGTATGAGTCATACCACATAATCTACAATCGTCCTTCTACTTGGCATTTGAAAACCTTCACCTCTGGAGTTGCCAGACTGGAGATTGCCTTTCCAATGAATGCTACCTTCAAGGATGGAGAAGAGCATTTACAGATGTCATTCAAAGGAAAATTAAGACCAGAACCTGGTAGCAGAGCAATTCCTTTCTCTGTTGACCTTCCTAAATCCCTACCTCAAACTGAACCTCTCACACTGGAGGAGTGTGGAAGATGGATTACAGATGAAGAAGCTGCCTTCATGGCACACTGTCTTGAAATGAAGAAAATTGAAGTTATCAGACAGTTCAGAGATCCTTCTTCTGTATCTATAAAGATTGTGCCAGATAGACAAAGGTGGCTACCTTGGTCTATCCCTAGGAAGAGGAAAGAACATGCTCCTGGCAAGCTGCCATTCAGCAAGATCGGACTCATAGAGTATGAGAAGGCTCCCAAAAAGTATAACCTTAAAGAATTCTCTAAGCTTCCGATTGTCAAGAACACTGAGGACCATGCCATAAGGTTTTACCTTAGTTCTATGAAGGAAGATGAATGGAGAACTGGCTCCTCAAACTGCTGCAATGCCGAGAGAGCCACAATTCCCACAGTTGGCACTATCGGCAAAGTTACTGACACCAATCTGGGAACTGCGTACTTTGATGATACGTTCAGGTGTTCAGTAATCAAGCCTCTTGACTGCATGAAGATATATGTCCAATGGGCTGCTGTGACCAAGCACTTTGACATTGGATTTACTTGGAGTCAATGGTCGGAGTCTTGGAAAGACAAAGCTATGCTACCATGCCTCGTCCCCCTAGTACTTGCAGAAGATGACAGGGAAAATCTGCGAAGAATATACCTGGCAGAAAATGAAGGACTCTCTTTCGCTTTTGAAGCATTGAGTACCTTTATCAGAAGAATATGGGGAGAAGATGCTGGATACAGGTTTGATGCTTTCACTGCTGATGTGCTTCTGCACAGAGAAAATATCTTCATGGATTTGCTGTATCCAGAAGAGGTGGAGAAAAGAAGAAAAATTCAGGCAGAATCTGAGCAGAGAAAACTTGGAAGTCTCATCAAATGGTTTATACCAAATGATGCATTCTTTCTAAGAGCTCAACGGAAGAAGGAATTGAGACTGAAGCTATCCAACTGGGTACTAGCAGAGCATCAGAAGATGAAACTGCACGATGTCGGAAAATTTGGACCTTCTACTTCTACTCTGCAGCTAAGATGGTCACCATTCCTAAAGCGAGTTTGAAGAAATGAAGGCCTGAGCACGAAAGTTACTCAGCTGGAGAATGCACTGAAGTTACTATATGAACGTCTCAACATCCCTCCACCACCTCCACCAAACCCTTAAATTTATTTTTTGTGTGATATAAAATATTTTTTTTGGTACTCTTATATATATTCATTGTTTTTGTTCTGATTATCTGTTAATATATACCTATATCTGATTATCAGTTTATATATATTCAAATTTTTCTAAGTCTTATATTGACTATGATGTGCTTTACACTCTTTTTGTCTGATGACAAAAGGGAGAGTAAAAGAAAAGTTTGATGAACACGTGAAAGTCTGATTGACTAATTCACCGTCCGATGTTCAAACTCCGATGGATACGCTGAAACAGAAGTATCATGCATATCATTTCATACATAGCATTTGTGTGGTTATTCATTGCTCTAATACCTATTAATGCGTTGATATTCATTGATCCAGTACTCTAATAATAATCATTAAATTTGGTACAATGAAAATCAGCATCCGATCTCACTTTGTTAAATATATGCTCGGATACATCTACGTATTTTTGCGATTACTTAAATGAATTTGTTTATCAACAATCGCCTTAATACCTTAATTGTTCATATATATCTAAATGGTTGAATTCAGGGGGAGACCCTTGATATTATTTTGAAATTAAATTGTTCATCAACCTTGGATATTTGTCATCATCAAAAAGGGGGAGATTGTTGGAACCTAAACGATTGAGAAGTTTAGACCCTCATTAATTTTGATGATAACAAAGTATTTTCAAGAAAAACAATTTATCTTCTAACATATCTTTGAGTGTATAGGTATCAAAACTTCATATATATGTACAAAACACTCAAGGAAGAAGAAGAAATTTACAAAAGAATTGAATACAATCCACTAATGTCAGCATCTGAACTCACTCCAGTGTCTTGCTAACAGCGAGCGTCCGGTAGTGTTACTCTTTGACACGTGGAATACTCAATTGCTGCGAGCGTCCGTCCTCTGTTCTGAGCGAGCGTCTGATCTCTTTAATGAAGCACGTGATGATCACGTTTTTGCTCTTAGCCTCAGACTGTTCTGGAATGGAATTCGAATTTGATTTTGTGCGCTCATTTTGATGTACGAGGAAGCAAAGGTGACACCTTTAGCATAAGACAAAAATCGTACAAGGCAATTGCAAATAGCAGATAGTACGAAAACGGTAATGTGTACTATTCTGATATTCTCTGGAAAGGAAGAAAAGGAATACATTTCAAATTACCTCACTCAAGGGAAAGGAGCTATTTTTACTGCAACGGTAATACCCTTGAAGACTCCTATAAATACCCCAAGGTATTCATTGAAGAGAAGTTGGAAAAACTGTGTAGAAACTTCATTCTAAAAGCAATATTACTCAAGTGAGCAATCAAGCTTCGTGCCAAGTTTCTGGTCTACAAAGAACTGAACTCAGCGTCTAATACTTTCTTTTAGAAAGCTATTATGTTTTGAGCTTAATCTTTTTATCCTCTTTGTGAGAGTTATTTTGATTGTATTCAAAAGTATAATCTCTTTTGTAAACTGTATTTGGCCTAGTTAAGGCTTTGTTCCTCAAAGGCTCGACTGCACTGAGTCGTTTTGAGAAGTTGAGAGTATTGTGAAGTTTGTGACAGTAGAATACTCTTGAGGAAAATCGTAATCAGTTGATTATAGTGAAAAATCCTTCAGGAACGAAGGGACTAGACGTAGCTACCAGTTGGTGGCGAACTAGTATAAATCTATGTGTCTCTTCCTTTACTGCATTACATTTATCTTCACCTTGCTCAGTAAAACAAGTTTTCATAAGCGGTTTATTTTCTGCATCCGGTTAATTTCTCTGCATCTGATATACAAATAGTTTTGAAAAATCTGTGTTCGAAGTTTTTTTTTTTGTAAAGCTCTGACACATCTGCGTATTTTTGCGATCACTTAAATGATTTTGTTTATCAACAATTGCCTTAATACCTTAATTGTTCATATATATCTAAATGGTTGAATTCAGGGGGAGATCCATGATATTATTTTGAAATTAAACTGTTCATCAACCTTGGATATTTGTCATCATCAAAAAGGGGGAGATTGTTGGAACCTAAATGATTGAGAAGTTTAGACCCTCATTAATTTTGATGATAACAAAGTATTTTCAAGAAGAACAATTTATCTTCTAACATATCTTTGAGTGTACATGTATCAAAACTTCATATATATGTACAAAACACTCAAGGAAGAAGAAGAAATTTATAAAAGAATTGAATACAATCCACTAATGTCAGCATCTGAACTCACTCCAGCGTCTTGCTAACAGCGAGCGTCCGGTAGTGTTACTCTTTGACACGTGGAATACTCAATTCTTTGCGGCGTCAGTCCTCTGATACGAGCGGCGTCTGATCTCTTTAATGAAGCACGTGATGATCACGTTTTTGCTCTTAGCCTCGTCTTTGCAGGCAATTCAAATTTGATTTTGTGCGCTCATTTTGATGTACGAGGAAGCAAAGGTGACACCTTTAGCATAAGACAAAAATCGTACAAGGCAATTGCAAATAGCAGATAGTACGAAAACGGTAATGTGTACTATTCTGATATTCTCTAGAAAGGAAGAAAAGGACTACATTTCAAATTACCTCACTCAATGGAAATGAGCTATTTTTACTGCAACGGTAATACCCTTGAAGACTCCTATAAATACCCCAAGGTATTCATTGAAGAGAAGTTGGAAAAACTGTGAAGAAACTTCATTCTAAAAGCAATATTACTCAAGTGAGCAATCAAGCTTCGTGCCAAGTTTCTGGTCTACAAAGAAATGAACTCAGCGTCTAATACTTTCTTTTAGAAAGCTATTCTGTTTTGAGCTTAATCTTTTCATCCTCTCTGTGAGAGTTATTTTGATTGTATTCAAAAGTATAATCTCTTTTGTAAACTGTATTTGGCCTAGTTAAGGCTTTGTTCCTCAAAGGCTCGACTGCACTGAGTCGTTTTGAGAAGTTGAGAGTATTGTGAAGTTTGTGACAGTAGAATACTCTTGAGGAAAATCGTAATCAGTTGATTATAGTGAAAAATCTTTCAAGAACGAAGGGACTAGACGTAGCTACCAGTTTGTGGCGAACTAGTATAAATCTATGTGTCTCTTCCTTTACTGCATTACATTTATCTTCACCTTGCTCAGTAAAACAAGTTTTCATAAGCGGTTTATTTTCTGCATCCGGTTAATTTCTCTGCATCTGATATACAAATAGTTTTGAAAAATCTGTGTTCGAAGTTTTTTTTTTTGTAAAGCTCTGACACATCTGCGTATTTTTGCGATCACTTAAATGATTTTGTTTATCAACAATTGCCTTAATACCTTAATTGTTCATATATATCTAAATGGTTGAATTCAGGGAGATCCATGATATTATTTTGAAATTAAACTGTTCATCAACCTTGGATATTTGTCATCATCAAAAGGGGGAGATTGTTGGAACCTAAACGATTAAGAAGTTTAGACCCTCATTAATTTTGATGATAACAAAGTATTTTCAAGAAGAACAATTTATCTTCTAACATATCTTTGAGTGTACAGGTATCAAAACTTCATATATATGTACAAAACACTCAAGGAAGAAGAAGAAATTTATAAAAGAATTGAATACAATCCACTAATGTCAAGATCTCAACTCACTCCAACCTTGCTAACAAATGACGTCCGTAGTGTTACTCTTTGACACGTGGAATACTCAATTGCTGCGAAGGCGTCCTTCCTGCTCCGAGCGAAGGCCTGATCTCTTTAATGAAGCACGTGATGATCACGCTTTTGCTCTTAGCCTCGCATCGCTCGAACTAATTCAAATTTGATTTTGTGCGCTCATTTTGATGTACGAGGAAGCAAAGGTGACACCTTTAGCATAAGACAAAAATCGTGACAAGGCAATTGCAAATAGCGAGATAGTACGAAACGGTAATGTGTACTATTCTCGATATTCTCTTGAAAGGAAGAAAAGGACTACATTTCAAATTACCTCACTCAATGGAAATGAGCTATTTTTATAGCAATCTGTAATACCCTTGAAGACTCCTATAAATACCCCAAGGTATTCATTGAAGAGAAGTTGGAAAAACTGTGAAGAAACTTCATTCTAAAAGCAATATTACTCAAGTGAGCAATCAAGCTTCGTGCCAAGTTTCTGGTCTACAAAGAAATGAACTCAGCGTCTAATACTTTCTTTTAGAAAGCTATTGTGTTTTGAGCTTAATCTTTTCATCCTCTCTGTAAGAGTTATTTTGATTGTATTCAAAAGTATAATCTCTTTTGTAAACTGTATTTGCCCTAGTTAAGGCTTTGTTCCTCAAAGGCTCGACTGCACTGAGTCGTTTTGAGAAATTGAGAGTATTGTCAAGTTTGTGACAGTAGAATACTCTTGAGGAAAATTGTAATCAGTTGATTATAGTGAAAAATCCTTCAGGAACGAAGGGACTAGACGTAGCTACCAGTTGGTGGTGAACTAGTATAAATCTATGTGTCTCTTCCTTTACTGCATTACATTTATCTTCACCTTGCTCAGTAAAACAAGTTTTCATAAGCGGTTTATTTTCTGCATCTGGTTAATTTCTCTGCATCTGATATACAAATAGTTTTGAAAAATCTGTGTTCGAAGTTTTTTTTTTGTAAAGCTCTGACACATCTGCGTATTTTTGCGATCACTTAAATGATTTTATTTATCAACAATTGCCTTAATACCTTAATTGTTCATATATATCTAAATAGTTGAATTCAGGGGGAGATCCATGATATTATTTTGAAATTAAACTGTTCATCAACCTTGGATATTTGTCATCATCAAAAAGGGGGAGATTGTTGGAACCTAAATGATTGAGAAGTTTAGACCCTCATTAATTTTGATGATAACAAAGTATTTTCAAGAAGAACAATTTATCTTCTAACATATCTTTGAGTGTACATGTATCAAAACTTCATATATATGTACAAAACACTCAAGGAAGAAGAAGAAATTTATAAAAGAATTGAATACAATCCACTAATGTCAGCATCTGAACTCTCTCCAGCGTCTTGCTAACAGCGAGCGTCCGGTAGTGTTACTCTTTGACACGTGGAATACTCAATTGCTGCGAGCGTCCGTCCTCTGTTCTGAGCGAGCGTCTGATCTCTTTAATGAAGCACGTGATGATCACGTTTTTGCTCTTAGCCTCAGACTGTTCTGGAACGGAATTCAAATTTGATTTTGTGCGCTCATTTTGATGTACGAGGAAGCAAAGGTGACACCTTTAGCATAAGACAAAAATCGTACAAGGCAATTGCAAATAGCAGATAGTACGAAAACGGTAATGTGTACTATTCTGATATTCTCTTGAAAGGAAGAAAAGGACTACATTTCAAATTACCTCACTCAATGGAAATGAGCTATTTTTACTGCAACGGTAATACCCTTGAAGACTCCTATAAATACCCCAAGGTATTCATTGAAGAGAAGTTGGAAAAACTGTGAAGAAACTTCATTCTAAAAGCAATATTACTCAAGTGAGCAATCAAGCTTCGTGCCAAGTTTCTGGTCTACAAAGAAATGAACTCAGCGTCTAATACTTTCTTTTAGAAAGCTATTCTGTTTTGAGCTTAATCTTTTCATCCTCTCTGTGAGAGTTATTTTGATTGTATTCAAAAGTATAATCTCTTTTGTAAACTGTATTTGGCCTAGTTAAGGCTTTGTTCCTCAAAGGCTCGACTGCACTGAGTCGTTTTGAGAAATTGAGAGTATTGTCAAGTTTGTGACAGTAGAATACTCTTGAGGAAAATTGTAATCAGTTGATTATAGTGAAAAATCCTTCAGGAACGAAGGGACTAGACGTAGCTACCAGTTGGTGGTGAACTAGTATAAATCTCTATGTCTCTTCCTTTACTGCTTTACATTTATCTTCACCTTGCTCAGTAAAACAAGTTTTCATAAGCGGTTTATTTTCTGCATCCGGTTAATTTCTCTGCATCCGATATATAAACAGTTTTGAAAAATCTGTATTCGAAGTTTTTTTATTGTAAAGTTTGCGAAAAGTTTTTAACACAATTCAACCCCCTCTTCTTGTGTTCACGTTCATAGTATAACTATGCCCCCATATATGACCGAACATAGCTTCACTAGTGTAGAAAAGTGTTTTAACACCGGTTAAAATCGACATTTTACACCGGTTTTAGTACCGGTATAGATAGTCCCGATGTAGTATATTGGGGTTTTTATACCGGTTATTCACCCGGCGTAGAAAATAGGCCTTTTACACCGGTTATAAGCTAAAACAGGTGTCAAATACTTAATTGTTATACCCGTTTTTTTATAACCGGCGTAAAACATCTATAATTTACACTGGATTTTAGAATAACCGGTGTAAAAAGTACTTTTTTTTATTATCGCTTTGTTTGTCCATAACAGCACAGATGCACTATAAATGACAATTAAAATAGGCACCAAATTTGACGAGAATTGGCAACAGAATATATTGGCACCAAATTTGCCCAAAATTCAAACAATAATTTAACTTAGCAGTCAATTTTTCACATACATAAAAAAGCATTGACATATATATACAATATGTGATGATAACTACAGCCTCGTTATCACTTCTTGCATTATGTGAAGAAGAAATATAGGCTTCATGATACTTCTTCACATAATGTAGGATTTCTAGGGTTGACACATTAGTTGAAAAGATACAATGAGGACGAAGTTGATACATTTTGTCCACAAGATGATGGCGAAAATAATGAGTTCTTCTCTGGATTCTATGATGGTGTGAAGAGAATAACTCCTGGGTTTTCCCATCATCTTGGGGACAAACTTCATCAACTTCCTCCTCACTGTATCTTTTCTTCTAATGCTTCAACCCTACATTTCCTGCATTATTATTTGAAGGAAGTGTAGGGTTGAAGCATTAGAAGGAAAAATACAGCGAGGAGGAAGCTAAAGAAATTTGTTCCCAAGATGATGGGGAAACCAAAGAGTTATTTTCTTGACACCATCATAGAATCCAGAGAAGAACTCATTGTTTTACCACCATCTTGTGGACAAAATGCATCACTTCCTCTCACCGTATCTTTTCAACTAATTGCATCAATCATAGAATTATTGCATTATGTGAAGAAGAGTCGGGAAGCCTATATTTCTTCTTCACATAATGCAAATGGTGTTGAAGCAAGTTCTGACTAGTACTAGAGGAGCAACTAAGACAAAATCGGCAGTAGATTCCTCTGAAGGAGTCGATGGAGTGTACTCGGGAGCGATGGGAGAATACTCTGGTGTGGATGGAATATACTCTTCGATTTCATCGTCATCACTGGGGATCCGAACAATGTCCGGCCCTTGAAGAACCTCCCTGGCAGCTACGGGCCTCTTGGGAGAGGGTGGTCTCCTCTAAACCATGCGTATACGATGACCCGAGCCCCAACGATCAGTACCGACACAGGGATCAGGATACACCCCAACTATCAAATCGCGATCCTCATCGCAATGAGGATCGCGAAGACGAGGATCACAGTCCTTAATCCTCACGAAGCTGGCTTGATCATCCCTCGCAGTCATCATCGGCCTACTAATAGACGGGCGTGACCTCCTCGAAAGCCATCCGAGTACGATAACCCCCACGACCACAGTTTTCCTCTGAAGACATTGTCTGTTGTCAAAATAGGAAAAAAAAAAAGGAACAATTTCATCATTAGGAGAATCATCAAAATAGAAAAAGGAGTAATTTCATCACTAGAAGTATCATCAAAACAAGAAAATAACTTAGTAAATAAAACCTAAAATCCAAGGACATGGAAACAAATATGCATGCAAAGTACTTCTATTTTAAGGACATGGAATCAACTACAAAAAACATCTAATATCATCAAGTTCATCACAAAATCAAGAAATATTGGTAATTGAAATCCAAAAAAAAAAAAAGAAGCGAGTTCATCAACTTAATCAACAATAACAACAAACCGTCAATAAGAGTTTTCTGGAAATAACATACTTGTCAAATGAGAACGGCGGTGACAGTAAAGGAGACGAAAATAGTGGCGACGGTAACAACTGCGTAAATGAGATCGAAAACGGCGACGAAAATGAGAAGGCGAACGAAAACGAGAGAAAGATGAAGGAGAATGAAAACGAGAAATGGAGCTTTACCAGGGAAGGAGAACAGAAGAATGATTATCGGAGGAAGGTGGTGGTGGTGGTTCTTCGTGAGAGTGAGAGAATCGAGGAGGTGTTTCGTCATGAGAGCGACAGTGTAAGGGTTTCTGGAAGAAGAGGGAGAGCATGAAATGTTTTCTCTGTCCCGCAAATAAAAAGGCAGAAAACAAAATTTTCACACTGGTTTTTAACAACAACCGGTGTAAAAAGTTATAAAATTTAAATTTTAAAACTTTTACACCGGTTTTATAAACAACCGGTGTAAAACGTTTAGAAAATATCACCAGTTAATTGCAAAATTGCTAACGCGTTTACATTTTACATTGGTTGTTTAAATAACCGGCGTAAAATGTTTCGCGTAATATGGTTAATCGCGTATTAATTACAAAATTGCCACTGCGTTCACATTTTACACTTGTTATATAAGAAACCGATGCAATATGGTTAATTCTTATACATTTCGTGTACTAGTGCCACTGATAATATTTTTGAATAGAAAATGATCGAAGGCTTTAGTTGGAAATAGATTGGTATAGAAATCTGAAAGATAACAATGTTATTGATAGTAGATTGCTTGAATACAAAAGGTTAAAAGCTATTTGTTAAAGTGGAGAATAATACGACGTACATGTAGTGGTTTATACTTGCTGATGGGAAGCGCACACCAATTGTGAAAACTTGCATCCTATTTATAGCTTCCCAAAGTCGGTGTCTTATATTTCCTCCTACAGATTCTCTGCTGCATCAATTTCCTTTTTTTGCATGCAAACACACGCATACAATTGATACATAATAAATCAACAATTAAGATGGGTCGTGTTAAACTTGAGATAAAAAGAATAGATAACACCAAGAATCGACAAGTTACATTTTCAAAGCGTAGAAATGGCCTCATCAAGAAAGCCTACGAGTTAGCCATCCTTTGTGACATTGATATTGCCCTTCTAATGTTTTCTCCTTCAGAACGCCTTAGTCAATTTGCCGGCAGAAGGAGGTACGCACCATCTTCATCATATTTAATTTTCTTTTAATATATATATTTCTTTTGCGAAAATTTAATTGTTTGTTAATCGATAATAATCTATGTGTGTAGCGTCGTCATTGAAATTAGTTTTCGCCTTACATATGAAATATTTCTTCTCTTGAAGGGTTGATTGCTTGCTTTGGATCGATTTTGAGAAAGTTAAGATTATTCCTCTTCCATGTTCTTCCCATAATATTCAACTTATGATCTTATCTGCAATTCATTTCCAATTGAGAGAAAATTCGTTGTTATGTTAGAAATTTCGTTTGCCGAGCAAAAGCTTCCCCTAATTTCTTGTACCCTATGGATTAGGATCTTGACCAAGATATACATTATAGAATATTTGCCTTAAAATCTTTATTAACCTTCTTAATTTTGTCCAATAAACAAAAATAATTTTTATTTAATGAACAAGTCATGATAATTCCTTTTTTAAAAGAAGGATTTGCTTATCTGATTTAAGCCTTTGGGATTAGACTAAACCTTCTCAGTTTATGGTTTTGAATCCCTTCTTGGCAACCTATACTGGTTACCATTTTTTATTTTATTTTTTAAATTATCACCTCACTATGGCCTCTTCTTTCCCACCTTTGATCATGTTAATAGATGTTGCATTCGCTCATCTTTTTATTTTAAAATTATGAGTCTTACATTTGATGACGAGATACACTATATTATGAGCCATAATGATAGTGTTATTGTTGTGGTATTAGGATCGAGGATGTTTTTACTCGTTACATTAATCTTTCTGACCAAGAACAAGATAAGTATGTTCTCAACATATAACTTCATTTTGCGTGAGTTATGGTGGTTCTAAATTTATAAACACATTTGAATTTTTAATTTGACTATTTATAGTAATTTGTTCCTTGCAGTGCTGTATGTTTTCCTCAGCTACCTTATCGCAAGTATACTCTCAAGAATTCTCTTTTATCCATCTTCTTTTCCTCTTTTTTTAGTTTCTTTGATTTGGAAACGGATTCCTTGCGGTCAGTTGCTGTAGTTGGTGATCTCAGTCGTAAGTCAAGAACAGACAGTTGAGATTTTGAGTTCTTGATTTATCAAAGTCATGATGTGAGCCGTCCAATTTCTATATATGCAACTTCTAAGATGAACTGACTGCAGTGATCGTAGGAATTTTTGACCGATGGGAATCTGGTTCCATTTTGTTTCATGTTTTAACAACAAATTAATTATAAAATTTAGTTAATATTTGTTCCTTTGTTGTTTATTTATTTGCAGGGGTATTCATAACAAGGAGGTATTTTCACTAACTATATCTACATTAAAAATTTAAAATCTCTCCAAAAAATGAGAATTAATCAATTACTTTAAAATTACTACAATATTCCAAGCATGCATGATAAAATATATTGTCCTAGCAAGTTATGGATTTTCTATAGAGAGAAAAGATCTTCGAATTAAAATAACGAGTGTCTCCTGTAGTACAAATATGACTACATAATTTTTTTTTTGCATTTTGCAGTATTTGCTTAGGACGCTTCAGCAACTGAGGAGTGAAAATGACATAGCTTTTCAGCTGGTCAAGTTCGTAAATATGTTAAATATTTAAACTTTTTGTTTGGATTATTTTTCTTGAAAATTTTGGATGATCTAATAGTGCTAAGTTTTTTTGTTCTTTCATACTGTCTACTGCTTCAAACAAGTCCGGGAGACATTAACTGTGAGATTGAGGTAAGAAAATCATGGTATATTAATTCTAATAAACCTGACTATACGCTTTAATAGGATGATGTTCACTCCAAAATTGTTTTACGCAGCCTATTACAACTTGTAGATTATTCTAATTATGTTGATGTTTGTCACCTTAATTATTAGGAACTCCAACAAAAAGTTAATAGGTTACAACAACAACTTCAAATGGCCAAGGAGCAGATAAGGTTGCTTGATTTTTAATTATTATATGTTACACAATTCATTTTTTTCCCTTTCCAATATTGATATTAATGTTAGGACGATGAACACAGGGTATATGAACCAGATCCATTAAAGATGACATCTATGGGGGAGCTTGAAACCACCGAAAAAAACCTTGTGGAAACCTTGACACGTGTCATGCAGATAAAGGTTTGATAATACTAATCATACTAATATATTTCTCTTTTTCTTGGCTGAAGTGTGTTAGTTATACATGTTCTTTTTTCTTGGTTTATGTGATTTATTATTTGTGAAAACGGGCATGTTTACTTATGGTTGCAGGACAATCTGTTGAACAACCATCTATCTTTGTATGATCCATCTGGTATTCAGGTAACTAATTGCAGTTGTTAATAAATTCACATCAGATTTTACTGCTAAACAAATAACTTTATGTTGAATACAAAAATTAATCTATTTAACTTTAGAAATCAAAATTTTTATTATCTAAATTATGTTTGTACAATTTTTTATAAATTAAAAACATTGATATTTCATCACGTTAATTTAAAATATATAATATGATGCTTATAACGCAGGTAAATGCTAATATCAGATAACATACTTATAAATATCTAAATTATCAGAAATTTAATATACGTGATAATGAAAATAATATCATAATTTATATTTTGAATGTGGTGGGAAATTTTTATAAATATTTGTTGTTTTTAATTAATTAATTGGAATTGAAAAATTATTGCAAGGTTTTTTTTTCGCGGGTAGAATTATTGCAGGAGATGCTGACATAATTTATATTTTTGTGTGTGGTTGTAAAAATTAATATAAATGTTTATTATTTTTAATTAATTGGAATTAAAAATTATGGCAGAGGATGCCGACCTCTTTCGAGGGTTGGCTACAGGATAGTGGTCAGAACCATCCCCAAATTTTTGATGCATCCACTCCTTTGGATCCTCTCAGGTTTCAATTCGATGGTTTTTTTAGTTTCCGATTAATTATTATTTCCTTCAATGTATTGTAAAAGATTTGTGATGCTTAATATTTGATTTTTTTTTTTTTTAAACGAAGATGCTAATGATGATGTTATGTTTAGGGATTTGTCCACCACTGTGTATGGTTCATTTTCACAAGGGACAACTCCAAATGTTGATCCACATGGCATGGGAGAGTGCCACATGGCAAACCCAAGTGATGGAAACCTTGCAGCATGGCCTCAAGGATACACATTATATCCTCATCATCACTTTCAACAAGACATGGTCGGAAGTCATGACATGCCAGATATGATGCCACATGAACAGGTCAACACGCCAATCACTGCCTCACAGTTGGAGCCACCCAAAAACGAATCTACAGATCAATATGACCAATGTAAACAACCTCATCATCATCAGCTTCATGCTCAATGACACATACTAGGATCGAGAAGGCAATTAAGTCCCATTTTTATTTATTATAAATATTGAGTCAGCCAGCTGCAAATTTTCATTTTAGCTATGTGTAAGATTATGTATCATGTGCATAGAAACTATATATACTTACGAACGTCCTTGTATTACAAAGGAAAAATAGAATAGCCAGAAATAAACAACAAACACATTTATTTTGTGCTTTCTACATTTTGGAAACATACCAATTTTGTTATGATAGAATTAACGGACGTTTTTGTACCAAAAAAAGAATTAACGGAAGTTTTACCAAGAAAAAAAATATTATCTAGAAATATTTTGGATTGGTGACTACAATGAAATAAGAGGGATGGCTCTGCTAGGGTTTGCTCTCGGGTAAACGTCTAGGGTTTGCATGATGGTAGACATCAGGCCGACTTATGTCCCTTGGAGCTTTCTTGCTCCTTGTGCAACCTCCGGCTCCTCAGTCCAGGTCTCACTAATCTTCCTCTCGTCCTGTCTGCAAAAGAAAACTTTCGCTCAAGCTCTAAATTATGCCTGTGACATTCCACTAAGTCAACTTCTGGTTCCCAGCTTGAAGGGTGATGCACTTGCAAGTAAAATTCTAGAAGAAGAATACCTTCACTACTAAAAATTCATATTTAGTGACCGATTTAGAGACCAAACAATTTCTATCTCGGTCGCTAAATAAGTCACTAAATCAGTCACTAACAAAGTTTGTGACTGGTTTAGCGACCGATTTGAAAAAGTCGCTAAACTACTAGTTGCTAATGCTAGCGACCGATTTTAAAAAAAATAAATCTCTAAATAGGTCGCTAAATGACGAATTTTTAGTAGCGCTAGTCTGGAAAGTTGTAAAAATAATCTGCATGGTAGACTTTTACTCTCGAAGGGCAATTCTCCCATCAAGTTTAATGAGTTGCGCATCAAGCTTTCAAAACATTGGACAATGGTGCCGATTGGAAAGGGTTTTTGAGTTCTCTTTTGTTGGGAAAAACTGTGTAAGTGAGATAAAATAAATTTCCACGAACCCCAGGATAATTTCCCAAACCAAATAGATGAAAATAACGCCAAAGATTTTAGCGTGGAAAACCCTCCAAAGTGAAGGTAAAAACCACGGGACCCGTAAGCCGCTTAAACTTCCACTATAACAATAATGGGATTACAAACTTCACCCTTAGGTGATCTCTCAAAATTAATACAATAAGATTGTACTCTCGATTTGTGGATAAAACTCTCACCTGATTGGCTCTCTCTAATTTTTTCTCACTCTTTCTCTTAAGCAAGGCTTCTCTCTCTAACAATGCTTGTTGCACTTAGTTGTGAATGGGATGAATTTTGCTCTACCATCCCTCCCTATTTATAGATGAAATGAATGGTGTGAACACTTGCAAATTGTGTCAATCTTAGATGGCCACCAACCATTTGACTCACTGACCATTTATTTCACTTGATTTGCTTTCATATTGGTGGATGCCAACAAATCTCCCCCTCGACCAATGGGGAAATATCCTCGTATCAATATGGGGTTGATATTAAGCACCGCAACTTCTTTGGACTTTAGCTTGTCCTTTGGTAGAGCTTTGGTCATCATGCTCGGACCCAGATTATGCGTTGGTGTGGATCTTCTCAACTTCGTTGACTTTCTTTCTAACACATCACGGATCGGTGATATCTTACGTCGATGTGTTTAGGCCTTGAATGAAATGTCGAATTCTTGGCGAGATGTATTGCGCTTTGATTGTCGCGTAAACAACGTAATTTTCCTGGTTTTTGTCCCATTTCTTGTGGGAACTTCTTCATCCCCGCAGGATCTCCTTGCAACCGATTGATTGCAATGTATTAAAAGCTGTGGTGCTTAAAGCAATACACTTTTGTAATCGTGGATTGCCGCGAAGGACTCCCCACCAAATGTTATCGGATACCCGAAATAGACTTTCACGGTATCCACGTCTCCGGCCATATCTGAGATCTGTATATCCTTACAATACGGGTTTTCCATTACAAAACACAAACAATGACTAGATGTACCTGCGAGATATCCCGGTATCCATTTGACTCTGCCCGTGCTCTTTTCGAGTTGATAAAAATCGACTCCACCAACCATGTTGCATGTGCGATGTCGGTCTAGTGCATACCGTAGCGTCACATCAGGCCCGCGACGCCGATGCATGGCACTTTGTTCATTCTATTCTCTCCTCCTTGCTTGCGGGACAGCTCACTTTGAGCTTGAAGTGACTAACCAGGTGGAGAACTAACAATTTTGCTTTGTCCATGTTGAATCTTTCAGAGAACCTTTTCCACGTACCGTTCTTGAGATAGCCAAATTTGTGATTCTTCACATCGCTTTGGTAATCGTCGTATGCCAAGAATCATTTAGCGGGTCCTAAGTCCTTCGTACAGGACTTGCTCAACTCTTTCTTCAACCTGCTAATCTTGCCATTGTCTCGGCCCAATAATCAACATGTCATCAACATAAAAGCAAAGAATGATGAAATCTCCATCGGAGAATTTCTTGATGAAGGCGGGTGGTCTGTAGTCGTTCGATTGTACTCATTTTCTCCATGAATGAGTCGAACTTTTTATACCCTTTGTCTCGGTGCACCTTGAGACCATACAAACTCTTGATCGGTCTGCACCGGATTTCTCTTTCCGCTTTGACTTGAAACCTTCAGTGCTGCATGTATATTTCCTCATCAAGATCACCATGTAAGAGCGGTTTTACATCAAGTTGTTATTAATCTCTAGGTTGAGACTTGCGGCCGAGCCAAGAACAACTACGATCGATGACATCTTCACTACTGGGTGAGAATATTTCATCAAAGTCAACTCCCTTTTTACGAGCGAATCCTTTCACAACAACTTGCTTTATGCGTGGTTGTGTGCCTTCTTCCTTTGTTTACTCTGTACACCCACTTGTTCTTGGTGTTTTCCTTCCTTGTGGTAGTGTTGCAAATCATATGTGTGGTTCTCATGCAAGGATTTCATTTCTTCTTGCGCGGCTTTTAACCCACTTCGTTCTTATCTTTGATGAGTAAGAGCTTCGTCATAGCTCTGGTTCTCCCGTCGGTGAGCATCACATACTCGGTAGGTGAATACTTTTGACTCGCTTTAGGCTCTGCAGTAGATTTCCTTCTTGCTTTGCTTTTGATTGGACACGTTAGGGAACTAACTCTTTGTGCGAGCGTAGGCTTGCTACAGTTACGGACTTTCGACTGGTGGATCAACATCATCGGTATGCGGTGTAGCTCCGTCATCGAGAATCTATTGGTGGAGAGGCGGTTCCAGATTAGCGGAATTTCATCATTGTGGATTTTCTGGTTTCTTCAAATCCTTGATTGTTTGATCTTCAAAAATACCACGTCACCTTACTAATGATCTTTACGTAGGTGGATCCCAGTGCATGGCCGAATTCTTCATGGGCATATCCCACAGATACCTTTGCTTTGTTTTTACATCCGGCTTGAACCTCTCATCTTTTTGGGATGTGAACAAATGCTCTCTGACCAAAACACGCTTCCAGTGTTTGTATGAAACATCTTTCCTATCCAGGACTCTTTCTGGTACATCATAGTTCAATGGGTGATGGAGAAAGGTTGATCAAATCATTTCAGTCTCATTGCCTCCCAAAGGAGTTTGGCGGTTTGCATTTGAAAGCATACATCGACTCTCTCACGGATGGTTCTATTCATCCTTTCAGCACCATTGTGTTGAGGTGTCTTTGTGATTTTTCTAATCTAATGCCAAAACTTACGCGTTGCTCCTCGAGATGATCCGCGATACTCACCGCATGTATCTGCTCGTACAAACTTCAATCACGGTTCTCTTTCAACTTTCACATGAAATTGCTTGAAAACTTCGGCATTTGATCTTTGGTTTTCAAAGCAAAGGCCCACACTTTCTGGAATGGTCATCAATGAAAGTCACGAAATAAAGTGCACCTCCTTGTGACTTATCATTCATCATCACGGAACATCAGTGTGTATCAAATCTAGAAGATTTGCCTTTCTAGATAATTGGGGAACCTTGAGAAATGCAACTACGTGTTTTTCCCATTAAACAATCAACATATTTCCCGATGATATACTTGTCATTTTTGGCAAAGATTCTTCTTGGAAAGAATCCTAAGACCCTTTTCACTCGTGTGGCCGGGCAGTCTTATGCCGTAGCTCGGTTGGAACTTCTTTCTTCTTTGGTATTTACTTCTCCTCTGCATAACTTGGCTTTGTTAAATAGAGAAAGTATCTTTCTTACCTTTTGCTACCACCGAGGTTTCCTTTGGTGAGCTTCAATTTCCTTCACCAAAATAGCTATTGATCATCATCAAGTACTCCGATTGGAGATCAGTTGATATATCGGGAACATGCCTCACATCTTTCAAACATAACACTGCATCCAGTTAGTTTCTAAATAAATGTTATCGATGCCAATAATTGTGGATGCATCATCATTTCCCATCCTCGCTCGTCCAAAATCACCACGAGTGTAGGTTGAGAAGAACTCAGTTTTGAGGTGACATGGTAGGAAGCACTTGGAGTCAACTACCCAGGTAGAGAGTCTTGACATGCAAGATTGACATAATCTGCATCTGAACAATGGTAACATCTTCGGTGGCAGGTTGTGGTGTCATTTGTTGACTTTCTGCTTCACCTGTTTCTTTAAGCTGTTTCAACTTTGACGCTCTCGAATGAAGTGCGGGAAGAACGCATTTGATGGTGGCACTTCTTATCATACCTCGATCTGGACTTTGATAAATCCTCTTTGCCGATTTGGCTTTGAGAGCTTCTACCTTTGCTTCTTCCACGTCTTCTTGCTTGCCTTGTTTTTACTGTGACAAGCGCTTGGGTTGATTATATCCTTCATCTTTTCATCGAGACTCCTCGTTCAACATCCTATCCTTTACCATATCCATGGTAAGCTTGCCTTCAGGCGGAGTTCTTGGTGACACAACTAAGGTGTCCGACTTTTTTGGTAGAGAACTTCGGCGTCAACGGATTGCTTGTAACTCATCGTCGATGGTCATCTTCATCGAGTTGAGTTGATCTGGCTTGGAACTCACTCATGTGTTCAGATACCACTTCTATCTTTGTACTTTAGGTTAACTAATCGTCGCATCAGTTGGCTTTGTTACGTGCGGTTGTTCTTCGTACATTTTCTCGACTTTTTGCCAAAGAGCATGAGCATCATGTTCATTAGCAAAGTTTTGAAAAATGCTCTTGTCAATCCATTAGATTTGAGCAACACGCCAGATTAGCCGTACGGCCCGGATCGATTATGCGATGTCTTTGATCGAAGCGTCGATTAGTTTCTGCCTTGCCGTCGATCTTATCATCTGCGGAGTTATTTGTTGTAGTCGTTACTTTCTCGCCGTCATCACGATCGGCTTCATAGATCTTTAATGTATAAAAGATCTTCCATCTTTCAGCTTCAGTTGCATAATTAAATGCGATCGGTTTATCATATTGGTGCTCTCCTCCATTTTGATGGCATTGACAAGTTTGTTGTGCTTGAAACTTCTTGGCAATGAATAGTGACGATGAATAATTCTTTTTCGATGTGGAAGATCAGACAAAGCTGCGACCTGAGCATACTAAGAATTTTCCACAGGACAGCTGCTAGATACCACTTTGTTGGAAAAAGCGTATAAGTGAGATAAAATAAATTTCCCACGAACCCCGGGATAATTTCCCAAACCAAATAGATGAAAATAACGCCAAAGATTTTAGCGTGGAAAACCCTCCAAAGTGAAGGTAAAAACCCACGGACAGTAAGCCGCTTAAACTTCCACTATAACAATAATGGGATTACAAACTTCACCCTTAGGTGATTTCTCAAAATTAATACAATAAGATTGTACTCTCAATTTGTGGATAAAACTCTCACAAATTGGCTCTCTCTAATTTTTCTCTCACTCTTTCTCTTAAGCAAGGCTTCTCTCTCTAACTAATGCTTGTTGCACTTAGTTGTGAATGGGATGAATTTTGCTCTACCATCCACTCCCTATTTATAGAAGAAATGAATGGTGTGAATACTTGCAAATTGTGTCAATCTTAGATGGCCACCAACCATTTGACTCACTAACCATTTGACTCACCAATTTGCTTTCATATTGGCTGGATGCCAACATCTTTTTCTTCTATAGAAGACTTACAAAGGATCTGGTCTAGAGGTTTTCTAAATCTAGAGCCTGGTATTCTTCGCTTATTTGCATGGACTTCAGATTTTAACCCCAATATGGTGTGTCAGACCAACACAAACGCTGGATTCGTATTTTTGGCCTTCCTCAAGAATACTGCAGGCCAAAATTCCTATATGCTATTGCGAGAGGCACTGGTGTTCCTTTTTTCTTGGATGACACGATGATTAATAAAACACTTGGACACTTTGCAAGGCTTTTGGTGGATATAGACCTTTCTTAACAACTTAGCGATCAAATTCTGGTGGATCGTGATGGTTTTGCTTTCTTTGTGGGAATAGATCAGTATGAGAGGTTGCCTTTGTTTTTCTCATCTGGTAAGGCTATTGGGCATTCTTTGGCAAATTGTAAAAAGAATATCAAGAATGTCCAAGAACCTAATAAGGACATTGGAATTTTGAAAGGGAAGCAGGCGATCACAGGGGTTAAAAAGAATGTTGTTCAATATGTTCCTAAAAATAAGAGGGTGGATAGTGAGGTGAATGAAGTCATTGGGGTTGTTGCTCTTAAGACAGTTAATGTAACATTGTAGAATGATAAGACTCATGATGATCATGTTAATCAGAAAACTACAGCTACTTATATTGCTAGTTCATCTCGCGACATTGGTCATCAGGATTCGGAGGTGAATATTACTCGTTCTGATACTGTCATTGTTACCTTTCTTGTGCCTGAGGAGTAGATCCCCCAATCTTTAGTTTGTCTTAATTCAGAAAAGTGGTTGAATAAAGGCATGAATCATGATCCTAACCCCTTGCTCGGTATGATTCAGCGTCGAAGTAATCATGCAGATTTTGATACTGTCAATACTCAACATGAGAAAGATGTTAGTAAGGATAATGAGGACGCAATACATGATTCAGTGAATAGTATGTTAGTTCATGATGATGCCAATAGTTTGGATCATGTTTCTAATTATTTTCAGGATTTCAGGAGTTTAATAACTCAGATACACTTGGTAGCCATGACTTTGCAGTTGATAATGATATTGTTCAAACACAAAATACTGATGCTGATACTATTAGGGGGGACAACATAGAGACACATGTAGTGCATAACAATCCTGTCATGGATAGTGATTTGCGATTGATTTGTGGTAGATTGTGGAGCGATGAAGTTGAAGAAGATATAATTAATAACTCTATTCAAGAACACAATTCTGCTGGTGAAGATTATGTTGATACAGCTGATGTTACCTCCTAGAAAATACCTTGTTGAAGACCACAATCTTGACAGCCAATGTAAGGATTCTGGCTACATTGTGGTCCTGTCAAAGTCTCAGAAAAATAAGTTGAAAAAGAAGAACATTCAATTTCAAAAGGCAGAACGTTATCGCACCCGATCAAGGGAAGGTCCTAATAATTTTGTTTAATGATGAAAAACCTCTTTTGGAATTATAGGGGTTTAGGTAACCCTGATACTAGATTAGTTATAAAAAAGCATTGCAACTTTTGTAAGCCTGACTTTCTATTCATTGTTGAGCCTTGGATTTCGATTTACCAAGTGCCTAGTGGATTTTTCAATAGTTTACATCTAAAATTGTTTGCAAAGAATAACAAGGGAAATTCTCTTCCTAATCTTTGATGACTTTGCAATGAAAGGTTTAATCCTTCTATAATTTCTAGTGCCAAACAACATGTCTCATTTTTTATTTTGTTTGACAGTAAAGATTTGTCTATCTCAGCTGTTTATGCTTCAACAAATTACATAACCATGAGAGATCTTTAGGCAGATTTGAGTGCTTTGCAACAGGTTCACAAGGCTCCTTGGTGCTTCATTGGAGACTTTAATGCAATCCTAGGAGCTCATCATGAGCATAGATGTAAGGGCATTCCTTTCAGAATTTCTAGTGAGGATTTTAGATCTTGCAAGTTACAAAGGCAGAAAAAAGATTAGATAGATCTATTTGTAATGAATATTAGATCAATTTTTGGACAAGTGAGAATTGTAGTACCCTTATCCGTAGCAAGTTAGACCATTTTCCTATTTTGTTAAACATGAAAAAGGATTGCAGGCTACACAGTTCTTCTTTAAGAGTCTTGAAAATGTGGTCAAGGCATTCTGATTGCATTAAGATAATTAAGGATGTTTGGCATGAACCTGTTTTGGGCTGCCTTATGCATATTTTATCTTAAAAGTTAAAGGCTAGCACCTACATACACAAATGCATATACATACAAAAAAGGCTTAGGGACTCCACTTGCACCACCCTACATATCTCTTGCACACCCCTACATATCATCTCCCTCACCACCATAGCTTTTTCGCATTTTCTTGCTTCCATTGTGCTTCATTTGTGTTAAGCTTCATTACCTTTCATCTCCAGGTACCAAATTCAACCCTTCTACTTATAGATTTTAGGGTTTTCATGATTTTCGTGTTTAGGAATTGAAACTTGGATTTCTTGATCTATGACAGAGATTTATGGATTTTCATGCATGATTGTTGTTATACATTGTTAATTTCTGATCTAGACAATTAGTGTGGGATGTTTGTGGTGACTTTTGAGCATTTGAAGCTCCAATGAGGGACTCCCATGGTCGTACGCCAAAACACATTTTTGGCTTCTGCAACACGAGCACGATCGTGCTACAAAGTGTAGGTCGTGCACAGGGGCACTGGCAGCTCCTGTGTACAGACGTGGCAGTTTCATGTAGGGGCCCTACATATGCCCCTACATGGTCCCAGAGTGATAATTTTGGCTTGAATTGATTTATTTGTCATATTTGCGTACACAGGCCTAACCAATAATGTTGTTGCCGATATTATTTTTGTTCAATTCATTTTTTTTGCAAGACATGGCGCGCACAAAAGGAATAAGGAATGCACCACCACAACCAGATCTGGAGGAGGAGGTCCCCATGGAGAATCCTCCCAGCCCTATTAGTGTAGAGCTCCTAATAATGCCTGAAGAATTTATGGAGAGGTACACCTAGCTGAGGGAGTATGAGATGCATCCCACCAGCGCTCTAGACTTTGATACCTTGGCCAAATATGGCCTATTGGAGTAGGTGGAGACTTCTCTAGAGTGTATAGGCTGGTCTCAGGTGGCGAGAGTCAGCTACCTAGCTTTTGCGCAGCCCACTCTAGAGTTTCTTTCCTCTTACCTCCTGGTTGTTAATGATGATGAGCCGGAGATGCAGGTGAGTTTCTTCATGCAGAAAGAGAACAGGATGATGACCCTCTCCTAATTTTGTGTGTTACTACAGGGTTTTATTCTGTAGAGGCCGTTAGGCAACCCGCTTACAGCAGTTCACTACTGATGTTGCCGAGTAGGTGGAGTGAATCAGATACCTGGAGGGCACTTACTGCGGAGACAGCTTTTCTACCAGGCCGATCTAAGGCTAGTAAGATTCCAGACCTCTCTGTGTGTACACTTCACCGATGGATTGCAGGTTCTAACCACGACAGGTTTGCCAGTAGTGGGGCGGTGACCCACTATGATCTATTTCTCCTACAGTGCATGAATGACAGTGGGGGCCACCTATATAACCCCGTCGTGGCTTTTATCCATCACTGCATGAGTCTAGGCAGTCGGCTGCAAGCCAGTAACAAGGGCCACATTGTGATAGGCTCGCTGATTACAGGGCTGACATTACATTTTGGATTCTAGCCGACACAGATGGGATCCCAATGCCGCCATTGGGTGAGTCCTCACTAGCCAACATCCGGGTTCTTGTCCTTCGGGGTCATAAGTGCTTCGCGCTCAATCTTCCATACCAGCCTGCTGCTGAGGAGCAAATGGACATTGATCAGGACAAGGCAGAGCAACCGGCACACTTTGAGGAGCCGGAACCAGTCCATCCTGCAGCCCCACGGGGACGTTATCAGCAGCTACAGTAGGAGATTGCTCAGATGAGAGCAGAGTTTGGTTCCCGCCTAGACACCTTGGAGGCCTGCAGCAGTCGGAGGGACTAGCAATTAGCAGAGATGTTAGCCATCCCGCAGCAGCACTTCGGTCTCCATCCTCCCCCATAGTGATCCTTCATGATTCACTGTTTTAGTACTCAGCGCTCCGCTATCGTATTAAAGATGGTGTTCCTGTCCAAAGATGCTAGCCATCCTGCAGCAGCAATTCGGTCTCCATCCTCCCCCGCAGTGATCCTCTTCATGATTCACTGTTTTAGTACTCAGTGCTCCGTTATTGTATTAAAAACGGTGTTCATGTCCATATTGCCACCTGAAGTTTTTCATTTCTATTTTCTCTTTTTATTCTTTTTTTTTAATTTTTATTTTCTGTATTTTCCTTTTATTTTTATTTTACCTACTTTATGTGCTGATAATGCAGCATTGAGGCCCATGCTAGACTTTAAGTGTGGGGAGGGTAATATATATTTGTTTTTGCAGTGCACTATCTTTACTATCCCTTGCATTTATCTGGCTTATTTTTATATATATGTGCTTAATTTAAAAAAAAAAATTCCATGAAAGGGAACCACATTTTTTAAAAAAAATGACAGTTGTATACTTCAAGTGCAAGGACTATCCCTAGTTAGCTGAAAATTAGCAAAAAGTGTCTGTTTGATTGCCTTTCTTAGAATTAACTTTTAAATTGTGAGACTTGGACCTTTATGGGGGATGGATCTGCATTATTATATTTTCACCCCTATTTCTTGCTATGAGTGTTTTCCTAAGCTTGCATGTTCTAGTACTTAATCTGAGAACTTTTGAAGGCGAAAAAATTGTTTTACTTGCATGTGAATAAATGTTGGGACATTGTGACAACTACCCTAAAATTTAAATAGAGCCGCCACTAATATTTATTTTTTATAGGAAACATTGGAAAACCTATTTTTTGAAAAGAATTGAAAGAAATGGTCTTTGAACCAGATTTTGAGCCCGGGAGTTATTTACGCGCGGGAAAGGTGTTAGCACCCCGCGACGCCCGTAAAACGGTACCTTTAATTGTTTAAAAAAATGATTGTTTTCCCTTTAAATAATTATTTCCCAAAAGTGAAATTTGTTTATTTTATTTCTATAAGTATACTTACTGAAATGGAAATGAGACTCTATTTATAACTCTAACCTGAACATATCAATTACCGACCATTTCCACTAATTAATAACACTGCTAATATTATAAAAAAGAGTCAAAAGGACTTCATTACTAATAGCTATTACTATTGATTGTTTAGTATAATTAAATGAATCGATCCCCCTAAATGAATCCAATAGACCTAAAATTACCTTTTCTGTTATTTTAAATAAAAATAATAAAAGCAAAATTTTAAATACTTAGTCATGAACAGGTAAAAAGGATAAAAAGATCTATTTAAAAGAAAGAATACTTTTTACTTACAGAAACAGATTAAAAGATAAGAATAAATTAAACAAGTTAAAAAATATTAACTTATTTATTTAAAAAATGTGTAGATAAAAAAATAGAAATTTCCTATTTTGCTTTCATGCCCTTCTTAATAGAAAATTTGTAAGTTGGTCCCTACTAAGGGTTTGGCCCCATTGGAAGGCCTAACCCTAACCCTAATTTCGCTGAGCCATCACGTGAATCAGAAAGGAAATCCAGGGCACTTTAAATTCACAGAATCAACGAGAGATAATATATGTAAAATGTAAACAGAAAAAAAGATGAAGTCAAAGTCAAGCCTAATTCATTCCTTACATTCCAGATCCGAATTCATATTACATAATCATACAGAAACAGAAGGAATAAAAATGAAGAGGAGAAGACGAAACCTGGGTTCAAACTTTGCCCAGAAAATTGTACAGAAATCAAAGGATGGGGGATCAAAAGAAACCTAGGACTAAAATAGTGTTTATTCAGGATTTTTGGGGGCCTCACGGGTTCCTTTTCTGCGGCCTCTCTTCTCCGTCTTGCTTCAGCTTCTCTGGAAACCTTCAAGCCTCTAGCTCTCGCCCCGCTCTCTGACCTCGAGGCTGGCTTTTATAGCCTCCCCCGAATCTGTAAAAAAAAAGAAAATCAATCAGAGGAAGGAAATAGAAAAAATAAATGGGATAATAAAAAAAGGGCAAAATTATTCCCTGATTTCATGTGGAAATCCGCAAGTTTCCTTCGAATCTTCAAAGATCTTTGTATTTGGGACGAAATCATAAAAAAGAAGTACGATTTGGTCTAGTGGAAAAGGAAAGAAACGAGAATCACGGGGGAGAATGGGGGGATATGGTCAAGCAGCCTAGGTTGTAGTTTGAGGTCGGGAGAAAGTTAGGGTTTGGCTTTAAAGCATGGTTAAGAAGAGAAGAGATAGTGAAAGGGAAGGCTGCAAGCGCTATGAGGTTCCTAGGGCTAGGGTTTGATGGATGAGATTGTGAGAAAGAGGAAGGAACGTAAAAGAGGGCGCCGCTACTGAAAACTAGGTTAGGGTGGAGGAGTGAGGGAAGAACGAGGGTGAGAGAGAGTGGTGCTGCAACTAGGGTTTTGGGTTAGGAAAATGAAGAAAGAATGGAAGAGAAGAGAGGAGAGAAGAGAAGGATGAGACGAGGTGAGGTCATGGGCCGAAAAGAGAAAGATGAGAGAAAATGGGAGAGAAAGAGAGAATGAGGGTTTGGGAGAAGGAGCTGCGCCGCTGCAGATGGAGAAAGAGGGGAAGAGGAAATGAAGATGGGGGAATTAGGGGTTGTTAGTTTTAGGTTATGTGTTTGGGCCGGGAGGATCAAGTGGGCTACGCAACATCGTTAGTGGGCTTCGAGAAGCTTTTGGGTGCAGATAAAGTGGAGTGCGCTTTAGCGCAGTAGGAACGAGGCAACGCGCTGGGGTTGCGCGCAGGAAAAGGAGGGGTGTGAGTAGTGCACTTGGAGGAAGTGGGCGCTGGCATATGGGCTGGGCCACTAGACCTTTGACTGGTTGCTATTAGCACCCATTAATTTTACTTCATGCAACCTTTTCCCCTTTTTTTCCTTCATTTTTCTCTCTTTTCTTCTATTTCTTATCTTTTCTTTTCTTTTATTCATTTTTGCCTTCTTCTTTTTATTATGAAACCAAAAATATTATTTTTATTTTTTTATTACAAATTTAAAAAAGTTAAAATAAGTAATAAAATAAAATAAAAAGAAATAAAAAGGCTGAACAAAATTAGGGTACTACAGACATCATTAGGTATTTTTTCTGGCCTATACTTTAATTGATTAAAAGTACCCCTTAGTTGCCCATTTTGAGCCTGAAATTTGAATTCTTCCTTGGTACCTCATTTTCTTTGATATTTAGTGTTTTTTGTTTCCCACAAGTCTCCTCTAACGATGACAATCGTGTTCGAAGCACATCAGGCATTACATGTGGGAACCATTTCCAGCGGGGATTCAAACCTTAGTTCCCATAAGTCTCCTCCAACGGAGGCAATTCAACCCCTGTTGGTGATATTTAGTTTTTTTATGGTACTCCTTGGAAGCAAGACGGAGCAATTAATGTAAAGAAAAATTATTAGTATTCTCATATATGTATGAACTTGAATTTCCTTTCCAAGTCAACAGCAGGAAAAAATTTAGAGGGTAAAAAGGCAAGAATATATATATATATATATATTGTGCCTACAAGGTAGAAGAAAAGTGAGAAAAAGAAGAAAGTCCACATAAAAATAAAAAGAAAAAGGAAAAAAAAAGAAGGAAAAACTAAGAGTTCTGAGGAAAAATGTTTATAGTTAGAAGAACTTCATGTTGTTACAAGGGTTGCTCTGTTATTTGTTTATTTTGATTTTAGCCCTTGCTTATCCTTCCTTCTTTTATCATACATTGCACTTGCAACCAGACACCATTACAACCATGTAAGATCCCTTCTTTTGCATGCATGTAAACTTTTTAAGTGGAGATTCGATCAGTTTTCAAGCCTATGGTAATGTGTTTGCTTTAGAAAACTTGAGTGATTTTTTTCTAGTCCCTATACACCTTGAGAGTTATGAGGTGAGTGACAATTTCTAAGAAAGCCATGATCTTAGGGACTCAAGCCTCTAATTGGGAAAACTTTTGACAGCCCCACATCATTGTGACAATATCTATCTGAGTTGTTTATTTTGGGTCCCTTCATTGGCTGTTATTTGTGATCTTGAATTCTATCTGAGCCAAAAGTTTTCTTGGGAAAAAAAAAGTTTAAGTGTGGGAAAATTGATAAACCAATATTTTGAGTGATTTTTATGGAGTATTTACTTGTTAAATAACCCTCTTTTATGGTTTTGATTCCTACTTCTCATCCATTTTCCTTCATCTTTGCAAAATTAGCTTGGAGAAGAGAAAAATTACAAAACTATACAAAATGGAGAGAATTTGATGCAAAAAGGCCAAGTTTAGAAGTTTTTGCAATATGCAATGGCCCTACATCAATTATGCAAGGCCCTACATGAAGAAAAGCTCATTCCAACCAAGCTTGGGGCATGCACGACCTGCATAGTATGGTGCACGGCCGTGTAGAAGGTCGCTACGATCCAAGTGTCCTGTATAGCTCGGCCATGCAAGGTATGCAACACAGCCGTGCCCAGGTTCGCTGTTGGCTCGATGTGATGTTTTAAAGGATGTAAGGTCGTGGAGGCCTTTGTAAAGGTTGTGCAGGTGTGCGACTCTGACCTAATTTGAGAGTTTTCTGTAATTAGGAAGCTGTTGGGACCTTTTGGAGGATCTTAGATTTTTACTATCAAAGAGACCACTGTTTTTTAGTACCAGAGAAGGTTTCTGGAGGATTTCTTGAAGATCCGACGATCGATCAACAAGTGTGATCGTCTCTGGGTTTTTTGTTTAGTATTGTTTTTAATGGGATTTGTAGAACTATGCTATGTTATGTTTACCATGACTATGAGTAGGTAAATTCTATCTTAGGGTTAGGTGGATCCTATGTCTTACGCTTTGAATATTTATTAATTATGAGATAGTTTGTAGTTTTCATATATTGGATAAATTGTTCTTTGTGTTTGAATCTCTATAAGGTGTCGCGAACCTTTATTATGTTAATTAATTGATTAGGTAATCTCGCCATAATTAATTAATTAACAGAACTCTTGGGTAAATTAATAAGTGAGAATTTGACTTATCATAACCCAATTCCATTATTTCAATCGGTAGTTAAATCGATGAGTTTGTTGTGTCTTAATGCTTTCCTTAACTGTTATCTTGCATGATTTATGAGGGTAGTTAATTAAGGGGAATACTATTACTATTGCATTGACCATAACAAGTAGTAATAATATTAGAGTAAGTGAATGATAGCCAATAAAGAAACGCAAACTATTAAGTAACTGGTAATATTTAGAGTATTCACATAGGTGAAACTAGTGACCCTAAGCTAACTATTAATTGAGCCTTTCTCTCGTGTTATGTTGGGCAAAATCGCAAGTGTACGATTTCGTCGTTAAGTAATAAAAGATCGTATCCACAGGGATTGTGACCAATTCTTAACTATACCAACGATGTACTATTTGAACTATCCGACGAAAACTAGTAGTGTTTGAATTGTGTAATTCGTGTTCAACAATAAAATAATGACGGACAAAACAATTAATTTAGATATTAAGGAGAATAGAGTGACTAGGGTTCGAATCCCTTTGTCTCACCCTTTACGTTCTTGAATCCTATTCCAATGCAAGTAATGATTACGTATTTGAAGTTCAAATCCTCTAAATTAGATTAACGAAAATTCCTTTCCTCTTAATCCCTTTAATTCAACTAATAAGCCCTAATCCCTTAGGTTCCAATTACTTAAATCAAGCATAAAGGATAAGGATACATACAAACTCATACCAAAGAGAATTATATCCCTATAACCCTATAGATATGTCAAAATATCCCAAAGCACGTTTAAAACCTCAACTTTCCAATTGATGTCAAACCCTAGTTCAACCCCATGGTGATCAAGCATAGAATCGCATTAAGAAAAGAGACAATTGATCAAATGACATACATCAAACTTGCATTGAAAATTCTGAATTCAATTACATAAAAGGATCCACAAAGTTCATCTTACCCTAGTACAAAGGAATTAGTTCCTCATGGAAGAGAAAGAAACAAGCATTTAAGATGTAGAAACAGCAATAGACTCCATTGATTCCTCAACTTTGCCTAGAATCCTTGTTCTTGATTCAAACTCACAAGAGGCCAACAACCAGTAGTCAGTTCTTAGGTCAATGTTTTATCTATCTATATATAGTTCTGGACCAAAAGGGTTGAAAAACCTCTCCAAATTAAGTCAAACGCGCAAAAAATAAAAGTCCGCCGAGACGCAAAGACGGCCAGAGCTGGCACGGCCTGGCCGTGCTGCTTTTAAAGCACAAAAACGCAGATGAGCAGCCCGACATGGGCGTGGGGACGGACACGGCCAGGCCGTGTTGCTCTCTGGAAGCAGAAGCACGGTCGTGGTGAAAAACACGGCCTGGCCGTGTTATTCACTGTTTGCTCAGTCTTGGATTTTCTTCCTGTCTTCCAAGGCACGGCTGGTATCAACACCTGCCGTGTTTTCCCCTGGTCTTGCCATATTTTGTTATTTTGGCCTCCGAGTTGGTTGCAACATATGTCTAAGTGATCTAGCTCCGCTTTCCTAGGCCAATAACCTTCTTTTCTGCACAATTGAACTCAAACCAAGTGCATTATCTAAATCAAGCAAAATGCATGCAAACTATGGGTAAAAAAACACTACAATGACTACTATGCAATGCAAAACTAACAATAAACCATATGCCATAATGAACGCATCAAATTACCCCAAGCTTAGAATCTTGCTTGTCCTCAAGCAATTGCAGTGGCCAAAGATAAGCAAAGAAACAAGAGACGCAACAAGTAAGGACCCCGAGATGATAGCACATTCAAGCAATAGGCTAAAGGCTAGAACAAACAATAGGGACAACCAAAATCAAGTCCAAAATAGAGAATCAGGCTCTCTGAATTCATATCTCTCACTGATAGGGCACTCTCCTCCCAACTCTCTAAGTGTTTAAAGGTTATGACAAATCGCTCAAATCCATCCATGAAAGTGTTCTACCATAAGCTTGACTATTAACCAAATCTCAGCATACAATTCATGAAAACACACAAGAATCAAAAGGTCTTTGGAAGGTTGTAACGTGGCCATGGGTTTTTTCTTGCACGGTGGGATAAAAACCAGAAAGGGGGAACACAAGGGCTAAAATAGTAGACAAAGAAAACAACCCTTTTAAAGCAGCATAAGCAGAACAATTTATTCTCCCTTTCGTTTTCAACACCTTTTTACTTTGCTCCTCTTCTGTTATTTTATTTTATATATATATATATATATATATATATATATATATATTTTTTATTTTTTTTATTTTTTATTTTTTTATTTTTTTGTTTCCTCCCCCATTTGAGTTACTGGGAAGGAATTGAATAACAGAAGAGGTCCCAAATGTCAAGCACTGCATAATTTACACAAGATTCACAACTAATTACTCCCTTACACATACTTTAAAAGGTACTCTAACATTTAGCAATTATCTGGGTACCAAGAAAATTAATTTCATTTCAGGCTCAAAAGGGGCAACTAGAGGAAGTTTTCATTCAACAAATAGAGGCTTGAAACATGCCTAAATTGCCTAAATCATATTCAAGTGTGTTGACAAAAATTTTCAAGTTTTGAAACGGTTTCAAGTCAAGTTCTAGAGAGCACAATCAGGATGGACACACTCATACAAGGAGAAGGGGGCATATAAACATGATGAAGTGAAAGCCCCAATATTAAGCTCAAGTCTCACATTTAGAAGTTAAATTCAGTGAAAGACATCAAATCAAAGTGCCACATGCTAATTCTCAACTTATCCAAAGATTATCCCTATGTACATTAAGAATATTGCCTTAAAGCCTATCACAAGAAAAGATAGTTGGGTTCCAACTCATTGCAATCTCAAATTTCAAAAAGATTGTAGCACACATGCCAAAACACAAGAGGATAGCGTACAATTGGGGGATAAAATGATGCGAACAAAACAACAATTAAAACAGATAAGCAAACATTAACTAAAAATGCAAAACTAATATGCAAAACTAAATGCAAAAATTTAAACGCCCTACCCCAAGCTTAAGAATTTACATTGTCCCCAATGTAAACAATTTAACTGAGATAGCGATGATGCAAGAGAGGACTCACTGTGGGGGCGGAGGAGGGAACTGGCCAGGATACTGATGGAGGTGCCAGTTATACAATGCCGTGACCATGTCCTGAATACTGTGGACGGTGTTGTCCAGATTCGCCAATCGTTCTTTTCGAGCAAACCATCTCCTCCTGAAGAGCGGCATAAGAACCGGGAGGTGGCTGCGGAGCATAGTAATGTGAAGAACTGCCAGGGGCCTTAGGTCTCTGTGGGGGTGCGTGGTGGGTTGTTGGTGAGAGGAGTGGTGGTAGCGTGACTGGGTGGGTGGAGAAGTGTTGGTTGCGGCGTGAATGGGGAGGGTGGAGAAAGGAAAAATGAGTGAAGTGTGGAGGAAGAGGTGGAGAGGACGAGGTAAGTGGAGGGAGGAGATGATGGTGGAAGACTAAAGTTGGGGTGCTGCTGGAATGGAGATGGAGTTTGAGAGAAGGGAGGAATGGTGAATTGAAGGGGTGGGGATGGTGGATGAGGTCATGGTGAACAAAAGTTTAGGTTTAGGAGAATGAATTGTGAAGAAGGGATGGGGGTACACGGGCGTGGCCTGCAAAAGAGAGGGGGGTTATTTTGGGTTTTTCTGCGGTGTGCCTTGGTGTATGGTATGTACGGTGGGTCTGCACCAGGACCACAGATTAAAAATTAAAAGGAATGGACGGTTGTGATTGGCTAGGGGGAGGATTGGGTGAGGGCACGCGCACTGAGGCACGCTGAACCCCTGGCTGCAGGACACCTGAACACGGTCGTGGCATAGGACACGGCCAGGCCGTGTTCTTCATCAAGCTTCCCATACGCAAAAAAATTTCGAACACGCGTGCCAATTGGCACCGCCAGCCCGTGTTATTCACCGTGTCTTCCCTTTTTTTTTTGTTTTTTTTGTTTTTTTTTTGTTTTGTTTTGTTTTTTTGTTTTGTTTTGTTTTCTAAGGCCACACTACTGGCCTAGACACGGCCAGGCCGTGGTTCTTCATCGCCACCCTTTTTTTTTTTTTTTTACATTGATCAACATGAATGCACTCTTGAACACCTTGGGTTGTCTCCTAAGAAGCGCTTTAACGCCACTAGCTTGACGCGTGATGGTATGCTCAAGGCTCTTGCAAGACTAGAGCAACCTTTTCCCCCTAAGCTCTCCTCCAAAATAATGCTTGATCGTTGACCATTCACCTTGAACGATCTTTGCGATGAAGGCTCATCCACCTCATCGCTCCATGTGGCATCACTTCTTTTACCACAAAGGTCCCGACCACTTGGACTTGAGTTTGCCCGAATAACTTCAAGCCGGAGTTGAAAAGCAACACTTGCTGCCCAGAGAGAAAGTTCTTCAGACAATATGCTTATCATGATAAGCTTTCACCTTCTGTTTATAGATGGAAGCATTCTCATACGCATGCAACCGCAATTCATCCAAATCGTGCAACTGCAAGATTCTTTTTCTCTCTGCCAAGGTTGAATCAAAATTTAAAAATTTCAGGGCCCAAAACGCCTTATGTTCAAGTTCAACTGCAAATGACAAGCTTTGCCATAGACCGGTGGTAAGGAGACAACCCCATAGGGGATTTATAAGTCGGCCCAGATGCCCACAAAGCATCATCCAAATTTTATGGGCCCAATCCTTCCTTGAGGCATTCACTGCCTTCTCAAGTATTTTCTTAATCTCTCTGCTTGACACTTCACTTGCCCATTACTTTGAGGGTGGTAAGGAGTGGTAACTTTGTGCTTCACATTGTACTTTTTCTGACAAACCTCCAACTTTGAGTTACAAAAATGCGAACCACCGCCATCGATTAAAACTCGGGGACCCCAAACCGAGAAAAGATGTTCTTCTTTATGAATTTCACCACAGCCGAGAGTCACTTACTTGAGTTGCCACTGCTTCTACCCACTTTGAGACATAATCCACAATACCAAAATATCTTGGTTAGAGAATGAGGAGGAAATGGTCCCATGAAATCAATGCCCCAACAATCAAAAAGCTCAACCTCCAAAATGGAGTTTAAGGGCATTTCATTCCTCTTGGAAATGCTTCCCATCCTCGGCACTTGTCACAACTTTTTGCATGAGCATAAGCATCTTTGAAAATTGAAGGTCAAGAAAATCCAGTTGAAGCACTTTTGTACCGTATGCTCACCATTGAAATGACCTCCATATGGTGAATTGTGACAATGCCATAAAATTTTCTGCGCCTCATCATGCGCAACACACCTTCTCAGAATTCCATCTGGGCCTTGTCTGAAGAGATAGGGATCATCCCAAATGGAGTAATTGGCAGCTGTGAAAAACTTCTTCTTTTGTTGCCAAGTTAATTCCTCGGGTATAACACCAAAGCCTTTAAAGTTTGCCATATCCGCAAACCAAGGCCTCTCGATCAAACACCAAAAGTTTTTCATCCGGGAACTCCTCTAGAATGTCTAATTCCTCATCAAATCTCAGATTCTCCAACCTGGACAAATGATCACCCACCCCTTTTTCACCCCCCTCTCTGTCTTTGATCTCAAGGTCGAATTCTTGCAACAACAAAATCCACCGAATGAGTCTTGGCTTGGATTCAACCTTAGTCATCAGATATTTGATTGCCGCATGATCAGTAAACACCACAACCTTGGAACCAATCAAGTAGGAACGAAATTTTTCGAGAGCAAACATTATGGCAAGCAGTTCCTTTTCTGTGGTCGCATAGTTAACTTGGTTCTCATTTAACACCTTGCTAGCATAATAAATGGCATGAAAGAACTTCTCTTCTTTGCCCCAAAATAGCCCCCACCGCATAATCACTGCATCACACATTAACTCAAACGGTGAATCCCTGGTGCAACTATCACAGGAGCTGAGACAAGTTTCTCTTTCAATAACTCAAATGCCTTCAAGCAATCTGGGTCAAATTTAAATGGGACATCCTTATGAGGAGATTGCAAAGTGGCTTAGCAATCTTGGAGAAGTCCTTGATGAACCGTCTATAAAATCCAGCATGCCCAAGGAAACTCCTCACTCCTTTCACATTCAACGGAGGAGGCAACTTCTCTATCACTTCAATTTTAGCCTTATCCACTTCTATCCCCTTAGATGAGATTTTATGTCCCAGAACAATGCCTTCCTTAACCATGAAGTGGCATTTTTCCCAATTCAATACCAAATTGGTCTCCTTACACCTTTTGAGAACATTTTCCAAGTTACCCAGACAATCATCATAAGAAATTCCAAAAACAGAGAAGTCATCCATAAATACCTCAATAGATTTTTCAATCATATCAGCAAAAATAGAAAGCATGCACCTTTGAAAAGTTGCAGCGCATTGCAAAGACCGGGCGGCATCCATCTCAGATGCAAAGACTCCAAATGGGCAGTGAATGTCAGCCTTCTCTTGATCTTCTGGGTTGACAGATATCTGATTGTAACCTGAGTACCCATCCAGAAAACAATAATAGGCTTGTCCAGCTAACCTTTCAAGCATTTGGTCCATAAACGGGAGATGGAAATGATCCTTCCGAGTGGCTTGGTTCAGTTTCCTATAGTCAATGCACATTCTCCACCCTGTGACAGTTCTCGTAGGGATCAACTCATTTTTTTCATTTTTTACAACTGTCATCCCCCCTTTCTTAGGAACCACATGTACTGGACTCACCCATGCACTGTCAGAAATAGGGTAGATCATCCCTGCCTCTAAAAGCTTTAATACCTCCTTCCTCACCACTTCTTTCATGACCGGATTAAGCCTTCTCTGTGGTTGAACAACTGGCTTAAACTCTTGATCTAACTTGATCTTATGCATGCAAAAGGCTGGACTGATCCCCTTTAAATCTGAGATGGTCCATCCAATTGCCTCTTTATGTTCTCTGAGTACTCTCACTAGCTTCTCCTCCTCCAGCTTTGACAAAGAGTTACTAATGATCACCGGATTAAAAGCATCATCCCCAAGAAAAACATACTTCAAGTGTGGGGGTAATTGCTTTAATTCCGGGCTTACTTTCTTTTCTAACTCACCACCTTGCAAATCCTCCTTCATTTTCATAACAGCTTCTTCAACTTGTAGAGCTTCAAGTTGTGCAAGACATCTTTCAATTTCATCTTCCATCTCCTCATCCACCTTCTCAATGGAATTCACTAACACATTCTCCAGCGGGTGTGAAGGTTGGTCTTGCTTGATGACTTCCAAAATGGAGTCGTCAATCACATCAACTCTAGAGCATCTCTCAATATCATTCGGATGCCGCATAGCTTCAAAGACATTAAATGTCACCTTTTCATCTTGGAACCTCAATATTAATTTACCTTGTTGCACATCAATCAAAGCTCTCCCTGTAGCTAGGAAAGGTCTGCCAAGAAGAAGAGGGACCTCCTTGTCCTCTTCCATATCAAGGATAACAAAATCCACTGGGAATAAGAACTTGTCAACTCTAACCAAAGACATCCTCCAAGATTCCGTAGGGGTATTTTACCGACCTATCTCGCCACTTGCAAAGACATCTTGGTAGGCTTGACTTCACCTCCTCCCAAACGTTTCAACATAGAGAGGGCATCAGACATGCTAGCTCCCAAATCACAGAGAGCCTTTCCAATGTGCAAATTCCTAATAGTGCAAGGAATTGTAAAGCTTCCCGGATCCTTCATCTTTGGAGGAAGCTTCCTTTGGATAATTGCACTACACTCTTCAGTCAAGGCTACCATCTCATCCTCCTTGAACCTTCTCTTTTTGGTCAACAACTCCTTCATAAATTTTGCATATGTGGGCATTTGCTCAAGGGCTTCTGCAAAAGGAATGTTGATTTAGAGACGCTTGAAAATGTCCATGAACTTGGCAAACTGTTCATCCTTCTGGTTCTTCTTGCTCAGATGAGGATAAGGAAGCTTCATATGTGGCTGAATAATTTTTGGTTTCTCTTGTACCTGCAAATTGTCAGTAGAAACATTTTCTTCCTCATCCTCTTTTTTCTCTCCTTTCTCACGATTTTCTCTTCTCTCATTTTCAACTTCTCCCTTTTCTTTTTCAACCTCTTCTTCTATTTCCACTCTTTCTTTTTCTATCACTTTTTCTTTTTCACTCTTTTCACTCTTTTTCTTTTTCTCTACTTCAGACAAGGGTTTTCCACTTCTCAAAGTAACTACACTACAATTTTCAGTTTTGGTGTTATCTACTGTACTAGCAGAAAACTTACCTTTAGATTGTTCTACAAGTTGCTTTGAGAGTTGCCCGATCTGATTTTCCAGATTCTTGATCGAAGCCTCCTGACTTTTGAAATGTGACTCATGGTTCTGAAAATTTGACTGAGTCATCTTCATGACTTGGGTAAGAGCTTCCTCCAGTTGATTTGGCTTCTCTTGCTTGGGAGGTTGTGGAGGGTTGCTCGATGATGAATTATCATGTTGCTTCCAAGAGAAGTTGGGATGATTCTTCCACCCTGGATTATAGGTGTTAGAATATGGATTCCCTCCTTGCCTTTGGAAGTTACCCATGTAATTAGCTTGCTCCTTGGAGTCTCCCAAAGTATCACACCCTCCATTCTCATGAGGCCCTTGGCAGAAGTCACATCTCAAACCTTGATTTACTTGGTTCACCTGAGCAGAGGAAGAGGTTCCCACTTTCAGTGCTTTCAACTCTTTTGTGATAGCCTCCAATTGTTGAGAGACTAATTTATTCTGAGCCAAAAGCGCATCTTGTGTTTCCAATTCTAGGACTCCTCTTTACCCAAAGGTCCCTCTCACATTCTCGACATAACCGCTCATTGGAAGCCATTTGCTCCACCAAGGTTCTTGCTTCTTCAAATTGCCTTGTTGTTGATTGTACCTCCAAATTGAGGCATCCAACATCATCCTGGTGTTCGGCCTCAAACCATTACATAACATTTGCATCTGGTTGAAGTCATCATATCCATGTCCTGACACCTCTTTAGAAGGAGCTTGAATCTCTCCCATGCCTCATATAAGTTCTCACTTTGGTTCTCATGGAAGCCATGAATCTCACCTCTTCTTTTGATGAATTTGGAGGGTGGAAAAATTTTGTCATAAATTTCTCCTCCAAATCGCCCCAAGTTGCAATGCTTCCAGAGGGCAAGGTGTCTAGCCAATCTCTTGCTCTCTCACAGGTCCAAGGAAAAGCCTCAATTTCTTGCTTCCTCAACACTCCAGCCAACCCAAAAGTATCACAGATTTCATAGAAGCTCACCAGGTGTTAATTTGGGTCATCAATTTCATTCCCCGCGAATTGGCTTTACTTGAGAGTGTTTAACAAAGCCGGCTTGATTTCAAAATTGGCATTTGCCTCACCCTGTTGGTAGGCATTGACAGTCCTGGCATGGTTGTTCCGTCTCCCAAAATCACCCAAAGTACGTGGTTGGTCCCCCATGACTTCTTGAGTGGTGACTTGAGAAGTAGATGCGGAGGATTGTTTTTGTTGCTGTTTTGCCTCTTTTGTCTTCTTCCTTAATGCCTTTGCTGTCTTTTCAATTTCTGGGTCAAACAACAGTTCACCTGTTTGTTTACCTCGCATGCACAAAACTAAGGCAAAAGGTAAGTAGCAAAGCAACAGTTAATGTAATAATTTTTTTTTTTTAGAAAATAAATAAAAGAAATAGTTCAAAAAGGTACTTGTTTGCCTTGTTAAAAATTAATTCAACAATCCCCGGCAACGGCGCCAAAAACTTGTTGGGCAAAATCGCAAGTGTACGATTTCGTCGTTAAGTAATAAAAGATCGTATCCACAGGGATTGTGACCAATTCTTAACTATACCAACGATGTACTATTTGAACTATCCGACGAAAACTAGTAGTGTTTGAATTGTGTAATTCGTGTTCAACAATAAAATAATGACTGACAAAACAATTAATTTAGATATTAAGGAGAATAGAGTGACTAGGGTTCGAATCCCTTTGTCTCACCCTTTACGTTCTTGAATCCTATTCCAATGCAAGTAATGATTACGTATTTGAAGTTCAAATCCTCTAAATTAGATTAACGAAAATTCCTTTCCTCTTAATCCCTTTAATTCAACTAATAAGCCCTAATCCCTTAGGTTCCAATTACTTAAATCAAGCATAAAGGATAAGGATCCATACAAACTCATACCAAAGAGAATTATATCCCTATAACCCTATAGATATGTCAAAATATCCCAAAGCACGTTTAAAACCTCAACTTTCCAATTGATGTCAAACCCTAGTTCAACCCCATGGTGATCAAGCATAGAATCGCATTAAGAAAAGAGACAATTGATCAAATGACATACATCAAACTTGCATTGAAAATTCTGAATTCAATTACATAAAAGGATCCACAAAGTTCATCTTACCCTAGTACAAAGGAATTAGTTCCTCATGGAAGAGAAAGAACCAAGCATTTGAGATGTAGAAACAGCAATAGACTCCATTGATTCCTCAACTTTGCCTAGAATCCTTGTTCTTGATTCAAACTCACAAGAGGCCAACAACCAGTAGTCAGTTCTTAGGTCAATATTTTATCTATCTATATATAGTTCTGGACCAAAAGGGTTGAAAAACCTCTCCAAATTAAGTCAAACGCGCAAAAAATAAAAGTCTGGCCGAGACGCAGCACGGCCGTGGAGCCTGGCACGTCCTGGCCGTGCTGCTTTTAAAGCACAAAAACGCAGATGAGCAGCCCGACACGGGCGTGGGGACGGACACGGCCAGGCCGTGTTGCTCTCTGGAAGCAGAAGCTGCGGCCAGTGTGAAAAACACTACCTGGCCGTGTTATTCATCGCTTGCTCGCCTTGGATTTTCTTCCTGCCTTCCAAGGCACGGCTGCGGGTATCAACACGGGTAGGCCGTGTTTTCCTCTGGTCTTGCCATATTTTGTTATTTTGGCCTCCGAGTTGGTTGCAACATCCGTCTAAGTGATCTAGCTCCGCTTTCCTAGGCCAATAACCTTCTTTTCTGCACAATTGAACTCAAACCAAGTGCATTATCTAAATCAAGCAAAATGCATGCAAACTATGGGTAAAAAAACACTACAATGACTACTATGCAATGCAAAACTAACAATGAACCATATGCCATAATGAACGCATCATGTTACTCGTTTGATTTCGTTAATTTGCAAATTGTTACCAAACCCATATTTGTTTTCAAACCTCGATTATCTTGATAACATAAGGTTATTAATCAAACTAATAGCTACCGGTAGTCCTTGTGGGTACTTGTCTTTGAAGCAACAAGAGTCAACTGAAGAAAATATCAACAACCCGTTTTTAAAGCGAGTATTCCCAGATAAAGTTTTATTATTTTTGACAAGATACAAAATATTTTATGTTCACCTATCTTGTCTCTAGTAAAAACTTTGAAAGCAAGTGGTTCAGAGTACATGACACTTTATCATAAATCAGTACACCTACTCTGGAAAAGCTACCACTATTCGAACAAGTCTATGGAAATATTACCGTTCATTCCCAAGCTCTACAATGACTACATCTCAATGGGAAGAAGATAAAATATCATCTTCAACAAGCACTTAAAGATTTGGACCTGTCTTTCACAACGGATAGAAGCCAAGCACCAATGATTATAACTTTGGCTCTCTATATATATTCCAGAAGATTGGAGCAAAAGTGTGTGCGGGGATACAACTGTACACATCCATTGCTACCAAATGAGCTTATCATATACATCCTCTCATTGAGAATTAGATTTAGAACATGAGCGAAATTGTAATATCATCTAGGAATACAGTTGAAAAGGCGCACAGATCTTGTGGCTCTACAAGAAGTTGCGTAGTACAACCAAATTGGTTAGTAGGTACTCACAAGGATTGGTCTAGAATAGATTGTTTGCCTTAGAGGCGCATAGGCTTGCGCCAGTCTAAGATGTGGTGTTATTTAGCCAGGTTGGCAATAGATACACCAAAGTTTATAATCGAGGTCGGTTATAGTGAAAATCCTTCAAGGTTGAAGGGACTAGATGTAACTATCAGGTTGATAGTGAAATAGTATAAAAATACTCTGTGTCATTCTCTCTTCCCTACTCTCTTTATATTGTTTTTGTTCTATATTTGTTTTCTTAGGGAAGAATCTTTAACTTAAACTATTTTTAACTTAACTGAACAATCCCAACGTCAAGCAATCTTGCGTCTGGTTGTAATCAATAAGTCACACTTACACTTAATGACCTTTAAAGCTTACTAGTTCTTAAGTATGGTTCAAACTAAATTATGTGAAAGGGTCTTTATAACTTATTTTCATTTAGAAACATTTCTTCATGTCTATTGTTAAGTTTTACAAAACCTTTAGACGCTAAGGTTGAGTCTACGTCGGATTGACTTAGTGCATCTGGACTATTAAAATGCAGAACAAGCATAACAAACAATGTATGTTTTGATCAGCGTGTTTTAAAATAAGTTGTGACAAAAAGATTTTAAAAATACAATTCAAACCGCTTCTTGTGTTTTCCTGGACCTTCACCTTAGACAGGTATATGCCATGTGATATGGGCAAGTTTCCTCTCTTGGAATCTGTCATGTTGAAGAGCCTAAGCACTTTATCCACAAATGTACTTTGACTAAGGCTAAGTAGCTTCCTTGATATATCTCTATAGATTTGTATTTCCAATACATAGGAATCCTCGCCTAAGTCCTTAATTGAAAAACATTTCCCCAAACATGTTTTCTACAACAAATTGTTTCCAATGAGGAGTATTTAGTCTACATACATGACTATAATGATGATAACTCTCCCACTGATCTTCATATATACACAAGGTCCATCTTCGTTCTTGACGAATCCAAATTGTCTCTCAGTTTCATCAAAATAAAGATTTCAACTCCTGGAAGCTTGCTTTAGTCCATAGAAGAACCTTTGCAACATACATAATTTTCAATTATTCTTTGGATCTTCAAAACCCTCAGGTTGTGTCATGTACACATCCTCGAGTAAATTCCCATTAAGTAATACGGTTTTTACATCTATATACCAGATCTCATAATCTTGGTATGTCGAATGGCATATAAAATATGAATGGATTTAAGCATCGCCATTGGAGAGAAGGTATCATCATAGTCAATACCATGAATTTGCTTGAAACCTTTTGCAACCAGTCGTGCCTTAAAGGTAATCACATTACCATCCATGTCAGTCTTATTCTTGAAGACCCATTTGCATCACATGGGTTTTACCCCTTCAGGTGCATCTATCAAGGCCCATACCTTGTTAGTATACATGGATTATATTTTAGATCCCATGGCTCCAAGCCATTCTAATTAGATTCGGGGCTTTGGGTAGCCTCCTAATAGATAACAAGCTCATCTAATCCAAGAGTAACACATCACCTTCTCGAGTTAGCAGAAGTCCATATCTCTCAAGTTGTGACGTGCCTTATTAGACCTACACAGGTCTTGTGTATCTTGAACTGGAGGTGCATCCACAACAACTTGTCGGACCAGCTCATTTTCTACTATAGGTAGATCTTGTGGTTCTTGGATTTCTCAAAGATCTATACTGCTTCCATTGGCTCCCATGGAGAGGTATTCCTTCTCAAGGAATACTCCAATTCTGGCAACGAACAATTTGTCATCTGATGAGTTATAGAAATAACATCCCTTTGTTTCCTTATGATATCCACAAAAGTACATTTATCCGATTTGGGCGCAAGCTTATCAGAAAGCATACGCTTCACATAAACATGAAAACCCCAAACCTTCATAAATGATAAGTTGGGCTTTCGCCCGTCCATATCTTATATGGAGTATTTTCCACTGCCTTAGATGGAACTCGGTTAATGGTAAACGTGAATGTAAGTAACATATATCCCATTAAGGATTGAGAAAGATCAAAATGATTCATCACAGAACGCACCATGTCCAACAAGGTACGGTTCCTCCTTTCAGACACATCATTCTATTGTGACATTCCAGGAGGAGTAACTTGGGATATTATCCCATACTCTTTAAGATATTCATCAAACACTTAGCTTAAGTATTCACCACCACGATATGATCGTGCCTTAAAACTTTGACTAAATTGTTTATCTATTTTGTTTCAAACTCTTTGAACTATTCAAATGTTTCGGGTTTTTGTTTCATGAGATACACATATCCATATCTACTGAAATCATCAATAAATAAAACGAAATAAGAAAACCCTCTCCTAGCAACTTTGTTTAGAGCCCCACATACATCATTATGTATCAAGAGTCCTTCTGAATAGAGCTTGCATACCTCAAATGATTCATAATCAAATGAGTCCCAGAGTCCTTCTAAATGGAGCTTGCATATGCGCTTCTCACCTATATGACCTAAACAACAATGTCAAAGGTATGAAGGATTCAATCCATTTGGTTTAGCCCTTTTCGCATTTATGTTATACATGGGTCCACTAAGATCTAGAACATGCAATCCATTAATCAAAGGCGCATAAACAAATAGAATATTATCCATTTAAACAGAACAATATTAGTACTTGATTGTAATATTAAAACCTCTCTTATCCAAACAATAGACAGATATAATATTTGTATAATTAATACTTGGAACATAAAAGCGATCATTAAGTTCCAATACAAGCCGACTAAGCAAGGATAATACAAAAGTACCTACTGCTAATGCATAAATTCTTGATCCATTTCCCACACGTACGTCCACCTCGCCCTTAGACAAAGTTCTACATGCTATCACTTAGTCCCTGCACATTATTACAAATGTGAGAACCACATCTGGTTTATAATACCCAAGATGAAGATGCAGACAAATTGACTTCAATAACAAGAATACCTGAAGTGGAAGCTTCGTTTCCCTTCTTCTTCTTGCTCTCTTATAGGTATACAGGGAAATTTCTCTTCCAATGTCCAGTCATACCACAATGAAAGAAACTCATATCCTTAGCCACACCTCATTTGGGCTTCAGTTCATAAGAACTTGGCTTGATCTTAGCCTTGCCCTTGTTCTTCTTCCCTAACTTGGGCTTTTCACCCTTGCCCTTCCTGGGTTAGACCATCGTTATGGCTTTCTCTTTCCCTTTGCTGAGATTATGCTCAGCGATCTTTAGCATATCAGCTAGCTCCGCAAGAGGCCTAACCATTCCATGCATGTTGTAATGCTTGATGAATTGGATAAAGCTCTTAAGGACAGAATGCATTGGTATAGATGTAAGTGTAGTGCTAGACATAGTAAATCTAAAACAGATAAAATGCAGAAATTAGAATCATGACATAAAACGTATTTAATATGACTTTATTAAATATGCTCTCACCATTTTACTCAAACCAATGACCCTCATCATTGATTCAAAAAATCCTGTTGGAATATTTTTTAGTGAGACCAAGATCCATATTTCACTTCATCTTGAGTCGTTTTTGGCTGATTACCCAGAATTTAGCTACTTAGGTAGGAAACTATTTCCATTTGCATCTCATGCAACTCTTGGATCCGTTGGGTGAATAACTCTTATTCCAATTTATCTCATAAATTAATACCCAACCTTTTTCCTCTAAGTCATTTCAATCCTATTGAATACGCTTTGTCAAGTCAAACTCAATGGTTGGCAGTAGGATGTTTTCACCTTTTGCACCTTACCGAGATAGGTGATGGTGTCCTGCTTTGGCACACCCACACTTGATTGCTATCAAGGCATAGACGAGTGCCACACATTGGAAGGCAATATGACCTAATATTCCTTTGAAAGATTTTATTATTAAATGATCTCATCGGTGTTGTATTAATATACAAGGTGTCTCTCTTTATACATGACATTTATGCAACATATATACCTACCAAACATATAAACATACAATGGCATACATGCTTTCATGAACTTAAATCAACTATTTAAACTATACAATTTTGTAATGTTTACAGAATAAATAACGTGATAAACATACATTATATGCAACACTTGCACAAATCATGACACGCAAGCCATATTTAAAATTACAACCAATTACGACTCGCGGGTGGCCCAAATAAACGGTGGCATGCATGCCATAAAATAAATCATGGTACGCAGACCATATTTAAATTAAAATGACATAATCTAAAGTCATAATCATACACCACTCATCAATAATAAGTTAATAATAACAACCCTTTATCATTATTCTTATTATTAATGTTGCATAAAATTAAATTATGAATTTAAAGACATGCACGTCCCCTTGCACAGCCACGCTACGCAAAGCACGACCGTGCTAGTAACGGAAAAATGAACTTTGTGGTTATGCACGGGTCGAAGCACTACCATGCAATCCTATGCACGATCATGTTAATTGATGCACGACCATGGCGATTCAGCACGACCTCCTTCAAGCATGCACGGGCAGCTTTCAAGTCATGCACGGGCAATGCAAGCACATGCCAAACCTTGTATATACAAATATTTACACATGCACGTTTGTGCATCCTATGAATGTGGTTGTGCATGCGCCCATACAACGAATGCAGAAATAAAAAAAATATAGTTTTGACTAAAGAAATTTGATCCAATCACCAATTCATGTAATACAAACCTTAATCATCACATAATCAATCATATTGCATGAATTAAACACATTAAAAGCAACAAAAAAAAACTCATAATCAAGTAAGATTTTGAACTAACCTAAACATGCTCCTATGTGATCAAGAATGGCATACAAGTATGGGTATAATAGATTAATCAATCCTAGGCTCTAGAGAACATGTATGATTAATTTTTGTTTTTAATCTAAACATGGCGAAATTTCCCTATGTTAAGGATCACGATTAATGCATGAAATCACATAAGAAGGTTTTAGGAATACCTTTTCCTATGCTAATCTTGATTGATGTGTGTTGGATCTCCAAGGCTTAATGATGCAAACCCTCTACAACAGTCCACACTAGGTGCTTTTGGAGCTTTTCCTCTTCCTTAGGTGCTAGCCTCTTGGAGGGGATAAGTGAAAATGATCTCCACTAATCCGAAATGAATTAATCACTTTGCTTATATAGTAAAGCTTAACCAAGGGCCTCATTGACAAAGTGGGATCAATCCATCTAGGTCCATTATCTTAACTAAATATGATTTAATTAACCTCCATTAATTAATTTATTAAATCTCATTTAATTAAATATTGCTATTATTTAAATAACATTAAAATAATAATATTCCTATTAATTAAATTTAGTCCTACTTAATCTAATTAATTCCTTACGCTCTCAAGATACCTTTAAGTGTGTGACCCTATAGGTTCCCATTAGAGCTGGTCATGACAGTGAGCGGCATCTAGCAATATATCACTATCCCCAACCTATGAAAATGATAAGAACTTTACCGCTACCACGTAAGTGTGAAGCCCATGTCCCTTCATCCTTATATCTCAATTGAACACGAGACACACGAGACATAAATGTGTCATCATCGCTAACGTTCAATCAATAGTTCTTCGATCCCCAATTAGATGTGCAATAACACACAATCTCAATATCTCATATTGGTCCCCGTGTCACGTGGCCGCACCTTTTCACATACCACTCTATTCAGTGGTCGGAGACATAAACCCCTGTTAAGTGGGAATGACGAATCTCGTCTACATCACCCATAACCCTCATGTGATTCATTATTGGTCCAAATACTGCCGTTATAATCACCCGATTAAAGGTGACGTTTGACACCATTCAAAGCCAACAACTCCACACATAGGAATCATAATGACTTCAAGTCAAAGGACTTACTTCAATATAGTCGTAATAAGGAATACCTATGAAACTTTTATAACTATTATGAAGCATCCTCAAAGTGTGTAATTCCAGCATTAAATATCTCATATTTAATACCTGCGTACTAACTTGATATCTCATATCCATGACTCATGAGATGTGGTCATCAGTCACTCACACGATGTTGAGGAAAAATCCCTATGCAATGTTTTAATGACAACAAACTCTAACAGCTGACATCCTAATTTACTAACCTCTGTGTTTTAAGCATGAATCAGTTAAGACAAGTTAAAGGTAATTTAAGAGGAAGAAAAGGCACCCTATAAATGCCAAGAGAAGGACTACACTCAGTAGCATACATCAAAAGTAAAGGAAGGTTTGAAACAAGAAGAAAATCAAGGGAATTGATTCATCAAAGACCACCTCCAAGTGTAAACTACTCCGGGTGAGTAGGGTTGGGCTGCCAAAATAGCATACATAAAAACCTAACCCAAGCTTAGAGGATGCAACCTAACAAGAAGACAGTCAAGCAAATTCGAGAGGACAGTCAAGACAAAATGAGAAGATGGTCACATCAACACCAGAGGATAGTGAGGGAACAAGAGGATCTTGAGGAGAGGACAGCGAAAAAATTGAGAGGATCGTGAGTCAAGCAGAACAGTAGATCAAGAGGATGAGGTCAGAGGACAGTAACAGAACCAGTAGTGAAAAACAGAGGACAAACTCATGATGAGGACACTAAAGATGAAGGTTCTACTGAGAGAGAGTTAGTTAGGCATCAGTACTGTTGCACCTACAAACACTGTACAACTTTGCAAAAAGTGCAACCACTTTATGCCTATGCTGTCGCCTTTTCGTAAAAGTTGTCTTAGGCCATCATTACTTCTCCAACAGATAAAAAAGCAAGGGAAAGCTTCTCTTGGCTATTTAAGATGGTTTCCAGCTTCAGCAAACGTAGGAGAGTGCATCCGAGCTTCTGAGTTTAAGTCATTACGTAGATCATCACCATCCTCCCAAACACACTCCAGCTAATACTCTGTAAATTGCTAGTGATATCTTAGGGAGTGTGTTCTAGCTTTGTTCTTAAGTTTATCATTCACTTGTTAAGTGTTTTAAAGCTATTGTAATATTCCAGAAAAATCATTCCTTTATTTTAAACTATGTATCAAGCTTCCTAACTACCAAGAGAGGGTGAGTATAGGAAAGGTATTTACTTAGTTAGGATCCTACATAGTCTAGAGGATAGTCAGTGCAGAAGGCAACTTAAAGAGGATGTGTGTAAGACTACTTGTTGAGCCAGAAGTGGTAGTGAATAATACTTGTATTCTATTTGATAAAAAAAGTGGAAAAACTCACATGATGTGGGGACTGGATGTAGCCTAAGATTTTAGGTGAATTAGGATAAATACCTTGTGGTTTTCTTCTTCCTTTATATCACTGCAAAATGGTTTTCATACCCACAAACTTGGATTAAATCTTTCAAACTGTGAATCTGTGAAAACTGGGTTTTCATCATCCTTGCATACTTTAAGTTTTTTATTCTATTAAAAAAATCATTGAAAACATTTTATTAAGCTTCATAAATTCTCTGATTATTTTAAATAGTACTTTAAGGATGGTTCATTCTATACTCTTAGTGACTCTGACATTCAAGAGGATGGTTACTGAATACTCTATTGAAACTAACTCTGCTTATCCAAGGGACACCTTGAGATTATTATATAAGTTTTCAAGTACAAATTTTAATTGGTCATAATTCAACCCCTTTCTTGTGACAAACCTCCACTTCACACGATAGTCTATACATTATTGTTGTCCTTATTGACAATAATACTCGACTACAGATAATTAAATAATAGTATTTTATAGTGCAATGAGATCTCGTGATCAAGTCACACTCGATATTCTAGTGAACTAACTATCTATCCTAAGGACTTTATTATGTCATATAAACAACAAAACAATAAATGAAATGCCTCGAATATCTCATATATGTATAAATGTCCTAATACAAAATGTCAAATACTAGAATGCCACAAGGGCTTACACTAAGAGCATCCACAGCGCTAGGAGCTTGTGGAGTGCCTTGTCTACGTGGAAGAGGAGCTTGTTTTCTTTGGTGTTGGAGATTGTCTACGTGGGAAGCTCGGCGTCTTCAATTTTCGATCCAGCATCTATGTTGACATACCGTGTCTTATTCTTAAAAAATTGTTGTTTCTCTCTCCTCAACAACACAAAACAACGATCAACAACACAAAACAACATCAACAACGCAGATTCAACAAGAAAGAGGTGGGGAAAAAACGGAAAATACTAGAATCTCAACATCCACAGATTTGTTCAAGAACAAAAATAAAAAATAAAAAAAAATCGAGGGAGCTGAAGAACGAGACACGCACGCACTTGCGGAAGCGAGGCAGGGAAGAGAGAAGAGCGGAGGCGGCGAGGGAGATGAGAGGGTCGATGGCGAGGAGAGAGAGATGTATGGTGTTGAGGCGAGATGATGAGAGGATGAGATGATCGAGGCGAAGGTTTGAGGGCGAGAAATGAGAGGATGGGATGATGAGGATAGAGATGATGAGAGGCGAAGGTTCGGCTTGGCAGAAATGAGAGATGAGATGATGAGAGGCTTAATGAGGCGAAGGTTCTGGAGCAATGAGATGATGAGGATCAGGCGATGAGAGCAAATGAGAGGATGAGATGATGAGATCAGGATGATGAGAGCGAATGAGCGAATCGACGATCGATGATGAGACGAATGAGGATCAGATAGAGATGGGAGAGCGAGGGAGATGAGATGATGAGATCACGGCGTCCCGTCGAAAGCTTTCGGAGAAAAAGAAACGACCCAAATGGAAATTATGTGTGAACCACGTTTGGGCTTATGTTACCCTTCTTAAAAATAAAATAATAAAGAGCCGTAGCGGCGAGCGTTAATTTTTTATTTTTATTTTTTGAAAATAAATATAGTTTGACACATGAAAGAAAATAAATGTTACCGTTTTCTCACTTTCACTTTGAGGCTACTCTTGTGTATGACCACATATTTGGCTTATAAATATTGTTCTCCTAATTCAATTGAGATTGCACAAAATTTCTCTACCAATTCTCTCTTCTTGTTGTTACCAAACCATCTCCTTACATTGTTTTTCTTTGTCAAATGGATCCCAATCAATGGGATTTATGAGTCTTATATAAATCTTTACAAAACAAACCACCCCCACTCCAATGGCCCTACCGGTGATAGTTCTCAAAATCCTAATTACATGATGTATCCACCACATCCATCCGTGGCCATAGTGGTGCTAGTTCTCCCAAAATCCTAATTATTTTATGCATCCAACCAATCCCCTATGTGGTTTAGTCCTCCTCCAATAGGTACCACTAACCATGTAGAGTCCCCTAATGATGTGTCTCACAATTTTCAACTCAAGGTGGCTAGAGACAATTGTCCTCGATGAAGAAGGAGGCCTCCCAGCTCCCATCAGGGAAAAAATCGCGACCGGATTCACAATGGAAGAAGATATACTTCTTATTCAGTCATGGCTAAGCGTCTCAAAGGATGCAATCGTTGGAGTTGACCAAAGTCTGAGAAGGCTTTTGGTCTAGAATCAGAAGAACTACAACAACTATCGGGAAATATCCACGAGAGGAGATTTAATGCACTTAAATCTCGATGGTTTCGGATGAATGGTGCGGTTGAAATTTGTTGGCTGCTAAAAGATGTTGCTCGTGATAAGAGAAGCGGTCACTCACGAGAAACGACATCATGATTGAAGCGCTTGCCATGTTTGCTCAAGATAATAAGAATAAAAAATTCAAATTTGAGCATACGGCGGTTGTTGAAAGATGAACCAAAGTGGAAGGGAAGCAATGCCAAGTTATTCAAGGAGATCATGGGGTTCTACTCTTAGCGCACACACCATCGTCTAACCGGGGCGCTTGATTGATTGTTGAGTATGATTCGGCTGACCCTCGCCTCGCCCAATGGGACAAAAGCGCGCTAAAGAAAGGCGAGATCAAAAGAAGGTGAATCGCCTTCTAACAACATCCATCATGCGCCCATGGAAACCTATCAAGGAAAAAAATGCTATAATAGCACAAGTAGCGAGGCAAGAAGAGAGACCAATGCCCGATTTATGAAATCACTTATGAAGGACACATCGATATATGCGAGGAACAAAAGCAAATCATTACTTCTATTGTGATTATATTAAGCGCTTGATTGAACTAATTTCCATTATGTAATAGCTCGATATTTTAATATTATCATTATGTACCAGATCAATATTGCAATATTATTATAATATGTCATTATGTACTAGTTGTGAAAAAAAAACTAGCCGTTGTAAAGAGTGTTTGTAAAGAAGTCGATTGTAAAAGGAGTAGTTGTAATCTTCTATATACATTAATGTCATAACTTCTATTGTGATTATAAAAGGAGCGTTGTAAAAGGAGCAGTTGTAAAAAAAACTAACCGTTGTAAAAAAAATCCGTTGTAAAAACTAGCCGTTGTAAAAAGTAGCCGTTATAAAGAGCCGTTATAAAAAACTAGCCGTTGTAAAAAGAGTTGTAAAAACTAGCCGTTGTAAAAGTAGTAGTATATAAAGAGTCGTTGTAAAAACTAGCGTTGTAATCTTCTATACATACTTGACTCCTCTCAATCTCTCATTGTGAAATCTTCTTTCATTCTCTCATCTTATCATATAATTGTGCTATCTTCTCTCATTCTCTCACTTTGAATCCTCCCTATAATGGATCAAACAATTTAATTGGCTTTGATACAATTTGGGACGAAATACGTAGATGAACTACATAATGACCCCATTGAAGAAGAATACATGAGGTTAGTAATTGAAGAGAAGGGCAACAACAAGTGCGACAACACCAGCAGCGCAGACGAAGAAACGATCGTAGATCGATCTCGTGAAGAAGGGCATAACCGTTGGTGACTACTTCTCTGAAAACCAGTATACGCAGAGCTCGTTTGGACGAAGGTTCCGAATGAAAGCATGTGTTCCATCGAATTGTAGAAGCTCTTGGCAATCATGATGAGTACTTCCAGATGAGGGTTGATGCACGATTAAATGAAGGGGCCTTTCACCATTACTAAGTGCACGCCGCTTATTATATTGGCATCACGGATCACTGTGATAGTGTGGATGACTATGTTGGTGGAGAAATCAACGCATTGGAGTGCTTAGAGATTTGTAGCAGTGTATGCGCAATATTTGGTCTTGAGTACTTGAAGGCCAAACAACGAAGACATTGCACGCTCTATCGCAAATAGGGAGACAGCGGTTTTCCAGGTATGTTGGGGTTCCATTGATTGTATGCATTGGGAATGGAAAAATTGTCGGTTGCATGGAAAGGCCAATTTTCGAGGTGATCATACCAAACCTACTGATCATGCTTGAAGCGATTAGCGTCACAAGATTTGTGGATTTGGCATGCATTTTCGGTATTGCCAGGTTCTAACAATGATATTAATGTGTTAAACCAATCGATGTGTTCTGATGTTTTGAATGGAGCTCCCACATGCAATACATGGTGAATAGAACCCCATATCATATGGGGTACTATCTAAGAATGGTATTTATCCCTAGTGGGCTACATTTGTTAAGACCATCTCAATGCCTCAAGGAGAAAAGAAAATTATTTGCCAAAGCGACAAGAATCGAAGAAAGGATGTGGAGCAGGCGTTTGGAGTGCTCAATCTCGATTCGCGATTGTCGTGGCCGACAGCGCAGCGCTTGGCATGTGAACACAATGAAGCATATAATGTATGCATGCATCATTTTGCATAACAAGATTGTTGAAGTTGGCGAGACACATACAGGGGTAATTTTGATTACGATCGGGTAGATAATGATGTCTCCACATCGAAGTACATATGGCTCTTCCCTAATTTTACAAATTTCTTTGAAAGAAGAGCACATGTTCGTCAAAGATCAATCCATCACCAACTTCAAAGCAGAGACTTAGTGGAGCACATTTGGGAGCATTTGGGCATGAGAATAATGAAAATTAATTATGAGTCTTACATTATGTATTTGATTAAAATGTATTGTTATGTATTTAGTTAAATACTTATTGTTATTTACTTTCTATCTATCGTTATGTATTTCCTATCGTTTTTAATTATATAATATAATGTTATGTTTTTTTATTATTCTTTTTAATTTATTATGTTAAATATTATTTTAAAAAAATTCTACATTTTTTAAATATTTAATAATTTTATATATATATTAATTAAAATAATTGATTTAATATTTAAATTTAAATCAAAATTGGGTTCAAATAAAATAATATAAATATGTGGGGTCCATTGTGGGACCCAACAAAAAAAAATAAGATACCACCATTGGAGCAAAAACTAAAAGAATGTCTTATGGGTGTCTTAAATCCTACGTGGCATTTTGGGCCCACAAAATAGTGTTAAGATGCTCAAGTTAAGCTCCTCCCATTGTGGATGCTCTAATAGGCTCAGGGTCGGACCTTTTCATTGCATCAATTTGTTTTGTTGTCTCCAAACACGCTTTAATCCACAACCACGGTAGACGCTAACAGGGATCCTAAGGATCTTTAGAGTCGAGGAGGGGAACATGAAACGCCAGATGTTGTCTTCGTTACGGTGGAGTTCGTAATCAATGAGAGCACTTTGGATGTGGTGCACAGAGTGGAGATATTTCCAGTAGGTTTTCAGATTATCATTTATATTAGGTGGTTTTGTGGAGGGGGTGGTGGATTTGGGTTTGATGGTAGTGATTACACCAGGCAGTCAACTAGGAAAGGGTGTGCAGTGATAAGAGGACATGCTTTGCGATGGTGTCTAGGGGCAGAAACAAGTACCCTTGTAGAGTACTGAACCTCACCAAATGATGAGGCCGACCTCCGTTGAGGGAGGGTATTTGCTCCAGCCGCTTGGATAGGGGAAACGAAGCCGAAGGCAAGATTTGCACATACTGGAAATCTGTGGAAGATGTTTAGCGGTGTTTCGTGAGGCAGAAAACAATGGTTGATGGGGAAAGCTAGATGGAGAGAAAGGTTAATGATGAAGAAGATGGCACAGAGATACACGCCAAAGCACCTAGCAAAGACCTAAGAAAAGCGGCGCCGAATGCACCTACATTAACCCTCGCAAAGCCAGGGAACGGACGGAGAATCATAAAGTTAATTTAAAATGAGATTCAAATTGAAAATTCTAATTAAATATTATGGTTAAAATAAAAACACTTTACCCCGTAATTTGTTGGTGTAATAATACTTTCCACCCTAATTTTTAAAATTGAGCATGTTACCCCTAATTTAATATTTCTTGAGAGATTTTACCCCTGATTAAATTTTACTGTTTAGGTTAACTGAAAAGACTTAAAATATTATCTAAAATGATAAATTTATCCTTCAATTTGAATAAAACATCTTAGTAGCTTAGATGAAAATCGTTAGTTCTTGCTCAAAAATCAATACGATTTACTTGGCTTAGCATGATATTTTTCACAAAATAGATACACATTCAACTAAATTGTGTTTGTATAATACCATTTCCCATTTCATTTTTTTTTCTCATTCCTTAATGTTGGGAAATATGTTTGGTCACGTAATTGCACTATCTTCAATTCCCTCTTGGAGTTTTTAACAAACAAACATTACGCAATGCTCTTGTAATGTGATAATCGATTGTTGGGATTGAGCCAGATGTCTTTCCCAAGTTAATTAGAAGAACACGTAGGTCTACATGCATATGGATCAGAAACTACCTTAGCAAGAGAGCAACAACCTATTATATTTTCACTCATTTGGGGCCATAGCCACAAATTGCTAATACCGACCGAACTTCAAGTAATAATAATTTCCATTCTCTCATAATAATGCATGTTCTTCAAAATACTTAATCCATGTTTTTGTACTAAAAGTTGAAACTTAATCCGGGTTAAAGTACATCACTACAAAATAATGTGTGTTCTTCACAATACTTATCGGAAAAGATGTGTCCAAGCTATTCAAATGTTTTAATGAAATTGAAGGATTAATTTGTCATTTTAGATAATATTTTAAACCTTTTCAGTTTTTTTTACAGTAAAATTAAATTAGGGGAAAAATGCTTTTAAGTAATATTAGATTAGGGGCTTTGACCCTAAATTTTATAAATATATATATATATATATGTGTATAAAATTCTGATTTACATTTAATTTGAAAAGGAAAGTAATAAATTTTTGTTTATTTATATTAAATTATTGTTTGACCTTAAATTCATAACTTTTATTATTAAATTATGTTTAATCACATTAAATAAATATAATGATTTGTTAACAAAAATTTTGTTTCTATTTTGTTAATAATAACACATTTGAGTTTTACATTAAAAAGGAAAATTCTATTTAGGTAAATCCTGATTAGCAGCTATATATATATATATATATATATATATATATATATATAATATGTTTTTATTGATTTAAGCATTTTAAGTAATTAGAATAAATATTCTGTTTTAGATATGAAATTCTATTTAAAAATAGAATTCTGATTTAGAAATTATGATTAATAATTTTAATTTGATATAATTATAAGATTTTGTTTATATTTCAAATTAAAAAGCTGTTTTAAGAATAAAAATATGTTTTACATGTAAAAGAGGATTATGTTTAGATTTTAAAATTGTTAAATTTAGATTTAGTTAATAAGTTTAATATAAGCATCAAATGCTAAAATTAATAATAAATTTGTATTTTTAATTGAAAAATATAAAATTATGTTTTAATTTTTTAATAATTCTAATTAAATGAAATCTATTTTAAATATATATGATGCTTCTTTAAATTATATATATGCGTAATTCAAATTTAAATTTACTTTTATTTTTAATATGAAATCATATTTTATTTAACCAAATTATGTTTTATTAGTGAGTTTAATAAATTAGTAGTTAAAGAAAGGAATCAAATTATACCAGTATAATACTTGGGTACTGTTATACCGGTGTAATACTTGAGTACTGCAATTTAGTTAAATTTAGTTTAACTTTTTAATTGTAGTTGTTTGAAATTCTGAATGGTTTGCTTTGAACCGACAACGTATGGAAGCACGCTTGTTTTAATTCGTGGACCTGACGTGGATTTTGAATTGGAACAGAACGCGAGATACCGGAGAATGCCAAATTTTTTAGGGGGTCAATGCTGACAGGTGTTCCTGGAAAGTGGGGTATGGTCTTAATATCTGGTTTATGCAGGTGTGGTTTTTGGTTCACTTTTTGGATTGCTTTGTAAGCTTGTAAATTGTACTTTCGGTGGGGGTGTACTATTTTTCCTCTTCTAGTCTTTTTCCCAATAGATTTTGGTTTTGGGAGGTTTTAACGAGTCACTTCCATTTGTTTGGAGTACTTATTGTACTCCCGTAATAAAGTTTCTTTGCTTATCAAAAAAAAAATAGTTCGTGATTCCGAATGAGTCATCTTATTCCGACCATAATGTGGGGGATGATGAAACTCCAATGGTCATTTTGGGTGAAGAATTGTCTGTGTTAGTATATTAACTTATATAATTGTATGAACTGCATGTATGCAATATCGGATTAAAATGCGTATTAAGGAAAATCTGAGTTTTAGTATGATGAGATAGTTAGGATATATTTAATGTACGCTATGAATTATTTTAAATAAAACATTTTACTAGTTTAGTATAATTGAACTGCAATCGGTTTCTCTAGTACTGAGTGTTAGGTCAACTGCGAACCTGATTTCCTTTCTTGGGTAAGGTTGGATCATAAGAACATAATCTATGTTCGAATGTGTGCCTTGTAATTTTATTGGGATGTAACATCCAACTGATTTCCGTATAGATTGGCGTTGTCATTAAGGTTATAATTTACTATTGTTAAATTGGTTAGGCTTTCATGCATCGACGCAATTTGTTTTCAGACTTACATCCAAAAGGGTTGGAAAATGGTTTTATACCTCGATATCAATGATTCAAATATCATAAGGTTTACACCTTCCTTCATAGTTTCTACATAATTTTGGGCTATTGTTTTTGAGTGAGATAATTTTCATAGTACTATCTCATTATAAAGTGGTAACTTTATAATGAGATAGTACTATGAAAATTATATTTTTGTTAAATAGAATGTTTCGTTTTAATTATTGAGTTCATTTATGAAATATTTGAGTCCAATTTTTAAAAAATTGACATCATAACCGGAGACTCATAGTTCTTGCTTGTTATCTTAAACAACAAATCAAATCAAATCATAGTCATTGTCATTCTGAGGTCATAAGTATTCACTCATTTGGATATTAGTATACGAGTGCCATAGAGACCTATGGGGATAGTTAGTCGTGATACACCCAACGACCTAGTGAATGGCATCATTGCGTTGGCAGCATCCTGGACAACAGAATTATCTTGACATCTGTTGATGCACGAAATGGTGCAAGCTCTCTGGCGAGTGCGTACCTTCGTTCTCTGGCTTGGTAACTGGGTGATGAGCTCTGTGGTGAGTACTCCTCCTCCGGGCGCGATATCCTTCCTTCTTTAGACTTGCGGGTGGGGTACCTACAAAAGGCACTCCGATGCCTAAGTTAGATAGGGCTTTTTAGGGTGAGCATAGGAGCTCGCATCATAGAGATGAGTTAAGTGTTTAGGGTTTAGAGAGAGTGTAGAGAGTCCTCCTCTATCTGGGGGGTCAAGCCCCCTTTATATAGGCGTCGTAGTTCCGAGTTGTATGCTAGCTTCCTTCCTCAGCAAGTATTCTCTTGTAGTGGATAGAGCTTATCTCCTCTCCTTAATATTCGGGGTTCATAACAGCTTCAGATATTATTCTTATCCCTTATCTCGCCCTTCCCCCTAGGTCCGGGGCTTCTCGTATTAGGATAGAGGTCATCGTCACGGGAGAGTACTGCTCGGCCAATGGGCTCGGCCCATTACAGCTTGGACGATATTAGGCTCAGCTCGGTATGTCTCGGATATTGTAGAGTACAGCTTGGAGGCCGAGCTAAGGGGCCCAGCTCGGAGGCCGGCCCATAACAACATCCATTATTGCTTGTCGACATTCCCTCTTCTACCATATAACTTATTGTAAAAATTTAAGCCAGGTGTTTTGTTTCTTCTTTATCTTTCTGTATGCATGTAGATGTCTCTGAGGGCTGTGACTGCAACATGAATGAGATGATACTCGAGACAAAGGTATAGGAGATGTAGGTTCGTCAACCTAGGTGGATGGTCGGGCGACTGAGCACAAAAGGTTGTTTTCCTATATTACTTTTTTGGCCTATAGTACAAGGGAAAAACTTTGAATGTTTTTTTGGTATCAGCCCACTGAGACATTTCCCTGTAGATATTTATCTTTCATTATATGTAGTTAGCATTTATCCTGTATAAGGTGTTAATGGGTGCATGTTATGCCCATTTGACTTTGACTTCTGATGCATGACTTATGTATGACCTCTAATGTTTTTACAATATTCTACACTATCTCTTAGCAATCTATGTAAGACAAGTAAGCTTTTTTTTTTTAAATATATTTCAGTTTTAAAGATTGAGAGATATACAATTCTTATCAATTAGAATTTCAATATCATACCATGTGTGAGCTTTAAAGGGAACATTTGCAAAAAGAATTACGAATTTTTGGTTTATTAACTAATTTAATTTAAATAAAAATAAGGTGTTACCGACCCAGAGTTATTCTTAGAATAAGAGGATCTACGATTATAATAACCATGGCAAGATTTGTACTTTCATATTAATTACATTTAAATTTGTAAATATCTCTTATAATTTTTAAATATTTTTTATCATTTTTTAATAAAAAACCGTGCAATATACAAAGTACTTACTAATTTTTAAAATTATCTACTAAAGAAATAAAAGAATAAAAAACATATGCATTTAATACATTGTAAAGTTCTATAATGACATTTTTGGTCATTTTTTATTAAGATTGCATTGAATTTTCCTTTCCTTACGATCTAAACTGGAATATATATATATATATATATATATATATATATATCCCAAACAACTCTAGCCTACTACTGTTGGAATTCTTCAATTCCAATAAACTAAGGAACCTGTAAGCTGCTCCTCCTCCTGCTCCTACTCCTGCCGCCATGGAAAATGTAGTAAGTTTTTATTCATTCTTTTTTCGTAGCCTTGTGCATTTAAAACTATTCATGTATTTATATGAATGTAAATCATTTGCGTCTCAAGATATAATGGCACGTTACTGTTGTGAATCTGGTCTGTCCGATCTTGATCAGATCGTCCACGTTTTGACTTCATGTTTTGAACCCATTTTACAAGGTCAGAATAGCAGTCGTTTGATCTTGATCCGATCACTGAGATCGCGTGACTGCATAGTTATCCCGAATGCAAAGGATCAGGTTCCCACCATATAACATTTGTAGCTATTCTTATGTGTTAAATTTTTTATATATTTTTGACTTGTTTGTTTTATTTTATTTTTTATTAAACAAAGCTTTTAGTAGTTATGATTGTATATAGTTGAAAAATAATTGCCAAAGCACGAATTTTTTATCAAGGCGATTGTTTGAAGATATGATTATCATATGAGAGTTTGTGCATAAATTTTACAACTAATTAGAGAATTATAATAAACTCTGCAGAAATTATCTATTAGTGATTCCTGTAAGTTATTTTAAAGATCTTACAAAATTAATTTGAAAATAATGTTTCAAAAACCCGAATTGGATGGTTCAACTGGTTGAACCGGTCTCTGTCTATGGCTCGATTATTTGGGCGATTCAACCTCTGATTCAAGCGGTCTAAAGCAATTGAACAATGACCCGGAGGTTTTATCTGTTTAATGTCCGATTCGGTTTTTAAAACATTAGTTGAAAACAGATCTGGGATATGTGATAAGCTATTTTAATAAATTCTTTTATATTATAAAATAAACTCAAATAAACTCTCATAGACATTCGATCAATCAAAAAATTAGGTGATTTATTATACAAATAGCAGTCCATGATTTATTATACATATACATTAATATTAACTACTAATTTTTTTCATCAACAATTGAGATATTTTATCATTTAAAGTAAATTATTCACTTCAGAAGAGTCAACTCCCTCTTTTTTCATATTTAGAGATATATATTCATGAATTTTTTGGTTGTGGTCCATCCAAAACAAGGGGTGCAACTGCTTTTATTCAAAGTTTTGAATGGCACAACTGAATTTTTTAAGTCAATTACTTTTATGCTCATTTTCTTATAAATAGATCCATGAAGAAATGAAGTAAAAACACAATTGGAATGCAACAAACATCTAACACAGCCTAAAATTTGAGAGAAAGAGCCTGAGAGAAAAAAAAAATTAGAGAGGGATAAAGCCTCAAGGATAGTTTGCGAGAGAGAATAAATAATGAGCCAAATTTTAAGATTCTTATCTATAAATTGAAGATACATGGTTATTGTATTTTTGAGAGATCCACCTCAAGGTAGAAAGAAGAACATGTTGAATGAGAACTTTCGAGAGAAAAGATGACTTTCTCATTCATGAACAATGAAGCATCAATGTGCTTCTATACAACAATTAGCGTGTAACTAACTGCCAGCTAAGCACTAACTATCTAACAGAAATGCATAACCAACTAATTACGGCTGTAATGAACAATTAACAACTAACTAGTCAGAACTGGCTAAACTAACTGCGACTTTACTAGCAGCACCACCCTTTTTACTCTTGACACCTTCTTTTCTCTTCACCTCTTCTTCTTCTACTGCTGTTACCCCCTCCCTCACGCAAGCTGGAGGGTGGAAGATATCCACCATGCCAAGCTTGAGAATAAGCTCATGAAACAGCTTTGGAACAGTGGCCTTGGTGAATACATCGGCAATTTGAGAACTAGAAGAAATTGGAAGCAAACGCATCAATCCTAATTGAGCCTTCTCTTGCACAATATGACAATCGATATCTAAGTGCTTTGTTCGCTCATAAAAAATGGGATTAGCAGCTATGTGAAGGGCAATTTGATTGTCGTAATACAAGACAGGGGACCGAGAGAAAGATTGGGACAAATCCTGCAAAAGGTAAACGATCCATTGGAGCTTTCTAGTTGCTTTTGCAAGTGCCCTATACTCAGCTTCAGCTGAAGAACTAGACATTGTATTTTGTGGAAAAAGTTCTTGAAAGGTTCAACATGGAAAAAGCAAAATATGTTAGTTCTCCAATGCTAGTCCCTTCAAGCTGAAAGAGAGTTAGTATCCTTCAAGTAAAAAGGAGAAAACAAAAATCAGCAAAGTGCATATGCATTGGCAGTTGGCAGTCTAATGTATGATATGGTATACATCAGACTAGACATTGCTGATGCAGTTGGTTTTGTGAGTCTATTCATGTCAAATCTTATAAAAGAACAATGGATAGCAATCAAATGGATACTCAAATATCTCAGAGAAACTTTAGTCATTGTTTGTGCTTTGGCAATGGAAAATTTGTATTGGAAGGATATATAGATTCAAATATGGCTAGAGACATGAATACCAGAAAGCTTATATTTGGGTACCTGATAACATTTGTAGGGGGAGTTGTCTCTAAAAATCACAATTGTAAAAGTGTATGGCTTTAAGCACCACGGAAACATAATACATTGCAATAACTGATGGTTGCAAGGAGATTTGTGGAAGAAGACATTCCTACAAAAGTTGGGTTAGAACCAAGAAAGTTATATTCTCTATTGTAATAGTCAGAGCGCAATACATCCCAGTAAGAATTTGACATTTTATTCAAGGTCGAAACACATCGACGTGAGGTATTATTGGATCCGTGATGTGTAGAAAAGTAAGCTGCTGAAAGTTGAAAAGGTTCACATTAATGATAATGGGGTAGATATGATGACTAAAGCTCTATCAAAGGAGAATCTAGAAGTCTGTAAAGAAGTTGCAAGCTTAGCATCAACCTCAAATTGATCCAAAGATATTTTTCCTTTGGCTGGAGGGGGAGAATTGTTGGGGTCCATCCAAAACATGGGGTGCAACTGCTTTTCTTCATGGCTATATATGAAATGTACAATTGAATTTTTCTAAGCCAATTACGTTGATGTTCATTTCTTATATATAGATCCATGAAGGGATGAAGTAAACACACAATTGGGGTGTAACAAGCATCCAACACATCCTTACATCTGAGAGAGAGCGTGACAGAAAAATTAAAGAGTTATTGAGAGAGAAAAATAGTGATCTAATTTGTAAGATTTTATCTACAAATTGAAGATACATAGTTATTGTATTTTTTAGAGATCCACTAAAAGAGGTAATATTTGTAATCCCATTATTATTATAGTGGGAGTTTAAGTAGCTTACAGGTGTCGTGGTTTTTACCTTCATTTTGGAGGGTTTTTCACGCTGAAATCTTTGGCATTAATTTTTATCAATTTGGGCCATAAATTATTATGGGTTTGTGGTAATTCATTTTATCCCACTAACATGATTTTTCCCAACATTTCTCTAATAAAATCAGTTGAAGATTTAACTAATTCATTTTTAGGGTGAATGAAAGATTAAAAAGTTGTGCTTTCAATGTTTTTAGAAATTAAAAATGTCTCCCGCCCTCCCCATAAAAAAAAGAAATTAAAAATGTCATTTTAGTCTCTTTTTAAAAAAATCATAAGTAGTTTTTACTCAATGGACAAAACTTAGGTAAAGTTCCTTAAGTGTTGTCCGTGTTGTTCCTCTCACAAAATGAGATAAAAGTAGTTTTGATAATGGTAGTTATGAGAGGTTAGAGATAGTAGGAGTGGATAGAGAGAGAGAAAAATTTATCTATTTTGTAAGAAACGACACCAACAGCACCTAAGAAACTTTACCTAAGTTTTGTCCTTACTCATTCTTGTAACATAAGTATGCGTACATGATTGAATCTATGTGTATGTGTGTATATATTTGGACTTTAGAGTGCTATTGTCATACGTCACATATTTAGTTAACTACAATAAGTTTATCTATGTCCCTAAGGTGTAGCTCAAGTGGTTGAGCTGGGACATTTGAAGGAGTTGAAGAAGGAAGTTCAGGGTTCAAACCCCGGCAACTAACATAAATCACTAACAACTAACATTTGCCTATAAAAAAACAAGTTTATCTATAAAGACAGTCACTGCAAGTCTATATTAATTCTCAACAGTCAAGTCTGCCATAGAAAAAAAACTATTTTGGTGGACTTTTTGTTGTTAGCCAATTTTTTTTATTAGGAAAAGTATGTGTGTGAAAAATAATCTACAATAAAAACCACCAAATGAATTAATTTTCCAATGGCTAGTTATAAAAAAATTTATTATTCAAGAAATAGAGTGAATGTTCACATCCATGTGCAGAAGAAAATATACAAATAAATTATCTTTTAAAATTATAAAATTATATATACTACAATATTCTTTTAGCCCTTTTTTTATTTGTATGGTGTTGTTGATGTTATACTCAAATTCTCTTTTCTTGCAATTTGAACTTGAATATATATTGAGCTGAAACAACTCGAATAATCAGCTGTTAAAATTCTTCAAACCTAGAATGCTGATGAACCTGTTGCTGAGTTGGTAGCTGCTCCTACTCCAGTGGAAACCCAAGTAAGCTTTTATACATTCTTGATATAACCATGCATTTTTAACTGTATCTATGCATTTATATGTAAATTTAGGGTGTTATTATGCGCTTTTCCTGAAGTATTGTAAGTACATACAAGGATAGTCACTGAATGTGTAAAGAGTTGTGTATTCACTTATTTGTTTCAACATGAGTACAATGTGTATATATACACTAGGATATGAACCTGATTCCTAGAGAAATAAAAGCTTATGCTAAGTCCTGGAGGAATAGATACAATGAATGGTAGAATACATTGGATAGAACTCCACCATCCACACCGTCCATATCAATTACAATCAATACTCCCCCTCAAGCTGGAGCATATATGTCATATGCACCAAGCTTGTTACAAATAGATTCAACTCGAGGTCCTCTAAGGGACTTAGTCAACAAATCATCCAGTTGATCATTGGAACCAACAAAACTAGTCATGATTTCTCATGAAAGAACTTTCTCTCTCACAAAGTGGCAGTCGATCACTATGTGCTTAGTTCTTTCATGAAATACTGGATTGGAAGCAATATGCATCGCAGCTTGGTTATCACACATTAGTTTCATTGTCTTGACATCTCCCAATTTGAGTTGTTGGAGTAATTGTTTAAGTCATGTGAGTTCACAAGCTGTTACTGCCATAGCTCGATACTCTGCTTCTACACTCGATCTTGCGACTGTGTTCTGCTTCTTGCTCTGCCAAGAGATCAAATTACCTCTAACAAGGATACAATATCCTGTAGTAGATCTTCTATCTGATGGTGAACCTGCCCAATCAGCATCAGAATAGCCAACAACTTCGGCGTTACCCTTGTTTTCATAAAGTAATCCTTTACCTGGTGCACTCTTGATATACTTAAGAATGCGAACCACAGTGTTCCAGTGGTTGTCACAGGGAGCATTCAAAAATTGACTAACTATGCTTGCAGCAAAGGTAATGTCAGGCCTGGTCACTGTAAGATAGTTAAGTTTACCAACCAGACATCGATATCTACCAGGGTCTTTCAATGGCTCCCCCTGACCTGGTAGTAGTTTGACGTTGGGATCCATGGGAGTATCACTGGGTCGACAATCAAGCATGTCGGTTTCTTCTAGTATATCAAGAGCATATTTCCGTTGAGTAATAGCTACACCTGTCTTAGAATGAGTAACTTCAATCCCCAAAAACTATTTTAAGGAATCCAAGTCTTTGGTCTGAAAGTGGATGGACAGATGTTGTTTGAGCCGATGGATGCCTGCCTGATCGTTACCAGTGATGATGATGTCGTCGACATAGACAAGCAAATAAAAACAGGTAGTCGGTGAAGAATGCATGAAGAAGACAGAGTAATCAGCTTCACATTTGGTCATGCCATACTCTTGAAGTACAGTGCTAAATCTCCCAAACCAAGCACGTGGAGATTGTTTCAAGCCATAGAGATACCGATGTAGCCGGCATACGTGGTGAGGCGCACCACTAACAGTGAATCCCGGTGGTTGCTCCATGCACAACTCTTCCTGTAACTCACCATGTAGGAAGGCATTTTTTATGTCTAATTGATGGAGAGGCCAGTGATGAATAGCAGCTATGGCAAGGAAAAGGCGAACAGATACGATCTTGGAAACTGGAGAGAAAGTATCTCCATAATCAAGGCCAAAGATCTGTGTGTATCCTTTTGCTACAAGGCGAGCTTTCAAGCGGCCAATCTTCCCATCGACCCCAACCTTAACTGTATAGATCCATCGATAACCCACTGTAGTTTTTCCATTTGGTAAGGGTACTAAATCCCAAGTACCATTGGAGTGCAAAGCAGCTATCTCATCCACCATTGCCTGTCGCCAGCCAGGATCAGACATAGCTTCACCTGTAGTTTTGGGAATAGACACAGAATCTAAGGAGAAAAAAAAGTCAAAGTAGCATGGAGATAATTTGTGATAATCCAAAACACAAGCATAAATAGGATTAGGGTTCCGAGAGGACCTGTTACCTTTACGTAGTTCAATGGGTTGTTTCGATGTAGGATGCAGAGCCTGAGAGTCTGGCAGAGCAGGGGATGAGTCTTGAGGCACAAAAGTGCTTTTGGATGGGGCTTCCATTGATATGTGCGGAAGGTAGGAATAGAAACAGGGGTAGGAGGAATGGGAATAACAGAGTTCTCTAAGGGAAGAAAGTGAGACTTACCGGGATCATGTGCCTTATCAGGAGTAGAAGGAAAGAAAGGACTAGTCTCGAAGAAGCTGACATTCGTAGAGACAATGTACCGATGAAGATCTGGTGAGTAGCATTGATAGCCTTTCTACAGACGGGAGTAGCCAAGGAAAAGATACTTGAGGGACTTGGCAGCAAGTTTATCTTTCCCTGGAGTGAGGTCATAGACAAAACAGGTGCATTCAAAGACTCGGAATGGTAGAGAGTAGAGGTGTTGGTGAAGGAACAAAATGGAGTGTGGTACCTGGTTGTCAAGAACAAATAAAGGCATGCGATTGATTTAGTAACAAGCTGTGATAATCGCATCCCCCCAGAAACGAGGTGGTACATTACTATGAAGAAGCATGCTACGAGCTGTTTCAACTAAGTGTCGATTCTTCCTTTCAGTAACACCATTCTGTTGTGGGGTATGGGCACATGAAGTCTGATGGAAGATACCCTGTGAAGTTAGAAAAGATTGAAAGGAAGTAAACAGATATTCACGAGCATTATCACTTTGCAATATTTTTATTTGGGTACCAAATTGTGTTTTTATTTTTGAACAAAAGGTTTGAAAGATGGAGAAAACTTCTAAACGATTTTTCATTAGAAATATCCAAGTGCATCGTGAAAAATCATCAATAAAAGTAACAAAATATTGATATCCCAAACATGAAACAACACGACTAGGACCCCAAATATCTGAATGAACTAAAGCAAAAGGAGACGCAGCTCGTTTATTGACTCTGTCGGGAAAGGAACTCCTGGTATGTTTCCCAAACTGACATGACTCACACTCTAAGGTAAACACTTTTGAAAGACTTAGAACCATAAGAAGCAGCTTGGAAAGGCTAGGATGTCCCAAACGTTGATGAATAATAGCTAGAGACTTAACAGCAGAACATGCAATAGGAGGTGCAGGTGTCGAAAGGTAATATAGGCCTCGGGACTCATGCCTTACTCCAATCATCTTCCCAGTACTCTGATCCTGCACAAGAACAGAATTATTAGTAAAGGCAACATCGTAAGGTAGGGTACTAGTGAGTTTACTGATGGAGATTAAATTAAAGGGACATTCAGGAACATAAAGCACAAAGTCCAAAAAAGCGTGGGTAGGGGATGAGTTCGGCCAATGCCTTGGCATTTGGTTTATGATCCATTAGCCAAAGTAACACTAGGTAGTGTGTCCATAAAAGTGAGATGGGAGAAAAGCAATTTGTTACCAGACATATGATCAGATGCGCCTGAGTCAAGGATCCAAGGTCCAAGTGAAGAAGATTGTGAAACAAAGGCAACAGGATTACCAGTCTGGGTAACAGAGGCAACAGGTGTGGTGGACTGCTGGTGTGCTTTGAGTTTAAGGTACTCTTGATACTCTGTTGTAGAAAGGGAAACCTGAGCACCGGTGTCAGAGGCTTCAAACTGAGCAACATTCTGTCAAGCTTACCCAAATAGGTTTGCATGTCCATGTCTTGTTTCTTTACAGAGATGAGATTGGTGACGACATTGTATAGACGATTAACGTCATTGGAATATGTCTTCTTTTCTTTTGTCCAGACATCGTAGCATGTCTAAAGGAGCGATATTGTGTCTGAAGTTTAGCACAATTGAGAACCAAAGAACACTACAAAGGGAGGCATCAACTTGTTTCCACTGGGCCTGATCCTTGGTGGAGATATTCTTGAGTTGTTTAAGCAAATAGTCCTCACGACCTTGTCCTTGGAACCAAAGATCAAAGGCAGTAACCTAACCAGCATAATTGGCACTACCTACCAATTTTTTGCAAGGAATCAGGGCTGTGTTAGTGAAACTGACAGCAGAAGAAGAGGTTGTAGCAGATCCGGTTCCTGTCATGATGAACCAAGCGACGTGAAAGAGGGAAGGCTACTGGAAAACACCAAATGAAGAAACGGACCTCGGAAATAGGTAGAGGGGGCTCTGCGACGGTCGGCGACGAAAAATGGTGGCCGGAGGTGAAATCACGCACTCTCACGTGCGGATCTAGTGGCGGCGCATGGGATTCACGTGCAGAGATGGCGGAGGCGCGTGGCGGCGCGTGTAGTGGCGTATCGGAATGGGGAAACAGCGGTTGTGCTCGTCGGAGGGAAGTGCACCTGTCTGTGGTGGTAGTTCGGTGTGGGTCACACCGAAAAAGGGGTTCCTGGACGGGACAACAATGTTTTTGAAGAAATGCAGTGTGTTCTGGAACGCAAATTGAAGATGCATAGGCACAGGAATAAAGCTAGACTACTGATACCATGTAAAGAGTTATGTATTCACTTATTTGTTTCAACATGAGTACAATGTATATATATACACTAGGATATGAACCTGATTCCTAGAGAAATAAAAGCTTATGCTAAGTTCTAGAGGAATAGATATAATGAATGGTAGAATACATTGGATAGGACTCCACCGTCCTCACCGTCCATATTAATTACAATCAATAGAATGTATAGGCTCTTTTGATGCCAAAAGTCTCGGTTTTTATATAGATAAAATCTGGCTGAAACATAAATATATATTTTTGATGATCTCTATCTGGTTGTTAGAGACTAGATGGTCAAAAGTTGTTTTTTGTTGGCCATGGTATTTGTTGAGGTGCTAACAAAGTCCCACGTAGACTAAACAAGAGGAAGAACATAAGTTTATAAGCAACGAAATGTCCCAATTGGTATGAGGCCCTTATGGGAGTGTCCAAAAGCAAAACTATGAGGGCTTAAAGCCCAAAGTGGATAATATCAAACCAATGTGGAGACATGTAAGACCCATCGGTGCCCCTACAATTATTAAATTATTTTTCAAATTAGTGCTTGAAGAACCAACACATGTTAATCAAGGAGTAACAAATTTGATTCATTTCAACTCTTGTGATTTAAGAAATAGAAATTGGGAAAAAAGTTCACTTAAATAAATCCATTCGTCTCAACTTAAACTAATTTAAGTCTAATGAGATTTTTAAATGCACGAGAATTAAAAAAGTAGTACTTTAAGGATTTGGAATTGTTGTTTCCGACAGTTTTTCCCTTGTTGTGGGGAATGGCTTCCAGCACCCCATTTTTTCTTACAGCACTTCACCCCTTTCTTTTCCCAAAATAACTCTATCCCGTACCCATACCCCTGCCTTTCCCTCTCCCTTCTCCCTTCTTCCTTCTCCCTGCCCCATACCCCTGCAGCGTCGCACTAACCTCAATCCCACATCCCTTACCTTGCCTCCACTCCTCTCTCCCTACATCTCCATTCTGTAATTTTTTTCTCTGTTTATCTTTGGAAATATGTTTTCGATCGGCAACACAAGTTTTCGAATGTTAAGCTTGTTTCTGAACATATACGATTTTCAAGACGTTAAAATTAGTTTCCAAAAATCTTTGAATGTTAAACTGTATTTTCGAGCATCAAAACTAGTTCCCAGACATTAAACGAGTTTCCAGATGTTATAACAAATTTTTGGACATTTTAACGAGTTTTCGGATGGGAAACGAGTTTCCAAGGAGTGGGGGGCAAGGAGTGGGAGAGCGCAGGACAAAAGGAATAGGGGGTGGGGATGGGAAGGTGTAGGGGTGGGCGTGGGGGCACACGGGATATAAGGGAGGGGAAATGGGGTGAGAAAGGGAAGGGGAGGGAAAAAATAGGGAAGGGGTGTTGTTTGCAAAAGGTGGGATGCTATTAGCAGCCCACTTGTTGTGCCGTCTCCCACACTAGCTCTAGGTCAAGGATGGGGAGTGGATTGGGCTCCTCTATTGCCCATTTATGGGGGAAAAAAAGGAAAGAGTGAGCATTGTTAATAGCCTACTATTATTATTAATTATCATTCTTTATCATTATCATCACAAAATGATAGTTTCATTGTTCTAAAACTTCATTACTATATCACTAACATCATCACTATTACTGTTATCCAAAGTATTCTTTAAATTCTTATTTTCAAAAATAATAAAATTAACCAACATTGAAATATTTTCTACAAGAACTACATAGCTTTGAATTCTCTGATGCACCAAGGGATATGTAGAATTACGGTCTACTCTTGTCAAGGTAAATAATAAATTTTCAAATTTATTCTCCTTTACTTTAAATTAAGTAGATAAATAATATTTGGTGTTTATCATTCTTTTAAGTAATAAAGTAAATATTTTTAAAGTTATTATAATTTACATATTTAATTAGAGATAATTGGATGGTGTAGGGTGTTAATACATTTCCTACTCGTAATCGACTCCCAAACTTGATATCTTGTTTGAGTCCATATATTCATGGTTTTCCATTTTTTCCATACTTAATTTAAAATCGGTGGTGACTCCCTTCACGAGACCATCCTGTTGCCACAGCTGGTGACTTCATTGGAAGGACAATGCGATCGTAATAATTCTTAGATTATGAAGGCAACAATTGCATCAAACTACAAGAAATCCCATAGTTTTCACAAAAATTGTTCTCCTATCTTTCTTCTCCTTTATCTATTATGTTATGAAGGGATTCTAAGGGGTTGTTGAAGGAGGTTTAGGATGGTGGCGAAATGGGTTGGGATTTGGGACAAGGGGACAAAGGACATGGGATTTTAGGGAGAGTAACAAAACATTACATTTGGTGCACACTATTTATATTGCAACGACAAAAATTCACATGCAATAGTGGCTGAAACCTTATCCATGACCTCATATCCACAATTTAAAGCCATCAGGATATATGACATGCTTACCAAATTTTATTCACCTCAAAGCTCATTTTATTTGTTTTATTTTTGAAAAAAACAATTTCAGTATAAAGAGAGTTTATAAAGGATCACCTAATTAAAATAAAATAAAAATTGACGAAAAATGTTATATGCTGGAAATGATATTTGTAGGACTTCAAATCACATTGAAATTACTTTTGACATAAAATTGTCATGTGTCACAATATTAATTTTACTTTGTAATCACTATTTTTTGACATTGAATTTTTGAGTTAATTTCCATCCGGTTTTTCTGATGGATTGACCGCTAGAAATTATGACCAGCAATTTGTTCATTAAAAAGGATATTTGCAATGGATCGAGTCTGCTGAAATATATATATCCCCATTTTGTTGAGGTGAACCACTTGTTGATCAGGCTATTTGATTAATTGAAATGTTTATTTCGGGAAGTATAATGTATATATTATAGATGCACATTATTTGATTAATTGAAATGTTTATTTCGGGAAGTATAATGTATATATTATATATGCACATTATATATGGTCTTAATTAGATAAACTAATAGTGTACCATACCTCGAAAGCTTTGGTTACCCAGAGTGTTGGTTCTATTGCCTTGTACACTAAGATGCATGTAGTTGGCTTATACCATAATTGCAAGTGGACTTTCACTATTTTGCTAAATCCCAGTTTGATATATTTTGTTTAGGTGGGATTGATCTTAAATAGCGAAGCCTCACGAGTTCAAGATCGAGAAATTACTCCAATAAGAAGCTCATATTCGTTTAATATGTAGGTTTTCCAGTTATTTTATGAGCAAAATAATTTTTGTTCTTATCATAACAAGTTTTGGTATATGTACTTTGTATGTTTGGTTTTTTTTTCTTCTTACTGGTTGATTTTGAACATATATATCATGTATTTATATGTTGTAGGTTTCAAAGTTTGGTTAATCAGCATCTCACTAGCAATCGGCTTTTGGTGTCACCTATGATCACAAACAATACCTTTAGTAGAATCAATCACCATTCATCCTTTTCTCAAACTTTGTTCCAACACCACCCTGTGAGTACAACTATCCTAACAAATATTGTTCCATAACAAACAATGCTATAGATACACAATGAGTCTATTTGGATTGACTTATGAATAACTTATTTGAACTTATCTATTGGCATAAACACTTATTAGAGTGTTTGAGAAAACTTATGGATACAACTTATGTTATGTCCGTAAGCTGTTTTAAACTTATTTCGATAAGTTTTCTATAGTGTTTATCTTATCATATAAGTGCTTATATAATAAGTAATTATCCTATAAGTGCTTAATTAAACTGTTTATCCAAACAAACCCTATTTTTGAGAAACATGTTGATGGTATCGTGGTCCACTGTGACACATTAGCAGGCAGCGTCAAGAGCTGGGATTGACATAGGATTGCCAAATAGACAATTCATGACTAACCAAAGATCTGTGTCATCACCTCTTCAGAATGTTCAGATCATCAATTCTCATAGGGAGTGGAACTCCATGTGGTATGTGACATGTGCTTTAATACTTATTCCTTTCTCAATAATTTATGTCTACATGTTCCTTATGTTGATCACGACACATATTTGAATGTGGTTTTTGAAGTATAGTCCCTACACAGTAATTTTCTTACAATTTTGGTCTATGATTCAGAAAACACCCCCAATTCCAATTACATGCAATATGATTTCTCTACTTCTTATATCAAAAGCATAATATTGTCGATCATTTTATTAATGATCAAACAAGCAAATGCATAAAGTCATAAACCATTAGTTTGTTTTGTAGGTCGCCCCAACGGTTCTCTTTTGTCTCTCTGTTGAACGAAGCCATAATGCCTGATGTTAACGGACAAGTTGATGGCTCTGATCAACTATCAGGGTAAGCAACCTTTACCAATAACTAATATTCTCCCATAGAAGGGAGTTGTCGCATTTTTGTACCAATTGCATAAGTGCTATGATTTGATTTCAGAAAACCCACCATTTATTGCGTTAGCGACAGACTTTTTTCAACACTCTTTTCATCATTGGTTGAAATTCACATGAGTCTAACAGTAGTACTACTCATAAACGATGGAATCATGTGGGGTCTCATTTTCAAAGTAGTGGGACCTACATGAATTCAACCAATCATGGAGAGTGTCGAAAAGAGTGTGTTGCTAGCACTTTTTTTTAAATACATAGTAGATCATTTATTTTTACAAGTGGGCCCATGTGGGGTCAGATTATAGAAATGAACACAAGTTATTTATCAAAATATCAATGTATAAATGCACAGAGCTCTAAAAATATCTATCTGTGTGTGCCTAATTAATTAATAACTTGTTTCTTTTCATTGGCCTATTAGTCTATCCATGCACACAAGTTTGCAAGCTCAGAACTCAAGGGTTATGGACCCTTCAAGTGGTACTAGGACAATTGGAGGAACGAGTTCACTAGCTTTTAGTTGTGGGGCATTTGAGCTTTCCAGCCTTTTCAGGTATCTATGCTACTATGTATAAGATGACTGAGACTATGCTTTTGTTGAGGTGCAACCAAAGTCCCACATAGACTAAACAAGAGGAAGAACAATGGTTTATAAGAAAGAAAATGTCTCATTGGTATGAGGCCTTTTGGGGAATATCCAAAAGCAAAACCATGAGGGCTTAAAGCCCAAAGTGGACAATATCATACCAATGTGGAGACATGTAAGACCCCTCGGTACCCCTAACAAGTGGTATCAGAGCCGATGGTGTCGGCTTGGGCGAGTATTGGAATAGCTATTGGGATCTGAGTCAAAGATCCTTGTGTCGAAAGTCTTCCTGGCTGTGTGGTGATCAGGCGGCGTGTCCCGACGGTGTGGTGAGCAAGCGGTGTGTCCTGTTAGTCGGCGGTACAAGTATAAACAGACTAAATACTCGGAGGCTTCCGTTGGAGGGGAGGATGAACTATGGTCTTTTGTTTGAGGGGAGGATTGTTGAGGTGCAACCAAAGTCCCACATAGACTAAACAAGAGGAAGAACAATGGTTTATAAGAAAGAAAATGTCTCATTGGTATGAGGCCTTTTGAGGAATATCCAAAAGCAAAACCATGAGGGCTTAAAGCCCAAAGTGGACAATATCATACCAATGTGGAGACATGTAAGACCCCTCGGTACCCCTAACAAGTTTAGAGCTAATTGTTGGAATTAAGTCCCACATCGGTGGGAACTTAATTTGGGTGCTCCCTTAGAGCCTATATAAGGAGGTCCAAGTAAAATTTTTATATTATCCCAAATCTTCTTCTCTTCTCATCTTTTATTATTTCTTATACTCAACAAGAGTATTGTGAGAGTATTTGTGAGGTATTTTGTGAGAGGTATTCTTGTAATATTTTCCCACATAGTGAAATTCTTCTGGTCTTGCCCCGTGGTTTTTCCCTTATTTGTTGAGGGTTTTCCACGTAAATTTTGTGTGTTCATTTCTTTATTTTCTCGTCTCTTATTTTAGTTATGTGACACCATTCTGATACTCTGGTACCTAACAGTGGTATCAAAGCTCCAAGGTTGGTGATACTATTCTGCTGCGTCACTTTAGGAAGGTGTTGGTTCTTAGTATGCTCTGTGGTTGCAGCATTGTCTGATCTGCCACATTTGAAAAGAATTGTTACCAGAAATAGTGTGGTAGTATAAAAGTGTATGTCTAGTAAAGTTCAGGCTAAGGAAAGACAAGGTTTTTAAGTATGCTTAGCGACACCTCTCTTTCCTGGGAATTTACTTGGTGCACTCTTTACGGGCTACAGTCACTTTTTCGGTATATAGTACTATTCACAGACACGGTTACTATTCACACGTGTAGTTGTATACTTTTACAGTAATTGTTAACATATACTTTGGATTTGTTCTCGTATACGGGATAATGCATAATACTGCTTCACGATAATCGTGCTATTCACGGTGAAATAGTGTAATCCGGTTCGGTTAGTGTACAACCATGGAAGCAAAATTTGAGATAGAAGTTCAATGGGAGTAATTTCTCCTGTGGAAATTGAAGGTAGCGGCGATTACGAGGAAGGATAATTGCTTTGAAGCAATCGAAGGTAGACCCACGGATATGGTGATGAAAAGTGGAAAGAGAAGGATGGCAATGCTTGTTGCCAATTTGCACCTAGCAATGGCGGATTCGATTTTGTCAAGTGTTGCGTAAAAAGACTGCAAGGGAGATTTGGGATGTACTTAACAAATTATGCGAGGTTAAGTCACTTCACACAAGAATATTCTTGAAGAGGAAACTCTACACTCTTGAATGAGTGAATCCACATTAATGACGGATCACATTAACACTACGAACACGCTATTGGCTCACCACAAGATCTCGATTTCAAAATAGCAGAAAATGAACGTGCAGAACTTTTACTTCAGAGTTTACCAGATTCGTATGATCAACTCATCATCAACATTACAAACAACAATGTTGCTGACACTCTTCACTTTGATGATGTTGCCGGTGCAATCCTTGAAGAAGAATCCAGGAGCAAGAATAAGGAGGAAAGGTCAGAAAGTTCGAAGCAAGCAGAAGCTTTAACGATGACGAGAGGCAGATCAACAGAACGTGGCCCCAGTGGGAGCCAAGATCGTGGTATATCAAAATCTTGAAGAAGAAAGAATCTCAAATGCTACAACTGTGGCATGAGAGGGCACTTGAAGAAGGAGTGTTGGAACAAGAAGAATGGAGAGAAGACCTCAGAAGCATCAACCTCGCAAGGTTGTGTTGCAAGTACCTCAGATGATGGAGAAATCCTGTATAGCGGAGCAACAAGTTCTAAAGGTGGAAGGAAGCTCAATGATGTCTGGATAGTGGATTCAGGTGCGACATGGCACATGACTTCACACCGAGATTGGTTTTGTACTTATGAGCCTGTCTCGGTAGGATCCGTGTTTATGGGAAATGATCACGCCTTAGAAATCATTGGAATCGGTACTGTCAGAATAAAGATGCAAGATGGTACTGTTGCGAAGATACAAGGGGTACGACATGTGAAGGGCTTGAAAAGGAATCTATTGTCCACTGGGCAATTGGATGACCTCGGGTGCAAGATCCATATTGAAGGTGGAATCTTGAAAGTAGTGAAGGGCAATCTTGTGGTGATGAAAGCAGAAAAGATCACAAGCAATCTATACATGCTTTTGGGAGATACGTTACAAGAGGCGGATGCATCAGTTGCATCAGCGAGCCATGAAGAATCAACGATGATGTGGCATCGCAGGCTAGGCCATATGTTAGAGCGTGGCTTAAAAGTCCTTGCAGAACGCAGTCTCTTACCCGGGCTCAAGACGGTAACTTTACCCTTCTGTGAGTACTGTGTGACAAGTAAGCAGCATAGATTGAAATTTGGAAAAGTAACTACCAGAAGCAAACACATACTAGACTTGATACATTCTGATGTGTGGGAGTCGCCGGAAACATCCATGGGGGGAGCAAAGTATTTTGTATCATTCATTGATGACTACTCCAGGAGATTGTGGGCATACCCGATCAAGAAGAAGTCAGATGTGTTTCCAGTATTCAAGGAGTTCAAAGCACAAGTAGAGCTTGAAACTGGGAAGAAAATCAAGTGCTTGAGGACAGACAATGGAGGAGAATATGTAGATGGTAACTTTCTATCATTCTGCAAGCAAGATGGTATTACGAGACAATTCACTATTGCACATACACCTCAGCAGAATGGTGTAGCAGAACGGATGAACAGGACTCTCCTAGAAAGAACAAGAGCTATGCTGAGAACAGCAGGATTGGCCAAATCTTTTTGGGCAGAAGCAGTCAAAACTGCCTGTTACGTGATAAATCGATCGCCATCAACAGCGATTGGTTTGAAGTCACCAATGGAGATGTGGAAAGGAAAGCCGGTAGATTATTCTTCTTTACATGTGTTCGGATGTCCTGCGTACGTAATGTACAACTCCCAAGAAATAGCAAAGTTGGATCCAAAATCTAGAAAATGTATATTCTTGGGTTATGCTGACAATGTCAAGGGGTATCGCTTGTGGGACCCCACTGCCCGCAAGCTTGTTGTTAGCAGAGATGTAGTCTTTGCAGAAAATGAATTACAAAGTGAGCAGAAAAATGACAACACTTTTAAAGAGACTGCTATACTGCAGTTGGAGAGAAAGACTCAAGAAGATGATTCTTCTGAAACAGAACCAGAACACATAGAACAAGAACCAGATGAGGTCAATGATGAAGAAGTTCGACGATCAACACGTCAGATAACGGCACCATCGTGGCACTCAGACTATGTTATGGCCTGCCATGATGCATACTGTCTTTTGACCGAAGAAGGTGAACCATCGCCTTTCAAGAAGCGTTGAGCAGTTCAGATGCTTCTCAATGGATGACAAAGAATGCGGGAAGAAATGGAAGCCCTACATAGAAATAAGACTTGGGAACTTGTTGAACTTCCAAAGGGTCGGAAAGCCATCTGAACAAATGGGTGTTCAAAATCAAACGAGACGGCAATGATCAAGTGGAGCGGTATCGTGCGGACTTGTAGTCAAAGGTTATGCTCAGAAAGAACGGATAGATTTTGACGAGATATTTTCTCCAGTTGTCAGACTTACTACTATCAGGGTAGTGTTGGCAATGTGTGCTGCATTTGATTTACATCTTGAACAGTTGGATGTAAAGACTGCTTTTCTTCATGGAGAGCTTGAAGAAGAAATTTATATGCTCCAACCAGAAGGCTTTAAAGAATAAGGAAAAGAAAACTTGGTTTGTAGGTTGACCAAATCTCTGTACGGTCTAAAGCAGGCGCCCAGATGTTGGTACAAGAGATTTGATTCCTTCATAATTAGCCTTGGTTACAACAGACTGAGTTCAGACCATTGTACGTACTACAAGAGGTTTGATGATAATGATTTCATCATTTTGCTGTTGTATGTGGATGACATGTTGGTGGTAGTCCCCAACAAAGATCGAATCCAGGAATTAAAGGCACAGTTGGCTAGGGAGTTTGATATGAAGGACTTGGGACCCGCAAACAAGATTTTAGGGATGAAAATTCACCGAGACAGAAATGATAGGAAGATTTGGCTTTCTCAAACGAATTATCTAAGGAAGGTCTTGCAGCGCTTCAACATGCAAGATTGTAAGCCAATTTCTACCCGCTTCCTGTCAATTTTAAATTATCCTCAGGTATGAGTCCTAGCAATGAAGCAGAGAGGATGGAAATGTCTCGAGTACCGTATGCATCGGCGGTGGGAAGCCTTATGTATGCCATGATATGTACAAGACCGGACATTGCACAAGCGATGGGAGGCGGTTTGTCGGTTTATAGCAAATCCAGGTAGAGAGCATTGGAATCTTGTAAGAGGATCCTTAGATACATCAAAGGAACCTCGGATGTTGCATTATGTTACGGAGGATCGGAATTCATTGTCATGGGTTATGTTGATTCAGATTTTGCAGTGATCTTGATAAAAGGAAATCCACTACCGGGTATGTATTCACAATTGCGAGGAGCGGTGAGTGGTTATCTAAGTTACTGATCGTTGTAGCTTTGTCTACTACAGAGGTCGAGTACATGGCAGCTACCCAGGCTTGCAAGGAAGCTATCTGGATTAAAGGTTTAATGGAGGAACTTCGGGCACAAGCAATGATGATTCTGTGTATTGTGGCGGTCAGTGCCTTGCACATTGCAAGGAATCCAGCTTTTCATTCCAGGACAAAGCATATAGATACCCAAAGTATCACTTTGTTCGTGAAGTGGTAGAGAAAGGAACCGTGGATATGCAAAAGATTCACACCAAAGATAACCTAGCAGATGTGATGACGAAGCCAATCAATGCTGACAAGTTTATTTGGTGTCGATCCTCCTATGGCCTATCAGAAACGTAAGCGACATGGAATGGCAAGGCAGAAAGAGTGGTGTGAAGATATGATTGACTCAATCAAATCTTCAAGTGGGAGAATTGTTGGAATTAAGTCCCACATCGGTGGGAACTTAATTTGGGTGCTCCCTTGGAGCCTATATAAGGAGGTCCAAGTGAAATTTTTATATTATCCCAAATCTTCTTCTCTTCTCATCTTTTATTATTTCTTATACTCAACAAGAGTATTGTGAGAGTATTTGTGAGGTATTTTGTGAGAGGTATTCTTGTAATATTTTCCCACATAGTGAAATTCTTACAGTGTCTTGCCCGTGGTTTTTCCCTTATTTGTTGAGGGTTTTCCACGTAAATTTTGTGTGTTCATTTCTTTATTTTCTCGTCTCTTATTTTAGTTGTGTGACACCATTCTGATACTCTGGTACCTAACAGCTTTATGGTTATGTTTTTTTTTATCTAATTATATGATCTTCGTCTTTCTTATATTATTTGATTTGTTTACATCATTTTAATTAATGATATGAATTATTCAATTTAACTAGGCCCGAACAAGCCATGGGTATACAAGTTCAACAAGTAGTCCCTACTAATGCAAATAGGGTCACTGCACAACGTGATACAACAACAACTCTTCAATTATCTTCATCTGCAAGGTAAAAAAAATGCTTGATGTTATGTTATTTATACTTTGGTATAGTTTGAAAATTATGCACACATAGTAGCCAAAAGAAGGAGCGATCAGAAGCCAGGAGTTCCTAAAAACCCATGGGTTACCATTTAAGATCCTCGTGACATCTCCAGGGTTCTCAAAGAATAAGTGATAAAGCTTCTCCTCCACCTCCTCTATTCTGAAACCTTTTGGGTTGCACCATATGCCTGATAAGGCATTGTGGAGTGATGCTTTGTGTATGGGTTTATCAGTGACAATTTTAGCAATCACGCTATTCATGCACTCCGCGACACCCTCTTGCACATCCTGATCATCAAATAAAACAACCTCATCATCCTCCTCAGATTCGGAGGGAGCGTGCTTCGTCTCCTCCTCCTCACGATTCGGAATGATATTATTCGACGTAGAAGCCATGGTGAAACCGATGGAACAGTGAACGAAAGAAGAGTTTGAGCACCAAGGATGGGAAGTCAACGCCAAGAATGGGATGGAATTACACTATACGCCGTCACTGACTCCTAGGAAGCCCTAGCAGAGAGTTGTCGGCGCAAGGGAATGGGATGGAATTACACTATACGTGATATTTTCCACAGCACCTGTCTGGATTCATTTGCTTGGATTACCTCCGCATTGCCGCACGGCCTTGATGGCGCAGAAAATAGGAGGATGTGTTGGTGTAGTGATGGACAGCGGGGTGTTCGAGATGCCAGATAAGAGCAAGATTTTGAAGGTTAAGGTGCAGGTGGACCTTGCGAAACCGATTAAGAAGGGCGTTACGACTGGCAGTAAGAAGGATGGCATCTTTTGGGTTGATTTTCGATATGGGAAGCTGCCCCAATTCTGTTTCTATTGTGGCATAATCGGACATGGTGAACAACGATGCTTGGCGAGCCAAACCAACCCTGATGGGACAAAGTCCAAAAATCTTGGACCATGGCTTAGGGTTTATGTGTCTGGTCGTAGGTTGAAGGAGGAGAAAGTAGCTGAAGGAGGATCGGCCAGTAAGAAACCAGCGCAGCAGGTGAGGAGGCGAGAGAAGTTCCCAGAAGAAATCATTGACGGACTGGCTGCTATGGTTGTCAGTGGAAAGGTAAACTTGCATGAAACCTCTGAGGGTTTGACTACAAAAGGAATCACGAAGTCACAGGGGCTTGCTACTGCCAATGCAACGAATTCACTTATAGATACTAGTGCTGGTGATCAGGTAATTAACCAAGCTCAAAGTGAGGTTAAGGAATCTGAGATCCAATCGGTGCCGAGACAACAGGTGGTAGAGGAGGTTCAAGGTGTTGTGTCCGCTTGCAAATTGAGGGGGTGGAAGAGGAAGCAGTGCAAGGTTCCAGCTAACGAGACTTCCCCAATTGTTGTTGGTGTTGACTTGGGAGTGAAGAGGAAGAGTGTGGATGAGTGTTCTGACATGGAGATTTCTTCTCCAAAGAAACTTATTCCTTCTGATTATTTTACATCGGCAGGTCCTGTGAATCAGGCCTGCCGGGAGCCATGAATCTTCTAGCTTGGAACTGTCGGGGGCTTGGGAACCCTCGCACAGTTCGTGCTCTCAAAAAGCTTTTGAGAGATAAAGATCCTATTTTGGTATTCATTTCAGAGACTCGTAGAAAAGACTTTGAGATGAATACGTTCCAGAATTTCATGGGTTACTCTAATTTGATCGCTGTGAGTTGTGAAGGAGAAGGTAGAGAGAGGGCTGGAGGTGTAGCTTGTATGTGGAAGAGTGATATTTCAGTAGAGATTTTGTCTTTCTCTCTTAATCATGTTGACATGCTTATTACCCAGGATGAAGGTGAGACTCCGTGGAGGTTTACTGGTATTTATGGGTTTCCTGACATCTTTTCAAAAGAGAAAACTTGTGATTTATTGTTGAGCTTGGCGTCTCGTGCTCAGATCGATAGATGGCTTTTGATGGGTGACTTTAATCTGGTTTTATCTCATGATGAGAAGCGGGGAGGCAATCCTGCTAGTAATCAGCTGATTGATCTTTTCAGGGGAACGTTGCAAACTCTTAATTTGATGGACCTGGGTTTCGAAGGGGAAAAATTTACGTGGAGTAATAATCAGATGGGAGAGGATAATATCATGGCTCGCTTGGACAGGGCAGTGGCGACTTCAGATTGGTGTTTTTCTTACCCACGAGCTTCTTTGTTACATCTGGTTCGTCATGCCTCTGACCATATGCCTCTTTGGCTCCGTTTGGAACCCCGGAATAGCAACAGGAGGAGGAAATGTCAGCGGCTAAAAAGGTTTGAGGATTGTTGGATGCGTGATCCGGGAATATTGGATGCAATTCGAAATACTTGGCAGAGTATTCAGCAACCCTTGAATTCTAAAATACCTTCTTGTGTGGAGGCGCTCAATAAATGGGGGGAGGAAAGGTTCGGTGATATTCCTCTCAAGATTAAAGAAACATCTAGAAAGTTGGAGGAGTTGCACTCTCGGTCTCATGAGATGGGGATGTTGGAAGAAATTAAGAAGGTGGAGAAGTCTCTTGATGACTTGCTGGAGAGTGAAGAAATTTGGTGGGCACAACGTTCTCGTGCTCTGTGGCTTAAGCATGGGGACAAGAATACAAAATTCTTCCATCAAAAAGCATCACAGCGTAAATCTAGAAATTGGGTGGATAGTATTCTAGATGACCATGGTGAGAAGTTTACTGATGAGGAGGATATTGCTAATGTTATGTCTAATTTTTTCCAGAACCTTTTCACGTCTGAGGATCCTATTAGGTTATCTGAAGCGGTGGAAGTGGTGAAGGACAGAGTTTCTGATGAGATGAGGCATACCCTTGATGCTGATTTTTCCCCTGAGGAGGTCCATTCTGCCATGAAAAACTTAAAGCCAGGAGCTGCACCTGGCCCTGATGGAATGCCTGCATCATTCTACCAAAATTTTTGGAGCGTTGTGGGTGAGGAAGTGACCTCGGTGGTTCTTGACGTTCTCAACAATGGTAGAAGCCCCACCAACATGAACCACACCTTTATTTGTCTTATTCCGAAGAGTAAGAGGCCCAAGCATACAGGTGACTTCAGACCTATTTCTCTTTGCAATGTTATTCTTAAAATTATTACTAAAACCATTGCAAACCGTTTGAAATTAATTTTGCCCCTTATTATTGGAAAGTTTCAAAGTGCTTTTGTCCCAGGTCGCTTGATAATCGATAATGCGCCAGAGCTTTGATTCTTTTCATTACATGAGAAAGAAGAAAAAAGGACAAAAAGGCTATGTTGGCCTGAAATTAGACATGTCAAAAGCCTATGACCGCATTGAATGGGACTTCCTTTTAGCAGTTTTGAATTCAATGGGATTCTCTTCCAAATGGGTCTCTTTAATTCATAATTGTATCTCCACTGTTTCCTTCTCTGTTCTGTTGAATGGCAGCCCTTGCAGAAAATTCTTGCCATAGAGAGGGCTTCGCCAAGGCGATCCATTATCACCATATCTGTTTATCATGTGTGCAGAGGTGTTTTCAGGACTTCTTACTAGAGCGCAGGATAGGAAAGACTTGCATGGTATTCGAATTGCTAGAGGGGCCCCGATGATTTCTCATCTCTTCTTCGCAGATGATAGTCTCATCTTCTGTAGAGATACCCAACAGGAGGCTCAGCAAGTCAAAAATATTTTGGAGCTATACCAGTCAGCTTCTGGCCAGCTTATCAACTTGGACAAATCAGAGATCTCTTTCAGCCGAAATGTGCCAACAGACAGAAAAAACCTATTCCAAGGATGGATGCAAATTAAGGCAGTAGAGACTCATTCAAAGTACTTGGGGCTCCCTACTTTCGTAGGTAGATCAAAGCAACAAGTGTTCAATTTTGTTCAAGATCGGGTGTGGAAAAAGTTGAAGGGTTGGAAAGAAAGGTTCCTATCATCTGCAGGAAGAGAAGTCCTCATTAAAGCTGTTGCTCAATCAATTCCTAATTACATTATGAGCTGTTTTCTTCTCCCACAGGGCTTATGTGACCATTTAGAAAGCATGATTAGCCGGTTCTGGTGGGGAAGTAAAGAAGGAGAAAAGAAAATCCACTGGATCAAATGGGATGTTTTATGCCAGGAGAAAAAAAGAGGTGGCATGGGTTTTAGATGCTTCTCAGAATTTAATGTGGCCCTATTAGCAAAACAAGGGTGGAGAATTATACAAGACCAAAGCTCCTTGTTAGCTCAATGCCTCAAGGCTCGCTATTTTCCTAGAACTGATTTCATGAGATCATCAGTTGGCTTTCAGCCTAGTTACACTTGGAGGAGCATTCACCATAGCAAAAAGGTATTGGAGAAAGGTTGTTTGTGGAGAGTTGGATCGGGTTCCTCGATAGAGATTTGGAGAGATAATTGGCTTCCTAGCCAATTTGGTTATAAGGTGTGGTCACCAAAGCCTCCAAACACCTCATTAACGCTTGTCTCTGATCTTATTAACCAGGAGAGTAATTGCTGGAACCAGCAGCTGGTTGCGGCCTCGTTTTTGCATTTTGAGGCAGCGCAGATTTTGCAAATACCCCTGTCGTGGCAGCAGCAGAATGATAGGCTGATTTGGGGTCCGAATAAGACAGGAGAATTTACTGTGAGGTCAGCTTACCATCTCATTAGATCCCAAGCTGCGGCTAGTAATAATCACAACTCTGCTGCTGATCAAGTTCCTGATCATTGGCTCCATTTGTGGAGAGTGAAGTCGGCTCCTAGGCATGCTCACCTTGTGTGGAGGATATTTCATGACAGATTGCCTACCAGGTCTTCTTTATTTAAAAGAGGAGTGATTCCCTCTCCTATGTGCCCACGATGTCACGACAAGTTGGAGACAGTCTCTCATATTTTTATGGAGTGTGCTTGGGCCAAAATGGTTTGGTTTGGGTGTCCCCTTGGATTTCGGTTTGAGGAGGTGATGAGTCAAGGTTTGGAATTTAAAGATTGGCTTGCTCACGTTATTTCCAATTCCTCAGAAAGTGTCGCTCAGCTGCTGTTGTCGGTTTGCTTTGGTATTTGGCATGCAAGAAATAAATTATGCTTTGACCAAGTGGAAGTTCCAATAGCTCTTATTATCAACAAAATTTGTGCGATGGTGGAAGACTTAAATGTGCAACAAGCGCTTTTTCTTGAATGTCTTCTTTGTAGTGTTTATCGAGCACAAATAGTGCAGGTGCAAATGTTGTTTCTGTTTTGAGATGGACTCCTCCTTCTAGTTCTTGCTATAAGTTGAATATTGATGCTGCTGGTCAAGTGGAGGGTAAGTGGGGAATTGGTGTTATTGTGAGAGACTACACTGACTTTGTTATGGCTGCAGGTAGATGGCGTATTGACTGCTTAAATGATGCTGCTTTGGCCGAGGCAATGGCTCTCAAGTTGGGAATGAAATTTGCCTTAGACCTTTTCTTTATGAATATTCATGTTGAGTCAGATTCTTCTTCTGTGGTGGCTGCCATGAATTCGAGGCTCATCTCCAATAATTATTTGGCTTTGATAATCGAGGATTATGGCGGTTGAAGAATCAATTCTCAAGCTTTGTTTGTACACATATTAGAAGAGAAATCAACCATGCTGCTGATGCTTTAACAAAATCTGCTCTTGATAGTGATGATAGGATTTGGATTGAAGATGTCCCAAATTGTATTTCCCGCTTTATTGCTCTGGATTGTTCCTCTTTTCAAGTTGAATGAATTGCCAACTTCCACGTCAAAAAAAAAAAATAAAAAAAATTAAAACTTCAGGAGACAAACTCAATGAGCTTTATGAGAAAATTGTTTGTTCTACATTCATAATCCTACGCCTAAACCAACATTGTTTAATGATGTTTCAATTATTTAACAAGACATATAGGTTGATTATTTCGGATTCATTAATTAACCAATTCATACCCGTTGTTACATAGGTAACTCATTAGTTAACGAATATTTAGCATTTTAGGATGTAAAAATAGCATAACTTGTGTTTAAATTAGCAAGACGTGTTTGTATTGGTGATTGGGCTGACAATAAACTTGTCAAACAGCGACAATTAGGGTCTTTCTACCCACACCCCCTGTTTTTGATACACGCACCACTAGTGTTATGAAAACAAGTAGTTTCCAGAGTGCATTTTTTGCAAAACTAGTTTCCAGACTACACCTACAACTAGTTTCTAAAACACTAAGGAGTGTGGGTGTCAAAAATCGGGGGTGCGAGTAGCAGTCACCAGACAATCACAGATTTTATGTTAAAAAAATGTGTTTGGATGTATGATCAATTTTAATGGTTTGTTTAGGTTAGTTCATACACAATTTTAAGTTGGGCAAAAATTGCTTTTTAGAAAGTTGTTGTAGTGTAGAAATTATTTTTGTTTAATTATAAATATAAAAAGGAATTTTCATTTTAAAATATTTTTATATATTTTTTTTCAAAAAGTTATTTAACGTGGTTTCATCAAATAATAGCAAATTTTACTTTTTGGTTTTTAAAGTTAAAAAACATAAAAAATTTTAAATTAAAAGTTATTTTTTCCTAAAAGAAGTTGAAATTGACAAACTCTAACATGTTTTTCCAGCTATTTAGATTAAAGTATTGAATTATTTCATTATAAATTTCTTTCAATTAATATTCATTTTTTAAAATTAATATTATATAACGAATTGTGTTATCTAACACAATAATTTATAGGAATGTGTGTCAAGAGAAAGAAAAATAATAATTGCAAATAGAAATAAAAAAGTAGACAGGAGACGAAAAGTAGAAAATTTCTTTATTACTAAAGTGACAAATAACTTTTGGCACCCATTATTATCCTATTCTAAAAACTCACTCGAAACATTTTGAATTTTTTAAGACTTCATGTTCTTATTTATATGGTTGAGTCATGCCCAGGGCACAACCTTCAGAGACAATTCTCAACATGTTGAACCAGAATGTTATACCAATTGCTTCTTCCCCAGGTCCTTCTATGGTCACCACTCCTCAGCAAAATCAAAATCTGAATTTGCTAAATAAAAAGGTAAAAATTTCAAAATCACGTCTCACTATTTTAAGCCAATGATGGTAATATATAATCATAGCAACTTGCACTACAGGGAAAAGAAAAACTGCCATGTGGAGATGGGTTCCCTTTAAAACGAGTTATCGAAGTTGGAGAGTGCTCCTCTGCCAAACGTCAGAAGGTAGCAATTTTTCTTTTCCATGAAACCTGCATAACAATGCGTCCACGTTTGGCTTTTATTTTCTTCATTAATTAATTAATTGCTGTTGTATATAGAGATTGTATTGAAAATGACATTTTTGTGCTTAATCGGTTTATTTTGATTCACCCAAGACACCTGCAAATGAAGGGATGGCAGAGCAGAACCACAATGCCACAAACTACTCCTCTGAACCAACTCCGAGGTTGTCCTTCATATAACTCAAACACGTAATTCCCATCTGCTCTTTCCCTCAATCTCTTGTAATTTTAACATCTTTTTTTTTTTTCCAGGCAAGTTGTGAATGCTCTCTATGACCCAATGCTTGAGCCTATAGGTCTTCCAATTGACCCCCATATTAGATTGATGCAAGCATTACTAGGTGATTATAATTAATTACATAATTTCCTTGAAACATCTTTTTTTTAAAAACAATTCCCACTAGCTAATATGCAAAGGACCCACAATAGTTCACAAACTAGTTATTGAGTAATATGCTAATTAGAACTTTAGGATTTCATCATTAAAGATAATGTACATTACTTCAAGCATTAGATTTTGAGATACAAATCAAGATTTTTTTACAAGAGTGTTGTTGTTTGTAATGCAGATCCAAAGAAAGATGGTCATCACTTGTTCGTGTGAAGAGTGCTTGGAATTCTAAAGAGCAGATGAATCAAATGGTTTAAACTCAAATATTATTAGTGCCATTGTTATTATTTAATAATTACTCAAAGATGGGATTATTTCTGTCCTTATTAGTTTGCATTAAAAGTGCATTAAAAGTGCACTAGATAAGACCTACCATACTTATTTTTATTGGTACACACCCAAACAACATAGTCTGAGTGGCATCTGTATCATTTCAATAATATTACTTGCATAACATACATTTGGTTTAACAACTATACCATTTAACTGTTTTATGGGTTTATTTTACAATTATGGGATACCTATGAGGAATCATGAGATAAAGAATGGGGGCAGGGGGAAAAAATTTCCCATGGAAAAAATCGAGAACCTAGGAGATAATGAGAAGACCCCTTGCACGGATCCCTTACTACTTGTGTCCTTTTAAAAAATGGGTGATTGGGTACTTTTTTGGTTGTCATGGAAATGGGTTTAAAAAATGGGTGACTGGGTACTTTTTTGTTGTCTTGGAAATGGGTAAATATGTTGGCTTTGGCCATGCCAATTTTCAAACTTTGGTTTTAGTCTCCTTACTTCCTTCCGATATGACTCGAACCCACGTCCCTTAGGGTGTAAGTGAAGCGTCTTACCAACTGAGCTGCACTTCGTTGTCTGGTTTTAGTCTCCTTAAAAATATAAAATTTTATTTTTAGTCCTTGATTAATTTTTTTGATTAATTTTTTACCTAGCTTTAGTCATTTCTGAAATCCCTAACTGCACCTAGTAACCTCACTTCACCCGTTTTGTGGAAACTGATTTCCCTCACGAACCCAAAATGATCCACCATCTAAACCAAACATTGCCTTGAAGCCATCAGAGATGCAACTGAGAAGAACCTACAACTGCCGTGCATAATTGTCACCTTTGAATACCTGCCTACATTCAAGCCACCAATATTGTTACCATCTACAAAAATCAGACGTTAAACTACACAACTCCAACACTCAAACCTCCAATAAGCCCTACTACTAAACGCTTCTTGCAACAACTCAACATCATCCTCCCTCACTTAAATTCAATCATTCTCCATACATTTGACCTAAACCTCTTCTTAAAAGCTTCAGTTGTAAACCACCTATGTGAACTAACCTTGCAACCATAAACAACCTTAAGAGCATCCCTCAATCTGAACCCATTGTCTTACGTCTCCACAACTTCACGATCAAGCCACTTGTGACCTATATCTACATCCATGTGTGACTACCATGATTTCTACCATAACACCATCTACACGAGACCACAACACCGCCGTCACCGCACTCCAAGTAAGCTACAGTGACCTACATCATGTAAACCACTTGAGCGCACCAAGCTTTGCTGTTAGGCCTATCATGAACTGTACTAGTAGTTATCCCCTCTATGCATGAAACCCACACACATTTGCAACCTTCACCCTACAAATAATACCAGCATCCAAGGAATCAAACCACTATCACCCTCACGACAACCTACCATAAACAGGCCTATAGAGACCCCTCACATGCAACCAACAACTACTCATCACCACCTTGTTTTCCAACTCTTCAGGAGTTGGGTTTATCCTACGCAACTCGACATCGATCTGCCATAGAAGAGCTTTTTTGTTTCTACATACACCTTATATGTGAGTTTGAAAGGTTGTCTAAATGTGCATGATTTTAATCGGGGGTACAATTGTGGCAGATTCCTGAGTTTCCTAGCATAGATAACTTTATTCATTGCAAGTTCCCGTGTGAATGTTCATGCGTCTAGTGAGAAACACATCCTCCTCCACTTGATGATGTTGTGCCACTCTCTCTATCTTCCTCCTTACTGTTTACATGAAAGTAGAGGTGTTCGCGGTGCGCTTTTGAAACAAAAAGTCATCTGATCCAAAGAATAAAACATACGGTTTGGATTGGTTTAGATGGCTTCCTTAAAAACAATCTGAACCAATCTGATCCAATTAAATGCGGTTTGGATTGAATCGGATGATTTGGTTTTTACTTTTTGCCAAGTATTACATATTAATTATTTATATTACTTCAAATAACATATTAAGAGTTAATTTTTTAAAGAATTTTTTTTTTGAAAATATTTAAAGAGTGGATTTACTTTAGTATGGTTAGGTTTTGGTTTGGTAAATATTTAAAGAGTGGATTTACTTCATTTTCTCTTTGAATTTACTTTTTTAACATGCGGTTCGGTTTAGATTGGTACGATTCCAGGTGATCCAACCGCAAACCAAACCGAACCGCACAGTTGACGAAAAAAGTGACCCAAACAAATCCAAAAAAATTGGTTTTTTACGATTTTCGATTTTTTGGATCAGTTTGTAGTTTTTCTTTTGATTGGTTTGGATTTGAACACCCCTACATTGAAGCCCTAACTTTAGACACATGATGGTTGTGGGTGTTTTTTTATTATACCCATTGAGGCTTCAAGGTGAGGTTCAATTTACATGGTGGGTTTCAATGGTGGTTGGGATTGGGTTCATCAGTGAAACGAATTTCCATGGGGAGGTGAAGTGAGGTTACTAGGCATGGTACTTTAGACGCATGATGGTTGTGGGTGTTTTTTTATTATACCCATTGAGGCTTCAAGGTGAGGTTCAATTTACATGATGGGTTTCAATGGTGGCTGGGATTGGGTTCATCAGTGAAACGAATTTCCATGGGGAGGTGAAGTGAGGTTACTAGGCATGGTGGTGTCTGGCACCCAATTGGGTTCTAGTCACCCAATTGTCATAAAAGCAAGTCATGTAGTTCAACTTCCACCTTTGCCCTAATCCCTAACAATGATTTAAATGTTATTGTGTGATGATGTTGGTGGGATAAAGGTAAAAGTGGATGACGAAGAGATTTGGAATTTCAGAAAAGACTAACTAGATACAAAAATTAAGGATTAAAACTAAAATTTGAAAATTTTACAGAGACTGAATTTGCAAATCTTAAGAGAAAAAAAAAAACATATTTAAAATTACACAAACAACACCTGATAACCACGTGACAACCATGTCAAATAAGTAGTCATCATGCATAGTGATGATGTGTATATCTGTTAGACACATCACCACCTAATGTTGGGATGTTAACCGTAAAGACCATTTCTCCTTAATAGAAAATTAACAAGACACGGGTACTAAAACTGAAATTGAGTAAAGGAGGGACCAAAAACATATTTAACTTAAAGATACTCCAGATGCAACCTAGGGCTACTTCTTTGAACAATAACATCTTTGATTGTGGTGCTTGTTTTCTTCACGTTATCTAGTCGCTATGAGCAAATATTTGTTTTCTTCACGCTATCTAAGCACTGGTCACTGCAAAACTATCAAGTGTAAAAAACTAAAGTAAAAAAGGACAGTGTACACATCTCAAAGGTAAGAAATACTGTTTCAGCAACCAAAAAAAGTGTAATACGACTAGGTTGCACAACTATAATGGTTCAATGTTTGATATCGCCCTCACTCAACTTGTATTTAAGTCTTGATAACTTGGTCATATAAACTCTAACACAATTCCAAGGACCAACTCTCCCAAAACTAAGTTATCAGACATATCTCTAACAGTTTCTACATGCAAAATCAATCTAGAAATAAACAATATTCGTAAGAAGTTCATGCAAACCAAAAGAAGGAACAGTTCAAGCTTAGTCAAAAGGCATTGCAATTAAAAATTAAATACAGAAGATAACTAACCTACCCAACTCTTAACTGTACGGAAATGCTAATATCAGAGAGAAATTCATCATCAGGTAGATAACAAATTGCCACATTCCAACTGCTCATAATTCACAAAGTTTTTCACGTGAAATGGATCCATATATAGATACAATTCTTTTCATTACTGCTTCTTTGCCAAAGCACAAACTTTATATTTCCAGAATGTATTGCTATTAAGAAGATTTTTGACAGACAAAGAACTTCTATAACAAAATGAAATCTAATAATAGAAGTACCCCACCCCACTACAAGAACGAATGAAAAAACATAAAAGCATGACCATAAACGGGCTTTTCGAGCCAATGAAATCAAACCTCAATAAAGTGAGTTATCAAACACCCATGGCTCATGAAGAAACAGCTCCCGGCCATTCATTTGGACTGTTCCTGCAGCAATATCCTCTGCACGTTTCCTGGATGCTTCAGCTTTTCTGGCAGATGCATCAGCATCCTGCAAAAAAAGAGTACAGATACTATCAATTTGAAGAGAGGAATAAATTGGTGATTACCTGCAATAGAACAAAATTTCTCACAAAAAAATGAGCTTAAAAGTGCTTCAATCTGTTCAAGCAAGCCCCCTGCCTGCGTATTTCAATAAACTGGTTGCAACTTGCAATACTATCCCTAGTAATAAATGACTAGGCCATTTAATTACTCAATTCTGATCTGAATATGATGAAATTCTTTGTTGCCAAGTAATTTCACATCAAAAAATTGCCATGTAAAAGAATCCCCCCTCCGCATTTCCACTCTTTCACCATAAAAAGTTACTGAATAAATTAAACTGTAAAAGCAGGAGGACTGCGCCTTCTGTAATGAATCGATTTATATTCTATGCCCATTGCTTTCTGCTTTCATTACAAAGGTAATTATCAAATGCATCCACTAGGTCTAGAATACATTATCTCCTGTGCATAAAGGAAACAAAAAGCTACTAGAACAAAAACTGTCAACCAAATTTAGAATATCTCAGAGCTATTATCACTAAATGTCTAAAACAAATTTAGAATAGTCTAAACTCCAACAAGAAAGTTTAGAATACATTATCTCCTAGAATATCCCAGAGCTATCTAACTAATGAAGGAAGCCATCAGGACCAACGACGTGTTTAAATCTTTGGCTGTGGCGAAAGTATTATCTACCAAATCCAGCATATCAAAAACTTAAGATCTATCTCAGTATATAATAATATAAATAAGTGGCATGGGGCAGGGGGGTAATCTCATTCGCAATTTACGACAAAAATTAGAGAGGAAAAGGAAATTAAAAAAATAACCAGTGCATAAACTAAATATCTGAAAATTCTTGTTCAAACCAAGCTCAATACAATACTGAAAACCTCCCTTATTGCATTTTAGCGTTCAAACAACATTACAAGATAGCTCACAAGTTTTGTGTTGAAGTATTTAATCTTCAAAGCTCCCATAAAATATGTACCTCTTTATCATCACAGAGTATTCACCCTCCAAGTTAACATACAAGATGCGAGTCTCTTGTTACTAATTTTGAACTTCATAACAATCATAAATTGAATATGTTTCAAAATTATAACAAAACCGCAATAAATTATTGTAGAAAAATATAACATTTCATAAAATTCCAAAAGTTCCCGTTAATTCAAAATAATTGTAAGATCACATGAAATCCTACCAATTATTACGAAAAAGAAAATAGAAGATAAAGAGAATCCATCAATTCAAGACGCAACAAACAGAGGAAGAAACAAAACGAAAACCCTAATTAGGTAACAGGGAAAGTGAGAGAAAAAGCGACCTTCTGGCGCTTCCACGAGAGGAACTGATCTTGTGTGAGAGTAGTGGGAGAAGGTCTTGGCCTCTCTTCTGCGTGGTTTTCCTTCGCTTCAGTTTCTGCTCCCATCGTGCTGTCTGTTTCCGACCAAACCAACAGATGCTAAACGAGGCTAACGAGTTGCGACGAACTACTAGTTCTACGAGGCCCTCAACGATTTGTCGTTTATTCTTTTGCTTAGGTTAAGAAAAACGTTTAATTACTACGTACATTCCTGAACTTTGAGAAATTTTAAATAGAGTTTTGAACTAAAAAAAATTTTAATTGAGTACAAGAACTTTTAAATAAATTTCTGAACTAATTTTTTTTTTAATTGAGCTTATAAACTTTGAAACATTTTGTAATTGAGTTTCTGGATGTTAAAATATTTTAAATAGCTTGTAAATAGATACCTAAACTTTTTAAATAAGTTGTAACTAGGTCCCTGAACTTTAGATAATTTGTAATTAGGTCCTCATAAACTCGATTACAAATTATTTAAAAGTTCAGAGACTTAATTACAAATTATTTAAAAATTTAGAAACCTGATTAAAATGCAGGAACCTAATTATAATTTATTAAAAAGTTTGAGAATTGCTATACAGAACGAAGTATATAACGCAAGAATCGATATGAATAAAACCGGTGCCATGTATTTTTAAAATAAATAAAAGTCAAAATAGATTACAATCAAATCCAACCCAACGATATGAAATATATTCATCATTTTTCGTGCATTCCTCTTTCGTACCAATTAGTTTTTTCCTTGCATAAAGAGTTGCATAAATTTGGGTTAAAAAAAAAAAGAAACCCTTACATAAATTTTCCCACACAAAACGTACAAACACGCTTACCTTTTTTTAGGTTTAATTACTTTGGAGGTCCCTGAATTATTTGAGAATTTTTAAATAGGTTTTTGAACTAAAAAAAATTAGTAATCGAGTCCCTAAACTTTTTGGAAAAAGCTAATCGGTACGAAAGAGGAATGCACGAAAAATTACGACTATATTTCATACTGTTGGACTGGATTTGATTGTAATTTATTTTGACTTTTATTTATTTAGAAAACACAAAACCATGACACCGGTTTTATTCATATCGATTCTTGCGTTATATAATTCGTTCTGTATAGCAATTTCTTTATGCAATTTTGCAAATATAGTCCATATTTTTTTGGTTAAAAAAATAACCTGAAATAGCACATGCCATTAATGAATCTAACAGTGGTAGTAGGCAAAATTTTAATTGCAATATGTTTTTGACAGATCTTAATTGCAATGTTAGCTAATTTAAGGGGTTTTATTAAAAGTTTATTTGATTTTAATCGAATATAACCTTTTAAAATAATTTTCATTGAAATATTATTGATACATTTTATTTGTAACTAGAATGTTGTTCAATAAGTGATTATTACATTTGGGGGATGATAAGAAAGGAAATTTTAATGTGAAGTTCGCTTACCATTGCATAAGAAGGTGGGAAAGGTCTGACCAACGTACCAAAGTGGTATATCTGTGATGGTGAGGTGTGGGAAAGACTTTGGAGCTTAAAAACTATACCAAAGCAAGTGCATTTGGCTTGGCGTATCCTTCATCATGGACTCCCCCTATGAGAAAAGTGTTTTTTAAAAGAGGAGTCCAGTGTCCCCCGTTTTGCCCAAGATGTTATTCCATGCTTGAAGATATCAATCATGTTTTCAAAGATTATGTCTAGGCTAAACAAACTTGGTTTGCCTCTTCTCTTGGAATCCGCTTCCAACACCCTTCTACAACAAATATTTCTTTTGTTAATTGATTAGAAAAGGTGATCATTGAGGAACCAGATGATGTTGTGGAGGTGGTCATTACTACATGCTATGGAATTTGGTTAACCCGAAATAAAAAATGTTTTGATGGCATTCATATTCTACCAGTTGATATTGTGAAGAAGGCTTGCAATAACATACCTGAATACAAAACTATCTTACGATCCTATCCTAATCAGTTGGAGAATGCACCAAGGAGCAATCAAACTAGGCAACCTTCATCTACTGCAAGGTGGCAACCCCCACCAGAGACTGCTACAAGATAAATTTGGACGCTGCAGGTCCAAGTGATGGATATTGGGGCTTTGGAGCATTGGTCAGGGACGCAAGGGGGTTCATTTTAGCAGCAACATCTTGGTGTCATTGATCTCTATGTGATTCAGATACAGTAGAAGCACTTGCGCAGGATTTGGGTTTTTTTTAACCTGCAAGCTAGATCGGGTTCTTTAAATGTGTATTAAGACTCAATGTATTCTGATTAATATGTATTGTATTCTGATTTTTCCTTTCTTTTGTTAATCCTTTTAACCTTTAGTTAGTTAGTTTAGGTGATGTCAATGTACAGGCATGTTGTACACATTTTGCTTCTTTTTTAATCGGTTAGTTTGTTATTTTGTTAGTTTCATAGGGTTAGTTATTTCTGTTATGTTAGTTAACAGTTTGTTAGTTTTTTTCTTCCTACAGCTTATCTATATAAGCCTGCCCTTGTATCGTTTTATTCATTCAATCAATTTTAATGAGAATTAAGTATTCTATCACATTACAATCTCTGTGTATTCAAGTCTCATTATGGTATCAGTAGGAAAGAATCCCTGCAATCTCTGATTTTCCATTGCTGAGTTCTTCTTCTTTCTTTCACGATTGTCATCGTGATTTCTCTGTTTTCTTTCTTCTTTGTGTGACTTCTTTCTTCTTAGTCACATATCCTTCGTGATTCTTTTCACTTTTCTGCAATGGCTGCCATTGATGCTTATGCCAATCCCTTTTTTCTGCATCCTTCTGACAATCCTGGAATTCTCTTGGTCTCTCAGCCATTAACTAGTGAGAACTACAGTTCTTGGCACAAGGCATGTAACACCCCGCAGTCCTATTCATGCTTTATTCTAATAATTAGCCTAACTCGCGTAATTAACGGGTATAAAAATACGAAAGAATTAAAACTAAAACATAAATAAGACTACGACGCGCTATAGTGAAGTAAACTAGTGCCAAACATGCATACATATATATAACATCAGAGTGCAAGTGCGCAGTGTAAAAGGTACAGATACAGTCATCCAAAAGGTAGTAAACCTGCGAGGCTAACCTGCTGCCTCAGCTAAACAAAACAGCAAAACATAACATAAGCAACAAGACTCCTGGCTAACCAAAACCAACCACCTCAACAAGGGGAAAACTGAGAGCTCCTGCTCTGTGACCCCGCACGCCTAGGAAACAACCGTCTGTAGTCATGAGTTGTCATGTGGCGAGAGGGACCAGATGTCGCTCCTCTCCCATGCCTCTGTCGTCCGCGGTGGCTAGACTCGCTATGATGGCTATCGGGTCGCATCGACATCGGCTGATGAGGCATTGGTGGATAACCCCCATAACTAAAGCCTGGCGGAAACCCTGGCGCCTGCCACATCTACTAAAATGGAAGCCTCTGACAAATCTGAAGTCTCCTGAGAAGCTGGCTATAGGAAGACCTGGAATCCTGAAGTATATGGAGATGGTACCAGTATAGATCACTACCTGACGCACATAGTCAATCTCCTACCCCATGCCGTCAAAGTCGTGGTACTGAATCTCAAACTCACCCCATATGGGGATCCGAGGGGGAAAGGGCATTGACGAGTGCATCAGCGTAAACTGCTCCATCGGGTGTTGTTGCGGCTGCATCTTCCTCCTCAACAAAGTCTAACACAACAGTAATACATATACACACAAGCATACAAACACAGGGAGGTAAGAATAACACAACCATTAAAAAGTGGGAAATGCATAAGTAGAATGAGTGTTAGACAATCCAACACAAGCAAGCACATGTATAAATATGACCTAGCTACGCCCTTCCACTTATCCCATGTCTCTCAATGCAATGAGTTGTGCACTACGGCATCTTTTCTTTACTATTGTCACTGTACTCCTCATTTCCATTAGGAATACTTATTGGCGAACCCCCTTTCCGTTAGGTTGTCGTCCCCCTTTTCCATTAGGGACTCCCGTCTCCCTTTTCTGATAGAGCACGGGGCGACACTAGCCTTGTCCACGAGGTATCCCCCTTTTCCGTTACGAATCCTCCTCCCCCTTTTTCATTAGGGACGTCCGTTTCCCCCTTTTCCAATAGGGAACAGAGTGGATCTAACTTACTGGGCAAGATATCCCCCATTTCCGTTAGGGATTCTCTCCACCTCACATTCCCGTCAAGAATGGAGTGGTTACTAATGCAATATCATATGCATGCATCCAACACCTCATAATCATATGCCTCACATCATATTATGCACACATTCCCAAAATATCCCATAACCATGTTCATGCATGTCAACAGACTATACTTAATCATTTAAGCATGCTAAGGCAATAGGCAACACGTTTCCACACATACAGTACAATTAACTATGTTAACCTAAGCATGTTACTACTCACATATATCACATCTCACAGTTAAGCATATTATCAGGCAATCACATTTAATAATAAAATAATCCTATGTTAGTTGATGGGTCTACCATGCCTATCCTTAGATGTGGCACACCGTAACCCCTATCCTTAGGTGTTACTGACATCAACCCCTAGTAGGGCTTATGTCACCCTACACAAGTCAAACAGTCATTTCTACCATACAGAACCCAATGGAAGTATATTCTTTCTCCTACCTGGTATTCAGAGAACTCGGGAACACAACTGGATACTGAGACGCAACTATGAACTCACGAATAAAACACCAACACTCCCACACTATGCTCAGGTTCAGCCAACAACAACAAACAAGTCCAGAGTTATCAAACAGTTTCACCGAGCATGCCAGAACAATTCCCAGTTAACCGGAAACACAGAAACGCACTTGGATTAGAATTAGGACAACTAATAAATTATCAAAACATCAAGGGGTGCCATGGCCAGAGCCAACTCAAGCAGTTCAGAGACTCAAACTTACCCAAAGTACTTCCTGACAGAGTTTCACAACCAACCGGTACCCGTACTATCGCCAAAACCCTAAAACACGAAGAACAGATAATAAGGGACAATCTAAACCAACAAGGCAACCATGAAATCAGAGTTAGGACATGGAGAACAGAGGCCTTGGTCTCTGTCTCATGGTCCATGGAATCTCCTCTGAGAGTTTCGACAAAACCCTAGCTTATTCGGTACCTGTACGGTCAAATCGAGGTCCAAAACACAGTCTGATTAGGGCTAAGAACTATAAACAATTTGAGAATCAAGAATTGCAAACTAAACCAAGGATGAACAGTAAATGGGTTTAGGATTTACCTCGACGAAACGGTAATCGGAGATAAGCCCTAACAAGCCCAGACGGTAACAGGCGAGTTTACACCGTCGGATTGATGAACAAAGGATTGAGATGAGTTTGATGATGATCACCAAACTTAGAACATGCAAAAATGGTGTTTACTGGTGTGAGACACTTCTCAGGTCGTACCTCTCCTAGAACACCTCAACAAAATGGTGTTGTAGAAAGGAAGAATAGGTCCCTCCAAGAAATGGCCAGGACCATGATCAATGAGGCTAACATTGCAAAACATTTTTGGGCAGAAGCAGTAAATACAGCTTGTTACATTCAAAATAGAATTTCTATTAGACCTATTTTGAAGAAGACTCCATTTGAACTGTGGAAAGGAAGGAAACCAAACATATCATATTTTCATTCATTTGGTTGCACGTGTTACATTTTAAATACTAAGGATCAGCTTGGTAAGTTTGATTCAAAAGCTGACAAAGGAATCTTTTTGGGATATTCTGAAAGATCTAAAGCTTTTAGAATATACAATAAAGAAACTATGACAGTAGAAGAATCCATTCATGTCAAATTTGATGACAAGAAGCCTGACACAGCCATGTCAGAGCTAGATGAATTATTTTCAGGATTAAATATAGGTAATACTATAAATAGTGAACCTACATATTCATCGTCCGGTGGTGACCAGACACAAGAATCTTCGTGAATTCGAGAAAGAATTTGGAAGTACAAAGCCAATCATCCTAAAGATCAAATCATAGGAAAACCTGGAGATAGAGTAAGAACCAGATCCTCTTTTAAAGAGCATGCAGATATGGCAATACTCTCAGAAATGGAACCTAAAACAATTGATCAAGCATTGAAAGATGAAGGTTGGATTCTGGCCATGCAAGAAGAGTTGAATCAGTTCCAAAGAAACGATGTATGGAAGCTGGTTACTTTACCAGAAGATAAGCAAGCTATTGGTACTAAATGGGTATTTAGAAATAAGCTTGATGAAGATGGAAAGGTTGTGAGAAACAAGGCAAGATTGGTTGCTCAAGGGTACTCACAGGAAGAAGGTATTGATTTTACTGAAACATTTGCACCTGTTGCAAGAATTTTCTAAGCTAATGCAGGCTGAATTCGAGATGAGCATGATGGGTGAACTGAAGTTTTTCCTTGGAATTCAAATCAAACAATGCAATGATGGTATATATATACATCAAACCAAATATATCAAGGAATTGCTAAAGAAATTAAAAATGGTGGATTGCAAACCTATGTGTACGCCTATGCATCCCACATGCATTCTTGGTAAAGATGAAACTCGTAAAAAGGTAGATCAGAAGATGTACAGAGGTATGATTGGATCTCTACTTTATTTTACAGCTTCAAGACCTGATATTATGTTCAGCGTCTGTCTGTGTGCTAGATTTCAATCAGATCCTAGAGAATCTGTAACACGTACATTTTTAAGATACGTTAATTAGCGGTAATATTGTACTTTTGTCGTAATTATGCTTTAATAAAGCATTTGCTTGTTCCCTAAGTAAGTGAATTAATTAAATAAAGAGCTAATATAATTAAGAATTAATATTTTTATATTGATTCACGGTTTGAAGATCGTCGAAAAATTCTAACGAAGTTTCGGCGCGTTTCAAATCGCCAGGCAGTTTCTGCCGCAGATAAAATTTAAAATGAGCCCCGATTTCGATGAAAATCGAATCGTAACCTGTTTTAATTATTTTTGAGTGATTGTTATTGTTTTATTATTTATGATAATATATTATCACACGGAGAATTAATTTCTCGCGAATTAATTTTCCGGGATTTTTTCGGCGAGAAATTAATCGTTTTTTCGGTTTTTCGTCGCCGTATTTTTAGATCTTAAGACTCTAAATTAGAGGGTAACTTTGAGAGAAGTGAGGTTAGATGGGTTGGAGTGAGTGATGGGATTAGCATCTAATAAAGTTAAATAGGTGTCATTAGATGTGTGGTTTAATTCAAAAAAATTGCCTTTTATTAATTTTTCCTTCTTACTAATTATGCATTATATTAATATAAGCAAATAAAAGGAGATGGATACCCACCCCCCATCAGCCCCACGACACCCCTCTCTCTCCAAACCCTCATCTTCTCTCTTGTTCTTTCTTCTCCAAGAAGCTAAGCTTCCATTGATGCTATCTCCCAAACCTTTGAGTTTTTGGACAAGCTTTCTTCACCAAACTTGTTGCAAATCACCATCTCATCTTAGTTCTTCCTCTTCTACACCATTTGGGGTAAGAAAAAACTTAATTTCTCTCCCTCAAGTTTCTGTTTTGAAATCGCAAAACAGCCCCCCATTTTCCATCTTGTATTTTGTTTCCAAATCTTGTATAAATGCTAGGTTTTCTTCTCTATACCATTAGCTATCATTCCAACCATTTATTTGAGTATGAAATCAGAATTTTTCCTCCCTCTTTTGAGCCCTAAATCAGTGCCCCATATCCTTTTTTTTTGGTATTTGTTTAATTGTTGTTCTAGTTGTAATTAATTGATGATTTTGTGGTTGTTTGATGTTGTGGATGATTAATAGGAGATGAGACATCATCCATCCTTTCTTTTAAGCCTTAGGGCGAAACCCTAAGTGGTGAGAAAGGGGGAAAAAGATGTGATCCTACTTGAATCAACTAATTGATGGTTTAAATGTGTTGTTGGAAGTTGTAGGATGCTTACTAGTGTGATGATTTGTAATAAGCATGTGTAACTTGTGATTTTTGGATGTTTACCTATTCTTGAATTATGGAAATTATGTGGTTTTGGTGTTAGTATTTGATAACATGCTTAGATTAATTTTAAGGTTATTGGAATTGATATGCATGAGTTAGTATAGGTGTTAGCTTATGTATATGTAAAATTGGTTCTTGAGGGACTAGAATGGCATGTAGGGAAATGATCATTTTGTTCTTTAAATTTCCAACAAGATTATAATTATGATTTATGACTTTTTGGCTTTGAAGCATGGTTGAAAAGAATTGTGAAAAAGGGCACTAATTTGGTTAAGGAAAAGGTTTTAGAAACATAACCCTTGATATGCTTAAGTGTGCTTAATGTATTAATTGAAGTTGATGTTGTTTTGGTATTTAGAAAATGATTTAAAAAGGGTTGTGATTATGGAAAGATAAGTTGCAAAATTTTGGGGAAAAACAAGTAGAGGCCGTGAGGCCTAATTGGAATTTTGGTAAAAGAAGTTGATTTCTAATTGCTTGAATTCTTGCATGAATATGTGCTAAGTTTTGATAGTTGTGAAAGATTTATTAGTTATGCTTACTTGAAGTTCAAGAAAAGAGAATTAGTCTCAAAACATTACTTTTTTCAAATGATTTTGAGTGTGTTATCAATTTGTAATGCTTGTTTGAGTTTGGTTAGGAAAGGGATAAGTTGAGAGCATAAGTTTAACTAGAATTACTAGATTGTACTAAGTCGTATGTGGTAATAGGAATCGAAGTACCGGAGATTGAGCAAAGCGGACCCGAAGACATAGGAGCAACGTTAACGACAGCTTGTAGTAAGGGCACTTCTAGACATTTTTAGGATTTTATTTTTATGTCCCTGTGTAAGGGCAAATTTTAGATATGTTTAAGTTCTTGTTTTGTTATTCAAATGCTTATTTAAATACGAAGAAGTCTGAGAACTCTACGAGTTCAAAGTTAGGGTCTTCGAACCCCTTCGTTTATTTTTGTCGTGCGGTCGAACATATTCTGAGTCATTGTGGGTGAAAAATTGTGCGGTTGGTCTTCTGAACCCAACCCCCACTTGTTTGTAACTCTCTGTTAATTCCATCGAGTTACAGAGGGATGGATTCCTAGATTTGCGTGTTAAGCATGTGGTGTTGTAATATGATCGAGTTATGCAATATTTAATATGCGATTGAATAATGATGTGAATTGCTTATGCTGTTTGTATCGTTGAATTGCGTTTCTTCATGCAAGCTGCTTTTATTGCTTAAGTTGTTGAATTGCATTTCTTCATATTAAGCATGCTCTTATTATTTGATATGCGGTCGAATAATCTTGCGTATAACTCTTTGAATATCGTATGCGGCGAATTGTTCATCGAGTCTGAGAGCATTATCGAGTCGTCGAGACGTTTTTGAGCTGTGAGCCGACAACTAAGGGTGCTAGGTCCCCTTCGTTCACGGTGGATTAGCTAGGCGTCACAGCGTAGGAGGCAAGTCGCTTACCTGGAGAAGCGAAAGATCCCAAGGCTACGGCTGGTATGTCAGTTGATGGATCTGCGTCTGCTTTCCGGAATAATTGTCGAGTCGAGAGAAAATGAGTAGTGAGTCGAGTCGAGTCTAGAGTGAGAGAGTCGAGTTACGTTCTGTGAATGATATACATTGTTGCTTGTTTATTGCTTTATGCATTGATTATCTTGATCTGTTGAGAAGTTGACCCTTTCCCGTGGTGCCTTCAATTCATGACGGTTCAGGCAATGGCGAAGGGCGTTTGGATTCCGGCGATGAGGACGTCACCGGAGATTTTCTTTGACTTCCCTGATATGGAGCAACCCGCGGCAATGGAGTTCGACCCCATCTCCTGCCGTGTGGTATACCGGGGCGTGGTGCGAACATTACGAGAGGATGGCGTAGTTGTGAGGCGAGATGTGACCACGACGTGCGGTTAGTTTCCGATCCGGATGAGACAGTGGTGGAGGCGTGGCGTGCCAGCGGCCGAAGGGCCATGAGCCTCTTCTTCTTCACCAGAGGGACCTCATGACATTCCTAGGAGCACTGCTACCAGATTTGTAGGCCGAGGCAGAGGGCGTGGACCCAGAGTGAGATGGACCGCTCGCAAGAGTGTGATACGCCGAGGATCCACAGGAGCTTCCACTTCGAGGGCGGCTGATGTTCCGAGATCCTCTGTAGTACCAGTTTCCCCTACTGTCGCTAGGACCCCTACACCGCCTGTGGTTTCCCCTCCCGTTTATGTTGTGTGCCACGAGGTGGATTGCATTGGAGCGAGATCGACCGAGGAGGGGCTGGCAGGTGAGTATACTCCGAGTGATGTGCCTGTGGACGTGCCAGCTGCGGCCCCCTTCATTGACTTGACAAAGTAGGACCGATGGAGGAGGAGGAGGAGGAGGACCCGTCAGAGGATTTGGGTAGCTACCTGTAGCTGTGGTGTTAGTTGACTGCTGCGTTATGCTTTCTTTTGTTGGTAGACTGTTGTATATATTTGGGATGACTGTATGTATGACTTTTATGTTCAGGTGTGTCGTGACCCGGTCGGCCAGGTGTTATTTTGGTTACAGGGTAGACTGGCGGTCTCACTTTTGGAGCAGCCCCCTGCGTGGGTGTCTGCCGGAAGTACCCCCAGGGTATGATTGCTCTTTTAAGGGTCGTCATACCATAGGTGTATTTCTTTGTACATTTACTACTCTGTATTTTGCGTACACTGTTAGTACGACTTGTGTATATATTCAGGTATTATGCATGTATGTCTTATTCGTATTTGACTTTTGTGTCCTAGTTGCACCATGTTTCGGAAAGCTGTAATTACTCTGATGTGCACTTGCGGAAATTACTGATGTTTAAAAAAAAAGTACCGCATTTTTCTAAAGGGCACAAGAGTATCGTTTTAAAACACATCGCATATAGGTTTAGTTTAGCTCTGTAGCGGTCCGGAAACGGGTCGTTACAGAATCACACTTGAGTGCTGTTAAAAGAATCTTTAGATATTTGCAAGGATCTACTAATCTTAGTTTGCTTTATAAGAAATCAAAAGATTACAAGTTAGTAGGTTTCTGTGATGCTGACTTTGCTGGAGACCAAATTGAAAGAAAAAGCACAAGTGGAGGCTGCCAATTCCTTGGAGCAAATCTTGTATCTTGGTCAAGCAAAAGGCAAAGCACGATTGCACTCTCAACAGCAGAAGTTGAGTATATTTTAGCAGCAAGTTGCAGCTCTCAACTTCTGTGGATGAAATATCAACTTGAAGACTATCTGATAAAAGAGAGTAACATTCCTATCTTTTGTGATAATACTTCTGTAATCTGTCTTACTAAAAATCCCATATTGCATTCACGAGCCAAGCACATTGAGATTAAGCATCATTTTATAAGAAACCATGTTCAGAAGGGTATTCTCGAAATATAATTTGTAGACACTGATTATCAGTGGGCTGACATATTTACAAAATCCCTGCTGAAGATAGATTCAATTTTATAAGAAGAAATTTAAATTTTCATCTTATAGAAGAATGATTAATCTCAGCGTCAGATAATATGCACAATCTCAGCATCTGGTACGGCATAAGCATGTATACGAATAAGCATCTTATTTGTCATGTGAATCATAACTCATCGTCTGGTAAATCGGTTGCGTGCGTCCGAGCGCACCCACACGTGTCACACGTGTTAAGGACTTAAGCGTCTCATCACATCTGCTGAGTCATAATTATTTATGTCTTTCGATAAAATCTTTTTACTTGATCTTACTTTTCTTTTGGCGTCTTCATTTAATGAAAAGGCGAATCTTCATTTTCTTTTCTTTTTTGATTTAATTTTTGTGTGGAAATACGAAGCGATTTTTTGAAAAAGGATTGTACCATTTTCTATCAACTTTCCCACTACTCCACATTTTTCGCTCCATCACTTCACTCTGCATTTTCTTGCAAAACTGTTCTTTCTCTTTCTCTCTCTCTCTATTTTCGAACCCTAAAACCTCCATTACCCTCTCTGCAACTACTACCATGGCAGACAGAAATGTTGGACAATACACTGCTGCCTTCGATGTCTTCTCAGAAGCAAAACTCATGAATGAGAACAGGGTTGATTTTGAGAACTTAAAGCTATATGGTTTTGATTTTGAAGAAGGTCTGGAGAAACTAGGCTGGAAAAATTACTTCATCTAGGAACCAGTCGACGTACTGAGCTATGCTATTAAGGAGTTCTGGGGGAACGCTTACTTACTTCCGGGAGAAATTATAGAAGGACACATCAGAGGCTTCAAGCTACGCTTCACCATCAACTCTATTGCTCAGACGATCAAGTGTCCTTGTGAAGGAATCAGTTACCATGCTAACTGGGTTAACGCGTACAAAGGACTGGAAAACGTCAATGAAGCCCTGTTTGAAAACTACCGTGAATTGAAGAAGAAGAACATAACTCCCACGGCCAAAGACTTGAAAAGCCACTACAGAGTACTGCACAAAATCATCGCTAAGAGCGTGATTCTGAAGGCTGCCTCAAGCGACATAGTGAACTACGAGCAAAAGTTCATTATGAGAAACTACACGGATGGGAAGAAAATCAATCTGCCAAGGTTGATTATCAATAATCTGATAAATGCTCTTGTCTTTTCAAGGAAGAGTGTCGATAAGAAGAATGTCATCAAGGTTATCCCTTATGGAGTTCTTCTCTCCATAATGATGATTAAAGACGGTGTTGTGAGAAAGCTGACTGACTCTACCAACACAGAAGAAAAAGAAAAATACTTTGGTGTTGCCGTTGTTGTTCGTCCAGAAGTTTTTGGAGTCAACAGTTTAGTCAGAATGCAGCTGATAACTGGCTCTATGATCAAGAAGGTGAAATTAGAGCAGCGGGAAGGAGAAGCTGAAAAGAAAACCACCAGAAGCTCAATGGCTGGTGTGAAGAGACCTACTGAATCTCCTTCAAGGGAGACAAGAAGAATGAAACAGAAGGTGGCTCCTACACCTACTGTTGAGGAACCAGATGATGAGGATAGAATTCCCATCAGAAAGGTCTTGGAGAAAAAGTATAAGCCAGCAGCTGAAAAAGATGCTTCAGCGTCCGGTCAAGGGAAGCAAGTCCCTCCTCCTCCTCCTGCCATTGTTGTCCCGAGAGGAACAAAAAGAAGGTTGGTTAAGTCTTCAGAGCTTAACCTAAAGGTACTCGACTTTATCACGATGAGTCGATTATCTGTCTTTGATGCTCATGATATTATTCCTGCACCCCCATTGTCTGTTTCACAACCACAAACACAACCACAAACCAAGAAAACCAGAATGAGCCTCCGACAAACCTCGACCCTCTCTAAACCTACCCAATCATCATCCAATACACTCAACCTTGACCTACCACAAAATTCCTCAAATACTTCACTTACCACATACATTTCTAAACTTCACTCTCATCCCTTTAACCTACTATTCAAAGTACCTCCCATTAATCCCTTCAAACGCTACACACCTAAAACCTATTCAATCACCAAAACCACTCCCACTTTACTCACCATTACCCATAAACCTACAGACTTTGGTGGAAGGAAGAATGTCTCATGTATTAACAAACCACGGTTTGTTAAGTATGAGTCATATCACAGCATCTACAATCGTCCCTCTACATGGCATTTGAAAACCTTCACCTCTGGAGCTGCCAGATTGGAGATTGCTTCTCCGATGAATGCTACCTTCAAGGATGGAGAAGACCACTTTTAGATGTCATTCAAAGGAAGATTGAGACCAGTACCTGGTAGCAGAGCAATTCCCTTCTCTGTTGACCTTCCTAAATCCCTACCTCAAACTGAACCTCTCACACTGGAGGAGTGCGGAAGGTGGATCACGGATGAAGAAGCTGCCTTCATGGCACACTGTCTTGAGATTAAGAAAATTGAAGTTATCGACGATTCAGTGATCCTTCGTCAGACAAGAAGATTGTACCATGCATAAAAGTGGCTACCTTGGTCTATCCCTGGGAAAGGAAAGAACATGCTCCTGGCAAGCAGCCATTCAGCAAGATCGGGCTCATAGAATATGAGAAGGCTCCCAAGAAGTATAATCTTAAGGAATTCTCTAAGCTTCCGATTGCCAAGATCACTGAGGATCATGCCAGAAGGTTTTACCTGAGTTCTCTGAAGGAAGATGAATGGAGAACTAGCTCCTCAAACTGCTGCAATGCCGAGAAAGCCACAATTCCAACAGTTGGCACTATCAGCATAATTACTGACACCAATCTGGGGACAGTCTACTTTGATGATATGTTCAGGTGCTCGATGTCGCACCACTTGACTGCATGAAGACATATGTCCAATGGGCTGCTGTGACCAAGCACTTTGACATTGGATTTACTTGGAGTCAATGGTCGAAGTCGTGGAAAGACAAAGCTATGTTACCATGCCTCGTCCCCCTAGTGCTTACAGAAGATGACAGGAAAAATCTGAGAAGAATATACCTGGCAGAAAATGAAGGACTTTCTTTTGCTTCTGAAGCATTGAGTGACTTCATCAGAAGAATATAGGGAGAAGAAGCTGGGAATAAGTTTGATGCTTTCACTGCTGACGTGCTTCTGTATAGGGAAACTATCTTCGTGGATTTGTTGTATCCAGAAGAGGTGGAGAAAAGGAGAAGAATTCAGGCAGATTCTGAGCAAAGGAAAATTGGAAGTCTCATCAAATGGTTTATACCAAATGATGCGTTCTTTCAAAAGGCTCAACAAAAGAAGGACTTGAGACTGAAGCTATCCAACTGGGTGCTAGCAGAGCATCAGAAGATGAAACCTGTATCAGAAGCTGGACCCTCTACTTCTACTCCTACAGTTGAAATGGTCACCATTCCTAAAGCAGAGTTTGAAGAAATGAAGGCCACTAACCTAAAAGTTACTCAGCTGGAAAATGCACTGAAGTTTTTATATGAACGTCTCAACATCCCTCCACCACCTCCACCAAACCCTTAAATTTTTTTTTATCTTTTCTTGTGTGATATAAATATTTTGGTACTCTTTTATATATATATTCAGTGTTTTTACTCTGATTATTTGACTATACATACCTATGTATGATTATCTATTTATATATATTCAAATTTTTCTAAGCCATATTTTGACTATGATCTGCTTTACACTCTTTTTGTCTGATGACAAAAGGGGGAGTAAAAGAAAGGTCTGATGAACACGTGAAAGTCTGATTGACAAAATTCACCGTCCGATGTTCAAGCTCCGATAGACACACTAAAACTGAAGTATCATGCATATCATTTCATACATAGCATTTGTATGGTTATTCATTGCTCTAATATCTATTAATGCATTGATATTCATTGTACCAATTAAGAAAGGTCTGATGAACACGTGAAAGTCTGATTGACAAAATTCACCGTCCGATGTTCAAGCTCCGATAGACACACTAAAACTGAAGTATCATGCATATCATTTCATACATAGCATTTGTATGGTTATTCATTGCTCTAATATCTATTAATGCATTGATATTCATTGACCCAATAATCTAATAATGATCAATAAAATTGATACAATGAAAATCTTTTTGATAAAATGAAAATCAGCATCCGATCTCACTTTGTTAAAAATATGCTCTGATACATCTACGTATTTTTGCGATCACTTAAATGAATTTGTTTATCAACAATCGCCTTAATACCAGAATTGTTCTTATATATCTTAATTGTTAAATTCAGGGGGAGACCCTTGATGTTATTTTGAAATTAAATTGTTCATCAACCTTGGATATTTGTCATCATCAAAAAGGGGGAGATTATTGGAACCTAAACGATTGAGAAGTTTAGACCCTCATTAATTTTGATGATAACAAAGTAATTCTCAAGAGAACAATTTATCTTCTAACATATCTTTGAGTGTACAGGTATCAAAGCTTCATATATATGTACAAAACACTCAAGGAAGAAGAAGAAATTTACAAAAAGAGTTGAATACAATCCACTCGTGTCAACATCCGAACTCACTTCAGCGTCTTGTTAACAGCAAGCATCCAGTAGTGTTACTCTTTGACACGTGAAATACTCAATTGCTGCGAGGGTCCGTCCTCTGTTCTGAGCGAGCGTCTGATCACTTTAATGAAGCACGTGATGATCACGTTTTTACTCTTAGCCTCAAACTGTTCTGGAACGGAATTCGAATTTGATTTTATGCGCTCATTTTGATGTACGAGGAAGCAAAGGTGACACCTTTAGCATAAGACAAAAATCGTACAAGGCAATTGCAAATTACAGATAGTACAAAAACGATAATGTGTACTATTCTGATATTCTCTGGAAAGGAAGAAAAGGACTACATTTCAAATTACCTCACTCAATGGAAAGGAGATATTTTTACTGCAACGGTAATACCCTTGAAGACTCCTATAAATACCCCAAGGTATTCATTGAAGAGAAGTTAGAAAAATTGTGAAGAAACTTCATTCTAAAAGCAAAATTACTCAAGTGAGCAATCAAGTTTCGTGCCAAGTTTCTGGTCTACACAGCATTGAACTCAACGTCTTATACCCTCTTTGAGAAAGCTATTCTGTTTTGAGCTTAATCTTTTCATCCTCTCTGTGAGAGTTATTTTGATTGTATTCAAAAGTATAATCTATTTTGTAAACTGTATTTGGCCTAGTTAAGGCTCTGTTCCTCAAAGGCTCGACTGCACTGAGTCGTTTTTAGAAGTTGAGAGTGTTGTCAAGTTTGTGACAGAAGAATACTCTTGAAGAAAATTGTAATCAGTTGATTATAGTGAAAAATCCTTCAGGAACGAAGGGACTAGACATAGCTACCAGTTGGTGGTGAACTAGTATAAATCTCTGTGTCTCATCCTTTACTGCTTTACATTTATCTTTACCTTGCTCAGTAAAACAAGTTTTCATAAGCTGTTTATATTCTGCATCCGGTTTAATTCTCTGCATCTGATATACAAACAGTTTTGAAAAACCTGTGTTGAAGTGTTTTTTACGTATAGTTTAAGAAAAGTTTTTTAACACAATTCAACCCCCCTTCTTGTGTTCACGTTCATGATGGTTTAATTAAGAATTGGATGTAAAATCAGTAATTAGAGACCTTAGGAAAAATTTAGTAATTGCCTTAAATGTTGGATTGGACGTGCGACCACTTAGGAGAGGTCCCCAATTCGTGAAAGTGCAGAAAATAACTTTACTGCACTTCTGCAGGTCCAGTGAATCGATTCACACCTGCATGAATCAATTCATACCTGTTGTTTACAGAACTAATCAATTGAAGTCATGAATCGATTCATGACTGCGCGCTTAATTTCACAAAATAAGTTTTTGACCCTGAATCGATTCACAGGAGCTATGAATCAATTCATTCCCCTAATGCTTAGATAATAACTTATTTAAAAGACTTGTAAAGGTTGGTTAAGGGTAGTAATCCCAGGAGTTGATATGTACTTGTTGTTTGGCTTATTTTACGAGGGTAATCACTTATTATCCTCATTGTTTGTTATAGAAAGTAACCCAAGGTTTGAGTTATGCACGAACAATAGTAACTCCAAGGTTTGAGTTACGCACGAATGATAGTGACTCTAAGGTTTGAGTTGCACACGACGGATACGATAGTAACTCCAAGGTTTGAGTTACACACGACTGTTAAACACTTAGACCAGTTGCCATGCATCGAGGATGTAGTGTTGCTAGGGTGGTGAGCAAACGATTTCATGGGGACAGTTTGGAGTTGACCATGAGGAGATGGTGAGACTGCAGGTGATGATGTGGACGTGGACGTTGAGGAGTAGTTTGTGCGATACTGGCTTAGGATTTGCTTACGTTTTATGATGTTTATTATTCCGATGTAAAACTAAGGGTTAAGATCTGAGATATGTGACATCAGAATGTTAGGTTTATATTTCAATAAACTTTTTATGTTTTTGTTATTTTGCAAACGTGTTTTAGTATGTTTTGATGTGAACCACTATTTCGTCAAAAGTTTTTATAAACTTAGTATTTTATTACTTCTTGCATGCTCTTTATATGCATTTTTCGTATGACGGGATAGTGGGTGTCACAAAATTATTGTAGACGGCTAAATGGGGCTAGTTTAGATTTGGTGGCCACTGTAGGCATATAGAAGTCCTAGGTGCGTAATTGTAAGTGTTGGGTCCATTAGTTAGGTTAACGATCCAACAGTACTTTGGAGATGGTCGTGTATGCTTGTGTGTAAGCCATTTATATATGCTTTTCATTCCTACTTTCCCGACTATTATGGTGTTGTACACGTTTATTAGCTCCCTCTGTTTTCCTTTGCAGCTTGTTCCTCATTGCTGGAAACAGAGTAATAGTATGTATCTACAAGGGCGTCTGGCTAAGGAGCTGTAACATGTATCGTCGGCAATTTGGATCTTAATCGAGGGTGCTCGTCTAGGAGTGACCCGTCTCTCTCTCTCTTCAGACATCTGTTGTGCAATGTATAGCCAGTGAGTCAGAGTTTGTATGTATAATATAGGATCACCGTATTCATATTATACTTGGATTATTGTACATGATACTGATTACACTTATAGATAGTGGACCCTATGGACGAGATCCTTTAGATGCACTTGTTCGCTTCCGCAAGCAATGTATTTTACTCTGATGATTTTAATATACAAACATATTTTCATATTACTGTTACAATCTAAACTATATACTTAGGAAAATAATCACTTGAGTTTGGGATAGTGGGACGAAGTAGTCTCATTTGAGTGGTATTAGAGCAGTTCGGTCCTAACTGGACTGTGGAGTCATTAGGATGTTGTTACTGGCTGTGTCTAGTCGGTTCCCCACCGAATATTGACTATGCTTAGATATGGGTAGAATGTTCGTTACGTCAGTTATCTCTAGCTATGTGGATAAAGATGGCTATTTTTTATGATTCATGTGGTATTTGGCACATGTTAATATGTTCCCTTATGTCTTATGAATCGCGTGTTGATTCCTTCGTGAAAATTAATGACTTTCCTCGGAGGTGTAAGTTAAGGACGTTATGACCTTATGACCTGATGATCTTCTAGCAAGGGAGTTGAAACCTTTTGAGCGTAGTAAGACTGGAATAAAGACACGAGGAGCCTCAGTTGGTGGAGGATTGTTCCTATACTAAGAAGTTATGATTGGAGGTGGCAAGGAGGAGTTTGTGGCTATGTTAAGCGAAGGGAAGTGTTGGTGAACTCCTCAGTGAACTGGATTGCCCTAAAGTGGGAGTTGGACATTATAGTGGTAAGTATTGTAATGAGAAAGAGTCACTTGTGCTGGAGAGAAGCATTGATGTGTGAGGTTGAATTGTTATATACATATATATTGTAACGTTTTAATCGATATAAATAGATATTTTACTAAAACTATGTGTGTGCTTGTAATGGCTTGAAAAAGTTTCGTAAAACTATTTTCCTACATACAGCTTTATAAATATTTGAGTGTTCATCTTATATTAAGTCGTTATTTTCTTCCTTAGGTAGTTGTGACTGTTATACATGTTTGGATAGAGAATGATATTAGAGCCACTAATGGAGAGACTAGTAATCCAACTGGTGATTGTGTCGGGACAGGGACTCCTCACACAGAAGATCGTAGAGAGGAGCCTATTGATACCAAGTCTTTGAGGGACTTAGCTACAACTGTTCTGCATCAGACTTAGCAAAGTGTCGAGTTGATAAAAATGTCAAGAGAAGAACGCGAAATTTCGTGACAACAACGAGAGACTGAGTTTGATAATGGTGGCTTGATAGCTTTTTTTAAGGGAAACTCACCTCAGTTCAAGGGTGAGTTTGATCCTGAGGGAGTCGAGCATTAGATTCAAGAAAAAGGGGAGTATGTCACAAGATTTGAAAACCTAGCCATACGGGTAATGATGGATCATCCTTAAACCTTGTGACATATGGAGTTTGGAAGGGAACCCGACCTTGTCTGTATGCATTACATGCAACATGATGACCTTATGATTAGGTTGGGGGAAAGTACCATAGAAATGAAGGGTGGAGGACACCACGAATGAGCCCCGTGTGGCAACATCTAAGGCTTGGGGGTGTGAAGCTCGAGTCCACAATCCTTAATGGTTTGAATTAGCTCCATGAGTAGAGGGATAATCATCAGACTTAGCTACCCTGACCATCACCAGACATTATCATGATTAGTCGAGAGTGTGAGCTGATAGAGTATTCACCCGCAAGGTGCTCTTCTTCAAGAAATCAAACATGTCCTCCTAGTCAAACTTTTTAGAGTAGTAGATTAGTATGCCATGCATATGGAGTAGTGACGATATGAGATTATGCATTTGCATATGATTAAGGTGTTTGACCTCAAGATTTGACCTTATGATTGTCTATTGTGTATGTTATAGCTGTGTTAACCTATGCCTGTTTATAGTGTATGCTTGTATTCATTTGCCTATCCTATGCCAAAACAACATAACTAAGACGTATTCACCCCTTTACTTCCTATGTTTCTTGTGTGTTTCATGTATTTGTTTACAGATGTATAACATGCAGAAGACAATATCTGTCTGAAGAGTATAAGATTTTGGTCGTGGACTGGAAAAGTGAATATTTCTCGAAAACATGTTTTTCTTCTTTCGTTCATGTATAAGACTTGAGTTCTTTATTGTTCTCAAGTGAGGGCTTGCAACTCTGATATTACGTGATCCTGAGGACTGGGCATTTAGTTACACTTGTATTATTATTAAAGAATTTTTCTCATTTATTGTTAATGCATCTCAAAAGTATTTCCATAACATTTTACTTTGCGTTTGGATGTATGAAGTCTTGAGATTTTGAAATGTGGTATCTTTAAGTACGTGATGTTTTTTGAAAAAGCGTCTTTTATTCCACTATTCTTATTTTTTTTCAAAACGATGTGCTTTAAGCATTATTAACTATCTATGATTTTAAAGCAATAACTTCGAAATGGGGTTAAGGGTGTCACAGATGTTACCACGATAGGCAGGGGCTAGCTACTTACTGTTTCGGTGTTCTACTCGACCAAATCAAACTACCTTGACTAACCACAATCAGTTCTCAGAAATGGTGAGAGTATTTAGAGAGGGATCATGTTAATCAGTGAGTCGCCCATGTTAGAACCGATTACAAAGCTCTCATTTGTTTTTCCAGAGTTTGTTATAGATCCACATGCATAAGTAGTAGATGGCAATTAGGATCTGCATTCATTGAGATAGTGATACGTTGACCTATGGATGATTTATCTGTTGTTATTCACTTGTCTTTTTATGCTTTGTTTTGCTTACATATATTTTATGATCTTTCACCCCTATGTTGTGTTTGTATCTATCTTGTCCTTGATTATGAGTAGAAGAGGAGCCGACGAAGGACGGGGTCATAGTAGCAGAGCTCGCAAAGCTTGAGGCTACAACAAAGTAGTGATTTTGTTGGACGCCCGCGTAGTTGTTAGGATTTCAGTTGTCAATCTAATGTATCATTAGATGGATATAGCTCTAATTTAGTGACATCGAGTTGGGTTTATCTTTTTCATTTTTCTCTTTCGAAGTTTTATTTTATTTATATTTTATGCAAGTTAATTTTGGATACAATGTGATGTTTGGATATTCCTTATGTTTAAAGACTACATTTACTATCTATATTGCGTGTATATATGTATGCCTTTACCAGTTTATTTACATGAGGGGTATTTGGGTGTCATAGTGTACCTGAAGGTTATCTTATAATGATAACCCTTTCTGATGTGACTTGGGCCTACTCTGTAACCTATGATGTGATATGACTGTTCAGTCAGATCACCAATGCATTTTGGCATCCTGGGCCGTGAGATGAGCCCAAATCAGGCTTTCTAAATGACCTCAAATGTGATATTTTAAGTTAAATAGACTATTCAAATTATCTTGACCTTTTCTATTTAAAAATAAACCTAGTTTGGGTTGGGCTTAATATAGAATAGACCATAGACTCATTGGGTTGTGTGGTCTATTTTCGCATCTAGGCGGTGTTGGTTTTAGGGAAGGAGGTTCATCCGTACGAATATGCTTCACTTTCACCCCCTCAACAGGAACAAGACCCTGAAGTTTCTTCCTCCAACCTTCTTCACCAAACACCCCCTGTAACGATCCAAAGGTTTGGGAGCCGCCACCAATTTTATTATATTTAGGAAAAATTGGAAAAAACTCAAAAATAATGATCTTTGAAAACCATACTGAGTTCGGGAATCGATTACGCATGGAGAAGGGTGAAGACTAAACCCCACAACACTTTAACACGCTGTCTTATGATTCTAAAATTAATTGTGCAAACTAATATAAATATTTGTTTCACCCCAAAATAAAATAAAATAAATACTAAGTGTAAAAAATGAACAAAAAAAGGAAACTAAATTAGGAAAATTTAAATTTGACTTGTGAGGTTGACCGCTCTAAGTATCCTCAGGTCTGATAGAAACTCAAAAGTCATGTAGTTCTTCTAGAAAATATTTGTGTGTTGATTTGTTTTTAATTTTTAAGGGTTTAAGATCACCAAGTTGTCGCAACTCAGACGTCCCAAACCGGGGATTAACAAGATGTCACATCTCAGCTAATCCCGTTTTGTTCTAAAAAAATAACTTTTTTTTTATTTAATGGCATTAAACAGAATAGTAAATTAAATAAAATGTATGATAAATTAAAATTTAGTTGAGTAAAGTTGTCTTAATTTGACTACGAATAATTATTATGAAAATAAAATAGATCAAATAAAATAAAACAAAAATAAAAAACTAAATAGAATAAATGAAAAAAATAAAAATAAATACTAAACACACACCCACACACACTCACACACTCACACTATTTCACTAAACCCAAAAAACTCACACACGCAAGTTTAGATAGAAGAAAGGCAGAGCCACAAAAATGAAGGGAAGTAAGAAAAGGGGAGCGTTTGCATTCAGGAAGCAATGAGAGCAAATGGGCTAAAGCCCAATGTTTATAAACAAAGTAAATAAATAACTAAAGAAAAGGAATAGATAAAAGAAAAGAAAAATAGATGGAATAAAAAATAAAAGGGAGGGGAAGTTCACGATGGGCAGCTCTGCCCAGTATTTTTTTTTTTAATGCAAACACCCACATACTTATTATGAACAAGGTAAAAAAAAAGTGGTAAATAACCAAGAAAAAAAAAGAATAGAAACAAATGGGATAAATAAAAGGGAGGGGGTGTCTTGTTTGGGTTTCACTTTGAAAACCCCTAAAAAAAAGAAGAGGGTTGCGCAGGGCAGCCATGGAAGGAGAGAGCTTGAAAGATTTTCAGGTTTTGGGTTTTTTTAGAAGATGAGATGAGGAAGGTGATGGAGAGATAGATGGTGATTTGAGAGAGAAAGATTAGGGTGTGAGAGAGAGAGAGAGAGAGAGAGAGAGAGGGAGAGGGCGAAAATTTTGGGGCTCCTCTCTTTCTTACGGCTGCTGGTGCCTTTTTGAAGAGGAGAAGTGGAAAAATTAGGGTTTTAAATGGGTTGGGCTTTGTTGTGTTGATTTGGGCTGAAACGCGTGGGGGTGCCGCGAAGAAAAAGTGGGGGTGCAAGGAGTAGCACCTGATGAGGCGCAGGGGCTGTGAGAAAGAGAAAAAGGGGGTGTGCCAGTAAAAGAGGTAATGGGACACTGGGCTTCGCTGATGGCCTGCTGCGCTATGCTGCTATTTGCACCCCCAGTTTTACAATTCGCACACCTCCTCTTTTCAAAAATATTTTTTTTTCTTTTTCTTCTTTGTGTTTTTTTTTGTTACTCTATTCTTTTTTATTTATTATTATTATTTTTTTGATGTAATTGGGCCTGAACAATGGGTCAGACCAATGAAATTTTTCTTTTTGATATTTTCTCATTTTAACAAAATAAAATAGAATAAAAATGATATAATGCACTCAAATAAAGACTCAAATAAAGGCTGAAAATTTAGTATTTATGAAAAGTATTTTTTGTGTTTTTTCCTTAAAAAATGTAAAACTCCGGTCAAAATTGGGTGTTCACAGTTGCCCCTCTGTACTTACTTTCTCAATAGACAATATGATAAACCATAGTTTGCATATTATCATAGTGAGAAATAAGTACAGATATATGAACCTCAATTTTGGCCGGTAATGCATGAAAGCGACACACTATGAAAATATCAAGAGAAATAAAAACAGGCAGGGGACTGAACCGCCTCGCCTAAAATTTAAATATGCAACAGTTTGAACCTTCTCGGCGAAATAAGAAATAAAATAAGCAGAGGACTAAATCGTCTTGTCCAAATATGCAACTGCCGGAACCTCCTCGGCAAACAGGAAATAAGATATGCAGGGGACTGAACCGCCTTAGCAAACAAGAAATGAAATGGGTAGTGGACTGAACCGCCTCACCCAGAAGAAATAAGATAGGCAGGGGACTGAACCGCCTACCTCGGCAAACAAGAAATAAATTTGGGTAGTGGACTGAACCACCTACCTAGACAAACAAGAAATAAAATGAGTAGTGGGTGATCAGGCTCCTCGAGAAACAAGAAAGAAACAAGCGGGTAGTGGGTGAGCAGGCTCCTCGGCGAGCAAGAAATAACCAGGTCGTGCACTGAAGCGACTCCGTCAACAACAGGAAATAAATGGGTAGTGCACTGAAGCGACTCCCTCAATAACAGAAAATAAACGGGTAGTGCCGCAGGCGACTCAACAAGTAAGAAATAAATGGGTAGTGCAAATAACAGGAAATAAGCGGGGTGCAGGCGACTCCACTCAACAACGGAAATAAGCGGTGGTGCCAGCGCGACTCCCTCGATAACGAGGAAATAAGCGGGTAGTGCCAGGCGACTCCTCGACCACGGGAAATAAGCGGGTGGTGCAGGCGACTCCTCAACAAGCAAGAAATAAACGGGTCGTGCACTGAAGCGACTCCCTCAACAAGCAAGTAATAAATGGGTAGTGCACTGAAGCGACTGCCTCAACAAGCAAGAAATAAATAGGTAGTGCACTGAAGCGACTTCCTCAACATTAGGAAATAAACAGGTAGTGCACTGAAGCGACTCCCTCAAAAGAAATAGGTTAGGCAGGGGACGAAATCGCCTTGCCCAGAAGGAAAAGTAAAAGATCATAAGACCAACAGGATATGGGTCCCAAGAAGAAGGAAACCAAAGATCATGTGACCAACTGGATATGGATCAACATGCATGCAGAAAACTAAAGATTGTGTTTTTGAGTTTGGAATTTTTTTTTTTGAAGCATGATATCATGACCCAAACCCTTGCGCCTTGTTAGAAAGGCTTCAACCTAGAGCTCAACTCTCAAAATTGCCCCAGTTTAGGCTTTTCTTCCTATTCCCCGATTAGACTCTCGGGCTTTCGATTTTGCGATCTCTCTCTTTCTCTTTTTTCTTTTGCTTGATTGGAAAATGAGAGTTATGAAATTGAATGCATGATCCTAAGATGAGCTTATGATGCATGAAATGCATGAGCCTTGAGTGAGAGATGTATGGGTCTTAGGCCCAAAAATGCATGGATGGAGAAAATCATTTTTTTTTTTTTTTTAGTATGGACCAATCAAACTCGTGCTCAAATAGAAGCTTTTGTTGTTTTCTTGTCAGTCCTCATCAAGACATATTCTCTTCATCCTTTTTTTTTCCTCAATCATCATCCATTTCTTTTTTTTTTGAGAGCATCATTTCATCACATAACTGGAACATTTGCTTGTCGAATCATACTGTGTAACCTATATTCACTTCTTTGAAGGATTACCCAATGAGCAAGCATGGATTCAAAATCTTTTCAGGTTGAGGTCCCTCCTTTTTAGGGCTTCAGAGGCTTGAAAACAAAGAGTATGATAAGAAAGTCAAATGGATATTGCCTAAGATTAACCAATCGATCCCCTCAGCATGGGAGGTCTAATTAATTTAGTCCAAAGGTCTTGTGATAACAATCAAACACATTTATCATTGCCCCAGTGTCAGCAATTGAAATGTCTAAAGATCCACTTCAAAGAAAAATCTCCCAGTGTGTCAAAAAAATAAACTGCCTAAACGTAAGTCCCATTTTCTTTTTATGCCCTAACTTTTGCTTAGACTGCCTATGTAGGTTTTCAGCCTAACGGGCATCTTTTTATTCCTTTTTTTTCTTTTCCCTTTTTTTCCTTTTTTGAGAAAGCAAATGAGTTTTTTTTAGAACAAAAATGGTATGCCTCAACATTAAAACCTTGAAAATAGAAACAATTATTCATCAATCAGAATGGGCTTTTTAAGGCTTGTAATATGGCCATGGTTATGGGTTATGAAAGAAAGGATTTAAAAGGCCCAAATAAGTGTTTAGGGGTTAAATGGGATCAAAGATTAATTCTCTCGATTGAATGCTTTCGAAAGATTTGGCTTTATCGCATTTTGCACTAGAGATAACTCTTTCACTCCTCCACACGGCCTTATAATTTTTCTTTCTGCTTTTTTTGAATTTCTTCCTTCTCATGCATCCTCTTTATTTTCTTTATTATTAGTCTCTACATTCTTTTCAACACTCTTCCTTTTCTTTTTCTTCTTTGCCTTGTGGATTTTCATTTCTTTAATTTCTCCTTCTTCATCAATTTTCCTTCATTTCCTTATCATTCTTAGTCCCTATTCTCCTTTTCTGCAACCTTTTCTTCTATCTTCGATCCACGCAATGATTGAGCTTTGAAGCACCAAAAGCTTGCGGAACTGCGATCCTTGTCCAAGGTTTAATGAAAGAAAACAAATTTAGGCTCAAAGGGGACATCAAGGGATATGATCTTTTTTTTCGAGGATAAAGAAAGGAGGCCATTCGTCATTTCAAATCCTAACTGCTCATTTTCAAATTTTAATTTTGAGGCATATAAAAAATCTTTTTATTAAAAAAAATCATTGCTATCATTTTTTTCTTATTTTCTTTGATTTTCTTTTTCCCTTTTTTTTTTTTGGAACATGAGACTTTGGCAATTAGCATCCATCCAAGGGAGCAATATGAACCAATTGAGGGCTATTTCTTATGGCCAGAAGGATAGTGCTTTGAAATCCATGCAAATTCATTAGAGTAAAACTTCAATGAAGTTAACATAGTTTCCATAAATTTAATCCAGAGAACAATATGATCACATAAGCACAGATGCCAAATATTTCATCATTACATTGCATTGAGTAGATGCTCTTGCAAAGTTCACTATTTTCCCTGTTCCCCTCATCTTGCTTGGAAAATTTTCATTGCTTCATCGGTAGTGGGACTTATGTAGCAGTATTCATGGATGTGATCTAATTTTATTAGCAAGAGTTTGATCGGTATCCACAATTTTTGTTGCACTATTTCTTTTGTTTTTTTATAGAAATGATACTAAATGCATGATGGATCTCACACTAATATGCCATGAAAATGCGTGAATGAATTTGTATGTCCCCTTTTTTCATGCATGCGGATGCAATATTCCAAGGTAATGTTAAATTTTTTTTTTCTAGACCACCTTCTAATATGCAATGGATGCAACCTACAAAAGACTAAAAATGATTTTTTTTATTGAAAATATGGATTTTATTTAGTAAGACAATGCAAAAAAAATTTGAACTTTTTTTAAGAACGTATAACAAAGCTAGAAACAAGAACAATGCTCCCATTTGTGGCCTACACAGGTTTGCTTATGCCTTTGTCCTACGGATCTACTGGCTTTTTCTACAGTGAACACTCATAATAGGTGGATGTTCTAACCCTCGCCATAGATTTAGGTCTCTGTAGCCAAGATCTTTCTTTCGGGATGTTGACCACTAAGATGTACATCCAAAATGTGGGCACCCATGAAAAAAGTCCTTTCTGAATGAGGAATTCATAGTAGCCATGCGGGATGTCATCCAAAAATGGCTTCCACTACTGTACAACCTCTTACTAACTTAGGCTTCATTTAGGCCGGGTATAGGGCCCCACTGGGTGTGTGTGTTCAAAGTGTAAGTGTGGTGTGTGAAGGGAGCACAAACCTCAAACCCTAAAACAAAAATCAAAATCACCAACTGAATGTAATCCATGAAACAAAGCACTTAAAAATATAAAGTGTCTTCTAACCTAGGGTTTAATATTCACAAAAATAATTAAGTAAAAAAAAACATATATACAAACATGTGGAATATATACAAATAAGGAAACAAAATAATACTAATAAAGGAAAACAAAAAATATTTATAAAGTAAAAAAATCAAATAAAAATAAACTAATATTAACATTTAAATATATAAATAAGGAAGCATTAGTCAAATAAAAACAAATCAATCAAATAAAAAGAATCACCTACAAATCTGAAGAAAAGAAAAATAATAAAAATAAAAGAAATAGAAGAGTGAAACAAACCAGTTGCACAATCGATCAAAAATGAGCTTGATTCTCAATATTCACAAATGATCGCCATCCTAACGATCCAAAGGTTTGGGAGCCGCCACCAATTTTATTATATTTAGGAAAAATTGAAAAAACCTCAAAATAATGATCTTTGAAAACCATAATCGGAGTTAGGGAATCGATTCTGTGGAGAAGGGTGAAGACTAAACCCCAGCCTTTACCCCAAACCAGCCTTTTGGTCCTTATGTGATTCTACCAAAAATTAATTATGCAAACTAATATAAATATTTGTTTCACCCCAAAATAAAATAAAATAAATACTAAGTGTAAAAATGAACAAAAAAAGGAAAGCTAAATTAGAAAAATTTAAATTTGACTTGACGGTTGGCCTCGCTCCTACGTATCCTCAACGGTGCAAACTCAAAGCTCAGTCGTAGCTCTTCTGAAAATATTTGTGTGTTGATTTGTTTTTAATTTTTAAGGGTTTAAGATCACCAAGTTATCATGGCTCAGACGTCGACAGGGATTAACAAGATGTCACATCTCAGCTAATCCCGTTTTGTTCTAAAAAAATAACTTTTTTTTTATTTAATGGCATTAAACAGAATAGTAAATTAAATAAAATGTATGATAAATTAAAATTTAGTTGAGTAAAGTTGTCTTAATTTGACTACGAATAATTATTATGAAAATAAAATAGATCAAATAAAATAAAACAAAAATAAAAAACTAAATAGAATAAATGAAAAAAATAAAAATAAATACTAAACACACACCCACACACACTCACACACTCACACTATTTCACTAAACCCAAAAAACTCACACATGCAAGTTTAGATAGAAGAAAGGCAGAGCCACAAAAATGAAGGGAAGTAAGAAAAGGGGAGCGTTTGCATTCAGGAAGCAATGAGAGCAAATGGGCTAAAGCCCAATGTTTATAAACAAAGTAAATAAATAACTAAAGAAAAGGAATAGATAAAAGAAAAGAAAAATAGATGGAATAAAAAATAAAAGGGAGGGGAAGTTCACGATGGGCAGCTCTGCCCAGTATTTTTTTTTTAATGCAAACACCCACATACTTATTATGAACAAGGTAAAAAAAAAAGTGGTAAATAACCAAGAAAAAAAAGAATAGAAACAAATGGGATAAATAAAAGGAAGGGGGTGTCTTGTTTGGGTTTCACTTTGAAAACCCCTAAAAAAAAGAAGAGGGCTGCGCAGGGCAGCCATGGAAGGAGAGAGCTTGAAAGATTTTCAGGTTTTGGGTTTTTTTTAGAAGATGAGATGAGGAAGGTGATGGAGAGATAGATGGTGATTTGAGAGAGAAAGATTAGGGTGTGAGAGAGAGAGAGAGAGAGAGAGGGCGAAAATTTTGGGGCTCCTCTCTTTCTTACGGCTGCTGGTGCCTTTTTGAAGAGGAGAAGTGGAAAAATTAGGGTTTTAAATGGGTTGGGCTTTGTTGTGTTGATTTGGGCTGAAACGCGTGGGGGTGCCGCGAAGAAAAAGTGGCGGTGCAAGGAGTAGCACCTGATGAGGCGCAGGGGCTGTGAGAAAGAGAAAAAGGGGGTGTGCCAGTAAAAGAGGTAATGGGACACTGGGCTTCGCTGATGGCCTGCTGGGCTATGCTGCTATTTGCACCCCCAGTTTTACAATTCACACACCTCCTCTTTTCAAAAATAATTTTTTTTCTTTTTCTTCTTTGTGTTTTTTTTTGTTACTCTATTCTTTTTTATTTATTATTATTATTTTGATGTAATTGGGCTTGAACAATGGGTCAGACCAATGAAATTTTTCTTTTTGATATTTTCTCATTTTAACAAAATAAAATAGAATAAAAATGATATAATGCACTCAAATAAAGACTCAAATAAAGACTGAAAATTTAGTATTTATGAAAAGTATTTTTTGTGTTTTTTCTTTAAAAAATGTAAAACTCCGGTCAAAATTAGGTGTTCACACCCCCTTCTCCTTTTCATTCTCAAGACCCTAAAGATTTGTTATTATTATTAAAATACCCCTGAGATATACAAAATCACTTACAGGTAGTGGAGTAGTGGGGTGATATAGTAATTTTATGCAAAAAAACTAATTTATGAGAATAAAAATTACCCGCCATCTAAGTAGAGGCATAAAATTTCTGCCAACGTGGGAAACTTTTTTTGGTGAGTATAGCTTTCCCTTGGGAATAATTTTTTAATCTTTTGCAACAAACATGAGAACTTTTCTTTTTTCTGTAGCAAAAAAACATGAAAACTTTTTATTTCATCGTTGCATATTGCATTTCTAAGAATAAGTTTGGTATCATGAAATAAACACCCCAGTTAAGAGCACACATTTTACTCCCCTCTATTTTCACGATCGCATGTTTGGCACAACCACTTGGGACACGAGTCTTTGAGAGGAAGATAGAAGAGAAAAGTGAGAATATGGGGTTGGTAGGATTAAGGTTATATCACTGTTGTCTGCAAAGTCAATTAGTCGTAGATCGACTAACTTTCACAACGGTGATTCCCTTTTCTTCAAGCGATTACGCCAAGGAAGGAACTCTGTTCCTTAGCTATGGGTCCCTTAACTCACTCCAGAAAGGTTTAAGTCGGTGAACTAAGATAAAAACTGGGACGCAAAGGTAAACATAAACTGCGAATAAAAGCTTTGGGCGAAAAAATATAAGTTATTTGATTGATCGATCCTTTAAAATGTATGTACAACTGGGTATTTATAGTAGCAACTAAGAACTATCCCTATCTACCACGCTCGGCTAACACCGATACATTCGTAGTTGGCAGTTATTCGGCTGAGTCGTGCCATGCCCCACTAACCACGATCCTAAAAACTAGGCGCATTAGTGTATTATGGCCACGTCCCTTCAACCAACGGTCCTCTATGTGCAAAGATCTCCTCAGATTCCTCGCTCACTCCTAAAACCATGGGAACAATCTTAATCGCTTTTTCCTTGGATATTTAATTAATTCAAAATTACTCCCACGCCACTCGACTCGTGGAGCAAGAATCTGATCCCATAAGTGACTCCATGCTATCCCCATGGGCCTGAATATCTTCCTTGAAGCCCAATCAGTCAAAGGCCCATGTATAGCTTCCGCTTCGCCAACCTATCACCGACACGCCATATCGACCGGGTAGGAACATCTACACGAACAATCGGCTATTTGATCCATTCGACCGACTAGCTTTACTGGTTCTCGTGAATATTTTGGGTGTAAACAATTGCCCCCTACGCTGTCTCAGTAGTAACATCCTAGGTTTAGGTCATGGCGTAATGATTTAAGTCAAATCACCTTTTTAAATCATAAATGCGAGGTCATCCATTAACAACAACTTTTTGAATCGCAGAACGGCTAATCCTCATCCATCCGATTTATTCACCTTTAAATCCCACTATCGCTGATTTACTTTTCCTTTAAATACTCATCGGTCGAATTACCTCTTACGCTTACTTCCCTAACTCCTGTAGCTTTCACCATCTCCAACCTCTTCATCTTTCACCTAGCAACCAAGCCCACCATGTCTTACGCTTCGATTCTCAAAACCAATCTCACGCGTATGATGGCGAACAATCTTCTTCCTCTTCCATGAACCTTGACCGCCGCTTAGCCCTCCCGAGGCTTCCGACTGGTCTCCAATCTCCTTATTCGAGATTCGTGGCTCTCTTTCATTGGCTCCTTCCACTTCCGATATGGGTGAAGGGGCGGTCTTCTTGACGGAGTATATGGCCCCCTCTGCACGCATTGCCCATTTCTGCGATTGGTTTACCACCAGGTCCAAACCTCATCGATCTTCGTTCATGGCCTCGCTCGTCTCAAATTTCTACCTCGATTGGGTGGATCGGCTAAAGGCCGTGAAGTCCGATAAGTGGAAACAATGGGGTCTCTATGACATAATCATCTTTGTCGACCAAGGACATCCCCTTAACCTAGAATCGCTTTATGGCTTCCTCGGCCATCGGAGCATTGCCACGAACACCTTCACTTTTCCCTGGGTATGGTTTCCCACTCTTCCGGACGTGGCGGCTATTTTGGGGCTCCCGATCACAAAGCGATGACGCCCTTTCCCATTATTCCTTCCAAGTTCCTGAACTAGGATTCCACTTTTCCAAACACACCTCCGGATACTCCAATTTCATTGCCAATAATGCCAAGTCCGGAGAGTGCGTGTCAGATCACGAGAACACAACGCATTCATACATCTTTGGTTCAAGTACTTTCTCTGTTCGGTTCCATCGCCGTGGTTCAAGAGTTACGACTTTATGTAGCTCTTGTGAACTCGATGGCAACTTTTCTTGGGAACCTTTTCCTCTCATACCTCTATCGCCGCTGTTCACCATTATGGATCGGCCGCAAAGGGTGAAGATATCGAGAACGTTCAGGGCCCACTCTGGTTTTTACAACTCTGGATAATACTCTATTTTCCAGAGTTTATCGACTCGCGCTTCAACCCTAGCGTTCTTCCCCGGGATGCAGGTGTATTGGGTACCCATTTGGTGTCCACTCCTTGTGAGCCTTCTTATGCTTTTACTGTGGCCACCAAGCTCTTTGGTCTGACCCGGATAGCTGCTGATTGGTGCCCTGTCATGGAGAAAAGTATTAGGTCTTTCTGGATCTTCTCCACTAATGACCCTCTCCCAGTCGATCAACAGAACCATTTGGAGCTTAACTGGAGCTCAGTCTTGACCTCTCGTGACTTGCTTTGTGGTCTTAAACCCACCTCACGAAACAACAAGTCATCGGCTGAGTTCTACTTTCCAAACTGTGTGGCAAGGCAATTTGGGTTACATAAAGACATTCCTTTGCCATACGACTCTATGGTAGGAGCCTGGGTCAATCGCCTCTTTAGCGCCACCGATGTGATGGAGGTGGTTTCTACCAACTTCAAAAAGATCCAGGCCTTCCACTTCCTCCCCTTCACTCCCAGACGGGTGAGACTTCGCTTTTGCCAATTGGTGGCCATCGCTGAAAGCATTTGTTCCACGATCAATTTGGATAGATATGCAACCGGTTGATCCTCACCGATGTAGCCGAGGCGATGAGGCCGTCGAGCCAACCCAAAAGCACTCTGTTAAGACCAAGCCCCGGGTCCAAACCCAAGTTCAGAAACGGTCTTCTACCAGGATGAAGACCTCAGTACTTCAGCCAAGTAAGTGCCCCTATATTCGGCTCTTTGCAATTCTTGCTTTTAGACTCAAAGTAATTTCTTACTTTTCTTGTCTTATGGCAGCCACAACCACTACTCCACAATTCATTGTCGTTGAAGACGACCCCATTACTCCTCCTGCCAAGAAAAGAACAAGGGCCCCTGACATCGTAATAGAAGAACCCCGCCGAGGTTCAGGCCAAGCTCAAAGAGAAAACACATTCGGCCAGCAAAGGCAAACAGCCAAAGGTAAAGGTACATAACTTGTCCTTATCTCCCTTTTTCTTAATATCCTTTGTTAGCCTGAATCTAACCACCCTACTTTCAGAAGCCGCGTGTGGAGATTCCTACCTCCTTTGTTCAAGAATTTGCCGAGGGCACTAGCTCTCAATTTCCTCCACCGGTACAACCGATTTCTTATCCTTTCAACATATATTACTTTTTTACTTAATCGGTTAACCATGGTTTTCCATAGGACCCCCAATCACAAGCTGAAGAGACTGGCTATGAAGCTCCCCAGATGCCTTCGCCTCCTACAGCTCCCGCAGTTCCTATTTCAGAAGAAGAGCTGACGAAGTATTTCACCTCTGCTGACCCCTTCTCAGCGGTCTCCTCTCCTATTTCCAATCATTTGGAGAGAGTTGATGCAGCATTGATGGAAATACCAACCAGAGGAGCAGTTGCCCATCCGAGGACTTCTTTGTTCAAGCCGCCTACTTTACCGACATCCTCGCGGCTAGCCAGAGGTGTACCATACCTTGGCTCTTCAATCGAGCGACTGCCTCTCCAATACGGGCGATTCAAGGAGGTTTATGGCGTGACTTCTCATGATCTCAAAAGATCAAGGACCTCTAGGAACAAAGGCTCAATTTCAAACCTCTTTCATATTGTTGGAGAAGGAGCGTCAAGAAGCTCCTAAGCCGCCGTAACAAAGATGAGCGGCTAACTGCTACGTTGGTCGAGTTAGAGAGATCAAAGGAGATAGCAGAGTTGACTCCTCAATCTACGCTTTAATCGAAAAGCTCGTGTCAACTCTCAAGCAGCGTTATGATTTGTTCAAGCAATCTTCCTCTTTGGATCGTGATTTAGCGGTCTTTGGCGCTCGAGAAAACGAGCTTAGACAAAGATCTTGAGACTAGCCGCTACTGGTTAGCCGAGGCCAATCAAGCTTGGCACTCCTTCAAGCATCGGCTAGAGGAGGTTAGGAAACAGAAGCTATCGTAGCGGCCGATCCTTCAACCATCGGCAAAGGCGATCCTGAAGATCTTTGTTGTTTCCTCGGTGGAGGCATTAGGTGAAGTGCGGCCAGAACCTATCCCAGATATAGCTAAAGCTTCGGCTATGACTGATGCTCCTGCATCGTCAGCCGATCCAGGTCCTGCCCAGGTTGAGGAAAAATTAAGTGAGGTTCCCGAGGCGGCAGTTTCCTAGTTTCACATTTAAGCTTTTGTAATTTTGGCTAGGTGGCCAGCCTGTGGTCACCACAAACAATTTTGCCTTTATGCTAATGCACCTGCTTTTAATTCTCCAATATGCCTTCCCACATAGTGGGGTAATATCTCTTGAGGTATTTTCCATTGATGCTTCTATTTAGCTCTTCGCCTTGCATGTTGACTAGTCGATAAGCACCACCATGATAAGCTTTGCTAACAAAGAATGGCCGCTTCCCAATTTGGTGACCATTTCCCAAACTTAGGATCCTTGATCCCAACAGTAGTATGGTTTTCCAAACCAGGTCTCCTTCAACAAACCTTTTGGCTTCACACGCTTGTTGTAAGCCCTAGCCATCTTTGCTTGCTATGCTCAATCGATCTAAGACCATGAGTCGATCTTCGTCACCGAATCTAATTCCATTAACATGGCCTGTTGATATTCATCCAGGCTCGGCAGGTTTTGCTTTGCTACTCTTAGTGAAGTCACGTTTATTTCTAAGGGTAACATCGCATCTTGGCCATATGTTAGCCGATACGAGTAAATCCAATGCACTACACTTGGAGTTCCTCACGCCCACAATGCCTCATTCGGTGTTTCATGCCATTTCCTTGGCTTATCCTCAATGTTCTTTTTGATTATATCAATAAGAACTTTGTTGGTGGCCTCGACCGCCCATTGGCTTGAGCATAATAAGGGGATGAATGAATTAACTTAATCCCAAATTGTTGTGCGAAGGCCACCACTTTCTCCCCAAAGGAACATAGTGCCTTGATCTGTGGTGATGGTTTCGTATTCTAAATCTATATATGATCGGCATTGTATAAACCTAATCACCTCCTCCTGAGTCACATTCACCATCTACCGGGCTTCTACCCACTTGGTGAAGTAGTCGATCATGACTATGATAAACGCATGCCTCTTGGACGAAGGTGGATAGATTTTGCCTATTAAATCCATTGCCCATCCCTGAATGGCCAAGGTTTTATCAGCTTTGGGTGGAGGTTTTCTACCGAACCCTTTGAATTGGACCATGCAGCTGACACGCCTCACATCCTTTGGCATACTGATAACAATCAGCTGTGATGGTAGGCCAATAATATCCATGTCGGTATATTAGCCATTTCATCGTGGGTCCAGCCCTGTGAGATCCACAGATTCCTTCATGTACTTTCCCCATGACCTTCATGGATTCCTCTTTGTCAATACACTTGAGTAGCACTCCATTGATGGCTCTCCTGTAAACTTCATTGTCTACCAATACGTATTTGAGTGTTTCTGCTTAAGTTTGAAGTCAGTACTGCTTGAAGGATCTTTAAGATAGTCGATTAACTCTTGTTTCCAAGAGTCGATCGCTCCTATTGGTGCACACTCCCAGATTGGGTACTCTTCATGTTTTACTTTGACTATCATGTCTTTATACCCTGAGGCCTGTTGAGCCAAATTGTAACGACCCGTTTCCGGACCGCTACCGAGCTCAATATACCGAGCTCGAGTTACCGAGCTCAACACACCGAGCTCAACTAAACCTGCATGCGATGTGTTTTAAAACGGTACTCTTGTGCCTTTTAAAAAGTACTGTCTATATATTTTTTTTTTTTTTATAAAACCAGCTCGTGCACATCAGAGTAATTACAGCTTTTCGAAAACATGGTGCAACTAAGACACAAGACATAAATTCTAATAAAACAAACATGCAGAATATACATATATACCACTCGAAATAATAATGTATACAAAATACAGAGTAGCAAATGCACAAAGAAAATACACCTAAGGTATGACGACTTCAAGAGAGTAATCATACCCTGGGGGTACTTCCGGCAGACTCCCACGCAGGGGGCTGCTCCAAAAGTAAAACCACCAGTCTACCCTGAAACGACAAAACAATACTGCCCAAACTGGTCACGACATACTATACACAAAACATAGATAAAACAAATCACGACAAGTAGAGGTCGCCGCCGTCCTCGTCGAGCTCCTCCTCGGCATCATCTGCGCCGAGTTCCCTCGCACTCGACATCGCCTGGGTAACCGTCATGGATTGAAGGCACCACGGGAAAGGGTCAACTTCTCAACAATTCAAAATAACACGGCATAAAGGAATAAGCAACACAATAATGTATATCAATCACCACACGTGACTCGACCTTCTCACTCTAGACTCGACTTTTATTCCGGAATATCGTCAGCTGGTCCATCCCCGAACTGACGCAATAGGTAAACGGCAGGTCCATCCCCAAACCGAATTCCATACATTAACAGCAGGTCCATCCCCAAACTGATAATGCAACGCCTAGCCAATCCACCATAAACAAAAAGGGGACCTAGCACCCTCAGTTATCTGGGTCCGGCTCAAAAACGTCATACGACTCCCTAGCTCTCTCACTCGATGATTAGCTCGCCGCAGTCAAAGAGTGACACATAAAATTACTTGATCACATATCAAATAAGGAGAGCATGCTTAACATGAAGAAAACGCAATTCGACATTTAAGCAGTAAAAACATTCTGCATGAAGAAACGCAATTCAACAGCAATTCACAATTCACAACATTTCAAGCTCGACACCAATCAAGGAATCCATACACTAACATATAAAATAAAGTCTTAATAATGTCTAAAAGTTGCCCTTACCAAACTCCAAGCTAAAGCTGCTCGACAACGACCTCGACACGGCTGTCTTCAAACGAGCTCGACAACGACTTCTCTTACTCGATCTCGACACCGACGCTTCTCACCGACCTCGACACGCATGGGCTTCTCGATCCGGATCCCATCGCCCCACGTCCTCGGATTCGCTCTCCCGTACACCTCGATTCGGAAATCACACGATCTCGGGAATCAGACTTCCTAAAACAAGCACAACTCAGTTCGATCTATGGGTTCTAATAACACTTAGCTCTCATCCCAATCTTAACCACAAAGTTAGGGTTTTCGATCAAAAGTTCATGAAAAAGGTTATCTGATGCTGCAACAGGTAAGTCGACAACAACAACAACCAGAAGCAACAAACGACAAACTAAAACAAGAAATCGAAACAAACCAAAAAGGAAGGGTTTTGGGCACTGCCTGTTGCAGAAAACAGAAAAAGAAATTTGTTTTACAAGCTCAAATAATCGGTTAGAACGGGAGGTAATATCATGAAGAAGAAAACCTATCAATATGAGATGATTTGGAAGCATAAAAACTAGCTAAAATGGAAGGAAGAAGTGGCGCTAAACAGTAGCATGAAGGAAGAGAAAATCTGTTTTTCATACCTCAATGGTGGTCGAGATGGTGAGATATATGTCAAGAGGATGATGAGGAACAAGATTGATGAAGAAAGTTTATGCAGAAGCTCGATGGAACTCAAGGTTCTTCGATGGAGGTTTGGAGAGAAAGAGGAACTCAGAGAAGAAAGGAAGAAGAAAGAAGAAAAGAGAAAGTGAGTGTTTTGAGGGCTGATCGAGGTATACAGCTGGTGAGAGAAGGGGCATTATCGTAACTCCAGCTATGAGATGCCAATCCCATCAGTCAATCTACCCATCTAATCGGTCCTCTCTCATGATTACCCTCTACTCTATTGGTCAGAGATCTAGACACGGCGACGAGACTGCAAGCCGACAATATAATTATTACAAACAATATAATAATAACGCTGAATAACGTTCGTAAGAATACAAGTTTTATCATCTCGACACGATGTCGACTAGGGTGCTTGTGCAAGTGCACAAGGCTCTAACACGAGTTCGTGCACGTGGCCTCCTCAGTTCGACATGCGACCTCCTCAGCTCGGTACGCGACCTCATCAACTCGACACGCGATCTCAGCAGCTAATACACGCGATCTCCTCAGCTCGGCAAATGACCTCGGCACGCGATCTTGGCACGGGATCTCGACACAAGGTCTTGGTACGAGGTCTCGACACGAGATCTCGACGCGAGGTCTCGATACGACGTCCAAAAACGAGGTCGATCTCGTGATCTCGTCCTCAGGTGTTACAATCTCTCCCTCTAAAAAAATTTCGTCCTCGAAATTGCAAATAAGATTCTTACCTCGGAAAAGTTCAGGGTACTGAGTCTTCATCTTGTCCTCCAGCTCCCAAGTCGCATCTCCAGTCTTCTGATCCCACACAACTTTGACGAGTTGAATCTCTTTGTTCCGCAACTGTTTGGTTTTCCGATCAACGATCCTTGCTGGTAATGCTTCGAAAGATAGGTCGTCCTTTAGTTGTATCACATCCGGTTCGATGACATGAGAGGGGTCGAAAATATACTTCCGCAATTGTGAGACGTGGAAGACGTCGTGAATGTTCGACAAGAATGGTGGCAGGGCAATCTGATATGCCACTGGACCGATACGACGAAGAATCTGGTAAGGTCCAATGAATTTAGGGGTAAGTTTCTTGGATTTGATCGCTTGACCAACTCCAGTAGTGGGGGTGACTCTAAGAAATACATGTTCTCCTTCCTCGAACTCGAGCGGTCGACGTCGTTGGTCTGCATAACTCTTCTGTCGACTTTGAGACGTTCGCATCCGATCTCTCGATCAAACGGATCTTCTCGATGATCCGCTGGATCATATCCGTCCTACAACGTAACGCCGCCGCCCTGGTACCAACAAAGAGGCGTCGACATTTCCGTCCATACAAGGCTTCAAAGGTGCCATTCCAATACTCGTATGGAAGTCATATTGTAGGTGAACTCCACCAATTGTAATACGTCGTCCCAACTTCCTCGGTGATCTAACGTGACACGCCGCAACAAATCTTCAAGTGATTGGATCGTTCTCTCGGATCGTACCGGTTTGGGGATGATATGCCGAGCTAAGCTGAGCTCGGTTCCCATCGCTTCTTGCAATTCCCTCCAAAAATGAGACGTGAACTTCGGATCTCGGTCCGATACGATTGAAGAGGGTATACCATGAAGTCGCACTATCTCCGTGATGTAGATCTCGGTCCGCCTTTTCCACGTTGTATGTCGACCTCACCGTAAGAAATGAGCGATTTGGTCAATCGGTCGACGATCACCCAAATCGAATCATTCTTCTTCTCGCCTTCGGCAAACCTACAACGAAGTCCATGGAAATACTATCCCATTTCCATACCGGGTACGCTGTTTATCAGAGCATTCCCGCAGGTCGTTGGTGCTCCACCTTTGCTTTCTGACATGTCAAACACGAAGCTACGTACTCGGCCACTTGCTTCTTCATTCTGGACCACCAAAAATGCTTCTTCAAGTCTTGATACATCTTCGTAACTCCAGGATGAATACTAAAGTTGCTCTTATGCGCTTCGTCGAGTATCAACTTCCTCAGCTCGGCTACGCTAGGTACACACACTCGGCCATTGCATCTCAAGATGTCGTCCGCTCCGACCTGGAATTCTGTCGCCTTCCCTTGCGCTATCAACTGAACCTTCTCTTGCAGAAGCTCGTCATGAACTTGCTGGTCTCGGATCTCGTCCAACAATCTGTTAGAAATGGTAAGCATACCAAATCTCAGCTTCCCCGGTGAAACTTCGACACTCAACTTCAAGTCTCGGAACTTCTCGAGCATCTCCAACTCCTTGATCATCATCGAGGTTAAACGCTCTTCCGCTCAATGCATCCGCTACTACGTTAGCCTTACCGGATGGTATTCCAACGTAAAGTCGTAGTCCTTGAGAAACTCTGTCCATCTACGCCGACGCATGTTGAGCTCTTTCGTCGAACAGTACTTCAAGCTCTTGTGATCGCCGAAAACAAGAAGAGTGTTCCCATAAAGGTAGTGCCTCCATATCTTCAAGCAAAAACTATCGCCGCCACTCCAAGTCGTGAGTAGGGTAGTTCCTCTCGTGAATCTTAAGTCGTCTTGAAGCATACGCGACCACCTTCCGATGTTGCATCGACGCATCCCAATCCCTGGTGTGACGCATCACAATACACCTCGTAAGGCTCTTCGGGTTGGGCAAAATCAACACGCGCGCCGCTGTCAAAAAGTTCCTTCAGTCTTTGAAAACCGGTTTCACACTCCTCGGTCCAGGCAAAGGTTGATCCTTCCTCGTAAGTCGTAAGAGGCGCGACAATCTTCGAGAAACCTTCAATGAATCTTCGATAATAGCCTCGCTAAGCCAACAAAACTTCGACCTCAGAATCGCCTTCGGTTGTTCCCACGCTAGCACACCTTCAATCTTAGTTGGATCCACAGCTATCCCTTCTCTGGAAATCACATGACCAAGAAAATTCACCTCTTCGAGCCAAAACTCACACTTCGACAGGTTGGCATAGAGTTGCTTATCTCGTAATATCTGCGATTACTCGACGCAAGTGTTCTTCGTGCTCTCTCGGTTCCTCGAGTAGATCGGGATGTCGTCGATGAACACTACAATAAAGCGATCCAAGAACGAATGGAAAATCCTATTCATGTAGTCCATAAATACACCGGCGCGATTCGCTACTCCAAACGGCATCACCAAGTACTCGTAGTGACCGTATCCGTCCTGGAAGTCGCTTGGGAACATCTTCCTCCTTCACGCGAATCGATGGTAGCCCGAGCTTCAAGTCTATCTTGGGAAAGATCGCCGCTCCACGAAGTTGATCCATCAAGTCGTCAATACGAGGTAACGGATAATCGGTTCTTCACAAGAACCTTGTTGAGCTCGCGGTAGTCCACGCACAGCCTTGATCGTCCATCCTTCTTCTTAACCAACAACACTGGAGCTCCCCACGGTGACACGCTCGGTCGTATAAATTGCTTCGACTCCAAGTGTTCGATCTGGGACTTCAGTTCTTTCATCTCGGCAGGAGACATCCTGTATGGCGCTTTAGAAATCGGTCCTGTCCCTGGAATCAGGTCGATGGAGAACTCGACCTCTCGCACTGGTGGTAACCCTGGCACGACTTCGGGAAAAACGTCCTCAAAGTCACACACCACTAGAACATTCTTCACTTCGACCTGCTGGAAAACTTCCGAACTAGCCAGATACATGTATTCCCTAGTTCCTTCTTTCAAAGAAACTCCAATACGTTCGGCAGACAGATAATTGGAGACTCCAAGGTCTGGAAAAATTACGCTTTACGGCACACCAAGAGGACATGGTGGTGTGACAACCAATCCATCCCGAGGATGACATCTAAGCCCTTAAGAGGCAAACAAACCAAATTGACCACAAACTTTCTACTCGAATAACCACTACACAATTAAGACATGCGGTGTTTGTGACTAAGGTTTTAGCGGTGGGGTTGTAACTACCAATTTGAACGGTAAGCGATCCACAGTCAAGTTCAAATGGTTCACACAATCATAAGAAATAAAGGAATGGGTTGCACCCGAATCAAAGAGGACGGATAAGGATTTACCCTCAATCTCACATTCACCTTGAATAAGATCTTCAGCTCGCTCTGTTTCCTCGCCACTCATGCAGAAGACTCTGCCTTTAGCTACCTGACGCTTCCCTTTGGCCTTTGCCGCAAGCATTGTCGGTTCAGCTTTAGGTGTGGGACAATCCTTGGCAAAATGCCCTGGCTTCTTACAGTTGAAACACACCTCCTCCTTCTGAGTACAGTTACTCGCATAATGTCCTGGCTTTCCACAACGATAGCAAGTCACCTCGACACCGGTCTGACCTCCACTCCTCGCTCCCTGGGTCATCGGACGATACTGTCCTCTATTGTTGTTCCCCTGAGGTCGGTCGTAAGGCTTCTTCTGCAGTTGTTTCCCCTTCTGTGTAAACCTCTGCCCCGCACTCTGGGGTCTCACCGGTCCGCCTACAACAGTCTTCTTCTTGTGGCTTCTTACTCCTTCTACCTCGACACAGCGATCTATCAGCTCTTGGAGGTTTCGAATCCTCAATGACACCACTGACTTCTGAATGTCAAATCTCAGACCTCGTTGGAATCTCTCGCTCAACCATCTTTGGTCAGCTCGATCACGAAATGGACTGAAATACCTCGCCAGTGATTCAAACTTAGCTGCATACTCGGACACTGTCGAGCTGCCTTGCTACAATTGAAGAAACTCTTGCTCCTTCTCGGCTCGTGCAGTATCTGGGAAGTACTTGTCCAAGAACCTTTCACGGAAAAGCTCCCAGGTCATCTCGCGACGTTCTGCTATAAATGTTTGCTTCACTCCCTTCCACCAATACTCTGCGTCTCCTAGCAGCAAGTAGGTGGCGTAGTCGACCTTCACGTTATTCGGGCAATGAAGTGCCTCGAAGATCTTCTCGATCTCTTGCATCCAAAGATCAGCTTTATCTGGGTTTGGCTCACCGTAGAACTTCCGGTGGATCATGCTTCCTAAAGTGCGCGATCCTCTCGCTTGACATTACGCTCTGCTCATTGTTGTTCTTTGTAAGTTCTGGCTGGGTTAACGCCGTCTGTTGAGCCATCGCGTTAGCCTGTTGATTTGCAAAGTGATTCTTGAGCCATGGCTGCCGCCATCTCGGTCATAGCTTGAATTGCTCGTTCCATGTCGACGTTCTCGGTTGCGGTGTCGTATCCTACGAGGTGGCATTAGATTCCACAAAGTTCAAAACCCCGCTGAATCTCACAACAAGGATGTGTTAAAACACACCGCTTCAATCAAGAAACAAGCCAAACAATTTTTCAAGCAATAAGTGCTTCACTTAATCAAACAAAGAATCAACATATTACAACTAGGTACCCAACACATATATATATATCCCGACACGGTGATCACCCAAATTTCCTATGCACACTTTCTAAAACCGAATCGCTCGATACCAACAATGTAACGACCCATTTCCGGACCGCTACCGAGCTCAATATACCGAGCTCGAGTTACCGAGCTCAACACACCGAGCTCAACTAAACCTGCATGCGATGTGTTTTAAAACGGTACTCTTGTGCCTTTTAAAAAGTACTGTCTATATTTTTTTTTTTTATAAAACCAGCTCGTGCACATCAGAGTAATTACAGCTTTTCGAAAACATGGTGCAACTAAGACACAAGACATAAATTCTAATAAAACAAACATGCAGAATATACATATATACCACTCGAAATAATAATGTATACAAAATACAGAGTAGCAAATGCACAAAGAAAATACACCTAAGGTATGACGACTTCAAGAGAGTAATCATACCCTGGGGGTACTTCCGGCAGACTCCCACGCAGGGGGCTGCTCCAAAAGTAAAACCACCAGTCTACCCTGAAACGACAAAACAATACTGCCCAAACTGGTCACGACATACTATACACAAAACATAGATAAAACAAATCACGACAAGTAGAGGTCGTCGCTCGGGTCCTCGTCGAGCTCCTCCTCGGCATCATCTGCTGTCGAGTTCCCTGCACCCTCGACATCGCCTGGGTAACCGTCATGGATTGAAGGCACCACGGGAAAGGGTCAACTTCTCAACAATTCAAAATAACACGGCATAAAGGAATAAGCAACACAATAATGTATATCAATCACCACACGTGACTCGACCTTCTCACTCTAGACTCGACTTTTATTCCGGAATATCGTCAGCTGGTCCATCCCCGAACTGACGCAATAGGTAAACGGCAGGTCCATCCCCAAACCGAATTCCATACATTAACAGCAGGTCCATCCCCAAACTGATAATGCAACGCCTAGCCAATCCACCATAAACAAAAAGGGGACCTAGCACCCTCGATTATCCGTCCGGCTCAAAACGCCATACGACTCACTAGCTCTCTCACTCGATGATTAGCTCGCCGCAGTCAAAGAGTGACACATAAAATTACTTGATCACATATCAAATAAGGAGAGCATGCTTAACATGAAGAAAACGCAATTCGACATTTAAACAGTAAAAACATTCTGCATGAAGAAACGCAATTCAACAGCAATTCACAATTCACAACATTTCAAGCTCGACACCAATCAAGGAATCCATACACTAACATATAAAATAAAGTCTTAATAATGTCTAAAAGTTGCCCTTACCAAACTCCAAGCTAAAGCTGCTCGACAACGACCTCGACACGGCTGTCTTCAAACGAGCTCGACAACGACTTCTCTTACTCGATCTCGACACGTACGCTTCTCAGTCGACCTCGACACGTACAGTTCTCGATCCGGATCCCACTGCTCCCACGTCCTCGGATTCGCTCTCCCGTACACCTCGATTCGGAAATCACACGATCTCGGGAATCAGACTTCCTAAAACAAGCACAACTCAGTTCGATCTATGGGTTCTAATAACACTTAGCTCTCATCCCAATCTTAACCACAAAGTTAGGGTTTTCGATCAAAAGTTCATGAAAAAGGTTATCTGATGCTACAACAGGTAAGTCGACAACAACAACAACCAGAAGCAACAAACGACAAACTAAAACAAGAAATCGAAACAAACCAAAAAGGAAGGGTTTTGGGCCTTTGCACATTGCGTAAAGCGAGAAAAAGAAATTTGTTTTATAAGCTCAAATAATCGGTTAGAACGGGAGGTAATATCATGAAGAAGAAAACCTATCAATATGAGATGATTTGGAAGCATAAAAACTAGCTAAAATGGAAGGAAGAAGTGGCGCTAAACAGTAGCATGAAGGAAGAGAAAATCTGTTTTTCATACCTCAATGGTGGTCGAGATGGTGAGATATATGTCGAGAGGATGATGAGGAACAAGATTGATGAAGAAAGTTTATGCAGAAGCTCGATGGAACTCAAGGTTCTTCGATGGAGGTTTGGAGAGAAAGAGGAACTCAGAGAAGAAAGGAAGAAGAAAGAAGAAAAGAGAAAGTGAGTGTTTTGAGGGCTGATCGAGGTATACAAATTGAAGAGAAGGGGCATTATCGTAACTCCAGCTATGAGATGCCAATCCCATCAGTCAATCTACCCATCTAATCGGTCCTCTCTCATGATTACCCTCTACTCTATTGGTCAGATATCTAGACACGGCGACGAGACTGCAAGCCGACAATATAATTATTACAAACAATATAATAATAACGCTGAATAACGTTCGTAAGAATACGAGTTTTATCATCTCGACACGATGTCGACTAGGGTGCTTGTGCAAGCACACAAGGCTCTAACACGAGTTCGTGCACGTGGCCTCCTCAGTTCGACATGCGACCTCCTCAGCTCGGTACGCGACCTCATCAACTCGACACGCGATCTCAGCAGCTAATACACGCGATCTCCTCAGCTCGGCAAATGACCTCGGCACGCGATCTTGGCACGGGATCTCGACACAAGGTCTTGGTACGAGGTCTCGACACGAGATCTCGACGCGAGGTCTCGATACGACGTCCAAAAACGAGGTCGATCTCGTGATCTCGTCCTCAGGTGTTACACAAATCATTAGCCTCTTCATTCTCTTCTCTAGGAATGTGATGTACTACTGCATCAGCAAACAAGCGAAGTAGCTTGCTAGCCGTTTCATAGCATTCTTTCAAGTTAGGGTTATTGCATCTATACTCCCGCTTAGTCGCTTTATTACCAACTGTGAATCTCCCATGACTTGAACATAATTTGTTTTCATGGCTGCCAGGATCTTAAGCCCTAAAATCAAAGCTTCGTATTCTGCCTGATTATTAGAATACCCAAGATCCAACTGACACATGAATTTCCAACTTTTCCCAGTTGGATCAGTGATGGTGATGCCAAGACTACCCCTTTTGGGTTCGTGACCCATCAAACATCAAAGACCCAAGGTTTCAAATTAATACATGCAACGTGTTCGGCTAATGGGTCTTTGACTTCAACACAAGGGTGTTGAGCCAAAAATCGCTACCGCCGCCTTTCATTGCTCTTAACTAACGTATTTTAGGCGAAAGCATTTAACTTAATGGCCCACTTCGTCGACCGACCGTAAGATGTGCCTATTAAGTAAATACCTAATAATATCAATTTTGCACAAAACTAATATTTCCTTAGGCAACAAATAATATTCGAAGTTTTGTACAAGCATAGAACAATGATAAACATAATTTCTCAATAGGGGTGTATCTGGTTTCTGCATCATTCAAGGTGCGGCTGAGATAGTATACAGCTCTTTCAACTCCGTCATCGGCATCCTCGCGCCAAGCGTACCGATTGACTTTTCTTCGCCAGCCTATATACAATTTGAGTGGCCTTCCCGACCTTTGGAGGCGTTAGCACGGGAGGTTTGGCCAACGCTTGCTTAATTTGGTCAAAGGCCTGTTGTTGCTCATTCCCCCATACCATATCCTCTGTATCCTTTAATTTCAGCAAGGGGGAAAAAGCCTTCATTTTTCCAGCCGAATTGGCTATGAACCTTCTTAGGAAATTGATCTTACCAATCAAACTTTGGAGCTCCCTTTTATTCCTAGGAGGTCCGCTTCCAAGATAGCTTTCACCTTGTTCTTGTCTATTTCTATTCCTTGATGGTGGACCAAAATCCTAGGAAATTGCCACCGCCACTCCAAAAGCACATTTGGCCGGATTCATTTTTAGCCCATGGGCACGCATCCTTTTCAGGGCCTGCTCTAGATCGACTAGATGGCTTTCAAAATCCTCGGACTTGACAACCACGTCATCTATGTATACTTCCATGGTTTTGCCGATCAAGTCATGGAAGATGGAATTCATGGCCCTTTGATAAGTGGCTCCTGCATTCTTGAGCCCAAAAGGCATGACCACCCATTCGTAAATCTCCAATGCTCCTGGGCACCTGAAGGCCGTCTTGTGAGTGTCTTCTTTTGCTAGAAAGATCTGGTTATACCCTGAGTACCCATCCATAAAGGTGAGAATGCCATGCGTAGTCGCCAGATCGACTAACATGTCGACCATAGGCATAGCATACTCATCCTTGGGAGTGGCCAAGTTCAAGTTCCCGTAGTCTATACATACTCTTATCCGCCATTCTTCTTGACGGCGGGGACTATGTTAGATAGCCATTCAACGTGCACTGGCCGTTCTTATAAAGCCTGGCCTTGATAGTCTTTCAATTTCAGCTTTAATTTGAGGCATCGTTGGGGATTGAACTGCGAGGCGCTGCTTGAACGGTTTGTATCCTCGCTTTAATAGGCAACCTGTGTTCTACCAACCTTCTCGCCAGACCAGGCATTTCAAGTAATTCCAGGCAAAGCAATCTTTGTACCGCCGATTAATTCGACTATCTTATCCCGCTTGTCTTCCTCAAGCAATCCACTCACCTTCACGATTCTCGGGTTGTTATCAGCCCAAATTGATCTCAATTAAAGGATCTTACGCCTCAAACGCAGGAGCAGTCTTGTGAAGAGGGAATCCAATTCCATAGGCTCATTGCACACACCTCATCGGGCTTGGCTGCCGCACCTTCCTCCCTGGAGAGTAGTACCTCCTCTTCCTCTGCAGTGTCATAATCTTCCATCATGGCATCCATCGCTTTGGACTCGGCCTTAAAGATTTCTAGCCGACCCAAAAGGTCTTCGAGTACCTGGGATGCCCTACTCATGAGTTATCTGCTCATTGGGCCGTGGTTCGGCCTGAGATCTTAACTTGAACCCCTCATTAGTAAGGTTGCATGCTTTCCATACCCCTTCCTCATAATCCTGCGGATGGCAATAGGCCCTAGGTGTGGGGAATAGAACAGGGCTTCCAACATTTTTACCTCGGCCGAAAAGGGGTTCTTATCTGCTTCGACTGTTTCCACGTTGTCTCCAACCCAAAACATGAGCTTCTGATGAAGAGTAGAGGGGACACACTGACTTGTATGAATCCAGTCCCTTCCCAGAATCACGCTATAGGAAGGTTTGCCATCAACCACGAAGAAAGCTGCTTTGATGGTCTTGGGGCCTACTGTGACTTCAGCTATCAATACTCCAAGTGCTCTGGAAGGTTCCCCCAGGAAGTTGGACATTTTCATGTTGGTGGGAACTAGGTCCTCAAGACTTTTTCCCAGTTTTCTCATGGTTGTCACAGGCATGACATTTAGCACAGCCCCTCCATCCACGAAGACCCTTCCAAAAATCTTCTCATTAATATAGGCCCTGATGTAAAGGGGCTTTAAATGTTTCATCATCTCTTCTGTAGGTTTCTTAAAGACTACCTTGGTGACCTCATCAGCCGGTGTATCGGCTAACGTAGCCCATTCTGCTTCTTCAGCAAACACGTCCCCCTCCAAACCTCCCGGTTGTGGTCGCTTGCCCGCAATTTTCTGGGATTAAGGCGATAGCCTCTATCTCACCAAAGAAGCCATCAGTCTCTTCATTGAACAGAGATCCAACAATGAGTCTTCCATGATGTCATCTTGTTCCCGGTGCATCTTCGGGATCATAACCTCTACGGTGATCGCCTCTTCATCTACATCGATCACGGCGATCGGACCTCTCGCTCAGGGACAGGTTCGTGTTCGATGGTTGGCTCTACATTTTTGGGCACTTCTTTTCCTCGGCCTCCTTAGCTTCCGACTTGGAAAGCCTTATCCAATGCTTCACTAACAGTTTCTAAGGATCTCCTCTTCTCGCTATTCTTTACATCGGCTATCATCTGCAGAGTTTGTTTCATCTTCCGGGATGCACTCATTCTCTCGTGATCCTTCTCTTTTGGGTTCTTGTCAAGACGGCTGGTATCGCTTTTTGTCCTTGGCATACTTGTTCAAGAACCGGTGTCCTTCAAAGGACATTAGCCTAGGTTTCAAAGCATTCTCTGTGTTTTTAACTTCTCATCATTCCTCATCATATCTTTAAGGAGGACATTCCTCCTTCTACAAAGTGAACTCACTATCCTTCTCTTATCCCCTGAATAGGCTCCTCATCAATCCTGGGTAAAGATAGCCTACCACTTTCTCTAATGGTTGGCCGATCTTGCCCCCGCTTTTTCGATAGGTGCCTTGCCTTTCTCTTTGTCAGATTCCCCTGTTGGGTCCGCAAAGGTGTAATGTAGTGTTTCACCAATTCCTGGGTGAGCCTACCTGGTTTGGGTGGCTTGCCCCCTTCCTAGGTCTTGCTTACGGTTGGGGTTTCCCGGTCTGTCAAAGACAGAAACCACAGCATCTTGAGATCCCAATCGATCGATATGGATTGAATCTACCGTCCCTTTTTGGCCTCCGACTTGTTGCATAGATATCCTGTGCTTGTGGCTAGGCCCTTCGTCATCAAATCCTCGAGAATGAGACCATACCTATCCCCAAATAGCAGGAAAGGATCGATATCTACCGTCATTTCGCGATTCCTTTGTCCGCAAGCTTGAACCTCCTCCTTTATCCCCTTCAATGGCTTTCCTAAAAACCATGCAATTTTGAGTTGCGTGATTATAAGAATTGTGCCACTTGCGGTATTTCTTGTCCTTCAACTCCTCGGCCAGGGATTTTGTGCCCATCCGGAAATTCGAATTTGCTTATCCTTAAGCAAGTAGTCAAAGATCCGATCCGCCTTGGAGATATCGGCGAGTATTCTGTCTTGCCATCTCCTGAACTTGGCTCTTTTCCTTTGGCAGCTCTTAGGGCAGGGCAAGTATAACCTTTACCCTTCACTATTTCAGCTGCCATGATGTCTGCCGTGGAATCGAATGAATCATCATCAGAGTCCTCGGCTTCTACAATGGATACCAACTGAGGGCCTCTCCCCCTTCTGGCTCGCCTCTTTTCTTTCTCCTGGATAAATTGTTCAATGCGAGTAGCCCTTGAGACTAACTGGTTCATGTCAGTGCAAGCTTGGCCGACTAGCTTTTCCTTGAGTTGGGGATGCATGCTGCTAATGGCCATGGCTGCATATTCTGCCTCAAGGAACTGCACTGAACATTTCCCAGCCATTTTCCTGAACCTTTCCACAAAATCAGCAGCCGATTCATCTACCTGTTGCCTCAGGTTCATGAGATCAGCCGCAGTGACTTCAGGTTGGGGCCAGTAGAATCTGTCATGAAAGCACCTCTCCATATCTGACCATGTTTGTATAGAATTAGGTGGCAAAGAGGAATACCATGTAAAAGCTGTTCCGGTAAGTGACAAGGGGAACAGCTGCAATTTGTGGTACTCATTCTGGTTCCCTTCACCACATTGGGCAGTAAACCTGCCTACATGCTCCATAGTCGATTTGCCATCTTCCCCGGAGAAAGTAGCAAAGTCTGGAGTCCTGTATCCCCTAGGCAGAGGTACCAATCTATCCACCCACTCAGGGTAAGGTTTCCTGTAGATTGGACGATCCAGAGGCTTCAGCTGCACACCAAAGTATTTTTTGATGGTGTCTGCAATGACGGCCGGGTCTAGCAGCTGTGAACCCCCTGGCCTCACTTCTCCCAAAGTAGGAGCAGCCGTCTGTGGTTGCTGTCTCCAAGTTGGGGGATGCGCCTGGAATGCTTGTTCTGGAGGATTGGGGTAGCCTGGTTGATTAAACAATGGAGGTGGGTAAACCCCCCATGGCTGCTCCATGTTTCCTTCGCCGGGTGCCCTATATTGAGTTCCAGGCCCACTCGTGTTAAATGGTAGAGGTGGGGTCTGTCCCCATGACTGCTCTGCCATCAAACCAGGTGCCCTTGGAGGAGTTGACCCCATTTGAGTGCCTGCAGATACTTCAGGATAGGATGGGTAGAATGGAAGACTAGCCGATACGGGTGGAACCTGGTTCCATGGCTGCTGACCTGCATATCCCCCAGGTGGTCTTATACCACCCAATCCTGTACCAAGAGTTTGCCCCCAAAGATATCTTTGTGGGTTAGTCGCCAAACGCAATGAACCATAAGGCTGAGCATATGGCATAGCTTGCGCCATACCAATTTGTCCCACTGCATCCGGTGGCCTCCTAGCCATCTGCACCTGTCCAAAATGAAGGTTAGCGTGGTTGTTCATGTCATTCGCCACCGGTTGCCCTCCAGTGTTCAACGTGGCAAAGGCACCATGCTGGGAATTAATTGGATTAGAAGGTACTGTTCTATATTAATTTGAACCTGAGTAGGTCATGAATGTAGGTAATTTGGCCGCGTGCACTGCTGAGTCATGTTCGGCTGAACCTGAATTGGTCCCGCCTGAGCTGCACTCGGCTGGATGACGAGTCCTGCCTGGGTAGGGTACCCCACTTGCGTTGGGATAGCAGAATTGATAGAGCTTTCACTTGCGCGAGCCCTCCTGGCCTCTGTCTCCCTGGCTCTTTGTGCCGTTGTGCACCATGGGTTTCACAATATCGCCCAAGCTGTTGCGACACTTGGTACATGATATCATTGATTCCCAAATCGAAGTTGTTGGCGTATAAACGGCGAAGTAGTCATCACCACCGGTCTCATTGAGCTCGTTGGGTTGAGTGTCGACCTCCATCTCTCGCTTGTACTTGTTCTTTGGTGGAACATTGCTTCCACGGGATGGGCTTCATTCAACCGGTTTTCGGGATTGCTTCTTGCCGTCATATTGCTCAAACTCTTGCCCAACGCAAGTGCATACGCCATCGTAATCCCGACTGGGATTCGAACGTGTTGATTCATTCACTTTTGGTCCCACCGGCGCTAATTTTGTTGTCTGCAAAGTCAATTAGCCGTAGATCGGCTAACTTTCACAACGGTGATTCCCTTTTCTTCAAGCGATTACGCCAAGGAAGGAACTCGTTCCTTAGCTATGGGTCCCTTAACTCACCCGAAAGGTTTAAGTCGGTGAACTAAGATAAAAAGCGGGACGCAAAGGTAAACATAAATCGCGAATAAAAGCTTTGGCTAAAAATATAAGTTATTTGATTGATCGATCCTTTAAAATGTATGTACAATCGGGTATTTATAGTAGCAACTAAGAACTATCCCTATCTACCACGTTCAGTTGGCTAACACCGATACATTCCTAGTCGCGCTATTCTACCGAAGTCGTGCCATGCCCCACTAACCACGATCCTAAAAACTAGGCGCATTAGTGCATTATGGCCACGTCCTTCAACCAACGGTCCTCTATGTGCAAAGATCTCCTCGCATTCCCTCGCTCAGCTCCTAAAACCATGGGAACAATCTTAATCGCTTTTCCTTGGATATTTAATTAATTCAAAATTACTCCCACGTCACTCGACTCGTGGAGCAAGAATCTGATCCCATAAGTGACTCCATGCTATCCCCATGGGCCTGAATATCTTCCTTGAAGCCCAATCAGTCCAAGGCCCATGTATAGCTTCCAGTTTCCCGCTTTCGAACCTATCAGCTGACACGCCATATCGACTGGTAGGAACATCGGCTGCTGAACAATCGGCTATTTGATCCATTCGACTGGGACTAGCTTCGGCTGGTTCTGGTGAATATTTTGGGTGTAAACAATCACTAGGAGTGTAAACGAGTCAAGCCAAGATAAGCACTTGAAACTTGAGCTTGAGCTTGACTTGTTTGTTTAAACGAGCATAACTAAAAGTTTGAGCTTGACTTGTTTAAAAATAATAAAGCTTGAGCTTGGTTTGTTTAGCTCATTTATAATTAAATTATTTTTGCATTTATGAGATTTTTTTCTTTAATTAATTTGTAGTTTTATCAATTTAGTACTTAATAAACATCTTACTATTATATATTTAATCTATAAAAATAGAGATATGTACTTCACATATGGTATGTGAAATTCAAGATTTCTTGACTACTACAAAAAAGAAACTTCAAAAGCTTGACCAAAACATCCTAAAAATATGTCCTTGCCAAATACAATTTAAGCTTGACCATTACAAAAGCATAAGTCTAAATATACACAAAAGCATGAGTCTGAAAAAAAATCACCACTATCTATTTATTGAGATATCCAGTCCAATGCTAGCAGAGCAGCTTCACCCAACAAAAAACATTGCAGCAACTTAAAGATCACAATATTTATACGAGCTATTCACGAGCCATTTAATGTCGAGCCTGTAAGGCTTGAGCTTGGCTCCTTTAAATAATCGAGCTCAATCTCAAGCTTGAGCTTCACTCATTTAATTAAAGGAACGAGCTTGATCGAACATTTAACGAGTCAAGCATGAATAGTTCATCAATAGCTCAACTCATTTACACCCCTATATGACACTATGATTTAGGTCGCCATTGAGTAAAATCAGGCGTGAGCAATATCTAATTGTTAAGGAAGTCCTGCAACAAGAAGGCAGATTAAGTGGTTCTTCTAATTTTGATTCCAAAATTCTGTATAATTCCACTGTTGAGAACTCACGGCCTCAACATCCTGGTGGAAGACATATGAATGGCCGAGGCTATGGAGGTCGTAATAATGGCGGCCGAGGCTGAGGTTCCTCCAAACAGTGCTCCTTTTGTGACAGACTTGGTCATACAATTGATCATTGTTACTTCAAACATGGCTTTCCACCAGGTTACAAGCCCAAATATCATGCCTCTGCCAACTCTACTAGTACTGGTTCTGCAGATTCTGCTGTAGCTAATAAGGAAAACAAACCAGCATCATGTCAAATCAACAAATGCCAAGCCAAATGAGTGCTCAATTCAATTCTAAGCAAATCCAACAGATTTTGCAGCTTCTTAATCAGTCCAAACTTCAACCACAAGATAGCAAAATAAACTAGGTTACTACCTCTTTTGTTGGTGGGTCCTCCACTCATCAGCAACCATCTTCCATTCCAATTGCTGAAACAGGTAATAATCATATATTACATGATCCCTGGATCCTTGATACTGGGGCCATGGACCATGTAACTCCATCTCTAGCTTTCTTTAGTTCCTTATATCGCATTAAACCTGTCCGTGTACATTTACCCAATGGATCAGTTTTAATTGCTTACTTTGCAGGAACTATTCCTTTGTCTGATGTTCTTAAATTGCATAGAGTCCTGTATCTTCCAGGATTCAATTGCCATTTACTCAGTTTCTCAACTCACAAAATCCATTTCTTGCAAACTAACTCTCTTCAAAACCTCTTGTTTAATTCAAGATTTACCGACTTTGAGGACGATTGGGCATGCTGAATTAATGGATGGTTTATACATCTTGGAGGCAAATAAGAGTCTTGTGAATGTTTTCTCTGCTACTGGTTCTGCTGCTTCTAGTTCTCTTGCAAATAATTGTGTTGTCGATTCCTCGGTTGAGCATAGTTGTTCTAATGCTCATTTCTTTGATTTATGGCATTTTAGGCTAGGCCACCCCTCTTTTAAGGTATTTCAAACTGTATCAAACACATTTCCATATGTTCATTCATCCAATTAAATTGTTTGTGAATTTTGTCATTACTCTAAGCAACAAAAATTGCCTTTTCCTTCTAGCAATAGTTTTACTTCTAAACCTTTTGATTTGATACACATAGACATTTGGGGTCCACCTGCCATTACTTCAATTCATGGCTATCGTTATTTTCTTACCATTGTGGATGATAATTCAAGACAGACTTCGATTTATCTCATGAAAACAAAATTTGAAGCTAGACAACTTCTGCAAGATTTTGTTATCATGGTTCGAACTCAGTTTAATATAACTATCAAAGTTATAAGAACTGACAATGGGTCAAAATTTAATTTCCCTTCCTATTATATTTCTCTTGGCATCATCCATCAAACATCATGCATTGAAACTCCACAACAAAATTCTGTTGTGAAACGAAAACATCAACATATCATGAATGTTACTTGCAGCTTACTTTTTCATTCACACTTACTAAATCTTTTTGGTGTTATGCTGTTAAACATGTCATTCATCTCATAAACAGGTTGCCTACCCCTATGTTACAAAACAAAACTTTGTATAACAAACCACCTACCTTTTTAGATCTCAAAGTGTTTGGTTCATTTTGTTTTTCAGCCACTCTTACTCAAGGAAGAACCAAACTTGATCCTAAAGCCAAGAAATGTGTTTTTCTTGGTTTTAAACCTGGCACCAAAGGCTACATAATTTTTGAATTACATTCTAGAAATATTTCTGTTTCTAGAAATGTAGTTTTCCATGAACATGTTTTTCCTTTCAAAGATATTCTTAATTCAGCATCATCGTCTTCTTCTAGTGATGATTTTGCAACTGATTTTCCATTTTATCATGATCATGTTCTTGTTGTTTCCTCACAAATACCTCATATTATTCATGAAACTCATGTTCCTTCTTCAGTTAATTCTGACATTTTTCATGATACACATTCTGCACCTGTACATACTTCTGCACCTGTACATAATTCTGCCTCATCACCACAACAGCAGCCACGCAGATCTAACAGGGAACACAAGGCTCCTACTTACCTCAAGGATTACCATTGTAATCATGTCACCTCAGTCACACCTCAATCAACTCCTCATGTTGGTAAGTCTCCCCTTTATCCAATTTCCTATGTTCTTTCTTATTCTTCTTTATCTTCTTCTCATCGTCACTTTGCCTTATCAATTTCTCAAAATTCTGAACCAAAAACATACGAACAAGCTGCAAAGTCTTCCCATTGGATTGATGCTATGAAGAATGAATTACAAGCACTTGAGGATAATAAAACTTGGTATTTAACTGATTTGCCTTCTGGTAAAATACCTATTGGCTGCAGGTGGATCTACAAAATTAAGTACAAAGTGGATGGTTCCATTGAGCGTTATAAAGCAAGATTGGTTGCGAAGGGTTATACTCAACAAGAGGGAATTGATTATTTTGATACATTCAGCCCGGTTGCAAAGCTTACCACTGTGAGATTAGTTCTTGCTTTGGCCGCCACTCAACAATGGCATCTACATCAATTGGATGTCAATAACGCTTTTCTTCATTGTGATCTTGACGAAGAAGTTTATATGGTGCTTCCTCCTGGGGTTTCCTCATCCAAACCTAATCAAGTTTGCTGCTTAGTCAAGTCTCTTTATGGCTTGAAACAAGCCAGTCGTCAATGGTTTTCCAAGCTCTCTTCCTTCTTAATTACTCTTGGATTTGTTCAATCAGCATCAGATCATTCACTGTTTACCAAGAAATCTGCCTCTGCTTTTACTGTTCTTCTGGTTTACGTGGATGGCATAATTTTGGTTGGTTCTAACCTTGCTGAAATTGAGTCTGTGAAACAACTGCTTGATAATAAATTTAAGATAAAAAATTTGGGTGTTTTGAAATATTTTCTGGGTTTGGAGGTTGCCCGATCTCACAAAGGAATTCTTCTAAACCAGCGCAAGTATGCACTTGACGTTCTGGCTGATACGGGTCTTCTACCTGCAAAATCATGCTCCACTCCAAGCTCCAAAATTCATCATAAATCTGCATCAGCAGCTGATCCCTATTCTGATCCATCGGAATATAGGCGCTTGGTTGGTCATTTGTTGTATTTGACCACTACTCGTCCTGATATTAGCTATGTTGTCCAGTTTTTAAGCCAATTTTTGTCTTCTCCAACTGAGCTTCACTATCAAGCTGCCACCCGAGTTTTAAGATACATCAAAGGTTCACCTGCTCAAGGTTTGTTCTTCCCATCATCATCTAATGTTCAGCTAAAAGCATTTAGTGATTCCGATTGGGCTGCGTGTCCGTCTACTCGATGCTCTATTACTGGATTTTGTATATTCTTGGGTGATTCTCTCATAGTTTGGAGATCAAAGAAACAAGCCACGGTTTTCAAATCATCCTCTGAGGCAGAATACCGAGCTCTAGTTGCCACAACATGTGAGATTCAGTGGCTCACATATCTTCTGCATGATCTTTCTGCTCCTATTTCAGCTCCATCAACCTTATATTGTGATAGTCAATCTGCTCGACATATTGCCACGAATCCTAGTTTTCATGAACGCACTAAACATATCGAGATCGACTGTCATATTGTGCGTGAAAAGTTGCACTCTAAACTGTTTCACCTTCTGCCTGTCAGTTCCAGCAACCAGTTAGCTGATTTCTTCACAAAATCACTTGATCCGGCACTGTTTCGTCGTTTCTTGTCCAAGCTGGGAGTGCTCAACATACACTTTCCAGCTTGTGGGGGGGGGTATTAGGATCTAAGGCTGATGTAATAGCTGAATAATAGTGATATTAGTGTAACTAATTACAGTTAGCTTGTTACTGATTTTGTTACAGATGTAAAGTACCAATTATGTACCTATATATACATGTATACTCACATTTACACAGTTGAATGAATAATTCCAATTTTCCTATATAAGGAACCAACGAATGCATGATAGTGATGGATTGCTAGTAATCAATATGTGAACTGGTTGGATTAGTACATAATTGAATATCGTATCTTATTGGGGAGTTTGAACAAAGTTATGGTTGGAAGTGAAATTGTTGCAACATGGTGAAGCCTTACTCACTCCTTCCAACTAAAACTCCATGATTTGGTATTTAATTGTTGTCTTTATTATGGTTCTATGTTAGCTGAATGGCATGAATGGTATTGTTAGATTAGCTCTAAGGCATTCTTAGAATGCATTGCTACTTGTTTTCTTTTAAAAAAATTCTCGTGTGGAAATGTTGCAAATTGGTACATTGTTGATGTTCTTACGTTTAAATTTCTTGGGAAGCTATTATAAGCAATTATATAGAATCAATCTTGTCATCTTCTATGTGCACAATTGTGCTTCATAAAAAAAAAAAAAAACCTATGATTTGTGTTTATTTTTGTACTAAAAAATATTTTGTAGGAATGCTATTTAAATTGAGTGTGACTATATTGGTTTGGACATGTGTGGAAAAAACCCCATATAAGCACCTATAAGGAGGGCAAATAGAATGAATAAGGAAAATTATAAGTTAAATCATTAAGCAAGATTTAGAGTTGAATGATATATCTTTAGATACGATATTTTTTTTTTGGTCAAATCTTTAGATACGATTAACATTGGCTTTTGAGTCCCTTTTGCTGCTAGATTTGATTGGCAGTAAGACCTAGTGTGGTCCTCTGCTTGCCCTTTTTGCTTTTTCTTTATTTTGCTTGTTACTCTTGTAACTTACCCAAAAAAAAACCAAAAAAAGATACGTTAATATATAACATGACATTATGCCATCATTTGATTCTATTAGGCTTTGGTTGTTTTTATAAGGATCAATTTCAATTTGTTTTTTAATATGAAAATTAAAAGTTGAGAATGCTGTGAGGATCACTTCTGCTGTAAAGAGATAACATACATCAGAGAGTTGAGGCAGAAATATGACAGCATCACATGGAGGCATATTCTTAAAGAAGCTAACAATGTTGCTAATAGCTTAGCTAAATATGGTTTAAATTTTATCTGTGATTATAAAGTTTTTGATGAAGCTCCTGACTCCATAGCTACCTTCATGTTGGAAGATGTAGCTCAAAATGGAGCTTCTGATTAGTTTATCTTAGGGTCTGTTTTCGGGGTACATCCCCGTTTACTCACAAAAAAATATCAAAATTAAAACTTGAATTATATAATATTAGTCTTCATTTGAATAATATTTAAGTGACCATGATAGAAACATCACTCCCTACCAAAATTAAGATATTATACAATATAAGATAGTCTATAAAATCCCTTTAGTGCAGCATGGCACAATCCCATTTGGTATAGCGCGCTGATCATCTTGTGTCATACAAGATATAGCACACAAATTTAGGTGCTTATATATGCAATTATGCATTAACGTCGTAACAAAACTCAGAACCATTATAATAAAATGATGAAAATCTCATGTCTTACTTTCCTGTCATATTTTCTATCACCTATCAATGACAATTTGCCACATAATAAAATGAAATTTTAACTTATTAACACATATGCATATCCCTGACCTCTGATTGATGGGAGACAGGAAAACACCATTTTTTTGGACAGCAAATGTTTTTCGGTACACAGACACATGACATCAAGCGGTAGCAATTTTAACAGAGAGACATGCGTCTACGGCTTCTCCAACAGTAAGGAAAACCCATTCTTTTCCAATTTTGTCCACAAAGTGTGCAAGCTTGAGCTTATGAATTACTAGCCACCTCGGGTTGACCATAGCTAACTGTAAAAATCACATAGCACGAAAGTGTAAGAGCACAAGGGTTTAATTAATCAACCACATATGAAAAATATCATTAGTTACAAAGGAATGAAAAGTCATGGTGGGCTTACTTCTACACCACGCGAAATCAACCTCTTGTGCAGTTCTTCAAGTGCTAGAATTCCGGAAGTATCAACATTCATAAGGTCTATTAAAGAAAAATAATTGAGAGGTTCATTTGCATCATATAAAATTTAAGAATGTTTATGAGTTAAAACTCTGAATTATGAAAAAAAAAATATGTAATTAACAAAGCTTACTTGTCATGTCAAGAATTATTGCCCGGACACTTCCCTTGGTAGTTTCTTGAAGGTCATCATCTTCTTCCATGACCCACTTCAGTATTCTGGAACAAATGAAAAAAAGTTCATACATGGCTTTTATTAAGGGCTAAACAACCCCATTTCTCTAAATCATTTGTAAAGTATTGCTTGCCTTTCTTTGACAAAATTGGCATTTGCAAAGCAGAGTGAGCCGGAACTTATGCGAATCACTATGATGCCTGGCGTGCTTATGGCCATGGGATATTGAGTAACATCACAGAAGGCTTCTGTTCTTGGAACTCTTCCCAGAACTTCCACTCCAGGTCGAATTGATTGTATTAGTATCTTTGCAAATGAGATTATCACCTGCACATCCAAAAAAAGAAGAAACTTGAAAATTTTGAATCATAAATCCTAGTGCTTATCAGTACTAATCTGTGTTATCGATTGCGGATAGCGGACCATAGCGTTTTGTCAAAAATCCGCTATTTTAAGCCGCCATAAAACGCGATGGCGCTGCCATCCTTCACAAATTGGTCATAACGGTTAGCAAAAAATCCGCCACCGCAATCTGCCATAGCGCCTCCATGGCCGCTATTTGACAACACTGGTACGTACTTATACACCAATCATTAACTAACTTATCTTTGGTTCTTGACATCTACAACAATGGGTTGAGTAAGCATATAACTAAGAAATGAATGTAGTTGGAAAAGACAAATGAGTGATAGAAAAATTTCTGAGATGTTCCCGGGGGAAGAATTTTTCTTGCTCCAAGATATAAACACACTTGGATCTTTATATGAGACCTACACAACAATGTAGGGGGCATGTCAGAACTTCTCTAAGTGATTGGAAAACCTTCACAATGGGAAGACCATACACGAGGATACACAATTTTGTCACTTGTGATCAAGGCTTCAAATCGCGGTCGCGTTGCGATTCTTGATATTGTGGAGAATCGCGGTCAAATGCGTTTGTCGTACAGCCTCAATCGTGGTCACAGAGACATCAAAAATCTTGATATCGCGGCTCAGATCGTAGTCGCGCTTGTTAGGTACCAGAATATCGGAATGGTGTCACACAACTAAAATAAGAGACGAGAAAATAAGGAAATGAACACACAAAATTTACGTGGAAAACCCTCAACAAATAAGGGAAAAACCACGGGGCAAGACCAGAAGAATTTCACTATGTGGGAAAATATTACAAGAATACCTCTCACAAAATACCTCACAAATACTCTCACAATACTCTTGTTGAGTATAATAAATAATAAAAGAGGAAGAAGAGAAATGTTTGGGATGATATATAAAAGCATTACTAAGCCTCCTTATATAGGCTCCAAAGCTTTCACCAAAGCAAGAACCCACCGATGTGGGACTTGAACATTCTCACTTGAAGATTTTGATTGAGCCAATCATATCTTCACACCACTCTTTCTGCCTTGCCATTCCATGTGGAGGATCGACACCAAATAAACTTGTCTGATTGGCTTCGTCATCACATCTGCTAGGTTATCTTTGGTGTGAATCTTTGCATATCCACGGTGCCTTTCTACCACTTCACGAACAAAGTGATACGGGTATCTATATGCTTTGTCTCGAATGAAAAGTGGATTCCTTGCAATGTGCAAGGCACTCAATCATTTGTTGCTTGTGAGTTCCTCCATTAAACATTTAATCCAGATAGCTTCCTTGCAAGCCTGGGTAGTCGCCATGTACTCTGTAGTAGACAAAGCTACAACAGATAACCCGGCTCGAATACATACCCGATGGTGGATTTCCTTTTATCAAGATCACCCGCAAAATCTGAATCAACATAACCCCGACAATGAATTCCGATCCTCCGTAACATAATGCAACATCCGAGGTTCCTTTGATGTATCTAAGGATCCTCTTAACGATATTCCAATGCTCTACCTGGATTTGCCATAAACCGACTAACCGCTTACATATCATGGCATACATAAGGCTTCCCACCGCCGATGCATACGTGACATTTCCATCCTCTCCGCCATTGCTAGGACTCATACCGAGGATAATTTAAAATTGTAGAAATTGGCTTACAATCTTGCATGTTGAAGCGCCAAGACCTTCCTTAGATAATTCGTTTGAGAAAGCCAAATCTTCCTAACATTGCCTCGGTGAATTTGCATCCCTAAAATCTTGTTTGCGGGTCCCAAGTCCTTCATATCAAACTCCACTAGCCAATCGTGCCTTTAATTCCTGGATTCGATCTTTGTTGGGGCCTACCACCAACATGTCATCCACATACAACAAAGAAATGATGAAATCATTATCATCAAACCTCTTGTAGTACAAGGCTAATTATGAAAGAATCAAATCTCTTGTACCAACAGATTTGGTCAACCTACAAACCAAGTTTTCTTTTCCTTGTTCTTTAAAGCCTTAGTTGGAGCATATAAATTTCTTCTTCAAGCTCTCCATGAAGAAAAGCGTTACATCCAACAAGATGTAAATCAAATGCAAGACACATTGCCAACACTACCCGATAGTAGTAAGTCCGACAGAAAATATCTCGTCAAAGTCTATAGCATAACCTTTGACTACAAGCACTTGATCATTCGTTTAATTTTGAACACCCATTTGTTCCCGATGGCTTCCGACCCTTTGGAAGTTCAACAAGTTCCCAAGTCTTATTTCTATGTAGGGCTTCCATTTCTTATCCATTGAGAAGCATCTCGATGGTTCACCTTCTTCATAACATAGTCCGAGTGCCATGATGGTGCCGTTATCGACGTGTTGATCGTCGAACTCCTTCATCATTGACCGTTCTTGTTCTATGTGCTGCAATCATCTTCGTCTTTCTCTCCAACCGCACTATAGCGGTCTCATTGGAAGTGTCATTTTTCTCGCTCACTTTGCGCTCATTTTTCGCAAAGACTACATCTCTGCTAACAATAAGCTTGCGGGTAGTGGGGTCCCACAAGCGATACCCTTGACATTGTCATAACCCAAGAATATACATTTTCGATTTTGGATCCAATTTTGTTCTTTCTTGGGAGTTGTACATTACGTGCAGGACATCCAAACACATGTAAAGAAGAATAATCTATTTCCACATCTCCATTGGTGACTTCAAACCAATCTGATGGCGATCGATTTATCACGTAATGTAAGATTTGGCCAATCCCGATGTTCTCAAAGATAGCTCTTGTTCTTTCTAGGAGAGTCTGTTCCGCTCTGCTACACCATTCGTTGAGGTCTATGTGCATTGTCTCGTAATACCTGTTGCTTGCGAGAATGATAGAAAGTTACCATCTACATATTCTCCTCCATTGTTTGATTTTCTTCCCGCTTCAAGCTCTACTTGTGCTTTGAACTCCTTGAATCTGAAACACATCCGACTTCTTCTTGATCGGACACCACAATCTGTCATCAATGAATGATACAAAATACTTTGCTCCCCATGGATGTTTCAGCGACTCACACATCGAATGTATCAAGTCTAGTATGCGTTTGCTGTAGCTACTTTTGCAAATTTCAATCTATCCTTGTCAAAAGTTACCGTGCGTTCAAGAACTTTCAAGCCACGTTCGACATATGGCCTAGCGATGCCACATCATCGTTGATTCTTCATGGCTCGCGATGCAAGATGCATCCGCCTCTTGCAACGTATCTCCCAAAAGCATGTATAGATTGCTTGTGATATTTTCGCTTTCATCACCACAAGGTTGCCCTTCACTACTTTCAAGACTCCACCTTCAATATGGATCTTGCACCGAGGTCATCCAATTGCCCGGTGGACAATAGATTCCTTTTCAAGCCATTCACATGTCGCACTTCTGTATCTTACGAACAGTACCATCTTGCATCTTTATTACGATTCCAACAATTTCTAAGGTGTGATCATTTCCCATAAACACGGATCCTACCGAGGCTCATAAGTACAAAACCAATCACGGTGTGAAGTCATGTGCCACGCTTTGAATCCACTATCCGGACATCATTGAGCTTCCTTCCACCTTTAGAACTTGTTGCTCCGCGATTTCTCCATCATCCGAGGTACTTGCAACACAACCTTGAGAGGTTGATGCTCCTGAGGTCTTCTCCATTCTTCTTGTTCCAACACTCCTTCTTCAAGTGCCTCTCGCATTTGAGATTCTTTCTTCTTCGAGATTTTGATCTACCATGATCTTGGCTCCCACTGGCCACGTCGATAAAGCTTCGCTTGCTTCGAACTTTCTCGACCTTTCCTCCTTATTCTTGATTCTTCTTCAAGAATTGCACAACATCATCAAAGTGAAGAGTGTCGCAACATTATTGTTTGTAATGTTGATGATGAGTTGATCATACGAATCGTAAACTCAAGTAAAAGTTCGCACGCTCATTTCTCGCTATTTTGAAATCGATCTTTGTGGTGAGCAAATAGCGTGTTCAGGTGTTAATGTGATCCGTCACCAATGTGGATTCACTCATTCAAGAGTGTAGAGTTTCCTCTTCAAGAATATTCTTGTGTGAAGTGACTTAACCTCGCATAATTTGTTAAGTACATCCCAAATCTCCTTTGCGCCTTCTTTTCGCAACACTTGACAAAATGAATCCGCCATTGCTAAGTGCAAATTGGCAACATTGCCATCCTTCTCTTTCCACTTTTCATCACCATATCCGCAGTGCGCCGCTTCCAAGCAATTATCCTTCCTCAAACCACTTTCAATTTCCACGTTACTAACTTCTCTATCTCAAATTTCTTTGCCATGGTTGTACACTAACCAAACCGGATTACACTATTTCACCGTGAATATACCGTAACAAATCTAGTATCGTTAACAATTACAGTAAAGTATACAACCACACGATGAATAGTGAATAGTATCATAATCTTTGGAATAGTGATAAATAGTACACCGTAAGTTCCCAGAGGTGGGTCACCAATGGACACGCTTAAATACCAAGTCTTTCCTTAGCCAACTTTTCCTAGAGCATACTTCTACACTACCACACTATTTCAGAACAATTCTTTTACGATGTGGAAGATCGACAATGCAACCACAGAGCATACTAAGAACCGACACCTTCCTAGAGTGGCCTTGAATAGTATCACCAACCTTGGAGCTCGATACCACTATCGGAATGGTGTCACACAACTAAAATAAGAGACGAGAAAATAAGGAAATGAACACACAAAATTTACGTGGAAAACCCTCAACAAATAAGGGAAAAACCACGGGGCAAGACCAGAAGAATTTCACTATGTGGGAAAATATTACAAGAATACCTCTCACAAAATACCTCACAAATACTCTCACAATACTCTTGTTGAGTATAAGAAATAATAAAAGAGGAAGAAGAGAAATGTTTGGGATGATATATAAAAGCATTACTAAGCCTCCTTATATAGGCTCCAAAGCTTTCACCAAAGCAAGAACCCACCGATGTGGGACTTGCTGTAACAGCGCTTGTGTTTATATTACATGACTTTTGTGAGAATTCAGCCAGGCATCCGAAAGGTCCCCTCAAAACCGGCTTGTGAGGGGGTGGTCTACCCAGCTATATAAGCAACGGCCAGACTCGTTAACCACCCGATGTGTGACTCGCAACACGCCCCCTCGAGCCTCGACTCGTCACCGCAAGCGAGGGCTAGCGGCACTATCCACACACCACTGGGCAGAACGTGGCTCTGATACCATGTGAGAATTCAGCCAGGCATCCGAAAGGTCCCCTCAAAACCGGCTTGTGAGGGGGTGGTCTACCCAGCTATATAAGCAACGGCCAGGCTCGTTAACCACCCGATGTGTGACTCGCAACAACTTTCTTCACAACAAATCAAGTACGAGGTATGAGTATGGAACATGAGAAGTTATTGGTTACATAAAATCTACTAACACAATGAAGTTTATAAAGTTTACAAATAAAAACATGAATTTTATTCTACAAGTTATGAATGTCAGACCAAATTTAACCCGATTAGATTTACATTGAAAGCTGGATTAGCAGGGCAGTTAAGTTAAGGAGCAAGTAGTCAACCAAAATTAATACAAGTTTGGTCCCTTCTCATGTGAAAATAGTTAATGAATTTTAGGAGACTTACTGCTTATAAATAAGGGTGTGTGTTAGTCAGTGTGTAACAGATGAAAATGTTTGAAAGTGGCCAATGACTTACTGCAACAAGAAGACCAATCTCCACAGATACAAACAAGACACCAAGGAAAGCACCAATACAGGCAAGAAAGTCTAATTTGTCAACTTTCCAGATATAGTGAGCCTCATTTATATCAATTAATCCAGGAAGTGCAGAGAGGATGATAGAAGCAAGGATAGCCATAGGGGTGTAGTACAAGAGCCTTGCAAATAATTCCATGAACAAAATCACAGTAATTGCCATCACAATATTTGATACTGCAGTTTGACATCCTGCACTGAAATTAACTGCTGTCCTTGAAAATGAACCTGCAAATGTCCAGCAAGAAAATATTAAAAAAAAAAAAAAAAAACTTATGCAGTTTTCTGTAGCCATATATACAAGAAAAGTATTGCAAAGAGTAATTAATTATTAACAAAAGAAATCACCTGTTGCTACATAGCATGAAGTTAAAGATCCTGCAATATTCATGATTCCCATTGATAACATTTCTTTGTTCCCATCAAGATGGTATCCCTTAATGGAAGCAAAAGATCTACCAACAGCTATTGCTTCCTGAATCAAAAGTTTAGATTTCCATCAGGGTCATAGGACACCAAACTGGGAAAGAGAAATAAGAATTTGGATAGAATCAGGGTTTTAAAAAAGGGTCTGTGACCGCGATTTAGGCCGCAACAACAAGGCTTTTGATGTCTTTGCGACCGCAATATGACAGCAATTGTGGCCCCAACAACCGCATTGGGTCACAATTCTCCGCCATATCAAGGATTGTGACTATGACCGCAATTTGAAACCTTGAATAGAATCAAGGAATGAATTAACATACAGTGAGCGCGATTACTGCACAAACTAATCCAATTTTGGCTGCTTGTCCAACACGTTGACCATGGAATTGTAATTGGTGAACCGAACTCGGATTCAGGCCTCCTTTCACATGCTTTATTATATTTACTCCTTGTTTATCAGCTCTTGACAAAAACACAATCAAAGTTGACAGTATAACTGATAGAAGTGGAGCAATAGCAGGCAACCAAAAAAGCTTTTTGTTTCTTCTGCCCTGAAATGAGATATATTGATATCATATACATATAAAAAAAATTTAACTATAAATAGATATAGTGAAGCAGTTAAATGTGTAAATACAAGAATTTTCATTACTTACAATAAAGCGGGTAATTAGCAGGAAAATCAAGAATGAACAACCCAGGACAAAATTCAGAGGGGTCCACTGTCATAGGAATAAACAAACAATAATATCAAATATGAACAAGAAAATGTATACAATTACAAATTCAATGCTTCAAATTTATGCATAACAAACCGTGTAATGTTTTCTGAAGGAGAAAAGAAAAACTAAGCTTGATCAGAACATAAATCAAATGATGAAAGCAACTCACTTTTTCATCAGAAGTAATTTGCTGATGTAATGACTTATAAACAGACACCAGTACTGATACTACATCAGTTTTGGTTGTGAAGTGAGTAATCCCCAGCAACCCTTTGAGCTGCTGAAGTCCAATAATGATTGCTGCGCCTGCCATGAAGCCAACTAGTGCAGCATGTGAAAGAAAATCCACAAGAAAACCCAACCTGAAAATATATTGAAGGATAAACTACTCGGTTTATTCATAAGGCAAAACTAGAAATTTAGAAGAAATTTTACAGACAAATAAGGAAACCACCTGAAAATACCAAATGCAGCTTGAAAGATTCCTGTAAAGAAAGTCACAGTAAAGACAAAATCTCTATAGGCATGAGGGTTAGCAACAGGATCTTCCACTTTCTGGACAAGAGAAGACAACAGCATTGAAACTACAGCTACGGGTCCAATTGCAATTTCTCTTGAGCTCCCCATGAAAGCATAAATAAGAGGTGGAACAATACTAGTATCTGAATGGAACAAAAATGTTGATACAAAAACATCATTAAAATAATTGCTCTATTCCAGTTTTTAGCATGATACATCATTACGGTGTAAACAAGTTTTTAAATCGCGGTCGTAGTCGCGTCATGATACTTGATATTGCGAAAAATCGAGGTCAAATACGACTACAATTGTGGTCGCGGAGAAATCAAAAACATCGATTTTGCAGCCGAAATTGCGGTGGCGGACTGTTTTCTAAAACCATGAGTGTAATAACTGAATTCAGAATTTCAGACACTTACACAGGCCATACTGAGGATCAACTTTTGCCAAACTAGCATATCCTATACTCTGCATGCAACATTAAAATGAGAAATAGAAGAATGATGTGAAAAAAGCTGGAGGAATATAAAGGTTGCAAAGGTTGCAGTTTCTCATTCATGCACTAATATTCTGAAGACAGAAGTAGCAATGTTTGTGAATAGCAAACCTGAGGTATGGACAAGCTGGCAAGAGTTAAACCAGATAACAGATCATCTTTAAACTTGGTGGCTTTGTAATCTCTTAACCAACTAAGGATTGGGAATAAACCCTGCAAGAAAGAGACAGCATGTCCATGGAAAGTTTTCTTCTTGGATGAAAAAAAGAACTTGTTCCCATGAGGCAAAAGGGCTTCCTTCACTGAACTCAATAGCTTTTTCCATAGAGGTGGTGGGTTGGGAGAATCCAGCACCCACTTGGACCTTTCTGTTTGATCAATTTCTTCAATATGAAGGACACCTTGCTCTCCCATACTTTAAAGCTTCTTCAGTGCATGGTTGTTTGAATGAAGTGTTTGGGTGAACTCTTGTGAGTAGTACTACTTAATGTACAAACCTTGTCAGTGAAATACCACCAACATTACTAAACCACTTATTTTGTTTGACATGGAATCAATTTTATTTGTATGATTGCTCAGTTGGGGAGGCAGAGAGAGAGGTCTCATAGAAAGCTTATGTTGTGGTGCCAAATTGGTTGGCTAATGTCGAAAGTTGTTAATATTAGATGGTATGAAGACCCCTTTAATGTGCCTCCACTGGAGAGCATCTATTCCCTGGACAATGGTAATTTGGCTTTTAGTATCTTGTCAAATATCACTTCTAACACCAATTTGCTACTAATGGAAGGAAAATGTAATCAATCAATCAATTACATGTGTAGTAAACTCTCAATTTCAATTTGTTCTCTGAAATTGTAGAATCGTATTAATCTAATCCTTCTCATTATTAATATTCCAAAAATGGTTCTTGGAATTGCAAAATATTAATCAGATTCATCCCTCTATTGGTCTTTGCAGGGATTATAACGATATTATAGATTGGTAATGTCAATAATACATTTGAAATTAAATGAATAATGTTAGGGACGCATTTGCTAACAAATCCAGATGGAGGGACGAACCCGATTAACGTTTTGCAACTCCGGGGATTATTTTGAAATATCGATAATATGGGAAACTAGGTTGATATGGTCCTATAATTTCAGGAACTAAATTGAGTAGGACAATACTGCTAGTTATTATCATAGGACTGCAATAATTTAAATAACAATTTCACTTGAATTTCAAAGCCATTATTTTCAGCTGGGCAATGTTGTGCAAGAATAAGAATTTTCATTGTATTTGATCTAAATAACTGATGCTCCATTATTTTCAACCTCTCAAAATGCGGTGCACACTGCAGAGGTGGACCACACACTTCTTTGGATTCTATGTTTTGTAACAGTCGGATAGTTTCCTTTATTTAGTTGCTTTTTTTTGAGGAATCCTTTATTTAGTTGCTAGTCCTTTTTATTTGCATTTTAATCCCACCATAAGTCGTATTTCTTTTGTATTTTAGTCCTTCTGACAAGAAAAATTACTGCAGTCTGCAGGTCAATTATCAGATTTGTAATTCCGAATGTGTGACCGTGCGAGCAGCTGAAAGGTTGAGATCGGTGTGACTTTTGGTTTATCCAATTAATAATTAATAATGGCTCATGGAGATTCTTTGTTGCTTGCTGATCTAATTTTTAATTCAGGTAGGAATTTGTAGAAACGTTTTTTAATGTGAAAAAAAGTTCCAGGGGAAGAATCTAAATTTTAGTGAATATAGTAATAGTAATTATTACCTTCTATTATATTCAAAAAGCCAAACCATGTGTCAAGAACGTAAATTATTTGTATGTATTAAATTTAAGTTCTTATTTTTAGAGAGTCGTAACCCTTATTTTATAGTTTTTGATGAATAGGTCAGAATATGGCAAAATAGAAAGTTATTTTATATGAAACATACATCGTGAGCCACCTCGTGAGCCACCTCTTTTTCTCGACCTTCCTTCTATTCCTCTCTTTCTTCTTCTTTATCTATCGGAAGGGATGGTTCTTGGCCATTTTTTGGCCTGAAATCACCTCTCTACATCGTTTTTCTCTCCTTTTATCTAAATAAGTGGTTTTTTCACATAGATCTGGTTTTTCTTTCGTGTTTTTCCGTGATTTCGTCGTCTGAGTGCGACATTGTTTTGTTCGTTGTCTTGGTACGGCGTTGTTTGGTTTTCCGTCTTGTTTGCAGTATTCATTTGGTTCAAATTGACAAATTAACTTCGATTAATTACAGATTTAATCAAGACTTGGGCGTCAACGTTACAGATCCAGAGGCATAGGTATTCTGGTCACTTTGATTTTATCACATTTGTAGGCATTTTTCCGTTTTATGTTATTAACCTGGGTGCTGTGAGGTGGTTCGCAGATTCATCTTTTTGGATTTTTAGCGATATTGAATTTGTATTGTTTTCAATGTATTTTACCAATTTGAATGAATGAATATCTTTTTTAGTAAAAAAAAAAAAGAAAGAAAGTTATTTTATATTTTTATACCCAAAAAAAAAGTAAGTTATTTGATATTTGGTGCGCAGAACAAATCAGGACATGCTAAGGACTCGGAATAAACTTTGCAAGTATCAGACAACATATGTGCATTAAAAGAAAAACGAATTAGAACATACGATTTAAAAAAAGTGGTGCATTTTGCTTTAATTGAAAAGTGAAAAAAAAAAGAACAAACTCATAATTTTTTACTGGTGTAATCATGAAATCACTTATATATATATATACACACACATATATACACTAGAACGTGACCGTGCGATGCATGGATGTTTAATGCACATGGGTATGATATGTTTGGTTAACTTTAAAATTAATTTAAATTCAGAAAAAATAAAAAAAATAATATAAAAGAAAATTATAAAGGCATTTCACAAACTTCCAATAAAATAAATGAAAAAGACTACTAGAGAATGTAGAGCATTTTGTAACGTGATTAATTTCTATGACCAATGAAAAATTAGACTATAATGTCATGTTAAAGTCATCTTCAAGTATTTCAGCTAATATGCTCTTATAAGATAGGATATCACTTGACCAATAAGTTTTCAAGAATGTTTCTTTTGTTTTATCTATCAATAAACAATTAAAGAACATTTCATGTATTCACTTTATGATTCTATTATTTCATTTGTTAATGTTTATCAAATTTACAATCATATCCAATATACATCCAAGTCAATTAACATTTAGTTACCTTCAACTTTTTAGGGAGAAATGATCATTGCATAAAGTTTTGTATCATTATGTTTGTCACTAGCAAAATCTAAGGTATTGTCACCGCTCATTTCTTACAAAAAATTGCCACCTAAAATCAAACTCACGGACATATTAACCTAGAAAGCAAAAACAACATAAAACCAGAAAGCATAAGTGTCACATACAAAACCGCACGATACCCAAAATTTTAAGATATAAAGAAAAAGCCGCTTGTAATGAACCCATAAACCCAGAAAGGAAAAACCTTAAAACAATTGTCACCTAAACAAATATATTCAAACAATGAGGTTGAGTAACACATCAACCCTTTTAGAAAAAACAAAGGAGGCAGAACACATATCAGACTATAATTAAAAATAAACAAAAGATTGGAATAACACTTACCAATCTACATATTTACTAACTTATGATTAAATTAACCTAAAATATAAATATATATTTTTTTGAACAATCCCAAACTACATATTAAAATTTGTTATAAAATCATTATTATTAAAATTATCAATTAGAAAGTAGTGTATCGTTTTTTTTTTACAAAAAAGCAGGTGTATAGTTAAAATTTAAATATGTTTTTTCTTATTAAATGAAACATTTATGCTACATGATTTTATATATTATCACGATTGAAGAATAAAGTTAAGCCCCACTTTTGATACTACCAGTAAATTCAATTTGAAATAGAAACTTTTTTTTTAGTTCCCACAGTCCCAAAATCATACGAAAAATGTTATAAAGACTTCCCCAAAAAGTTAAAAAATATTAGTCAATATAATTTTAAATAACAGTATAGTAAAGGAAAACAAACATTCGAAAAACTATCTGAATTCAACAAAAAAAAAATAAACATAATTCACCTACGCAAAATCATATGTTTCAAATTGAAATGCATTTTAAGGCATACCCTTGAAGAAATACTCTGAACGCGCGTGATCATTCCTATGTGAATCATCAAATTTTTGAACTTTAGCATCTCCTTTTAAGATCTTCAATATCTATCCACGACATAAGTAATAAATTTTAGGAGCTAAAGATTCATAAAATCTGTCTTGCAAGTGCAGCTGACATGATAAAAGGCTGCGAGGACATATGATTTTTGGGACACGGGTTCGAACCTGCGGTACCCCTCTTTTCTGCACCTACTGTGTTAAGTGTCGCCGCTAGGCCACTTTGAACCAAAAAAAAAAAAGATTCATAAAATATAACTGAAAATGTAACTTAACATTAAGAATTTGGCAGCTTTAGTATCATTTAGTATTACCTGTGTTTGTTTAACATTTTCCATCTATTTTAATTTTTAATTTTTAATTTTTACCTTTTTAATTTGAAAAATAACTAAATTAAATCAAATAATAAACAAAACGCAAAAAAAATGAAATTAAAAATCTGAAATTAAAAACTAAAACTAAAATCTATATTAAAAGAAAATGAAACTAAAATTAAAATTAGAAACTAAAAATAAAAATGAAATCACAGAAATGGATAAATATGGTATTCACAAACATTTACTAACCAAAAATGTGTGTGTATATATATATATATACTAATAATTTGTTTTCTTTAATCCTAAATTAATTGAAATACTTATCACATAAATTAGTTAAAACAATTTAACACATTTTTTCTTTATACTGACTAATAATAATTTACACTATATATGATAAAAGTAATTAGATAGAAAACTGTTAAAAAAATGAAATAAATTCAACTAATAATATATTTTATATTTTGTATTTTTATTTTGCTGTTTTAATTTTAACTTATACTTATTGTTATATTGTTATATTAAACTAAAATATCTTTTAAAAAATTATATAAATTTTTTTTATATAGCATATAATATAAACAGACATTCTGTAAAAAATTATAGATGCTTTTTATGCAATAAAAAAATATAAATAAGCATTAGGTTTATATAATAGCATAAATAAATTAACTTTATCATATAATTTTTTTTGACACAATTATCATATAAAATTTAAGAAGTGTATTCCCATCATATTTTTTCTATTAAAACCATTAATTTATAAATTAATTGAAATACTTATTACATAAATTAGTTAAAACAATTTAATGCAATTAAAATTAACTGAAGACAATAATTAAAAGTAAGCCAATTTTTTATTTTAAAACTATTATTTAAATTGTAAGATTACCAATTAACCCATAAATAGAAGAAATTTTTTTCAATGTTGCTCCTAGACAACATTCTTATATACTCCGTTCCAAAACTTTGGATGTTTGAGGTTTTGGCACATAGATTAATAAATAATTAATTGACACAAATTTAGACTAAATTATCTTTATTTATTTCTTATTTTGTCATAATATTTTATAAATTTTGATAATATTTATTAATTATTGCTTTTTTGTCATTTTTCAATACAAATTTCACTATAGCTACTTAGTAAATATAAAATATAATTAATCGTTTCTAAAGAAATAATATGGTCAAAATGGCTAATGGAGATTCTATGTTGCTTGCTGATCATATTTTTTTATTAATATCTGATTTTTAATTCAGGTAGGAATATGTAGAAACATTTTTTAATGTGAAAAAAGTTCCAGGGAAGAATCTATATTTTAGTGAATGAAACAGTATTATGCTTTTAATTAATAATGATATAATATAAGATTGAGAAGATACGATACTAATATTACATTCTTCGTCATCCTAAATATATAAGCTTATTTTTTTGGTTTTGTCAAAAAAAAAAGTTTTTTTTGTGAGGATCCTAAATAAGTTTTTATTTTATTTAAAATAAGATCCTAAATAAGTTTTACGTGGTGGTTAATTGCTTTCTTTTTCAAGAGAACCTAACCAAACTGTCTAGCACGACACATTAATCAGATAAGAAAAGGATATATTTTTGGAATATTTTTTTTGCTACAATATTTGGATATTTTATTTGACATTATTTTTCTAGAACAAATATATACTATCCTTTTTTTTGGTATAGCAATATATACTATTCTAAATAAATTGCACTAATTTAGTCAAAAAAAATTAAATTGCACTAATATTTAGAAGAATAACTTTTCGTATAAAATAGATATACCGGAAATTAAATTTTTTAACAGCAAATGAATTCTTATATTCAAATAGAGCACAAAGAGTTCTCCAACCCAATCATCAATTATATATAAGGTAAAATATGCTTTTAGTCCCTATAAATATCTTTATTTTCAAAAAGGCCACATGGCACATATATAGACGGCACGTAGACGCCACGTCAATTAAAAGACCACGTGGCAAGTGAGTGGGATCATCTAATAAAATTCAATTTTTAATTATTTTTATTTTTCTTTTATTTAATAATTTTTTTTTATTATTCTGAAAACTAGAAGAACTCTAATCTATTCTTCTTCTCTCCGTCTTCGTTGCTCTCTGCCGCTTCATCTCTTCTTTTATGTTGGAATAACGGTTGGTCATTGTAAGCAAAAGTTACAATTGTGCTCTCTGTTGTGATGGAGCTCCCATTCAATTAATATTAGTCCTAAAAAAACAAAAACGAAAACAAGAATATCACACTGAAGAGAAGAGAGAAGATCTCACACTGATCTGGAACAAGAATATGGATTATAAGCAATTTAAGCAAAAAGAAAACCAAATAAATCCTGCAATTAAATCATGAAAACCAGAATTAATACCTTGAATAGTATCACAAAACCTGCGAATTTACAATGCAACTTGCAATCTGCGAGAAACAACTTGCGAACGAAACGATTCTGAATGGGGATTCGAAGCAAAAGAAGAAGTGGGGAAACAATTTGAAGCGAATGGTGTCAAACAATTGAAAGAGTGAGCGAGCGATTATGGAAAGAAATTTTGATTAGCATGAAGGCATCAAGTATCCAAGTCTTGACACTTGAATCACGATTTGGTTTTAGGTTAGGGTTCATGCTGTAGATTTGAGATTTGGGATTTAGGAATCAGTCACGAAACATGTTTTTTTTTCCGTCGCGTTCCCTGTCTCACTCTCGGATCTCTCCTCTTCACTCTCCCTCTCGGTCTCGCGCTCTCTCTCCGATCTCTGTCTTCTCCCTCACTCTCCCTCTCTGTCTCGCGCTCTCTCTCGACTTGGCCTTCTCCCTCTCTCTATCCCTGCTGGCCACAAGGCACCCCCTCCCCCAGCTTCTGTCTCTCCCCTTCAACGAGTTTGAGAGTGTGTGTGAGAAGAAGAAGAAGAGAGAAGACGCAGAGAAGAAAAAGAATAATATTAATAAACTTTTATTAATTAAAAGAAAAATAAAAAAATTGAAAATGTTTTCAATTAAATGGCTCACTTGCCACGTGGCGTCCATGTGACAAGTGCCACATGTATCTCCGTTAGCCAGGTAAGCAATAACTTAACAGTAGGGACTAAAGTTACAAACGGTAAATAAGTGGGGGACCAAACATCGGAAAAACTTTTTATAGGGACTAAATTTCAAAATAGGGACATTTATAGGGACTAAAAACATATTTAACCCCTATATATATAAATGTTTTGTTACAAGCGGTTATACCACGTGTCAACATCACAATTATTTAAATTATTTTATTAAAACAAAATCTATTAATTTATTTTAATATTTTTAAAATGCATTAAAATGATTTAAAAATAAACTCGTGATAGATATAATTGGATATCTTTATCTTCTTTTTCTATTTTTCACACACTTACACATCAATATCTTTTATATCAAAGGTTTAATCAAAGAATTTGTTTTTCCAGTAGTTTTTTTTTTTTGGAAGCATCAAATAGTTTTTGATAAGCTCTAATTTTAAAATATTTATCTATAAATTAGTATCTTGAAAAGAGTGTGCTAAAATGCAATTATATTTTTTTAAAACTTTTTCTTAAACTATTTTATTTTTTTATTTTCAAAAACTACTTTATTTATTTTTAAACTTTTATTTTTTTGACAAGTTTTTCGAAAGTTTTCTTTATAAAAGTTTTATCCAAGTTACTTTTAAAAAGTTGCTTAATTTAAATTTTATAAATTTTATCTTTAGATTAGTTTTTTTAAAACTATCTTTCAAAGCATGTTCTAATTTTATACTTTTAATTTTTGAAACTTTCAATTTTTAAAACTATGTGAGTTTGTAAATCTTTTGAAAAGTTTTTATGAAATTTTGATTTCAAAATATTTATTCGTTTAAATCTTCTTTTGTTAAACTCCATTGCATGAAGAGAAAAAAACTATCTATAAATTATTGTTTGAAAAGTTTTTTCTCAACCGTACTTATATTCAAATATTTAAAACATTTTGAAATTGTTTTGGTAAATTATATTTTTAAAATTATTATAATCATATGTTTGTTTTTATCTTATCTTTACAAATTTAAAATTTAAAAAAAGCAAGAATATCATTATTATTTTCTTATTTGTCTTCTCATATAATTATGCCTCAAAAAAATCTTCTCATATAGTCAATTTATTGAAGTTTTTTAGCCACAAAAATCTGAATTCTCTTTTACACGTTAATATTTATGTGTAAGTTAATCAATATTAAAATTATTATATGTTAAAAAATACATGGAAATAAATATTTTACATAAAATAAAAGAAATAGAGAGAATTTACACTTCGAGACGGCCGAGACGGCACAGACCCCAGGCTATCTAGGGGCGCTTTTGGATATGCCAGGAGGATGGCATGATGGAGAGAGCTAGCGGACTCTCACTGGGGAGGCATCCTACATCCCCAGTCGAGAGAAGGCCAGCAAACTCCAAGACCCAACTGTCCGAACAGCTCACAGATGGTTGGCTCGTTCCATTAATGGCCGGGCCAAGAGTGATGGAATGGTCACACATGTCGATTTATTTCTTCTTTTGTGCATGACTGATAGCTAAGGGCACCGATGCGACAGTTAGATAGCCCACCCACGTGGAGGTTGTCTGGGATTTCTTAGCCACCTGTGCCTACCATGCCAGGGATTGGGAGCCCGAGGGCCCCAACAGCGATGACGAGCCCGACCAGAAGGTGGTCGTCACTTTCACCCTCCATGGGACTAGACACGAGATGACCCTAGCTGATTTCAACATCGTGCTAGTCTTTGAGATGGCGGAGACGACGCATACCCCAGGCTATCTAGGGGCGTCTTTGGATATGCCAGGAGGATGGCATGATGGAGAGAGCTGGCGGAATCTCACTGGGGAGGCATCCTACATCCCCAGTCGAGAGAAGGCCAGCAAACTCTGAGACCCAGCTATCCGAATAGCTCATAGATGGCTAGGTTGTTCCATTAACGGGTGGGTCAAGAGTGATGGAACGGTCACCCAAGCCGATTTATTTCTTCTTTGGTGCATGACTGACGGCTAGTGGCACCGATGCGACGTTGGGATGTTCATTTTGTGCAACTGCACATAGCAGAACACTGGTCATATAATGATTGGCTCCTTTATTTCTTAGCTCATCGCATCTTTAGGAGTGTGACCACTGGCAGGCGCTACTATCATTCAGATGGAGCCTATCGCATTTTCAACACTCTGTAACATCGGTGTTCTGCGGAGATTGGGACATGGAGGCAACGAGGTCATTAGGCCAGAGCAGCCCCATGAGGAGGAGTAGGCTATAGAGGTTAAATAGCCAGTTGAGGAGCACCCACCACCACCACCGCCACCTGCAGGACCAGCACCACCAGCCCACTCCTAGAGCACATCATGGCGCATCTCGGAGAGATGCAGTGCACTTTTATGGAACATAGGGCTGATGTGGACCAATGCTTTGACACTCAGGGAGAGCAGCTTACAACCATCTTAGGACTCCTCTAGCAGCTTCAGACACACCCACCTGCCAAGTGATGCGGGATTTCTTTATCCATTTTAGTACTTAGGCATTTTTTTGCTTTTGTATTAAAAATGGTTTATATATCTTCACACTTAACGGGGAGTTTTATTTTGATAGCTTTTATTAGTATTTTATTGTCTTTGTTGTTTATTTATTTTTGTTTGTGAATCTAAATTTTTAGTTCTATTGTGATGCACAGTTCTCCAGCTGCTTACTAGCTCCATCGGTAACGGCAATGCAACATTAGTAGTTGATTCACCCCCACAATTAGCTCATGAAATTATTAGAGGGGAATACCTTTCCACCTTAATTTATTTTTAGCACTTATTTAATTGCATATATCTTTAGTGCTTATTTTATTACTGTTAGCAGTGAGGACACTGCTAAAAATAAGTGTGGGGAGGGAACTTATATTACTTGGATATGTTGCATCTATTAAATTATGGAGAACTTGATATTTATTTTCTCATTTAGGGGCTACTTTTAAAAAAAATTCTTACAACTTGTGATTGAAATGAGATTGTTGCTAGTTTTAGAAGTTGTTGATAATTAGCATTGAAATTTTATAAGTCTCAATTTGTCTGTGTAAACCACTAAATGTGAGATTTTAGCCTAAATGAGAGGTCACATCATTTTTTTTATCTCTCTTCATTGATTGAGTGATATTTTCCCATAATTGTGCATTCTAGAACTTGTACTGAGACCATAGCGAAGCGAATAAATATTTGCTTTGATGTGAATTGGTAGGGGCAAATTTAGGATTTTTTTAGGCCTACTTCAATTTTGAAATCGTTTTACCACTAGTTGCCCATTTTCGTGCTTATTATTATACTTCTTTGGTACCCTGGTTCGTTGATATTGATTGTTATTATTGAGGTAACCTTGGAAAATACAGTTGTTAGAGCAATTAGTAAGATTAATGTTAGAAATCTCTCAGGAAATTGTGAGAACAAGGAAGGCTTTGCAAATAATTTCCCTTTCTAGAATAAATAGATTGTTAAATTACTGTATAAAAGCATCAAAGGAAAAGGAAAGAAAAAGAAAAGAAAAAATTCTAGTGTAGCCTTATGAAAATTATTAGAAAAAAATTGATGATGAATATTAGAGATATCATTTCCTGGTCTTTACAGTTACAAAGAAAAAAGTTACTTGTTTAGTTGATTTGGTTCTAACCCCTTTGCATGATATTTTCTTTCTTTTTATCCCACCTAACATTATTGCCTTGCCCTCGTTACAACCCATAAAAGACTCCTTTCCTTTTTGTATGATAAGTGGATTTTAATAGTAGAGTTTTGGTCAATGTTCAAGCCTTTGACAATGTTGCTTCTTTGGGAAAATTTAAGCGTTAATGACTACAGCTTCAAATAGTTTGAGAGTAGTGAGAAGAGTGACTTATAAATCACATATTAATGAGCTTGTTGAACTTACATTTTTAATTGGGCATTTTATTACTTATCACTTCATATGATATTATTCTGTTGTCATGTAACTCATTTATGCCCCTAGTCAGTAAAAACAATTCTTCTTATAATTATCCAAGTAGTTTACTTGAGGGCAAGCAAAAACTCAAATGTGGGGAGGTTGATAAACCCCAATTTTGTCTAGTGCTACGGGAAATTTTGAGTAGTTAATCATATCATTTCGTGCTATTTAAAGTATAAAAGTACTCAATTATGTCTCATTTTGCAGAATTATCACAAAGACAACACCTTGAGTGGAAAAGACGTAAACGAAGCTGAAACTAGCAAGATTTGAATATTTTTGTGATTCTAGACATACAGTACGGCCTTGCCTATTACCACGTACGACCGTACCTAACTGCGCACAGTGGTAGGGGCGTACCTCATGGTCAGTACAGTCTGGCGCCGAAGAAATAGTCCAGTACTATCGTACCCAAAGGCTGTATAACCGTACCCAAAGCAGTCAGGCTGCACCCAGTGCAAAAGTATGAGCCAACGCTGACATCAAAATGTAGTACGACCGTATATAAAGTCAGCATGCCCATACTTTAGCCCAGAATGCACAGATTTGAAGCTAGCCTGACCTAGTGGGCAGCAGAGCCTATAAGTAGGCATTCTGGACCCTCTTTGAGGACTTTTGGACCTTTGGATCACTGAGTTACACTATTTTGCCATCGGAGCTCTAGAAAAAGAGAGGATAGTGAAGAATGTGCTGAAAAACCATCGTCATACCGAAAGGGCGACCAAGTTTAGTTTTTATTTTGTCTTTTATGGATTCTTGTTTGGATTTCTATTGTTTTATATTATTTTCTAATACCATGAGTAGAAAAATCCATCACTAGGGGTGATGGGGGATCTTTTACTATGTTCTTGATATTTATCTAATTATTATCATGAGTTTCTTATTATCCTATTGATTATATTGTTCTTAGTGTTCTTAATTCTATAAGGCTTGATCACCCTTTTATAATTTAATTAATTGGAGCCAATCATACCGCAATTAGATAACAAAACTCTAGAAATGATTAAACTCGTTAATTATGCCAAATCAGAGATAATTGATTGTTTCTAATCAGTTATTGGATTAACAATCTCATTTTGCTTAATGCTCTTTCTACTAATTGCTTGCACGATCATTGGGGTAGTAGTTAGGAAGAAGACTATTAATATTGCGTGATCATTTAGTATTGATAATAATAGAGTGGGACATTAGATTTTGAATAGGTAATATGACTCATAGTAATTAACTAGTGAATTCAAGGACTAAGTATTTGTGAATCCAGTTCGCCTAGGCTTTCCTTAATTGATTTTTATCTCGTTCCTACGAATTTTCTCTATTTCTATTGTATCTGAATCGATTGTTTTTATTCTCGTAAACACTATCTTTGTTAGTCTAGATAACATAGGATCTTTATTACGTTAGTACTCGCGCATTTCCTGTGGGTTTGACATTCGGAGTCTCAATATACTCCACTTTATTACGAATTGCGATAAGGTGCACTTGCCTTTAGCCGCAACACTCCTCCATTGCTTCTCCATAACTGAGATCCCCATATCGAACCCGTCATACTGGAGTAGCCTCGTGTTGGACAAATAGGTATATGTGTTGGGGTTTCAAGAGGAATAATTTTAATTTTCTTAATAGAAAAATCCTCTTGAGCGGAAAAACCCTTTTCCTATGGATCATGTCGTTGTCAAGAATCACAAGCAAAGATTAAAGGTGATACCTTTGAAGCATGCTTTCACAATCCTGATCACCAAAGGTGCCAAATGACGCCTGATAAGTCTTCATCACATGTAGATTTATAGTGCTTAATTGAATATTTGTGTTGTGATTGAAGAGAATTCAAAGTGACTACTTGCTTAAATTGGGTGATTTAGTGTATTCACTTGGATTCATTCTAACGTTTGTGCATTAATGTTTTCTATGATTTTTTTATCTCTAAGTGCACAGAAATGGGAGCATAGCCAAATGATTGACTTGAAAGCGCGTCTGGAAGCGCTGTTTCCTGACAAATAAGATTCCAAAAGACACTGGAGTGAACTGGATACTTACACACATGGAATGTATTCAATTTCTTGTGAATTTCTCCGTCTTTCTTGAGTGACATACAAAGCGTAAACAATTTTAATATCTGCACACTTCAAGACTTATTAGAAGATAATTTGTTCACTTGAAAGTACTTTGTTATCATCAAATTTAATGAGGGTCTAAACTTCTCAATCGTTTAGGTTCCAACAGTAATCGTAGTCACAAGGGAGGACCAAGAACTGCACCCCTGACTGTTTTCGACTTCGGATATGTGCCTAAGGTAACCATCAGTTCGACATATCCCAAGGGAGTCGTCTTCGCCCCATTGAAACCCTGCAGGTCCATTCCCTCGTAGGGGATGAGGAGGTCCTTTGACAGATTCAAAGTATCAAATAACTCTCTATACATGATGTCTACCGAACTCCCCTAGTCGACGAGAATCCTCCTCACGTCGACATTTTCCATCTTCGCTCGAATTAAGAGTGGAATGTCTTTATTGGGCTCACCTCCTATCAGGTCTTCGTCGTAAAAAGCCAGGGGTGGCCTACTCGACTTTGGGTGATCGATAAGGGGATAACTAGAGTTCACGAAAGCCACAGTGATGTCCTTGTATTTCCTTTTTTTAGTCTTGATAGATGGACCACCCGATTTGTTCGGCCCCCCATTGATGACCATGGCGATTACCGCGGTCTGATTCAGATCATCCTCGTCGTTAGTCCCCCTTCTCTGGTCTCGGTTTGTGGATGCGTCGTGGGGTCACACCGAAGGGGACCTCGACATTTTCCTGCCCGATCCATCGCGGGTGTACTTCTACAACTTGCCGCACCTTATCAGTTGCTCGATGGCATTCTTTAACTGGAAATAGTCTTCAGTGGTGTGTCCGTTGCTGCGAAGCCACCGGTAGTACTTTGTTTTATTAGTATCCGACCTTTGTTTCAGCCTATTTGGAAGTTTAATTCTGGCATCCTTGAACTCGGTGTGTAGACACTCCTCCAAGATGCGAGCCCGCGAGGCATTTAATGGCTTGTATTCGGTGAATTTGATCACCGAACTCTTCGAATCTTTTTCCTTTTTCGATTTTGGCTCCTTGTGGGTTGACCCCTATATCTGCGGAACTTCTCTAGGGCTCGTTAACATGTACTTGTCCTCATAGCCGATGAACCTTTCGGCACGGCGCAGTAGGCCATTATAATCGCGCGGGCAATTGACCCCGATGTGGACATGGAATAAGCACTTCTTGAGCAACCCCTGTTGTAGGAGGTACATCTTCATATCTTCTCGGACCCCTCTAGCTAGCATAGCCTCTTGGGTGAACCGTTCGATGAATTTCCGCAGGGACTCGTTTTTCCCATGTCGAATAGCAGCAAGGGTTGCTTCCGACTTGGGCTGGGGGCGAGAAATGGTGAAATGGTAGGTGAACTTCCTACTGATTTCTCCCCACGATCCAATGATGTCGGCTTTAGTCCTTGAAACCAAGCCAACACGATCTTCCACAGAGTCAGGGGGAACAACTTGCATTTTACCGGTCCCTTAGCATTTTGGTACCTCATGATGGTGTCAAATCGTCCGATGTGCTCATCGGGGTCTCCAGTCCCGTCATAGAGCTCGAAGGTCGGGGCTTCTCGAGTGAACTTGGAATCGGAAATAGTGTGATCTCTTCGGTGAACGGACCAGCTTGGAGTAAATCATCGTCTTCGCCGTACCTCTTCGAGCGACGAGGTAACGCGCTTTCATTAGAGGCTGACGATGCATAAGGAGATCGACGAGATGGCGACCTCCTCAGAGAGTTATGTGAAGTGTTGCGTCCTTAGTCGGCAAACGGTTCGTGGTTCTGCCGGCATGGGAAGATCGGCAGTCCGTCTCTCTCCTTAGGGGAGATCGTTCGCCTGACTGCCTGTGGTTCGGCGACCCAACGGTGCGGTGCCCTTCAGTGGCGGATCGGTGGGAACCTCCAGATTTGGGATTCTCACGGCGTCCTTCCGTTCTGGATTCCCCGGATCTGGATGGTGGCCTAGATCTGCGACTTGATCTGATCGGTGACCTAGACCTGCGTCGAGACCTGGACGGCGCAGGGGCACACGCAGCGGCTTGTTGAGTTTCCGTCATGGTGATCCTGTGATTTTGGTCTTCGATCATCTGAGTCTGTCTCTGGATGATCGAAATAACGTTCTCCAAGAGCGATAGTGGAGCACCGGAAGCTGCGGAGCTGCCAGAGTAGTTGGCGGAGCTTCGCCTTGAGGAAGTGGTGACGGCGGAACTTCCTCCATAGTCACTGGGAACGTGACCGGTTCCAGTGTGACATACACCAGTTGTCTGTTGATCGGAGGCGACGGAGGGCGAGACCCAGGGTTGATTCTCTGAGATCGGCGTGGCGGTTGATCGTGCTGCGACGGTTCGGCCATAGGGTAATCAGAAAGATCTATTCAATGTAGAATAATCCTCCCACTGTGGTCGCCAATGTTCCGAGCGAGGAACGAAGTGGTGGTCGGAGTCGTTGAGTCCGCCGCGAACTGTGGTTGATGACGACAGAGAACGGTGGTGGAGTACCTGCAAAAAACACTCCAACGCTCAAGTCAGTATACTTCTGATGAGGTCAGTGTGATGTAATGTCAATGTAAATTGCACTTTTTGGGCCCTCCTTTTATATGATTCCATTTAGGGTTTGATTCGAATGGACGGTGATTAGGTAGGGAATTCTTTTCCGAGTGCTTCAGTCCGTTGATCAGATCGACGGTTCTAGATCGGTGGCGTAAAACGAACGCGAATTAGGGGACCATTGATGTAACGGACGTACCAAATCGGTAGCTATAGGTCGGCCACGATCAATGTGCGGAGTTGGGCCACGGGAGTGGTCTTAGGCTGGATGGGCTTCGGCCCAGTCCGGAACACTTTCGATATTGGCCAATTGCTATTTGCTTAAGTGGAGCATGTTTCAGAAATTGTTGTATGCGATTAGTGCATTAACGTGTCTGTCAAATAATTTTTTTTGCTATTAAAATTTGCCAAATTTTTGGGTTCACTAGCTTTTAAAGTGGCCAAGCTTCACATCCCCGCGCAACGATTCTCACTTTGCCATGCGTTGTGATTAGTCGATTTCAATGCTTAAAACCTGCACATTTTTTTCCAAATGACGTAACACTGGTTCTTCTAGGAAAAAAAATTGGTAAAAGTGATTGGTTTTGGCTGAGATTTTTTTAAAGGAGGATATTTACAAACCCCGTGAATTGAAAAAGATTGGAACGTTGTTCATGGTTTTGATTTAGTTAATTCTTATCATCGCCGCATTCAATGCGTGAATTTGGTTTTGCGTTGCGTCTTTTGTGCGTTATTGTTAATGTGCAGTTATTATAGGATTAAGTATGCTAAGAACAATACAATGAGGAGTCACATATTATGACCAATCCATCACACAACAAGGGCTCATTCTCCCCATCCTTTATCAAAGAGCAGTATGACAACATCATCTCTTTGATTCAGTAATATGGAAAATCACAGCAAAAGGCTAGCACTAGTCACACAACAAACCAAGTCAGTATGGTTCCATCACACAACCATAAGCTGAGTGAGGAAAAGCAAACACATACACCCTTCATATCCATTTTCTCTTGTTCCAGTAATGTACCATCGGGCTCTTGGATATTAGATTCAGGGGCTAATGACCATATTTGTTCTTCAATCCATTGGTTTAGTTCTCATCATAGAATTAAGCCAATCAATGTAAAATTGCCAAATGGTAATTCTATTAACACAAACATTGCTGGAACAGTCCATTTTTCTGCAAAGTTATATATTACAAATGTCCTTTTCATACAAGAATTTTCATTAAATCTCATTTCAGTGTCAAAGTTGTGTTCATTATTAAATTGCATTATGCAATTCTATGATTCAAAATGTTTGTTACAGTACTTGAATTCCCAGAAGTCGATTGGTTTGGCAGACCAAATAGATGGTCTTTATCAATTGAAGGTTGATGCCAAGGATACTCAAGCTTGGACTGTGTACACTAAAGCCAATAACTCCATACCAGAAATAGCCCTTTGGCATTATAGATTAGGGCATCTTTCACATAGTAGAATGTCAATCATAAAAAATAATTTTCCATTTTTACCTACACATTCTTCTCTTGTATGTGATACATGTGCTTACGCTAAGTACAAGAGACTGCCATACTATCTGAGTGACAATAAAGCCACTAATATATTTGAATTGTTACATTTTGACATTTGGGGACCATTGTCCAATGTTTCTGTTCATGGTCACAAATATTTTCTTACTGTTTTAGATGATTTTAGCCGATTTGTGTGGATCATTTTGTTAAAAACAAAGGTTGAAGTGCTAACACGTGCAAAATTTTATCATTAAAGTTGAAACACAATTTAATGTCAAAGTCAAAATTGTTAGAATAGATAATGGACCAGAATTTTCTCTTTCCCAATTTTATGCCTCTAAAGGCATCATTCATCAAAAATCTTGTGTTGAGACTCCTCAACAAAATGCGAGAGTTGAAAGAAAACACCAACATATCTTGAATGTTGGTAGAGCTCTTTTATTTCAGTCAAAAATGCCAAAACAGTTTTGGTCATATGCACTTTTTTTATTAACAGAGTTTCAAGTCCCTTACTTGGCAATTAATCTCCTTATTTCTTATTATATGATAAATTGCCAGATTTACATGCTCTCAAAGTATTTGGATGTCTTTGCTATGCTTCTACTTTAGCTTCACATAGAAGTAAATTAGAACATAGAGCTAGAAAGTGCATTTTCTTGGGTTTTCCACAAAATATAAAAGGTTTCATCTTATTTGATTTGCATTCTAGAGAAATATTTGATCTAGACCACTACCTTGCCACATTGGAATTATACTTCTTCAAATCCCACCACACCAATACCTGTTGCAAAGAATCAACATCAGCATACTATCCCGACCAATAATTCTGTTATTCCTACTGTTTCTACTACAAATTCACTAGCTCAGACATTGTCTTCCTCACCCATCATTGATATATCCCCTGCTACCACTGATTCTGTTATCCATTCTGATTCAACACTTCCTACTACTACTGCCTCAACTTCCCCTGTAGTCCGTGAACGTGGCAAAAACATAAGAAAGGAGGATTTGAATTGGGTTTTAGAAATCTTTTCGCAAAGCTTGTGTGTTTATGAAAACCTTTTCAAAACAAGTCTTTAACAAAATAGTAAAGTACGTAAGTAAAGAGAAGAGAAGAGAAGAGAATGACACAATGATTTATACTAGTTCACTATCACCTGATAGCGACTTCTAGTCCCTTCACACATTTGAAAGATTTCTCCACTATAATGAACCTGATTACACTTGAGAGTATAATACTACCAAACTGGCTATACTCATAACTTCTTAGAACGACTTAGTACAGTCAAGCCTCTAAGGAATGATGCCACTACTGGGCTAAATACAGTGTTAAAAAATGATTTGAAACAATATCAAATAACTCTCACAGAGAGGATATACAATGAAAATCTTAAGCACAAAGAATAACTTTCAAACTTGAAAGAGTAAAAACGATTAAGTGCTTGTTCAATGTGATTTCAGATACTTGGAATAATTTCTTGGTTGCTCACTTTGATTCACAATGTTTTTTTTTTGTTTTGTTTACCTACTTCAGTGGGAGAAGTAAGGTATATATAGCTAGGGTTGTGAATAGTGTCATTGTGACCTAACAACCCTTTTTCACCTAGTTAAAAACTTCAGATCCCCTTTTTGTGGCTTTAACAAGTCACGTCGCTTTCCACTCTGCTCTTACATACTGACACAACAGACAAAATCAGGATCTTTGTCCCTTGTGAGCTTTTTGAATATTAGACACTTCGAGAGCTAGTTTTCTGATTATTACAAACGTTGACATTCCCTTTGGCCTTTGATTCCCCGTACATTAAAATACTCATCAATGAGGTCCCTTAGATACATGAAGTAGCCTTAAATGAATACTCGGCCTGATTTCCAATCAAAGTATTAGTCAAACAGACAATGCTTGTTACTGAGGTATACTGTTCACCAGAGTTTGCTTGAAACAGAGCAAGTTCTTCAGCATAGAATCTGTTGGCCTTTCATATAAGAGTGTCATGAAGAAACAAACGAAGACTTCCACAGTGTGGTCTAACCATAGTCTATTTTTGCGTTGAGCAAAATAGTGTGTTGACCAATAACAGAGCATGGTCTCACCAGAGCATGGTCTACCAGAACGTTGACCAACAACAGAGCGTTGACCAAATCAGAGCATGTCTTACCAGAGCTTGGTCTTCCAGAGCGTTGACTATCACCAAAGCGTTGAATAAAATAGAGTGAGGCTAACAATCGATGATGTCAGCATTTTTCAGAGGATCAATGCCAGACTCAGATTTATGAAACTTAGAGTGAAATGCATATTTTCACCAAGTCTTCTAAGTTTGTTTCTTCTGATGAATAGTGATTTCTGCACACTAACAAACACATCAGAGAATAAATTGTTCTATTGACTATTTGTTATCATCAAAACAATTAAGGGTCATTGTTTCTGAATCCGCTTGATTCCAACAATCTCCCCTTTTTTGATGATGACAAGTACATAGATTGATGAACAATTTTCTTTTTAGAAAAATATTTACTTAAAATAATTTCTGAGGCTCCCCTGAATTAAGCACATATAAATATTTTCTAAGTGTAAAGTCACATCAGATGAAAGTATCTTATTAGATCATTTCAAATATGGTATCAGAGCTTTCATAGGCAGATAGATCTTTCAGATCATATAATGCATTCCAAGTTAATGTAACAGATTAAATAATGCACAAATGCCATGCATGATGACACTTGGTTGATGCATCAGATTCATCAATTACTCTATATATCTATATTTTCTTCTCTCCCTTTTGTCATCAGACAAAAAGGTTAAAAGTAAATAAAGAACATTATAGTCAAAACAGAGTTTAAGAAAGATAAGGTTAAAACAGAATAAGTAACAAAAACTGATTTCATTAATCAAAAGTACCAAATTACAAAAAGTTGTGCTGAACCAAAAAGGATAAGTGAAAGGCTAAAAACAAAAGGGTGAAAAACCTAAAGGATATCTAAGGTTTCTTCATCTGGTCCAAAATAGCTTGCAGTATGTCTGTAACAACATCATGCTGTCTATTTGAGGCTTCAAAATGTTTATCAGTGGCTTCCATAAACTTCGTGATTTCTTGTTATCTTTAACAAGTTGATCCAAGACTTCTTTGGGTACCACAACAGAGTGACTTGCAGATGCAGAAGCAGACCCTGAAGAAGAAGGCTGAATCAACATTGCAGTAGAGGCGGGATAAGGTGTTACTGGTTCCGGTGCAGGCGGAGGAACAGGAGCAGGAGGAGGTATGGGAGCAGGTCCAGGTTCCCAAACAATAGGGGTAGTAACCCTTGGAGGCACTCTTCAGGAAGGACCAGTAAGAAATCTTCTATTTCTTTCAATTTGATCCCTCTTGTGCTTCTCAAACAAGTAATGCACAAACTGCCAGTTCTCATAGAAATCCTCTTCACCCAGAGCAGTACTAACACCATCCATTCTGTCTTCTTTAATTCCTTTCCAGATATCAAACTCAAAATGTCTCTTGGCTTTGAACAACTTAAAACCTGTGAACAACTAAGAATATGGATTGGGCACAACTCTTGCTTCACGATGGTTGGGAGGAGATTCACAACCAATCTGAACAACTGGAGTAGGGGGTACAGGAAGAAGCAGGGTTGGTGGATCAATGATGGTTACATCATCATCTTCTGATTCAAGTTCTTGAACTACTTTAGCAGCAATGACTAGGTCATCATCCACAATTGGTTCCACAGTTGATTCAGATTCGGGCAAAAATGGGGAATGAAGTGGAGAAGGGATGTGTGGTGGTGAAGGTAGTAAGATAGCAAGGGGTTGAAAGGTAGTGAGTGGCAGAGCATCACAGATTGTATCAGAGCCAGGTGAAGAGAATAAGGGTTCCTGGAGAATACTTTCAGTAACTGGTTCAGGTTGTGATGGTAGGTTGAGGTCAGGTTGAACTGATGGAGGTGATTGAGGTCTAGGTGGTGAGTTAGGGCTAGGTGGAGGAGTGGTAGTTTTAGGTTGTGGTGAAGATATAGGTGCAGTAGTGGTTGAAGTTGGGTGGACAACAGAGAGGGGCTCGATATAAGTAATTGAGACTTTGGGTAAAGGTCTCTGTCTTTGTCTTAGTGGGACATTATCTTCTTCATCATCATCATCAGATGAAGAATCAGAGGGTAATGGTGGCACAGACTATTTAGGAGGTGAGGGCTTTTTCGAAGAACTTGGTGTAAAAGGTTTGGGAGAAGGAGCAGATTGAGGAGGTTGTGGAAAAGGAATAGGGTTAGATGGTAATGACTGAGAGGATTGTGAGGTTTTAGTTGCAGAGGCACCTGTAGCAACAGTCCCAACACCATAATTTGATTAAGTACCTTTGGTTTCTTAGCAGCAGGGAGATTAGCCAATATGGTGATTCTTTTCAACTTGGTTGTAGCAGGAGCAGCAGTAGTGGTGGTTGCAATAGCAGTAGTACCAGAGGCAACAACAGGAGGAATAGTTGCAGCAGTAGAGGCTTGTCCCTTAAGCATTTCTTCTTTGAGTTTTTCATGATAAGTGTAGCATTCTTCCTGACATTTGGCAATCATTTCATCAACCTCAACTTTCTTCTCCTCTATTTCTTCGGGCATCATAGAGGACATGAATGCAGGTCTCACTGGTGCAACTAGATGAGTAGGCTCAGATCCAATATGAATCCCAGTACTCTTCGTTACCCTTCTGGTAGGCTCAGTAACAACTTCAGTCATCTTTCTCTTTCCCTTCCTTACTCGTTTACTTCCAGCTTCTTCTTCCTGTTGGATCTCAACAATGATCTCTTGAGATAAAACTCTCATCCTCTTCAAGTTCTCACTTTTGAGGGTAGGTATACTCATGGTTTGGAGTGTAACTCCAGCTTCTTCAGTATTTAACCCTTGAAGATGCCTAATCAGGCATTGACTATCCAGAATAGCAGAAATCATCCTTCCATGTGGTATGTTCAAGTTCTTACCTTTTCTTGAGAACATAATGTTTCTGCGCAGGTGATCAAAAATGAGACTTGGCATGTTGAGTTTGGACTTAACCTCATAATGCCACATGATGAACTCGTGGTCACTGCTCACAGTGTCAACAGACCCAGACCTGGGTACCATGCAGTTCATGATGATCTTGAAGAGCACCCTAAACTTGTTCTTCATATCCACGACCTTTGAACCACCAGGCTTTTCATAGATTGAATCGTTGATAGTACTCCAGCCACCATATTCTTCTTCCCAGCCATCATTGATAACTCTTCCAGAGTTAGGGCACTTGATAACATCAGAAATTATATCCTGAGTTATCAGAGTGTTTCTCCTTTGAACATAGCTGTGAATGGTGTTGTTCTTACACTTAGCGTACATCCAGAATTCCTTCACTAGTTCCTCATAGATAGGATAGTTCTCCATACAGAAGAAGTCCATGATTCCCATATCAATAAAATCAGTTCTGAATGTGTACCCATTATCAGCTAAGTCTTTAAAGTCCACTTGGTGTTCCACCATCACCTTCAGTTGATGTTGCTCGACATTCACAATAGTAGGACGAGGTTCCTCTTCAGGACCGTACACAACTTGTTGTGGAGCGGCCATTGCAGAGACAGAGTCGTAGAGAGCAGGTAGAAGAGAAAAGGGTTTAGGATTTCAAAACATGTGGCTTCTCAGAGAGAGATAGAGTGAGTAGTGGCTGTAGTCAGTGAGTGAGTAGATAATTAAGCATGTTGAAGAAGGCAAACCGCCTTGTTCAATTTTCAAAATAAAAGAATTAAAAAAAATTGACGTTTCAAAAAATGAAACCTGTCACGCACAGTTTTAAAGAGGCATAATAAAACATTCCTCGGGCAGTAAAAACAATAATGACTCAGTGAGAGTAAATCTCAGCCACTAACACATCAACCAGTCTCAGAGAGACACGTGCACACAAGATTCCCAGAGGGAACTCAAAACAGGCTCACATGAATATGAACAGTTACCACAAACAGATGATGCAAATAATAATTAATAAAATTGTAAATAATGAATATATATAAAACAGAGGCAACTTAAAAACAGAGGCATTTATGTATAACAGACGAACACATAAAACAGAGACACATGTCAAAAACAGAGGCACATGTGAAAACAGAGGCATATATGAAAACAGAAGCAGGCATTTTAGAGGCACAAAAACAGAGGCAAATATATTCAAGTTAAACACTTATTCCTTTATAAGATGAAAATTTAAGTTCTTTCTTATAAATTGAATCTGTCTTCAGCAAGGGGGTTTGTAAAGATATATGTCCATTGATGGTCACTATCAATAAATTTAATTTCTAGTATCCCTTTCTGAACATAGTCTCTAATGAAGTGATGTTTAATTTCAATATGTTTGGCACGTGAATGCAAAATAGGATTTTTAGTCAAACATATTGCAGAGGCACAGTATATAGGAATGCTACTCTCTTTTATATGATAGTCCTCAAGTTAATACTTCATCCATAGAAGTTGTGAGCTACTGCTTGCAGCAGATATGTATTCAGCTTCTGCCATTAATAGTGTAATTGTGCTTTGCCTTTAGCTGGACCATGAGATAAGGTTTGCTCCAAGTAATTGGCAGCCACCGCTTGTGCTTTTTCTTTCAATTCTATCTACAGCAAAATCAGCATCACAGAAGCCTACTAACTTGTAATTTTCTGAATTCTTATAAAGCAGACCAAGGTTAGTAGTTCCTTTGAGATACCTAAAGATTCTCTTAACAGCAGTTAAGTGAGATTCTCTAGGATCAAATTGAAATCTTGCACATAAGCACACACTAAACATAATATCAGGCCTTGAGACAGTAAGATAAAGGAGTGAACCAATCATACCTCTATATACCTTTTGGTCTACCATGTTACTAGATTCATCTTTGCCGAAAGCACATGTTGGATGCATTAGTGTGCTCATAGGTTTGGTTTCCTCAAACTTGAACTTCTTTAAGAGTTCTTTTACAAGCTTGAACTTATTTAAGAGTTCTTTCACATATTTAGTCTAATGGATATAGGTTCCATCTTGACATTGCTTGATTTGAATACCAAGGAAGAATTTTAATTCTCCCATCATACTCATTTCAAACTCATTCTGCATAAGCTTAGAGAATTCCTCACAAAGAGATTTATTAGTAGCACCAAAGATAATATCATCAACATATATTTAAACAATAATAAAATGCTTTTTACATGATTTTCTAAAGAGTGTAGTATCCACCTGTCCTCTTTCAAAACCATTTGACATAAAAAAGGAACTCAATCTGTCATACCAAGCTCTAGGGGCTTGTTTAAGACCATAAAGAACCTTTTTAAGTTTGAAGACATGCTCTGGATAAGCAATATCTTCAAATCCAGGTGGTTGTTTTACAAACACTTCCTCACTTATATAACCATTTAAAAATGCACTTTTTACATCCATTTGATATAAAGTAACGTCATGATGTGCAGCATATGATAATAATATTCTAATTGCTTCAAGTCTAGCTACAGGAGTAAAGGTTTCAGTATAATTTATACATTCCTCTTGTGAATACCCTTGTGCAACAAGTCTAGCCTTGTTTCTTGTCATCTTCATCAAGTTTGTTTCTGAAAACCCACTTGGTTCCAATGGCTTGCTTATCCTCGGGAGGAGGCACAAGCTTCCTAACATCATTTCTCTGAAATTGATTGAGCTCTTCTTGCATAGCAAGTATCCATCCATCGTTTGTTAGTGCTTCATCAATTGTCTTAAGCTCTATTTCTGACAGCAACACAAAGTCAGAGTGTTCTCTGAGAGATGATCTTGTTCTAACTCTATCACTTAGTTCACCAATGATCTGGTCCTTTGGGTGATGAGGTTTGAACTTTCAGTCTGTTATTGTCTCTTCTTGAGTCTTATCACCAGATGTAGAGTCAGAGTCAGCACCTGTGACACCATTATCTGTTTCTTTGCTTATCTGTAAATCTGCAAATACCTCATCTAACTTTGACGTTTCTTTGTCAGGCTTCTTGTCATCAAATTTCACATGCATAGATTTATCAACAGTTAATGTTTCTTTGTTGTATACTCTGTAAGCTTTAGAGCGTTCAGAAAATCCTAAAAAGATAGCTTTGTGTGATTTTGAATCGAATTTTCCAAGACTGTCCTTTGTATTGAGAACCAAGCAGTCACACCCAAACTGGTGAAAATATGAAATGTTGGGTTTTTTGCTTTCCACAATTCATAAGGAGTTTTATTCAAGATATGTCTAATATAGATTCTATTTTGAATATAACATGCAGTGTATACTGTTTCTGCCCAAAAGTGCTTTGCAATATTAGTTTTGTAAATCATGATTCTGGCCATTTCTTGAAGGGATCTATTTTTCCTTTCTACAACACCATCTTGTTGAGGTGTTCTAGGGGATGAAAAATTGTGAGAGATGCCATGCTCATCACAGAAGTTTTGAAATGATTCATTTTCAAATTCTCCACCATGATCACTTCTAATTGTTGTAATACAAAAACCTTTTTCATTTTGCACTTGTTTGCAGAAAACAGAAAACATTGCAAATGACTCATCCTTGTGAGCTAGGAATTTTACCCATGTCCATCTAGTATAGTCATCAACAATTACTAGGCCATATTTCTTTCCAGACAAAGATACAATTCTAGTTGGTCTAAATAAATCTAAATGCAAAATCTCAAGTGGCCTTGAGGTGGAAACAATATTTTTGGATTCAAAAGAAGATTTTTTGTTTGTTTCCCTTTTTGGCATGCTTCACAAAGAGCATCAGATTGATACCTAAGATTTGGTAAGCCTCTAACAAGTTCTTTCTTGCTAAGCTTTGAGATTAACCTTAAGCTAGCATGACCCTATCTTTTGTGGCAAGTCCATTGCTCTTCATCAATTAACAAAAAGCATTTTACGTTTTGATTTGCCAACTCAGAAAGTTTTATTTTATAAATATTGTTCTTTCTCTTTGCTTTAAAGAAAATGGAGCCATCTTTCTTACTCTTGACTATACAGGCATTATCACTAAAGCCAACATCATAACCATTATCGCATAATTGACTTACACTTAGTAGGTTATGATTTAGGCCATCTACTAATAAGACATTATCAATAGAAGGTAGGAATTTCTCACCAACTTTTCCACTTCCAATGATTTTATCTTTTTGGCTTTCTCCGAAACCCACAGTTCCACTTTCTTTAAGTTGGAGTTCTTGGAACATACGCCTTTCTCCCGTCATGTGACGTGAGCAGCCACTGTCCAAGTACTAGGACTGGTGTCGTAACTCTGTTGCTAAGCAGATATGCAACATATACAATCTTGTCCTTAGGTACCCAAATTTTTATGGGTCCTCTTTTGTTAGTTCTAGAAGGACACTTGTCCTTCTTATTTTTCAATTCATAACAAGTACTAATTATGTGTCCTTTCTTATTGCAGAAAGTACAAAGTAGATAGTCACTATGATTGTTGGTATCTTTGATTTTCAAATTTGTGTTTTGAAAAGTGGGTTCCTCTGGTTTATAACCAAGACCCTTTTTACCATTTCGACTTACGCCCCAAATCATAGATGCTTGTTTACTACGTGTAACACACTCAGCAAGGAATCTTTGAAATCCTTCTTCATATTTTGGAGAGTTGCACTAAACCTTTTCCTCAGTCTTAGAGCTGTCACTCACCAAACGATGGTTTTCAGCTTTGAGCTTCTCATTCTCCTCATTGAGTATTTGAAATTCTTTTGAAAGTTTTTAGAATTTCTTTTTCAAAGATTTATACTCAGTGTTGAGCTTAGAAGACTCATCTAATAGTTCATCGAAAGCTATTTCAATATCATAAGATGGATTAGAGTCTACCTCTTCATCTTCTTCTTCACTATCTGACCCTATGGTAGCCATTAGAACCATGTTTGCTTGTTCCTCATCATCATCAGATGATGATGAATCAGAATCATCCCATGCTGCCATAAGACCTTTCTTCTTCTTGCCTTTGAAACCACCTTTCCTTGGTTTCTCGCGTTGTGGACATTCAGACTTGAAGTGTCCTGGCTTTTTGCACTAGTAGCAAGTAACTTGCCTTTTGTCCTTGTAGTCCTTCTTATCCCTTGAGTCTTGCCTTTCCCTTGAGTCCTTCTTGTGGAACTACTTCCTGAACATTCCTTTGTTTTTACACATACGTTGAACTTTCCTTGATATTAAGGAAATTTCTTCGTTTGTGTCACCACCACTCTCATCAGACAATCCTTCATCTGCTTTAAGTTCAGCTTGAAGATCTTTGGAGGAAGATGCTTTGCTCGTAGATTTCAAAGCTATGGATTTAGCCTTCTTAGGAGGTTCTTCTTCATCTAACTCAAGTTCATGAGCTCTCAAGGAACTCAGAAGATCTTCAAGACGCAAGACATTCAGGTCCTTGGCTTCTTGAATAGCCATGACCTTAGGTCTCCACTTCTTTGGCAGGCTTCTTAGGATTTTATTTACGTGATCAGCAGTGGTATAGCTTTTCTTAAGAACCTTTAGACCATGAACTAGTGTTTGGAATCTTCTAAACATAGTTTCAATGCTTTCACCCTCTTCCATTCTGAAGAGTTCATATTATCTGACCAAGATATTAGCCTTGGTTTCTTGTACTTGGGAAGTACCCTCATAGGCCAAAGCCAATGAGTCTCAAATCTCTTTGGCAGTATCATTATTTTCGCATTTTTCGTATTTCTTCTCAGAAATAACACAAATAAGGTAATATCTTGCTTTCTGATGTAGTTGATAAGCTTTCTTATGCTTATCTTGCCACTTATCCCTAGGAATGGGATTTTCTTTGGAATCAACTGGTTCGGTGTATTGTTTTTAAACCATATCCCAAAGTTCGAGCTGTTGAGACTAGAAGAAGGATTTAACACTATCTTTCTTGTAGTCGAAGTTTGTTCCTTTGAACAAAGGAGGACAGTTAACATGACCATCGGCTTCGTTGTTTGCCATGAATAAGAATAGGATCTTTTCCTCTTACACTGTTAAGTGCTGAACAAGAGGCCGAGCTCTGGTACCAATTGAACATGGCAAAAACACAAGAAAGGGGGGGTTTGAATTGGGTTTTAGAAATCTTTTCGCAAAGCTTGTGTGTTTATGAAAACCTTTTCAAAACAAGTCTTTAACAAAATAGTAAAGTACGTAAGTAAAGAGAAGAGAAGAGAATGACACAGTGATTTATACTAGTTCACTATCACCTGACAGCTACGTCTAGTCCCTTCACACACTTGAAGGATTTCTCCACTATAATCAACCTGATTACACTTGAGAGTATAATACTGCCAAACTGGCTATACTCACAACTTCTTAGAACGACTTAGAACAGTCAACCCTCTAAGGAATGATGCCACTATTGGGCTAAATACAGTGTTAAAAAATTATTTGAAACAATATCAAATAACTCTCACAGAGAGGATATACAATGAAAATCTTAAGCACAAAGAATAACTTTCAAACTTGAAAGAGTAAAAACGATTAAATGCTTGTTCACTTGGAATAACTCTCAGATACTTGGAATAATTTCCTGGTTGCTCACTTTGATTCACAGCGTTTTTGTTTTGTTTTGTTTACCTACTTCAGTGGGAAAAGTAAGGTATATATAGCTAGGGTTGTGACTAGTGCCATTGTGACCTAAGAGCCCTTTTTCACCTAGTTAAAAACTTCAGATCCCCTTTTTGTGGCTTTAACAAGTCACGTTGCTTTCCACTCTACTCTTGCATACTGACACAGTAGACAAAATCAGGATCTTTGTCCCTTGTGAGCTTTTTGAATATTAGACACTTCGAGAGCTAGTTTTCTGATGATTATAAACGTTGACATTCCCTTTGGTCTTTGATTCCTCGTACATTAAAATACTCATCAATGAGGTCTCTTAAATACATGAAGTAGCCTGAAATGAATACTCAGTTTGAATTCCAATCAAAGCATTAGTCAAACAGACAATGCTTGTTACTGAGGTATACTGTTCACCAGAGTGTGCTTGAAACAGAGGCAAGTTCTTCAGCACAGAATCTGTTGGCCTTTCATATAAGAGAGTCATGAAGAAACGGACGAAGACTTCCACAGTGTAGTCTAACCATAGTCTGTTTTTGCGTTGACCAAAACAGATCGTTGACCAATAACAGAGCATGGTCTCACTAGAGCATAGTCTACCGGAGCGTTGACCAACAACAGAGCATTGACCAAATCAGAGCATGTCTTACCAGAGCTTGGTCTTCCAGAGCGTTGACTATCACCAGAGCATTGACCAAAACAGAGTGAGGCTAACAATCGATGACGTCAGCATTTTTCAGAGGATCAATGCCAGACTCAGATTTATGAAACTGAGAGTGAAATGCATATTTTCACCAAGTCTTCTAAGTTTGTTTCTTCTGATGAATAGTGATTTCTGCACGCTAATAAACACATCAGAGGATAAATTGTTCTATTGACTATTTGCTATCATCAAAACAATAAAGGGTAATTGTTTCTGGATCCACTTTATTCCAACAGTCCAAGTTCCCAAAAAATCCAGCAGAGTTAGGCATCAACCATCAAGACTTGATGATTATGTTTGTGGGACATTGTTTGATCAGTCAACCCTCTCTTCTTCAGGTACTTTATATCCTATATCAAATTGCATTTCTTATTCTAATCTTTCACCTTCCCATTGTCGTTTTGCTCTTTCCATTTCCACCCAAACCGAACCAAAAACATATGTTGAAGTTATGAAATCAGATTGTTGGGTTCAAGCTATGAATGCTGAACTTGCTGCCTTGGAAAAGAATGGGACTTAGGTTCTAGTTGATTTACCTTCTAATGTCAAGCCATTGGTAGTAAGTGGGTTTACAAAATTAAACACAAGGTTGATGGTTCCATTGAAAGATTTAAAGCACACTTAGTTGCCAAAGGTTACAACCAAATTGAAGGGTTAGATTACTTTGACACCTTCGCACCCGTAGCAAAATTGACAACTGTGCGTACTATTTTGGCCTTAGCTTCTATTAACAATTGGTATTTACATCAATTAGATGTAAATAATGCCTTTTTACATGGGGACTTGCAAGGGGATGTTTATATGCTTGTTCCACAAGGAGTCACCACATCCAAGCCCAACCAAGTATGCAAACTGTTGAATTCTTTATATGGGCTTAAACAAGCAAGCCGAAAGTGGTATGAAAAGCTGGCCTCTCTCTTAATTGCACATGGTTATAGACAAGCTGCATCTGACCATTCCTTATTTGTCAAGGCCTCTTCTAATTCTTTTACTGTACTTTTGGTTTATGTGGATGATATAATTGTTGCTGTAAATTGTATGACTGCTATTACAGATATTAAAATAGCCTTGCATACAGCTTTCACCATTAAGGATTTGGGAATTCTGAAATTTTTTCTTGGTCTTGAGGTTGCACATTCAAAGAAGGGTATTTCACTTTGTCAAAGAAGATACTGCTTGGACCTTATTAGTGACAGTGGCTTCCTCGGTTCCAAACCAGTGAGCACACCCTTGGATCATTCAGTAAAGTTACATCATGATTCAGGAAAACTGTATCCAGATATTCCTTCCTATAGGAGGCTTGTTGGTCGTCTACTTTACCTCACAACAACCCAGCTAGATATAACCTTTGCTATCCAACAATTGAGTCAATTCTTGGCCTCTCCCACCATGGTTCATTATCAATCTGCTTGTAGAATACTCAGGTACCTTAAGTATAACCCGACAAAGGGTCTGTTCTTCCCCAGATCCTCATCTTTGCAGCTGCTGGGTTTTTCTGACGCAGATTGGGCCGGTTGTATCGATTCCCGCAGATCAGTAACTGGCATCTGTTTCTTTCTTGGATCCTCATTGATTTCTTGGCGCACAAAGAAGCATAATACAGTATCTCATTCTTCCAGTGAGGCTAAATATAGAGCACTTGCAGTAGCCACTAGAAAGTTGCAGTGGTTGTTATATTTACTAGATGATCTTCATGTCAAATGCTCTAGAATTCCTGTTTTATATTGCGATAATCAGAGTGCTCTTCATATTGCCGCAAACCCTGTTTTTCATGAACGAACGAAGCATTTAGACATTGATTGCCATATCGTTCGTGAAAAATTTTAGGCTGGAATTCTTAGACTTCTTCATATCACTTCTCAAGAGCAGCTTGCTGATTTCTTTACTTAGGCCTTACATCCTAAACCATTTATTGCACTTACTTCCAAGCTGGGCATGGTTGATATATACCAAGCTCCAGCTTGTTGGGGGGGGGTGTTGGAGTTAAGAGAATCCAGCTTAGCAAAAGAAGAATCCAGATCATCATCCACAGCTCAGCACACTGTTGCGGCAGTTACACTTTCTGTTGGGTAGTTGTAGTGTAAATAATGTAGTGCAATCTAGCGCATGGTAGTTAGCATAGATTCTATCTCTCTGTATATAAGTCTTCATTCTGCTTGTAATAGACTTAGATTGATCAATACAATGGATTCATTTCCTCTCTTTGTTTCGTTCATTTTCCTTATGACATACATATAAAATAAAGCATATTAAAGGATAAATATTTTATTATTACGTGTTTGGGGTCGTCTTTTGGTGCCTACAATTACGAACGAAGAGTCAGGTGAATCAATACACTTGCTAGTCACCTTGGCTAGCATATTCACCTTAATTAATTTCGTCTACGGGATATAAATTCAACTTTGATATTAACGTATCATTGTAGGTATTCATTTCGGAAATATTCCTTATTTTATATAAATAGTCATTAGTTGAATTTCTACACGGAATAATAAATGTGTTTGAGCTTTGCGTACGTAGCTATTAACCCAATAAACTGAAAACAACATAATAGAGTGGGTTAAACTTAAATTGGTGGAAATTTCATTCCGGTGTGCGGGCTTCGAATAGAACAAACAACTACTTTTCATAAAAAATAATCCCAACCAATGCACAAATCACAAACTTCCCTCTTTTTACCACACTTGGATATTTTCAATACTATTTATATTAAAATAACATAGAATTGATGACATCGACACAGAAAAATTTCCCATGTGTTTCCCTATAAATACTTGGTCGTTCTTTCCATTTTTGTCCATCACAAAGCAAGACATGGCCTCTATACACTCACTAGCGTTACTCCTTATTGGAGTGGTTATGATCACCACCACTCCTATGTTGGCTAACATGCCACTCATAACCAAGCCACAAACTGAGAAGAAATCCATAACTAAGCCACATATATGGAATCCAGAGCCACCATTAATACCTCATCATGAGAAAGCACCACATGAGAAGTCACTACCAAAATACCAATCTCCTCATGAGAAACAACCACCCTTTTCCAAATCTTTTAGGAAGCCTGATCACCCCCCATATCAAAAGCCATCACTTCACCAGAAGACAACCTCTTACGAGCAACATCCTCTAGTAAATCTACCACAAATTGAGAAACCACTAGGCTACAATAACCTACGACAAATGGACTCTACAAACCCATTTGATCCCCCAATTTATGACTCTACAATCATAGATGCAGTACCATTGAACAACATTGCATATGTTGGTCTACCAAACTAAAAGCTGTTGTTTATCATGAAGTTTTTCCTTTACTTGGTTTCTTTTTCCCCTTTATGTTTATAAAGCTCTTTTAAGATGTGAAGTACAATATACCCTTCTACAAATAAAGGCTCTATGCCTCTGTGAATACTCTTTTACAAATAAAGGCTCAATTCCTATGTGATATTGTAATATCAATTACCTCTGGTTTCATCTATTATCTATGGCTTTAACCTATGTCTTGTATGCAAATGAATGATATCAAACTTTCAGACGTTGCCATAGTATCTGCAGAGATTAATAGTTACCTAAATGCTGACCATTTAAATTTTATAAGTTTCATAAAAAATAAAGATCAAGTAGTTACGAGATTATGACATGTTCAACAATCATATGTATAAAGTGAATAAAGATAAAAGAGTCCATCTTCGTACCTTCGAAGTTTGTGAGTAAAACTTTGAACCAAAACTAGAGATGGGATCTGTAGAAACCTCGATTTTTGCTCTCAGATGTCTTGCATGTTAGTGATCATTTAAGCATGTTTATGCATATTTTTTTAGATGTGTTCGTGCCTCTATATTGTAATATTGACCTTAGACGGTCAACATGGGCCGAATAACGAACCGAGGCTCACAATGACAGTGGGTGCAGTGCACTGGCAGGCGCGGTTGACACTCAAATTTGTTTATTTTTATGGGGTATTTTGAGTACTAAAACATGTTAATTTATGCTATTTAAAGTATAAAAGTACTCATTTGTGTTTCATTTTGCAGAAATATCACAAAGACAATACTTAGAGCAAAAAATGCGAAAACGGACTAAAAACTGGCAAGATTTGGAGATTTTTGGCAACTCTAGACTTTCAGTACGGTCTGACATCTAGTCAGTACGGCCGTACCTATTCAAGCACAGTAGTAGGGGCATACCAAAGGTAGTATGGTCGTACCCAATTGTCGTCAGGTGGTACAGAATGCACAAGTACAGGTCAGCGTTGTAATTAAAGTGCAGTACGGCCGTGTATAAATGTAGTACGACTGTATCTAGTCCCAGATCGCCCAAATTTGAAGCCAGTTTGACCTAATATGCTGCCAAGCCTATAAATAGGCACTCTTAGCCCTCTATTGAAAACTTTTGAATGTGGAACCTTAAAGCCTCTTGCCCAGACCTATTTTGCCGCCGGAGATCGTGAGAAACATGAAGAACGTGTTTAAGGACCGTCGTTATACCGAAACGGTGTCCCGGTTTAGATTTAATTCTATATATTATGGGTATTTATCGTTTTTCATGTGATTTTATGTTACTTGCACTTACCATGAGTAGCTAAATCCATCACTAGGGGTGATGGTGGATCCTTTATTATGTTTTTGATATTTATTTAGTTAATTCTATAAGTTTCCTATTATCCTGTTGATTGTATTGTTCTTAGCATACTTAATCCTATAATGCTTGATCACCCTTTAACAAGTTAATTTAATTGGAGACGATCGTACCACAATTAGTTAACGAAACTCTAGGAATAATTGAACTCGCCTATTATGTCGGATCAAGGATAATTGCTTGTTTCTAATTAGTTATTAATTTAACAATTTCACTATTGCTTAATGCTATTCCTTCTATTTATCTTGCATGATCATTGAGGATTTTAATTTGGGAGAAAACTATTAATACTGCATGATCATTGAATATTAATAATATTAGAGTGGTAGATTAGCTTTCAATCAGGAAATATAGCTCATAGTAACTAACTAGTAAATTCAGGGACTAAGTATTGATGAACCCGGTTCCCCTAGATTTCCCATAATTGATCTTATCTCGTTCTTGCACATTGCTTTACTTTTACTTTGCTTTAATTTGATTGTTAATTACATTCTTAAAACCACTACTATTGTTTGTCTAAATAACATAGAATCGTTACTACGTAATTAGTACTTGCGCATTCCCTATGGGTTCGACATTCGGAGTCTTAAATATACTCCACTCTATTATGAGTTACGTTCAGTTGCACTTGTCTGAGCCACAACAAGTTTTTGGCACTGTTGCCAGTGAATATTTTAGCGATATTAAACTAACGAGATTCTAGTTACTTTAGGCATTTACTTTACTTGTTTTCTATTTCTTTTTTTTTATTTTGAATTTTGATTATTATAATTCTTAGTTTAATTTTATTTTTATTTGTCTAGTTATAAGAGTCATTCTAATTTGGTTCTCTTTGGTGTATGCAGCCACGTTCTCAACGTCCTGAATTACAGTTTGATCTATAAATTAAAAGAACACTCTGTTCGTTGAAAAGACAACAAAAAGCAATGGGAGATGAGCTCACTTTGAACGAGTACTTCTCTTTAACTATGGATGTGGCAAACAGTGTCAGCTATCCGGCGACTAAGGCCACTAACTTCGAATTAAAGTCAACACTGATATCAATGGTATCTTCGGTGCAATTCTCAGGCCTACCTTCTGAAGATCCAAATGGTCATCTCAAGAGATTTCAGAAGATTGCAAATACTGTTATGTGTCATGGGGTCGAAAGCTATCAAATTAAGACTGTTCTCATTATCATTGCAAGGGAAAGCTCAACTTTGGTTTTACTCACTAGCTCCAAACTTTATTACCACCTGGGAGGATTTGAAGACCAAGTTTCTTAATATGTGCTTTCCTGCCGCAAAATCTACAAAGCTAAAAGCTGACATATCGAGATTCACGCAAAATGAAGGTGAATCAAAGCATGAAGCTTGGGAGCTATTTCAAGATCTACTTAGGAGTTGTCCTCATCATAGGTTTACCAAGTGGCAGTTAGTTCAAATATTATACAATGGTTTCACTATGCAAACCAGAGGTGCTACAGATGTTGCTTGTGGAGGATCTTTCGTGAAGAAGACACCCATTGAAGCCTATAACATAATGACAGAGATGGCTCAAAACAATGCTCAGTGGTCAGTAAGAGAAAGATAAACCGGAAGAAAAGTTCAGCAAGCAGGAATTTACAAGGTAGATAGTAACACAGCCCTCGAAGCTAAGTTGGAGGCAATGACCAAAAAGATAGTGACTCTAATGGCAACGCAAACTCAGTCTAATCCAGCAACAACTAGTAATGACTGGGGTGCATGGCAATTGAGAGCCAATTGAAAGAAGTCAATGTTGTAGGCCAAAGGGACTTAGATCCAAAAGCTGGAATCCAAAAGGCTATGCTAAAATATATGCAGAGACACAGACATCCTTGTATAGGAATTTTGGCTAGCTTCATGGAAAAGACTGATGAAAGGCTTAAGGCCATTGAAAACAGAGCAACTAGATCTGTAACTTTTGTGGATTAACTGGGCATGACTCTAAGGACTGTACTGAAGAAGTCAACTTCGTGGGAAATAAGGCACAGAATGATTTGTGCTCCAACACTTACAATCCTGGATGGAGGAACTGCCCTAATTTCTCATGGGCCAGTCAACAGATATCACAAGGCCAGAACTAGAATGTCTACAAACCACCGCACTTACAAAATCAAGCTCACGCAAAAATGAGGCCCAGCTGGAATGAGATGAACAATTTCATGGGACAAGTGGATGAGAGATTCAAAGCCATAGAAAAAGTTGTGAGCACTATTGCAGAAAACCAGAACTCTCTGAAAGACCAAGTCTCAACCTTGGTGAAGTTGATGACTCAAAGGGAGAAAGGAGCACTTCTAAGTCAAGTAGAGTCAAACCCAAATGAGAAGTGCAACATTATCTTTACCACTAAGGAGGAACCAGTCCTTACAATTAATAACAATTTTGATGGAAGTGAAAAAAAGAAGGAAAAGACTAAGCATCAACAAGTAAGTAACTCTTCCCCTCAATGTTATAAAAATTCTTATAGTGATAGGTAGGTGTAACATCCCAACTTTTATGAAAATTATTTTATAGTTTTCGACTACTTAAAAATAAATCATGGAGATTGATCACCTCAATGATTTGTTAAAAATACGAAGAACAACAAAGATTTATTGTAAACAATCTAATGTTTTAGTAATTAATTCAGATTAACAGACAGTGTAGACGTATACTGTTTTTAATATGAATTAATCCCAAAAAAATGTGAAAGATTGTTGTTTGATTAAAGAAAATTATTTTATTGAAAGAGAAATAATTTTCAGGATTTAATAATATTTTTAAGTCATAGTTTAGATTTTTATTGTCTAGTTATTGTATTAATTGTCTGTTTTATGTCATATTTAATATTACTATTATTTTAAAGATTTTGTCTTGCTAATTTTATTGTTTGATTAATTTCTATATGATAATAGAAATTGAAATTAGTGATCCTCACTAATTTACAGTTTTTATTACGCTGCGAGAATTCTATCGAATTCTGCCGTAACTAGGCTATTGTGTGTGTTTCTAACTGAAACATGCCCAAACGTGATCCAAATTTTATAAAATTTGAGATATTAGCATTTTCCAATATTTGGGATTTATTTTAATTTTTCTAGAATTTTTGGGCATCAGAAAATATTTAGTGTATTTTCTATGGCCAGAGACTGCCTAATTGCGACGTTTCGGTTCGCATTTCGAGAAAATGAGATACATGGGTACTTTTCTTATGCCGCAAGGAACATTTGTGATTTTTGGGTGTGGGGTTATAATTAGAATTATTTTTTGGAGTTTTTAGTATTAAAACCTATTATACGCGTAACGCCGCGCACCCGGTTGAGCGAGAGCGCGACGAAACGAGATATCTAGATATTTTGGGGCAAGTGGCAGTTGAGATAAGGCTAGGGGAGCTGAACATGTGATTAAATGATTGAGTTTACAAGTGTCAAGTTGTGATTGGTAATTAAGTAAATGGTAGTTAGTTAGTTTAGTTGGTTTAGGACTTAGTTAGTTAGTTTCTAACTAAATAAACTTTTCCTTCCAATTTTGCCCCTGAAATTTCGTGGCCCTCATCCTCATTACACACCAGCACCATTCTCTCCTCCATTAGTGAAGAACTTGAAGAAAAAACCTAGAGAAAGAAAGTTGTGATTTTGGAAGTTTTGGAGATTAAAGTGTGCATCTTTGCTTCCTTTCATCTCCACCCTTGTTCAATCATCATCTATACTCTTGGTAAGCTCCATAAACCTTTCCTCATCTCTCTTGGATTCCATGATATTGGTTTTGAAGGTTTTAGGAGTTATTTTGGAGTTATGATGCTTGTTTTAGCTAGTATTGTATGATTAGCTTCATAACCCCTTATTTCCTTCCATGAATCACTTTGTTTTTGGTGTTTTAAGTTTGGAGAAAACCCTAACCCCTGCTGGCCGAAACTTGAGGATCATTTTAAGCTTTGTTCTTAACTTAGTTTTGTTGTTTTGGAGTTAGTTTTGATGAGTTATACTTGCTAAGTTGGAAACTAGTCAATATGCATGTTTTACATAGTTTTGAGAAAATAAATTTGGTTGAAAATGGGGGCTGGAACCGTGACCTCAAACATGATTTTGGAGGATGTTTTAAATTGATTTCAAAGTGTTTTAAGTGTTTAAGAAGTTGGCTTTTGGTTAAGGTTTTAGAACCATAAAGATTGCTAGGTTTAAACTTTGAAAAATTGCTTGAAATAAATCAAATTTGGGGCTGTTTTGGAGCTCTCAAAACAGTAGCTTAATAGCATGATTTGGGTGAGTTTCAACTTGTTTTTAATTGTATTAAAGTGGTAAATAAGTTGGGTTTTGATAAGAAGTTTTGATTGAATGAAGTTTGTAGGATTTAGGAGTTAATGGCTTGAAATTTTGAAGTTGTTTTGGAGCTTTGAAAATCGTGGCCTTCAAGAGTGTTTTGTAACTTGTTCTTGACTAGTATTTATGCTTGAAAATAGTTGTAAAAGTGGTTGATGATTTGATTTAGCAAAACAATTCAAAGAAGTATGATTTTGGGAAAAGTTTGAGTTTATGTTTCAAGAATTGTTTTGAACTTGTAATAGAAGTGTTTCTAAAATTTTGTGACATGTTTAAGTGCTTTAAAAAATGGTTCAAAGTTGACAAAACACTATTCATTTGGTAAAACACTATTCTAATTGGTAAATTTTGGTTTAGTCATTTTTCTAAGTGTGTAGCTTTTGTAAAAGCTTGAAAACTTGCATGGTTTGAATTTGTTTCATGGCATATGATTAGGTGTGATCCAAATAGGTTAAGTTGGAAAGATTTTAGGCCCTTTTTAGGACTAAAACCGTGGCTTCCCTAGAGTCATAGGACTTGGGTTTTTGGTTCTAATTTTGTTAAGTTTGTGTTGTTAAGGTTCGTGCTTACGGTACGCGCGAGGTGCGACTTGACGATGGTTTTGAATTTACCTTGCTTGGATTGTTAAAGCGCCCAAGGTAAGGGAAATTCTTATAAAATGAGTTTGGGCTTTTCGCCTTGTGTGTTGTTTGTTTGATTGTTGATTGATTGTGTGGTAGTACTTGTAGTAGTACTATGTGCTGTTGAGATGTTGTAGCATGAACTGCTGTGTATTGATTTGGCCCTGTGTGGCAATACTGAATTGTATTGTGTGACTTAAATCATACTTGATTAATTTAATTGGACTTGAAATTGATGATAATATGTAGCTTGTTCTTGGCCCTGCGTGGCATTATGAGTTGTATTGTTTCCCTTGAATCACCTTGGATTTCATTGGAACTTGGTATTGAATTGGAATATGAAAAATATTATTGTTGATAATGGATTAATTAACAATGCGTTGATCGACTGCTATTGGTTGATGATTTACATCGGTAAATCTGATGCGATTCCACAAGCCGAATTTTGATTTCGTAAATAAATTGTTAAGGGCATTTTGATTTAAAAGTAAGCGTGAGGGTTTTAGTATAACTAGCTAAAGCTTGCAAGGAAATTTCAATGGAGTAATAGTAGAGAAAAGAACTTGAAATAAATAGTACAATTTGCGAAAACAGTTGAGTTAAATGATGCGCCTAGGAAAATTCTGGCTAGGAAAGACTTGGTAACTGAGAGTGTTCGCACCACCTCTCTTTCCTGGGAATTCTTCCAGTGTGTTATTTAGCACAACTAGGATTTCAACGACCTAGAACTAAAAAGTATTTTCAGATACATAGGGGTGTTACAAGAACTGAGAAAAAGATTTCATAGATCGGGATTTCGAAAGAATAAAACATAGGGAACCTAGTGTTCCTATTGAGCATATGGGCCATGTGTCCTGTGTTGGGACTTAATGTCCTGCTTGTGTCCTGTGTTGAACTCTTAGTTAATTGAGATTTGGACACCCACTAAGTTGAGTGAGTGAGGGTTCATCGATCCGCATTGATTAATTAAAGCATTACTTGGGCGTTCACTACGGTGAAGTTGAATTTGTTTGGATATCATTCGGGCGTTCACTACGGTGAACATGCCATATTGTTGAATTTGTTGGATATCACTTGGGCGTTCACTACGGTGAACATGTCATATTGTTGAATTTGTTTGGATATCACTTGGGCGTTCACTACGATGAACATGCCATATTGTTGAATTTGTTGGATATCATTCGGGCGTTCACTACGGTGAACATGCCATATTGTTGAATTTGTTGGATATCATTCGGGCGTTCACTACGGTGAGTATGCCATATTGTTGAATTTGTTTGGATGCGTACTAACCATTGAGCATCGACACTCGGAGCGTTTGATTGGTCTAAAAGATGAGTCGTCATGTCACTCGTAGCATTTGATTGGTCGTACAGACTTCAAAAGGCGAGTTGACACTGCATTGCCTAAGTAGAGGCATGCCAAAGTAGTGGCCTGCCAAAGTAGTGGCAAGCCTAAGCAGAGGCTATTTTGTTCGGACGTTGGGAAAGTAGTCCCCATCATACTGCCGACCTATTAAGGCTGCAGGTGTATACACAACTTGCCATACTGCATTGACATGCATAGCTAACCGCATTTATGATATGTGATGAATTGTTTGATGAATTGGATATTGTGATGACTTGATCACTTATCTGTTGATAGATTTGCCTGCTAACATGCAATAATTGGATATTGTGATGACTTGATCACTTATCTGTTGATAGATTTGCCTGCTCACATGCAATAGTTTGATATTGTAGTGACTTGATTGTTGATCTATTGGTTGTTTTGGTTGCTCACATGCAATAGTTTGATATTGTAGTGACTTGATTGTTGATCTGTTGGTTGTTTTGGTTGCTCACATGCAAAGCTTGATATACCATGATGATGCGTGTGGTCTATTAAGTATGTATATGTATATAAAGGCATGTTGTTGTATTATATATGTATATATTGTTTGCATGCGACATAGCCTATGATAAACTCGTGGACAAAGGATTTACCCTTGCACTATTGTTGGATTGGATGTCCTTATGGATGTCACTTCCAGATGGAGTTCGGTAGCTGTTGCAGCTTCGTCTTTCAGGAGCATTGAAGATTGAGCCAGTGGAGGAAGATTCCTCTGAGTACCTCATGTTTGATCTTACTGCGCTGTTTCTCAGTAAGGGTTGTAGTTGTTGGCCAGCTTAGCTTAGGGTTTTGTATTGGTTGTTTTGTAGTTATTCTTTTCAGAAAACCTCGCCTGAGTGCGAAATGATTATGTTATGTGAAGTATTATTTTGTGATGCATTATACTCTGATAATTGCAAAAGTTTGAATTGGCATCATTTAGAAAACTGTAGTACTCTATGTCTCATTTTGAAAAGGGTTTCAAAGGAAATAAAACGAAAAAAAAAAAATTTACTCCTGTTTTTCCATTGCAAAATACATAAGAGTACTCTTTAACCGAAAGCATACAAGCATTTAATGTTTTCAGCATTAGATTGGGTTGCACAATAGCGCTCCGGAATCGGGGTGTTACAACAGGCAATTAAATTTCTAGAAAAACTTAGAAAATTGCATGTCAATATCCCTTTTGCTGAAATTGTTTATGAAATTCCTAAATATCTTATATATTTAAAAGAAATTATTTCTAACAAAAATAAATTAGAGGAAGTAGAGACAGTTAAGCTCAATGAAAATTTCTCTGCGATGCTTATGAACAAATTACCACCTAAGCTTAAAGATCCAGAAACTTTTGTCATCCCATGTTCAATTGGTAATATGAATTTTAATGCATTATGTGATTTGGGCAAGTGTGAATTTAATGCCTTTATCTATATTTAGAAAGCTCAACTTGCAAGAACCACAACCCTCTAACATTTCTTTGCAGTTAGCCGATAGAACTCTTGTTTACCCAAGAAGAATAATAGAGGGCGTTCTAGTTAAAGTGGGGAAATTTATTTTCCTAGTAGATTTTGTGGTTCTTGATATGCAATGAGGATAGAGACATTCCAATTATATTGGGACGACCATTTTTGGCAACATGAGATGCTACCATCCAAGTAAAGAAGGGGACCTTAACTCTAAGAATTAAAGATGAAGAGGATATTTAAAATCTATAATTCTAACAAAAAATTTTCCTCTAGTACATCTTGTTGTTTCTTGTAGGACATTATCATCTCTGAGAATAAAGAAAAAGCAAATATGCATCCTCCTGAAGTGGACAATTCTAACAAGGAAAGTAATATTGAGCCACATGAGAAGCTCAAAATAGATCCTCTCCTCATTCAAGAAGTGGCATCATTGGACTTCAATGGGACCTCCGGAGAAGACCTAATTGAGTACTTGAGGAAATTTTGCAAAATAATGAGGAGTGCTCAATGCAGGAACATCTCACCAGACTCTGCAAAACTGGAACTTTTCCTTTACTCACTTAATGAAGAAGCAAAAATTTGGTTATATTTATTGCCAAGCGAGGAGGTGGAAACTTAGGGCAGCACAGTAAGAAAATTCATATGAAGGTTTGCAACATTCACAAGGGAACCCAATTCCATATGTCCTTATTGTGGTCTAGTAGAGCTCATTGAGAAGAGCTTCCAAAAAGGATAGTGCCCACTGAGGACTAATTTCAAGTCCTCTTAGCCGTCAGACTCGGGACGTTAAACAGACGCTAACTAGGATGCAACCTGTGTTTTCTAACCTTTCCTATTATTTCTGTTTTATTTTTATTTATTTGGACTTTATTAGTTTATTATTTTTATTATTAAAAATACAAAAAAAATCAAAAAATGTCAAAAAGAAAAAAAAATTCCTAAAAAATAAATATGTACGGGTGTACATACCACTAGGCACGGCCGTACCTAACGGCCTCAGCCTAAAAAATGCGAAGAAGAGGTCGGTACGACTGCACATAAAACCAGGTGCAGTCGTAACCCATGCCAGAGGCACAAAATAAAAGGTATAGTGAGAGGTAAGGGCGTACCTTACCCTCGTAAGCCCAGAACCTCTCCTTTCAAAAACCCCCTACACCTTAATTTCTTCGTAATTTCATTCCAAGACTACCCAGGTATTGATTCTTAACTTATTTCTTGGATTGAATGTTGAATTTACTGTTTATTTTAGGTTTTTCTTTGTTTTAGTTTTTTTCAATTAGTTTAATTTGAATGTTAATAACTTAGGAGTAGAATGGGCTAGGTTTTGTGTAACACCCTGTCTCCGGAGTGCTACTAAGTGAACATTCTGACAAAAGTTGATATGTTTCCGAAAGGTGGAATACTCTGCTCGTAGGGTTTTCGAGAAATGTGGTCCTAATTTTTTTTTTAAAGTTCTTTAAAGAAGCGGTCAGAGCATCACAGCGACTTTTCGAAACATGGCGGAAAATAATTTAAGACACCACATGGACCACATTCATTTATTCTGTTAAATCATATATAACAAACGTGTCATGAAACATAACAGAGATTTATTACAACACTTGAAATAAATGACAAATGTCCTATAGCTGGTCCACAAGCTATACTCCTTACTAGACTACTAGTAAGTTCCATAACATAACACAAGTAAAAAGCTGGATGACTATCCTCAGCTGCTCCTCTCTGCAGTTCCGAATCCTTCGCTTGCTCCACCATCTGGGTTACATTCATCAATTGAAAGAACCACTGGCAAGGGTCAACTTCTTAAAAATAAAGAGACAGATACACATATTCGACAACACACTCGGCAACAAAACATGTAATAACACAACATATTACAGGAATAACAAATCATGACAATAGGCAAACAACAGTATGCACAGTTTTTCAAGACGCAACTCGAGACTCTCTCCAGACTCAGCTCACGACTCATTTTCTCTCGACTCGACAATTTTTCCGGAAAGTAGACGCCAATCCATCCACTGAATACCAGCCGTAGCTTTGGGATCTTCGCTCTCCCTAGGACATTCAGCTCTGGTTCCTTAACGCTGCGACGCCTAGCTAATCCACCATGAACAAAGGGGACCTAGCACCCTCAGTTGTTCGGCTCACAGCTCAAAAACGTCTCGACGACTCAACAAAGCTCTCAGACTCGATGAATAATTCGCCGCATACGATATTCGAAGAGTTGTACGCAAGATTATTCGACCGCATATCAAATAATAAGAGCATGCTTAATATGAAGAAACGCAATTCAACAACTTAAGCAATAAAAGCAGTTTGCATGGAGAAACGTAATTCAACAAGCAATATGCAATTCGCAGCATGCATTCAATCTCATATTAAATAATTGCACAACTCAATAACAACAGTCGACAATCAAATCATAGAATCCATCCCTCTGCAACTCGATGGAGTTCACAGAGAGGAACAAGCAAGTGTGGGGGGTTGGGGACAGCTGCCAACCACTTGCAGACAAGCCCACTAAATAATCAGTATATAAAAAGAAACATAAAGCGAAGGGGTACAAGACCCTCACTTCGAACCCTGAGGTTCTCAGACTTCTTCGCATAAACACTTGAAATTAAATTCCTATCATGTCTAAAAGTTGCCCTTACGCATAGATACATAAACAATAACACTTAGAATATGAAGCGCCCTTACCGAACTCCAAGCTGCGCGTATTCCCGTATTCCACACCGCACGATCTCGGATTTACTCAAGGCCTAACACAGCAAACAAGCTTAGCACAATTCTAAGGGCCTAATTCTATAACCCTTAGTCTCTCAACCTAACCCTTTCCTAACCAAAAATTCATTCAAGCATCTAAATACTAGCTACTAGAAAAGAAATAAGGTTTTTGAACTAAAACACTTAAAAAAAATAACACATAACACTTACTTTAGAAAATGCTAACTTATTTGAAAAGAGTGAAGTTTTGAAACTAAAATCTTTTCTTGAAACTCCAAAAGAAACAATCATGCAATTAGCCACTTTCATAAATTTCAAGGCCTAAAACACATACTCATGCAATTATTTAGACAAGTTTACAAACAAAATTCCCCTTCCAATACCTCCTAGGGCCTCTCGGCCACAACCTTATTTGCTTTCAAAAAGAATTTATAAAACTTCCTTTCATGATTTACAAACCACAAATCACTTCCAAGTCATTTTCAATTGTACTACAAGGCAATAAACATCTAGTTAACACAAGACATGACTCAAGCACATTCAAAGATATGTTTCTAAAACCTTTTCCAAAAACAAGAGTTTCAAGAGTTCTTTCAATCAACCAAACACTTTTTACTTAAAAACTAGTTTGAAATACTAAGTCACATACTTGAAGTATTTGTGTAAAGAATCATCTCTTGAGAACTAAAACACAACACACAATTTAAAGGCAAGCTTTTGAAGAATTATTTTTCTACATTTCTAAAATCCTAATTATCATACCTCTAAGCAAATGGTTCCCACAAAATCAATTATCAACTCAAGCTTACAATAAAATGCACAATTTCCTTTCAAGTGGCAAGTCATGTTTAAAACCAAAATTACTAAGTTTCATACTCTTTCACCAAAAACAATTTCAAAGTAAAATTTCCAAAGCATTTTCCAAACAATCAAGCTAGTGCCATTTTCCAATCTTTTCAATCACACTTCAAAGCAACAAAACAACAAACCATAACCAAAACATAGTTCAAGCATATTCTAAAACATTTTCCAAAATAAAAGTTTCAAGAGACTTTCCAAATTCTTTTGGGTTCCAAAACATTTTTATCATGGCCATAATCATGCTAATTAATCAAAGAACAAGTCAAACAATTTTCACATGCCATTCTAGTCCTTCAAAAATCGATTTTCTCAAAACATACACTAACTCTTTTACTAGCTCATGTATAACAATCCCAATAGCATTTAAACTACCTAAAACATATCATTTAACAATTAAATACATGATTCAACAACAAAAACTCATTTTTCCCCAATTTAAAGAATAAAGGGTTTTCACAAGAGTTACTCAATCCAAGTTTTGAATCAAAACTAGTGACTAGAATGACAACAACAACATTTAGTAAGCATGAAACAACAACTAATTGCAAGATTCACTTGAAGATCACATAAATCCCTCTTTCCCTTAGGTTAGGGTTTTAAGCATATGGGGATGAGATGTTCATCTCTTCTTTTGATCATAATCAAGCAACAAACTAGCATAAATTAAACACAAACCAAAGAAGAAAAGGAAAGAACCACTACCAAACTCCCTCCTTGCACTCTCGGCCTTGGGGCTGTTTGGAGAAGAAGATGATGCTTTCAAATAACTTGGATGAAGAGGTAAATGATGATGGAAAGTAGAAGAAGTAAGTAGTAAGAAGTATGGAGGTTTAGAAGTGGAAAACTCACGAAGCAAGGTGAAGGAATGTTTCCATGGAAGAGCTTCTCTCTCAAAAACTTGGAGAAGAAGAAGATGAGGGTAGAGAGAAGGGGAGGTCACGCTGATATGGGATGATGGGAGGGGTTCCATCCCTTTTATTTGCTTAAAATAATATTAACCAACATAAATTCATAAACAAGTGTTATTTCTTTAATTAGGAAATAAATAACTAAAGAATAAGTGAGCAAATAAGAGTGTGAGGGTGGTAAAAATGGGAGGTCACGCTGATTCTTGGGCAAAAAGGAGAGGGTTACAAATTTAATTAACCATTAAAACACTAGGCTAAAAACTAGTCTAATAAAGTGCTAAAAACTAATCACCCAAATTATGACACCTATTAATAAAGCAAATATGCTAATCACATCATCTAGTCTATCCCATCTAATCTCACATCTCTCATAATTACCCTCTAATCTTAGAGTCTAAGCGTGTTCAAAACACGGCGTCGAATAACCGCGTTACCGATTAATTCTCTCGCCGATAAATTCGCGAAGATTAATTTACTGAGAAATTAATTCACCGCGTGATAAAATATTATCATAAGTATTAAAACAATCTAAGACACTCAAAACCATCAAAATAAGTTACATTTCGATTTTCATCGAAATCGGAGTTCGTTTTAAATTTTAATGCGGGTAAAATCTACTCGGCGATTCGAAACGCGACGAAACTCCGTTAGAGTTTTCCGACGATTTTCGAACCATGAATTAATATTAAACATTAACTCTTAAATTTAATTTTATCTTGATTTAATTCAATCAATTCCTTGGTCAACAAAAATATGCGCTACCGCGTCACGAAGAAAACTTATAATATGCATAATTGATGAATTCTCTTTTAAAAACAGCATACGTCTACGCTGTCAATTAATTTGAATTGATATCATGAATAATAATTATTTATGATAAATAAACTATTCAAAATAACTCAAAATATTTTCCCGTACTCTCAGTAAATCATTGAGGTGATCAATCTCTATGACTTATTTTTCGAGTATTCAGGATTTTATTGCGAAAATCACTTTTCTTAAAAATTGGGATGTTACATTTTGCATGTTTTAGAGACCCTAGGAATGATTAAAGACCTAAATATTAGGCTAAAACTGAGGTTGTTTAGGACGTCTTAGCTACATGTGGCTATCATATGCGAGATCGGGAGCCTGAGCATCCCGACTGGGATGGGGAGCCAGACCTGGAGCTGGTCGTCCACTTCATCCTCAACGGGACGAGATATGAAATGACCCTAGCCGATTTTAACATCGTTCTAGGATTCGAGACGGCGGAGACAGTACAGACCCCAGAATACTTGGGAGCCCTCTTGGACATATCGGAGGGATGGCAGAATTCAGAGAGTTAGTGGGCTCTCACTGGAGATGCCCACTATGTGCCTAGTCTGGCCAATGCCAGCAGGATTAGAGACCCAACCATGCAGACAGCGCACAGGTGGCTCGCCCGTTCGATAAACAGGTGTGCCCTTAGCGACGGGGCGGTCACCCGGGCCGACCTCTTCCTCTTATGGGCCATGACAGATGGACAGGGCCACAGATGTGACGCATGGATGTTTCTACTCTGTGCACCTGCACACAGATCGGCCTCCACCTGCAGACGCAGAACACTGGGGCATTTTGTGGTAGGTTCCTTTATCTCCAAACTCGTCACCCACCTAGGAGTTCATCCACGAGTGGGAGCCACGATCATACAGATGGAGCCTATCTCTCTGCCTACTCTCTGCAATATCGTTGTTTTGCACAGACTTGGCCACGGAGACTACACGGTTGTTAGGCCAGAGGAACCCCAACATCAGGAGGACCAGGCTGCAGAGGTGGAGCCACTGGCAGAGGAGCACCCAGCACCACCACCGCCACATGCAGGACCACACCCCAGGCTCCCTCCTATCAGGACATCATGGCACATCTCGACGAGATGCAGATCAACTTTCAGGAGCATAAAGCCCATGTGGACCGGCGTTTTGACGCCTAGGGGAGCAACTTGCTACTATTATGGGACTCCTCCAGTAGCTCCAGATCAGACCACCTACCGAGTGATGCGGGTCCTTCTTATCTTTCTTCTTTTAGAACTTAGGCACTTTACTTGCTTTTGTATAAAAAAGAGGATTGTATATATTGGCACACTCGCAGGTATTCATTCTATTTACTATTATTTTTGTTTTATTTACAATTTTGTTTTATTTACCAGCTCCATCGGTAATGGGAAGGCACCATCAATTTTTACTCTTATATCAATTCAATTTACTCGTGAAATTTTTTAGAGGGGAGTCTCTTTGCAACTTCTTTTATTTTTTGGCACATTTATCTTTGGTTTTTATTCTTTAGTGCTTGTTCTATTACTGTAGCAGTGAGGGCACTGCTAAAAATAAGTGTGGGGAGGGATTTTACATTTTTATTACTTGGCTATGCTCATAATTGCTTATAATTATAGAGAACTTGAAAATTTTGCTGATTTAGGGGCTATAAAAAATTTCTGACAACTTGTGGTTGAAATGAAACTGTTGCTAGCTTTAGAATTTGCCGAAAATTAGCATTGAAGTTTTGTGAGTTTCAATTTTCTGTGTAAGCCACTAAATGTAAGATTTGAGCTTAAATAAGAGATCATATCATATTTTTTACCTCTTTTCTTTGTTTGAGTGATATTTGTTTTCCATGTTGTGCATTCTGGAACTTGTGCTGAGACCATTGCAAAGCGAATAAAAGTTTATTTTCATGTGAATTTGGTAAGGGCAATTTTTAGGATTTTTTCAAGCCACTTCAATTTTGAAATATTTACCACTATTTGCCCAGCTTTGTGCCTATTATTGTGTTTCTTTGGTACCCTCCTCTTTATTATTGATTATTATTTTGTGGTAGTAACCTTGAAAAATGTTGTTGCTAGAGCAATTAGTGGCATAAATCAAAATAATGATGTTATGGATTCCTCATAAATGTTTATGAAAGGGAAGGCTTAGTAACAATTTCCTCTCCTAGTTTATTAAAAGTATTATTTGCGGCATAAAAGCATCAAAGGAGGAAAGGAAAGAAGATAAAAAGAAAAAGAATAGAAAAATTTGTGTTATTGCCTTCAGAAAATACAAGAAAAAATTGTTGATCAAAATTAGAGAAATTCTTGTCTGCTCTTTAAAGTGAAAAAAAGGTTATTTTTTTTGGTTGATTTATTTCTGACCCCTTTGCATGACCGTTTCTTTCTTTTTATTTTAATAGTTTCAACAATAAGATAACTCTTTCTTATTTATTACTAGTAAAATTACTCGTGCCTTGCACGGATACTAATTAATTAAATTAAGTAATAATACACAAAAAATAATCGTTGTTATATAATATATAATAATTATTAACTTTGTAAGACAAGTTAATTATTATTTCATCATTAGTTCTAAATATAATAAATGATGATTGATAAAGATGAATGATATATAATTTAAAATAAGTAAGTTATTTAAGAAAATATATTTCTGATTGTTAACGATAATTAATTGAGAAAATATAATAATGACTATCTTAAAGTAATAATAACTAAAAATAAATTTTTGTTTTAGGCGGAAAGATAGATGAATACGGAGGTGACACATGACATAATCCCACGTGACACACTTTATTTTATATAATATAGTAGATTTTATCATGTAATTAATTTATTAGAGATTTTCTATTTACTAAGTAAACTTGAATTTAATTTATTTTACCTAATTATTTTAGATTTAATTACATTACAGAAAATCAAATCAAAATCATATGTTTGTTTTTCAACACCTCCTTACAAATTAAAAATCTTAATAATTTTTAGGCAAATCATTATTTTTTATTTTTTATCTTCTCAGCTAATTAATTTATTGAAGAATTTTTTATTTGAGCAAATTTAGATTTTCTTTTATGAATTAATATATTTATGTAAATTGATCTATCTAAAATTATATAAAAAACCATAACGCATGGGAATGAACATTTTACATGAAAGCAATATGGAGAATTTACTCCTAGGGCTAAATCACATATAATACACGATAATGTATATTTTATATAAAATGACATTATAATAGATAATAGTAATTAGCAACTTAAAAAATGTTACACTTGACGACCACGATTGAAATAAAACAATTTTTTGATAATTTTTGTTATATAATTTCCCATATAAGTTTTATTGAAACATTATATAATAAAATACAAATATTTTTAAGAAGATGTTAAAAAGTCAACATAAACTTGTGCATGGCAATATATGATTTGTTTTGTTAAAAAATATATTGTGAATTAAAATTTATTTTGTGAATTACAATATATTATTTGTTTTTATTAAAAAATTTATAAATTTTTAAAATATGTCAACTATTATGTTATATAACTAATATTCGTTTCTACAAATATCTTTAAAAGATATGGGCCAATATGCTTGTTAAAAATATATACATGACTATTTAAATGACATGCAGGTTTCTTTTTTGGCAGCGATTGATTTAATTATTAATAATTTATAAGTTTTGTTTATAAAAACATCAAATATTTTTAAAATATGTTATTTATAAGTAATTTATTTATTGTGAAAATGTTTATAGAAAATATCAGATCCTAAAAGATTCTTAAACAATAACATTATATATTCTTATCAAAAAAACTATTTAACAGATATACATGACTATACTAATCAAAATTTAAGATATATAAATGATTATTTAAAAAATATACATCACTATAATAAATTGTAAATATTTAAAAGTGTTTTCTGAAAACAAAAATATTTTTATGAACATACAGCTTTTTTATACGAATTTGTGTAAATTATAAAGTAGTACAAATCTTTATAATTATAAAAGTAATAGTGTTTAAGGGCAATTTCATCAAATCACTTAAATAAATACTATTGAATGTCTTTTAGCATTTAATAATTGTAAAGATCTTTTTTTAAATGAAAGAGAGAGCAAATCCTAAAAAAAATTAATTAAATCACTTAAATAAATATTAATTAATGTCTTTTAGTATTTAATAATTATAAAGATCTTTTTTAAATGAAAGAGAGAGCAAAATTCTGAAAAAGAAAATCTACCATATTATATAAAATAGAGTTTTGTCACGTAGTCTCATGACACGTGACAACTCCACATTCGTTCTTTTTCCTCTGAATTGTAAAATATTTTATTTTGTATTTTTTAATTCATGATATATCATTAATTAAAGCATATCAATCAATTAATGCTCATATTTAGATTTTTACTATTCAATCAATATTGAATTAAATCAAACTCAAATTCAAAATTTAATAAATTAAAACATATCAATCAATTAATTTTCATATCTAGACTTTTGTCATTCAATCAAAATATTATCTAATATCTGGACATTTGTTATTCAATCAAAATATTATCTAAGTCATGTGACAACATAAGAATCATTAGTTTTTTTTTCCTAAATCAATTTCAATTTTTTTATTTTTTTAGTTATTCTTTTAATTATAGCAACCATTATTACACCATGTTAAATAATAATTTCACAGTGTAAATCATTAATATATTCTCTTAAATGACTTATCTATTTTTATTTATTAATTATGTCAATTATCTGAAATTAGTTATCATTATTTTTTTTCAAAAACTATTCATCACTATTTTACCATACAAATTAAGTTACTTTTAATTTTATAACTTTTCATGAATGATTAATTTTACTATGCACATCAAAATATTTAATTTAAAAATCATAAATATATAATGATAAATTTAATTTTTATCTTTTTTTCTAATTTGTTTTTTTTTATCTCTTACATATTATTTTTTTTTGACATAATCTCTTACATATTATTAAAATTTAAAAATTCTCAGCATTGCAACATTCACATCATTGTTTATGTTTAAGTATAATAAATGCTAAATCAATATGTATTTTTATTGTTTTCTTCTTAAAGCTCCGATATTATACACGAGAAAAACTAGAGGCTATTATAGGATTAATTTATTGTCCAACATAGGTAATTGATTATCTCTTTTTCATGTAACTTATTTTGAATTTATCTTACAATAATCTAGATAAATAATTCAATTTTGTGCTTTATATTTTTCGTTGAAATTCATAGTTGAAAAATCATCTCTAATCATAAACAAAAATAGAACCAATATTTTCTATTTTATTTGTTATATTTCAAAAAAAAAATGAAGTATAAATACATATATTCTTTACTAATAATTTTAAAAAAAAACTTCAAATTCATTCTTGCACTAGATACATTTACAATCCATACGGTTAAACCGAGCGAGCACGGGTAAATCAAGGAGAGCAAAATCCTGGGAAAAAATAATTATATTAATCCCAGTGTTAATTGATTTCCTTTACAAAATCAAACATCTGGCATGTTATCAATATAGATATATTAGTAATATTGATTACTATTTGATGACAATATAGATGGAGTTTTGATCACAATGTTATCACAATTTTTTTTTGCAGTAGACTATGAGAAAGTTCACGCCGAATATGTCTGCGAGCATAAATGGAGTTTTGACGGGTTGTCTCTGTAATGTTCTTAAAAAAATATTGCATTTTTTTGTTTAGTAATCTATTTATTTATCTATAAAAATGTAATTTCGCTAAAAAGAAAATAAACAAAATTTTGTTTGGATAGGACACTATGAAGAAGCTCACGTTAAATATGATTACGAGCAAACATGGAGTTTTGACGGGTTGTCTCAACATTATTCATCAAAAAAAGGTTGCATTTTTTTTGTTTTTAAATCGATTTATTTATCCTAAAAAACTGAAATTTCAATGAAAAGAAAACAAATTTTTTTTAACAGGAAACTGTGAGGAAGCCCACACCGAATATATCTACAATCATTCATTGAGTTTTGACAGTTTGTCTCGACAATGTTCATAAAAATGTTACATTTTCCTGGTATCAAATCAAGTTTCAATTTAATTATCCTTAAAAACTGTAATTTCACCGAAAAGAAAATAAACAAAATTTTGTTCGGACAGGATATTGAAAATGCCTACGAGGATACATGGAGTTTTGATGGGTTGTCTCTACAATATTCATAAAAAATGTTACATTTTTTTTTGTAATTGATTTATTTATGCTTAAATACTCCAATTTTACTTAAAAGAAAACAATTTTTTTCACATGAGACTGTTAGGAAGCTCATGCCAAATATGTCTGCAAGCATACATGGAGTTTTGACGGGTTATCTTTGCAATGTTCACAAAAAAAAGGTTATATTTTTTGATTTCGAATCGATTTATTTATCATTGAATACTGTAATTTCACTGAAAGAAAACAAACAAATTTTTTGGATAGGAGAATGAGAAAACTCACGCTGATAATGTCTGCGAGCGTACATGGAGTTTTGGCAAGTTGTCTCTGCAATGTTTATAAAAATAGTTACATTTTTTGTTTGTTTTGATAATAGTAATAGTATACTTATCAAAAGATAATATAGTTGTAATTATATAAATAATAATATAAATATTATTACATGCATTGCATAGTTACACGTGTAATGCACGAGTGTATCGTGTACGAGTTACCTTAATTAGAAGAATTGTATTCGTATTACCTTAATGCTTATTTGTCAATACTTTTAATAATCTTAAAATTTTTATGACACAAATAAAAAATTTCCAAATGAAAAATACAGAATTATTCTTACAAACTCTATATACCTCGGGCATCGCACGGGTCAAAAATCTAGGACAATATATACAAAATTATTGTTTTGATACAAATCAATTAATCATAAATAAAAAATATGTTTTGTTTCTTAAAAACAATTGACATTAACGTGAACATATATGTTATTAAAAATCAAATCTTTTAAGTAAATATATTAATTTTTTTTACACATTTTCAATATTAGATAAATACATGGTAATGTTTCAATTATATAAATATATTCAATATATGATTTGTTTTTATTACAAAAATATATAAACTTTTTGTAATATGTCAAATATTATGTTATAACTTAAGCCATGTCATTAGGTAGGAAGTTAGTAAGATATTTACAATAAACCACTCACAAATTGCCACCTCACCACTACACCATGCCTCACCATACCTAAGCCTATACCTTCATGTCTTCTTGTCTAGGTCAACATGTCTAAAATATCTAGGTTACACGCGGTAGGTTAAACGCGTGCGTGATAAATCGCGTACGATTAATTTTCCGTCGATTAGAAATATAACGCGTAAAAATACAAAATTACATTTCCTTTCACCGTAAAATTTCCAAATCAATTTTAACACATCACAAATGATATAAAACAATCACAGTTTCCAATTTTATGTATTTGGGTCAAATCAGGGCTTTCGGTCGTGTAAAAGCGTTACCCGATTAGCCCGAAACGCGTCCGCACATCGATGGAATTTTAAATTGAAACTTAAACCATGGCTTAATATAAAATATTAAGACTAAAATATAATTTTAGTCACACCAAATTCATACACTTTCATTAACACAAAATACACGTCAATGACGCAATACGAGTAGAACGTGAAAACATACAGAAAGTCGAACAACAAAAGTGAGGGTGTTACAAAAAAAAAAGGAGAAACAAAGAGCTTGGAGAGTTGAAAAAAGATGATTCAAGCTTGAGAAAGTTGGCCTACAACAAAGGTGCAACAGGTGCCACCAACACGGCCATAACAAGTCAACATGCCCACTTCCTCCACCACCTGAACCCGCTACACTAGGACCTTCAACAAATGCTACTCCTGAAGCTTCAAGTCAATCTGCTACTCCACAAGCTGCATCAAACACTGCCCCACAAGGTTCAACTGGCAGAGCAAAAAGAAAGGTGGGCCAACAATCTTCAAATGGTAAACAAAAGAAAGGTCGAGTACAACCAGCTGTAACCCAACCTGTTGTACGAAGCAAGATGCTAATCAAAAGGCATGTTCAACCGTGGAAGATTTGAAGACCTTATTTGATGATTTCTAAAGTAGTTGTCGAATTGAACATGTAGTTATTGAACCATGGATTTGTAAACCTTATTTTTGTTGCTAAAAGTGCTTAGTTTAGTATGTAATGTGAATGTCATTGAACTTATTTTGGTATGTAGTGTGTACTTTCTTAGACTGTTTGGGATGTAATCAGTATGACATCGATTTTATATTGGAATATAATCATATATGCTTATGGTTCTACCTATGTAGTATAAATTTCTTGGTTGCTTATGGTTCTGCTATCATAGCTTATGGTTCTGCTTACGTAAATCTTGGTTGCTTATGGTTCTGCTGATATGCTTATGGTTCTGCTTATTCAAAAAATGTGGGTCTATTTTTTTTTTCTTTTCAAATAGCAATCAGAGTATTGCAGCCTTTTCGAAACATAATATATAACTAAAACACAATAACCAAAATCATAATAACCATGCAATTAAATATGTTTAAACATTTGTACGACATCGATACGAATTTTTCAAAAGATGCATTATACAAAATACAACTCGCAAGAATTACACCAAAGGCACCTATAACTGGTCGGCCCTACAATGCTTACTGTATCCACTAGCACACGAAACGGAAAAGAATTAGGATTTTTACACTGGTTTTATGTTTAACCGGTGTAAAAAGTGACACAGTGGCAATTTTGAAATTATCGCGTCACCTTTTACACCGGTTATATACCCAACCAGTGTAAAATCCTTGATGATTTAAAAACTGAACACATCATACATCGGGTATGTATATAACCGGTGTTAAAAATAACTCATTACACCAGTTGTTTCCCGAACCGGTGTTAAAAATCTTTTCTTTTGATTTTATTAATTTCTTCTTCTCATTCTCATTTATGCGGGCTCTTCTTCTTCTCATACAGATTACCCTATTGTTTCTCTCTCGCTGCTGCACTCCACCATCTTCAAGCTTCTCATTCTCTCTCGCATCATTCTCTCTGGCCGCCATTCGAAGCTCTCTCTCTCGCCGCCGTTCTAATCCTTATCGTCTGCCCCTTTCGCCTCTGTTTCATCTTCTCCCAGCACCGTTCGTGGGAGCTCGTTTTCGATGCAGTTGTTCATCAGTGCTCGTCTTCTTTTCTGTTTCGATTTTCATTTTGCGATCGTCAGTGCTCGTCTTCTCTGCTTCAACTTTGCCTCTTGTGCGTGTATTTGTTTATCAGGTGAGCTTATCGATCTGTGTTTCCATGTTCTTTGATCTGTACACGATTTTGGTATTTGATATGTAGTTGGAGATTGCTTCTTCTTTCAATGAATGTTCTTCTGTTGGGTGTTTGATTCTTCATTGTATATAATAAACACATATGCGGCATGACATTTGAGACCTTGAGGTTGAATAAGAGTGCGGGACATTCAAATGTAGCCTTAGTTATGTGGTTTCATGGTTATGCTCCATGCTTCGAAGATGTAAAAGCTTTGTGCACTAGTGCACGAAACGGAAAAGAATTAGGTGCTTTACACCGGTTTTAGGTTTAAACAGTGTAAAAAGTGACGCGGTGACAATTTTGAAATTATCGCGTAACTTTTTACACCAGTTATATAAACAACAAGTGTAAAAGGATAACATTTTACACCGGTTATATATTTAACCGGTGTAAAATGAAACGCGGTGGTAATTTCGCAATTAACTCGTGATTTGTCTAATTCTGTCACACCGGTCTTTATAAATAACATGTGTAAAAGGATTTTTTACACTATCTCATTCAAATGGCGAACCCCTGTATCCTTTGTCACGTTTCAAATTTCCACTGCCTATACGATTAAGGACGTAAGTCACTTTTTTGCAACTTACTTAATCGTAGAAACGACGTACTGAATAGTATAGGCACTGGAAAATTTGGAAGTGTGACAAAGGATATAGGCGTTCTACCATTTGAAAGAGATAGTGTATCTGGAGCTTTGGTGAATGCACACAACAAATATCAAATAGGGGATTAACATGAACATGAACTTGTGATGATGATGAGGAAGAAGTTGTGAACTGGTGATGAGATCAATAAACTCAAGTGTATTTATAATGAAAGGAATATTCAATGCCAAACACATCTATTGGCTAAAAAAGAGTGTAGATGAAAATGTCAGAGCTGCTGGACAGTGTGGTAAATGCGTTTTAAAAGAAAGAAAAACGTTTTACTAAAAATGTTTTACACCGGCTTTTGGTTTAACCGGTGTAAAAATTGACGCGGTGGCAATTTTGAAATTATCGCGTTACTTTTTACACCGGTTATTTAAAGAACCGGTGTTAAAAGTCATTCTTTTGATTAAAATAACTTTCTCCCTCTCATATTCTGATACGCGCAAAGCATTTCTCTGAGACAACAATACTTTACTCTCCTTGTTCTCTCTTTCTCTATCGCCGCTGCTCCTTGTTCTCTTCGCCGTTCGAGACCTATCTCTCGCCGCTGCACTATCATCGTTCACATCCTCACTCGTAGCCGTTTGAATACCTCTACTTCATGTGGTTCTTGCCGTCGTGCTCCTTCTCGTGGTTCTCGCTGTCGTTCTCCTTTGAAGTCCTATCGCAGATCTGGTTTAGTTTCCTTTTCCTTGCTTATAGTTTTGTTCTTTTACCTTATAGCTTTCGCCCTTTTTGGTTTTAATTTGTTTGATAATCTCTTTAGGTTTCACTGTACGCTCTACTGTTCCCTCTGACCAAAGCTTAAAAAATAGAAAGAAGAAGAAGAATAATCTCTCGTCTTTACTCTCTCTTCTGCTCAACCAACCTTTCATTTCCATAAGTGCGTCACTGCTTCATTTTTTTTTCATTTTTTTTTGTTTAGCTATTTTGCTTTCGCTAGTTTTTGCTTTGTTGATTTGCGTTTTGGTGAGCTTGTGTCGTATGATTCTTTGTCTGGGTTTCCCTTGTACATGTCGAAAGATGTCGATGGAATGGTGGTTGTTAATAGGATTCGGTCGGAAATAGTAGATGTTAGAAAAAGGGAGATTGTTGTTCATGTTATGGATAGGGTTATTATGGATGTTGAGTTTGAGCAATAAGTTTTATCCGATGAAACAGAGGAGGATTGATTGTATTCAGGTTTCGCTCTTCCATTTTCAGATTCATATTTTGTGGTATACAATACAACTGAGATATAGTCTGAACACTTGTACATGTAACAGTGTATGTATTATCTCCTTTTTCTTTAATAGTTAAAAGTAAAGTAAAATGTATTATCTCCTTTTTGCTTAATAATTGACTACCGTTGACAACAGACGATGTCTTTAGATGAAAACTGTGGTGGCGGGCATTGTACTCGCATCGCTTCCAGGAGGTCACGTCCCCCTATTAGTAGGCTGATGACTGCAAGGGAGTAACTAGCTATCTTTGTGAGGAATGAGGATCGTGATCGTCATGCCTGTCTTCGCGATCCTTATCGTGATGAGGGTCGCGATTTGATGAACCAGTATGCTGATCCTCATACCGATGCTAACCGTTGGGGCCCAGGCCTTTGTATGCACAAGCTTCAGAGGAGACCACCCTCTACTAGGAGGCCCGTAGCTGCCAGGGAGTTTCATCAAGGGCTGGACGTTGTTCATATCCCTAGCGATAAGGATGAGAACGGAGAGTATAGTCCACCACACCGGAGTATTCCCCCAATCCACCCGAGTACACTCCGTCAACTCCTTCGGAGGAATCTACTGCCAGATTTTGTCCTAGTTACTCCTCTAGTACTGGCCAAAACTAGCCTCAAGATGGGCACTCATCATATCTGTTGTGACACCATTATAGAATCCAGAGAATAACTCATTGTTTTTGCCATCATCTGGTGGGCAAAATGCATCAGGTTGCTCTTCATTGTATCTTTTCAACTAATGCATCAACGCTGGAATTTTTGCATTATGTGGAGAAGAATCATGAAGCCTTCGGAAGGTTCCGTTTCCTAAACGGCAACATGTTGAAGTTAAAGAATCAGTAAAGGGAAGTGACGCAAATGACAACAGCGATGACAAATGTCTATCTTGAGTCTAGTTTTGGCCAGTCCTAGAGAAGCAACTAGGACAAAATCGAGAAGTAGATTCCTCCGAAGGAGTAGATTCCAAATGACATTGCTTTTTTATTTATGTGTAAATATGTAAATAATATAGTAATGTAGATCTTTCCTTGTTTTGAAAAGTTTAGTAATAATGTAGATATGTTATTGCTTTTTAATAGATGTATAAAATTGACAGCTAAATTAGATTATGGTTTGAATTTTGGGCAAATTTGGTGCCAATATATTCTACTGCTAATTCTTGTCAAATTTCCAGCATTATTGTCATTTTAGAAAGCCTTTGGGCAAGAATGGATAAATATTAACAGGAAAAAAAGTAACATTTTACGCCGTTTATCTAAATAACCGGTGTAAAAGGAAATATTTTACACCGATTATATAAATAACCGGTGTTACCTTTTACACCGGTTAACGTCCTTAAAAAAACAAATAAACGGAAATTAAAATTTTACACAGGATATATAACCGGTGTAAAACATTCGACATTTTACACCGGTTAACCGGGAGCATCTACATCGGCACCAAAATCGGTGTAAAAAGTCAATTTTAACCTGTGTAAAATCCTCTTTCTGCACTAGTGGTGGCTCTGCATATTTGTTCCAACTCCAAATAAAACAACTTATTATTCTCTGCATATATAATGGTATTGGGTTTTGAGAGAGAACTCATTTTAACAATGATAAACACAAGATATTTATACCTAGTTTCCCTTTGTTGCTATCACCACTACTCTGCATTAACATTCTATAGTAAGTGCTTATAAACCGTGCTATATGTGAATGGTTTATGGCATTACTTGATTATTAAAGCTTGTAATGCAGAGAAGAGGTCGTGAATCTGAATATGCTTTTCATTTTGCATCAAAATATTTACTTTTTTGATGATAATGTTAATTTTATATTTGTTTTTGTTTTTTTGACTCATGTAGTTGTTAAAATAGCACAAAGAATTAGCTATGTCAATGCTTAATGATTAATACTAATTTTATACAAGCATCATGGGTGATTCATCAGCCTCCTCACCTACGAGGTCTAGGACTAGACGTGCCATGACTTTGACTGGTTTTACTGCCAGACGTGCCCCTAGTGAGAGGTACCATGTTGACTTTGATCTTGTTACCTTCCAACCCAGTACTGTGGTCCGTATGCTGCGAAGTTCAAGAGTTATATTGGTTATCTATTATCTTAGTTATCTAGCCCGTAATAAGGCTAATATCAATGAAAGTAATTGGAGAAGCATACACGATAATGTCAAGAGGATGTCATGGTATTTAATATTAACACAATTATTGTTGTTGCTTATATATTAACATAAAAACTATGTTTAGCTTCATTTACTAATGCCACCATTTTATTGTGTAATTGTTTTAGCAACAATTCACTGTTCTTGATGATGACCGGCTTAAGAAGAAATGGCTTGTATATGCGGGGGAGCGTTGGAAGCAATTTAAGACAATGCTCTCCAAAACTTATGTATTTGGTGAGGGAGATAAAAATGGCAACATAATGCCATTAGGTACATATAGTTATATCTCCGCGAAATCATGGCAGTTGTTTGTCCAGAGCCGACGCGATGAAGAGTTTTAGGCTAGTGTCAATGGTAGTTTTTTAATTAGCCTAGCTAATTTAAATTTTTTACTGATTTTTAATTTGTTATGTGTTATTTGTAACAGGCGAAAAGGCAAAAGGGCAAGCAAAATGTGCCAAAGAATCTATACCCCCACAGAATGTCTCGTGGAGGTTATTAAAGCTTAAGGTGACCATTGCGAAAGAGAGGTTGAAAAAAAATGACTGAAGACTTGAGAGATGAAGCAGGCTCAGTTTTAAATGAGCCTCTCGAACCAACACATCATGAGCTATGGCTGATGGCCCGACAAAAGCCATCGGGATATTATACATCTGAGGCCGCAGCCTCAGTGGCTGCTAGGATTGTAGTAAATCTTTCGATTCATCAATGTAATTGTTTTACAACTTATGCGTTTTCTCACATCATGTATTAATTGACAAATTTATATATATGTTGTAGGAAGAGTTGGTCGAATAGCGCACACAATGATATTTTGTTCCACATAGATGTCAGGATATCCTAACAACTGCCATTGGAACATAAGAGCACCCTGGTCGTGTTCACACTGCTGGTTTGGGTGTGGGCCTAAAGAAGTACTATGGAGGACTTGCACGCCCCACCTCAGGAATGATCTCTGGTAAGGTACTTCAGGCCATCCGGCACGAGATCCAGCAGGAGATCCGGAGAGAGATGCAACAGGAGCTCCGGGAGAAGATGCAACACGAGCTTCGGGATAAGATCTCAAAGGAGATCCAGGATGAGATAAGCCTAAGTATGCGGGAGAAGATCCAAAGGGGGGGTATTGGAGGTATGTGTAACTTGACACAATTAATGAAATGTATAAAAAATACTAACTTTATCAATATTGTTAGTAATGTTTACTTAATTTGGTACAGACGCTGCAATCTATGGGTGTGAGCAATTATAATGCTCCACCTAATTCTTCTCCTAGAGCTACCGTGCATGTCAGCACTAAGGGTAGTAATTGTGCACCTGATATTGAGGACCAGCCGCCTGGAGAAAATTTTGTTGAAAAGTTAAAGAATCTCAAGGGTGATAGCTTCCAAGTAGACTTGGAGCATGATTCCGACGTCCATCCATGGTCCATGATTGATAGGCGTGACGTGGATGAGATTATTGTTGGTACTCAGTGGCTTTCTGCCCATGTGTTGTCATTATGGTGCACGTAAGTATCTTATTCGCTTTGTATCAATTGTAATTAACTTTTTCAAAATTTATTAACTATTTCAAAATCTATTTGCTAATTGTAATTAACATTTGTTTAAAAATCTTAGGTATCTGCATCGCTTTTGTATCGCAAAGAGCAACAGCGATCTGTTTGGATTCTTTGTCCCGGTCAAAATTCTTTCCTCCAAACATGGCCTTTCTGCAGAAGCAGTTCAATCTTTCATGGAAAATAAGATACAGAGTGAGCCAAAAAGGTGTTACTTAGGACCGTATTTGCATAGGTAAGTAAATATGTTACTAGCTGGTAGCCTAGTTTGCTTTTGTCTGTTTTTGCTTCAGATAAACCATTATTGTTGTTCATTATTTGCAGCGATCACTGGCAGTTGTTTATCATTTGTCCTAGTGATAATGTTGTTGTTTGGTTGTGTTCGCTGCACTATCAACTAAACGATGTACTAAAGGGCATAATTGAATGGTAAACTTATATTTATCATATATACATTGATTCTTTGTCCCTAGATCTGTAACTTAATTTTGATGAATGTTCTTTTATCAAGGTTGTTGGAAGATATAACTTTTTTCAAAGGTTTCCAAAATAAGAAAATTAAATGGGTGAAGCCTGAAATTCATTTACATTTAATAGTACCAGTTAATGTGTATAATTTTTACTCATTATGTTACTACGGTATTCATTTGTAGGGGCCTCGACAAAAGAACGGCTAGGCCTGTTGGTACTATGTGATGAAAACTATGTTAACAATTGTCTCGACGGATATTGTTGACGGATGGCAAAAACGTAATAAATTTTTTAACCTCTTGCTATTATATTTGTAATATGAAAAACATGGTATTACTTTTAAGCCGGTTTAATTTATTATATATATGCTTGAACTTGTAGATATTCAATTACCCATCTAAATATGGTATAGATGAAATTGAGCATGTTAGACAAACTTTGGCAGAATTCTTTTTGCAAATGATTGAGGAGAATGAAAGGAAGATGAAGGAGAAAGAACATTTAGAAGAAGCCCAAGGAACAAATTCAAAAAGACCTAAACAATCATCAAATTGACTTTGTATATAGCACTTGATTGTGTGTACATTGTTTATATATATATATATAGCTTCACTTTGTTTATGTGTAAATTTGATTAGTTTTTAGATTAAATTTGATAGCTTTAAATGGTTTGAATTTTGGGCACATTTGGTGTCAATTCTTGGCAAATTTATTGTCTGTTTATTGTCAATTTAGATAGCCTCTGGGTAGGAATTGACAAAAACAAACGGAGAAACAAAAAAAAATGTACCTTTTACGCCGGTTATCCATGAAACCAGTGTAAAAGGTAAGTCTTTTACATAAGTTATTATAATAACCGGAGTAAAATGTCCTTCAAAAAATAAAATAAAACCCGAAATTGACATTTTACACCGGATATATAACCGGTGTAAAAATCAACATTTTACGCTGGTTAAATAACCGGTGTAAAAACCCAAATATACAACACCGGGAACATCTACACCGATACCATAACCTGTGTAAAATGTCAATTTTAACAGGTGTAAAATCCTTCTTCTGCACTAGTGATCCTACAGCAAGTCTAGTCAACCATGACTTCAAGAAGATAGTCGGATGGAGTTCTCCTCTGCATCACTTGCCGACCTCGAGTAACTACTACTCTTCAGCTCATACCATCATCTGGGATGACATCCATTAGAATGCCCATATATAGAAAGGGTCATCTTCCCAAACAAACATATAACAACAATAGCATATATGCTAAAACATATCATCGTAACACAAAGCAACATCATTGCATACAACGCTCAAATAATCAGCACAATAAGGATGCACCACAAATCCCTATTGGTTAGTCTATATGCCAATACACATGATTCTGGAATTCCAACAACGCCTACCCATACCAATGGGGAATAATGACACTGGTCCTACACTGGATTCCCAGTCAGGCACTAGTCCAAAACTAGATTCTCATGTCACGACTTAACGACTCTGCTCCTATACTGGATTCTCAGATTGGAACAGTTTATTTTCCCATGCCAATGGGATTTCAATTACTTGACATTAGTCTTACACTGGATTCCTAAGTCAGTGACGACGTATGCATGACAATGCACTACCAAATGTTAGTTCACTACGAATGGATCACTCTCGCGGAGTGTTCGAGATTATCCACTCTTGTTCTAACTCGCTTAGTTAGAACCCCGCGTTCACACAACTTCACTTCACTCGATATGCCTAAGAATTCAGTTCTTTTTAGAAAGCTCCTATTAGTTCAAAAGATTTTTAGAACGATATCAAAAAATTCACTAATAGTTCGAAAACTAATTTCTTTTACTGATTGCTATCACTCATTTTATTCTCTTTAAAACAAATGATTGAATCCTTTACTTAATTAAGGGTTTTAGAAAAATCCACTTTAAAGTGTCTCCTTGATTTTAATAAAATACCTCTTAGTTTTTATTTCGAAATCTTTTAATTGTTTAACGTCATTCCGACGGATACCCCAAACTTGCGTCCTCTCGGCGCTTCCCAATCATCACAGTCATTAACATGCATATTCACAAGTATAGTTAATGATTAATGACACAACGAATATAATCATATAGCATCATTTAGAGCATCATCATCATCAAAACAAAATGACACATCATCACTCATGCATTCACATCCCAAAACAATATATTTGGAAGATGTCCTTACTGTAGGCGCTTTTCATCCATGTACAAAGTCACGATCTCATCAACAAAAAGTCTCCCGAACCTTAACAACACAATCATTAGGTTTTAGAACAAAATCTATGCTACTAAAACCCACCCCTAGGCCACGGTTTTGGCCTCTTTAACAAGGGGAAATGTCTCACTCAAAAACCATCCTACTAACCTCTTATTCTAAGATCTCTAAACTAAGCTCGAGACATGTTAAAGACTTGGAAACTTTTGAGATAAACCAACACTTTTCAACTTCTTTGTTTTCTAAAAATTAGTCCTTTGAAAGATTTCTAGATCTTACATAAGGGTTTTAGAACACTCCACATTTTTTTGAAAACCCAACTTCTTTAACTTTAGAAAAGTTGAATCTTTTCAACTAAAACCACTTTCTTTTTCTCTTGAAATCATGGGTTAAGTACTAAAGGCTTGTAGTTTCTAAACCACTCACTTCAAGTACTTAAAATTGTTTGAAAACTATCATGAAACACACACACACAAATCAGTTTCCAAAGAGGGAAATGACAAGCCAAAATCTTTCAAAACTTTGATCAACAACTCAACACATAAACAAAGCTATCCACTTCTTTTCTAAGACCTTTAGATCCAAAAATATTGTTGCAACCTCTCCCATAACAATCCAACAATAACAAACAACAAGAATCTAAGTAGTAAAGTTTTGAAATCCCTTTCCTTATCCCCTTGAGAGGTCACGACTTTGGGCATAAAAATTAGCGAGGAGAAGCTTCAAATCTTTGCTACTTGATTCATCAATATGTTCATGAGAAAATAGAAGAAAAGAATGGTGAAAGATCTTACCCCCAAACACACACTAGGGCCACAGATTTTGAGAGGAAAAGGAAAAGAAGAAGAAGCTCCAAGCTAGCTCTAGTTTTCCACCACTTTCTCCAAGAACTTGTAACAACAAAGAAATGAAATGTATGGCTAATGCGTGAGGGAGGGAGCCAAGGTTTTGAGAGGGAGAGGGGAAGAATTTTTGGTCAAAAATATCTCATGTTCACTTTTCCTTAGCTATAACTAAAGTACATGAGTCATGTTCATCACCTTACCTAAAGTACACCAAGCCATACTTAACACCTTAACCTCATCACATCACTGCCAACCTTCCACTTTAAAACTTGCTCATCAAGTCTCCTAATAGGCGCCTAACCCTATGTCCAAAGTCCCCATGTTCGATCATTCAAGTTACCGATTAATCGTGCGAGTGATTTACCACGTAAATTAATTTAACGAGAAATTAATTCAACGCGTGACTAAGAAATTATTGTCGTATAATTTCTTTATCAATAAATCATAAACTCAGTCTAATAAAATCACATATCATCATATCAATTCACAATTCGATTTTCGTCGAAATCAGAATTCGTTATAATTTTCTCTCAGGTAAAAGTTACCCGGCGGCTCAAAAAGCGATGAAACTCCATTAGAATTTTTCGACGAGATTTGAATCATGAATTTCACTCACTTGATTAACAGTAAAAATATGCGTCACCGCGTTAATCAGAAAACTCACAGAAAATCTGTCGGTGATTTCACATTAAAAGCAGCATATGTCTACGCTGTCTATTAATCTGAATTGTCACCAAAATAGAAATTATTGAAAATAGATCTACACAGTTCCTCGTACTCTCAGCAAGTCATCGAGGTGATCAATCTCTACGACTTACCTTCAAGTATTCAGGACTATACTTGTAAAACATTTTTTCTTAAAAACTGGGGTGTTACATGATCTCTTAGCCACGTTATAAAACACTGGTTATGTTCTCTTGTTAACCAACTTTGATTCTTATTTGGGTACATACTCTTAAGCATTTGGTTCTGTTTTACAACATAGGACTCAATCTCATCGGCGTTGTGTAAAACATATAAGTGTGTTTGCTCCATCTGTTGCTTGATATAGTCAATATTTTAGTTACAGTAATCCCATTTCCTTTGCTTCCTCCTGTGTGACGAGACTTTGGCATCCCTATGGAATATCCAACATTAGATAGGTAGTCGAAACAGAATTCAACAGCTTCTTTGACTATGTGCCGTTCAACAATACAACCTTCTGGCCGTGATCGGTTTTTTACATAACATTTTAATATCTTCATGTAACGCTCAAACGGGTACATCTATCTCGTGTAAGCTGGTCCACACAATTGTGTCTCCCTAACCAGATGAACTATCAGATGAATCATTAATTTTTCCGAAGATCATAGTCCTCCAGAAGAAACTTTCTTCTCTATACCCATCATACACCTCTACACACGTCTCCCACATTTGCTTCAAGTCTTCAATTAAAGGAGCCAAGATTATGTCTATATCATTTCCTAGTTGTTTGGGCCCAGAAATTAACATAGACAACATCATACATTTGCGCTTCATGCATAGCCATGGAGGTAGGTTATAAATCACCAAAATCACAGGCCATGTGCTATCAGAGCTACTCTGAATACCATGCGGGTTAAATCCATCAGTAGATAATGTAAGTGTTAGGTTTATTGGTTCTTTTCCAAAGTCAGGATACTCAATATCAATTTTTTTCCATTGAGGAGAATCTGCCGGGTGCCGCAGCATGCCATCCTTAATCTTTTCATCCTCATGCCATGTCAAGTGTTTTGCATCTTCTGAACTACAATACATGAGCCCGAATCTGGGAATTATGGGGAAATACCACATAACCTTCTTTGGAGCCGATTCTTTCTTCTTATACCTTGAGGCTTTACATTTAGGACACGACTTTAACGATGCATATTCATTCCGAAATAAAATACAATCGTTAGGACAAGCATGTATCCTCTCATAGCCCATGCCAACAGAGCGTAACATTTGTTTAGCCTCATATGTCCGACTACGAAGTACATTAGCACCCGGCAACATATCCTTCAATAAGGTGAGTAACTCTGTAAAGCTCTTATCAGTCCATCCATTGCCCGATTTGAAGTTATACAACTTTAACATCGTCGATATCGATAATCTTGTGAATTTAGTACAACCCTCATACAAAGGCTTCTTCACATCACTTATCAACTTTTCAAACATTTGAGGACAATAACGAAGATCTTCTTCAACCGCATTTGCCATCTCTTCAAAATGGTCGTCATCATATGTATTTGTATCGGTGTCGTCTGACGCATATCTCACACTACTCCCCATATTAGAAGATTCACATCTTGTCTTACCGTGCTTTGTCCAACAGGTATAACTCTGATCAATTATATTGCTCACTAAATGTCTTCCAATTCCTCAACATTAACTCAGCCTGCATAACAAGAGTTCGAACAAGGACATACGATTCTACTACGGTTTTTTTTATGCCGAACTACAAACCTAATAAAATATTGCACTCCATCCTTATATTCCTTCGACAAACGATTGGCAGACATCCACTTCCGATCCATTCTAACTTCAACCTTTAAAAAACTAAGTTAGTCCTTGGGTAATATAACATCATATAAGTTAGTTCTGTTAAGAAATACAACATCACAACTGTAACACCCGTATTTTTACGATACGTTATTTAGCGCTATTATAGTGTATTTCTGTCGTATTTATGCTATAATAAGCAATTTCTTGTTCTCTAATTAAGTCAATTAATTAAATCAAGATCAAATTAAATTTGAGAATTAATATTTTATATTAACCCATGGTTCAAATATCGTCGAAAAATTCTAACGAAGTTTCGTCGCGTTTCGAATCACCGGGTAGTTTTGTCGCAGATAAAATTTTAAATGGACCCCGATTTTGATGAAAATCGAATCGTAGCTTGTTGTGATTATTTTTGAATGTTTTAGATTGTTTTTATTATTTATGATAATATATTATCACGCGGTGAATTAATTTCTCGGTAAATTAATTTTCGCGATTTTATCGGCGGATAATTATCGGTAATGCGGTTATTCGACACCGTGTTTTAGTACCCTAAGACTCTAGAATTAGAGGGTAATCATAAGAGATGAGAGATTAGATAGGATAGATTAATTGATGGGATTAGAATCTTTACTTTTTACTAGGTGTCACCCTTTGTGTGATTAGTTTTTTTTACACTTTATTAGACTAATTTTTAGCCAAGTGTTTTTAAGGGAAATAAAATTAATTCCTCCCCTCCCTAATCAGCCCCAAACCCGAGCCCTCCCCTCTCTCTACACTCATTTATTCACTTCATCTTCAACCTTGAGTGAGAAGCTCTCAAACTTCCATGGAAGCTACCTCCATTGTACCTTGAACCATTCCATTTCTCTACTCCATTTTTCTTGCTAGTTTCTTCTTCTTCTCTCCATCATCATCTAGCTCATCATCAAGCACTTGGAGAGCACCATTTCTTCCCCATCAACAGGCCCTAACCGTGAGCTAGAGGAGAGGTGGTGTTCTTTTCATTTTTCTTCTTCCATTCCTATGCTTGTTTGGTGTTGTTTTGTGGTTTGATTATGATCAAGAGGAGATGAAACACTCTCATTCCCATTCTTAAGAACCCTAGGGTGAAACCCTAAGGAGAAAAAGGGGAAAAATATTTGATCCTTGTTGAATCAAACAATTAGTGGGTTATATGAGCTATTTGAAGTTGGTTGAGTATTGTTTGAGTAATAGTTTGTGATTTGCATGCTTAACTTGTTTTTCATGGCTTAGACCTATTCTTTACATTGGGAAAAAGTGGGTCTTTGTTGTTGAATCATGTATCTAAGTGTTAAGTAGTATGTTTTAGATAGTTAAATTGGTTATGGAATAGAGATGCATGAGTTAGCATAAGTGTAGTTTATGCTTTGTGCAAAATTGATGCTTGGAGGACTAAAATGGCATGTAGGACTTGATCAAGTGTTTCTAAATTTTAGCATGATTATGACCATGAATGCAATGCTTTTGGAATTCTTGAAATTGGTTTGATTGAAGATTCTTGAAGAGTTTGAAAATGGATTTTGGGAACTTAGTAATTTGGTATAAATTGTTGGCTTATGTGTTAATGGATATATGGCATGCTTGATGAATTTAATTGCTCTAAGAAGTGATGTTTGAAATAAATAAAAAAAGGGGGGGATTTGGAAATTTGGTTCTTGAAATCTTGGAAATGGGTTTTAGAACATGTTTGATCTAAATTTCCTTATGTGCATAAATTGTTATATGAAGTTGTTGAGTCTTGTGAATGGTTTGGGAATGGTTGTTACTTTTAAAAGAAAGCTTTGTTAAGAAGTTGTGTGGAAAATCTTTTGGCTATTGTAGTTCTTAAATTTTATTTGAATCAAAGAATTAGAATTTTGGGTGATCAGATATCTTCCATGAAAAAAAAATCTGTTTTTTTTTAAAATACTGGGAATTATTGAATTACAATTTTGGCATGGGACCACTTGGAGATGATTTATATGTGTGTTGGGATCTTCCATATTAAATTTTGTAATTTTTGGATAAGTTTTGAGACCTCTAGGACATTATGAACCCAAAACAGTCTTGCTGAAGAAATTATGTCCTAAATCCGAAAATTAAATAATTTTTCTGCACTTATTGGTAATGATTTTTACCCAAATAAAAACATGTTGATGAATATATGTGTGTCAAGGACTTGCATAAAAAGTTTCTTAAGAAACGGAGTTCGTTTGATATGGTAGGAAAATGGTTATTTTAAATAGCGTAAAAATTGTCGAATTTTGAACCTTTTGAGTACATGTTGACTTTAATTTATTTTTGGAGCTTTGCCAATTGTTCCCTAAATTGGTGTGGTGGCCAAGAGCCCTATAGGTTGGGAGAAATTATGGTTGTGTTCTTTTAGCTTTATTAGTTGTGTTGGAGTGTATTTAAGTTTTGCTAAGTTTATGGAAAGTGGTTAATTAGTTATGTTTTATGCTTAGAGTTTCAAGAAAAGGATTTTTTGAAAGTTAGCATTTTCCTAAATTAAGTGTTATGTGTTATGTAGCTTTTCAAGAAAATGATTTTTGGTTCAAAAACTTATTCTTTTCAAGTAGCTAATAACTTAAGTGCTTGAATGAGTTTGGTTAGAAGAAGGGCTAAGTTTGAGTGCTTAAGTGTAGTTAGAATTTATAGATTGTGCTAAGTTGTTCGTGGTGATAGGAATCGTGACTCCGAAGACCGAGCGAAGCGGACCAGAGTCTTGCGACATTGCGTTAGCGACTGTCTGTGGTAAGGGCACTCACATTATACGTGTTTTGTTATAGTATGTTAGCGTAAGGGCAACTTTAGTTATTGCTTAGGAAATTAAATTCTAGTTTTTACATCGAAGAAGTCAGAGAACCTCAGGGTTCGAAGTGAGGGTCTTGTACCCCTTTGTTTTACTGCTTTTGATATACTGATTATTTAGTGGGCTTGTCTGCAAGTGGTTGGCAGCTGTCCCCAACCCCCCACACTTGTTTGTTCCTCTTTGTCAACTCCATCGAGTTGCAGCGGGATGGATTCTGTGATTGATGGTCGTGATATGATTGGTTGTGTTGATTGCTTATTATCGTTGGACTGAGTTGCACGGTATTAAGCTTGGTGTGAATATTTATTTGATATGCGGTTAAATACTTATTTGCATTGTTTCTTGAATTATCGTATGCGGCGATTTATTCATCGGAGTGCGAGAGTTTAGTCGTGACGTTTTGGAGTTTCGATATGAACAGCCAAGGGCGGTATAGAAGTCCGAAGCTACGGCTGGGTGGTGAAGAAGCCCGAAGCCAAAGCTGGTGTTCAGTGGCCCGAACAACCAAGAGTGGTGTGGAAGCCTGATACCACGGGTGAGGTGGTGTAGAAGCCTGAAGCCACGGCTGGTGTTCAATTGCTCAGTTGGCATCTGGTGGTGTAGAAGCCCGAAGCCACGGCTGGTGTTCAAATTGCGCAGTGGGCGTCTGTGTTGTCAAGGAACTTAACCTGAATAACCCGGGTGGTGATGAAACCCAAGGCTACGGCTGGTATTCAGTGGATGGATAGGCGTTACTTTCCGGAATTGTCGAGAGTGTCTCAAGGGAGAGTGTTGAGTGGCGTTTTGAGAAATTGTGCATCTTATTATCTTTTGCTTTATGATTTGCTATTTCTATGATTATTTGAGAAGTTGACCATTTCCCGTGGTGCCTTAAATCAATGATGGTTACCCAGGCGATGGCGAGGACGCGGAGGACCTGTTGGCAGACTGCGACGAGGAGGACCCCTTCGAGGATCCGGGCAACAACTTTTATTTGTCGTGATTGGCTGTTGCATGCTTGCATTTCGGATGGCTATAGGATTTTGTTTATAGTGTACAGTTGTTGTGGTGACCAATCAAGCTTTTGGTGTTGTTCTATGTCTACTGTAGGGTAGACTGGTGGCAGACTTTTGGAGCAGCCCCCTGCGTGGGTGTCTGCAAGGAGTACCCCCGGGGTGTGATCGTCCTCATAAGGATTCTCATACTTTAGGTGTATTTCTTGTACATAGTTATGCATCGTTTTTATTTTGTATGCACTGCTTATGTTTTGTATGTACTGATAGGGATGTCGTGCTTGTATATGTTATGTGCATGTGTTTCCAGTGCATAGTCTTGTGTCTTAAGATTGCATCATGTTTCTAAACGCTGTGGCGACTCTGTGTGTACTTTGCGGGCGCAGTTGTTGTTTTGAAAAAAAATAAAAAATATATAGACCGCATTTTCCCAAAGGACACAAGAGTACTATTTTAAAAGTACGTCGCATTTAGAGTTGGTTCGAGTTTAGTAACGGTCCGAAAACGGGTCGTTACAACAACAAAACATATTCAAAACTTCTTTTCACAACTTTGTACATATTTTCTCAAAATTTTGACATGACCTATTTGTATTCTCAATAATTTCTCACCTTTTAATTGTGATCTAAACATAGTCAAAATTTGATAATCTAACTCATCGAGCTATAGCTAATGCTATGCCGTCAAACCACAATTCACAGTTCGTATTCAATTATCATGCATGAATCAAATATATTACTTTTTATGTTGAAAGCCGAATGTGTTTCGTTAATGTAAGAACAAACTGTGTTTGGTAAACCATTAACCATTCCTTGAGCATAAATTAATTAATATTTCTTATTAAAAAATAGCTAATCTCTTTTTGCTGATGAACACAAATTTTTGTTCTAAGAAAGACAATAGTTAGATGGAAGAAAAAAAACCAAATGGTTTGAAGCAAAAACGTAAATGTAGAGCACTAAGCTGTAACTCTCTCCTAGCCTTTTAAGAATTTGGGACAATTCGTCAGCACTAATTTTCCCATCACCAATTGACTATTTACACAATTTTTTATTAAAAATACAATTTCTTGCAGCTAGCTAGAATCAAATGCACAAAGCACTCAACTTCACAATTTCATCCGATAAAGTTTTGAATATAGCAAAGTACTACAACAAATAGGATTCAAATAGATCGGTAGTAACTTATTTGATGTGTTAGTTAATATTCATACCACCAGAGAAAGAGAGTCCCACCACTTGGGTCTATAATACATTTCCTAAATGAAAACAACAACACTTTGTTTTTACTATAATAATTCAATAGAGCATAAAACTGTCAACTATCACAAATGGCACTCCAGTTTTGATAAATAGACAACGAACAACTAAACATTCATCATGGAGCACAATGAATTGAATTTTCATCAGAATGGATTAAAATTTCATACACAGAAAACATTTAACCATGTGGATATAAATAATTCTCCCACTAATGTAATTAATTTTATAGAAGTTAATTTAGTTAGAAAATGTAATGTGAAAGTGAAGAATGTATTATTTGATCTTATGATTACAGTATACATATATAGCAAATGCTAGCAATACACGATCCTACAATTAAGGCTAGCATTAAGATACTACAAGCAAAATAAAGCAACAAATAATGCTGACAGCCATTGATTGGTAATTACACTAATTACAATGACTGACATAGTCAGAGGCAATCATTGGATCCACACATTAAGGGATCTTGTCTCTAATTCCCCCCTTCAAACTGATGGGTGAGAGAGTCACCCCAAGTTTGTCTCTGAGTTGGTTGAATCGTGTGTAAGTTAATGCTTTAGTGAGGCAGTCAGCAATTTGATCAGCTGATGGGACATAGGCTACAACAATCTCATTTTGCAGCACTTGGTCTCTGATGTAGTGCACATCAATTTCAATGTTTTTGGATCGAGCATGCATAACTGGATTTGAAGCTAATGCCTTGGCACTCAAGTTATCACACCACAGTGTTGGTTTTCTTGGCAGAGGGAGTTTCAACTCATCAAGGAGTGAACAGGTCCATGCTATTTCAGCAGCTAAGTCAGCCAGGGCTCTATATTCTGACTCTGTACTAGATCTTGAGACTACCTTTTGCTTCCTTGAGGACCAAGAAACATGTGTTTCACCAAGGAAGACACATTGACCTGCCATGGATTTTCTATCGTCCACACTTGTGGCCCAGTCTGCATCTGAGAACCCTGTTAAGTCCAAGTCAGTGGATGGTTTAATGTGTTGGCAGTGTTGAATGGTACCTTGAAGATATCTCAGTATTCTTTTGATGCCTTGCCAGTGATCTACAGTGGGAGAGCTCATGAATTGGCTGAGCTTGTTAACTGAGAATGCTATGTCAGGCCTTGTGTTTGTTAAGTATTGCAATGCTCCTATAGCTTGTCTGAACACGGTTAGGTCTTGTAATTTCTCCCCTTCAGCTGTAAATTGCTTGCCAGTTACCATAGGTGTTGGACAAGATGAAGCATTTTCCATTTTGAATTTTCTCAGGATGTCTCCTATGTATTTTGACTGCTTCAAGTACATACCAGTTGCATCTCTTTGAACTTCTATGCCTAAGAAGTAGTGCAGTGGACCAAGATCCTTAAGGGAAAACACAACATTGAGTTGTTTGATGAAGGACTCTAAAAATTTGGTGTTGTTCCCTGTGACAATTATATCATCCACATATATAAGTAGAAAGGTAATGTGATCTGTACCTCTTAGAGTGAAGAGTGAGGAATCACTTTTTGTGTTCTTGAAACCCCAGCTGAGTAAGGCATTTTTGAGGCTGTCAAACCAGGCTCTTGGGGCCTGTTTCAATCCATAGATTGCCTTAGATAACTTGCAGACATGATCAGGTTTAGTTGAGTCTACAAATCCCTCTGGCTGATGCATAAACACAGTTTCTTTGAGGTAGCCATTAAGAAATGCATTGTTTATGTCCAGCTGTTTGACCTCCCAATTGAGATGCACTGCAATTGGGAGTATGATTCGAACTATACTGGCCTTGACAACTGGACTGAAGGTCTCTTCATAGTCTAATCCAGTTGTTTGTTGAAATCCTTTTGCAACTAATCTTGCCTTTCTCCTTTCAATTGCCCCATCTGCTTTGTACTTGGTCTTGAAAACCCATTTAGAATCAATGATGTTTTCTTGGTCTTGATATGGTACCAAGAGCCAGGTTTGATTTGACATGAGTGCCTGATACTTATTATCCATAGCTTCTTTCCACTGTGGTCTTGTGAGTGCTTCTGTGGCATTTTCTGGTTCCTTCTCATCTGTGCAAGTTTCAACTAACCCAACATATGGCTTCTTTGGCTTGTGAATTCCAGCCTTGCTTCTGGTCCAATGAGTGTTGATGTTTGTGCTTGGTTCAGCAAGAGTGTTGATGTCTGTGCTTGGTTCAGCAAGGTCTTGGTGAGCTTCAGCAACTATTTCTGTGGGATCAGTGTCATCAGGAATTGGACTGTTTTGTGTTGAATCATTTGCAGCCTGATCTCTGCTAAGATTAACTGCAGCACTCTCAGTTGGACTGGCTGGTTCTTGTTCGATATCAAGATTGTTATCATCTGGAAGTGTTGCTTCTCTAGTATGTGAGGTACCTGCAGTAGGCAAAGAAAAAGAGACAGATGGACTTTCAGTTAGTGTTTTTAAGGGACTTCTTGTATTGAGAAAGCCATCATGGAATGGAAAATGCTCTTCATTGAAGACAACATGTCTTGAAATGAAGATTCTTCCATGAGAATTTATACATTTATATCCTTTGTGGGAGTTACTATAGCCCAAGAACACACATCTGGTTGTGTGGAATTGCAGTTTGTGCTGATTGTAGGGCTTGAGACAGGGATAGCAAGCACACCCAAAGGGTTTTAGGGAGTTGTAGTCAGGTTCCTTTCTAAAGAGCAATGAGTAAGGGCTTTCATTTTGAGTGACTAGAGAAGGCAGTCTGTTTATGAGATAAACTGTCGTGGAGAATGCTTCCCACCAATAATGCAAAGGCATTTTGGCTTGTGCTAGTAATGTCAAGCCAAATTCAAAATATGCCTGTGTTTTCTCTCAGCCCTACCATTTTGTTGTGATGTGTAAGGGCATGACATTCTGAATTGTATCCCTGCTTCTATTGCATGTTTTTGCACAGCGTTATATTCACCACCACCATCACATTGGATTGTCTTAATTCTCTTGTTAAACAGATTTTCTGCCATGTTTTTAAACTGAATAAAGGCTTGTGCATTATTTGATTTCTGTTTCAGAGGATAAATCCAGGTAAATCTACTAAGGTCATCAATGAAGTGAACATAATATTTGAAACCAGAAGGAGACATTACTGGTGCAGGACCCCAGACATCAGTATGAACTAATTCAAGAATTTCCTTAGCATGAGAGGAAGAGGTTTTAAAGGGTAAAAAATGCATTTTGCCATATTGATAGGCCTCACAAAAGTTAAAATGATCACTAGGTGATAGTTTCACATTATAACTTTTCAAGACTCTATCAAGGACTTTATTATTTGGGTGACCAAGCCTTCTATGCCAGCTCTCCTTGACAGATACATAAGCACACGGGTCCCTTTCAGTCCTTGAGAGCTGATACAAGCCATCTTTAAGTGTCCCTTTTAGAATTGCCTTCCCTGTCAACTTGTCCTTCACAGAGCAACAATTTGCATCAAACTCAACAGAAATGTTATTGTCAGCAGTTAATTTTGACACACTTAACAGATTTTTGGTAATGTTGGGCACATATAATACATCATGTAAGTTGAGTGAGTTTAGTTTTGAGGAACCTGTGGCAACAATCTTCAATTTCTCACCACTTCCAACTATTAATGAGTTCTTACCATGATGTTCTGCCAGATCCTCGAATTTGTCAGTTTGGTGTGTCACATGATTGCTTGCACCACTGTCAAAGTACCAATCATAATCTTGAATAGAGCTTTGTGAGGCTAGGAAGGCATTGTGTGCTCCTTGTCTGTCACTGTCTATTGAATAATTTGAGTTTGAATAGCACTTATCAAACCTGTAGTAACAATTTACTGCTGTGTGCCCAACCTTGTTGTAAACTTGACATGTTGGCTTAGACATTCTTCCTCTTCCTCTGCCTCCTCTCCAACCTCTGAAGTTAGAGCCTCTCCAGTTGCTACTGGAACCTCTCCAGTTGTTGTTTGTGTTGAACTTGTTGCCTTTGTAATCAGTTTTGTTGGCAACATTTGCTGATGCATTAAGGGTTAGGTTGGTGAGGCTATTCAGTTGATCAAGTCTACTCTCAAAGGTCAGCAATTGGGCCTGCAGATTAACCCAAGTGAGACTAGTTTGATCAGACAGCTTGACCACCATAGGGTTGTAATCAGAATCTAAACCATTCAGGGTTTGAATGATCAGATCTGAGTTGGAAATAGGACTGCCTGCAAGTTTAAGCCTGTCATCGAGATTCTTCATCTTGACCAGATACTCCTCCATCTTCATCTCTCCTTTTCTGATGCTGTGAAACTCAGATTTAAGGTAAGTGATTCGAGACCTTGTGTGTGCACCGGCTAGGCTTTGAGCTTCATCCCAAAGTTGTTTTGAGGTTTCACAGTGCAGCAGCTGTGTTGCCATTTCAACAGTCATTGAATTCATCAACCGCCAAGGAGTTGTGAGTCATGAGCCTGCCAATCTTCAAATGCAGGATTTGGCTTCTTGCTTGAATCTGCAGAAGCTATGAATTCTTCAGGACACTCTTTTGTCCCTAGCATGTGCCCATCGAGCCTGCAACCTTTGACTATAGAAATCACCAAGGATTTCCAAAGTGGATAGTTGTCTCTGTCCAACTTGACACACACAGTGGATGGGAGATCATTTTTTGACTTTCAATCTGCAGCGGATGCCATGATTTGTATTGGATCAAGAGCCTTCAGGGCTTAAGTGCTCTGATGCCAAGTTAGAAAATGTAATGTGAAAGTGAAGAATGTATTATTTGATCTTATGATTACAGTATACATATATAGCAAATGCTAGCAATACACGATCCTACAATTAAGGCTAGCATTAAGATACTACAAGCAAAATAAAGCAACAAATAATGCTGACAGCCATTGATTGGTAATTACACTAATTACAATGATTGACATAGTCAGAGGCAATCATTGGATCCACACATTAAGGGATCTTGTCTCTAATTAATTTAAAAAATTGTATATAAGGAAAAAAGTATTACCTCTGTTCTCGGCAATTTGCTGAGCGAAACTGGCGAGAAGCTGGGCGAAACTACCTCGTGTATAAGAAAGCTGGTCTTTAGTCGAAGCTTCAGCGCAAAACAAAATTGAAAGATGAACAGCGGTTGGCAGTTGTTGGTCACCGGTCGGAGCTTCGGGAAATCAAATGGCGATGGTGGAAAGGAGGAGGAACGAGGAAGACGAAGCTCAAGGAAGAGAAACGGCTACGGTGGAGAGGTGGACGAAGCACAAAGAAGAGGAACAGTGTCGTGGTGTTTTGGGTTCGCGTGTGAGGGGCTAGGCGGCAGTGGTGGTGCCGTTCGCATGACGGGGATAGCAAGAGAGTGAGTTTCAGATAGAGGTGGTGCTTAGTGGTGCCGTTCACGTGCGAGGGAGAGGGAGAAAGAGCTGAGACGGTGTGGGTCACGATGAAGATATGAAAAGTAGAGAGAAGAGAGACGTTGAAGACAGTACTTTTACGTGGGAGGATGCTGAGTTATTTAGGTAAGGAGATTAGATAGCGCTTCCTTGGGACAGCGCTAATGAAGGCCTTACGCGTATTTTTAGTAGCGTTCAACAGAAGAAGCGTTATCTATTTGTTGGTTTTAAATAGCGCTTACTCTAGGAAGCGCTAGTAAAGGTTTTGCGCATTTTTTTAAAAAAAAATTAATTTTGTAATCTTTCAATACCGCTTAATAAAGGAAGCGCTAGTAAAGGCCTCACACGTTTTTTAAATAGCGCTTTAAGCATATAGCAATGTTTAAGGTGGTGCCATTTTTTTAATAATCTGTTGTAGTGTAATATCAAGTAACTTAATGTGAACGGCTGGCTAGGCTACCTGCCTCTCGTCTTTCTCAGAGAAACACAACATTAGAGTGGCACCACCTTTTCCCTCTTTCTTTAGTCTTTTTCCCCAACCCTGTCCTCTCTCCCCCATTGTTGAACGTTGATGTGGTGTTGTTCGGTGAGAACGAAGACTGAGATTTTTCACTCGGGGAGTGCCCGCGAAGGCTATACTATACGCCTAGTGGAGACCTTCTCCCTTCTCTCTCATATTTTCCCTCCCTCCCTCTCAGATTTTTTGCTCTCTTATTTTGCTTACAGCATTGCACTAACTGACCCGATAACCCGTCGTCAACCGTTACCCATTATCCGACCAATCCGATAGTTTGAACGAACGAAAATGGGTCTAAGAATAGACTGGTCAGTTATTCATGGATTGGGTTTTGTTTACCCGAACCCGACCAACGCTTAGCCCTAATCTTATGAAATCAATTAAGTAAATAGTTTTGTCTTCTCATCTATAACCTAAAGTGTTTCGTCTGAAAGCATCTTATGAAACACTATATATATATATATATATATATATTAAAATTTTATAGTTTTGAAAGTATAAATACTGATGTTATATAACTTACATTTTGTCTCATCTGTGTTTTGACTTACCACTTGTCACACTCATATCGAGTAACCTGGTATAAGTTAGAGGCATGTCCATTGATAAAGTAGAGAGGCAACACAAACAATCTTTGTCAGAGATGTAGTCCTGCTTATATGCTTATATTACCTACAAGGCAGAGCCATACATGCCAAACCATACAAATGCATACATTAAATGCTACACAATAACTATTTGGCTTAACTGCAGTTTTGGTCCCTCTATTTTAACCAATCCGCAATTTTGGTTCCTTCATTTTTAATTTCGCAATTTTGGTTCCCTTGTTTCTTAAATTACATGATTTTGGTCCTTTCGTTAAATTGTCAACCAATTTTTAACGGAGATGCTGACGTGGCAGTTAAGTGCTGACATGCCAGGTACACATGGAGCTAACATGCTTGTTAGGTGCTAACATGGCTGGTATGAGTGGCGCTGATGTGGAGATGATGATGTGGCTATACCCTTGTTGGCCATGGAAATTTCAAAAATATCAAACCTTTGGTTTGAACCCAAGACCAGAAGTTTGAAAGAACAACACTTTACAACTACACCAACCCACCTAATTGATATTCATAAGAAAACAATATGATTTATATATCTTGCAAATTAAACATAACTTTTCACATATTTTTTTTTATCATTTTATAATGTTTGTCTTTTGCATTTTATTTAAAATCAAACAATCAACATTCAATAAATAAAAACAAATTATACCAGTAAAAATATTTTAAAAGACCAAAACATATTTATCTATTTTTTTAGACTTTTTCACAGGATAAAATTGTTTTCAAATGCTTATTTGTAGATGCTATACTCATAATTCTACACATTTTCATTTTAAAAATGGTTTAATTTTATCAACTAAAATATTTCATAAATTCTTTTTTGAAATATTATTTTTAAACACTAAATAGTCTTACTTGGTGGAACACTATCCCTTCCTTCGTAGTGGCGGAGTTCTCTCGCAACAGAATTGGTTTGCCTAGTTATCGTTTAAGATAATGTTGTTGGTTATATTTTTGGTTTCATTTTGGATTAGATTTTTTGGTTGTATGCTGCAAATGATTGTTATTGCCTCTGGTGCCAACCTCGTTGGGATGGGAGACAGTATAGTGATGCTTTTGCATACTGCTTTTGGTGGGTATAGAAGTATTTTAATTTATGCTACGCTTCTTGTCTTTTCTTTTCCCCATGGGTCTTGGCCTAGTCCCCCATGTTTTGTTGTTTTTTTCCTTTTTTTATAATAAAATATAGGAGGGAGTACTCTTTTTCCTGCTTGGTATTTTTTTCCTAAGGAGGGTTTTGCATCAGTAGGTTTTAACGAGGCTCCCTACCTCTCTTTTGATTAAAAAAAAAAAACACTAAATAATTCCTTTAACATTAATTTTTCACAATACCATTTTAATCACAAATACCATTTTAAATTCTTCAAAAAAGACTAGATTTAAAATATACATAGAAGAATAAAAGTTCAACCAAGCCCAAACATTAATAGCTAAAAAATATCTCACCAAACTTTAATTATTTTTAAATATTGTTTTTTAAGAAATGACAATGAATTAACATACAATAAAAAAATATTACTCGTTGTTTTTGCTCATACTAATTAGTAATAATTTTCATATCATTGTATTGTTATTTTTGTAATAATTATTAGTAATATTTTTCAACATATTTTACTAATTATTCTTATTTTGAATTATTGTATCTGATTTTTTAATTGTGTAGTTTTAAAATATTATGTGAAATATTTTATATATTTTGGAATTTATTTGTGCCGCAATTAAAATATTAATCAATGTGATTTGAAAAAATTAAAGTTATATAATATTCTACCAGATTTCTTCCCAGTTTAAAATGTATAATAATTGAAATCATAACCTGTATAATGATACATTTATTATTAAAATAATATTACATTTTCACCTAAATTTTACTGTTTTATTATAATGTTTATTTATTAATGTATTATTTAATGGTATTGTTAAAATAATATGTTAAAAACTGAATTTCAAAAATATTTTTTTTAATAAAATAAAACCACTTTAAAAATGAAAACGTGAAGATTTATGAGTTTAGCATCTAAACACAAGCATTTGAAAACAATTTTATCTAGTGAAAAAATTTAAAAAAAAAGATAAATATATTTTGGTCTTTTAAAATATTTTTTCTGGTATAAATTATTTTTATTTATTGAATGGTGATAGTTTGATTTTAAATAAAATGCAAAAGCCAAGAATTATAGAATAAAAAAAAAATATGTGAAAAGTTACGTTTAATTTGTAATGTATATATATCATATTGTTTTACTACGAGTATTAATTAGGTGGGTTGGTGTAGTGGTAAAGTGTTGCTCATTCAAACCTATGGTCCTAAGCCCAAAACCAAGGTTTGATATTTTTGAAATTTCCATGGCCAACCATTGTAACCACATCATCATCTCCATGTCAACGCGACACATACCAGCTACATCAGCAACTAACAAGCATGTCAGCTCCACGTGTACCTGACAAGTCAGCACTTAATTGTCACATTAGCATATCTGTTAAAAATTGGCTGACCATTTAATAGAGGGACCAAAATCATGTAATTTAAAAAATAGTGGGACTAAAATTGTGAAATTAAAAATAAAGGGACCAAAATCACAGATTGGTTAAAATAGGGGGATTAAAACTATAGTTAAGCCTAAATATTTTTACAAGGGAAGATTTTATTCTCTATGTAATATTTATTTTACTTATCTGTTATTCAAAAATGTGTTTGAACTAAAATTCTTTATTCTCTCTCAGAGAGATGTTTTCAAAACCACGGTTTTTTTTTTTCATTTCCTCACGTGTGTGACTTATCAAGCTCTAAACACTTTCACTATCACTAATTGTGAGTTGCTAAAATGATTATCGTTCTTCATCTATAAAATGTGTTGTTAGAATTATTTCTAATAATTCTTGTGGGCTACAATCAATTGTGGCCTTTTAGTTTTCCAAAAACGGGCTAATGTTATGATCCAATTGATGATGTTCAGGCCTGCAAATAAGTAATCGATTGTAATGGGCATTTGGACACCTAATTCTGATTTATGTGGAAGACAGTGTAGGCCAACCACTTGGGCGTGATGGGTGGTCCAGGGTTGATAAATAGAGACTAGGTCCCCTTTGCCACCTGAATCGTATATGCTCGTCTACGGTTTGTCATCGGTAACCAGAACCAGGAGTTTGTGACCAGGAAAAGGAAGCTTGGATTACGTGATTTCGTGAGCTCTGGCGAGCAGGTTTTTAATGTCGTGATCACGTCTTCAACAAAGTAAGTCTTTCTGTCGGTGTTCTAATTTCATATAATAGATCCTGATAAATTCTTACATGTGGTATCAAAGTCTATATTATATGAATTAGGACCCCTTTTGAATATGCAAACTTGTTTTCTTGATGTTCATGAATCCTAGTCTTGAAAACCATAATCGTGAATTTTTATTTTATTTTATTTTTTTGATAAGAATAATTGTGAATTGTTGATTAACGCTTGATAACATGATCTGCATATTCTTCAAAGGATTATACTATTTTCGGATTGTTAAATCACGATAGCTTATATCACGATCGTTTCTTTGATTTTTTTTTTCTTTTGGTTTTATTTTCGGATTGTTAAATCATGATGGAGCAGTTATTATATGATTTAAAACCCGATTGTTGAACGAAATCATCCTCTTTTATTTGAAAATTTTCTTTTAAAATCAATTTTCGTTTTTCCATTTATGTGAAATTTCGAATTATTATTTTCAAGAAATTGGGACTTGAAACAATATGGGTTTTGTAGAAGATGATCACATGAATCTATTGGGACCGATTTCGTAATTTTTTGTTATTTGTAGAGGAAGAAATTAGCAAAATACAGTCGTGGTTATTGTTCTCCATGGACGTGATTTTGAAGCTTATTTTTCATGTCTTGGTTGTTTAATATTAAGGATTTTGTGCTAGAATTGTTAGGAATTTAATTATGAAGAAAACTCACTTGAAATCTGAACGAAACGGGTCGAATTCGACCAAAAATCCCGCATGAACAGTGACCCGTGCAGGGAAATACGTTTCTGCACTTCCTGAAGGTTGAAGATGAAGTTTTACACACGCGAACGAAGCCCACTCGCGGGGCAGGGAGAGTGAGAGAGAGTGTGGCCTCTACAAGAGTCCGTTTTTTACGCTATTTTTTGCGTTGCGCTCTACTCTCTGAGCTTTATTTTTCTATCTTGTTTCCAGAATTTTTTCGCTGCGTTAAATAGTTTTGATAAAATATAATACATTAAATTACTTTTTTAATTATCTTTGTGACAAAAATTAAATTGAAAAATATGTTAGAAAAATAATATGATACATTCTGGATTTAATGGTAGTGTTCACTCTCCCTGTAGAGTTGCGCATGATTGTATGCTATTATTTTTTATATTCGTGTTTTTAATTATTTCGACCATTCTGCTATAAAGACAAAACATGTTGAGAATGCGAATTGAATTGATGCATGACCAGAAGTGCTCATTTAATGATGTACTTGCCTATTGACTGTGTCTTATCTATGGACAAGAGAAAAATGATTCCTATGCAAGAGTTTTTGTGCGTCGATATGAGCCGTTACCACCAAAGTGGGACCGCTTGTATTGATTCATGAAAATTTCTTTGTAGTTTGAGGAATGCTTTTAATCATTTCATGCAATTACCTACCCAAAGGGGGTGGTTGGATGTTGTGGTTGAAAGGTATTTCGAGATGGAGGTACTGGGAAAGAGATTGGGGTAAGGGATTATCTGCCCAAAAGGGACAATTTTACGAACCAGTGTATTCTCATGGACTACACCATCCGAGGTTTTGACCGAGTTTTTCAACCTTGGTTGGTGCATTCTACCCAAAGGTGAATGTACCATTTTACTGGCCTCAATGTGATAGCTTGTTTTATTTTTGGAGCTATATCTTGTCATATTACATATACTAATGCATTTGTGTTTTGTCTTAACAGTAAACTAATGAATATTCTGATACTAGTATTAATTTTAATAATTGCTAGTTTGATAAATTTTGAATTATTGAAAATTTTTCTCTTAATTTATCAAACATATTTGGTTTATGCTTGAGCACGTATAGTTTTATTTTGAGCAATTTAATTTATTTTTGACAAACAATAAAGTTGTGTTTAGTTATATATAAAAGTATCTTTTAATGACCTTCTTGTCATTGGTTGTGACATGCCACATTGAAACTTGAAAATACTCAAGCTTGTATGTGTTAGAAAGTAGGACTTGATTTGACATGAGTTTAATTATTGTTCTCTAACATTTATTCTATGAGCCATTTGAGAACTTATATAAAGTTGATGCTTCCGCTTTTGTTGGTCCTACACACAAGTATGAGTGATACACCTTTAGAGGTTAGTTATAAAATATATATATTTTTGGTTATTGATGTATTGTATACATGCATAAATAGAGAAATTTCTCCTTAATGAGCTTTTAACTCTCTCTCATATTTGTGTTTGGAATATGTATTTATATATTTGTGACATTCTTTTAGAATGTTGTGACATGGAAATTGTTGTGCTCTTTTATTGGAACAATTTTTGAAAAATATTTTTTATATCTACGTCATATTGCTTTCCATTGATGAGGATTATTGTGACAATAGTTTTATAAGTATTGGGAGATATAATATTTGGTATATGTTGATTTGTGTGTCCTTAAAAGGGTAGAAATTGTATAAATTTAAAGATATTTATTGCATAATTAATTCAAAAGTGAATTTATGGATATCTCCAATGTGATAATATTTAATTTTGAAAAGCATTGTATAATCATGTCTTTAATTTCCATTGAATGGTTAAGTTGGTAGTTATGCACATATGTGGTTCTATTGAATTTAATTATTTATATTACGGTATAATCTTTCATGGTTATTATTGTGATCAAGTTGGAAATTGTGGTGAGCATGTGAGAACGTTTCAAGTGCTTCCTCTTGCATTGTGATCTACTGTTTAAATGTGGTTATAGCTTATTGTTTGTGTTTTTAAGCTACATAAATATTTCTACCGGAAAACGATCCAAACGTATTATAATTTATTTATTTTCCAGCTGATATTTAATAAATAATATACTGGAAAGATAATATATCATGGTTTAGATATGTGCATGATGTATATGTGCTTGGCTGGTGTTATGAAAATTAATACTTTTATCATATATCATGTAATTTCAAAGTGTCAATTCACTTAATTGTGAAATATTGTTTTGATTGTTGTAAGTGTAAAACTTGTAGAATGATAATGGTTTTAAATTCATGATGAGTAGGGATGTTTATTTTTTAATGCACCTTCTTATGGACTGTATCATGGTTAAGGGCAAGAGATATTGATTCCTGGGTAAAAGCATTTACTGATTATAGTGGGGATTCCCGCCAAAGTGGGAATACTCATTATTAATTGGTGGAATTTCTTTTTATCATTAGAAGAATATTTCTGATTGTCACGTACAATTTTCTACCCAAAGGGGGTTATTGTATGTCATGATTAGAAGCTAATTTGCGATGAAGTTATTGGAGGTACACTGGTCTAGGAGATTTGTCTGCCCAAAGGGGACAATTCTCTAAACCCAATGTATGGTCCTTGAGTAACTTATTATCGAATAGTTGGATGAAGTTAATGGAGGTGTGTTGGTGTAGGGGATTTGTCTACCCAAAGGGGACAATTTTCTGAATCCGATGTATGCTCATTGATTAACTCATCTGAGGTTCTGACCACGGTTGCGACCTTGGTTGCGCATTCTGCCCAAAGGAGAATGTGTTGTTATGTTGGCCTCCAAATAGCTTGATTAAGCTGAAATCATGTCTTGCCCTGTTTCTTACTTTAACGCATTTTAAGTTTTGCTTAACAATCAATTTTTTTTAATAACAACTATTTTGCTTAGTTTGTTATGGAGCACTACTTAATTTATTTCATGAAAGTTTGTGATAAGCTTTTAGATGCTTGTGTTAGTTTGCTATAATTTTTTTTTTGTAAATTTAACATGTTTAGACCTTGACATCAGTGGGAGGATTTTGACTTTAGTCATTATTTGATGTCTAGAATGGTAATAAAAATAATTTATTGAAATATACGATTTTCAAGGCTTTTGTTTGTGGGTTGCGACTTTGAATTCGAATTTGTTATGCATCGGATATTTGAATTTCCTGTTGCAATTTTGAACTCCCAGTTGTTCGATTTTTCTGGTTCTTATATCAGACCACATCAAAAGTTATATGATTCGTGATTACTTTATTGTTACTTGTTCCATAGCTACTTTTGATATTTATGCAGATCTGTTGACATTATTTGTACATTCTTTTTAAGACTTTACGGAGATCTAGCGTTTTGCTTTGTTTTATCATAAGGATAGTTTATCTTTATTTGATGAGCCTTGAGATAAGGTACATAATAAACCTTTATCAATTTTAGTATGATTGTGGATTTTATACATGGATTGGAAAATCCTAATATTTTCAAAATGATGATAAAATTGGAGTTAATGAGCTCAATTATTTGTTAATTACCTTTATGATTGAAAGGTTTATGTTAAGTTTGTCTGGAGAATAATAAACCTTTACTATATGGTATGTACAATGAACTTATCAATTATCATTTGAATTATATGTTAGCATAAAGAAAAATTGTTGTCATTCAAATCTTTTATATATAAGTTTTTCAATGATTTTACTTGTAACTAAAAAGGTTGTTACTCGAGGATGCATATTTGAAAGATTTAACTCAGATTTGAGCCACCTTTGACTTCCTTAAAATCTATCTTGTATTCATATTTCAAAGCATACATTGTTAGTATCCCGTTATATGTTGGTCTTTCCAAAGTTAGCTTCTTGTTGCTGTTATTGCCTATTTATTTATTAGTTGAAATTGATGAGTTGTTACCTTCTCGTTCATGATTTAATTCTAGCAGCTTATGCTCAGATTAAGGGCTTAGTGTTTATGTGGTAGAACTATATCCCTCTATATATTACTGCATTATTTTCAAATGACCCCATTTCTGTTGGCTTTAGCCCTGCAACTTTGAAGGGTCGTTGTCTTGAGCCCTATGCATTGAATGCTTTGAAACCAGTGATCAGAAGCAATATTTGTCATGCAAAAGAATTGAAGAAATTGTTAATCAAAGAGCTATCATGAAACTAAATAGATTCCACATGGTTAATCCTTTAACCAAGGGACTCTGCCCATAATTATTTATTTATCATTATTTTTGTGAACATGAGCTCTATGAGTTTGTATAATATGCTTGGTTAGTGGGAGTTTGTGCTTTATGTCATGTTAGCTCTCGCATTTTTAACACTTTTGGTGTTTTGATAACATTTTCTATTTGACTTGATAAATTAATTATAAATTGAATTATGTTATTATATACCTTTGTATATGTTTAACAGATGCAAAAATGTTGAAACTCGGTGTCGTTGGGACCACTATGCCCGTGATCGACACCATGTAAGAGTTGTGGCATTACGGTTTTTCATAAACCATGAAGCTCGGTGTCGCCTGGACCACTGTGCCGGTGGTCGACACCATGTTGGAGCTGAGGCATTATGGTTTTATTGAACCATTTAGCTCGGTATCATAAGGACCACTGTGCCGGTGGTCGATGCCATGTTGGAGCTGAGGCATATTTGTAAAAACATTAGAGCTCGGTGTCAATGGGATCACTGTGCCGGTGATCGACGCTATGTCGGAGCTAAGGCATCATGGTTTCTTATAAACCATATAATTTCTCTGGCTTTAATGCATTTGAGAGAAATTTAGGACTGACAAAGAAAATGACAGTATGGCTATAAGATCATATTGGCATGCCATTTTCTTGCTACACTCCACATAGATGGCTAGTCGACGAAGTTGGTGGTATTTGTAACCATGGAAGGTGTCATGTCAATATAAGATGTGACTACCGCCATGATTCGGTATCATTTAGTTTTTGTTGGATGGAGTCTTAATTAGGTGTTGCATCTTGGGATCATGTGTTTAGTGGCCACGTTAGGAAGTATGTTATTAGCCCGAGAGTTGTTTTCAAAATGTTTTCTAAAAATTAAAATTGCACAATTGATTTTGCCCAAGTGGGAGAATGTTAGAATTATTTCTAATAATTCTTGTGGGCTACAATCAATTGTGGCCTTTTAGTTTTCCAAAAACGGGCTAATGTTATGATCCAATTGATGATGCTCAGGCCCGCAAATAAGTGATCGATTGTAATGGGCCTTTGGACACCTAATTCTGATTTATGTGGAAGACAGTGTAGGCCCAACCACTAGGCCCATGATGGGTGGTCCTAGGGTTGATAAATAGAGAGACTAGGTCCCCTTTGCCGTCACCGGAATCATATATGCTCGTCTACGGTTTGCCCCATTGAGAACCGAGAACCGGAGTTTGTGACCAGGCAAAGGAAGGCTTAGTTCGTGATTTCAGGAGCTCTACAAGGCAGAGACAGTTTTCGGTAATCGTGATCATGTCTTCAACAAGTAAGTGCTCTAATCGGTGTTCTAATTTCATATAATAGATCCTGATAAATTCTTACATGTGTTACATAAATAGGTTAAGAATACTTGTTACCTAAAGAGGTTGATAATAGTTAAAGCTTGAGGAGGACATAGAAGAATACTTGTTAGCTGAAGATGTTGAAAATACTTGTAGCCTAAGAGGCATTTGAAGAATACTTGTATTTGGTTTGACCGTAATAGAAATCTTTCGAGTTGAAGGAAATAGATGTAACTCTTGGGGGTTAAGAGTGAACCAATATAAATCCCTTAAGCAAATTTTCTTACTCTATCTCCTTATATTATTTGACATGATCTATTCGACTAACTCGGGAATTGTAATATCTTACCATATATATAAAGGTTTTTATTCGAACAAACTAAAATAACTTGTGCTGTTTTAAGACGAACCTTTGATCAACTTATTATCAACCCTTTTATTTACACAACACTCAAAAAATTTAAAATATATTTCAACCCCTCTTTCTGTGTTTTCATATGTTGACTATAAGGATGGCATGTTGGTCCTCACGTGAGCATCCCAACAAGGATGATCTTGCCTTTGGGCCCAACATGGGTCAGCGATGTTCTCATGTGACACTAATGCTAACCCTACCTGCTATGATGTTGGGTTACCCCATAACACAAAGAAAATGAGTTGCTATTTTCATCCCCGTTTGATCTAATACACCTCTTCCCCTATCTTTTTACTTTTTTACCTAAAATACCTTACCGAAAGTTAACTTTTGGAACCCATCTCCACCTTTCCAGTAAGTTAACTTTTGGAACCCCTCCCCACTCCCTTCCCCTTACACCCCCCCCAATAATTCTCGCCTGATAGCCCCCTTGCGCATGATTTTACAACAACTATGAATCTTATGTGATTGTGGATCTAAAGGAGAAAGAAGCTTAAATTAAGTTAATTTCCGGTGCAATGATAACATTTCGGAAATGCAATTTTTTTTTACATTATAGAAGTTAAGTTCTAGAATTAAAAAAATGTAAAAAAAAAAAGCTTATGAAATTAAATTCTAGAAGTCATATTAAATAGTTCAAAAATTAACTTCTAGAACACATATATATGTTTTGAAAGTTGATTTCCGAACATATATTGATGCAGTCCGGAAGTATACTTCCGAAAAGCGGTATTATTCGGTACACCCTCCCTGGCCCAGTCGACCGACCCATGATCTTGCTTGTCCAGCCCAATCCTTATATTCGAGTAGACTAGCAAATAGAGACTATTGTATTCCTTCAGATCTTTGTATTCGAGTGTATTGTAATTGGGCTTAGTCCCCCATTTTAGTGCAATAACATTTTGGCGTCCACCATGGGGCTTGGTAAAACTCTCTCGGACCACACCCTAAAGAACTCGCTTCTATGGCTAAGACGTGTAGCCGCACGAAAGATGGAGAATGCTGCATCAACGGCCGCACGAACGGAGAACAACACCAAGCTGAGCATGTTCACGCGAATCAGATACATGAGCAGCAAGATGACCAGAGACAAGATGAACACAATCTAGGAGTAACACCGATCCTCTAGAAAATACTCGGAAGGCTGGACAGAATGCAGCAAGAAAATGAAGAACCTTATCACCGGGTGGAGTTTCTCCAATAAGAACGAGAATCCGGGATGGGACACACCCAGGCATCGTAAACCGATTTAAGGGCTAGCTCGACCGAGGAGGAACATACCCGAGAGCATAATCCCCGTCGAGAGCGCCCTCGGAATACAACTGCGGAGCCGTAGCTGAGCCCAACAGACCAGAAGAGCATCTAGGTCCTTTCACAGATGCCTTAATGGCCACGCCTCTTTCAGACCACGTCAAACCCCCACCTATCAAGGCGTATGATAGAACTTTTGACCCGGCAGCCCATTTGAAGAGGTACAAGAGTCACATGCTGGTGACACGAACCTTTGATGTAGCCCTATGCCGAGCCTTCGCAGGAATGCTGATGGATCCGGCTGTAACCTGGTTCTCCGACCTCCTGGCTAGATCAATCAGTAGCCTCTCTGAGCTCGCCACAAAATTTTTTGCTCATTTCTCCACTGCTAGCATGCAAGGAAAAATGCCAGCAGATCTCATGTGCATCAAGCAACATCCGGACGAGTCCTTAAAAAACTTCACGACCAAGTTCAATAATGAGGCCAATCAAATCCTGAACTTTTCAGATGACATGCAGTTGTAATCTTTCTTGGTTGGCCTAAAACCCGGGACCTTTTCCGACTCGTTGGTCCGGAAACGAGCCAAATCCTAGACAAGCTCCGTGTGCGGGCCGCCGAGTTCATCTCTATCGAGGAAGTCGATCGAGCAAAATGAGCCGAATAGGGACTGTATAAAATGGCGATCCCTCAAACTATACACCCGGATAGAAAAAATACAGATCAAAAGGGCTTCAGCGGATCACGGCAAGGGGAGCAGAGGGGAAAGTACACGAACTATACACCCCTCAATGTGTCCCGAGCGAGGCTTCTGCAGGAAGTTCATAGCACAAACTTGATACCCCTACCACCGCCGAAGGAGCCTCCAGAAAATGCCGACCAAACAAAATATTGCATCTACCACTAGACAATAAGACATTCCTCAGAGGACTACCGAGCTTAAAAGATCGCATCAAGGAGCTAATCTAACAGAGTTACTTCTCTAGGTATATTATGAAGGACAGCTTGGAGAGAGGATTCGATCAAGGTAGGGGAACCCAGAATGGAGGTGTGAGCACGAACACAGTCAGACTTCGAGGAGGCGCAGAAGCAAGAGCAGGGATTGAGTTGACCAACCGAAACCCCAAATCAATATAATTGCTGAGGGATTCGCGGGTGGAGGGTCGTCCCAATCGGCTCCGAAAAGGCACCTCAAAGAAGTAATGAGAGCTGGTCTAACTCGCTTTGATCGTCCGAGAAGGCTTTCTTCCATGGTCTTCACATATGACAATTTCATAGGAATAGTGTTCAACCAGATAATCCCATGGTAGAAGTAGCCAATTTCACCATCAAGCGTATACTGGCCGATCAATGGAGTTCTGCAGACATAGTCTACTTGGAAGCCTGCCGGCAACTCAAGTGTCCAGCATCAGTGCTCTTGCCCTATGACGGGGCTTTGGTCAGATTCGGTGGCAATCAAGTAGACGTCTTGGGATATGCAGACCTTTTAACAACGTTTGAAGAAGGCTAACTAACCAAAACCCTTAGTATTCGTTACATGATAGTGGACACTCTAGTGACATACAACACTATCCTTGGTAGACCGACAATCAACGAGCTGGGAGCAGTGGTCTCTACCGTGCACTTGGCCATGAAGTTCCCAGTCGCAAGGGGCAAAATTGCAACGATTCGAGCTGACCAGCGGATGACTTAGAAATATTACTTGGACAGTCTCAATGTATGCCCTGTAATATCCTCAATTTTCTAATCTTGCTTAACATGTGTTTATGTGTTTTTAAGTGTACTTGTGTGCCCTAGGTGGGTTTTGTGTGTATTTGACTGTGTGTTTGACTTTTTGGTTGTGCATTCGTTTTCTGTGTGATTATGTGTTTGTAAGAGGGTATGTTTTGAGGTTTGTTATGCTGTGTGAGGTTGGAGAGGTGTGTGATAAGGTTTTGGTATGAGTCTTAGGAGCCTCGTAAAGTTTGAGAACGACCGGAGTCGGGATTGGGATTTTGTGTGTTCGTATTCTTAAGTGAGTGCGAGTTTTCAGACGAGTATATGAGACTTTGAATCATTGTTCTTGAGTCCATTTGATATCCTTGTATGTTAGGAATTATGTTTAAGTGTTAGGGTATCAAATTCTAGATCATACAGAAATCGGAATCGAAGAAATCACACGAAAACGGACAAAACAGTGCAAAAGCGCGTGAAGCACGCTTGGGCGCAATCTGACGGTGCAAATTCGTCTGTTTCTGTTCGGGCATTCTAGGGCTTATCTCCGATTGCCGTTTTGTCGAGATAAAGCTTATACCCTCTACTGTTCATCTCTGTTTTCATCTTATGGTTTCAGTTTCTCAAATTAGTTTTAGTTCCTAGCCCTAATCAGACTGTGTTTTGGACCCCAGTTTGACCGAATGGGTACCGAACGAGCTAGGGTTTTGCCGAAACTCCAAGAGGAGATTCCTTGGACCATGAGACAGAGACTTGTGCCTCTGTTCTCCATGGCTATAGCTTCTGATTTCGTGATCCCTTGTGGTTTGGATTGTCCCTAATTAACTGTTCTTCGTATTTTAGGGTTTTGGTGCTAGTACGGGTACCGGTTATTCGTAAAACTTTGTCCGAAATTGCATTTGGGTAAGTTTGGGTCCCTAGAACTTTAGGAGTAGGTCTTGGCCATGACTCTCTTTGCTTTTTAGTAATTCCATAGTTTGCCCTAATTCCAATCCGAGTGCGCTTTTATGTCTCCGGTAAATTATGGGTCGTTCTGGCATGCTCGGTGGAATTTTTGGGTGACCTTGGCTTGCTATTTGATGTTGGCCGAATCTGAACTTAGTGTGGGGAGTGTTTGATTATTTGTTCGTGAGTCCATGGTTGTGGTTCAGTGTCTGCTAGTGGTTCCGAGTACTCCGAATTCCAAATGGGAGAAAGAATATACTTCTGTTGGGTTATGTGTAGTAGATACGATTGTTTGGCATGTGTAGGGTGACCTAATCCCTACTAGGGGTTGATGTCAGTAACACTTTAGGATAGGGGTTACGGTGTGCCACATCTAAGGATAGGCGTGGTAGACCCATCAGCCAACTTAGGATTATTTATTAGTAAATATGATTGCCTGATAAATATGATTAATTGTGAATTATGTTGTACATGTCATATGAGGGTAGTAACATGCCTAGGATTGTTTTATGACATGCTTGATAAATATGTGATGTTGTGATATCTCTATTAACATAGGAAATTGAATACCTTTAAATGCTGTAGCACTTAAATATGGTATGATGTATGACATGATATTAGTTTGGGTATGTGAGCATAACATGATGTGAGGCATATGATTATGAGGTGTTAGGTGCATGAACATGATATTGCATTAGTAACCACTCTATTCATAACGGAAATGTGATGTGGAGAGGATCCCTAACGGAAAGGGGGATACTTCGCCCAGCAGGTTAGATCCACTCTGTTCCTTATCGAAAAAGGGGGAAACGGACTCCTTATCGGGAAAAGGGGAGGAGGATTCCTATCAGGAAAGGGTAATACCTCGTGGACTAGGCTAGTGTCACTCTGTCTATATCGAAAAAGGGAGGCAGGAATCCCTATCGGGAAAGGGGGACGACAACCCTAACAAAAAGGGGGGGTTTGCCAATAAGTATTCCTATCGGAAACGGGGAGTACAGTGAAAATAGTAAATAAAAGATGCCATGATGCACAACTTCATTGAGAGACATGGGGTAAGTAGAAGAGGGTAGCTAGATCTTATTTGTTATATATGTGATTATCTGTGCAGATTGTCTTACTCTCATTCTACTTATGCATTTCTCACTTTTTAATGGATGTGTTGTTCTTATCTCATTGTGTTTGTATGCTTGTGTATATATGTGTTATTTCTGTATTAGACTTTGTGGAGGAAGATGCATCCCCAGCTTCACTTGACGGAGCAGTTCCTGGTGATACTGCCGATGACGAAGCAGGCCCCGAGGACCATTGCTTGGGAGAGTTTTGAGTTATAGGCGAGCTGGATCCCAGAGTGGGAACTCTCAGCATCCACCTTAGTGATGATTTTCAGTCTCTTTGGCCAAGAGTCTTTTTGTTAATGTTATGTTCTTGTTGTTTTGTTTAGTTGAGGCGAGGTTAGCCTCATAGGCCTTATACTTTGATGAATGTATCATACCATTCACACTATGCTACTTTGCACACTCTGATGATCTAGGCCGTACTGATAAGGCCGTCTTTTTTAGAAAACCTATATATATATATATATATATATAACATTAGTTTACTTCACCGTGACGCATCGTAGTCTTATTTATGTCTTTGATTTCTATTCCCTCGTATTTTATTCACGCTAATTATGTGTGTTAAGTTAATTAAGTAGAATAAAGCATGAATAGGACTGCGGTGTGTTACATGCCCTAAGGAAAAAAAGGACGAAGAGAGGAAAGAAGATCTTCTCGGCACCCGCGATTGTCCGCCTATCAGATAGAGCTAGATCCCAGAGCAAATTCATTTCAACGTTCTAGGCCAGATGAGGACCAGATCGGTCTGACAGAGCAAAAAGTTATGACATCAAATGGATGAGCAGCTTGTTCAAGTCCTGAAGGAAAATGTTGATTTATTCACCTAGACCCCCTCGGACATGTCAGGGATAGACCCGGACATCGTTTGTCACAAGCTGTCTCTGGACCCTAAAGCAAAACCAGTTTCACATAAAAGAAGAAAGCTTGGAGAGGAACACTGGAAGATAGTGATGGAGAAGACCAAGGAAATGAGGTACACTAATTGGCCCTCATACGTTATTTTGGTTAAGAAATCCAATGGTAAGTGGAGAATATGTGTGGACTTCGATTTAAACAAGGAATTTCCCAAAGATTCGTACCCCGTACTAAACATTGACCGGTTAGTAGACGGTACCTCCTGGTATGAGCTCCTCAGCCTCATGGATGCTTACTCAGGATACAACCAGATACGCCTGCATCCAAAAGACAAGAGCAAGACTGCCTTTATGATCAAACAAGGTACCTAGTACTACCAAGTGATGCCTTTCGGATGTATGTGCCACTTACCAAAGGTTGATGGATAGGATCTTCACGAAGCAGATCGAACGGAATATAGAGGTGTACGTAGATGACATGGTTGTAAAATCTACCAAAATAAAGGAGCATGAAGAGGACTTGCGGGAGGTGTTTGGTAAGCTACAAAGATACAATATGAAGCTTAACCCAGAAAAGTGCTCGTTCGGAGTGAAAGGTGAATGATTTCTCAGTTTCCTGCTCTCACACCAGGGAATCGAGGCCATCCCATACAAATGCAAAGCAATTATAGAGATAAGGAATCCAAGGACGGTCAAAGAAGTATAGCAGCTTGTAGGATGAGTCGCGGCAATATCTCGATTACTTTCTCGGTCAGCAGACCTGGAACTACCGTTTTACAATATCCACATGAAGCCAGTCGAGTTCAAGGCATTGCTTTCAGCACCGCCTATATTTACAAGACCCGTACCAGGTGCGACATTATTATTATATTTAACTGTAACTAATGATGCTTTGAGTGTAGCCTTAGTCTAAGAAGATGGGCAACATCAACAACCCATCTAATTCATCAGTAAGGTGTTGCACGACCTAGAGCTCAGGTATCAGAAAATCGAGAAACTCGCGCTCGGTTTGAACACAACAGCTAGGAGATTAAGACCATACTTTCAAAGTCACAAGATAATGGTCAAAATAGATCAGCCCATCAGATAGGTACTCCAAAAGCTTGAACTAGCAGGGAGAATGGTAGCTTGGAGTGTGGAGCTTTTCAGATTCGGGATCAAATATGAAAGTCGAGGCTCAATCAAATCACAGGCCCTGGTTGACTTCGTAGCAGAGCTAGCACCATGCGACTCGGAGGAAGAAACTCAGTGGATCCTGTACGTCGATGGTGCCTCAAACGTCCACAGCTGTAGAGTCGGCATCGTCTTGGAAGCCCCGAGAGGGGTGATAATGGAGCAGGCCCTAACTTTGAGTTTAAGGCAAGCAACAATCAGGAAGCGTATGAGGCCTTAATTGTCGGCCTCAAGCTTGCTAGAGAGATGGGAGCCGAGCATGTGATGGCAAGAACTGATTCTCAATTGGTCACGAGCCAGATCAAAGGAGACTATTAGGTAAAGGATGAACGGATGGAAATATACTTGGCAAAAACGATAGACCTAATACGACATTTCAAATCTTTCTCGGTGGAGCATGTGCCCCGAGCTGAGAATGCCCACGCAGATCTGCTCACAATGGCCAAGGTGCGCTTCCAGTACCGGAGGTTTATTCAGAAAATGGTGCGAGCCCCAGCATTCGAAGAAGTGAAAGTGATGACGATTGAAGGCCATAGCAATTGGCTGACACCGTACCTACGGTATTTGAAGGAAGGGATCCTGCCCGAGAATCCGGCCAAGGCCAAAAAGTTCAAAATGCATGCCAACTACTATACCCTAGTAGGAGGTTAACTACAGTGGAGGGGTTTTATCACTCTGCTCCTTAAGTGTCTCAGTTGGGAACAAGCCGATTATGTCATGAACAAGATGCATTTAGGGATCTGTGTCAACCACCGAGGTGCCCGGCCACTGACCGCTTAGTTACTCTGAGTGGGACATTATTAGCTCATCATCCTAGCTGATTGTGTAGAGTTTGTGAAGAAGTGTGTAGTGTCAAAAGAATGCTCTAGTCGCCTGTGCGCCGCACCATTTCCTTTATAGCATTCATTCCCCTTGGCCCTTCAATACGTGGGGAATGGACATACTCGACCCGTTCCCTCCAGTGCTCGGACAACTCAAGTTTCTTGTTTGTAGCAATAGATTACTTCACAAAATGGATAGAAGCGTAACCACTAGCAAGGATCACTGCCAACCAAGTCAAAAAGTTCACATGGAAGAGTATAATCTGCAGGCATGGGTTCCCCATGCCAAAATCACTGACAATGGCTCTCAGTTCATAGGCAAAGGGTTCAAAGAATTCTGTGAAGGTTTGGGAATCAAATAACACTTCATGTCAGTTGAGCATCCTCAAGCAAATGGGCACGCAGAGGCAGCCAACAAAGTAATCCTTGGAGGGTAAAAAAAGATTAGGAGCCGTGAAGGGCAATTGGGTTGAAGAGTTGCCGAGTATCTTATGGGCCTACCACACAGCCATCACCTAGAAGGGCGGCCTTTGTAGAAGAAGAAAGTGAACGGGAAAGAAGAGTGGATTTGGACCTGCTATAGAAGGAAAGAGACCCAGCGCAGATAATGCAGTACGCTGCAAAAATGCTTATGGCAAAAAGGTGCAATTCCCTCTTGATCCCGAAGGTTTTTTCATGAAGGTGGCTTAGTGCGTAGAAGAATCAAAGGGCAAAAAGATCCGAGCGAAGGAAAGTTTGAGCAAACCGGTATGAACCTTACAGAATCAAAGAGTCGATTTGAAACAGGGCATACCGACTAGAAGAACTTGATGGCAAGATCCTGTCGTGGACGTGGAATGTCATGCACCTCAGGTTTTATTATAGCTAGATTCCATGTGTAATAAAGGTAATGTACTCTTTTTCCAGCTTTGGTATTTTTTCCCATGTGGTTTTTTACCGAGGAAGGTTTTAATGAGGCACACCCATTAAATCCAACAAAGATGTTTCTTTTTTACGATTGCTTATGAATTCAAGTCGGAAGGAAAGGCTAAGTCCATTGACCGAGTCCGCCTCAAATCAACGGGCACTCGCCATTAAAACCCAAGTTCAATCTTGGTGAAAGACTAAGACACTTTACCGAGTTCGCCTCGAATCAACGGGAACTCGTCGTTAAAACCCAAGTTCACAATTGGTGAAAGACTAAGTACCTTGACCGAGTCCGCCTCGAATCAACGGGCACTCACTGTTAAAACCCAAGTTCACACTTGGTGAAAGACTAAGCCCCTTGACTAAGTCCACCTCGGATCCATAGGCACTCGTTGGTAAAAGTTAAGTGTCACACTTGGGGAAAGATTAAATCCCCGTGTTCAAGTCCTTCTCAGATCGATGGGCGCTTTGAAAAGTTAAGCCTCGGACACTAAGTCCGCCCTAAACCACAAGGCGTTCACTTCTAAAAATTGAAGTTGGAAAACACTGAAGACAAGTTTGATCAATGACAAAGATAATGAGCATTAATCAAGAGTAATAGTCGGCCAACAAGGTCAATGTTTAAACAAAAGGTACATAGGAAAAATAGCTAATGCATAAAGGTTATAAGTGTTGCTGCCAAACCATAAAAACAAAACAAATACAAACAATATACTAAGGACATTCCCCCTAGTCTTTTGCGTGGTTATCCGAGGTCGCATAGTCCCTGAGACCACCGTTATCACCCATAACACCTCCGCTAGCTCACCTTCTATTTGATCTAGTTAGTCCTCTTTACCATCGTGCGCAAGGTCCTCATCGGATTCATCTTCATCTTCATCTTCATCATCGTCATCCACTACGGTAGTGACACTGTCCCCAGACAGCACCCCAATAGCACATGGGGGCTAACACCTCCTCATTGGTGTTGCATAAGAAAGTGACTTGTCTCTTAGCGTGGTGAAAGCCGGTCTTATACATAGAAGTTGTACTCTTCAGGGCGTCCTCCTTCTCTCTTAGGGTCTCCTTTTTCTCTTACAGTAAAAGATCCTTACTAGAAACATGAAGAGACCGCTCAGATCCCAAGGTGGACTCCAAGGCAGCCTTGCCTTGCAACAACTTTGTCTTCTCAGTGAGAAGATCCTCAGCCCGTTTGCCTATCTCTTTCAGGTCATCCCTCTCTTTCTTCACCTGCTTCAGCTCATCCTCTAGCTTTGACAATCTTTTCATCTTAAACTGAGCCTATTCTATGCCATTCTTCAGCTCTTCGTTGTGGTTGACTAACAGAGATATCCGGTCATCCTTGCTTCCCAAGTTTTGTTCTACTTGTCGATTGCATACATCAGAGCGGAGTTAATATACCTGAGCAGCCTCTAGAAGTGATAAATCTTTAAGCCTGGATAGCCGAGACCTATCCTCGTCTGAAGTAGACAAGTTGTCTGCCAATTGACCGGGTCTGAAACCAAGGTCCATCAAAGACTCGGCCTCCCCAGAGAAAGGATCCTTGTATTGGCTCAAAACAGAGCTCCAAGGGGAAGGGTCAGAAACCAACTCAGTACGATGCCATTGGGGGGAAGGCTACATCGAATCCGAATGAGGGGCACTCGATACTACTCCAACAAAGGCACTCGTGGGGGCGGTGAAGCTGATCCGAGCTTGTTTCAAGCAAGACCCATTGTGCCCGTCGTTCCCACGCTTCTTCCTCTTCTCTTGAGCAGCTATCCCGGGCTGAGAAGAAGCGCCAGTACCCTCAGGCGCCTTTGAGCCAGCTTCACCCCTTGACTCCTGTTCGACGCGACACTCAGGTATTTCTCCAAGTCTCGATGGTTCAGCTTCTTAGGGGCCATATCCACTACAAGAGGAAAAAGAAAGCAATGTTAAAACAATCATTCATAGAGGAATAAACATAGAAGTCGTATCAAAGCTGAATTACCTAAGTAAGTCACAGGCCAGTGGGATTCTTTGATAAATTGATGAGACCATAACAGTGAAAGCACTACAGCATTTTAAGCCTACAGCAACACCTCATTTCTCACGCTTGAAAAAACTTATGTCCTAGAATAAGATAGACAACGGATTTTAACAATTGTTGGCACAGGAAAAGAAATCTATATTTTTTATATACAACATTCTTAAAACGTTCGCTAAATATATCGGGAACACAATATCAGTCGTTGCCTTGTATTTTCACATATCAAAATAGTTAAACAAATATTAACGTTCTCGCAGGCATAATTTCTTTGGCACTGATTAATTTTTTTTTCCTCCAAAAACTGAAGTTCATAACACGCGCGCGAACTACCTGAGGGTTTCGTAAGGTTTGTAAGGGTTTCCTTCAAGATTCCAGAAACTTATTAGGGCTTTTCCTTCTTCCAATTTTTGAGATTAAGACCAATAATATGAGTTTTCTCCCAAAAAAAATTTGGAAGCTTTTGCAAGGTTTGTAATATTAGGGCATCTCCAATGGGGATACCTATTGGGTACCTAATGGTACCGAATAGGTACTTCCATTGTGGGAAAAAATTTGGGTACCTATTTGGTTTGAGTACCTATATAGGTACCCACTCTCTCTCCTCACACGGGGGCCCCACACGTCAAAATAAAATATTTAATAATTTGCACTTCAAAAAATATAAAAATTATTAATTTAAATTTCGTATTAAAAAATTAAATTTCGCATTTTTAATAATTTAATATTTAGTATATCAGATAATCATTAAATAAATTTTTGTTGATATGTGATGATGTGGAATTATTGGTGAGAACCATTTAGTAATTTTTTTAGAGGTGCTGGGTTGGAGGGATTAGGTACCAATTAGGTACCGAAATTAAAAATGTAAAAATGATGATGTGAATGCGTGTGGTCCATTTAGGTACCCATTTTTGGGGTGCTCCATTAGAGATGGCCTTACCCTCTCGAAAATTTCCCTCTCTCTCACTTTATCTCTCACGACATTAGTTTGTGAATGCAGAACCAAAAAGAGCCAGCAAGAGGCTGTATGGAGAAATTCCTTGTTCGATTTGAGGTTAATATTTTCGATTTAAGAAGAAACTGCTCTTTTTGAATCGAGGTATATTCGATTTTGAATAAGCATTTTCAAATGGTAGAATCGAGGATCGAAACGCCGAATCCCTTCCTTTGATCCGCCATCGAGAAGCGCACCCTCTCCATCAATCATGAATTCCTCGATGCTTCCCATTCCACGCAACTGGTAATAATTTCTCTTCTCACGCAACTAGTTCACTTACTATCGCTGTTCTGATCCGATCCGGCCAAATTGGTTCCTTTCTCTGTGCATTTGATTCGTTAGGCTTGGGATAGCATGGAGGACGAGGTCAATGCGTTTGTCGAGTGCTGCGACAGGTGCGATTTTCTATTAAGTGAGGAAGACTGGTCAACCTATGGATTTCTTTCTGCTCATCCTCCTCTAACTGATCTAAGTCCATATCTTGGACAGTTTGAGGTGCTATGGTCCAGTGCAGAGGATGTCTAGCACTGCCCGACTCATCTAAAAAGAAGAGGTAATACTTGTTTGCCAACCGAGCTTTAAAAAACCTATTCTTACCATTAACTACTTAGAACACAGTGGTTCATTTAGGGATTATCATAGGATTCTCAATCCGTTGCTACAATCCTCTCTAAAGACTTGAGGTTTACTACCATTAAGGTTTGAAGATACACTAAGGTATTTCGAATTAAGACTTCTATAGGTCCTTTAAAAGGCTTTGAGGTTTCCAATCAATCTAGAATCCATTCATAATAGGTTAGGTTAAACAAACTTGATTAATTTACAAGTATTGGGAAACCTAATCGAGTATAAATGCCCATTCTAATTGATTAAAACCATACAAATAAGAACCCATACTTATTGATCTTAATTGCCATGAAATTAAGTAATCACAACCCCTAATTCGACTCTCAAATATAGGTAAGGAATACAAGGTACTCATTCACATATATTTGCTAGCTGAACCATACATCACTTCAAAATTCCCTCTGTGGAGAGAATAATGAAGGAAATAAAGAACATATGTCAGTGTGGGGGTGAGGATAGTAATATCACCCTTTCCACCAAAACCAACATTTCAAAAAATCAAAACATGATAGTAAGGCATTCAAACATGCATTTCATTCTAAACATAAACAACACCATCTATTCATTCTCAATGACATTCAAGAATGAATTCAGTACTTTACCAAACTAACAAAATATCACACATGAACTCATTACACACATAAAGTTAAGCCAAACAAGAGAATGACAAAGGTCCTAACACACTCATCATTCAACCATTAATTTCAATTCAATCATTTAACATCACATCACATAAGTAGAGTATGATACCAATTAAGCTGAAATCATACCCTAACATGCTATCCTCGAAGACAGATAGGAATACAAGAGTATCCTCTTATATGTCATTCGTCTTTTAATCCATCCATTAGTAGGCTTACTTAACAAATAGCACATTAGGGTTTACCACATGTTGGTTATAGATTGGGAAGAAACCCGAAAGTTCCCATTCTAATGAACGGTATGGATTTTTGCTTTCTTTTCCAAGTGGGTACATATATGTATGCACCCATACGTTGGAGTATATACATATATTAAAGAATCTCGTAAAACGAGGAAGTAACTACGCTAACTTCTACTCGTCTTCATTCTCCTCATTCTTTAGACAAATCCTTGAGGTGGCTTGCCTCATTAATTTATAAAAAGAACTTAGAAAATTCAGATTCATAGACACAACAACACTTCCTAAATCGAATCACTTCTAGACATACATAACTCACAGCCCGATAAGATCGAACTACTCTGATACTATAATGTAACGCTCCGACTCTAATCAGAGCATTACTTATTAAACTAGCAAGAATATAATATAAACTAGAAAGGAAAACTTTTGAAAGACAATGCTTTGTTTTAATGAAATATTTGAATCCTTAAAAACATTATAAAACAAATTCGCTAATAAAAGACTTTTATCAAAAATTACAACCAAATTCCATGTAATACAAAAGACTCATAATAGATACGACTCGACTCGTGATCCGGTTCTGACACATAAGGAAGTCTTACGAAGAGGCAAGATCGAGCATCCTGACATGCTCTCAACTTCTCCCAAATGCTAAGTACCTGAAAACAATGTCCCAACATAGTGAGTTTATAAAACCCAGTAATATAGAATTAACGTAAAATATTTTACCGTTGTTTTCAGCCATACTTGATGTGTTAAGTACGGAAAACTCCTCTCAACAGAGACACAATCATCAACATCAATCTAGCATGTATAAAATATAGACATACAAACAATCAAGCCATCAGGAATATTTCTAAGTGTCAAGGCATCTAATTACCTTGCTCATGTACACACATACTGTTATTGGCCTCATAGATTTAGAGTAAGGGCTCCATCTTATTCTTAATATCTAGACGAGGTCTTAACAAGCACTATAGACTTGCTTTAGGGCTCTCAAGCCATACACTTGGATCCTACACAAAGAACCTTAACCTTGCCACACTAAGAGTACAATCTCTCAAGGCAAGTTAAACCATTCCTATCGGTTTTTCATGCCTAAACATGAGTTCTAGTTCAATAATATAAGTAGAGGAAGGTACCTATAGGTTAGGAAAGGCCCCACGGGTGTTTCAGTGCGAGAAAACACATTTTTCCACTTGGAGACACGCTCCAGCACGCCCTGGACGCGCACCGCGTGCATTGGCAGGTTTTGGTTCTGTTTGACGTGGCCCCAGGAGCGCGCCACGAGCCCCTCTACAGAATTTCTACATAATAACACCAACTTCGGGGATTTTATTAAAATATCAAATGATGTCGGATTTGGGCAAATGACCACTCGTTGGAAAGCTTAGGATGTATAGTTTATGAATATAATTTTTATTTTAGAACATAACCATCCAATTAGTGCAATTTTGAGCCACAAGCTACTGGTTTTAGAAAACTAGACAACAACAATCCCCCCATTTGTAACATCTTTTTCTCCTTCAATACTAAATGAAAAACAGAGTACCATATGCCCAAATTGAAGATAAATGTGTCTAGTTTCCAATGGCACAAGAATTATTTCAAAACAAGCAAAACACTAAACATATACCTATGTGATTTTGAGGGAAAGCACATCAACAATTCCCATTTCACATCCTTCAACCTATTTATACTCAAGTAATGAGTCAAGAACCAATTTAAAGATACTCAAACATATTGATATCAGTGAAATAATTCCCCAATCTTGATTTCTCTTAATTATAAACCATTTCCAATGAGATTTGGACTCAAAATCAAGAATTTGAACATGGTAAGGTGAAAATCAAACTCAGTCAACACAAATCACAAAACATGAACTTGATTAAGGACACAAAAATACATTAAAAATGGACAACATATATCCCCAAACATAAAATTGATGAGATACCACAAGGAACAACATCAACCAATAATCACATACTTTTCTAATAGGACTTTTAGACCAAACACTAAGCATGCATTCCTAATTCCAAAGGAACTCATCAAGCAAATAGCAAACAACAAACCCTAACAAACCTTAAATTGAGAGGTTTTTGAGGGGAAATCTATGTTACCTTAGGGTTTGATGAATTTGGTGATGAAATCCCCAATTTCTAGGGCTTGGGCTTCATCCTCCTCCTTGGTTCCAAGCTTGTCCTCCATTAAAGCTTGAGTTCAAGCTTCCTCTTCAACTCAATCTTCCCCTTTGAGCCTTGATCCTTCTTCTTCTTCCATTTTCCTCTTCTCTTTTCTCTTCTCTTTCTCGGCTTCCTCTCTTCTCCTCTCTGTGCTCTCCCTCTCTCCCTTTCTCCTCTCTCTTCCCTTCCTCTTCTTTCTTGGCTTCTTTCTCTTTCTCATGATGACAGCCCCCTCCCCTTCATAATTCTTTTTTTTAACCTCAACTTACTTCTTACACCTCATATTCTAAACAATACACCCCCTTCTTTTATTAATCCTCACAAACACAAGTGCATAAGGGTTGGGTCTATCTATTTGGGTTTTCTAAAATTAGCCCCTTTTATACTAAATTAATCAATATTAGTCTAGCTTAATCCTTGGGAAAAATTACTATTTTACCCTTAAGTTCCAACTTTGCTTTAATCACTAGATTAAAGGCTATTCCTAAGTTACTAATTTTACTTCCATTCCATTAATCCTCTAGTAATTCTTCTTCTAGGCTATTAACCTTGTGAATACTTAGGAATTAAATCCCTTTTTCACTTAGGGTCTCTAATTACTAAGCTTAAGAGAGTTGGGATGTTACATGTTCTTTACCCTTGGCCACTTCTTTACCTTTGTCTACAGCTACTACTCCTTTCTGGGAACGCGGGATTTCCCCATTTCTACAGGAGTTAAGCAAATAGAAATAGGTTTTACTGGGAGAGGAGGAAAAAGGAAAAAGAAAGGGTTCAGGAAATTGACGAAAGGCTAGTTGAAGAATCGTCTAACAGGTTAGGGTCATCCCTAAACTCCCAAACAGAAGGGTTCTTTTGGTTTCTCGGAGATTGGACTTTTAAAATCTCTACAAATTCTCCCTCACTATTAGCCATGAAAACCTTAAGAGAACGCTAAATACCTTTGCGAATGAAAGTAAAACCCAAACACCAGAAATATACCGAGAAGACGAAGAAGAGGAGGAAAGAAAATAAAAAGAAGAAAGCTAGAAGGATACCTACGTATGCGTGTGAAGACGAATGGGAAAGATGTTTCGCTCACTGGTTCGTGGCTCTTGGGAAGACGAAGGGATTCGAAGGGGAAGAAATGAGAAAGAACGCTTCGCTGGTAAGGAGTTATGGCTCTCTTAACTAGTAATCCAACGGAGGAAGGTGTGCCACATGTAGCGGTTATTGGAGGAACCACCACCGCTGCCATTTGCGTAGAAGGAGTTATGAACATGAGAAATTTTTAAACATAGAAAACCGCCCAGTAGGCGGGAAAGCTACAGCGAGATGTTCCTGGTAAGGAAGGGCATGACGAGTAAGATTTCGGCAAGTCCAGTGTTAGACCCAGTCGGTGTTCGAGACACCCTCCCGGGCCCAGTCGACTGACCCATGATCTTGTTCGTCTAGCCCAATCCCTATTTCCCAAGATGACGTAATATCTGAGTGGCCCATTAACACGAAGACGTTTGGTTCGTCTATGCTTAGCCCCAAGGAGACCAGCCCCAAAAATGTTTGACCTAATGGTGCTTGGCCCATGCTCAAAAGCAAAGCTCACTATTCTAGAAGGAGATATTTTTGCTGTCTTTGGAATGTAACGACTCCGCAAATAGGGGGAAGGAGGAGCGTACTCCCAACCCTAATCCACCCCCGCTCCAGTGGAAGGCTAGATGTTCGACTAGTCCGTTACTTTAACTTGCAGAGGAAGTCACACCCTAACGGCTCGGAAGTTAGTTCCTGGATGAAAGGAAAAGGAACAAGTATAAATAGGAAACTCACGGAGTGGCATGGACATTTCACTTCACCACTACTAGATTAGTAAACAGAGACTATTGTATTCCTTTAGATTTTTGTATTCGAGTGTATTGTAATTGGATTTAGTCCCCCATTTTAGTGCAATAACAAGTATTTTGGGAAAAAAAAAATTTATGTAGAAGGGGTGTATTAGAAATAAGGGGGATGCAAATAGCAACCCCAAATAATTATTTTAAAATTTGCAAAAATATATATCTTGTATCGATTAGAAAATGAGTTTATAAATTAGTTTTACACTAATATTTAACAAAAACTCACCATATTTTCAAGTCAATTTACTCAGTAACTACTTTTTAAAATTAACTATAGAATAGTATATTCTGATTGAATGTCAATGTAATAAAATTTTTTTGGCAGTAAATTACTCAATTTGGTCTAGATAGAAGAATTTGCTGGTTACGAAAAATAAAGAAGAATTTGCTAAAAAGAAATAAAAATGAAATGATAAAAAATCTTGCGATGGTTTTTTTTTTTTTCCTCCCAGTGCTGGAAAACTGGCGCTCAAAACAGAATGAATGTCGCCATGTTATAGGCTTGATTCAACCGTTTCCAATGGTGTTGCACGTCACCCGTGAAACCAACGTGACAGAGCAAATAGAAGCATCCACCAAAAGGGCTCCGGTTAGGATGTGACGGTGTATCGATACATGTGGTCTATGATAGACCAATGCACGAAAATAACTCAAAACTCGAACGATTAATGTCTCATCCCATCTGTAGAAACTCACGGTCCTCCACATTTATACAATTGAGACAGTGACCCAATCGGTGCCGATTCGGCAAAAAATAAGGAAAAACACATATGAGTGCCTCAAAACTTAACATATTTGTTTTTCTTTTCTTTTTCTGGCGAACCAACACCGATTGAGTTACCGTCTCAATCGTGTGGACGTAGACGTATAAGACTGTGAACTTCTATATAAGGAGGTGACGTCGGTCATCGTTGGAATTTCAAACTATTTTTAAATATAGATCTATCATATACCATATGATTCAGTGTCTCACGTTAAAAGCCACCGCAAAAAGAATGCAAAACAAAGGAACAGGGTTTTCGCACTTTTGACTTTTCAAATTTTTCATTGCCGCTACAAGTGTCTCCGTCTTTGTGTATACACGTGCGGGTTTGGTAGGTGACTGTTCCATTAGCTTCATCCTTCGTAAACATATTATTATGGTTAAAAAACTTTATTTTTTAGAGTATTTAATTATTTTGATCTCTAAATTGTATTAGTGGCTATCATTGTAATCCTTAAATATATCGAAATTTTAAAAATATTTTTGAGTGTGTCTTCTATTAATAATTTTATGGATTAAATTGACTAACAAAAAAATATATTTGAGAACCAAACTGACTATAAAATTAACTAACAAAAGACACAATCACAATCAGGGAAAATTTTGTAATTTTGACATATTCATCACATTCCGGACAAAAATGGTTGTTTACTTTAAATTTTAAGATTCTGATCTGATTGATACTATACTATTAATCTATTTGTGATTTTCACTCAAAAAATCTCAATCTCCTGAATAAAACAACGTCCGACATTGTTGTTTTCTTTTTTCTTAAATTTTGGCAACCAAACACAACCTAGCCAGAAAAGAAAAGTACCAGATTCATCGAACCAGGATGGTGATTTGGTTTCTTTAATTTAGTCTCACTTTTTCATTCTATTAATGGGTTTCAGTGTGTTTTCAAAATTAAAAATCGAGTCTTTTCATGAAGACTCACGAGAACCATCGATTGTGAGTGGGAGAATTGAAAACCAAACCAAGCCAAGCCAAGCAGAAAGTGTTTCCAGGTATTCTACTTTTATGTATATACAGAATGCGTATCTCTCTTTCCCTTTTTGACGCGTTGTTTATAATAACTCTTGGTTTTGTTTTTGGTTTTGCTTCATTGAAATGATGACATGACTTAATTGGAATCCTCCACTATCAATGGTTTGCATGAGAAGCGTAGGAAGGAGAGGTGAGCTTTGAGTCTAGTTATTATGTTGGATTTTTATTCTTCAAATTTAAATGATTTTTGAATAGACATTTCGTGGTTCTTGATAGTTTGGAAAAGTTCGTGTTTGGGGTTGTCTTGTTCTGGTAAAAGGAACAGTACAATTTTTGTTTGTTGTATTGTGCTCATATAAAGTCAGAACTAAAAAGTAAAATGCTGTGGCACCACGTTAACGATAGCGTATGATACTATATTTTAATTGCTATTATTTTATTGAATGATACATTGACTATGCCTGTTTTACTGAGCATTGCTGTTTATCGGCCAAACAGATTGGGGATTTTATTAATATTTTGGGGAAGAATTTGTTCATTCTAAAACAATTTTTTTGTCTAGATACTTGGTATAATCTGAGTCGAGCTGCGTGGACTCATATAATAGGACAAACCTCTCCTAATGTTTTATTTATTTTTTTCCTTCACAAGACTCGAACTCGATATCTTTCTTAAGGGGAACCAAGCTCCTTGTCACTTGGACTAAGAGGGGTTAGTTCTAGAACATTATTAAGGTTTAAGACATAACTTAGATCAAGTTCTAACTATCAAGTTCGTCCTATTTTTAACTGAGAAAAACAAAAAAAAAACTGTCGCTAACTGCCTTATCATGTTTCAAGGGGTGGATAAGGTCAAACTGTTTCATAAGTATTTGTGTGTACATAACAAAGAACAGGATGAAATGGACCAATACAACTTGATATAAGTTTTGTCTGTTTTTAATCTTTCACGAGATTGACGTTCTTCAAAGTAGAAGCATTATTATCATTTCTAAGTAACAACATAAACAGAGTGACATTTACGATACACTCGTTTCTCATTGATGTATTGGTGTTTCACATGTTTGAAGTCGTCAAATTGTTATAATGGTTAGATTGGTATGCCAAGCTATAAACAGATGATAATCAAGAATTTCATATCAATGGGCTTAAAATGTGAAAGTTAGTGTATACATCTTTGGAATTACTTATTCTCTGTGTACAATTTCAAGAACTTTTGTGTAAAATAAGTTAATCAAATATGCACTTACTTGTGTGAACATCATTTAATACTAAATTTCACTATCAATTTCCCTACATTTCAAACTGATTTGTCAGACTCGTATTATCTTTAGTTTGTATACCATATATCCTGACAGTCCTCCTAATATCCTTCAAGTTTTATTCTTGATTAAATCAACCTTGAAATTTGGCATGAGAAACCAACACAGCCTTATAATAAGCTACCTTAAGATATAGTGTGAAATTATTAGTTGTGACAAACCAGGATTCAACTTCTTTCTATTTTTCACTTTTTGAACTCCTTGGTTATTGAATAAGCAAGCACAGAAATTACAGGTTGTCATATGATTTAATAATTTATAATAATAATAATTTTCAACAGTATATATATCCTACACGCCAATATTCTTATGAAGTAAATAATGAGATTGCTGCATGAGCACCTGAATTTCTCAGTATGGGTTGTTAGTAATTAGTAGGTGTTGAACATTGACCTTCTCTAACTTATTTAATAAGTAATAGCTATTCATGACAATGACATGTATGTGATTTGGGTTCACTGATTATTTTTGTACGTTTATTCTTTCAGTTTGGCACTAACTTTTGACTTGAAGTTATATAATCCAAAGTTGCTTCATTCACAGTGGTCTTCCTGCTCAACTAGTCTTTAAAGCTTCCACCTGTTACCTTCACTCTTCTGTCAGAGTCCCCTCCCTTTCACTCAGGTTGGTTAAATGTTTCTAAATTATTGCTTAGTTAGTAACATCTCTTTAATCACTAATCACACCAGAGCTGTATGCAGCATGGCATAGGAGCCTGTTCTGAATGCAATACAAACCATGTTTTTCTTGTGATTTAATACTGCTGCAGTTAAACTATTCCATTATTATTAGCTCATGGATGTAATTTTTCCTCTGAATTACAGTGAAAGTCATTGTTGATGTCATCAATGGGCAATTCAGCTGATGAAAATGTTGCAACAAAAGAGGTGGATGGGAGAAGTTTGTCATCTTCACATGGCCAGGAACCGTACGTGCACAAGGTTGGAATTCCTCCGAGACAAAACCTCTTCAAGGAATTCCAATCCACTGTAAAAGAAACATTCTTCGCGGATGATCCTCTACGGTCCTTCAAGGATCAGACAAAGTCCCGGAAGTTCATCATGGGCATTGAAGCCATATTCCCCATACTTAGTTGGGGGAGAACTTATAGCCTTAAAAAATTTAGAGGGGATCTTATTGCCGGTCTTACTATTGCAAGTCTTTGCATTCCTCAGGTGAATTTGCTTTAAAATGTTGATTTTGAGCTTTTGAAGAACAATGAGATGGTAGAGAAATGAGCAGAGAATTGTAATTCTTAGTACTTAACCCATTTTTGATGTTTTGATATTTGGCTTGAAAATAGGACATTGGATACTCAAAGCTTGCAAATTTAGCTCCACAGTACGGGCTGTGTATGACTCTTGTCTCTCTTCAACAATTCAAGTTGCCTATGTGCTATTTTTCGATGTCGGATTGAGATTTTGTTGCGTTTTGTTCTACCCTTTACAGACTCCAGCTTTGTTCCACCGCTGATTTATGCCGTCATGGGTAGTTCTCGTGACATTGCAATAGGACCAGTGGCAGTGGTTTCTCTTTTGTTGGGGACATTACTTCAGAATGAGATTGATCCAAACACAAATCCGACAGAGTATAGACGACTTGCTTTTACTGCCACTTTTTTTGCTGGGATTACACAGGCAACTCTTGGGGTTTTTAGGTATGACACTTTGATTCTAGGGGAGTTTACATTTGAAACTTCCTAGCACTAGTGTTTATGCCCTATACATGTGCTACCATACACTTGTGAAATGCTTCACATTTTATTATGCTGATGACATTCCGATTGGGTGGATCTTTTGACTAGGTTAGGATTTTTGATTGATTTCCTATCTCATGCTGCGATTGTCGGTTTTATGGGGGGAGCTGCTATCACAATTGCCCTTCAACAGCTTAAGGGTTTTCTTGGGATTGAAAAGTTCACAAAGAAAACTGATGTTATCTCTGTGATGCATTCAGTATTCTCATCAGCCCATCATGGAGTATGCTTTCTCTTTTTTCTCTATACCTGCACACAAAAATCATTAACGAGATTTTAAGATATGTGTGTGCGCGCGCGGCTGTGCGCCCTAAAGCTGATTATTACCTAACATATTGCAGTGGAACTGGCAAACTATATTAATTGGAGTTACCTTTCTGGCTTTTCTTCTGTTTGCCAAGTTTATTGTAAGCACTGTAATTCATTTCACTATATATTTCGTACATAGATTGTTGGGATTGTAAATTGTTTTCTAATTATATTATGATATGCTGTGGATTAGGGGAAGAAAAGCCAGAAATTCTTCTGGGTGCCAGCAATTGCCCCATTGATATCTGTTGTACTCTCCACTTTCTTTGTATACATAACCCGTGCAGACAAGCATGGTGTTGCGATTGTAAGTATATGTATTGCGCTTCCCTCATCCTGAACATTGCAGATTCTAATTGTAGTCACTGATGGTAAGACTGAAAATACTAATTGCATCAGTAGTAAAGCTTTTTGCCTGTTGATATGTGAAGGTAAAACACATAGAGAAAGGGATCAATCCTTCATCTGTGAAGGAAATTTATTTTACCGGTGATTACCTTGGTAAAGGAGTTAGAATTGGCATCGTGGCTGGCATGATTGCATTGACTGTAAGCAAACTTTGACACTATTTTCTTCATTTGAAGAGTATTTTAGCATTTACTTGTGCTGTCATTATAAACCTTTACATTTTTGGTTATTAGGAAGCAATAGCAATTGGAAGAACATTTGCTTCTATGAAGGACTATCAACTGGATGGAAACAAAGAAATGATGGCATTAGGAGCTATGAATGTTGTTGGTTCAATGACTTCCTGTTATGTAGCAACTGGTAAGTTAAAAGTTGTTCTGTGAACCTAGCTACTTTTCTTCATCAGATACAACTGCAAGAAAGATGTAATAAGAGCATTTTAAAATTTTATCAACTTCAAGGGGTAGGTTGAGAAAATATTAAACCATATCAGATAATGTGTAACATGAATAGTAACTGACATTAAAAGTTAGTAATTTTAAATGAATCAAATTTGAGGACCTTATTCGTAAGAGAATGAAACTGTAGGAGTAAAATACAATTTACCATACTTATTTTATGGTAGATTGCTTCATACTTAATCATGGAAATGCATTTAAGTGGATTACTATAAACTAATTTTATAAAGCCTCTGATCTACTTTCTTGCAATCTTCAGGTTCTTTCTCTCGGTCTGCAGTAAATTTCATGGCTGGTTGCGAAACTGCAGTTTCCAATATAGTCATGTCCGTTGTTGTGTTCTTAACGCTTCAATTCATCACACCTCTTTTCAAATACACTCCAAATGCGATTCTTGCTTCAATTATCATTTCAGCAGTCATCAACCTTGTAGACTATAAGGCAGCAATTTTGATATGGAAAATTGATAAATTTGACTTTGTTGCTTGCATGGGAGCATTTTTTGGGGTTGTTTTTGCCTCGGTTGAGATAGGACTTTTGATTGCTGTAAGTACTAAGACTCAGTTATCTCATGCTCTATAATTCTAAAGTGGTTTCTGAATGTTAGTTTTTACTTGGTTATTGTAACATGTTGTGGCAGGTCTCTATATCCTTTGCAAAGATCCTATTACAAGTCACAAGACCTCGAACCGCTATTCTGGGGAAAATCCCTAGGACAACTGTCTATAGAAACATCCAGCAATATCCTGAGGCCACAAGGGTTCCTGGTGTACTGATAATAAGAGTTGATTCTGCAATATATTTTTCCAACTCCAATTATGTTAAAGAAAGGTAACAATGTATTCCTCCTTTGTAATTTTGATTGTTAGAACTGTTAGATTGAAGTGAAAGCCTGAAAGGAAACAATACAATCTGTATAGTGGTCTAGCTGTATGATTTTTTTTTTTGGCAATCATTTAAAAAGATAAGGACATAAGTTATATGGTTCAGAAAATTTTTATACACTAGTTATGCTACATACCCAATAAATGTCAATTATCTTATATGAACTGCTTATATGGCTTAGTAATATTTTAAACATACAGGCCATCAGGGCTTAAATCTGATTGTAAAAAGTGAAGGTTAGTTTTATTTTCTAAAAACATGGTCAAAGACAAGATGAGCCACTTTACTCTTTGGAGGATTTCTATCTTAAATTTGTATGATTATAATTCTAATTATTCTACAGAATTAAATAGTGTTTCTCCCTTCTCATGTACATGAGATGAGTATTATAAAATGATAACTTTAATATTCTATTCCTTTCTTTTTTGTAATATTGAAACCTATTTCTGATGCCTATGGAGTATTATTCTATTGCAGGATATTAAGATGGCTGATGGATGAGGAAGAACGAGTGAAACAAGACTACCAAACGAGAATCCAATTTTTGATAGTTGAGATGTCACGTGAGTGTCTATATCTTATCTTTGTCCTCAACTAAGAACATAATTTAAGGTTGTTCTTAATCTCAACAAAAATACGTGTTTGTTGCATTGCAGCCGTTACCGACATCGATACAAGTGGCATCCATGCCTTGGAAGAGTTATTTAGAAGTCTTCAGAAGAGAGAAGTTAAGGTAATTATCAAACTAATTAAACATATGCTAACAAATTTAAAAGATATCATGTGACAATTATATTATATATATCTTACCAAAGGAGTATGTATCTCTTTGAGCTGCAGCTTGTTCTGGCAAATCCTGGCCCACTTGTGATAGACAAGCTCCACACATCAAACTTTGCTAACTTACTAGGGGAGGACAAGATCTTCCTTACTGTTGCAGAGGCTGTTGCATACTGTTCTCCCAAGCTGGCTGAGGACCCTTGAAAAATCTGCAAAATGTGATTTTATCATTGTTATTAGGATAGGAAAATGAGATGAAGAAAAATGAAGTGAGGGTAGAGAGTCCTGTGGCTTTCAGCCGAGTTAGCTGGTGAATGAAGAGTGAGGTGCTTAATACAAAAAAATTTGGTACAAGTGGAGTGGCCATTTTTGCTTGTGGGGTCTGTATCTTATGAAGGAAAATAAATCATATAATGGTGCACTTAATTGTATACTACTATACTCCAATTAAGCATTAACTCAGGCCTGTTTGATTACATTTAGTTTTTTGTTTTTAAAAATTTAACAAGAACAAACTTTGTTCTTTGTCTATTTTTAAAGACAGAAAAACTATTTTTAAAAAGTGTATTAAATAGGTTCTCAGTCATTTTTTTTTTACTTTGTTCACGAAATCTAACCCTGGATGACTTTATTATTATTATTATTATTATTATTATTATTATTATTATTATTGTTATTATTATGTTGTTTTGTATTTCAAACTCGAGTTTTTGTCAAAAAAAAAAGAAGAGTTTAAAGACTATATTATAAAAAAGTTTTATACAGTTATCTAATAATATTTTACCATGTAAATATTAGTGGAAGAAATATTTTAGGAAGTAATTTAACAACGCGACACCATGGTGACATGATTTGATTACTGTATAATTTTTTTATGATTTTGATACATAATTTTTAAACTAAAAAAAATTCTCTTTTTTCCGTTATATGTTATGAATAGACTATAACTTATAAATTCACAAGGGAAGTGTTCAAAATCGAGGAAAAAATAAAAAAGCAACAATTTCTCTCTCATTTCTTTCGTTTCATGATTGCGATTCTTGATGCAATGAGTTTGGTTTGTGCTCTGATGGTGGTGGTAGTAGTAGTGCACAAAACAATATTAGTAAAGTGGGAAGATTTGAACGTTATTTAACTGATTTTAGCTTGGGTGCCGCTAACCACTCCCCCTACTTTGCTAATCACACCCCCTGACACATTGTAATTTGTTTAAATACTAAAAATACCCTTTCCACGAAAATGCTCATCTTCCTGGAAAATAGTATTTTTTTTTTTTTTGGTACACAGCCAACATTGCATTTTCAATGGTAACTAGAGGATGGCAAAAAATCATCCATGGTATCATGAGTAAAATCCGCTGATTTTAAAAGGATACTTTAATGGGTACCCGCGGGTGTAATGGGGCGGGGTTTTTCCTACCCGTGTGCTAAGGGGGTGGGTGGGGGTTTCATACTATCCGCACTGTAAATATGAAATTACATAAATACCCTTACCTATATAAATTAAACTTACCCTAATTTTGCCACAAAACACACACAGCCGCAGCAAGCAGCCACAGCTCGCGCAGCTCGATCTCGATCTCGATCTCCTCCTCTGTTCTTCTTCCTCACGCAGCTCGCGTATGCTTCTGTTTCTTCCTCAATCCTCACGCTCGCGTCTGCTTCTGTTTTGTTTCTTCCTCAGTCATCACGCTCGCGTCTGCATCTGTTTCTTCCTCATGCTCGCGCTCCTCCTGTTCGCGACTGCTTCCGTCTTCTGCTCAAGTCACGCTCGCGTCTGCGCTGTTTGCTGTAGCGTCTTCCGTCTTCCGTCTTCTGCGCTGTTTGCATAGGTATGCCTGAACCATCATCTGCATCTTCTTCTGCGATTTGATTTCTGTTGATTCTCATGGTGCATCGTCGTCATTCTCCATTTGATTTCTGTTGATTTCATGCTGATTTCTGTTGATCATGATTTGATTTGGTGCTTCATGCTTGAACCTTTTTTTTTTCCAATCAACCCCACCATGCATAAACCTTTTCTTGAAGTTCTTTGTTAATTTTTGTTGTTTATGTTGTTGAATCTTGCACTGTTTGGGCACAGGTTGTAACAGTTGGAGTTGTTGGGGGTTCTGACCTCACAAAGATATCTGAGCAACTTGGCGCGACAAAGTTAGCTATAAGTAGCTCTTTGGTTTCTGATGCTGCAATGTTAAAAACATGTAGGAAGTCACTTTGTGAAAATTGATTTTAGTGTTTCTTTTTCATTACTAATTGATTCCATCTTATGTTTTCTTTTATCATTCTTGTTTTTTTGTATTCTGATCTTCAAAATTGGATGAAATTATGTGTGCTTATCTGAGCTGATAATTATTGTTACAGTTCTCCTTTACATTCCCCACTTTCTACTTCCTTTTTCATCTTTGAAAAAGCATAAATCTTAGATGGCCTGTTGACATGAAAGAAGGAAAGAAGTAAGGAAAATAGAAGGATTTATCTTTTGAGTTTTGAATGTCCTGTCCCTATTTGTCTATTGCAGTAACCCATGACTATGATTATGTATTTTCTGAGAATGGTCTTGTGGCTCTGTTGATCTTCATGTTTGATTTCTGTTGATTTTGTGACTGATTTATGTTGATTGTGATTTGATTTCGTGCTAAGTATGGTGCTGCTTCGTGCTGATTTGATTTATGTGATGTGCAAGTCATTACCCCTCCTATGGATGATGTGCAAAATTTGGAAGCACAAATTCAGATTGTGCAAGGTGATGTAGGTGAACCAAATGTAGGTGATGAAGCTGAAGTACCAAATGTCAATGTTGCTCCTATGAATATTGAAATTGATTCTACTCAAGCCACAAATGACAATGCAATTCCAAGTAACCGAGGTCACATGGGTCTAAGAAGGCAAACTTGATTGTTTGGAATCATTTCAAGAGGCGTAAAATAAATGGAGAATGGAAAGCGGTTTGCAACTATTGTGGCGAAAACTTTTGGGCGACCCAGGCAAGGGACATCACACTTGACTAACCATTTTAAGTGCTGTAAACTTCGAACTACTCGAGATATAAGGCAAGCGTTTATCAAAACTGAGAAGATAGGGGGTGAAACAGTAGTTGTTGGAAATTATGCATTTAATCAAGCATCAGCAAGGCATGCACTTGCTAGGATGATAATTCTTCATGAGTATCCCATGTCTATTGTTGATCATATGGGCTTTAAAGACTTTTGCACTACTTTGCAACCTTTATTTAAGGGAATTTCTCGAAACACTGTCAAGAGTGACATTATGAAGATGTATAAAGAAGCAAAAGAGAACACAATGAAGTTGTTGTCAAAGAATCAAAGCCGAATTGCAATCACTACTGATATGTGGACTGCAAGTCATCAAAACAAAGGCTACATGACTGTGACAGCTCACTTTATCGATGATTCATGGACCCTACAAAGTCGACTTGTGAGGTAATAAAATTAAAGTATGCTGATTGCAATTATTAATGTTTAGCGGGTGATATTATTTCTGAAATTTTTGTTTTAATATTAGGTTTATCTATGTGCCTGCACCTAATACTGGCAAAGTTCTGGCTGATGTCTTGCTTCAATGTTTGATGGATTGGAACTTAGATAGAAAGGTGTCTACTTTGACTGTTGATAATTGCACCACAAATGATGCTATGATTGAACGCATTCTAGGTAAGATTTTACCTAAGTCACTTATTTTGGGTGGTAAGCTGTTCCACATGTGTTGTTGTGCTCACATATTGAATCTAATTGTGAAAGATGGTTTGTCCATAATCTCTGGTGCAATTGAAAAGGTTAGAGATAGTTTTAGTTTTTGGACAGCAACACCTAAACGAGAGGAGAAATTTGTAGAGACGTGTGGCCAAGTAAACATTCCATTTGGGAAAAAGTTGGTTCTTGATTGCAAAACTAGGTGGAATTCTACATTTTTAATGCTCCGAGTTGCCATTCAATACAAAGATGTGTTTGATCGATTATCACAAAGAGAATCAATATAAATCCTTGCCAAGTGAAGATGATTGGAAGATGGCAAATGAAATTTGTGAGAAGTTAGAATTGTTTTATGATGTCACACTCTTGTTTTGGTACTATGTATCCAACTTCAAATGTTTTGTTCCCAAAAATATGTGAAATTAAGTTGGCTTTGCTTGATTGGTTTTGTTGTCCTAATCTTATTATTCATCAGATGGCTTCAAACATGATTACCAAATTTGATAAGTATTGGGGTGTGATCAATGGATTGATGGCTATAGGTACTGTGTTAGACCCTAGGTATAAAGTTGAATTATTAGATTATTTTTTCCCTCAAATATACGGAGAGAATTCTGATAAGGAAATTGAAAAGGTAAAAGCTACTTGCCAAGATTTGGTAACAGAGTATGATATGAAATTCAAGGGTAACGATTTGGTTTCTTCATCTTCAAGTCCAAATGTAGAAGCTTCGAAGTCAGATGTGTGTGTGGGAAAAAAAGAAGCTTGGAAGTCAGATTTTGCAAAACATAAGAGTTTCAGAAAAAATGTCACATCAAATCTTAAGTCAGAATTTGATAGATATTTAGAGGAGGATACATTGCCTGATTCAAATGAAGAATTTGACATCTTAGCGTGGTGGAAGTCTAATGGGTTAAAATACCCAACCATGCAAATGATTGCAAGAGATTTTCTAGCAATTCCTATATCGATTTGTTTCAGAAGTCTTCTTTTAGTACTAGTGGTCGATTTGTTACTCCTCATCGTAGTAAGTTACGTCCAAGTACTTTAGAGGCATTAATATGTGTTCAAGATTGGCTATGGACTGACATGAAAGGTAAATGTAATGGAGTTGATCTCTTTTAATATATATATATATATATATATATATATATATATATATATATATATATATATATATATTAGTTGTTAAAAATTTGTTATAATTTTCTTTTTCTTTTTCAGGCTCTTCAAAATTGAACATAGACATGGTACTTAACACAATTTTAGAAGATGCAGATTGTGATGATGTTAGTATTTTTTTTTAGTATATCTTTTTAAACTCAATAATATTAATTTTGTCTATTAGTGATTTTGTTTTATTTTATTTTTCAGGAATCATGTGTAGAGGAGGAAAAAAACAACTAAAAATAGCTATGAGGAACTTAAATGTTGATGACAAGCCTTTGATGTTTTGTTTGAATTTTGGAATTGGATGTAAACTTTTGGTTATGTGTTTTGTTTGAATTTTGGAATTGGAATTGGATGTAAACTTTTGGTTAGGTGTTTTGTTTGAATTTTGGAATTGGATGTAAACTTTTGGTTATGGTAGGTGTTTTGTTTGAATTTTGGAATTAGATGTAAATTTTTAGATAGAAATTTTGTTACTTCCAAGTTTAATATGCATAAATTTAATATCCATGGACACTCGTGGATACCCGTGGATATTCATAAAATCCACGGATTTTCACTAAAAGGATACCCGTGCGGGTTATGGGTGGGCACGGGGCAGATTTTCATACTGCGGGGCGGGTGGTGGGTGGCTACTACCCGCACCCGTGAGCCCCATTGCCATCCCTAGTAACCAGCGATATATATTAACAGTGAATCATGTTGCGCGTCGTTTCGTGGATTGGCAACACAAAGTAGATCTGTTAGAATATCCACCAACAAATCGCTCGAGTTGCGTGTCGTTTCTTCCTTTTTTTTTCCATCGAAGAAGATACACGTGATTTAAAATCGTGTATTCGTACGTGATTTGAGATCACGTAATACTAAAAAAATTGGTTTTTACCCACGTGATTTGAGATCACGTAGCACCAAAAAAAATTGGTTGTACGTGATTTTAAATCACGTACATAAAAACCAATTTTTTTGTGCTACGTGATCTCAAATCACGTAGGTAAAAACTAATTTTCTGGGTATTACGTGATCTTAAATCACGTACCCTTACGTGAATTTAATTCACGTAAGTAAAAATTAATTTTTTGGGTACTAATACGTGTACGTGATTTGAGATCATGTAGCACCCAAATAATTAGTTTTACCTACGGGAATTAAAATCACGTAAAGGTACGTGATTTGAGATCACGTAACACCCAAAAAATTAGTTTTTACCTACGTGATTGAGATCACGTAAGGGTACGTGATCTCAAATTACGTATACCCCCTTCCCATAAAAAAAAATACGCACGATTAAATCTGATACTTCCAACAATGCCGATAATTTTTTAATGCTTCCCAATTTTTTTAGTTTGCTGGTCGGATCCAAACCGAGTCCCAATTTCTTTTTTTCCCTCTAAAAATCTGTTCTTCGTTTATGGAGAAATGGGTTTGTAGTCTTGACAAAAAAAGATGGGTTTGTAGTGTTGAAAGGAAGGGAGAAAGAGAGGAAGAGACCTGTGAGAGCAGAATATGGAACGAGGCAGAGAGATGATGTTTTGATCGAGAAGCAGAGAAGCAGAAACGGGAACGATAGAGGGAGGGGGTGCAGCGAGAGTGAGGGGAAATGAGAGGATGTGGGTTTGAAAATTAAATATAGGGCCAGGGATAATTTGGTCATTTTGCTTGTTTAAAGCCTGACAGGGGGTGTGGATAGGAAACAAGGGGGTGTGGATAGCGGCAGCCTTTTAGCTTTTTGTATGAACAAAGTCGCAAAAGACGCCACATTCATACAGCCGGACTTTATAGACATCTTTTTAAATATTATAGATATATTTTTAATATAAAGTCTAACAAAGTCAGAACGGAAGCATAAGAAATTTTTAACAACAAGCTTTTTTTTGGGTCTGTTTTAACAACTAGCTTAAAGTGCCTTTTTAAATTTTGCTATTATTATATTATTATATTCTTTTTCAGTTGTTTTTCTTTTAGGATTGCGATATGATATGATTCTATGTCGAATAGATACTGAAAAACGTCCAGGTGGTGATGGGGGAATTAGAAATGGACGTGGGTACATGTTTTGCTGGGTTTATCTATTGTACATAACATCCGCACAGTGGATCAGGATAATATGAAACAAATTCATAGTGGATTTGTATTTAATTGTTAAATAAATAATTTATAGTTAATTGATAAAAAATAATTTCTAATTAGTTGATAATTAAGGATCCATTTGTTTAAAATTTTAAAAGTGAGTTGTATGCCGTAATTTTTTTTTATTATAATTTTAGAGTTTTTTATATAAAAATATAATATTCTCTCTCATTTATCACACTCATTATAATCATTATTATTATTTTTTTTTTACAAGAATCAAATTATTTCTTATAAGCTATTCAAATTAACTTTTCATAATCAAATTTCAATATTTTTTTTAAAATTTTCAATCAAAAAAATATTTTTTGAAATTTTGATTATTTTCAAAAGTTTAAATTAACGTATTATACATCATTAAAACAATCCCGCCTATGTATGCTTTGGTATGCATAGTCGGTCCCAAGTCTGGATAAAGGGAGAGGGTTGTGTTAGGTAGTCGACAGCCAATGTAAAACTGATTCGAATCTCATAATATGGATCAACGATGGAATAGTGTTAATGCTAGGTCGCGTTGCCAACGCGTCAGATCGCTTCGAGTACAAGTGTCCAAAGTGAGTTAGAGCCGCATCGCGCCGCTGGATGCGATGAAAATGAGCAAGGGTTCCCACATTTTTGTGAACGGGTGTGGGTAAAGAAGCTAGTTAACGAGAGGAGGATTCGTTTTGGAACTTGGAATGTTGGCACTCTTACAGGTAAATCTATGGAAATAGTTGACACTATGATCAGAAGGAGGATCAATTTCATGTGTCTTCAGGAGACTAAATGGGTGGGAGAAAAGGCAAAAGAATTAGACACCTCGGGTTTTAAGCTTTGGTATACTGGCAAAACTAAATCTAGAAACGGTGTGGGCATAATTGTTGACAAGATCTGGAAGAAAGACATTGTGGATGTTAAAAGGATAGGAGATCGGATCCTAGCTCTAAAGTTTGTTATGGAACAGGATACCTTTAATGTGATCAATGCGTACGCACCTCAAGTTGGGTTGGAAGAGCACATCAAGGTAAATTTTGGGAGGATTTAGAAGGTCTGATTCAGAATATACCACTAGAGAGAAGATTTTCCTAGGGGGGGATCTAAATGGTCACGTTGGGAGGACGTCTGAAGGCTATGAGAGTGTGCATGGAGGTTTTGGCATAGGGGAGGTAAATGCTGAGGGTAAATCTATCCTTGATTTTTTGGCAGCATTTGATCTCACTATAACCAATACATGTTTTAAGAAACGAGAAGAGCATCTCATCACGTACAAAAGTGGGGCAACACACTCTCAGATTGATTTCTTCCTCATTAGGAAAGCGGATAGAAAGATTTGTATGGACTGTAAGGTTATACCTGGCAAGAGCTTGACTACCCAACATAGAGTCTTTTTTTTTTTTAAAGAAAGAAAGGGGCCTCGTTAAAACCTTCTGATGCAAAACCCTCCTTAGGGAAAAAACATCAAGAAGGAAAAAGAGTACCCCCCCTAAAATTTATTGATAAAAAAGATAAAAAGATAGCAAGAAGAATGGGGGGACTAGGCCAAAACCCATTAAGAAAGAAAACAACCAGAGCAATAGGCGAGGGATGAGAACCTATACACAGACCAAAATCAAGGCAAACAATAATGGTATGCAAAGGCATCACTATAAGGTCTTCCATCCCAACGAGGTTGGCACCAAAGACCTTAACAATCATCTGCAGCATACCAATAAAGCAAAAAAATGTGGAAGCAAAACAAGAAAGATCCACAATCCAAGACGGAAAAACTACTATCTGAACCGGTAGCATGGCAGACCATATCTGTTGCGGGAGAATTCCTCTGCCACGAAGGAAGGGACAGTGTTCCACCAAGAGAGACCCGGATAGTGAAAACCATTATTAGCCAACTTGTCCGCTACAGAATTGCCTTCTCTAAAGATATGAGAGCAAATCAAGGACATGTTCTTAGTAGTGTGAATACAATTTAGCCAATGATTACGAATTTTCCAAGGAACAATGACTGGATTCAAAAAGCTTGAACCACCAACAGAGTCACATTCCACTAAAGCTTGTTCCAGCCATTGCGGCTGGCCAACTCGATAGCAATGATAGCACCCATTAATTCAGCATAGAAAGCATTAGCAACCCCGATATTGTAAGTAAAACAGCCAAGAGTGGCCGCGCTACTATCTCTAAAATTGCCACCACAGGCGGCAAGACCCGGAGATCCCCTAGCTGCCCCATCAGTATTAACCTTGATCCAAGAGCAAATAGGGGGGTGCCAATTCACTTCAACGATCTTCTGAGCTTTGCTCAACTTACCTGAAATGAAGAATTTCTTAAGGAAGACAAATTCTTGAATATTACCAGACATATAACCAGAGGATAGGTTACCTGTAAGATTGACATTAGCCGCAATCATGTTCATAGCCACTGGTAGGGTGACTTTGTTGTTCTCAAAACGAAGCTGATTTCTACAGTACCAGATAGCCCAAATAGCATTAGCAACAGCTGCAATGAAAACCTCTTTAGATTGAGAGCTCCAGGCACGGTCGTAAAATTTAAGGATGGTTAGAATGGAAGAGGTATTCAAAACCGACCCAAGACAATCACTCAACCAACTCCAAATATGAGAAGCAAAGGCGCCTCAGAAAACAGTGACTAGTGGATTCATAGTTGGATCCACAGAGACTACACACTGAAACCATGGTGCAACCCTCCTCCATAATTGATCATCCTCAGAGGAAACATCATGAATTAACCGCCAAATGAGAAAAGATTTGGAAGGGAATAGAGTTTCTCCAAATCAGCTTGGTCCAAGCTAAAGGATGCGCAGGCGGGCGTGGAAGTTGTAAGTCGCTTTCAAGGAGAGGCCCTCAAGCGGTGTCCTCCAAAGACAAGTGTCGAGCTAGGGAACACGGGAATCTTGATATTCAATCTCGAAACCGTAGGGATAACGCCGCAAAGAAACCTGGGATGTGCCACTCATAGTTCGAAATAAAATCACTAACCTTAGCAAAGAAGGGAACCGTGGCAAATAAGTCGGGATATTAAGCGAGGTTGACAATCTACCGGGAGAGCGATAATCCAACCGTAAATTGATAGTAGTACCATCACCAAGTCGCCAAGAGCTATGAGTATCAACAAGTGTTGACAAAGTGCCTCAAACTAGCCCAAATGGATGAGTTAATGTGATAGTTAATAGAGGCCTTATTTTTAAGACTCGAGCTCTAAGAAGTCGGGCCCATTGGGCATTAGAAGACTTAAGCTCCCAACATCTTTTAAGCATAGCAAACTTGTTGGTTGCTTTTATAGAGCGAAGACCTGCACCACCACCTCCAAAGGAGTACACACCTTATGCCAAGCAACAAAGTGACCACTTTAGAGTTATGGATGTTGCTGCACCAAATAAAGTTCACATACATCTATCCAACAAATTCAAGAGAAACCGCCAAGCTGCGTACACCTGAAAAGAGTAAGTCAAAGATTCCAAAAATAACAGATTTAACAATTTGGACTCCCCATAAGAGAGAGCATGGATCCTTTCCAAGAAGCAAGCTTAAGAATAATTTTATCAGCAATAGGGTGAAGATGCGCTTTCCTAGGCTTCCCTCTAAACAAAGGCACGCCAAGATAGGTAAACTGAGCCGACTCACCAAAGCCCAAGATATTCGAAAGGGATTGAAGCCGGGCACGAGGGATACAACCATCATAAAACTTGGATTTCTCATAATTAATATTCTGACCGGAAGCCTGGTTATAAAGCTGGAAGAGCTTCATAAGATTTTCAATATTTTTCTTTGTACCTTTGCAGAAAATAAGAATGTCATCTGCATAAAGAACATGGCTAGGGACTTTATACCCTCTCGGACTGGCCATCTACAGTAAATCACCGTGCTCAACTAACTTTAAAATACCTCTACTAAGGACTTCTTCAGCAAGGCAGAAGAGAAGAGGAGATAGAGGATCTCCCTGCCTGACCCCCCGCTTGCAAGCAAAGTAACCTGCAGATTTACCATTGGCGGATATAGAAAGTTTAGCCGAATTGAGAATGATACCAACCCAATTACAAAAGGCCGGATCAAAGCCAAACTGCTTAAGTGTTTTCAGAAGAAAGGTCCAATCAATTGTATCAAAAGCCTTTCTGATATCAATTTTGAGAGCAATGTTACCACCAAAACTCTTCTTGTGGAGAAGGTTAACTGCTTCCGAAGCCACACCAATACAGTCAAAAATCTGGCGCCCCTGAATGAAACCTCTTTGATTTTGCGAAACAATTTTGGAAGCCACTTTGGCTAATCTATCGCCAAAGAACCTTAGTGATGATCTTGAATTTAAAGTTGGCTAGGCAATAGGCCTGTACTGACCAATAGTATCCGCTTCTGGGGTCTTAGGAATAAGAACCACAATATTAGAATTAAAGTTCGGAAGGATCCAACCTGTCTTGAAGAACTTGAGCACCGCATTGAAAACATCAGGACCAACTACATCCCAGTACTTCGTGAAGAAGAAGCCCCCAAAACCATCTGGCCCAGGAGCGCCATTTGCATTCATAGTGAAGACAGCATTTTTAACCTCGTCCATAGAAGGCAAGTTAGTCAACATCAAATTATCATCAACAGTAACCTCAGGAGTAATAACAGATTCAATAAGACCATTATCAGCACAATTATTGTCAACAGCAAAGAGGGAAGTGTAAAAATCAAGAGTATGATTCTCAATATCAATAGGGTCAGTAAGAATAGCATCACCTGATTTGAGCATGGTCATCCTCTTTGTTGTGTTTCTGATTTTGGTGACTGTATGAAAGAAAGAAGTGCACCTATCCCCAGAGGTGTGCCAGTCCAATCTAGATTTTTCTTTCCAAAAGGATTCTTGGAGCTGTAGAGCTTGATGGAGACTGACTTGAGCCAACTTTTCTTGCTCAACTAAATCTTCCGAATACCCATGCAAATCCAATTGCTCCTGGATCGAAGAAATTGAATTCATGGCAGCCTGGACCTTGAGATTGATATCCCCAAAGCAGTGTTTATTCCAATGCTTGAGCTTCTCCTTGACTAACTTGAGCTTTTGGGTGAGCACAACCATAGGGCAGCCAGAGACCGGAGTGGTCCAAGCGTCCCTAATTATACCATAGCAATCATCATGGTCGGCCCACATTTTTAAAAACTTAAAAGAAGTAGGGAAGGATATTTCTTGCTTGTTAAACTCTAGACAAATAGGATGATGATCAGATTTAGACCTCACTAAAGTACAGCAAGACACAACACTCCAAGTAGAAAGCCAGTCCTGGTTACAAATAGAGCGATCCAATCGCTTTTCAGTGAGGTTTCGGCCTTTCCTACCATTGGTCCAGGTGAAAACGCCTCTAGTGTTGATATGGACCAGCCGGAGTTGTCGGCCCAATCTCTAAAGTCGCTGTGCAATTTGGGTCGGGTCCCTTTACCTCTATACTCATGCGACCCTAACACAAAGGTTAAAGTCCCCAATAAAACACCAAGCACCCCGATTAGACACCTGAATATCCACAAGTCCTCGCCACACTGTCTGCGAACCATGTAAGAATTGGAAGCATAAACCGCACATATAAAAAGTCGATTCTCCCACTCCAAAGAGAAGGCCACCAGCTGGTTAGTAACAGAGATAATAGTAGGATTTAAAGAAACATGACAAATGCACCAAAGGTTTGGAATAAGGTTCTGTCTGTTGTTCACCTCAAAGACTTTGTAATTCAAATTAGACCAAAAACGGGAAGGGAACTGATCTAACCGAATCCACTACGTAAATAAACAAAAGATTAGGTTTATTAACAGTGACTAGCTGCTTGATAACCAATCTAGTATCAGGATTGGCTACCCCTCTAGCATTCCAATAGATGGCTCTCATTTAGAGGATTGTTTCGTGGCTGCCCTAGAGCGGGTATTATAGTCCATCTTACCACCAGATTTTGTCTTTTGCCTTAACTTTTTCTTCTGAGACTTGGACAACACTTTGACGAATTCCGCTTGAGGCTCAACGGACTGGTTGTTTATCAAGTACTTGGTAGCTGAGGCAGAATTAGTTCCATCGATGTCTTCAACTATCTCAATGTCATTCACATCTTCATTGTTGTCATCCCAAAGTCGGCCCACAATTGCTAAGTCATGTTTAACAATGTGATTCAGATTCAATGATGAATGAATGGGGGTCTCTAACAATTGCTCTGATGTTCTTGTTAGGAGTGTCATCATGCAACACGTGCGCAGGACCTACAAAAGAAACAGAATCTGGCACAAAGGAATTAGAAGAGTTGGGGTTATTAACCTGGTTGTTGTTAGCTGATGTAGATCCCTGATGCAACGAGTTGTTGTCGGCTTCATCCACCTCAATATCTGTTTCCTCAGCTGAAGATTCGGGACCAATCAAAGGATTCTTACCACTTTGGAGATCAGCTGCATTAAAGGGCTCATTATTAACCCCTTTGAAAGCATTTGTGTCAGTGATAAATTGCACTTCCATGTCAACTTCCATCTCCTTATTATTGGTTTCTGTTTGTGCCACAACTAAAACCTGATAGGCGCAATTACCATCACCCAAATTAACATTAACAGTGGGAGAAACTCCAATCCTTTCAACTTCCACCTGTTGCTCAAAGCTGGCTACCTAATCATGAAGAGGTTCACGATTGGTAAAGCTCGCAGCATGAATCACTGTTTCGAGGGCATGAGCAACATTCTGCTCATCTTCAACTTGAAGGTCGTTGTTGGAGTCCTGGTTCACATCAGAATGGGTCAGCTTCAACAAAGATGAATCCCAGTATTCGGAGGGCCATTCGTAGAAGCAACAGCCACTGGTTCAGTGTTTCTAACAATAGGCTGTCTAGGAGCATAAGATTTGCGAATGATCTTAGGACCATGATCATCCACCAAGTTGTTTTTATCCTTCTTCCTGCAAGTAGCAACAGAATGACCGATTTGTTTGCAAGAAGAACAAAACAGGGGCAAGTTCTCATAAACCAGTTCCACCAAGAAGGAAAAACCACGCCTTTCAACCCAAAGTTTGCTTCGAAGGTTAGAAGTGAGATCAATATCAATAAGGACGCGAGCAAAGTGGCCAAGCAGGCGTTTGTTCGTTGCTTCGTCTAGGCATATAGGGATGCCAATGCTTCCAGGATGGCAAAGATTATACGAGGGTCCCAATACTCTTGAGCAAGCCCTACAATCCGGACCCAGCATTGTGCATTTGATTGCTTGAGGTTCTTGGTATCAAAATCAGGTGTCCAAGAGTATAGTCGCAAGAAACCCGGTCGTAATTGCCAAGAAGTGATCGATCGGACGCTTCGGAGATCTTCAACAGAAGAGAATTCAAACTCATAATATCCTTTGCCAAGAGGAATCATGTGCCAATGTCCAATCGGTTTCCACAAATCTTGAAGCTTGTTACGCAAGGCACCAAGACGAATTGGGACGTCGCCTTTAGAGAGAAAGAGGCGACCATGGAGATGGTTCTTGCATCTCTCTAAACCAGCAAGGTAAGCATCTTCAGGTATTTGGATTGACAGTTCGCCACCTTTGATACAAGGTTTCGGGAGTTGGCTGTAGGGGACGGCGCATGCATTATTCACAGCCTGCGCAAACGATTTGGTCTGCGATGTTGGCGCTTCCGGAGCAGGAGATGGGATAGCTGTTACGTGAGGCTGACCTGAGGAGGATGAAAGACCAGCTAAGAAGGGCCAGGGGCATACCGGCAGACTTCCGGCAGCCATGGCAACGGCAAGGGCGATGGGGAGACTCTAAGAGGGAACCCTAGCACAGCAAACCCTAACGCATCAAAACCCTCCCAAAGAAAAAAAAGACAGTTTCAATTTCCACCCAACATAGAGTCTTGGTTATGGATGTATGAGTTAAAGGGAGAGTGAAGAAAAGATGCCATGATAAGGTTCCAAGGATCAAATGGTGGCGAATGAAGGGTGAAAAACATATGATCTTCCAACGCAAGGTCCTGGAAGGAGGTTTCTGGGAGGCAAACGGTAGCGCCAATGTCATGTGGAACAAGATGGCCGAGGGGCTCAGGAAGATGGCAAAAGAGACCTTTGGGGAATCAAGAGGTTTTGGTCATGGGAATAAAGAATCCTGGTGGTGGAATGATAGTGTGCAAGAGAAAGTTAAGATCAAAAGATAATGTTTTAAGGCTTGGTCGTTGTGCAAAAATGCGGAAAACTGGGATAATTACAAGGAAGCTAAGAAGGAGACCAAGAAGGCAGTGAGTGAAGCGAGATCTAAAGCTTATGAAGGGTTTTATCAATCCTTAGGCACCAAAGCTGGAGAAAAATCTATTTACAGGCTTGCCAAAGGTAGGGAAAGGAAGACGAGAGTTTTGGATTAGGTGAAATGTATTAAGGACGATGAGGGTAAAGTATTGGTTATGGAGCGGGATATCAAAGATAGATGGAAGAAGTATTTTCATAGTTTATTCAATGAGGGCCATAGAACTTCTTTATACTCTAATGTGCTATGCACTAGAGAGGAGGACCAAAACTACACCTTTTATCGGAGAATTCAATAGCATGAAGTTAAAGAGGCTTTAAGAAGGATGGACAATGGCAAGGCAGTCGGACCAGACAATATTCCGATTGAGGTTTGGAAGAGCCTGGGAGATACAGGTATTCATTGGCTCACCAAGTTGTTTAATGAGATTTTGCGGTCAAAGAAAATGCCGGATGAATGTAGGAGAAGCACTTTAATCCCAATTTATAAGAACAAGGGAGACATACAAAATTGTGCTAATTATAGAGGGATTAAACTCATGAGTCATACTATGAAGCTATGGGAAAGAGTGATTGAGAAGAGGTTGAGAAAGGAAACTTACATTACGGAGAATCAATTTGGTTTTATGCCTGGGAGATCGACTATGGAGGCAATCTACTTATTGCGTCAGCTCATGGAGCGATACCGGGAGGATAAAAAAGACTTGCACATGGTTTTTATTGACTTGGATGATAGAGTGCCTAGAGAGATCTTGTGGAAAGCTTTAGAAAAGAAAGGGGTTCGCGTGGCCTATATCCGAGCCATCAAGGATATGTATGATGATGCCACTACTAATGTGAGGACTCAAAGCAGATCCACAGAAGATTTTCCGATCACTATAGGGCTGCATCAAGGGTCAGCTTTAAGCCCCTATCTGTTTACATTGGTCTTAGATGTGCTCACGGAATACATACAAGAGCCAGCACCGCGGTGCATGCTGTTTGCAGATAATATTGTCCTAGTCGGGGAATTGAGAGAGGAGATAAATGAGAAATTGAGACTTGGAGACAAGCTTTGGAGACACACGGATTCTGCTTGAGTAGGAGTAAGACGGAGTATAGTAGAAGGCAAAACACCCTAAGCATAAAGGTGAAAGTTGGGGACCATATCATACCACAAGTTACTAAGTTTAAATATCTGGGGTCCATAGTACAAAACTACAAAGAAATAGAGGGTGATGTGAACCATCGAATTCAAGCGGGGTGGTTGAAATGGAGGAAGGCATCAGGTGTTTTATGTGATAATAAGGTCCCACTCAAGTTAAAAGGTAAGTTTTATCGGACAGCGGTTAGACCTGCGATGTTGTATGGGACTGAATGTTGGGTGGCGAAAGGTCAACACGAGACTAAGCTAAAGGTGACAGAGATGAGGATGTTGCGATGGATGAGTGGCAAGACTAGACGGGACAAGATCTGGAATGATAGTATCAGAGAAGGAGTGGGGGTGGCACCTATTGTGGAAAAGATGGAAAAGATGGTTGAATCTCGGTTGAGGTGGTTTGGGCATGTTTGGAGGAGACCGGTAGATTCAGCAGTAAGGAGAATTGATCAGATGGAGGTCAACCCAGTTGCTAGAGGAAGCGGAAGACCACGGAAAACTATAAGTGAAACTATCAAGAAGGACTTTGAAGTGAATGGCTTCACTATTTATATGATTCATGATAGACCACTATGGCGTCCTTTGATCCATGTAGCCGACCCCACCTAGTGGGAAAAGACTTTGTTGTTGTTGTTGTTGTGTACATCATTAAAATATATTATTTTTAAGAAAAAAATCAAAAAATAATATGAAGCAAATAAACTTTAAGCCTTGCATTATAATCTTGATAATCACCTTTACAAATTTTAAATAAATTAGTGCCTATTTGTTTCAGATTTTGAGCATCCCAAAATCAATTCTGGGAGCAAAAACAAGACTAATATAATTGAAAATCACCATTCTTGTGTTTGAGTGATAAAATCACGGTGGATAAAATTAATTTTTGGGTTGGTAGAATTGATTCTGATGGAAGCAAGAAGTTCCTAGCTTTTGCGTTGAATAAAATCAATTCCGAGTGTGAGGTCCAAAAAATTCTTTATATTTATACATAAAATATAATTATAGTTTTATCATCCAAACGAAATCAATTCTTCTGAACCGACTTTTAAAATATCATTACCAAACACAAATTAATTTTTTTTTATACTCAATTTTTTTAAAATCAATTCTTTAAAACAAACAGACACTTAGAAATTCATAGCTATAAAGTCAATATTTACATATATTTTTTATATTGAATTAAGTTGGACGCTTAACTATCAACTAAGTATTAAATTGTATCATATTTTATATATTACTTTGTTAATAAAAAAATATAACAGCCATAAAATTCAAAATTTATAAAAATATTAAATGGTGAAAATATGATAAAACTTAATTCCTTTAATGAATATTAAAAAATATAACCACTTTTGAAATTAAACATATAATAAATTTTTTTATACAATTTAATATTTAATTATTTTAATAAATTAAACACAATTCCTTAAAAAACAAATTAAACACAATAAATAATTTTCCAGCTCTTATAGAAAGGGTTTTATTAAATCACCCCTGTTTTCGGTACCATACACCCCCGGTGCCTTTTCTATTTTTTTTTTTTTTTGTATTTTTGCCTCTTTTCAGAAATACATTTATGGATAAGGGCATTTTGGAGGGAAAAAAATGAAAAACTGACAGCGAGGTGTATGATTGCAAAAACTAGAGGTGTTTTTAATATATATATATATATTTTGGTCAAGAGGTGTTTTTAATATTTCTTTTCTATAAATTTAAGTGAAAGAAGTATGGGTCACACAACTCAGTGGGCCGGCTCAAAGTGTCAGACCCCACATCAGTTTCAACTAAAGTAATAATTATTTTTGGGCTTTAGTAAATACGCACTCCAGTTTTAGTAGCATACACCCCATTCAGAAATATATTTCCGGAGGTGCATTAGTTTGCCATCCGAAATATATTTTCGGACACCGGGTGTATCACACATGCTAAATTATGTCGTCCGAAAATATATTTTTAGACGGGTGAGTGCATGCTACTAAAATAAGGGGGGCGTATTTATTAAAACCCTTATTTTTTGGTCAAGAAGTAGTAATTTGTCATACGAAACTTACCGGCTCTACTAATTAGGCTCACGTTTAGCCCATCCCAAAGCTTTCTGGTCTCTATTTACACCTTAGCTTTAAGAGTTGATAGCTTCATTATTTCTGTAAATCTGTAAATTGCATTGAAAGAAAATAACGATCGCCGAGAGGTAAGGTCTTTTAATTTTAATTGTGTTCAACGCATTTCATATAAAACAATGAAAGTGCCATCCCTACCGCTGTGTTTGGAACGCTGGATTCTCAAAGGAGAGAAAGCAGCGAGGAGGGAAGCACGTGTTTCAAAAATCCTTCCACCGTTTGAAAAAGCAGAAAGTGGGGGAGGAATGCTTTGACTGTTGGTGGGTCCCACACAGAATTGCTCCCCTCAGATTTGGACGGAAAGGGAACGTGGGAGCTTATGGGTTATTGAATTACAATTCTATCCTTTTTTATAATATTCTAATATATATATATGTGTGAAAATAAATAAATATATACATGTATAATATATATATATATATATATATATATAAATATATACATGTATAACAATATATATAAATATATATTTCTACATTTTTATGTAGGGATATTTTTGTCTTTTACTAAATATATCTCTTTCTTTCCTCTCACTTTCTACTCTACTTTCACTTCAATCAAACAACCAAAAAATCATCTCACTTTCTACTCACTTTCTACTCACTATCATTCCTTCAACATTCTTTCCTTCCACTATCCAAACAAAGTGTACAGGCCATTGGACGGCTGCATATGAATAAGACAATAGGAGATCCAAATTTTAGAGTAGCAATTAGCAAATGAGACGCCTCCTACAAAATATTTCAACAAAAAACAATAGTGTACCCTATAAATAATTGATGCCCACATAATTTGCACAATTATATATATGGCTCATTTTGAGAGCCCTTACTAATTAGTTTCAGATTTATGCGCTAATATGTGCTTCAAAATCAGCAGGGAACTCACCAGAGAAGAGTTAAAAGAGAAAGAGAGAAGGAATAAAGCAAAACTCAAGGAAAAGGAAAGGAAAGAAGAAGAGAGGAAAGCCAAAGAGAAAGAAAGGAAAAAGAAAGAGGAAAGGCAGAGGAAGGAAGAGGAAGAGAAAAAGAGAAAAGAGCAGAAAGAGGAGGAGAAGAAGAGACAAGCACAAGAGGAGATGACAAGGAAACAAGAGAAGGAAAGGAAAAGGCATGATGAGTTGAAAAGAAAAGAAAAGGAAAAGGGAAAGAAAAAGAAACTGAAGCACAAGAAAAATTAGTGAGTCGATATATATCATAAATGGTGTCCAGTTTTGTTGTTTTAAATTCATACCAGAGTGATATGGCATATTTTATTATTACTTCAAAAATTATTAGAAGGTCCGATTATCATTTCATGTGTTACATATTTTTGCGAAACAAAGTTGCTATTGATATTTCGTGACAATATGGCCCGGCTGATTGTATTTACATGGGCGGTATGCAAACTAAGCTATGATAACGTATGCGTTGTGTTTGGATTAGAGAAGAAAACAAGAAGAATTTTGATAGGACACTGGGCTTGGGCCTTAGCCCAAGAATTAATATGAATGGGCGGTTGGGTGAGAATACGCTATATGAGGGCAGGTAGGAGAGAGAGAGGTCATTCATGCTTTTGTCATTGAGTTGGTTAGGAGAGTATCTCTCTGGATAGGAGCATCTTGCTCTGGTTAGGAGTCTCAGACTCTGGTTTATCTTTTCCTTCTTTGTAGAGAATTCTGCTCATTTTCTCAGTAAATAATACATTACTTCATACCTTTAATTGTGGGCTCTATCAATGGTCCGACCTGCCGGATCTGTCGAGGGATAGCCAACGTTGTCGGAATTTACAATGACACCGGAGTTGGCGAAAAGAATTGATGCGTTAGAGGCCAGAATCGCTAAGGCTGAGAGATTCGTCAATCAGTCTTTGGCTGAGTTAGGCTAATCTCTTTTGTTGGAGATGGCTAAATTAATAGGTCACAAAATGGAGGGGAAGTTTATGCTTCCAGATTTTGATCCGTGGAAGAGGAAGGTAGTCAAAGAGGAATTAGTGATAAAGAAAAGGGAGGTGACAGTTTATGATGGTGAAGAGGAGGCCGATACTGGGTCACTGCAACTCTCATCCCCATCTGAACCGTTGACTCGAAAACCACCAGCGTCAACCACAGAGGTTTGCGTCAGGGGAAACTCTTCCATGTCCCTTCTGCCATCAGAGTCGAACATGAGGTTGATGAAATCCACAGTAGGAGAGAAGGAGAAGAACCAAGCGGCTGCAGGTGAACCACAACCGCCTCCAGAGCCGCCGGATTTAGACCCGTTCATGTTTGCCACGATAAATCCAGTAATGGTGAGCGAAATCGAAATCGAGGACGAGATGAGGATGAAGGAAAACGGATCGCGGATCTTTAGTGGATCTGACCCAGAACTCAGATGCAGGGTGCGAACATGCAATCCTCGCACTCCTTTGCAAATGTTGAACGATGCGCGAGATCTGAAAGTGGGACGAGACGCGAACGAAGGAGGACGGTGGAAACAACGAGAATCCGTACGAATTTATGGGTCGAATCCAAAATTCCAAACGGGTGGGTGGAATGCGACGGGTCAACCCGATCTATTGGGCTCGGGTTCAGTAAATGAAAATAAGCCCAGAACAGATTCTGCCCCGAACCCTAATTTGAGCCCCGATTCGACGCGCAATAGAGACGAAACAGGAAGGCGGAGTGGCGAAAGAAGCGGAGGGTTGAAGCATTTATCTTACCAAGAGCTTATGGAGAGAAAAACCAAGGAATTGTGTTTCAGGTGTGCTGATAAGTTTCACTCTTTGCACCAGTGCCCAGAGCGACAGCTGCGCCTCTTAATTCTGGGCGATGATGAGACGACGCCGGAAGGGGAGGTTCTGGCGATTGAAGTAGTTGAGAAGCAAGAGGACGAAGAAGAAGAGGTTATTGGGTGTAAGGTGATGTGGCTATGTGGAGTTTCCAGTGCTCTGTTGAAGGGTGAAGTGGTGCTGCCGTCACATAGAAGATTTGCGCTGCCAAAGAAGAAGATGGAACGTGAAGCATGGAAAGATTGGGAGTCGGGTCAGTTTTTTAACATAATGGGCCAGGCCCAAACTTATTTTATTACTTTGCCCAATTTTTTAATAATGAATGGAGGGGGTGTCAAGCAGAAAGGGAGATAGAAAAACCACATCACGTCACCACAATTTATTTGTTGGACTCTATTGAAAGCATTGCACCATTTCCTTAGAAAAGAATGGGCAACACCCAACTCTTCAGCATTTCTCTTCTACTCCCAAATCCTCTAGGTTTGTTTATATATGCTGGAGATGTAGAATTGTCATATACTATTTGGCCTTCCTTTGAAGATGTTATAGCCATATTGAGGTATGGTACCACTATTGATCCATCAAAAGTTTTTGCTCCGGTTCAGGGAATCTCAATTGATGGTACTGACTTCTCATCTCTTGCTTTAGATAATGTGATTGGTTCTTCTCAAGCAAAATATTTGTGGGGTTATGATATAGAGAGGAGTAGCAAGATTATATCAATGGTTATAAGTCTTGTAGCTAGACCAGATAATAGGAAGGCTTTGCTTTATTATTGGAACTTTGGCACTGAAGCCACTGCACGAATACAAAAGGAATTTGCTTAGTTCTTTTTGTATAGTGGCTGTGGAACAAGCCCTCACCCTAAAGGTGAGCTTATGGTTGCTTGGGATCTTTTGAGGAATGGAAGCTATGAGCCCTTTTTTGACACGATGTTTTGGTACTCATCAATGTGGATGAGGCAATGGGACCCGGGAGAATTCCATTTTCTTATGGAAGTTACTGCTTATGGTTACGGCTGGAGGTGCTCCCTCATATTCTATGGTTTGATTAATTTTGTATTCGATAGGGGAAAGATTTTGGACATTCAAACTGAGCTGTTGCCCAACTTCAGTTCCTTTAACAAGCTCATCCCTATTTGGGTCTGAAGCAAGTTAATGTGTCTCCTAGATGCAGGAAGAGCAATAGAAACTACTTCCAACCTTGAGGACAAGGTTGTTTCACAAGGGGGTGGTAGTGATAGGACACTGGGCTTGGGCCTTAGCCCAAGAATTAATATGAATGGGCAGTTGGGTGAGAATACGCTATATGAGGGCAGGGAGGAGAGAGAGAGAGGTCATTCATGCTTTTGTCATTGAGTTGGTTAGGAGAGTATCTCTTTGGATAAGAGCATCTTGCTCTGGTTAGGAGTCTCAGACTCTGGTTTATCTTTTCCTTCTTTGTAGAGCATTCTGCTCATTTTCTCAGTACATAATACATTACTTCATACCTTTAATTGTGCGCTCTATCAATTTTTTTTTTCCAATGAGTAATATTATATTGATATGCCCAACCTATAACATCACTGTTGAGGCCTCCCCAATCTTTTAGGAAGGGTTGAAGATCCCCACACTACCATTTGCTAAAAGCTAGAGCTGGGATTGCAATTAAAGACCATAATACTAAAGTACCTCTAATATCTACACCTCTTACAAACGTACCACCTACAAATAGTTCTAAACTCTTACATAAACAGAATGAGAGACTCAAAAGTCATTTCCTGAACAATTTCTTGATCTAAATCCTTTTAAATAGCAGCACCACACGTCCTGCATAAGACAATGACTGCAATATTTTCTGCTTAGTGACACAAGCCCTTCTATATTACCATGAACCATGGCCCAGCTTGATCTTTATTTGACAGCAGGGTACATGGCAGCAAGCATCAACAATTACTAGCTGCAAGCACTTGCAAGACTTAAACAACTCCTTAACATATCAGCACATAACAGATTTTATATGAACTCCAGTGCACCTTCTCTCTCTCTGCAGCCAGTCCCTTCTGTTCCCTGCTACCTGCTAATCTCCTGCGACACCTCTACAGCTATTACTTGGAGTGCATGAGCTTCTATTTGCACTAATTATCAAACCTGCAAGAGGCACCACATAACAATACACAACCACAGACAAATCATCCCTCAACCGAACCTTTCAGCCTTTCAAGAGTTGGACATCTCCTATTGCTCCAGTCAATTAGCTACAGCTCAAATCAGAAGCTAAAATTATGAGACAAACTCTACGCTGCAGCACTTAGAATTTAACAGGATTCAAGACCCCCATAGTTCAATATTCCTCCAAAATATAATCTATAGCATCTCTTCTTCAATTAATTCAACAGGCTCAATATACATCACCTCAGATACTCCATGTTTATGCCACACCATCATCAAAGCCACAAAACAAGATGACATACAACCAAGGTGCTGGATTCTGCTAAATCACCACTGCAAGTGTATTCTGCAGAAAATTTCTCAATCACAGATTGAACTAGCAAGCTACCCACCAATGCAAAGACAAAACAACAACAATAAAATGCACACAATAGACTATTGGGACTGTGGTTAAGGTAAAACTTGTAAGCCTGTCAATGTTCCCAGCTTATCCACTACCCTTCCATTTTAGACCCTTTTTTAGCTAAAGCATCGACATTGTCTTTAGCTTCCCTGTATTTATGTTCAAAGCGCACCTTTAGCATCGTCAAAATGCTTCTCAATTTATTGCACAAGAATCTCAATTCCCATGGGCATTCCTCCATTTTATATACCCATGAAAGAGCATTCTTTGAGTCTGATTCCACTATAATTTTCCTTCTCCTTCAGCCACGGCTACTGTGTTGACATTTCTAAGGCAAATACAATCGCCATGAATTCAGTTTCGTTCGAGTCTCTCACCCCTACTGAAGCAGTAAAATTTTACCTTCATCATCCCTCAAGACTCCTCCAATACCAGCTTTTCCTAGTTTTCCTTTTGATGAGCCATCTACATTCCATTTCAGCTTTAAAGGTGGAGGAGGGCACTAACAGATGCTGTGATAGAACCCACAATTCAATAATCAAAATAGATGAGTTTTATTGATGAATATGGGACTTATTAGCCCAATTACAACAGCAATAGAAAATAAACCAGAGTCGGAGACTCCTAACCAGAGAGTAAGGTACTTTCCTAATAACCCTAATATTCAAATCTTAACGTGACTCTTCTGCTCCTACCCTGACTCCTTTTGTAACTCAATAATAACTAACAAAATCCCTAAAAACTAGGAACATATCAGTAACCAATTAATTCCCCTTATCTCGTCCTATTTTATTTCTCCTAGAGTACACTTGCCATTTGAATTTGAAACAAGACTTAATCCTATCTCATCTCTCGACCCAGGTACCCTATCACTACTTCCCCTGCAACATCAGCCTTGTCCTCAAGGCTGAGATGAGGAAATTGGCTCTTGAGTAAGGACTCATCCTCCCAAGTAGTGTCTTTTACTGCTCTGTCCTTCCACTTGACCAGCCATTGCTTGACAACAAGTTCTCCTTCCCAAATTTCCCTAGAACCTAGCAGCTCCTCTGGTGGTAGCCCTGTTGCTAAGGCATATTTCTTCACAGTGTTGGCCTGTAGAGAAGATGTTGAGAGTTGTGTGTTCTTCCCTTTTTTTGTATTCCCACACCTAGAATTCAGGCCCTGTAACTCGACCATTTCTCCCTCCCAAGGAAAGCTCAGTTTCATTTCGTTCCAATCAAAGGTCACCTTCCCCATTTTCTTCATCCAAGCTGCTCCTAAAATCAAATCGAAATCATCTAATTCCAGCACATAGGCATCGACCAAGGTAGTAAAACTCCCCATTCGAATCTCCAAGTTCGTACACTTCCCCGCCGTAGTGGCCCTGTGACCATTCCCCAACCTCACGCCTTGAATCTTGCTCTGCTCCACCGACAATTGCAAAGCTGTGGTGATTTGAGGAGCGATGAAGTTGTGGCTTGTGCCACTATCAACCAGCACCTGAACCCCAACACTCATCAATTTTCCCTCCAATCGCATCGGAGTGGCTTGTTGGGCCGCCTCCATGGCTTCAGTCATCCCGAACACGCGCATAACATTACAATCCAGTGTGGTTTCTCCTTCTTCATCCCTTAACTCGATGGCTATCACCTCCCCCTCTGCATTAACTATTTCATTGTCCCCCAGGATAATCAGGTGAAGCTGCTTCTCTATGCATTGATGCTGAGGATGAAATCGCTCTCCACAACGAAAAAAAAGGCCGCAAGCCTTGCGATCCATCAGCTCCGAATAGGGTAAGTGTCAAACCCCTCAGCTTCGATCGCCATTGTCTCTTCTCCCATCTTCTCTGTTTGGCCGTATTTCACCCACAGAATAGTTAGGGTTTGGATTGGGCTGACCCGTTTGTGGGTGAGAGACAATAGCTGACCCAGAATTCTGTTTTGTTGGGCCTGGGTTAAAACTTAGCCCACCTTTGCCATGCGGGTTATAACTCGACCCGCAGTTCCCTTTTCCACCTGACCCATGATCCACTTCCTTGTCTCCTCTCCATGCCCTATTTGCTCCACCGCCTCTGTACCGAAGAAACCCACAAAGTTCTGTCTCAACATCTCTTGCAATTTTCATGGCTTGGATACGACCGCGAGGGTTGAATGTGTGAACCCTCAGGTGGATTTTTGATCGGAGCCCACCCACAAAGTAACCAAGATATTGATCCTCCAGCAAGTGGCCAACCTGAGACGATACATATTCTAAGTCTGTGATGTAATCATCTACACTACCAATTTGCTGTAAATCCTTCAATTCTTCAAAAGGGTTATCGCTCTTCCTTCCCCCATATCTTTCGATCAAGGCCCTCTTCAATTTCAACCATGTTAGATCATCCTCTATTTCACGCAACAGATTCAACCAATGAATGGTCGTGCCTTCCATGCTCAACTTCGCCAATCTCACCTTCACTTCCCCCGACGATCCCTGTACCTCAAAATAAGTCTCAGCACGCGTGATCCATCCCATAGGGTCCCCCCATCAAATGCAGGTAGCTCCACCTTCTTCACCGCCATTTTGTATTCTGATACGGATTCCTCGCTACTAGTGAGATTTTTGTCCGTCATCATTGCTTGGGTCTTGTATCTTGGCGAATTCTGCCATTATTGAACGGCAGAAATCTTCCATTGCCTGCTTCAGAGAGTTCTCCAAAGCCGTCATCCTCCCCTCCAAGGCATCCATTCGATCCGTCATTTTTGGTTTCCTTGGCATGAAACAACGCTAGCTCTGCCTTCGAATCCGGCAGGTCGGACCAATGATAGAACCCACAATTCAATAATTAAAATAGATGAGTTTTATTGATGAATATGGGACTTATTAGCCCAATTACAGCAGCAATAGAAAATAAACCAGAGTCGGAGATTCCTGACCAGGGCAAGATGCTCCTACCAGAGAGTAAGGTACTCTCCTAAAAACCCTAATTTTCAAATCTTAACGTGACTCCTCTACTCCTACCCTGACTCCTTTTGTAACTAACAGAATCCCTAAAAACTAGGAACATATCAGTAACCAATTAATTCCCCTTATCTCGTCCTATTTTATTTCTCCTAGAGTACACTTTCCATTTGAATTTGAAACAAGACTCAATCCTATCTCATCTCTCGGCCCAGGTACCCTATCATGATGTGTCTCTTTGGCTTGCTTTGTTTCCAAGTTTTGACTCCATCTAAGTTTGCAACTACATCCCCACATTTGTAGGGGCAGTTTTGATTCCAACCCTTTAACCAATAGACAGGTCTTAACTTAATAAGATATATTAAATTCTCCCAGTCCGTATTCTCTCCCTCAAAGATAACTTTATTCTGTTGCCACCATAAAGACCATATAATTACAAAGAAGTGGGAAATCCACAATTTCCTTTGGAAGTCCCATACTACAACAATTTTCCAGCATTTAAACCATCTATCCGGTGCATCCAACATAGGCATTTGTATTTTCCACCACTTCAAGCAATCAGGCCAGACCTTCCATGATAGCTGACAGTGGAGAAAAAGGCAGCTCATTTCCACAAAATGGGCAAACTGCTTCATTTGTTTGTGTTCAATTTTTGAGGTAATACAAACCACACTAGTAACTCTGCCTTGCGGGGTGCTACACCTAGCCAGGAATTGGGGAGATTATTAATTTGAAATTGATCCCAAACTGCTGCTGAGAAAGACATAATAGAAAATTCCCCTTTTTATCTAGGCTCCACCATGGTCTATCTCTTTCATCCTTAGCTAAGTTGACTTCTTGCAAGCTCTCCAACAATTCCTCCAATTTCTTCTTCTCCCATTGGAAAAGCTCCCTTCTCTAAGACAATGTCCACTGTCACCGTAGACCATCCGAAAATCCCATATTTCCAATTTTGTCTTCTTTTTGTGTTGAAAGTGTATATAGTCTTGGGAATTTGTTTCTCAAACAAGGATCACTTAACCATTTGTCCTCCCAAAATATAATATCATTGCCCGAACCCACTTTCATCCAACTCCCTCTTTGAATGACTTGCTCATATTTATTCCCCTATGAGCTGATTGTCATAATTTGATTCCACACACTTCCTGTACTCCTTACTTGCTGCTGCATGATAGGCTTTCCTGGCTCTAAATTGTGAATTGAACACACTACCCTCTTCCAAAATATTTCTCCTTCCTTGGACAATCTCCACCATTATTATTTAAAAAGGAGGCCCGTGTTCTTTATCACTAGATCATCAATTCCCCATGTGTTTGGGTCTTTGAATAACTTCCTAACTGATAGGAGGCAGATTCTTTCTATTTCCCGAGCCACTCCAAAAGAAATTCCTCTGTAGCCGTATAATGGTTCTTGCAACTACTATTGGCATCTTAAATAGGCTTATATAGTACAGAGGGAGGCTACTAAGTACTGACTTGATCAATACCAGTCTTCAGGCTTTTGACACCAATTTAGATTTTCATGAGGTTAATTTCTTTCAAATTTTGTCAATAACTGGATTCCATGTGGCTATTTTCTTGGGATCGGCTGCTAGAGGAATCCCCAAATTGGTAGTAGGGAGCTCTAGTAGTTAACAGCCCAGCTTCACAGCCATTAGTTCACCCCAATTTTTGCTTCTCCCAATGACAATGAGACCAGATTTAGAGTAATTGTTTTTTAGTCCTAATAACCACTGAAAGCAATCAAGTACTCTTTTGACATTGGTTAAGAATTTTCTCTTGGCTGGGGAGAAGAGAAGAGTATCATTTGCGAATTGAAGATGTGACACAACGGAACCTTGGTTTCCTATTTCAATGCCCTGAATAAAGTTCTTCTCACATGCAGCCTTCATAAGCTAATTAAAGGCTTCTGTGGCAACGACAAATAGGAAAGAAGACTAGGGGTCACCTTGTCTCAGGCCTCTCTCCATTCGAACAGGGGCTGTTGGGGAGCCATTGACTAGAATGGATATTATTGCTGCTGACAAGCATGTGTTTATCCATTTTCTCCACCGTAGTCCAAATCCCATGAGATCCATAACATGGTCTAAAAAATCCCAACTAACAGTGTCACAAGCCTTCTGGAAATCAAGCTTTAGTAGGACTATACTTCCTTCTTGTTCTTCTTGGCCCAATGAACTATTTCATTTGCAATGAGGACCCCATCAAGGACCTGTCTTTCTTTTATAAATGTTGTTTGAGCCTCTCCCACAATATAAGACAACACTGTCTTTAGCCTTGTAGCTAGAATCTTTGCAATAATTTTGTAGATACACCCCACCATGCTAATAGGTCAAAAATCCTTAAGGACTACTGCCCCTTCAACCTTGGGAATCAAGGAAATCCATGTTGTATTAATTGCCTTCTGTAGTGCTCCATGCTCAAAAAATCCGTTGATCATGCTTACAAACTCATCTCCCACCGTCCCCCACATCTTCTTAACAAAACCCGAATTAAAGCCATCATATCCAGGTGCTTTAGAAGATTCACAACTCCAAACTGCTTCTTGTATTTCTTCTCTCGTGGGCATAACTTCCAATACTTGACTTTGCTCCTGGGAGATTCTAGCAAAGTCCCTACCATTATGTTTAAGAACTATCTTATCCCCTGCTGCATAAGTGTTCTAGAAGTATTTGATGGTCTCCTTCTTGATAAGCCTTGTCTCTTTTATGATTCTGTTGCCAACCTTTAATTTGTTTATAATTTTTCTCCCTTTCTTGACCAAGGCCACTATGTGAAAATATTTGGTGTTTCTATCCTTTTCTTTTATTATCTTTTCCCTTGAGAGCTGATACCAGCTTGTCTATCTTCTTTTAAGCCACATCCATAAGTGGGATGTTAAAACATTTCTCCTTGCAACCTCTGAATCATTTAGAGCACGCGAGTCACTCTACTCATCCAGGACCCTTATCTCATGCTCCAATCTCTGTCTTCCGGTCTACATTGCCAAATACCTCCTTATTCCATTTCTTAATAGGCTCTTTTAGCATTTAAAGCTTGCCTTCAAGTGGGATGTTCTCTAATTTCTTCCATTCTGAATCCACTAATTTTACAAAATTAGGATTCAAGAACCAGATGTCTAGAGAGCAAAACAATGTAGGGCCCCAATCTAGTTTCTCACATTCAATAAGGAGGGGACAATGATCTGATACTGACCTGTTCAACCCCCAGAGCTTCATTTCAATGAACTTATTGATCCACTCTGAATCCACAAAGGCTCTGTCCAGCTTTCTGAATTCTTCCTATAACAAGCATATTTTCTACTCAACAAAGGCAAGTCTATTAATTCCATCACTTCCACCCAGCTTCGAAAGTCTATCATACTTGCTGATAAAGATTCATTCCCTTATCTTTCCTAAGGTGCCAATACTTCACTACAGTCAGGAAACACCAACATAGGGAGGGGTTCCCTGTTTTAAAGGCCAGAAGTTCTTCCCATAAAACACTACTCCCATCAACACGGATCCATCTATTGCCTTTCCTGCATGTGGTTAGCTTAAACATTTGTTCATTCCACATCAGTAATAGCCCCCTCCTTCCACGGCTGGAACATCTACCCAATTGAAATCATCATTACCCAACCATTTCGTTATATTCAAGGGTTAATACTTGAGTGTTTCGTCTCCACCAAACCCATAAGAGCTGGGTTCCTTTCAAGGACCAGGTTATGGATTGATGAAGTTTTACCCGAACCCCTTATTCCTCTTACATTCCAACAGATAAAATTCATGATGTCAATAAAAAAATGGCACACCTTTACACCACGGAGAGGATCACTCCATGGATTTCTTTTTCCTTCTACTGCTTCTTCGCAACTGAGTGAGAGAATCAATGGCTGCTTCTCCATTTTGCGCTTGAAGGTTTATTTCGTCCCCTAGCTGCCATGTTCTTTTGGCTTTTTCTTCATCAACACTTGCTTCATTATCAGAACTCTTGTCATTCTCTTATATGATTGCCTTCCTTTTCTCCTACCTTTCTTGGTTGGCTGTTGCTTCCAGCACACCCCACCCCACTGAAATCCTGAAAATACCTCCCAAATTTAATTTTCCCCCCTCCTGTCGTCTTCTTCTTCTTTCGGTAATTGAATTACCGGAAGCTGTTTAAAATATATTCCTACCGAAACATATCATAATTTTGAAAAAATATGCTTCTTGGGAAGTATATGTATTCCAGTAATTCAATTACCAGAATATATTTTAAACAGACCATCTTTACTGTAAAGATCATCTTTACTCTATACAAATTTTAGAAAATTGTATAATGTAAAGATGGTCTTTACAAAATACATTTTTTTAAAATTTCTATCATAAAGACCATCTTTACTGTATACAAATTTTTTAAATTTTAAAAAAAAATTGTATGCGGTAAAAATGGTTTTTAAACTAGAAACTTTTTAAAAAATTGGTCTTTAAAAGGGTTGTATACCGTAAAGAGCATCTTAACGTTAGCAATTTTTGAACAAAATGTATATCGTAAAGACCATCTTTACAGTGAATAGAAAAAAAAGATAGTCTTTATGGTATACAATTTTTTTTTAAAAAACTCTACATTAAAGACCATCTTTACGGCATACAAAATTGTAAAAATGGCACTGTAAACACCAAGTTTGCGGTACACATATTTTAAAAAAATATGTATAGTAAACTTGAAGTTTACGTTGCACATTGTATATTTTTTTTTAATTGAAGTTTACGATATTCATTTTAAGAGAATATGCACAACCAACCACTACCGAAAACCCTTATGGCCGGACTTCCGTAAACAAAGTGACTTTTACCATTTCTGAATGGTCTTGGACTCTTATGTGTAGTGTATTATTTCAATGACAAAGTACTGATCATCGTCATCATGATGACATATTTTTCCACTTTAATGATCACATGTTGAGAGATTCCATTGGGTATTGATGGTGGGTCATCAATTCACTAGTTAGTTAGTTCAACCAGTTAGTCACTTGTGCTCCATAAACTAGACTTTTCCTTTCAGTTGAAATTGGTTGATAATGTTTTTTTAAGGTGCGATGTCTAGCCCCTACCACAAACTTTTATTTTATGGTACACAATTTTTTAAAAATATGTGTCCCATAAACTTGGTGTTTACGGTAGCTTTTCTCGTAAACATAAGAGTATTTTTGTAATTTCTGATCCAATGTGAGGGTGTGGTTAATGTGTGTAGGGGTGTTAATAATAACACCCTATTTTATTTGATGTTTGGATGATGTTTGAATATACTAAGATAGATAAAGAGAATATATATATATATATATATATAAAACAAAGAGAGGAACAAGAGGAACATAAGAGAGGAACGAGAGAGTTGGGGAAGCCAATATCCAGCCTTTTTAAACAATACCATAAAGTCCACGTGTAAGGGAGAAAAAAGCCTGAAAGAGAGTTTGGGAATAGTAAATTTCAAGAGCCAGCAAAGACACGCAGGAAAGTATATACAAACAAGTGAATATATTACATAGGGGTGTCCTAAAATAAGGGCGAAAAGGAGAGGAAGAGGAATTAGAATATTGCACACATGATTAGTGATTAGCAATTAGTCCTAGGCCATCAGATTGGTACAAAACCAAGGGTTAATATTGTTGAGAATAAATCCTCTCCTACAAGTTTTGATGAAAACAAACTCTGTGAAGGATGCTTAAGATATCTGAACTCTTATGTTTCTAAAAACTTTATTTTGAGTAAGTTTCAGCAATGACATGAAAGCAAATAAAAACAAGTGCATTAAAGCATCAAGACTACCAATGTCACGAATCCTACAAACTATGGTTGTAATACTAAGTAGTATATAAGTCCACAAAAACAATATCGGCACTTGGCTACTTTGGAAGTCTTATGAAACGGTTGAGAAATATTAGTGAAGCTACTATAGTTGAGCATGTTTGATGCAACAAGTTCTCAAGTGGGACACATCATCCTCTCATTAAGGCCGAGGACCACACATTTAATTAATCTCTCATGAAAGATGAAACAAGAGAATATTCAGCACTGAATCACAAGTGAGTAAGTTCAGGTGCTGCACAAAATAGAAGATCAAGAGGATGCTGACTTGAGAAGGTTCCTGGCAGTAGAAGTGACTTGCGCTGACAGCAAGTACAAAAGTAGGTGTGCTTTTCACTTAACAACAATCACATCTGCCTCAAGCTATGATTTCCTATTCCAACTGCTTTTCCAACGGATATGAAGGTTCAAAATGTGTATTTAATCAAGACAAGTCAGAAGGGAAAAGTTGAGAGAGTGCATTGGATTGTTTTATTGAAAATCAAATAGCTAAATCCATCATTCTCTCAACACACTCAAGTCATTTTGCGCAGATACTTTTAGGGTTCATCATGGAGTGTGTTTTAGCTTGTTCAAACTAGTTTTAAATGTAAACCTTATTGCATGTAATCAAGCTACAAATATCCTCACAACCCTTATTCATATCAAAGCCTTGTATTTAGTTTTTATCCTATCAAACTACCTAGGATTGGTGAGGAAAATACTAAAGGGTAGAAGTTCAGAAACTAGGAGGGAGTTTTTGGTTATGATATAACTTGTAGAGGCAGAGTAAAAAGACTACTAGGACTAGGCTTCCAAGGTGTAGTAATGCCATTGTTGTAACTATTTGGGAAATAGTGGAAAATACTCACGGGAGGTGAGGAGTGGATGTAGTCGAAGGTTAGGGTGAACCACTATAAAATTCCCTGTGTTTATTTATTGCTTTACTTATTTGCACACACAACACTGCATTATCTCCAAACATACTCAATGTTCATTCTAATTCTAAACTCGGAAGCCAGAATGCAACAGCCTTTTCAAAGTCATTGCATTAATCTTCAAGGTTTCATATCCACTGTTGTAATGATTTGATATTCCTATAATCAGAGTTGAATCTTTTGTATTGGTTAGAAAATTATATTATAAACTCTCAGTTCTGATTATCATCAAATTACTAAAGCATATTTAGCACTATTCATCATCATCAAATAAGAGGATAGTCTTGAGTAGGTTCAGTAATACATTAATAACTAACCTACTCAGTGGTAGGAGCTTGGCCATGTAACCCCAAGGGACATGGTTCAAATCCCTCGGGGACAGTTGTAACATAGCCATTAGTGCCACTGAATAATAATATATCCCCTTCCCCACCCCCTTTAAAAAAAACTCCAAGCCTATGCATGAGAAAGTTCCAAAGTGTTAATCATAGCAAGGCCCTGGAGATTCCAGACCAAGGGAACAAGCTGTTTGAGAATAAGTGGTATACAAAAGCAAAGACCACTAAAGGGGAAGTTTTGAGGATGGTGCTTAATGACCCTGAAACTGGGTGTAAAGCTTCCAATCTAAAAGGTACGTAGAGAATTATGCGTAATAGTTCCTAGGGTTAGAAGTTTCGAAAATATCACTGATCTTGATCTTCTCCTCATATATCACATGATTAAGAAAATTCCACTTAGTCTCCTATATGTTATTTTGAACTATATGATCATTGTGATTTCCACTCTGACAAGCACTTCATCACTACCATATGGTATGATCCTGACTAAAATTTTATAGTATCAAAGAAATGGACCACTTTCTGGTCCAAAAATCTGAACCAAATGAAGCTGAAAATCTCTCCTCAACTTGAGGAAGTTGAAGTAGATACTGAATCTCAGGAAGCTGAAGGCTCTCGACAAGAGAAGAAGGAGAAGAAAAAGAAAAGAAAAAGGACAAAGGAAGAAGAGGAGCAAAGAAAAAAGATGAAGCTGAAAAAGGAAGCTAAAAGGAAGAGAGAGCTTCTGACAATGCTAAAGAATCCATGGGAAACAAGGAAACCTCTCATGAACCTACTCATGATGAAGGAGAAACAGTTTCACAGAAACCAACTCATGATGAGGATGTTGGGTTCAAAATCTCTCTTGATATGTGGTTTTAATGATAACAAACCTTATGAACTAAATCTTAAGTCTTATGAATGGTGATCTACTAATGTTTGCACTTGAGAATGTTTAAAAGAACAGAAATCCTAGAAGTGGACAATCTAGAAGCTACTCGGACCATCAAGTGAATATAATCTACTCAACAACTGAAGAATTCGAGTAGCATTAGAAGATTACAATAGTAATATTGCTAGCTTCATGAAGACATTAGAAGAATACTACTAAATCACAAGTTATCTGCACAAGAAAGTTCACAAAGAGAAGAGAGAAAACTCACAAACGAGAAGAGGAAGTTCTTGACAAGAGAATCAAGCATAAGAAGGCTTGATCCATGTTTTGCAAGCATCAAGCAAAGTATTCTCACTACCAAGTATGCATCTGTGAGAGAGTATCAAGTCAATGAATACCTTAAAAGCATTTGAGATCTCAACTCCCTCAAAGACAAATCAAGTGTCACACAAGCATTAGAAGACTCGTGACAAAAACAAGAGAAGGTTCATGCCAACAGCAGAATTCCAATCAAGAGAAAGTTCATCAACAGTAAGCTACAATAAAAGTGCAAGTTTTCTGCACAGAATATCCTCAGAATCATTATGAGTTATTTACTGCCAAGTTTCTCATACTCAGAAGTGCTTAAAAGCTTCTCTAGAAGCATTCCCTTAACATGACCAGAAGGTTTAGCAGAAGCTTCATGAAAAGCTCATCTTTTGCCTCATAAGAAGGTTCATCATAGGCCTTATGAGAAGTTCATCATTTGCTTCATGAGAAGGGTCATCTGAAGTCTCCCAAGAATATTCATCAAAACATTAAGGAGAAGGTTCATCAGATTTCTGAGAATGTTCATCAGAAGATTTGAGAGAAAGTTTGAGAGAAGGTTTACGAGAATGTTCGCAAGGTTTTGCTTAGAAGGTTCATATCAGTCAGTTGGAAAGGTCAACACATGGAGACAACACTTGCAATAGCTGTGTACCTTCTGACACAAAGCAGATTTGGTCGCAGAACAAGAGAGAGAGTCTCCCAACTGTCTAAATTGTCTCGAAAACTGTAGCAATGGCTATATCATCATTGGACCTCTATTTAAGCACGAAATACAGTTGTAAAATTGGGAGGATTTTGCGAGAGTGGGTTATTACTGTGCTTAAGTATATTCTACATCATCCCCATCTTTCTCTCCATTCTCCAAACTTTTTTTGCGAGAGAAATTTTACTGCAAAAGCATCTTCAGCGTATTTCTTCAAAGTGCATCCACTCCATGAGTGTCATTCAGCTGAAATGCATTAGAACCAAAAAGGAAGCTAGACAAACACAAGCCTTATCAAGATTAACCATTGCTCTCCTTTATTCTCCTCTTTCACACACTTATGTATATGTGCTTTACACCTTGGGATATCTTTGAGAGTGTGTTTAGCTTGTTCATTATTTAATATTCACTTAGCAAGGTGTAATCAAGCTAGGACAGATCCCACAAACCAAACCTTGTACTTATGTACCTTGTTTCGTTCTCCCAAGCTACCTGGGTGGGTGAGTGTTGGTGAGAAGCTTCAAGGGAAAGCTTGTTAAACTTTGGTAGAGTTTCTCAAGCAATTACACTAGGCAGAGCTGTGTAAAAACTGCCATGTAGAGCCTGAAGAGGCTTGAGAAAGAATACTTGGTGTGGTTCTCCCAAGACAGAACTAGTGGGTGGTTGAGCTATGTTATTCTCTACCAAACTATGGTGTAGCAGGGTTGGTGAGAGAAGGTTGAGACCTGAAGAGGCTCGTCAAAGAATATTGAGCCTAGAGTGGCTTGGGAAAGAATAATAGGTTCTCCCAACATTGAGTTAGTCTTGGTTGATCCTGAACATTCTCTACAAGGCTGTGGTGCTGCAGAGTTAGTGAGAGAAGGTAGCTTGGAGGGGCTGTATGAAAGAACACTCCTGTTGTACCATTTGAAATAGTGGAAAAATCTCACCAAGGGTGAGGACTAGATGTAGCCTACAATACTGGGTGAACTAGTATAAACATGTTGTGTAATACTTTCCTCCCTTATCCTGCATAGTTTATATTATGCTCATACGGCATTATCCTCTAAGCATCAAACTGATTTGCACTGAAAAGAGAACCTACTAACTCTTATATGCATTAGACTGAACAGTGCTCACTTTGAGAAGCCATTCTCTCAATGAGAGAATGTTCAATAAAACTGTACTGTGTTCATGTAATTTCTGCATAACATATGTTCTGTTTTAAAGCATATGTCTATCTCGAGAAGCTTCTGTTACTACTAAGTTCATTCTTAGAAGCTTATACTGTTTAACAATTTGTCCTTAACTTGCATACTTACTCATGAATGTGTTATGTGTAACATCCGTATTTTTACGATACGATATTTAGCGTTATTATAGTATATTTTGCCGCATTTATGCTATAATAAGCAGTTCTGGTTTGATAAGTAAGTGATTTAAATAAATCAAGAGCAAATTAAAATTGAGAATTAATATTTTATATTAATCCATGGTTCGAAAATCGTCAAAAAATTCTAACGAAGTTTCGTCGCATTTCAAATCACCGGGCAGTTTTGCGGTAGATAAAATTCTAAACGAACCCCGATTTCGATGAAAATCGAATCGTAACTTGTTGTGATTATTTTTGAGTGTTTTAAATTGCTCTTATTATTTATGATAAAATATTATTACGCGGTGAATTAATTTCTAAGTAAATTAATTTTCCCGATTTATCGGCAAAAGAATTAATCGGTAAAGCGGTTATTCGGCGCCGTGTTTTAGTACCCTAAAACTCTAGGATTAGAGGGTAATTATGAAAAGAGGGAGATTAAATGTTTAGACTTGTGATTAAATTAGAATATCTTAGTTGATCTTATCTTAAGTGATTATGTGTCAATTGTTTAGCAATGTTTAGAAAATATCTTCTTAAACTCATTCCTAGCCAAGTAAATTAGTTGGATTAATTTTATTTTCACTCTCCCTTTTCCCTTTTGATCAGCCGAAGCCCCCTCCCATTCACTCATTTCTTTCATTTTTATTTCATCCTTATTTAGTGTAGGTGTGGGTGGGTTTAAGGAACAAAAATATTTTCCCTTCCTTTTCTTGGTCTGTAGCCGCGAGCACCCCCACATTTCAGCAACAAATTTTCTTCCTCTTCTTGCCAATCTTTTGCATTAGAGAAGCTTAGTATTGGAGAGCTTTTGATCAAGCTATTCCTTCTCCTTCTTTGCTCTAAAGCCGTGAGGTATACCCCAATAAACACCACCATTCTTCTTGATTATTCTCCTTCATTTTAGTGTTAATTATCTAGATCAAAATAAAATTTTACCCTTCCCTGTTTTTATGTTCAGGCCGTGGGTCTTTCACCCTCACTCACTCATTCTATTTTTCTTCTTCAAGTTTTAAGTGTTGGTGGAAGTGAGAAAAAAAAACCCAAAGTTTCATTCCTTCTTTTTCCCTGCTGCTACCGTGCCTTTCTTCCTCCCTAACACCATCATCATCATCATCAACTAAGCAAGTGAGAAGCAATTTCTTCCCCACCAAACAACCCAAAACCATGAGCACCATAGGAGGGAGGAAAGGTTGTGATTTCTTGTTGCATGTCTTATATTCTTGCTCGTTTCATGTCTATGATATGTTAGTTTGTATATAAGCAAGGTTGATGAGTTATTGGAACCCTTGAACAGCCCTAAGGCCGCGAGCATGAAGGAGGGAGTAGTGATAGTTCTCTTTGATGCATGTTTAGTTTTATGGCTTAATTGCATGTTCTTGTGTGTTGGTTTGATTTGTATGTAGGAAATGAGCATGTAAACCCCAAACTTGAGAACCTAGGCGCAAGCTTAAGGGGAAGAGGAAGGGTAATGTGATCCTTGAGACTTAATCTTGTGATTAAGTGTTGATTTAACTTGCTAAGATGTTGTGCTTGTTGTTGTTGTTGCTAGTTTTGAATTAGAAGCATGATTAGGTTGTTAATTGTGAAATTGAAGCTTTTAAAAATGGGATTTGTGGCTGGAACTTTCAGTTTGTGGTTGAAAAATATGTTTTAAAAGGTTTAAAGGTTATTGGACTTAATGCATGTGTTTAAAAATGAGAGTTAGTAGGTTGATTTTGAAAGAATTGACATGAGGGACTAAAAGAGCATGCTGAAAATTGAATTAGGTTTATTTTCTAAGTGTTAATGAAAGTGGTGTATTAACTTGTTGAAGTTGCAAATTTTTTTTGGAAGGAATTGAAGTAGAGGCCGAGAGCCCTATGAAAGAATTAGAGGAGAAAAATTGTGTTTTGTGTCTTCTTGATAATTGTTATTGGTACTTGGTTTTGTATTGAAAAATTTATTGGTGAAAGGATTTGAAAATTTAAATGATGGTTAAGAAGTGTTTAAAAATCTTTTGGTTATGAGTATTATGAAAATGACTTGATGTTTGATATGAAGTTTCCTAAGTGTACTAACTTGCTACTTGATGCTTGATGCTTTGGAGTATAAGTAATTGATTTGAAATTGGTTTGCATTGAAATTGGCTTGATTAAAATGACTTGAATCAAATGAAAATTTGAAGGTTTTCTTGAAAACTTTATTCTTGAAGTTTTGGAAATGATTTTAGAACATGTTTTAAAGTGTGCTTGAACTATGCTCTAGTGTGTGACTTGATGTTTTAATACCTTGAAATGTAATTGAATGACTTAGAATTGGTTGCTAGGTTGTAAAAAGAAGTTTTGCAATTTTTTTTTTTTAAAAAAGAAGGGTGTGGCCGAGAGGCCTAGGAGGTGTTAAAAGCAAAAAAACTTTGTGTGTGAACATGCTTAAATTGCTTGAAGGAGAATGCTTTTGGAACTTATGCAATGGCTAATTGAAATTTGTTTACTTAAAGGTTTTAAGAAAATTGGGAATATGCAATATGTTAGCTTTTCAAGAAATGATTTTGGTATCCAAAACCTTCTTTTTTTTCAAGTATTTGGTGACAAAAATGCTAAGTGTGATTGCTTGGGTAGGAAAGGGATAGGCTTTGAGAACCTAAGGTTGTTGAATATAGTTATAGAAGTGTGCTAAGATTCTATGTGTGATAGGAATTTCGAATTCCGAGATCGGGCGACAAGGACTCGAGGCGAGCGATAATACGGTAGTGGACAAACTTGGTAAGGGCGCTTCACATTCTAAGTGTTATTGTTTATGTATCTATGCGTAAGGGCAACTTTAGATATTAATAGGAATTTAAATTCAAGTATTTATGCGAAGAAGTCTGAGAACCCGTGGTTCGGTGAGAGTCTTGTACCCGCCGTTTCTTGCCTTGTGGTATTATAATTATTTAATGGGCTTGTCTGTAGTGGTTGATGGTGTCCCCAACCCCCCACACTTGTTTGATTGCCTCTCTGCCAACTCCATTGAGTTGCAGAGGGATGGACTGAGTTGTTTGACTGTCGTTGTTTGCTGAGTTATGATTATTGAGATGAATAGCTTATACTGCTGAACTATTCGCACTATTTTGAGCTTGGCATGAATATTATTTAATACGCGGTTAAATACTTATTCGAATTTGCTTCTTGAATTATCATATGCGTTGGTTGATTCATTGGGGTGGTTAAGGTGTTGTCGAAGTCGTTGGAGTCGTCGTGACGTTTTTGAACTTCAACCCGAATAACCAAGGGTGATAGGGTCCTCTAAAGCTATGACTTGGGTGATAGGTGCCGGTTCCCTATGATGCTCACTTTCATGCACTTAATTGAAGGGAATTTTCATGCAAACCTGGACTTATTTCCTTGTTTGGCCTCTAATCCTAAGAGTTGAGTCTTTATTGTTGGGATAATCTAATTAATAATCATGTTGGTTCTTTTGCTATTTTGATTAGAGAAATATCTTCATTATGGTCATGTTTTAATGCAGGTAAGAAAAGGATTGGGTGAAGACATGTACCTGAAGTTCTTAGGAGCATTTTGAAGTGTAGAAGTTGCAGCTGCTCAGGCGCAGGGCGCACCACCAGGAGAGGCGCAGGGCGCAGGCTGGTTCTTAGTTGAAGCCCCAGGCGCAGGGCGCCCTGGGCATTGTGGCGCCTGGCGCCTCCTCTCGGTCTCCTCCAGCGCAGGGCGCCTGCTGCACTTTCATCCCTTTTTGCGTGCTGGGCGCAGGGCGCCCTGAGTATGCTGGCGCCTGGCGCCTCCTCTCGGTCTTCTCCAGCACAGGGTACCACCAGGCGCAGGGCGCCTGCTGCGTTTGTGTCTCTCATTCGCGTCCCAGGCACAGGCCCAGGCGCCTCGTATCAGGCCCAATCACTATAAATACTCGTTGTTTTGCTGTCTTAAGGGCTATCACGACTAGGAGGCTGAAAAACGCTCTGGAGTTCAAACCCTAGGGTGGAAACTGATTGGAAGGTGGAAGGTGAAGACATTCATCAACATTTCTCCATGGATTCCACTTGTTCTTTCTTCTTAACTCTTCTTTTTATTTACTTCTCTATGTCTAGCTAAACCCCTTGTATTAGGGATGAGTGGATATTGATGGAACACTGTTGTATTTGGTTTGGGCTACCATAATATTATATTCCCTCTTGCTTTGTGCATGCAATCTCTGTTTTTAATGCTTTTCATGATTTGATCACCCATGGAATGATTTGTGGTTCATATGTTGAATGGAAATTTTATGTGTGAATGCTTAAGAGTGCATGCATGCAATTCTTAGCCTAGGAATAGTCTTGGGATTGTAGTATTATTATGAACTCTTGGTCTTATTGCTTGTTCTTCAATTACATTCATCTAAGGAATTAGGGTTTTTTCTCGGAGACAAAGAATTAAGTACCTAAGGAATTAGGATTTGATTACCATAGTGAGTTCGATAACATAGCTAGAGAGGGAATTACTTGTTCATACCAAATCAATATGCAATAGTGGGAAATTAATTGAAGCTTGTCCCTAATGCCTTTTACTATCAAGTACATTTTTGAATAACCCATAAAATACAAAACCAATTTACTGCCTCTCTTTTAACTTCACTACCACTTGATATCTCCAACCTTATTAAAAATCTTTTGGCGTTCACCTAGTAGTCGCACGTACATTGGTATTTGGCCTTCGATCCTTGAGAACGATAACCGGTTAATTACCGACTTTATTACTTGCAACGACCCGGTACACTTGCCGTGGCCCTATCAATAGGGCCCCCAAAGCTATGGCCGGTGTCGGAACCGAACCACCTAGGGTGATAGGGTCCCCTAAAGCTACGGCTTGGGTGATAGGGTCCCTAAAGCTACGGCGGGTGTTCGACTGCTTAGTTCACTGTCGTGCTGTTTTTTTTAACTCGACCTGAATAACCAAGGGTGATAGGGTCCCCTAAAGCTACGGTTTGGGTGATAGGGTCCCCAAAGCTACGGCTGGTATTCAGCAGCTTGTTCGGCGTTATTTCTGGAATTGTAAAGTGTGATGGGAGAGTGTCGTGAGTTGCATTATGGGGCGTTTGTGTACCTTGTTATCTCTTGTTCTATAGTGGTGTGTAGTTGCATTTGCAGGCATTGATGTATTCTTACGGAATGGTGTGTTCTGTTATGCTGCATTATATTATATCATGCTATTTTGGATTATCTGGTGTATTTTAAGAAGTTGACCCTTGCCCGTGGTTGCTTCAATTGATGATGGTAACCCAGACGATGACAGACGTGGTGGAGATTCCGGCTATGACGATATTGTCGGAAGTGGCCTTTGACTTCTCGAGCATGGAGATTCCCTCGGCTTGGAGTTAAGCCCCACTCCCGACCGGGATATATATATATATATATATATATATATATATATATATAGGAGGCGTGTTAGAGACCTTCGCGTGAATGGACTGACAAGGATGCAAACGACTTGATGCAGAAGACTGAGGAGGACCCGTCAGAAGATTTGAGTAGTGATGTGTAGTGGTTGATTGATGACATCTGTCTACTTTGTATATAGTTTTGGTTTGTGACCAGTCTGTCTGTTTTGCTAGACTTTTGTTCTAGCTGTTGTTTTGGTGTCCAGGTTTTTACTTTTGGAGCAGCCCCCTGCGTGGGTAACTGTCGGGAGTACCTCAGAAGTATGATTACTCGTGTTAGGGTCTTCATACTTTAGGTGTATTCCTATTTATGCATATTTATTTACTATTTCTATATGTGAAATTCCTTAACTGGCAATCTTTTGGAAGTTGTGTATATGTATTTGTGTTCAGTTGTAATGGTCCTTTAACCTTTAGAATTCCGTCATGTTTCAAAAACGCTGTTGATACTCTGACCGTGTTTTGTATAAGGCCTTTGTTTATAAAAAAGAAAAAAAAATTTACCGCATTTTCCAAAAGACACGAGAGTATTATTTCGAAAACTTCCTTGCATTTAGAGTTTGTTCTAGTTTAGTAGCGCTCCGGAAACGGGTCGTTACAATAGTGGAATCAGAGCGGTTCGGTTCTAACCGGACTGTGTGTTGGGTAACTAAGCTGGTCACCGTGTCGGGCTTTGCTTTGTCGGGTAGCTAGTCGTGTTTGTTTTGTTGTTGTTTGATGAGTGAAGCAGCTTTGCTTAAAATTGTGTGGATTGTTTCTTATTTGAAGCAATGTGTGATAGCACAACACTTGAGTATGAGGTTCTGACAGGTTTTGAACCTTGTAGGAATCTAATGCCACCTCGTAGAGACCGTACGTTTGGACCTGATAACTCAACTGTGGACATGGCAATTCAAGCGATGACAGAAATGGCAGCGGCTATGGCTCAATAATCTGCTGCTGCGACCCAACAATCTGCTGCTATGGCTCAATAGACTGTGGCCATGAACCAACATAATCTGCAGCAACAATAGAGGGCCGAGAGGGATGCAGAGGCTAGAGGACTGGCTGATTTTCGTAAGCACGATCCACCAAGGTTCTATGGTGAACCCAATCCGAACAAGGCAGATATGTGGATCCAGGAGATAGAGAAGATTTTTGAGGCACTTCACTGCCCAGAGAACGTCAAGGTGAATTACGCGTCTTACTTGCTGCTGGGAGATGCCGAGTACTGGTGGAAGGGAGTCAGACAGTTGTTGACGGTTGAGCGTCAGGAGATTAGCTGGGAAATCTTTCGCAGAAGATTTTTGGAGAAGTACTTTCCAGAGACTGCACGAATGGAAAAGGAGCAAGAATTCCTCCGTTTACATCAGGGCCACATGACGGTATCGGAGTATGCCGCAAAGTTCGAGTCACTTTCTAGGTACTTCAGTCCATTTCGTGATCGGGCAGATCAGAATTGGTTGAGCGATAGATTTCAGCGGGGATTGAGGTTCGACATCCAGAAGTCTGTGGTGTCCCTGAGAATTCGAAACTTTCAAGTGTTGGTCGATAGATGCATCGAGGTGGAAGGTGTGAGGACTCGCAAGAGAAATAATGGTGCAGGTGGACCTATCAGATCGCAGAATCAGGGCGAGGGAATGATCGGGCGGAAAACGGCAAGAGAAACCTTACAAAAGACCACAGGGAAACAATCAGGGGCAGTATCGCCCTATGGCCCAGAATTCAAGTGGTGGAAAGCAGATTAGAGATGGACAACTTTGCTATCGTTGCGGAAGACCGGGACATCTTGCTAACGACTGCACTGCGAAGGACCCAGTGTGTTTCAACTGCAACAAACCGGGACATTTTGTCAAGGACTGCAAGGCTCCAAAGGCTTAACCAAGAGTGAGCGCGGCAAGAGCGAAGGGAAAGCGTCTGACTACCTCGGGTAGAGTCTTCTGTATGGGCGGCAGAGAAGCAGAGCAATCGGATGATCTGAGCCAGAGGAATTGCGAAATTGAGGGTAATTCTCTATTCATATTCTTCGATTCAAATACCACACACTCTTTTATTCCTTTGAATTGTGTGAGCTGCTTGAAATTACCTGTGACTGTTTTATCTTTTGACTTAGTAGTGGCTACTCCAGTTGCTAAGATTCTAGTTTCCAACGCTGCATGACTTCGTTGTGTGGTGATTGCTTAGTGTAGAAAGTTCATGTTAATTTGATTTGCTTACCTTTTAAAAGTCTTAACGTTATTCGCGGGATGGATTGGTTTTCGTACCACCAAATCCTTTTGGACTGTGCCCAAAAATCGTAGTATTCCCAATTCTGAAGTTTCTAAATACCTTTCTGTTAATTCCATCGGAGTTTCTTGCAAGAACGAGCTCAGGGTTTCATATTCCCTTGCCAGTGGTTCTTTCAATTTAATGACTGTAACCCAGATGGCGGAGCAAGCGGAGGACTCAAAACTGCGGAGAAGAGTAACCGAGTCTTAGAATGTACCAGTTCGCGATGGTATTCCCGGACGATGAAAGCTCTATTGTGGGATCAGATTCGATTCAACAGACTACTGAGAAATATGACGGACTAGAGCAAGGATGAAAGCATCTCAGAATCGACAGAAGAATTACGCAGACCAGGGTCACCGACTGTTAGAATTTGCAGAAGGGTAGCGTGTGTTCCTTCGAGTCACCCCTACACTTGGAGTTGGTCGAGCGATCAAATCCAAAAAGCTCGTTTCCAAAATTTATTGTACCCTATAAATTCTTCATCATGTAGGTCCATTTGCATATCAAATAGTTTTATCACCCTTCTTGTCTGATATTCACGATGTCTTTCACGCCTCGCAGTTGCGAAAATATGTTTCTGACTCATCTCACGTTATTGAACCTGACGTGATCCAGTTGAAGGATGACTTGTCTTTCGATGTATTCTCTGCAAAGATTGTCAACAAGAAGACTAAGCAACTGAGGAACAAGGAGATTCAGCTAGTCACGGTGTTTAAGACCAGAAGACAGGTGATGCAACTCAAGAGCTAGAAGAGAAATGCGAGAGCAGTACCTAGTTTTGTTTTCATAGGGCGTACCTATCTTGTAGTTTCGATGACGAAACTATTTTTTAGAGGGGGAGTATTGTAACATCCATATTTTTACGATACGATATTTAGCGTTATTATAGTATATTTTGTCGCATTTATGCTATAATAAGCAGTTATGGTTTGATAAGTATGTGATTTAAATAAATCAAGAGCAAATTAAAATTGAGAATTAATATTTTATACTAATCCATGGTTCGAAAATCGTCGAAAAATTCACGAAGTTTCGTCGCGTTTCGAATCACCGGGCAGTTTTGCGGCAGATAAAATTCTAAACGAACCCCGATTTCGATGAAAATCGAATCGTAACTTGTTGTGATTATTTTTGAGTGTTTTAAATTGCTCTTATTATTTATGATCAAATATTATTACGCGGTGAATTAAAATCTAAGTAAATTAATTTTTCCGATTTATCGGCAAAAGAATTAATCGGTAAAGCGGTTATTCGAAGCCGTGTTTTAGTACCCTAAAACTCTAGGATTAGAGAGTAATTATGAAAAGAGGGAGATTAAATGTTTAGACTTGTGATTAAATTAGAATATCTTAGTTGATCTTATCTTAAGTGATTATGTGTCAATTGTTTAGCAATGTTTAGAAAATATCTTCTTAAACTCATTCCTAGCCAAGTAAATTAGTTCCCTTTTCCCTTTTGATCAGCCGAAGCCCCCTCCCATTCGCTCATTCTTTCATTTTTATTTCATCCTTATTTAGTGTAGGTGTGGGTGGGTTTAAAGAACAAAAATATTTTCCCTTCCTTTTCTTGGTCTGTAGCCGCGAGCACCGCCACATGTCAGCAACAAATTTTCTTCCTCTTCTTGCCAATCTTTTGCATTAGAGAAGCTTAGTATTGGAGAGCTTTTGATCAAGCTATTCCTTCTCCTCCTTTGCTCTAAAGCCGTGAGGTATACCCCAATAAACACCACCATTCTTCTTGATTATTCTCCTTCATTTTAGTGTTAATTATCTAGATCAAAATAAATTTTTACCCTTCCCTGTTTTTATGTTCAGGCCGTGGGTCTTTCACCCTCACTCACTCATTCTATTTTTCTTCTTTAAGTTTTAAGTGTTGGTGGAAGTGAGAAAAAAAACCCAATGTTTCATTCCTTCTTTTTCCCTGCTGCTGCCGTGGCTTTCTTCCTCCCTAACACCATCATCATCATCATCATCATCAACTAAGCAAGTGAGAAGCAATTTCTTCCCCACCAAACAGCCCAAAACCGTGAGCACCATAGGAGGGAGGAAAGGTTGTGATTTCTTGTTGCATGTCTTATATTCTTGCTTGTTTCATGTCTATGATATGTTAGTTTGTATATAAGCAAGGTTGATGAGTTATTGGAACCCTTGAACAGCCCTAAGGCCGCGAGCATGAAGGAGGGAGTAGTGATACTTCTCTTTGATGCATGTTTAGTTTTATGGCTTAATTGCATGTTCTTGTGTGTTGGTTTGATTTGTATGTAGGAAATGAGCATGTAAACCACAAACTTGAGAACCTAGGCGCAAGCTTAAGGGGAAGAGGAAGGGTAATGTGATCCTTGTGACTTAATCTTATGATTAAGTGTTGATTTAACTTGCTAAGATGTTGTGCTTGTTGTTGGTGTTGCTAGTTTTGAATTAGAAGCATGATTAGGTTGTTAATTGTGAAATTGAAGCTTTTAAAAATGGGATTTGTGGCTGGAACTTTCAGTTTGTGGTTGAAAAATATGTTTTAAAAGGTTTAAAGGTTATTGGACTTAATGCATGTGTTTAAAAATGAGAGTTAGTAGGTTGATTTTGAAAGAATTGACATGAGGGACTAAAAGAGCATGCTGAAAATTGAATTAGGTTTATTTTCTAAGTGTTAATGAAAGTGGTGTATTAACTTGTTGAAGTTGCAAATTTTTTTTGGAAGGAATTGAAGTAGAGGCCGAGAGCCCTATGAAAGAATTAGAGGAGAAAAATTGTGTTTTGTGTCTTCTTGATAATTGTTTTTGGTACTTGGTTTTGTATTGAAAAATTTATTGGTGAAAGGATTTGAAAATTTAAATGATGGTTAAGAAGTGTTTAAAAATCTTTTGGTTATGAGTATTAAGAAAATGACTTGATGTTTGATATGAATTTTCCTAAGTGTACTAAATTGCTACTTGATGCTTGATGCTTTGGAGTATAAGTAATTGATTTGAAATTGGTTTGCATTGAAATTGGCTTAATTAAAATGACTTGAATCAAATGAAAATTTGAAGGTTTTCTTGAAAACTTTATTCTTGAAGTTTTGGAAATGATTTTAGAACATGTTTTAAAGTGTGCTTGAACTATGCTCTAGTGTGTGACTTGATGTTTTAATACCTTGAAATGTAATTGAATGACTTAGAATTGGTTGCTAGGTTGTAAAAAGAAGTTTTGCAATTTTTTTTTTTAAAAAAAGAAGGGTGTGGCCGAGAGGCCTAGGAGGTGTTAAAAGCAAAAGAACTTTGTGTGTGAACATGCTTAAATTGCTTGAAGGAGAATGCTTTTGGAACTTATGCAATGGCTAATTGAAATTTGTTTACTTAAAGGTTTTAAGAAAATTGGGAATATGCAATATGTTAGCTTTTCAAGAAATGATTTTTGGTATCCAAAACCTTCTTTTTTTTCAAGTATTTGGTGACAAAAATGCTAAGTGTGATTGCTTGGGTAGGAAAGGGATAGGCTTTGAGAACCTAAGGTTGTTGAATATAGTTTATAGAAGTGTGCTAAGATTCTTTGTGTGATAGGAATTTCGAATTCCGAGATCGGGCGACAAGGACTCGAGGCGAGCGATAATACGCTAGTGGACAAACTTGGTAAGGGCGCTTCACATTCTAAGTGTTATTTTTTATGTATCTATGCGTAAGGGCAACTTTAGATATTAATAGGAATTTAAATTCAAGTATTTATGCGAAGAAGTCTGAGAACCCCAGGGTTCGAAGTGAGGGTCTTGTACCCCTTCATTTTACTGCCTTGTTATATTATAATTATTTAGTGGGCTTGTCTGCAAGTGGTTGGCAGCTGTTCCCAACCCCCCACACTTGTTTGATTGCCTCTCTGCCAACTCCATTGAGTTGCAGAGGGATGAACTGAGTTGTTTGGTATCGTTGTTTCTTTGAGTTATGATTATTGAGATGAATAGCTTATCTTCTTTGAGCTATTCGCACCATTTTGAGCTTCGCATGAATATTATTTGATACGCGGTTAAATACTTATTCGAATTTGCTTCTTGAATTATCATATGCGTTGGTTGATTCATTGGGGTGGTTAAGGTGTTGTCGAAGTCATTGGAGTCGTCGTGACGTTTTTGAACTTCAACCCGAATAACCAAGGGTGATAGGGTCCCCTAAAGCTATGACTTGGGTGATAGGGCCCCCAAAGCTATGGCCGGTGTCGGAACCGAACCACCTAGGGTGATAGGGTCCCCTAAAGCTACGGCTTGGGTGATAGGGTCTCCAAAGCTACGGTGGGTGTTCGACTGCTTATTTCACTGTCGTGTTTTTTTTTTAACTCGACCTGAATAATCAAGGGTGATAGGGTCCCCTAAAGCTACGGTTTGGGTGATAGGGCCCCCAAAGCTACGGCTGGTATTCAGCAACTTGTTCGGCGTTATTTCCGGAATTGTAAAGTGTGATGGGAGAGTGTCGTGAGTTGCATTATGGGCCGTTTGTGTACCTTGTTATCTCTTGTTCTATAGTGGTGTGTAGTTGCATTTGCAGGCATTGATGTATTCTTACGGAATAGTGTGTTCTGTTATGCTGCATTATATTATATCATGTTATTTTGGATTATCTGGTGTATTTTAAGAAGTTGACCCTTGCCCGTGGTTCCTTCAATTGATGATGGTAACCCAGACGATGATAGACATGGTGGAGATTCCAGCTATGACAATATTGTCGGAAGTGGCCTTTGACTTCCCGAGCATGGAGATTCCCTCGGCTTGGAGTTAAGCCCCACTCCCGACCGGGATGTATATATATATATATATATATATATATATATATATAGGAGGCGTGTTAGAGACCTTCGCGTGAATGGACTGACAAGGATGCAAACGACTTGATGCAGAAGACTGAGGAGGACCTGTCAGAAGATTTGAGTAGTGATGTGCAGTGGTTGATTGATGACATCTGTCTACTTTGTATATAGTTTTGGTTTGTGACCAGTCTGTCTGTTTTGCTAGACTTTTGTGGTAGCTGTTGTTTTGGTGTCCAGGTTTTTACTTTTGGAGCAGCCCCCTCGTGGGTAACTGCCAGGAGTACCTCAGAAGTATGATTACTCGTGTTAGGGTCTTCATACTTTAGGTGTATTCCTATTTATGCATATTTATTTACTATTTCTATATGTGAAATTCCTTAACTGGCAATCTTTTGGAAGTTGTGTATATGTATTTGTGTTCAGTTGTAATGGTCCTTTTACATTTAGAATTCCGTCATGTTTCAAAAACGCTGTTGATACTCTGACTGTGTTTTGTATAAGGCCTTTGTTTATAAAAAAGAAAAAAAAATTTACCGCATTTTCCAAAAGACACGAGAGTATTATTTCGAAAACTTCCTTGCATTTAGAGTTTGTTATAGTTTAGTAGCGCTCCGGAAACGGGTCGTTACATTATGCTTTGATTATCAATATTTCTCTGACATATCTCTCAATAATCTGTTTTGCTTTCAACAAACTCTAAATGACCATGTTTAACTGAAAGAAAAATTTTGCAAATGTTGCAAAACTTTTTTATGCCTAACACCACATTTTGCATAGAACTTACTCTGTGAGAGAAAGTTCACTGCATGGAACCCACTCAACCAGAGAAGGTTCACTGCGTGGAACCTACTCAAGTAGAAACTGTTATGTAAAACTGTTTTATGCTAACATGAGTATACTCATTGGAGTAGGTCATTTAACACATCACTGCATGACTTATTTTACATTGAACCTACTCATCTAAGAGAACATCCATTAAAAGTGTTTTATAAAACATGCGCATCTATGAGAATGTTCATTAAAATTGTTTTACGCTAACTGTCTCATCTCCAAGTATCAATTTGAGAGGATGTTCTCAAAGTTTCAGGTTAGAAATTTTAAAAGAGTTACAATTCAACCCCCTTCTTATAACTCTTTATGCAACCTTCAATTGGTATCAGAGCAAGGCCTCTTAGAGTTAAACACACTTAACCATGTGAGAGGAAAAGATGAAGAAGAGGTGATGGCCAACCATAAATCTGTTGAACATGTTTCAGAAGGATGATTTACAAGAGACCTTCAACCTCTGGTGAGACGACCCCGCCCCACTATGAGACAATCTTGTCCCATTATGAGACGAAGACGACCCATTATTTATTTAAATTCTTATATGCATGATTTTCACACATGAGTATCAATACAATTTGATAGAGCGCGTAATGCGTAAGTGAGTATGTAAGTTACCACCAGCTGACTCCTGCTTCTGGGCTTGCTTTCGCAGTATAAAGTGATAGTTTGATTGTGCAAAATAAAACAGGAGATCAAAACACATTATTCACACCAATAAACGGAAATAACAGTGATTAAAATTCATGTCAGAATAGGCTGGATTATTAATATATCTTATATTAGGTCATTCATGCAATGCATCCTAGGTCTTTATATGCCTACGTGGCCACACAGCTAGTAATCAGCAGTAGCGGCCCCACCTTAGCATTTGTTTAATAGCTTCCTCCCACCAACCTGTGATGGGCAGGTTAAGTTAGCTGTCCATCCCCACATCCCGCTCATCGTACCCCTAAGAGTGCATCCTTATTCCCCAACTTCAGCGATAGGAACAGGTGTCGGGGCGGCACTTGGGATCGGCACTATGGACAGTGATTCAATAGTACCCCGTTAGGATGACCAGGCTACCCGACGTCCCGAAAGGATGGTCATGAGTCATCCATCACATGTGGACTTATCGGACCCAGACTATCCCCAAGGATCAGCATGTCCTGTATTGACTGCATCGTACCCACACTCTGGTACCTGACCTCGCACACAGCATATGTGCACGACGATGGATTACAGCATAACTATGCATATGCTTCTTTTATTTATTTATTTCATCTCAGCAACTATTGGCTTATGATTATCATCTTACACTTGCAACAGCTTTGACAGGCTTTATCCTATTATCTCTCCTTTCTTTATCACTTAGGATTTCGTTATGCTGATTATACCCACACACATATACCAAGAATACAGGCACAACATTTATTTAGAACACCCACAATACACAAACATACTTATCAACACATTACTATTCATTAATATCTAGAACACCCATAACACACAAAGATCAATAGAATACCATTTATCGATATTCAGGACATTCACAACATGTCATAAACACATAGGCATACCAGAAGATCATATCAATCCTTATTTATTTACCTAGTGTCGCTAAAGCAACCTACTATCAATTATCATCACATCCCCTAATCTATATGACCTATGGGTTGACATACTAGCGATGATCCCCATCGATCATCGCAGGTCACAACCCCTCTCCTGAGGTGTTGTTATTATCAACACTCTAGTAGGGCTAAGGGCACCTTTTATTGTAACACCCTGGGTTTTAATTCCTAACGTGCTACTCATAAGACTTCTCCCCCCAAGGAGTTTTTGCCTTTCGCTTGACTCGAACCCGTTACCTTTTGGAGAGCTTAAGTACACGGGAAACGTCTTGCTATTACCAACTGAGCTAGTAGCAAGACGTTTCCCGTGTACTTAAGCCCTCCAAAAAGTACCGGGTTCGAGTCAAGCAAAAGGCAAAAACTCCTTGGGGGAGAAGTCCTATGAGTAGCACGCTTGGGAATTAAAACCCAGGGTGTTACAAGTTCAAAGTAATAACACAAGAACAAAAGAGAGATCAATTAGGAAAAGCCTAGGGGAACCGGGTTCACAAATACTAGTCCCTGAATCTATTACCCTACTATTACGAACTATATCTCCTTATTGAAAGCCAATCACTTACGCTAAAATTACTAATAACTACCCAATTAATAGTCTTCTTCCTAAATAATTACCCCGTTTGGTCCTGGAATGCAATTAAAAGAAAGAGCATTAAGAACTAGTAAGTTTGTCAATTCAATGACTGATTGAAAATAAGCAAATACCTTGACCGGGCACAAAACACGAATTCTGTTAATCTTAGAGTTCCATTAACTAATTGTGGTATGATCGCCTCTGATTAACTAAATTATTAAGAACTGGCCAGATCCTATGGAATTAAGCATGCTAGGAAGAACACATTCATAAGGATAATAAGAAGTTCATAAAAGCAATTAAATAAATGTCAAGAGCATCGTAAAAGATTCCCCCATCACCCCTAGTGATGGAGTTAGCCACTCATACCGTTTCTCAACATAATATTATAACATAAATTCAAACATGCAATCCTAAAAGAAAAGAAAAGATAAAAGACAAGAGGCAATAGGCAAGAGCTAAAGTGGTCAAAAGACCCCCATCATCCAACTCTCTTTGAAAGAGAGCTAAGATTGCCTATTTATAAGCTTTGAGGCACACTAGGTCAACTGGCTTCAACTCTATGCGTTTTGGGTTTGGGTACGGCCGTATCATCTTTATACATGGTCGTACCGGAATTTGATTATGACGCTGGCCTGTACTTGTGCACTCTGCACTCCCTTACACAATTGTGTACGTCTGTACTGAACTTTCTCATTGGCGCCAGGTTGTATTGACCAAGGGGGTACACCCTTACTGCTTCTCTTGCATAGGTACGGCCGTACTGACTGACTGTCAGGCCGTACCGCTCGTCCAGAATGCTAAAAATCTCAAGACTTGCCAGTTTTTGATCCATTCTTGTATCTTTTGCTCTGAGTAATGTCTTTATGATAATTCTGCAAAATAGGACATAAGTAAGTACTTTTATACTTTAAATAGCACAAAATGATATAATTAAGTACAACAATGCCCTAGAAAAGTAGACAATTTGGTCTGTTAACAAATTTCTGCATAACATGTGTTCTGTTTTAAAGCTTATGTCTATCCTAAGAATTTCTGTTTCTAAGTTCATTCTTAGAAGCTTGTACTATTTAACAATTTGTCCTCAACTTGCATACTTACTCATGAATGTGTTATGATCTGATTATCAATCTTTCTCTGACATATCTCTCAATAATCTATTTTGCTCTCAACAAACTCTAAATGACCATGCTTAACTGAAAGCTAAATGTTGCAAATGTTGCGAAACTTTTTTTATGCATAACACCACATTCTGCATAGAACTTACTCTGTGAGAGAAAGTTCACTGCATGAAACCCACTCAGCCAGAGAAGGTTCACTGCGTGGAACCTACTTAAGTAGAAAATGTTATGTAAAACTGTTTTATGCCAACATGAGTATATTTACTGGAGGAGATCATTCAACACATCACTACATGACTCATTTTACATTGAACCTACTCATCTAAGAGGACATTCATTAAAAGTGTTTTACAAAACATGCGCATCTATGAGAATGTTTGTTAAAATTGTTTTATGCTAACTGTCTCATCTCCAAGTATCAACTTGAGAGGATGTTCTCAAAGTTTCAGGTTAGAAATTTTAAAAGGGTTACAATTCAACCCCTTCTTATAACTCTTTATGCAAACTTCAGAGGAAGCAAAAGGTTCTGATCAACCTACTCATGGAGAGGAAGAAAAAGTTCCCAATGAGCTTACTCAGGAAGAGGAAGAAGTAGCACTTCAAGAACCTACTCAAGTAAAGGGAGAACCTGCTCAAGTAGAAGGAGAACCTGCTCAAGAAGAAGAAGCTGCTCAAGAAGAGGGAGAAACTGCCTAAGTAGAGGGAGAAACTATTCAAGCAGAGGAAGAACATGCTCAGGGGGAGCTTATGGGTAGTCTCCTTCATGAACGCATTCAAGAGGAGATTCATTATGTTACTCTTGAGAGACCTTCTCATTCTGAGGAAGGTCAAAGAGATGCTCTTGAAGAAGCAATAATTGCCCTCACACAGCTGATGCATGGAATTGTGAAGACTCCAAGTGTCTCCACACTTCATAGTCCCGAACTAACTCAACAGGAGGAGGTCCCTCAACTACAGAGAGAAGAAGCTTCTCAACTACCTGCAAAAGGTGAACCTTAACAACAGAAAGAAGAGACTCCTTCTCCAACTCCACAGAATATTGGTCAAGGAAATTATGGAGGTTTGCTGGAAAATCTCTTCATTTCTCCTGTTAAGACTAACACCTTTGGTTTTGCAAATCTGCATCATCTTTTGTCTCCACCCCCATCTTTGATTCATCAGTTCCAAGAATCCCTAACCTATAAGAACCCTCCTTCCTTCATCCACCTGACCTGTCAACTCTAGGATCCAGTGGCTCCTATTTTAACAAACCTGCTGAAGGACCATCCTCCTCTCCACAAGTTAAAACTGAGGCTCAGCCAAGCAGGCCACCTGCTAAGCAAGAGCAAATTCTTTCATAAAAGTGGATGGGTGCTCTGGAGAGCCATGTTAATAAGAACATACGGGAACTTAGGAAAGTTCTGATTGGGCTGAACATCATCCAACAAGAGTAGAGAAGAGAAGCTGTAAGGAACTAGGCTCGTTACAATTGGATGATGGAGCATACTTTGCCTATCATTGCTCTTGGTATACAACCCCCATCTTTTGATCCTCCAGAACTTGGCCAAGACATTGCCAAACCTGATGTTTCTGACTCATCTGGGGATTCCTCCCCAAGCAAGTAGCATCATAATGTGTTTTCTTCCCCCCCTATCTTTTGATGTTGACAAAAGAGGGAGAATAGAGATTAAGTTAGCTACTAGTTATGGTGATGTAGGAACCTTATGAAGGATTCTTTTTGTGTTTGTAAATGACTTGTATATGCTCTTTCTAGGAGCTTAAAATCTTTTGCAATCTTTTGCTCATTTGCTCTAGCAAGCAAATGTTTTAGATTATGCAATTTCTACTATATTTGCTTTATGTATGTAGTTCTGAATCCATGTACTGAAAGTACTGAAAACCTTTTGATCAATGAATACATATGATTCATAACTTAGTTCTTAAATATATGCACATATTCAGGGGAAGCAAGTTGCTCTCTATATATATTGAAATTGCTCTTTAATTAAAGATTTAAATTAGACAATCTTAATGCTCATTCCAGAGTTTGACATCATCAAAAAGGGAGAGATTGTTGAGAACAAATCCTCTCTTACAAGTTTTGATGAAAACAAACTTAGTGAAGGACGCTTAAGATATCTGAACTCATGCGTTTCTAACAGGTTTATTTGGAGTAAGTTTCAGCAATGACATGAAAGCAAATAAAAACAAGTGCATTAATGCATCAAGATTGCCAATGTGATGAATCCTACAAACTATGGTTGTAATACTAAGATGTATATATGTCCACAAAAAGAATATCAGCACATGGCTTCTTTTGAAGTCTCATGAAAATGTTGAGAAATATTAAAGTGAAGTTACTCTAGTTGAGTAGGTTTGATGCAACAAGTTCTCAAGTGGGACACATCATCCTCTCACTTCCAATCTGTCATTAAGGCTAAGGATTGTACATTTAATTAATATTGTCCTCATTAAAGATGAAACAAGAGAATATTCAGCACTGAATAACAAGTAAGTTCACGTGCTACACAAAACAGAAGACCAAGAGGATGCTGACTTAGGAAGGTTTCTGGCAGTAGAAGTGATTGTGCTGACAGCAAGTACAAAAGTAGATGCACTTTTCACTGAACAACAATCACATCTGCCTAACGCTATGATGTCCAATCCCAACGGCTCTTCCAACAGCTATGAAGGTTCAAAATGTGTATAATCAAGACAAGCTAGAAGGGAAAAGCTGAGAGAGTGCATTGGACTGTTTTATTGAAACTCAAACAGCTGAATTTGTCATCCTCTTAACACACTCAAGTCATTCTGGGCAGAACATTTTGGGGTTCATTATGGAGTGTGTTCTAGCTTGTTCAAACTAGTTTTAGTTGTAAACCCTATTGTATGTAATCAAGCTACTAATAACCCCGTAGTCCTTATTCATATCAAAGCCTTGTATTTAGTTTTTGTTCTATCAAACTACCTAGGATTAGCAAGTGTTGGTGATGAAAATACTAAAGGGTAGAAGTCCATAAACTAAGATGGAGTTTCAGGTTCTGGTACAGCTTGTAGAGGCTGAGTAAAAGGACTACTAGGACTAGGCTACCAAGTTGTACTAATGCCATTGTTGTAATTACTTGGAAAATATTGGAAAATACTTACAGGAGGTGAGGAATTAATGTAGCCCAAGGTTAGGGTGAACCACTATAAAATTCCTTGTTTTTATGCTTTACTTATTTGCACATACAACACTGCATTATCTCCAAATACACTCAAAGTTAAATCTAATTCTAAACTCAGAAACCAAAATGCTAAAGCCTTTTCAAAGTCATTGCATTATGTAACACCCCACCTATCCATACCCTAGAGTATAGGACGAGTAAAGGAGTTAGGAGACGTTAGAGACCATTAGAACCCAATTTTGACACTTTTTAGGGCACTCTAATCGATTAGCCAGGAGGTCTAATCGATTATAAGAGTTTTCCAAAACCTAGTGTAAGAAACAGAGGGCTTCTAATCGATTAGACCTGGCCCTCTAATCGATTAGAACGTCCCCTGATGCTAATTCTCCTTTCCAAAACGCAGTGTTAATCGATTAAATGCAAATTCCAATCAATTAAAAAGACGTCCTTTTCAGTTTTCGTACGCTGGGCCTTGTGTAACCCGACCCAATAAAGCCTAAAACCATATCCGGATGTGACCCATGATCCAAAACTTAACCTAACTCGCCTAGAATTGTAACCCTTGGTATATAACACTCAAAGACAACCATTGTGAGGTTTTCACCCATGCCAAGGAAAGAACCTCTTCCATGAGAGCCATTTTTCAAGCATGGAGCTCCGGATGAGGAAGCCATGGTGAAACCCTTAATCTTGGCCATAAAAAGTCAGTCTCACTGACCCATGAGTAATTATCTTAATGTCATTCATTTTCCCCTTTTCTTTAATCTAAGGGTTTCCATAGGGATCTAAATTCAATCAGTCTTGAATCACGAGTTAGGGTTTCCATAAGGGTTTCCTGGTGTGTGTATTCATGAGGTATTGTAACCTACCTTGAATGGGAATTTGTTTGACTCGGGTAAACCAAAGATAATCTCTAGGAAATGTTTATGATTGTTTCTAGGAGACAATTAAATTAGAAAATGTTGTAGTATAATGATTCACCATTTTGAAACCTACCACTTGGAATGCCTAAGTTAAAGAATCGAGAGCGAGTTTTATAGATTAAGGACGTATTGAGTTGTCAGGACTAATAGGATGCTAAACCTAATTATTAATGATTCAATTAGACTTGAGACTAGTAAATGAGTTAAATTATTTAGGGTGATAAGGACTAAGTAATGCTCTTAGGATTTGGTGAGACAAGTGTGTAGGATAATAAAACACCTAAATTAACACTATGCTAAATAATAGGAAATTAACATGTTGCGTGTCATGATTAATGCCTTGTCACTACAGTTGCACTTGAACTTTAGGGAAAGAATCTTAAGCAATTAGAGTAAAGCACTTAGAATATCTAAATATGACTTAATAGACTCTTACGGTTTTTTTTCTTAAGTATTGCTCAAATGTTTATGACAAGTCTACTATCTAGTGGCAATGTTTATGACAAGTCCACTATTAGTGGCAACATTTTGTGATGCAAGATAACCATTTGTTTGAGTCTCCTAGCTATATGTAGCCATCATGGAGCTTGAGTTATTCTTTGTTTGACGATGGATTGTATATGACCTATGATAGGTGGAGTTTGGTGGAAACCCAACCTGGTATGTATGCTTGTCATATTGGCCTTGTTTTAGAATGGGGGAAAGCACCATTCAAATGAAGATTAGAGGACAACAGGAGTCAGCCTGCATGGCAATATCTCGCCCTACGGTGTGAGAAGCCGAGTCCGTAACACCCAATGGTTTGAACTGATCTTTTAAGTTGGGGAGTTACATATCAGACTTAGCTAACTTGACTGTCACCGGACATTATCAAGATTAGTCGAAAGTGTGAGACAATAAAGTGCTCACCATTGCGGTGTATTACTTCAAGAAGCCATACATGTCCTCCTAATCAAACTTCCCAGAGTAGTAGATGGATCCACATGCATATGAACTAGTGATGTAGTGATTTGCATCGTCCTCTGTTATGGACACTTGACGTTGTGATTGACGAGTTGATTGTAGTTGTCCTTGTTTATGTAGGTATATGTGATATGTGTATACTATGTGTGTTTGTATTTACCTATTTCTTCTAATACCAATACAACAGTGTTACAACGAACTCACCACTTTTTGCTTGTGTTTTCCCTTGTATTTTATGTTTGGTTTATAGATGTTTCGAATGTCGAAGAAGGTGGCTAATAAGAAGACTTGTGGTTTTCATTAACATTCTAGAGTTGTTTTTAGTTTAATATGTTCAGACTTCGAGTTATGTTTTTAAAATTTAAGTGAGGGGTGTATAAGCTCTAAGACTATGTGACACGAGCCTTGGGTTTATTTTGAATCATTTTATTTAATTTTTTTCGCTAGTGTATGTAAACCTTTTAGAAAACAATTATTTATGTTTTTAGTTTTGAAGTAAAGACTTGAGTTAAAATGTGGTATCCTTAACTCGTGTGAAAAGTGTTTTTGAAAATCACTCATTTTTATTTCACAATGGATGTGAAAAGTGTCACACATTAATCTTCAAGATTTTATATCCACTACTGTAATGATTTGATATTCCTATAATTAGAGTTGAATCTTTTCTATTGGTTAGAAAATTATTTATAAACTCCCAGATCTGATTATCATCAAATCACTGAAGCATAGTCATTGTACTCCTTTATTAAGGGAGTACTTCTTGTACTCCCTTAATAAAGTTTCTTTGCTTATCAAAAAAAAAACTATTCATCATCATCTAGTAAGAGGATAGTCATTAATAGGTTCAATGATACGTTTATAACTAACCTACTCATCTCTAAGCCTACGCTTGAGAAAGTTCCAAAGTGCTAATCCTGCAGGATTTTAAGTAGCTCACAATTCAACCCCCATTCTTATGAGATTTAGTCACTTCAAAGATGTGGAGTAACTATGGAATATCTAGATCCCCCCCCTTTTGAAATTCAACGAGGTCTAAAGCCAAAGAAAAACAAACTACACCAAAATTAGAGGGGGTTAGAAACTCATCTAACATTAGACAGTAACATCTAATCTAACCGCACTAGAGGGACGTTATAGAAAACTAAATGGGATGCAATTGGCTAAAACATCATCGCAATGATTTCGATTCGCAATAAACATGGTAGAGACGAACTTCCCAATCCAAGCTTAACAACTTCCGAATTTGTCTCACAATGCCCTAACCATTGGCACCACCAAACACCCCGCCCCTTATACTTAACATCAAAGTCCAGTGCAACTAAACAGCAGAAAAACCTCTGCTTCTAGCCAAACAAAGCTCTTCAAAGGTACCCAGAGCTTCTCCATGTACGCGGTGTTTTGTCCAAGTTCTTGGCAACCCCCCAACCATTGCCATCATCCCCACACATCCCAAGGCCTCGTCAGACTAGCAAAGGAAGGATCATGGACCCTTTGGTTCCACCAACACCAAAGGAAAGATCAAGTGGTTGCCCACTGTGAAACCATCTACCCTGAAATGTAATTTGTGTGAATAATAGGTAGAAAAGGTTAATTCTTTGTGGAAGTGAAATGTAGATTTTTTAAAACTCTTTTCACAAACACACTTGAGAGTATCACAATATAGTTCATGTATTACATAAAAGAACTGAATAATAAACTTTATAAAATACTCGCGAAAATTGTATGAAATTACGACATTAGTAAAATAAACCCATGGCCCGATGACACATGTATCAGAGTCATAAAATTCCCATACATTAATAAGTAAATAAAATATAAGTTTGAAAACAAATAACAACTCGAAGATCGACAACTTTACAGCTTCACGGAAGATGTCTCTCAGCTCGAGCACATTTCCCGTAGATTCATTCATTTTTGTCGCTAGAACTAAAAATTGTTGCATGAGTGAGAAATCATTTTCAAACCATATGAAAGCATGAGAATAGAAATTAAGATATGAGTGCACACATATGCTTAAATTACCAACATCAAGATCTATCCCAACATCACGACATAACATCATACTAACAATAATCAACATAGTAACTATTAGCATATAACAACCTTGTGCACAACGAACTTTTAGCAACATCGATCGAATATCCACAACTGACTCTCTAGCGGTTGGTCCTCACAAACAGGCTCATTAGACTGGTCCCCAGAGATACGCCCTCATTGGAGCTAGGTCCCACAAACAGGCCTCTTGGAGCTATGTGACGCCTGATGAGGCTGACGACGGCGGCAAAGTGACCGCCGGTGCTGAAAGCACCTGACAAGCAAAGGAACACGTGAATAAGCTGAATTCACACCGGAATGAGAGGGATCCTGAGGCTGTGCAGGGATAGGACTGCACGGTTGAAGGATAACTCAAAAGAATTGATTGGTACTACCTATACCAACAAGATGCATCTTCTTTTTGGGAGCCCAGAACATAAGAACTCCATAGCTAAGCATGCTTGACTTGGAGCACTCTTGGGATGAGTGACCTTCTGGGAAGTTTTCCAGAAAGCATGTGAGTGGGGATAAAACATGCTGAAAAGACCCGTATTGGTTTGTGGGGACAGTCGGCAATCGTGAAAGTAGTCTGGGTTGTTCCGAGTTGGGTTTCCTATCATCAACACAAGAGAGTACCCACATACAGGCTCCTTAGAGCTAGGCCTCATATCATCAAATTGTATCACATCTCAATCACACATGTCACACAAGCACAATCATCAGCAGTGAGTAATGCATGATCAATGCATCAACTGTACATGTAATTCATCATACTCGAGATCACATTAATAACAAGTTGATACATCACTACATTAACATTGCCAACAAAGTCAAGTCGTAGTTCGTTATCTAAGCTATGGGTCCACACCTAAGCACAGTTGTGTTGGATTGACCACTTAGAATCATTACTATTTCTCAGAACCCATCCTTAATCACTCTAACCGGTTAGCCTAAGCTTCTAATCGGTTAACAATTTAATTACACATTCTAATTGGTTAACAACATCCATTTAATCGGTTAAGAAACTATCTAATCAGTTAACCGTTCCATACTCACTTAATCGGTCAACTATTCAACATCTAATAAGTTAACCATGCATCATTAATCGGCTAAAGACATCATTCTAATGGATTAGCACCTAAGTTGATCTTCTAACCGATTAACACCCTCATCTTAATCAATTAACACGTAACAGAGCCCAAAAAAACACAAAACATTGGTTTATTGTCAAAGACTTTATCCAATTCGATCATAACAAATTGCACATCAGAAACAATTCAAAAACCAATACCAACACATGCTTAATGAGATTTATCTATCAATTACGAAATCAAAATATGAAATTCTTGAAGAAATTCATCTCTTTGCGGCCAAAATGCTTCCCTTCTATGCACAAAAACAATAGGCAAAGCAATAGTACAGACTGACGAAACTATAATCATGCACATAATTGATTCAAATATGCCTAAATCAACTAAGAATGATTGTAAAAAAAACAAAAACAAAATATGATGTTATTTCAAATGCATCATTAAACTAATTTAATAATAAATCCTTTAATTGTTATTTCAATTATAAATCCTTTATAATTCTAAAAAAATTAATTCTTTTTGAATAAACAACATCATGCATGTCATTTTTTTTTTCCGTAAGCATGATTCAAATGTGATCCTTTGTAGGGCCATTTAAGGGTTAGTTGATTATTTGTGTATGTGTTTGTAGTGTGAAAGAGTTAAAGTGAGATGTTGATGTGTTGTTGTTTGATATAAACTAGGTTATCTATGGTTAGTGACTTGGTTTTTCTAAACTCATTTTAATGTATTTGTTATTTACATCAATTGAATTACTTATTATAACAATCATCAATCAATATTATAATAACAATCCAATAATATTACTACAATGTTCCCGCCAATGCTGCTAATACAGGAGTACTTGCAACAATTTTTTAATCAATTTAATACTCCTGGAATACCATTGATCTCTAGAGCGTTCCAACTTTGGGCTCAACTGGGGGAAGTGCTTTCCAAGTGAGCAGCGATTCGCCAATAGCTACTTTCCACACACATGTATTCATTAGTAATTCAATTGTTTAATATCTGCTTTGTACGTACAACAAAATATTTTTATATTCATATAAATAATAAATAATTTATTTACAAAAGTCAAACATGTTTTAATATATTGACTAAAATTTTAAATACTTACAAGAAGCTAAAAACTTTAAAGGGTATTAAAACAAATATTATGATGATAAATATTTACATCACATGGATATATCACAAAACTTCAAAGCATAAAAGTTTAATATATTTAATTCAAAATATACAATAAAACTCAAACGTTTGAAATTATTTTAGTTTATTTATTTAATATGAGTTAATGAAAAGGTGATAAATAAATAATTAATTGTATCACATGATAATAATTAAAAAAATTATGTTGATATTAATTATTTTTTATTTTTATTAATTTTATGTTGTTGCAATTTAGCTTTAAAAAAACAATATTAACTAAAATAATAAATCTTAGCTCTTCTTATGCATCATTTTTTTTATTAATATGCACCATGTTATCATTTTTATGCTGAGTAAAGTTATATAAATTGAATCTTTAATTATATTTATTATTTATAATTATTTCTTAAAAATTTAGGTTTTAAAATTATTATCTTTCATCATTTATTTTCGAATGCGTGGTTACAAATATTTTATGTGTAGGTTTGAGGTGTCATGCTAGAGAAATCAGTTCAACATTTATTTCTTTAGTATATAATTAGATAATCAGATTTGAACTATAAAATCATGCAAATTACCTAAATTCACCGCTACTATCTAAATTTTATTCAATTCGTAAAAAAAAAAAAAACTTAATTATATTCAAAATACTTATTTCTATTCTTTAAAGTTATTGTTTAAGTTGTACATCAAAAAAAATAAAGTTATTGTTTAAGTTCAAATTTTTGTTGGATTTTGATTATTGAGGTATAATTGAAAATATTTGAATTTATGTTTTAAGTATTAAACTTATAAAATGATTAATTACTTAAATTTTTTATATAACTAAGTAGTATTTTTTAAAGTGTTAAAATAATTATGTATGTGTACATGTTAAATAAATTATATAATTTCAATATTTTTTTATCAATTCAATTAATAAAAAAAGTAAAAAGGAGATATCATGCGTATCACATGTATCTTTCTAGTTTCTATAATTTGTTTTAAAGGATTGTAAAATTATGTAAAAAACTGTAAATATTATCAAATCTTTTCAGTTTTAGAAGAATATAATTATATTTGATTAGATTATTATTTTACTGAAATAATGTCTTTTATTTTCTCAATAAAGATGCTGAAAATGAAATTAAAAGTAAAAGTTTATGTTTTAAATTTTTGAAATGATAAAAACTAGGGAATAAATTAAAGGTTTAATCCCTGAACTATTTAAGAATTTCTAAATAGGTCCCTAAACTAAAAAAAATTATAATTGAGTCCCTGATCTTGTCAATAATTTGTAATTGAGTCCTTACATTTATATTGGGTCCTTGAACTTTTAAATAATTTTTCAATAGGTCCCTAAGATTTTTTATGTAATTTGTAATTAGTTCCCTATGTTTAGGGTCCCAGTTGAAAAATTATTTAAAATGTCAGGGACCTAATTATAAATTATTTAAAAGTTTAGGAATCCGACTATAATATAGGGACTCAGTTACAAATTATTGACAAGTTCAAGGATCCAATTATATTTTTTAGTTCATGTACTTATTTAAAAATTTCTAAATAGTTCAGGAACCTACAGAGTAGTTAAACCTAAATTAAAATTCTAAAAGTTATGTTTACTTTTAAAAAAAAGTATTCATACATTTTTTTTGTCTCAAAGTATTCATTCATATTAATATGATGCATTTAGGAATAATATATGCTCTCAATTTATAAACAAATAATCAAATCTCCAAATAAGTGTTGAGAGGAGAGTGCAAATATTTATTACATGATTTTGTAATTATTTTATAACAACATTTTTTTTAAATATTTTTCTTTTTTCAACAACCTTTTCTTGGTGAATTTGGGAGTCGAACTCCCTACATGTTAACCCTGTGCAACACACACCTGCTCACCAACTGAGCTAGACCTCGGGGTTTTTCCCATCACCCTTTAGTAACAAGTTGTCCATCTCAAAACTTGGCCATTAATTTTACTTTATTTTATATCTATGTTTCAAATGTCTCATGGTTGTGACATCTTTTGATGTCAGCGTGCTAAAAGTCAACTAAAAGAAAGAGAAGGCGTTGGCGATGGCATCATAGGCGCATCCTCAAAAATTCAACACGAAAACGCAAGTTGGTGTGTAGCAAAATTTTCTTTAGATGACTGAAAGAGGTGAGGTGCTGTTGATAGAAAAAACAAAAGACGTGAGATGCTTTTAATTTTAAATTAAATGACTTCAACAACAAAGTTACAATAGCATTTCATATAAAACAACGGAAGTGTTATCAACAATAGAAAATCCAAATGAGTAAACAGCAATTTTTGTCCAGAATGTATGAGACGGTGTCGTTATAGTATTTAAACGTATCAAAATTATAAAAACATCCATGGATTTGTGTTTCGTTAGTCAGTTTTGTCCTCAAAATGTGTTTTTCGTTAGTCATTTTAGTCATCGAATGTGTCTTTCATTAGTCAATCTGATCCCTAAAATTACTAACAGAAAACACACTCAAAAATATTTTTTTTAATTTTGATACATTCATGAAGTATAGTGACAGCACTTCACATATTTAAGGACCAAAGTGATTCTTTAGTCAATCCAAATTGTATAGTAGCCATCAGCAAATGAGACGACTCCATAACAATAATGGAACAAAAATAATAGTACCCAATAAAGAATTGATGCTGACATATATAATTTGCACATTTATATATACGGTTCATTTTGGGAACCCTTAGTTTCATATTTATGCGCCAATATATATGCCTCAGAATCAGCAAGGAACTCACCAGAGAAGAGTTAAAAGAGATAGAGAGAATGTCTAAAGCAATACAGAAGGACAAGGAAAGGATTGAAGAGGAGAGGAAAGCCAGACAGACGAAAATACTCAAGGAAAAGGAAAGGATTGAAGAGGAGAGTAAAACCAAACAGAGAAAAATACTCGAGGAAAGGGAAAGAATTCAAGAGGAGAGGAAAGCCAATATACTCATGGAAGAGGAAAGGAAAGAAAAGGAGAGGAAAGCCAAACATAAAAAAATGATTATGGAAAAGGAAAGGATTGAAGAGGAGAGTAAAGCCAGACAGAGAAAAATACTCAAGGAAAAGGAAAGAATTCAAGAGAGGAAAGCCAATATACTGATGGAAGAGGAAAGGAAAGAAGAGGAGAGGAAAGCCAAACATAAAAAAATGCTCATGGAAAAGGAAAGGATTGAAGAGGAGAGGAAAGCCAAACAGAGAGAAAGGGAAAAGAGGCTTGATGATCAAGAGTGGAAAAGAAAAGAAAATGCAAGGAAAATAGAAACAGAAACCGAATGACAAGAAAATTTGGTGAGTCCATATATCTTAAATTGTGTCCAATTTTGTTGTTTTGAAGTCATACCAGAGTGATATGGCATAATTTTTCGTTACTTCAAAAATTATTTGGACATGGTCTAGTTATCATTCCATGCCTTATATATTTTTTTGTGAAACAGTCTTGCTATTAATATTTCATAAAATTTGTCAAAAATTAATACTTTATAACAATATGGTAGGCTGATTGTTTTTATATGAGTGGAATTCAAATTATGATAACATATAGGATGTGTTTGGACTAGAGATGAAAACGAGTAGAAGAAAGAAAATAAGTAAAAAATAGAGAATAAATAAGATATAGAGAAAATAAATAACTTTTTTATATTATTTATATGAAGATAGAATAGAGAGAAAGTAAGAAAAAAGAAAAAATATATTTTCTTTTTATTTATTTGGTTGTGTAGAAAGTCTGTAGGGAAATATTAAATTAAATATGAATACAATTAGAAGTACAAAGGTCATGGTCTATGGGCTAAGTAATTGTTTCCCTCAATCGATTGGGCTAAAAAAATGATTAGTCCACATGTAGGCCTATATGGGTTGGTCTGCTCAAGCTGAAGTTAATTAGTGTTCTCTAATGAGGTCGGGCCCCTTGTGATGTTTGATATGTTGCTGATATAGATGATGAATGTTCCTCTATCTTGGATTACCAATTAAAAAATAGGCAAAATTACTCTAATTGTCATTTATCTTAATTTAAAGTTGTACTTTAATTTTTATTTTCTTTTTTTTTTGTCAAGTTAGTCCCTTAAGTATTAAAACGTTAACACTGTTGGACTTTTGGTCATAATAACCCATGAGGAAGTGGCCGTCAAGAACAATAATTGGTCTAAATATCAAGAAACTCTCTTTACATGCATGAAGACACACATAAAGTCTTTGAAAAATGATCAAAAGTGTTAACATGGGTGGATGAAAATTGACCAAAAGTCCAACAGTGTTAACGTATTAATATTTACTGGATTAACTTGACAAAATAAATAAAAGATTATAGTGCAACTTTAAATTCAGATAAAGAAGCTCCAGAATAATTTTGCCAAAAATATATTTTGATACCGAAGCCAGAAGATATATTGTTTTGGTTACCCTTATTAGTCCATTGTTTAGCACTTAACAATGTAACCCAAAAATTCTGTTATTAGAAAATAAATTATGATATTCTCTTAAAAATTAAAAATAGATATAATTAGAAATTCTGTAAAAGAAATAGACACTATAAAAATTCGATAGTATGTAGATAACATGTTTTAAAAAACGTTTGTTTAATCATGCATCCAAGACATGTTTTTGTGAAACCATTAAGGTTGGTTTTGTGAAACTATATCTTACATCATGCATCCAAGACATGTATTATGTGCCATATCATGCACCCTTGCATCCCTTTCACAATTTTCTAAGTCTTACTATATCTTTTGATTTTCTTTATTTATGTATTATATATGATAACATGTTCTTACCCCTTTTTCTGTCAGATTCTATTGTCCTGACCTACCCAGTGGTGGTCATTTTTTCATGCCATTCTGTGATATGTAGAGCCCCAACCATCCTGAAGTCCGCTTTCTCCGGAATGGCCCTTAGGCTATGAAAGTGGAAGGAGACGTCTTAGTGGTTTATAATATAAATAATTGACCACTAAGACTAGTAGGAGTAACAGTTGTAGTGGCTTGTGTACTGTGTTGTTGCTTTTGTTTGTGAACTTATGAACAAGTTTAATGTATAATTAAATATGCTTATGTTTCTACATCATTTTTCTCTCTTTTAATTTATTCCATTTAATTTTTTAAGATAGTGGAAGTGAATCACGAGATCAAACATCTATCATTGATTGCTATATATTTGTGTTGTACTTCAGTACTTTCTATGAATGTTAATGATGTTTGATTTCATTGTTTGGTAATCCACTAAAGAAATTGGTAAGTACAGAACGTCTTTTGTAAGTGTCTTGTGTGTTTAATTCACAATTTTTTTTTCCTGTTATTTTCGTGAGTAGCCTATTTCTATAAGGAATCTGTTGTCAATAGAGAAAATGTGAAACAAAATTGCCTTGGAATATGTTTTCGTCCCCGCAATTGAGGTTTTTGTTTGACGTCTAACCAAAAAAAATATTTTTCATCCCTGTAATTTCCTTAACTTTGTTTTTAGTCTCTACAAATTTTTTTTACTATTTGTCTCATATATATATTGCTGCGGATGGCTGATTGTGTGCACAAACTTGAGGCGTGTAGTCGTTGGCCTAAGGATATTTATCCGCAAGATTGCGCAAACCCCCAAGATATAACAGGTTCCTCTCGGCGATAAACGTATCAAGGCTATCCGAACTCGAGAACAAACGCGCAAGACTGATTGGTAACCATGGCAGAAAAATAAAGAAGGAATAAAGCAGACACTACAAGAAAACAGCTCGTTACCGACGGAATTTTACCGACGGCCCCGACTCCGTCGGTAATATTTTTATTACCGACGGCTAAGCCGTCGCTAAGGCGCCGGAAAAATATGACTTGCGAAATTATTTTCCCGACGCATTACCGAGCCAGCTAAGCGGGTTGGTAATTACTGAACGGCTGATGGGTGCGTGCATGTAATTACCGGCGGCTTAGCCGTCGAAAGCGTCGAAAATATAAAAGCGATTTTTTCCTCGTTCTTGGCGGCTAAGCCGTCGGTACAAATTATGTTGGCGGTAAAAATTTGTGTTGTCCGCGTTTAATTGCCGGACGGTGGGCCAATCTGCAAGCGGTTGGATTCTGCAAGCGGCTAAGCGTCGGTATGTCGAACAAAATTTGTTGACCACAAAGCAATGTGAACCACAAAGCAATGTGATAGGCGCATCAACTCCCTCCTTCTCTCGCCTACTTCCTCACCGCTTCTACGAAGCAGCGCCATCGTGCTTCTCTTGTTCTCGAAACTGTTCCCAACCACAAGCGGCATCATCGGCTCCTAATCCCCTTCTCTTGTTAAGCGACTACGAGATGGGCGGCAGCGAAATGGAGGAGTCGACAACAAGAAGGACTTGACGCCAGTCACGAGCCCAGCGGCCGACACCGACATTGCGGTGAATTTGGAAAGGAAGAAGCGAATAGAAGCGAGAGGGCTTGAGAGGGAGAGGGAGAGGAAGAAGGAAAAGGGAAGAAGAAGAGCATGGCGATCTATTTGCGTGGCTTATCTCCTTCTTCCCTCCTTGTGCCTTACTCGTCCTGCGTCACTTACCGGGTTCCCTTCCTCCTCCTCCTCCTTATTTTTCTTCACTTTTATTTCCATTTCGCATCATTTTCTTTCCATCTGTAATTGTCTAGCATTCATTTTAGGATTTGCGATGAATTTTATTTCTGAGGGTTGAGGAATTCTATTTGAGTCTCTACTCTCAAACTCAAACCCTTGTTCAACACCACTCTCATCCTCGACCTCAAATCAAGGTCTAGAGTGCAAACCTGACCAATTCGACCGGCCGAAGCGATGGAGCGTCGACTCCACCGGCCTCGGCGACTACGAGATGGGCGGCTGACGAAATGGAGGAGGTCGACAACAGAAGGACTTTGACATCGAGTAGGGCAGAGCGGCGGCGCGACCTCGACATCGGCTGAGCGAGCCGTGTCCTGAGGCTGGGACCAGGGCCGTCGTTGATTCTGAGAATCAGCGAAGGCGAGTTTCCTGGATTAGCTATTGTCAAAATGCTTGAATCTGACGAGTTTCTCTTGGGCAACATTCCAAGTCTGTCATATCACAATGTTGAGCAATATCAAATGCAAATCATGTTCAGGAATGTTAGTGCGGAAGTTGATGCACGATTTATTTTGCCAATGCAAGCTATTTAAGAAGAAAGGTATGCTACTTGCAAATTTGGACATTTTCTCTTGGCCTCGATGAAGTGGACACTTACCAAAAAGCATTCTTGTTGATAGGATCACAAGGTGGATTGATGAAGAGGAAGAGAGAATTAAAGCTACGGGAGACAAGTTTGCAATATGTTATATTAGATATGAGGGTGAGTAATTAGAAATATGGTAATTAATTAAAACTTCGATTGTTAATTAGAATTTCCAGTCTAACTTGCGATTAGTAATTTTATTGGTGGCGAATTTGTTGGGAACATTGATACAAGTGGAATAAGCATGCTTGAAGAGAGTTAGAAGGTTTACGAAAGAAGAGTTACAAGTAATTCTTTCTACGATCATGTTGTTTGCTAATCATGAACCAGGATTTTTCTGATCATTTATTTAATTAAAATCTTACTTTCCTATGATTGCATTTACTGACTTGTTTTGGTCAATCTACAGGCGAGGTGATGAAGAAACTAAACAAAAATTTCATAAAAAAAGAAAATAACATTCTGCGGCGAGTCGATAAGTCTGACGGCCAAGGTCAGTAAATTCTGACGGCCGTCGCATAAATTCAATTTTTAATTATGAGATTTGCTGGCCGGAAAAGCCGTCGGTAAATCTCTAAAGACTAAAAAACCAGCGAAAATAGCGGCGGTGTATATAATTTACGAAGGCTAAGCGTCGGTAATGCAAACAGTTTAATTGGTCGTCGGTAAAAAATTTCCAACGAACGATTTTCCAAGGGCCCCGAGGCCGTCGGTAATCCGTCGGTAATCACGATTTACCGACGGCTTTCTTGCATTACCGACGGAAATTGGCCGTCGGTAATGACGAAAATTCTTGTAGTGAGAGAGGATAAGGAGAAGTACTCTGTGGTGTCCGAAAATCAGGATGCACGTAGCAACAACTCGTATTTTCCGGATAAGACCAAGTCAAAACGGTTAAGCTTCAAAACTGCCACTTCTCGAGTAAGGCTTCCAGAAAATATTTTTGAAAAAAAAAATGATTAAACGGGCTGGAGCAAAATTTTGGGCTGACTATTATCATGTGCGCAGTCGGAGGATTTGCACTGAAACTCGCCAACTTGGGTCGTTATTGTGCGAGCAAGGCCCATGCTTCCACTAGCTTGTTTACAAGCTCAACTACACATATAAGTATATAAAGCCTTAATAGGTCTCAAAGGCCAGCAATGTGGGACTTGTAACTTTTGAAATATCACAAAACACAGCAATCCCCACATATTTCAAAAGTTTCAAAACAAAGAAAAGTATTTTGAGAAAATTTGTCTAGGTTAACATTGTGAGTGTAATGAATTGAATCTAATGAAGCAAGCTTTATGAATCAGATCTAGATTGATAAAACTTAACACACAATGAAGTGGTAAAGCAAGCTTTATGAACCAGAGACACTTTGTACGTGTTAGAGGTCTGCCAATCACACTACACCCCCACTATTCTCGTGTTATCGATGTGTTGTGCAATTATTTCGTGCACATGCCTGGTATTCATGAGTACTCTAGAGACCCGTCCACGGTCTCATGCAAGCATCCCCACTTGACACTCATATAGGTGATTCCATCTAGTGCATGCTGTAATCATACGCCACCCTAAGGGCTTAAGGAAATCATAAGGGCTTAAGGAAATCATAACCATTAATGTAACACCATAGGAAAGGGACAAGACTATTTTAGTGCTATAATAACTAACAAGTGACTTGTTTTTAGCTATATGAATCTTCTTCATGGGATCTCCAATCACAAAGGTTGGGTTCTCATCACTTGTAATTTTCCAGTTGCATAAGTCTCATTCCCCTTGATGTTTCACTTAATAATATCCTCCCTAGGGGTTTTGTCAACGGATTGCTAAATTCACTTCTGATTTCACGTAATTAATGGAAATTGTTCCATCTTTCCGCAGTTGCTTTACTACATTATGCCTCAACTTTATATGTCTATTTTTACCATTGAAAGTTTTGTTCTTTGCAATGGCTATTGCCAACTGGCAATCAAAATGCACCGACACTGATGGGGTTAGTTTTATTCCTAAAGGAATATTTGCCATTAAGTTTTTCAACCATTCAGCCTCACTACCAGCCAATTCCAGAGCAATAAACTCTAACTCCATAGTTGATCTAGCAATGATCGTTTGTTTGGCTGGTCTCCAAGTAATTGCACCACCACCGACTGTGAATACATAACCAGTAGTGGATTTTGTCTCATCTAAATTAGAGATCCAGTTAGCGTCCCTGTATCCTTCTAATACAGCGGGAAATCCACTATATTCAATACCACAATTTATAATGCCGCTTAAGTATCACATGAGTCCAGCATGTGCCTCCCGGTGATCCTGATTAGGATTATGTGTATATCTACTCAGTCTACCTATTGCATAAGCAATATCAGGATGAGAAAAATTCATCAAATGTAGTAAGCTCCCAATAATTTGGGCATACTGAGATTACTCAACAGGATCACCTTTATTTTTCTTTAATTGAGAGTTAGCATCATAAGAGGTACTCACAGGCATAGATTCAAAATAACCAAACTTCTTGAGAAGTTTCTCAATATAATGGTCTTGGGATAGTATTATATTCTCACCCTTCCTTATGATTTTAACTCCCAAAATTACACTTGCTTGACCCATGTCTTTCATATCGAAATTAGAAGCAAGAAAAGACTTAGTTCTAGTTACAATGTCATCACAAGTATCAAAAATTAGCATGTCATCCACATATAGGCATATAACAACACTTTAACCATTCATAGAATTGGTATACACATATTTATCAACTTCAATAGGTGAAAAACCATCACTAATCAAAATATGATTGAACTTTTCATGTCATTGTTTGGGTGCTTGTTTCAAACCATATAACGATTTTAGGAGCTTGCAAACTTTATGTTCTTGATCAGGAATTACACATCCTTCGGGTTGAGTCTTATATATTTCTTCTTCCAAATTACCATTAAAAAAAGCAGTTTTCACACCCATTTGGTGAATCACAAGTTTATAAATAGAGGCCAAAGCTATTAAACCACAAATTGAAGAAATTCTTGTTATAGGAACAAAAGTGTCAAAATAATCAATATTTTCCTTTTGAGTAAAACCTTTTGCAACCAATCTAGCTTTATATTTTTCAATTGAACCATCAGGTAAATATTTTCTTTTTAAAATCCATTTACAACCAATTGGTTTTGCTCCACGGGGTAAATCAACCAAAATCCAAGTTCCGCATTCTGAAATTGAATCAAGTTTAATTTTAATAGCCTCTTTCCAAAATTTTGAATCAGAAGAAGAAATTGCTTCAGAAAAAGTTTGAGGATCATTTTCAACAAGATAAGTATAAAAATCACTTCCGAAAGATGTTTCTTTCCTTGTCTTTTACTCCTTCTTAATCCATCATCCAGATTGTCACATGTAATTTCCAAAGGTTGTCCAGAAACACTTTAAATTTTTACAGGAAAAACATTTTCTAAAAATTCGGTATTTTTAATCTTAACATTGCGATAAAAAACATCACTATTAAGAACAAGGGATCTATAGGCAGCACTATGTTCAACATATCCTATAAACATACTGTTGGAAGTCTTAGATCCTATTTTCCTTTTCTTGGGATCAAGCAACATAACCTTAGCTAAACACTCCCACACTTTCAAATACTTCAAATTAGGCTTATAGCCTTTCAATAATTCATATGGGGTTCTACCTATTTTCTTATGTGAGATCCTATTTTGTAAAAAAATATGCAGTTAAAAGAGCTTCACCCTAAAGGTTGTCAAGTGCATTAGAACTAACTAGCATTGTATTCATCATTTCTTTCAAGGTCCCATTTTTCCTTTCAGCTACACCATTCGATTTAGGTGAATAAGGGGGAGTTACCCCATGTATAATACCTTCCTTATCACAAAATTCATTAAAAGTTTTAAATTCACCTCCTCTATCAGATCTAATCCTCTTAATCTTTCTACTTAATTGGTTTTCTAATTCAGCTTTGTAAGATAGGAACTATGTTCAACATATCCTATAAACATACTATCAGAAGTCTTGGATCCTATTTTGCTTTTCTTGGGATCAAGCAACATAACCTTAGCTAAACACCCTCACACTTTCAAATACTTCAAATTAGGCTTATAGCCTTTCAATAATTCATATGGGGTTCTACCTGTTTTCTTATGTGGGATCCTATTTTGTAAAAAAACATGCAGTTAAAAGAGCTTCACCCCAAAGGTTGTCAAGTGCATTAGAACTAACTAGCATTGCATTCATCATTTCTTTCAAGGTCCCATTTTTCCTTTCACACTACAAGAAAACACGGGATTACCGACGGCCTAAAGCCGTCGGTAATCCATAAAAGCCGTCGGTAATCCAGTTTTACCGACGGATAACCGACGGCCTAAAACCCGTCGGAAATATGGGCGTCATAAGGATTACCGACGGACTCTCCTTACTGTCGGTAATACCGACGGGTATAACCGTCGGTAAATGAGGTCGATTACCAAGCGGGTAAAGCTGTCGTTAGATTTCAAACGGACTTGACCCGTCGATGTCTGAAATATTTCCGACGGCTTAGGCCGTCGTGTCGGGAATTTTTAATAAAAATAATAAAATTATTAATTAATAACCAAATTAATTTTATTCTTTAAGTAATTAATTAATTTAATTATTTATTTGTTTAATTATAAAAATAATTTACTCTCATATTAAAAATATTTATTTATTAATTTAATTAAAAATTACTTGTAATTTAATTTAAATTAATTATTAATTGATTTTCCATATATAAAAATGTGATAACGTAAACTAAAAAGCAAATTAAAAAAGAAAACATAATAAATAAAAAAATTCAACGAATAAAAATCAAGAACTAAAATAATATCCGAAGCGAAAAAATGATATCCAAAAATATGAAAAATATAAGTACAAAGCAGAACTAATAGTCCCGGTACTCGATCATGATCGAGATCCTCTACATCATCTGGATCATCGACATGACCATGAGTGCGAGGCGAAGGCGGAGGCGAGGTCGAGGCCGAGGCGGAGTAGGTGGCGGCTAGCAAGCAACCGTACATCTGCTCGTCAGCCGCAGACTGAGTCAAAAGCTCTTGCTGCTGGGCCACGGTCCGCTTCAACTCGGCTATCTCCTGGTCATCTGCGGCAGAGCGACCAGTAGCAGCACTACTACTCGACGACTCTCCAGTGTGTAGGTGGCGGGCCCCTTTTTTGTAGTTGCTGGCAAGGTCGCCAGCACCATATAGGCGGCCCTTCTTCTTTCCGCCAACCACTTCTGCCCAAACCCTCAGCGGTGTAGATAGATCGTCAGGGCTCTGAGATGGAGAACATGATGAGCTCTGAGATCTAAGCTGAGACATCCTCGCCTCAAACTCCTCCTGTTAAACAAACAAATAAGTCAAATCTTTTTTTTTTTAACAAAACAATATAAACATTATTAAAAAAATATTTATTATATTTTATAATTACCTGAGTCCGCCTCGAACGCTCATCAACGAAATCACCAGTACTCCTCTTCGTATGAGTTGCAAGATGAAGCTCGTGCAACTGAACTTCTCTCCCCAACCTCCTCGACTGAGATTGTATTAATAAAAAAATTTAAATAAATAATAATAATAATAAAATAATAATAATAACAATTTTATAACACGTACAAGTCTAAGCTGCGTCTTTGCTTTGGCACTTGCCTCCAGTGTGCAAGCCGCCACCCTTCTCGAAGGCCCTATTCTTCTTGGCCTTGTGCTGGTCGCCTGGAACTCGGGGAGTTCGGTGCGCTACATTCTTTGCGAAGCTTCGTCCCTATCCAACCAGGTGGCGATCACGATGCGGGCATCTCGAAGCATGTCGAGAAAGCGGTGGGAGGCCTTCATATGAAAATTCTTCTCCATCGCCTCCTCATCTTTTTCCTCCCAAGCAACCTCGTCAGATCAATATAAGACATTATTAAACATAATTGAAATTTCTGAAAATAAAATAATATGCAATAAAATAAAAATTGCAGCTTACTCTGAAAGAATTAAACATATGGTCCCGCTCAAAATCCTTGATGTCCCCAGGTGGGCCAAAACTCTGGTAATTCTCCTCAATTGTTGCTGTGATAGCTAACGCAGCAGGCTTTGAGGGAAGAAACCTGAACAATAAAAACATGTTAAATAAATATATATATATATATATATATATATATATATATACATGTAAATTATTAATAACTCGAAAAAATTGCAAATACTTACCCTCTACCACAAGACCAGATAAGAACTCAACCATCATACAACATCCCAAGAGTGTCAGGCTCCTGGCCCTCCCCTCGCTCAAGAACCTCCTCCTGCTGAACCTCCTGCTCCTCCCGAGTCACCCAACATCGGTGTCATCGGTGTATGGCCCGTACTATAATCATGGTCGGATGATGAGCATCGCCACCGGATCGAGGCACAACATGGGAACTCGAGCGCCATGTAGGCTGCTGGAACCGGGGTGGGGATCATGTCAATGTGAGGCAAAGGTGCCGAACGTGCCCGAAGTCTGTGTCGCTGGTGTCGAATGTGCCTGAGTGCGTGTAGGTGGTGCGAAGCTTTGTCTAGGTGCAGGAGGTGTATCAGGTGTCTCGGCGTAGATGTACTAGGACGACGTGTAGATGACAACGTCGAAAACCCGATGAGGTCACGCCTAATGATGGTCGGCCTCTCGACGACGAGGGGGTCGAGGCGATCCCTTCCCTTCCATTTACCACCACCGGGTGGTCTGGGCCCGCTCCTGAACCTCCCGATGCCATATCTGTCTATAGAGCAATTGAATAATACTTGAGTCATGAAATATTATATTTAAACATAACAATATTACAAATGAATTCCATAAAAATAAACAAGTTATGAAAATAACCGACAAATTAAAATATATTGTTACACATTAATTTCTCAAATTGTAAAAAATTAAACAATTTCAATCGCCCATTCCGCCCACTCAATTTCGCATCGTCTTCAGATCTTGATGGTTCTGCCACTTCTTCATTTAATTCTTCATCCCCATCTACATCTTCATATGTGATTGGATTGTCACGTAGTCGAGTAATGGGTTCCACTTCATTTACTACATTGACATGAGACATCTCATCCACTTGATAAGCCACTTCTTCCTGTGTATCATCTGCTTCAATGCGACCCCGTGGTTTTATCTTTATTGCGACACACCAACCTTGTTTGTCCCTTCGAGTTGATGGATAAGGGACATAATACACTTGTCTTACATGTTGTGCCATGATAAACGGATCAAACATTTGGTATCTTCTGCTCATGTGTATGTCAACAGTATTATATTTTCGATCCACTCTTGTGCCTCTATTTGATGGATCAAACCAATTACAATAAAATAACACTATTTTTTTAGTATAGTCTAAAGTATTGTACGTCAGTTCATATATATGTTGAATCACGCCGTAAAAGTCATCTTCACCTCCATCTGTGGCACCTTTTACATAAACCCCATTGTTAATCTGTTTTTTCCCCTCTGTTTTTGGTGGGTTTGGAATTTGTATCCATTTACAAAGAATGTGTGCCATTCTTTTACACGTGATTTAGGACCATGAGATAAATTTCTCAAGTGTTGGATTTTAGGGGATTCTGCCTCGCTATACACCTGTGTACACACCATGTGCAAACAAATTATGGTTCCTATTTTCAAACAATATTTTTGTATTTTCAAACAATAAATAATAATAATATATATATGACGACTCAAAAAACATACCTGGTTCCTAAACCACGTTGGGAAATATTCATGAATATAGACAGAAGAGTCTTGTACGCTTGTGGGCTTAGTTAACAAGAATGCCCTGATCAAGTCATTATCAAACAAATGATCAAGAGCAATTGTGGATTAAAGAAATTGAAAGTGGTCAAAATGATACATACGTTAGATACGGTGATACTTCTGCACAGTTGATCAACACGTGAACGTGGGCTGACTTCCACACTTCGCCCGTTATCCAGTTATCCACCTCCTTTCCACCATGACGACCGGAAAGGCAAAATACTGATAAGGCAAGCGGGTGTCTTTCACTTTCAATTTCTACTTCATTCCTACTATTTGTTGGTGTCAACATGAAGTTCGTAAAATAATGGGAACAGAAATGGATTGTCTCACGGTGTAAGTAAGTTGCACAAATAGATCCTTCAACCCTGGCCTTATTTTTCACCGACCGTTTTGAGTCACCCATAAATCTAAAAAATAACAACGTTGATGATAAAAATTGATACATTTAACCCTTCAAATAAATATTTATTTTAGAGAATACTTTATTATAGTACCTTTCGAATGGATACATCCATCTGTATTGAACCGGTCCACCAAGCCTAGCTTCATGTGCAAGATGCACTGCTAGATGCTCCATAGAATCAAAGAAAGCAGGGGGAAATATTCTCTCCAACTTACAAAGAATGACTGGTATGTTCTGTTCCATCCTTATGAGATCATCCTCTCTCAATGTCGCAGAACACAAATCTTTAAAGAATTGGCTGAGTTCAGTCAGTGGATTTAAAACATTTGACGGCAAGGAACTAAATGCAATAGGAAGTAAACACTCCATGAATACATGACAATCATGGCTTTTCATCCCAATCATGGTTCCTTTGTTCACATCGGCACATCTTGCCAAATTAGAAGAATAACCATCTGGCATCCGAAGTTCTTTTATCCACCGACAGACTGACTTGGCTTCCTCAGCAGTTAAAGAGTAACAGGCTTTGGGTTTCAGGGTCTTCCCATCCGACCGATTCGTCAAATGCAAGTCCTTTCGCCTACAGTAAAGTGGTAAGTCTAGTCCGCCTTCTCATTGTCTTTGTTTTTCCTTCCGACGTTCATCACTGTGAGAAAAACATTGTCAAAAAACTTCTTCTCAATGTGCATAACATCAAGGTTGTGTCTCAATAAATTATCTCTCCAAGATGGCGGATCCCAAAAATACTTCTTTTGTCCAATTATGCCATTGTCCATATCCTTCAAATCGATCCAATTTGCCAAAATCTGTGATTTTGGCGGTTCCATAACCACTTTCCCGGATCATTACGGCGTCAACCTTGAGGCGGGCCATCTAATTCAACTTCCCCTTCTTGAAAGCGTTCTTATTCCGTCTAAATGCATGATCATCGGGTAAAAACCTGCGATGTGAGTCAAACCAAGAACTCTTCCCCAAATTTCAAGGTAAAGGCCTTTGTATGCTCCATGCAATGCGGACATGCCATTTTACCATGAGTACCCCAACCGGACAACATGCCATATGCGGAAGTCATTAATGGTCCACATCGGCGCCCTCATTGTAAAATTCCTCTTTCGTGCAATATCGTGCGTCACAACACCATTCCACAACCTTGAGATCGTCAATAAGAGGCTCTAAATAGATGTCAATACCATCTGTCGGATTATCTGGACCGTTATAACACGGTCAAGAACATATAAGGCTTAGACATGCACATTTCGGGAGGAAGATTGTATGGGAGTAACGATAAGCGGCCAACAAGAATAAGGTTTCGCCGTGGATTGAACATACGGGGTAAAACCATCAGAGCATAAGCCAAGTCGTACATTACGTGGATCTGCCGCCAAAATCGGGATGCACACGATCAAAGTGCTTCCAAGCTTCACCATCGGAAGGGTGGCGCAACATACGAAGTGCTTCTATTCTCATAGTGCCATGTCATTTTGTCTGCGATGCGTGGTGATGCAAACATTCTCTGACCTTGGAATAATTGGCAAATAAAACATTGCCTTCACCGAACTAGTTTTTGTCTACCCGTCCGATTATTAGTATGTGACATATACCTAGGCTCACCACAAAATTTGCATTCAACTAGCGCACCATCGTTTTACCAAACTCATTGTCGTAATACAACATACACCCTCTCACACAACAATCAATCCTTTTAGATTCCAGCCCCAACTTGGACACTAAGCTTTTAGCCTCGTAATAACTTTTTGGCAAACCATCTTTGATAGGTGACGAGTCCAACATCATTTTCGTTACGAGATCCAAGCACACTTCAGTAGCACCACAGTTGGACTTAAGAGCTAAGAGCCTCACACACATTGATAACTTAAAGTCTGTAGACCCTTCAAACAACGGCTTGTTTGTTTCTAACAACAGATTATAAAATTTTTGTGCTGTCTCATTTGGAAGTTCATCTGTGTCATCATACTGTTGCTCATCGAATAACATGTTCACCCCCAATTCATCACAAACCATATCTTGCATCAATTCAATCTGCTCACCACATCCCGACCCACGAATCGCTTGAAGCACCTTTGCAATTATCAGCACCCCCTAAATCAACGTGAGGCAACTTTTCACCATGTGTAGTCCAAATCCGATGAATTAAGCCTAAATCCAACTGAATACAGGTGGTGCGTGACCTCACTTGGGCTCTTAATCCTTCTGCAATCGCAATTAAAGCACGGACATCTAATCCCTCCATTAGTTTTGAAATCTTTATGTACCATTGCGACTTGGACAAAGTACGCAACCCCAGCGCAAAAATCTGGTTTCAAACCCCCTCTCCCCGGATACAACCTATCGTACATCCAACTACGACTCGAAAGAAAATATTCCATCTTCTGCATGTCAAAAAAAATCACAATTTCAGCAGCACGACGTTCTTACAACCGCTCTCTTTCTTTAAATGGTATGACCCTATCCCATTCGAGAAAAAACTTTTTCAGAACTCGTATAATAATCATTCCTTAATTCTCGTATCTTATACTTGACAAAATTTATTGACATTTCCATTGGTCTCTCAGTACACACAATATACGCAGTTATGAACACCGCAATCAAGTATGCACCCAGAGAACAAAAGGAAATGAATCGAACCGAAATTTCATCAAATATAAAGATACGAGAATTAAGCAACAACTATTATACGAGTAAAGAAAAAGTTTTTTCCCAAACTGTCCAACTTGGACAATTCAAGGTTCAATATACAATGAGCACATGGTACCCTAAAAGAGTATATGAATTCAATAATATATTAAACCTCAAACGGGAAGCTAAGGCTTCTCTCCGATACTAATAACAAATATCAAACATCCATTCGATCAATGATTAACATAACAATTAGACAAGCAGAAGTGACAAGGGTAGAATTAGTTTTATTATATATATATATATATATATATAATAAAAAATATTTTATTTTCCTTTTTCATTTAATTTCTTATATGATATAATATTTTATAATTTCTTAAGGTAATCATATTGGAATATCTACCTAGTATATTTTTTGAGATATAATAACACATGTTTTTATTTTTTCTTTTATATTATAACTAAAATAGAAATATTGGAAATATGTGAAAAAACTAACTTGACTCATGCCATAGCTCAGCCAGTTAATCAAAAAGAGAGAGGGAGAGAAAAATATAAATATAAAAAAAAACAGCATAAGCGCCTGATTTTGATGAATTGATGGCCGGGTTTGGTGGAAGCCCTGTTTCCAATAATAATGGGTATGAAGCTTTGTCTTCAGTTCCTGTTTTCTTTTCTTCTTTTTGTTTATATTAGGAATTGATGCTATAGGGGGATTTGAGGTTGAAGTCATTACTAATTAGCATAAATGTTCAATAGAATTGTTTTCCTTAATAGCGGTCTCTGAATTTATTCATGTCTACCTACCTGTTAGTTCTAAAATTTATGATAATTCACATGATGCTAGTCTTTCTAGTATAAATGGCTGAACAAGTTAAAGGGCTAACATGATAGTATCAGTTTTATGGATTTAAGAACTAACTCGTACACATACATAAATTCAGGAATTAAACTGAAAGTAATTTGCCTATTTTACTCAACTAACTTCCTTATAATGGTTTTACGTAAATAGAATTACAAGTTTTTATAATGGCACAAAATAGCTCACTTTATCAGCAAGTGGCTATGATGAAAAGTTTTTACCGGCTAACTTATTTGCATAGAGTACTTTGTGCTCTTAGCAAGCTTTGGGTGGTGTCCAGCTGTAAATAATTATGCTACTACGTCTATTCTATATTGTAAATATCTCCCTAATTTTTATTTGTCAAACGATTTTGAACTGGAAATTGGTATCTGTAAAATTGTATTAAAACTGAAGAGAGTGGAAAAGAAGTATTATCTGGGAATATCTTGTTATGATCCCAAAACACACATCCATTGATTAATTCTGCTACTACATCCATTGAACGTCAAAACACACATCACCTCAAAATTCTCTCTCTGTAGAGAACTATGATGCAAATCAAACTAAATATGTCGGTGTGGGGGTCAACAGCCAACCCTTTTCCACCCAATGAGTCAACCGACATTTCGTTAGAGTGCATACCTAATTCTCAGAACAAGAGCGTGTCCACGTCCTTCGATGTCAGTGGCAGTCTCCGAGCAGTGTGGTGGCCTCGAACTAAAAATACTGAAAAAACATAGAAAATTTTAACTAACAAGCTACCAAATAGCAATCAACAAAAATGAAAGGTCGTTAGTACTTTTTGTATAAATCATAACTATAAGTAAATCATCTAACACAATTTATTATTATGTGTATTTGAATTAATTTTTTTTTCAATTTATTATTATGCCGCAGTCCACTTCTCCAATCTCTATTTCATCTTCATTATTTTACAAGTTATTATTATTATTTTACAAGTTAGCAAACAGTTCTTTTTCTCAATAAATAAATAAAAAACAGCAAGTTAACATCAAGTTTGAACTATGAAAGAATTACTCACCAATGCTTGCACCAAGGAACATAAAATTTCACAAACTATGCGATGTCTTTCTCCTTTATCTGGAGATCAAAAAAAATGTAAATTGAGACCATAGCATTAATAACCGAGATAAATTTCTATAACATATGAAGAGGGTGCACAACAACTAAAACATATTCAGACCAAATACCAAATAAGTTTATTGTGTAAAAAAACAGTCAATCATAAAAAAATACCTCAACAAATAATACACCACACCAAAAGAGGGGAAAACATGGTAAGGGTACAGATCCAAAAGAGAAAGAAACACTAAGTTACCTCACATTCCTTTTCTCTCCTATTCTTCCTCACATAGACTCTCCAAACCGTAACCGTGGGCCCCTTTGGCTGATGCACCCATTGCTCACTTGGACCTTTATTCTCTACTTGGGTCCTATCAATTAGCTCCTAATCTTTAACTTTAATTTCACCCTCATTCTAATGTTAGTCGATGCTAAACAAGTTTTATGACCATGAAGAAAATTGTCATGGAGAAAACTCGAATTATGGTTCCAAAATAAAATTTCTAACCAATTTATTACACAAAACAATGTTTCAGCTTCAAATCCACACATAGTGGTTGTTGTATCTTCAGCTTCTGCATTTTCAGATGACAGATCTATCAGGTAAGATGAATTATGATTGTATTCATTAAATGTTTTTCACAATAAGGACAGCATTAAATGCAGCATTCTCGTTGAATGTTCTATCATAATATACAATCCTTAAGGGTTTTTTCATACTTTTATTGATGGCATAGACTGAGCAAGTCATGGTAACTCTATAGTATACATTTATTTTTAAATGATAGATATAGATTATTTAAAACAACTACCATATTTTAAATGGCAGTTTTTTTTTTTTAAAAAAAATCTATATGCAAAAGCAATTTTATGGCCAAAAAAGCAATACAGTATATTAATAGTGCTATTTAAAGTAGCTTTAGCGATGATACCATGGTCCATGAAATACTATACATTAAATACAGTATACCACGAAATACTATACATTAAATACTATGAAATATTTTACATTAAATACAATACATCAATACAAAGAGCTTTAGCAATGATACCATGAGATACTATGCATTATAGTGCCTTGATTTCACTACAAGTGCTTTACAGTTTAGCAAATCTCACACTAGTTTAGAACTGTTTAAGAAAAGCTAGTCATTCAGATTCATAGTATTTTGTAACTAGTTAACTTCTATTAAAATTTGCTTTAAAACAGTTCGCATCTAAAAAAAATAGCACACATATTGACCATTGGATGAATGAGTGATTTCTACATTTCTATCTTATCCAATATACACCCTTAGATCTAGCTGAAAGGGAGAACGAAAAGGAAGAGAAAGAGTTTGGAAAAAGTTGCAAAAGGAAAAAAACCAACTTTCAAATGGTTTCCTTGAACCCGATTTTGCCTCAAAGTGGTTCGTAACCATTTAGAAAAACTTAGAAGTTATCAAACATCTTACAATAAAAAGCAGGCCTATTGCAAACATATTGTTTTTGAAAATGCCTCAACAGTAACTTCTAATCTCACAAGATATAGTCAAACTATTGATAGTTTTAAGAACATATTTATAGAATAGCATGATATTCCACAACAGATGTACCACAATGAACTCAAATGAAGTTTAAAAACATAAAGAAATACATTTTCAATCAATGTTTACAATAATGGATACACAAACCTTTGCCTCCACAAGGATTAGTGGTCTACTTTCTATCTTAACACGCCCGACAATAGCAATTCTTTGCCGACCTGGCTGATCAACCACAATCACTTCTTTTCCTGATTTTAATTCAGACAGTAGCATGTTACGCCTCCTGGAGCAAGAACATAGACATAGACATAGACATAGACATAAGCATATCTTTGTTGTCCACAACTTTTAATGAGCGAAGTTTCTTCATCACAAAGACATAGACATAGTATCAATACCGGCTCCCATTGATAGACCAAAAAGAAAAAATCAACAATGACAAGGCTACATAAGAAGTGTTCAAGGCATTCTATCTCATTAATAGGGAAAACATGAATGAGAAGGGGATCAAATAAAAATGAAAGATATATCAACAAACACAATGATGGCCCAAAATTGAAAAATTATATCACCAGACAACTAAAAAGAAGTGCCATATTTCATGAATTCCTTCAACAACTTATTCCATATCACCCGACTCAAAGCTATGAACAACCATTTACGGATAATCATCAACTATCAATAACTAGTTACATGTTGGTTGACCAACATGAAATTACCTCTCGTTAATTGCTTTGATGTATCACACATAAACATCAATGCTCCTGCTATTGCTTGATTAAGCAAACATCCATAATTCCTTTGATTTCCAATTTTATCAAATCATACCCTCATACTTCATCCACCTCTAACAAGGCAAATCATTCCCAATACTTCTTACATGTTTACAACACGTATCAAATAAATGTGAAAAGGGCTTGACAAAATATATTCGAACATGTAAACCCTGAGCACCAAGTCATGATTTCAAATGAGCAATGAAAAGTGGCAACTCAAGTTTAAAACAAAATCAAGAGTTAAGTAAATTTTCTATAATACACTAAAGACCTAATTAAATTAAATCCGAAACATTGTAACCAAAGCATCTTTGAACCCCTTTGCCGTTTCTAAAGGGCATAACCGATTAATCTTTGCATTATTTCAAATATACACAAAAATCAAGTTGAATAAAATACAAGCCTGACCCCAAAACTATGGCCAGATGACTGACCCCAAAACTATGGCCAGATGACTTGCACCTTACTCTCACCCTACCCACACATCATAAGGATCCACATGTTATGTAACTTAGCATCACAGCTACTAACACAAACAACACTTCATAATTTGAAAACAAAAGGTCGTGCATTGCATTACTAGTTTCGGGCAATAATAGCATAATTTGAAGACAAATTAAGTTAACCCTGAACTTCCCTCTTAAGTAAATCTGTTTCACAGCAAACATCACCAAAATTGAATAGCTAAAGAACACAGTTCAAATTATTTATTTCATCAACACAGGTGCCTAAAGAAGGTGAAGCAGTGAAAGCAGTTAAAATCAAATAAACGCAACCCCAATTTTAGTGACTTAATAATAATAATAATAATAATAATAATAATAAGACTTCTAAACACACCAAAAAAGAAAAACAAAAACAAAAAACAAAATTCAGTAGAAACACAAAGGAAACCGCCAATAACTTGAGTTACCACACAATCACCAGATAAAAATTAGTTTTGAGGGATTACCAGGAAGATACTGCAGAAAAGGTTATGAAGCAGAAGTACTATGATTAAGGAATTACCAGGAAGATACTGCAATCAGTTTTGAGGGAGAAAAACTCTCAAGCAACAGAGATGAAACCGATTGAAACCCAAAAAAAAAAGCATAGATGAAATCGAACTGAAACCCAAAACCCCATTTTCAGAAACGAAATCGAACTGAAATGAAATCAAAGCAGAGATGACTAGCAAGTTTATCTTGAACTTGATAGACCAGCAGATACAAACCGATTTGAGATACAAAACCAAAGCAGATAAAAATAAGACAACGAAGTAAACAAAGAAGAACGAGAACAATACTTACTTGATGTGCGTGGAACGCCGAGCAACAGAAGAAGGCGAAGAGGAGAGGACACAAAAGATGCAGAAGACGCAGAGGAGACGGAGAAGACGCAGAGGAGATGCAGCGTGGTGGCGTCGCGGTTTCTCCTCTCCGGCGTCAGCTTCAGCGTGATGGATTTGTGGAGGCACGGGGAGGGGCAGTGGACGCACTATGGGGGCCAACCCGGTGAGAGGAGTGGTGGAAGGCCGTGCTGGCGGCCTGGCGGAGGGGTAGTGGACGTGCGGCCCTGGCAGGCAGGCGTGGTGGGCTGCGCGGCGACCGGGAGAGAGTACTGGAAGAGAGGTGGTGGTGGCGGCTGGGAGCGAAAGAGAGAGGACAAGAGAAGAGCGATAAAACGAGCGAAAGAAAAGGGAAGAAACGGTTTTTGTCTGGTCAGATCTGGACTTTTTCGTCGGCCTCATAAACATTACCGACGGTCTAAACCCGTCGGAAACTTTCTCGGGTTTACCGATGGCTTTTTTCAAATACCGACGGGTTAATGCCGTCGGTATGTGAAAAACAGCGGGAAACTGAAAACTAATATCGGGTATACCGACGGCCTTTTACCGACGGTCTATAGCCGTCGAAAAAGACACGGCTTTCCGACGGTCTAGCCGTCGGTAACATTAAGCGTATGACGGATTGGACTTACCGACGGGCAAAGCCGTCGAAAAAGCCGTGTTTTTTGCGACGGCCACAGACCGTCGGTAAAAGGCCGTCGGTATACCCGTGATTTCTTGTAGTGTCAGCTACACCATTCGACTTAGGTGAATAAGGGGGAGTTACCTCATGTATAATACCTTCCTTATCATAAAATTCATTAAAAGATTTATATTCACCTCCTCTATCAAATTTAATCCTCTTAATCTTTCTATTCAATTGGTTTTCTAATTCAGCTTTGTAAGATAGGAACTCACTAGAAGCTTCATCCTTATGCGTCAATAAATAGACCTTAGTGAATCTAGAAAAATCATGAATAAAGGTTACATAATACTTATTACCTCCCTTAGACATGGTTTATTTCAAATCTCCTAAATCGGTATGAATTAAACTAAGAGGTTTAGTTTCACATTGTTGAACAGAGGGACATGATTTTTGAGTCAATTTTGATTCAATGCATACATCACATTTATCAGGTTGATTATTACGAATACCAGAAATCATACCAAGATGCTGTAATTTCTTAACATATTAGTAGCTAACATGTCCTAATCTAGCATGCCATATATCATACGAGTCAACCAAGTAAGCAGAAGTGGATGCATTATTACTAATAACTTCGGAAACATTGAGAACAAAGAGTCCCTGATCACAATACCCCTTCCCAACAAATACATTATTCTTTGTCATTACAATCTTGTCCGATTCGAATGACACTTTAACCCCAACTTTACTCAAGAGTGCTACAGAAATCAAATTGGTCCTAATACTAGGCACGTGTAGCACTTCACTTAAAGCCAATGTCTTCCCAGATGTGAGCTTCAAAAGTACTTTTCCTTTCCCTTGAACTGCAGCAGTTCTAGAATCACTAAGGTAAACTTGATCTTCTCCATCCCCTACAGAAGTGTAGGAGGTAAAGGTAGCTCTAGTTGCACATATATGAACGGTAGCCCCAGAGTCTACTACCCATTTTCTCACATCGCTAACAATATTCATTTCAGATATGACAACAACAATAATGTCATCTCCTTCAGTCAAATTAACTTTTGGCTTGGAGGATTATCATTTGTTTTCCGATATCTACAGTGATATGCTTTATGACCTTGCTTTCCACACACAAAGCAACAGCCTTTTCTTTTAAGATTGGGGTTAGTTACTCCGGGCACATGATCAGGTTTATTTTCATACCTCTTATTGCGACCATTGTTTTGGACTAAGTTTTCCCGGGATGCCAAAGCCTTTGCACATGCCGCATTACACTCCTTCCTGCTGGTGTCTTCAATGATTAAGTGCTTGATGAGTTCTGAAAGAGTCATTTGCTTGTGCTTGTGCTTTAACTATTGCTTGTAGTCGTTCCAAGAGTTTGGTAATTTCTCGATGAGGGCTCCAGCAATGTACTCATCTTGTAGGTTAATGTCCGTCACCTTCAATTCCTCCAACAGCTTGTGGTATTCATTGATCTGCACATTGATTTCCTCGTTATCTGTCATCTGCCATCAGAGATAGTTTCCCACAACAAACTTCTGTTTGCTAGCATCCTCAGTGGTGTACTTATCGCTCAAGTTATCCCAAATTTCCTTGGCAACCTTGTATAAGCAATAGACATCAAAAAGTTCATTAGATGGAGAACTAATAATCGTATGACGACATACCTGATTAGCATATGTCCACTTCTTGAGTTGTTTGGGATCAGTCTTAATTTCTGGTGGCTTATCATCGATAAGAACAGCAGCGACCCCGTGAATGTCCAACACAGTGTAGACATGTTTCTACCACCTGCAGAAACTCTATCCAACGGAGAGCTCAATTTTGGAGACGTCAGGGAACAGTTTGGCATAGTTGACCTGAACCAAAGGTGTGGGATCGTCTGTAATAGCGATCTTTTTGGTGCCACCATTGTCGAAGGAAGAAGTGTCGTCGCCAGCCATTTAAATCCTTAGATTGTTGCTGCGGATGGCTGACTATGTACACAAACCTGAGGCATGTAATCACTGTCCTAAGGAATTATCAGCAAGATTGTGCAAACCCCAATGATACAATAGGTTCCTCTCGGCGATAAATGTACTGAGGCTATCCAAACTCGAGAACAAATGCGCAAGGCTGATTGGTAACCCAGGTGGAAAAATAAAGAAGGAGTAAAGCAGAGAGGGTGAGGAGAAGTACTTTGCGGTGTGTCTATAGGTCCGAATTTATAAGAAAAACTATTAATGTTAAGAAAAGATTTATTAACCGTTAATAAAAGATATTTTAACAATGGTGGAAGATAAGCTTCCAAAAATCTGAATGCACGTAGCAGCAACTCGTATTTTCCCGATAAGACCAAGTCAAAACGGTTAGGTTTCAAAAATGCCACTTCTCAGGTAAGGCTTGTAGAAAATATTTTTGAAAACAAAAATAATTAAATGGGCCGGACCTAAAAGTTTGGGCTGACTATTATCGTGCGCATAGGGGGTAAATACGAGGATTTGCAAGTGCGCACGAGGCCCCTGCTTTTACTAGCTTGTTTACAAGCTTAACTACACATATAAGTATATAAAGCCTTAAAAAGTCTCAAAGGCAAGCAATGTGGGACTTGTAACTTTTGAAATATCCACTACAACAAATTATTTAAAAGATTGCGCCACATAAATCAGTGCTTATCCATTGAAGTGTTGTTTAAAATTAGGAAGAAAACCTTTAGCAGCGTTTTATGAAACAAGTGTTGTTGAAGGACAAAGGAAAAAATAGCACTTCCTTTTAAAAACGCTGCTTTATGTGATACGTTGATTTAGGGCAACAGAAATAAACAGCGCTTCGTAGGGGGAAGCGCTGTTTAAAGAACTACACAAACATTAAACAACGCTTAGTAATGGGAAGCACTGATTTAGGGTACACAATAAACAACGCTTATACCATAAATCACTACTTATTGTCATTTAAAAAAATAAATTTTAGTTCCCTCTCTCTGTTTCATTCGCACGACCTACTCTCTCTCGCACAGCTCCCACCTCCCACTTCCCCTCTTTCGTAGTGCTCCCTCTCTCGCACAGTACTCCCACTGCCATTTCTCCCTCCCTCGCGACCTACTCCTCTCTCGTATAGTGTACTCCGGCTGCCATTTCTCCCTCTTTCGCGGCCACACTCATTTTCTCCGTCACTCACTCCGCCACAGGAGTATGAGGAGATGGAACCTCCCGGTTCCCAACCACCGCAAGATCCAGCGAACGCTCCCAGTCAACTTCCTCTGTGATTCCTTAATGTGTTCTGTGATTTCACACCGTTAGAAAAGCTCCTTCGAACTCTCAGGTCATTACTCCTTCCTTTTCTTCTTTTGAATCTGTGTATTTTGAAGTTGGGATTTTGGGGACTGTGGAAATGGAATCAACAGAAATGGAATCAACTTAAATTTGCTAAGTGTCATTATGCCTTCATTGTAATTAATTTTGCAGGTAAACACACGCCAGCAAACTGAGAGAACACTCAAAAGGAATAAGCAAAGTTTGCTTCCTCAGTCCTCCAACACAACCAGTGCTCTTGCTCCTGGAATTCTTCTTCAGATCTATCAGGTGCAAATTAATTTTGCAGGTAAACACATGCCAACAAACTGAGAGAACACTCAAAAGGAACAAGCAAAGTTTGCTTCCTCAGTCCTCCAATACAACCAGTGCTCTTACTCCTAGAATTCTTCTTCAGATCTATCAGGTGCAAATTAATTTTGCTTCTTTTCCTTTTATGAATTTTTTATTTATATAATGGAATTTCAGATATAATAAACACTTAGCAAATTTAGGGATTTTGGGGAATGAGCAAATTTAGGGATTTTTTTTTGTTGCTTATTTCTCAGAAGGCTTCTCATGTTAGTTAAGCTTTTGTGTTATGAATATGATAACCATTTCCCCTATTGTGATTTTTGGGGAAACGCCAAATTGCTTAATGTTTATGAGTTTAAGTTTGAGCTTTGAAGTTCATTTCATTTTTCAACAATGTTATTAAATCAATATAAACCCGAATTTTGTGTGTTCAGTGTTGTATTATTTTTAAATAAAAAACTTGTGCATATCACATTTAGATAAACTTGATTGCTATCTTATAAATTGTTTGGAGATTTGATTGCACTAATGCTTTGCTACAAAATAGTTGGCCACACTATACTTGTGAATGTCCTTGAATTATTAGTGACAGTATGCTCTTATTGATTTGAACAATGAATTTTGGAATGTTACTGGTATTGTATATATTTTGGAATGTCCATATTTTAGGGGAGACTCTGCCAAAATTTTGTTAGAAATTTGATCTAGTCTGTATGTTGATTTTAAGAGCAGTGGTAGTTTTAGTATTGTTTTATTTAATTGGGCTTTTTATGTTGTTTTAGCTCTCAATCCATAAGTAAATATGGATCAAACGTGGATGTTTGCCAATCAGTTGTCGAAGAAATATAAGGATGGAGTGAAAGATTTTATTGGGTTTGTAGTTGGGCATACAACAAACCATAGTAGAATCATATGTTCTTGTTTAAGTTGTTGTTATACAAACAAAGTTAGTGTTAAGGAATTGGAATATCATTTAGTGAGCAATGGGATTGATCAAACTTATACCTATTGGACAAAGCACGGTGAGACAAGAGGTGAATCTTCTAACATGGGGGGAATATTGGGCGATATGCGTCAGAGGACACCGCTACAAATACATATGATGGCGACCGCTTTGAAGAGATGGCAAATGCAGTTGAAGAAGATCTTTGTGATTATCCTTAAATGTTTGAGAAGTTGATAAGTGATGTGGGGAAGACGTTATATGAAGGTTGTACTAAATTCACAAGATTGTCGGCAATGTTAAAGTTGTTTAACTTGAAATCGGACAATGGATGGACTGATAAGAGCTTTATGGACTTACTCACACTACTGAAAGATATGTTGCCAAATGATAATGTGCTTCCTAGTAGGACATGAAGCTAAACAAATGTTACGCTCTATTGGCATGAGCTATGAGAAGATACACGCTTGTCATAACGATTGCGTTTTATTTCGTAATGAATATGAATCGTTAAAGTCGTATCCTAAATGTGAAGCCTCATGGTATAAGAAGGAAAATTTGGCTCCAGAGAAGGTTTGGTGGTATTTTCCCATAATTCCCAGATCCAAGCGTATGTACCATAGTTCAGAAGATGCAAAAAACCTGACATAGCATGAGGATGAAAGGATTCAAGATGGCAAGCTACGGCACCCGGCAGATTCTCCTCAATGGAAAAAAATTGATATTGATTATCCTGATTTTGGGAATGAACCAAGAAACCTACGAATTGCATTGTCTATTGATGGATTTAACTCGCATGATGTTCAGAGTAGCTCTCACAGTACATGGCCTGTGATTTTGGTGATTTATAACCTACCTCCATGGATATGCATGAAGCGCATATATATGATGTTGTCTTTGTAAATTTCTGGGCCGAAACAACCAGGAAATGATATCGATATATACTTGGCTCCTTTAATTGAAGACTTGAAGTAAATATGGGAGACAAGTGTAGTGGTGTATGATGTGTATAGATAAGAAAGTTTCACCTTGAGGGCTATGATTTTCGGCACAATTAATGATTTTCCAGCATATGGTAATCTGTTGGGATATAGTACCAAAGGTCAATGTGCATGCCTTATATGTGAAGATAGTACAGATTGGATTCGGTTGGAACATGGTAAGAAGAATGTCTTCCTTGGGCATCGTATATTTTTGCATCCAAATAATCATTATCAGTCGTGGAGAAAGGCATTCAATGGGAATACATGAGAATGAAGAGCTCATTTGCCTTTGACGGGTGTACAACTATTTGAAAAAGTAAAAGATTTGAATATTAAATTCGGTAAACCTTTTGCGGGAGACTTTGCCACACGTGGTTGGAAGAAAAGGTCGATTTTCTTTAAGTTGCCATATTAGAAGTCATTATACGTAAGACATTTCATTGATGTGATGCATGTTGAAAAAAATATCTTTGATAGTCTCAGTGGTACCTTACTTAATATGTCCGGAAAGACTAAAGATGGCATCAAGGCAAGGTTGGACTTGGTTAGTATGGGATTGAGATGAGAGTTGGGACTGGTAAAGAAAGGGAAACGTCATACATATCTACCTCCGGCCGCTCATACTCTATCTAGAAAAGAGAAAAGAGATTTTTGTAAGTTTTTTGATGGAGTTAAGGTTCTAGAGGGGTACTCTTCAAACATTAAGAACCTCGTATCGATGAAAGGTCTCAAGTTAAAGGGTCTAAAGTCTCATGATTGTCATGTTCTCATGGAGAATTTGCTACCCATAGCTATACGATCTATTTTGCCTAACAAAGTGTGGAATACCTTAACTAAACTTTGTTTCTTCTTTAAGGCAATTTGTAGTAGAGTGATTGACCCTGGAAAGTTGCCAGCCATGCAAAAAGAAATTATTCTGACTTTGTGTGAGCTTGAGATGTATTTCCCGCCTTCATTCTTTGACATAATGATTCATCTGACAGTTCATCTAGTTAGGGAGACACAATTGTGTGAGCCAACTTACATGAGATGGATGTATCCGTTTAAACATTACACGAAGATATTAAAAGGGAATGTGAAAAACCGATCACGACCAGAGGGTTGTATTGTTGAACGGTATATAGTCGAAGAAGCTGTTGAATTCTGCACCGACTATCTATCTGATGTTGAATATTCTATAGGGCTGCCACAGTCTCGTCACACTGGAAGAACTGCAGGGGAGGGGATTATTGGGCTTAAAATATTGACTATATCAAGGAAAGAATAGGAACAAGCACACTTATATGTTCTACACAACGTTGATGAATTTGAGTCATATGTTGTAAAACACAAGGACATACTCAAGAGCTTGTACCCAAATAAGAGTCAAAATTGGTTAATAACATAACACAATCGGTGTTTTATAAAATGGCCGAAAGAATACATTTCTGCAGAGTTTATTAAAAATCCTAGCCCGGTTTCAGAAAGATTGAGATGGTTAGCTAAAGGTCCAGATATACATGTTAGTTCTTACACTGGTTATTTGATGAATGGGTACACTTTCTATACCAAGAACACGATGATCGGAGGAGAATGCAAAATAGTGGGGTGCCTCTTGTAGCTAAAGCTATGCACATATCAAGTGCCAAAGACAGAAACCCCATATATGTGTATATGTCATACTTCGGGGTCATTGAACACATATGGGAGTTGGATTACAAGATGTTTCGAGTGCCTGTGTTCCAATGCAAGTGGGTTAAGAATAACAACGGTGTACAAATGGATGAGTCGGGGTTCATGCGGGTGAACTTTAATAAGTTGGAATATCAAGATGAGCCCTTTATTTTAGCATTGCAAGCTCAATAAGTGTTCTATATCACCGATCCAACTGATATAAATTGGTCAATTGTTCTATTGACTAACAAAAAAATTGTTAATGAGATTGATGATGAAGCACATGAATATGCTGACATTGAGGATGACTCTTTCTTCGGGAGATCACAATCATTGTTTGGGGCAAGTACACCTATAGGGGATGATGTGTATATTAGAAATGATCATAATGAAGGGCTTTGGATCAATCCATTATTTCATAAGGGATGCGCAAATCTCAATATAAAGAGAAAAAGGAAAAGAGTTGCTTAAATGTACATGTATGTAGTGAATGCTATTTAATTTTTATTAATTTGTTGATCAATTAAATGTGTATACATTGATTTCTCTATTAAACCTATGTGATTATGAACTGCCATTTTTTAATTACTTATGCGTCTAATTTTTTTTTGCAGGTAAATGACATCTGAAGGTGATGATAGTGCTCCCGAGGCCACCCAAAAAAGGAAGTCCCGTGGTCCGACTTTTAAGAAGAAACTCATCCGCGAGAGGAGTAAAGGAGTTACAAAACGTGAGGTAAGATACTTATCAATTAATCTAATTAATTGTTTATTTTGTTTTGGTTGAGTATCTAAATTTGTACACTTATGCTTTTTTTTACAGGTTAAATGGAATGCTAGGGGTCATCCTATTGGTGAAAATGTTAATGACTTTATTCAATTCATTGGGGCCATAGTGCGGAAGACAGTCCCAATCAATTGATCGATCTTGTTTGTGGATAGAATCCCCCGAAACAAGGAGGGTGAGATTGAACATCTTCCCACTAGAGAAGTGGCTAACAAAATTGTAAGTATGATAGCATTAATTAACGTTTTCATTTGTGATAATGATAATATTAAAAAATCTTTGTTAATAATATTTGTGTGTCATAGGATGAACTGTCAAACTCTATGTTAGATTTGTCTGGCCAAGACATTCTTTCCCAAGCCATACCCATCAAGGAGTATCCTGGTCGGGTAAGGGGTGTGGGATTTGGTATCTCGTAGGGCGCTATTTTTGGATCACAGAAGCGCACAAGACACCATGTTGATGCTAGTGAAACAGAAGACTTAAGGAGAATGATAGCTCAACTATATAGAAAAGTTCAAGAATTGGAAGATAGCAAGAAGGATAAGGAATCAGTGGAGAGGGACGAGCATGAGTCACCTATCCTTAACCCAAATAGTGTTAGAGATAGTTGCATTATTGTGTGTCCCGAGGTAATAATCGTTAGATTTCTTTTTATACGTTGTCACCTGAGTATTCAATGGTTTAACATATTAATATTTTGTTTATCATTAGTTTAGGGCATTCATGAGTGCAACCTATATTTGACAAGCCCAACGCAACGAATGGTTGGTAAGGCAATGTTGTATAACGAACCAGGTGTGTTACTACACAACCTACCCTTACCTCCCAATCATGTAAAGGTTAGATTTGACGTTGCATTTGAGGGGGATGCACCATTGCCTGTACCACTGGAGGCGGTATATGTGATGACAATGGAACAGACAATAGGTACCTATGTGGCATGGCCAAACCACCTCGTAGTTACAAGTGATATGGTACGTATATGTTAATAAATATGATTCACTATCATATACTGCATATATCTATTAAATTAGGTGATTACTAACTAATCAATATATTGGAATGCAAAATATGTAGGTATCTCCAACATCCAAAGCCAAGGACAAGGGCAAGGGCAAGCTACCTATAACTAGCAAGAATATTGACAAGCAGCCAACAAATGGGCCATTCACATCTCCAGTGAAGAAGGCCATGGTATCTCAGCCTCATACAACTCCTGCTACAGATTTTACAATTTATCTTAGAGTCCATGTGGTAACAAAGATGGAGGGGGAAGATACCGAAAGATACCATTAAAGTACCAATGGTGGAATCAATTTTGGGTTATGAGCACGCACTAAGAGCTGGGGCTAATGGTGCAATTCATGAAATTCTAAATGACCACCTATGGTTAAGTGAAACTGTTATTAGCGTATATCTCAGGTACTGCATTAAACTTTAAAGTATCCAATTTTTTTTTATTCTTTCAACTAAATATTTATGTTATTGTTAATGCATTAATTTGTATGCATATTTTAATTTAAGGCACTTGTATCAAGAGATATTGATCCCACAAGAACAGGCTCAAAGGTTTGTGTTTTCGTGCCCACAATGAACACATATGGGATCATGGAATGCTGACATGTCTGAATATATAGTTCAGCGCTTGGCAATAGCAAATCATGAGTCTGAGACTTTGTTTTTGTCACCTTGCAACATAGTGTAAGTCATTTAATTTAATCATATATATATATATATATATATCACTTCATCAATGATACTAAATTTATTGAAATGTGTTTACCTGCTTATGATTTTTTTTCTCAAACATTTTTGTAGGGATCATTAGTTATTGTTAGCGATTAAACTGACTCAAAACACTGTGTACTATCTAGATCCATTGCATGTACAATCAACCTGCGCAAAAAAATGAAAGAGAAGTACAATCAGTAAGTGTGTATATTATATATATATATATATATATGTATGTATTTTCTTAATATACATATATGCACTTTTATGCATATATTGGAATGGTTATGGTTTATGAATCTGAAATTGGATATTGGTTATGAATGTATTGGAATGGTTATGCTATGAACTTAAACGTTTACAGATATTGTAATATTGAGGTGTTTATTTGTTTATGTTTGGCCTATGATGTGATCTCTTGTGCTGGCTGGTATGATATTTTATGCTGTTACAGGTATTTTATAAATTTTGGAATGTTCATATTTTAGGGGAGACTCTGTCAAAATTTTGTTAGAAATTTAATATAGCCTGTGTGTTGATGTTAAGAGCAGTGGTTATGAATGTATTGAAATAGTGTTTTTTTTGTTGGTAGAAATGATTATGAGTGTAAAATTGGATATTGAATGGTTTTGTTTGATTTTACACTTAGGGCTATCCTAATTTATTGAAGAAACAAATCTCGGTTTTCTAAATCGATTTCGCCTAAATGGATACCGATAAAGATATTTATACCAAATTTTTTATGTAATTATTCAAATTACCAAAATAAAAACAATTAATTTCATATTTTTTGCTTTATAGTGTCCTCGCCAACCGAACTCTGATGATTGTGGTTGATATATTTTGAAGTTTTTCAAGGATATTGTCGCTCATAACCAAATACAAATTCCAACAGAGGTATGTATGTAATAATTTCAAAGTTTATATAATTTTTTTATTTTTACACATACCATTTGAATGCTTATGTTCAATTCTAACTTGACTGAATTTTCATTTCGCAGTACTTTCCTGATTGTCAATTCGACACATACTCTGATCATATCGAACTCAAAGAAGAGTGGTGTCGATATTTTGTTAGCAGTTTTATCATTTATAGGCAGGTAAAAGAAGAAGATTAATATTTAATGCTTAGGTGAGTTTGTTAAATTTGATTTTTGTGAGTTTGGTATTGATGTAAGTAACATGCTTATGTGGTTAAAAAATTCCTGCACATTTGTTGAAGTTTAACATACTTGAATTGGAATAGGTTCACATGAATTTGGGAGTAAAATTCTGCACTATTTAGCACATTTGTTGAAGATTAGCATACTAGGTAGACTTGTATTAGATTTTATTATTTTTGACCTATGTGTTTTCTTCCACATTTTTTCAATATTGCATGACAATGATTTCCTTTTTATGTTGGCTGGTATTATATATATTTTATGTTGGCTGGCTGGTATGGTATTTTATGTTGTTACAGGTATTGTATATATTTTAGAATGTCCATATTTTAAGGAAGACTCTGCCAAAATTTTGTTAGAATTTTGATCTAGTCTGTGTGTTGATTAGCAATGGCAGAAGAAAGAAGAAGAAGAAGAAGATGAGGAAGAAGAAGAAGACAACATTAGTGTTTAGGTACTATTTGTAGCATGACATGTGTAATATTTAGTTAATGCATTTTAATGTTTTAGCGATGATAATTTTGTTAATTTGAATTTGACTGAGAATTATATTGTAATTTATTCATGTTAATGCAATGGATCTGTACTGTTCCTATGAAAAAAATTATATTGTAATGTTAAATTTGGTTTTAGTGAAGTTTGATGTTAATACAATTGAGTATTGATGACAATTTTGGTGTGTATTTTGTGTTATCACAACACTGGATATCATGTGAATATGAGGGAATTAAAAAAGTAGGTGAATAAACAACGCTTTATTAAAGGAAGCGCTGCTTATTGCATATAATTAAGCATAATAAACAGCACTTCAATAAGGAAGCGCTGCTTATTGTCCTTATTCATATGCAATAAGCAGTGCTTCTTAAATGAAGCGCTGTTTAATGTCATTTTTCAGCAGCGCTTCATAAACGCTGTTTTTTGGAAATACATTCAGCAGCGGCTTAATTTTCAGCCCCTTTAAGCGCTGTTTAAGGCAAAAAATAAGCGTTGTTTATTGTCAAAACTGTTGTAGTGATCACAAAACACAACAATATATATATGATGCAATAGCTTGTAGTTCACATGTTACACATCGTTGTCTTGTTTATGGATTAGGTTTAAATTCCTTCGTATAACTATAAAAGAACGCTACGACCATTAGACGAATACGAATAATAATTAGGGGACAATCATAAATAGGATAGTGGGCTGTCACAATTAGTGTTATTTTTCAAATTCCCTATAACTTTTGGAAATATACTTTCGGATGTTGATTTCATCAACTCCGAAAATGTATTTCCGGAAATTAAAATGTATGTCAATGTATGTCAATACATTTTCGGATCCTTCCAAATACAGTCCGGAAATCTGTATCCAGTCACAAACAAGACCGGTCACATACAAGAGGGAATAGTGAGGGGGTGTGGGGTTTTTTTAAAAACCAGATTTCATGACTGTCTGGATATAAAGTTCCGGACTAAGTTTTGCCGGGAAATAAACTTTTGGAGGCGCAAAAATTTGGGGAAAAACTAAGAAAACGCAATGGGGGTGCATGTTAACAAATGTGGGGTATTGGCAGCTATTATTCCGTAATAGGAATGTATACGTTCCCCTACCGCAACAAACTAACATGTCTCGGCCCAAATTCCAAAAGGGATGTCTTGAAGAAAGAAAATAAAGATCACTTTAAGTACGAAGATAAATTCATTTGGATATATCAAAGGAAAATCATCATTCTTGAAGATGACTAGATGAGACATTTCCTCACTATTGGCTTTCCAAATTTAATGATGTGTTTTTATTTTTATTTTTTTTATTTTTATGCTAACCCAATGTAATTATTGCTTTTGGCTCCCTAATGAGCACCTCAGGATATCCCTACAAGCTTAGGTTCTTTGAACTCACTATGAGACTAATTCTCGAATCGGTAGCGGACGTTCAATTTTTTATACAGAGGGTTGGCCTGCCTGTCAAATGGGCAACTCCAGGAATTAAACCTGGGTTCTTTTTATGGAGGAGAGTCACGTTACCAACTCTTCCAATACCATGTTGGTAAAGATGTGTCTTTCTAAATGACACTTTTACGTGATCTCTTCTCTTTTCTTTAAAAAAAAAATTAATCCTCATTTTACTTTTAAAAGAAAAAAAAAATCTATGCTATCATTTACCTTACCTAAAATTTATAGGAGCCATCATTATATATTTATATTTAAATTTTATTATTTTAAATTGAAATATTTTTAATATGTAATATAATATCCAAGACTTAAATAATAATTTAAATATATATGAAAATTTTAATTAAATAAAAATTTGCACTGCACATTACTAACAAGTGACAGTAGAAATCTTTCAAAAACAAAAAAGTGATAGTAGAAATCTGAACTGAAATCAATAAAAAAAAAAAAAAAAAATCTGAACTGAAAACAAGCGCCAAAACAGCCTGAAGTTTTTTAATAAAACAAACTTGTCAAAAGGTGGATCATGAGAAGGACAACTATTGAAATTGAGTAGGGATGAACAGCCAGGGATGCTGAAGACTTCAATGGTGCTGGACTTGGAGAATTTGGAGCATGACTTGGTCCTGCCTTTGGACTGGGCTCTGGAGGAGATTTTGCAGGACTATCGCTTTCTGGAGCTAGACCTGGAACCAAATTCTCTGGAGCAGGAGCATCTGCTGCAATGTCACATAACAAACATAAATTCATAACATCTAATTGAATACAATTATAAATATTTTTAGATTTTGACCAACATAACTAGTTGGGAAGTGATTTACATGTTTGGGAGCAAGATGAAATTTGTTAGAGACCTAAAATTACATTTCATGAAAAGAATTAAAACCTAGCTATATTTGCATATCGAATATAAAGTGAAGTTGAGTGAAATAAAATCAAGAATAGAATTGAATGAAGAAAAAAACCAATGTTACATCCCATATTGCCTATGTGCTGGTAGACCAATAATAAAGACTCACATTGCTTTGGATTCGAGACCAAGTGTAGTTTATAAACACTCACTTCTCTCAACTCATTAAGACGCCTTTTAAGGTTAAGATCGTGATGACCCACATATTGTGAGTCAAAGCAAACAATACCTTGAAAAACAGTGTTTAAGCCACACATGAGGGTTGACAGACCCTTTAGCCATTTATCCTGACGGGGGGCTATTGTTCCCATAGACCAAATCAATAGAACAAGTGCAACGCACTTGAGGTGGGAACACCATCCAAATCAATAGTAAAGAAAAAGCAAAGTATTGGATGGAATTTGATGACTATTGTTAGAATCTCACGTTGGATAGTTATATGACCTCAATAGTGGTTATAAGTAGGGGCAACCTTCACCCAATGAGCTAGCTTTTGGGGTTGAGTTAAGCTCAAACCCAAATTCTAAGATAGTATCAAAGTCTATCGAGAGCCGTTGGGCCACCCGCAGATGTTTAGTCTTGCAAACTTTACGCTCCTTTAAATAAAATCTTTAATGATTTTTTTTTATTCTACTTCTTTTCACTAATTTGTATTAATTAATCCAAGAAACAATTGAAAAGTGTTTTATTAGTGTCCCCAAGATAGTTAATTTCTCGCTAAAAAATGTGATTAAAAAAAAGCATAATTTACGTACCAGGGGATGGATCAGGAATAATATGCACTGCATCATCAACATTAAAAACATTATTAGTATCAAACAAATGTAAACAAAATTATGAACATATAAATTTAGAAGAGAATGAAATTACTTACTGTCACAGGGGAGAGCTACCCCACAAATAGTAGGCAGAGTCATAGCCTTTGTGACATCCAATGGCAAATTGTCACTTTCCATAGTCTCACAAATGCAACCGGCATCTGTTGCTACAACAGATTCAATTGCAGAACAACATGAATCATCAGGTTGTGAATCATCATCCAAAAAATATGGTAAACACTCTGCCATATCAGTTATAACTGATCTACAATCTGAAGTTAGTGTTCGAAAAGGCAGAATTGTGAAACGGGCATCTGATAAATCTGGGAATGGCATCAAAGCTTGACAATTGGATATCAATGCAAGTGAAAATGCCAAAATGATGAAAAGTTTTGCCATCTTGCTTCACTCAATTAATCTCAAAGTTTCTCACTGGACGGGAAGAGAATGGAACTATTGTGTGTTTGGTATGTTATGAGAATGGTTATATATATAGATTCTGATGTTCGTGAGTTATTTATTTCAAATTAAACGATAAATATTATCATCTCTAAATCAATGAGTTTCGATTTCGAGATAAAACAATCTCTTTTGAATTTATAATCCGGTACTGTACGCAATCCTTAATAAATAACAGAATGATGGTATATCTTAATCGGATCACATTGAACGGTCCAGTTATTTGGACACAATAATAGGACACAAATACAGGATACCAAGTCCGTACTGTACGGACATACGGTCCGTACATGTATGGACCCCTCTTTTTTTTTTCAAAAAATTGTTTTAATTTTTTTTCTTTTAAAATATATTACAGATTTTTTTATCTGGTTAATCACGTTCACATATCTGGTTAATACTATTCATTATTTGGTTAATGCCAAATCCTGAAACTTTTGGACTTCCCATTTTCTTATCTAGTTAATCAAGTTTAGATATCTGGTTAATGCTATTCATTATCTGGTTAATACAAAATCCTGAAACTTTGGACATCCCATTTTCTTATCTGGTTAATCAAGTTCAAATATCTGGTTAATACTATTCATTATCTGGTTAATGATCTCATTTTCTTATCTGGTTAATCACGTTCAAATATCTAGTTAATTTTATTCATTATCTGGTTAATGTCAAATCTTTAAAATAAAAAAATTTAAAAAAAAAAATTTAAAAAAAGTTAAAAAAAAAAAATTTTTTTGAAAAAAAGAAAAAAAACTTGTCCGTACATGTACGGACATACGGTCCGTACATGTACAGACATATAATGTCGCGTATTTGTGTCAAAATTGTGTGTACAAGTATCATTTTTCCACATTGAAATATTGGAGTTGATTTCAAATGATGTTTTCTCCTTCTTTTTATTGGTGTAATTTAAAATAGATGTTAGCGTATAGTTAGTTTGAATACATGATGCATCAAATACTCACTCACTAGTGGAGCTCTCACGCTTAACCAAATGACATTCAAATAATCTTAACAAAATCTATTTGGCTGCCCTCTTTCTAAATTTTATTTTAAAATTTTAAACTTATTCTTATCCTATTTTCAAAAAAGCATCAGGTTATAGTTGGAGGAATTTTATCACGCATATATAATATTCAGTTGATACTCATAAATATTAATGGTTGAATTTAAAAAATCTGAAAAATAAGATTATTATTATTTTTTGACAAGAATCTGAATATTAAGATAACAAATTATATCAAAGAATTTTATCCTATTAATTATAATCCTTAAACTTTCAACTCAAATTCCTAATCCTTATCCTATTTTTAAAACAACGACTAAATCCATCTCTGCCTTATTTTATTTTTAAATTAATTTATATTTTTTAAATTTACAAACTTTATTATATTACTTTTTAAAATATCTCAACAAATATCTGTATAGTAAAATCTTGGGTTAATAGCGCTTTTCGTCATTGTCATATGAGCGAAATCCGGTTTTAGTTCTTGCGAATTTTTTGTAGATCCTCTCACTGAAATCCCATATTTCTCCATTTTTTGTCTTTAACGTCAACTCTCCATCCAAAAAAGCTAACATGGCTAATAGAGTACTACGTGGCATTGCTGACATGGTATGCCACGTGTGATGACGGTGTCATGTCAATATCCAATGGGTGACTCCTGTAATGCTCTGACTCTAATCAGAGTATTACTTATGAAACTTACCATTAATCAAGTAGAGATAAATCCAAAATTTCCTAGATAACAAAATAAAATGGGAAAAACAAAGACCTTTTAAACAAAATTCTTTAACTTAAAAGAATACACATTTTCAAAAATACATTAGTTTACAAGTATCTCCCATAAAGGTTTTTAACAATTAAAAACAGGAAGACTCAAAAAGGACTACTACTCTATTTGTGATCCGGTACCGAGACATCCAAGAGTCTCACGTAAATACAAGGTCGAGCATCCCAATGTGCTCTCTAATCCTCCAAATGCAGTGAGTACCTCAAAACAACGCCCCAAACGTAGTGAGTTATAAAACTCAGTAACATAGACTTGAAACATAAAACACTTTTACCGTTGTTTTTAGCTATACGTGGTGTGCTATGTATAGAAAACTCCTCCCAACAACAATCATCAAAATCATCAAGCTATTATGTTACAAACCTCACCAAAGGGTAACTCTCCAAGCATCGAAGCAATTCTAGCCTTCGTAACTAATCATACACTTTGGTAATTTAAAACTCAATTTGCTTACAAGCATAATTGTATTATCCATGATATACACCAACTAAAAGTTCCATATATGCAATAACAATGTATATATACATGGAACTACTTAACAATCCTTTTAATCATTTTAATCCATGTTTGACACATACCTAATTGCCAATTACATACATGATGCATGTAACACCTCGCCGAGACAGGGCGTCACTTTATCCTGACTTAACCACAACACATTTTCAATTCAATATCAGAGTACACAATAGGATGCACTGGCCGTGATGCAACACTGCTTCCCAGGCTCTAAGTACTTGATCTTCTAGTTCATCTGCTATTCGTCATAGTATAATGTAGAAAACACAGAAATACAAAGGGGTAAGACACTCATCAATCACCAACAAGCAAGAAAACAGCACAGCATAGTAACTGCTATCATGCACAATATAATAGCATCATATCACAACAAACATTAACACGACTGTTACTACAGATACCACACTCAAAATCTTGAATATATGGTCATAGACCAGACCACACTGATACGTCATATTGACAAACCCGACCACACGGTCACAAATTACATCATGCTCTGATACCATAAACTGATACACGTCACCGATCTTTCAGGCCATTACCGGCCCTACAGACCCAAACCACATGACATTTCAGGCTCAATTACCAGCCCTACTGTCCCAGAGATTTCAGGCTCATTACCAGCCCTACTGACCTAGACTATCGCCGATTATCGTGGGCCATTAACGCCCTACTCCCTAGACTGATCACCAATCTCAGAGCACAGAATGAGACTTAAGTTGGTTGTCCCGGGAACATATCCTATTATGCTACTATCTCCGATTACCGGTTACGGCATCCCATACTACCATATCCGATTGTCGGAGTAAGGTACCGTCCCGTGCACAAGCACGACATTCCTTATACAGGAATGGCCAAGATTGTCCACCCATCAGACGTGGAGTCCTAGAGCTCGGTCATATACACCTACTCCTCACTACTCCGTACCATCGATCATATACATCTCAGGTACACCAACCTCGGGTATACTGACCCGTCTATCACCACTAACAACAGGGTATCGACGGTAATACTTACTATTACCATATAGGGATTCGCAAACCTCTAACTAGAGGGCGACACCCATAACTCATACATTAGACTCACAAATATCATACCAAGTCAACCAGCACATAAATATCATCATGTTAATCAGATTATCAACCATCCTTGATCAACATAGGGATCAATCCAAGTGTCGCTTAGGCAATCTACTACTGATATGTTATCAATCAGCACATCAACAGTTACACAATCATAAAGCAATCATATCAAAACATCTCAACAATCAGCATCCATCCATAGACTTCAAAAGATTATTCCTAAGGTTGATAGACCTCTGACAACTGTCCTCAGCTATCACAGGTCACAGCCCCTCTCCTGAGGTGCTGCTGTTATCAACCCCTAGAAGGGTTAAGGTCTCCTACACATGCTAACAGTACTACTCTACTACCTATTTTCCCTAGTGATTAAGGTATCGTCCCCTTACCTGGCTTAGAAGATCGTTGTTGCTCGTGTCCCATCCCTGCATCCCGTCGTGCCTCCAAACCTCATCCACGCACTCCCAAGAATGCCTTGAAAGAAGGTAGAGGGTGAAAGGCGGTATTTATAGCCATTTTGGGTCCATCGCGTCGCGATGGTCTTCAGGCACAAAGTCCATCGCATCGCAATGCGGAACACGTGTCAGTAATCCCACGCTCTAATCCACCGACTCACCCACCGACTTAGTTCGCGTCGCGATGCTTGCTTTTGTATTCTCCGTCGCGTTGCAACGGCACTTAAGGAGTAAAATTCTGTTTTCGTCCTTCTAGAAGATTCTAGCGTATTCCATGCTTTTCCAGGGGTTTCAAAGTCTTTTTCAAGCCTATTTCATCCTTAATTAGGGTTTCTAACTCCCATTTATCATTTAATTACTGTCCTAATTATTTTCTAATACTGTTTTGAAAATCAGGAATTCACAATACACATTCACTCATTCTTACAAGAGGTCAAATCATTAATATCATTCTCAAATAGAATCAAGCCAAGTTAATGCATACATTCCCCTGCATAAAAACAATTTCAAAATCATACACGCAACCATGGTAGTAGAAGAGATCCTAAAAGAACATCATTCTCTTAAAACTTACTTCAAGCACCGTATATGCATATGAAAATCCCCTAATATCCAAACATGTAGAAACACATCAAAATTCAAATCTCAAACCTTTTCAACCATTGACATGAATCATCCATCAAATACTTAATTACAATTTAACATATATCCTTGTAATTAAAGTTCACATACCATGTTTATGAACGTCTCATAAATCACATGAGCAACATCTAGAATTACCATATTTTGAACGTGAACACAAGAAGGGGGGTTGAATTGTGTTAAAAACCTTTCGCAAACTTTACGTAAAAATACTTCGAACACAGATTTTTCAAAACTGTTTGTATATCGGATGCAGAGAAATTAACCGGATGCAGAAAATAAACCGCTTATGAAAACTTGTTTTACTGAGCAAGGTATAGATAAATGTAAAGCAGTAAAGGAAGAGACATAGAGATTTATACTAGTTCACCACCAACTGGTAGCTACGTCTAGTCCCTTTGTTCCTGAAGGATTTTTCACTATAATCAATTGATTACAATTTTCCTCAAGAGTATTCTACTGTCACAAACTTGACAATACTCTCAACTTCTCAAAACGACTCAGTGCAGTCGAGCCTTTGAGGAACAAAGCCTTAACTAAGCCAAATACAGTTTACAAAAGAGATTATACTTTTGGATACAATCAAAATATCTCTCACAGAGAGGATGAAAAGATTAAGCTCAAAACAGAATAGCTTTCTAAAAGAAAGTATAAGACGCTAAGTTCAGTTCTTTGTAGACCAGAAACTTGGCACGAAACTTGATTGCTCACTTGAGTAATATTGCTTTTAGAATGAAGTTTCTTCACTGTTTTTCCAACTGGTCTTCAATGAATACCTTTGGGTATTTATAGGAGTCTTCAAGGGTATTACCGTTGCAGTAAAAATAGCTCATTTCCATTGAGTGAGGTAATTTGAAATGTAGTCCTTTTCTTCCTTTCTAGAGAATGTCAGAATAGTACACATTACCGTTTTCGTACTATCTGCTATTTGTAATTGCCTTGTACGATTTTTGTCTTATGCTAAAGGTGTCACCTTTGCTTCCTCGTACATCAAAATGAGCGCATAAAATCAAATTTGAATTCCGTTCCAGAACAGTCTGAGGCTAAGAGCAAAAACGTGATCATCACGTGCTTCATTAAAGAGATCAGACGCTCGCTCAGAACAGAGGACGGACGCTCGCAGCAATTGAGTATTCCACGTGTCAAAGAGTAACACTACCGGACGCTTGCTGTTAGCAAGACGCTGGAGTGAGTTCGGACGCTGACACTAGTGGATTGTATACAATTCTTTTGTAAATTTCTTCTTCTTCCTTGAGTGTTTTGTACATATATATGAAGTTTTGATACCTGTACACTCAAAGATATGTTAGAAGATAAATTGTTCTCAAGAAAAATACTTTGTTATCATCAAAAGCAATGAGGGTCTAAACTTCTTAATCGTTTAGGTTCCAACAATCTCCCCCTTTTTGATGATGACAAATATCCAAGGTTGATGAACAATTTAATTTCAAAAATAATATCAAGGGTCTCCCCCTGAATTTAACAATTTAGATATATATATGAACAATTCAGGTATTAAGGTGATTGTTGATAAACAAATTCATTTTAAGTGGTCGCAAAAATACGTAGATGTCTTAAAGCATTTATTTAATAAAGTGAGATCGGATGCTGATTTTCATTTTAAAAAAAAATTCATTGAACCAAATTATTGATCATTATTAGAGTACTGGATCAACGAATATCAACGCATTAATAGATATTAGAGCAATGAATAACCATACAAATGCTATGTATGAAATGATATGCATGATACTTCTGTTTTAGTGTATCCATCGGAGTTTGAACATCGGACGGTGAATTTGTCAATCAGACTTTCACGTGTTCATCAAACTTTTCTTTTACTCCCCCTTTTGTCATCAGGCAAAAAAAGTGTAAAGCACATCATAGTCAAAATAAGACTTAGAAAAATTTGAATATATATAAACAGATAATCAGATACAGGTATATATAAACAGATAATTAGAGCAAAAACAATGAATATATATATATAAGAGTACCAAAAAATATTTTATATCACACAAAAAATAAATTTAAGGGTTTGGTGGAGGTGGTGGAGGGATGTTGAGACGTTCATATAGTAACTTCAGTGCATTCTCCAGCTGAGTAACTTTCAGGTTAGTGGCCTTCATTTCTTCAAACTCTGCTTTAGGAATGGTGACCATCTCAACTGCAGGAGTAGAAGTAGAAAGTCCAGCATCTGATTCTGGTGCAGGTTTCATCTTCTGATGCTCTGTTAGCACCCAATTGGATAGCTTCAGTCTCAATTCCTTCTTTTGTTGAGCTTTTTGGAAGAACGCATCATTTGGTATAAACCATTTGATGAGACTTCCAAGTTTCCTCTGCTCAGATTCTGCCTGAATTTTCCTTCTTTTCTCCACCTCTTCTGGATACAGTAAATCCATGAAGATATTTTCTCTATGCAGAAGCACATCAGTAGTGAAAGCATCAAACCTGTTTCCAGCATCTTCTCCCCATATTCTTCTGATGAAGGCACTCAATGCTTCAAAAACGAAGGTGAGTCCTTCATTTTCTACCAGGTATATTCTTCGCAGATTTTCCCTGTTATCTTCTATAAGCACTAGGGGGACGCGACATGGTAACATAGCTTTGTCTTTCCAAGATTCCGACCATTGAATCCAAGTAAATCCAATGTCAAAATGCTTGGTCACAGCAGCCCATTGGACATATATCTTCATGCAGTCAAGAAGCCTGATTACTGAACACCTGAACGTATCATCAAAATAGGCAGTTCCCAGATTGGTGTCAGTAATTTTGCTGATAGTGCCAACTGTGGGAATAGTGGCTTTCTCGACATTGCAGCAGTTTGAGGAGCCAGTTCTCCATTCATCTTCCTTCAGAGAACTAAGGTAAAACTTTTTGACATGATCCTCAGTGATCTTGGCAATCGGAAGCTTAGAGAATTCTTTAAGGTTATACTTCTTGGGAGCCTTCTCATACTCTATGAGTCCGATCTTGCTGAATGGCAGCTTGCCAGGAGCAGGTTCTTTTCTCTTCCCAGGGATAGACCTAGGTAGCCATCTTTGTCTATCTGGCACAATCTTTACGGATACAGAAGAAGGATCCCTGAACTGTCTGATAACTTCAATTTTCTTCATCTCAAGACAGTGTGCCATGATGGCAGCTTCTTCATCCGTGATCCACCTTCCACACTCCTCCAGTGTGAGAGGTTCAGTTTGAGGTAGGGATTTAGGAAGGTCAACAGGGAAAGGAATTGCTCTGCTACTGGTTTCTGGTTTCAATCTTCCTTTGAATGACATCTGAAAATGGTCTTCTCCATCCTTGAAAGTAAAATTCATTGGAGAGGGAATTTCCAGTCTGGCAACTCCAGAGGTGAAGGTTTTCAAATACCATGTAGAAGGACGATTGTAGCTGCTGTGATATGACTCATACTTAACAAACCGAGGTTTGTTAATGCACGAGACATTCTTCTTTCCATCGAAGTCTGTAGGTTTATGGGTAATGGTGAGTGAAGTGGGAGTGGTTTTGGTGATTGTATAGGTTTTAGGTGTGTAGGGTTTGAAAGGATTAATGGGAGGTACTTTGAATAATAGGTTTATGAAAGTGAAGTTTGGAAATGTATGTGGTAAGTGAGGTATTTGAGGAAATTTGTGGTAGGTCAAGGTTGAGTGTATTGGATGGTGTTTGGGTAGGTTTTGAGGGGATAAGGGTAGAGGTTTGTCGGAGGCTCATTATGGTTTTCTGGGTTTGTGGTTGTGAAACAGACAATGGGGGTGCAGGAATAACATTATGAGAATCAAAGATAGATACTGACTCATCAACAGTAAAGTTGAGTACCTTTGGGTTAAGCTCAGAAGACTTAACCAACCTTCTTTTTGTTCTTCTAGGGGCAACAACGGCAGGAGTAGGAGGAGGGACTTGCTTCCCTTGACCGGACGTTGAAGCATCTTTTTCAGCTGTTGGCTTATTCTTTTTCTCCAAGACCTTTCTGATAGGAATTCTATCCTCATCTTCTGGTTCCTCAACAGTAGGTGCAGGAGCCACCTTCTGTTTCATTCTTCTTGTCTCCCTTAAAGGAGATTTAGCAGGTCTCTTCACACTAGCCATTGAGCTTCTGGTGGTTTTCTTTTCAGCTTCTCCTTCCTGTTGCTCTAATTTCACCTTCTTAATCATAGAGCCAGTTATCAACTGCATCTGACTAGACTGTTGACTCCAAAAACTTCAGGGCGAACAACAGCGCCAATGCCAAAGTATTTTTCTTTTTCTTCTTTGTTGGTAGAGTCAGCCAGCTTTCTCACAACACCATCTTTAATCATCATTATGGAGAGAAGAACTCCATAAGGGATAACCTTGATGATATTCTTTTTATCGACACTCTTCCTTGAGAAGGCAAGAACATTTATAAGATTATTGATAATCAACCTTGGCAGGTTGATTTTCTTCCCATCCATATAGTTTCTCATAATGAAATTTTGCTCGTAATTCACTATGTCACTTGAACCAGCCTTCAGAATCACGCTCTTAGCGATGATTTTGTGCAATACTCTGTAGTGGCTTTTCAAGTCTTTGGCAGTGGGAGTTATGTTCTTCTTCTTCAACTCACGATAGTTTTGGAACAGGGCTTCGTTGACGTTTTCCAGTCCTTTGTAAGCGTCAACCCAGTTAGCATGGTAACTGATTCCTTCACAAGCGTACTTGATGGTCTGAGCGATAGAGTTGATGGTGAAGCGTAACTTGAAGCCTCTGATGTGTCCTTCTATAATTTCTCCCAGAAGTAGGTAAGCGTTCCCCCAGAACTCCTTTATAGCGTAGCTCAGTACATCAACTGGTTCTCAGATAAAGTAATTTTTCCAGCCTAGTTTCTCCAAACCTTCTTCGAAATCAAAACCATAGAGCTTGAAGTTCTCAAAATCAACTCTGTTCTCATTCATGAGTTTTGCCTCAGAGAAGACATCGAATGCAGTAGTATATTGTCCAACCTTTCTATCGGCCATAGTAGTAGCTGCAGAGAGGGTAATGGAGGTTTTAGGGTTTGAAATCACACACACAGAGAGAGGGAGAGAGAGAACAGTTTTGCAAGTAGATGCAGAGTGAAGTGATGGAGCGAAAAATGTGGAGTAGTGGGAAAGTTGATAGAAAATAGTACAGTCCTTTTTCAAAAACCGCTTCGTATTTCCAAACAAAAAATTAAATCAAAAAGAAAAGAAAATGGAGATTCGCCTTTTCATTAAATGAAGACGCCAAAAGAAAAGTAAGATCAAGTAAAAAGATTTTATCGAAAGACATAAATAATTATGACTCAGTAGATGTGATGAGACGCTTAAGTCCTTTACACGTGTGACACGTGTGTGCGCGCTCGGACGCACGCAACCGATTCACTAGACGTTGAGTTATGATGCACATGACAAATAAAATGCTTTCAAGTATACATGCTTATGTCATACCAGATGCTGAGATGATGCATATCTTCTGACGCTGAGATTAATCATTCTTCAATGAGATGAAAATTTAAATTTCTTCTTATAAAATTGAATCTATCTTCAGCAATGGGTTTTGTAAATATGTCAGCCCACTGATGATCAGTGTCTACAAATTTTATTTCGAGAATACCCTTCTTAACATAGTCTCTTATAAAATGATGCTTAATCTCAATGTGCTTGGCTCGTGAATGCAATATGGGATTTTTAGTAAGACAGATTGCAGAAGTATTATCACAAAAGATAGGAATGTTACTCTCTTTTATCAGATAATCTTCAAGTTGATATTTCATCCACAGAAGTTGAGAGCTGCAACTAGCTGCTGAAATATATTCAGCTTCTGCTGTTGAGAGTGCAATCGTGCTTTGCCTTTTGCTTGACCAAGATACAAGATTTGCTTCAAGAAATTGGCAGCCTCCACTTGTGCTTTTTCTTTCAATTCGGTCTCCAGCAAAGTCACCATCACAGAAACCTACTAACTTGTAATCTTTTGATTTCTTATAAAGCAAACCAAGATTAGTAGATCCTTGCAAATATCTAAAGATTCTTTTAACAGCACTCAAGTGTGATTCTCTAGGATTTGATTGAAATCTAGCACACAGACAGACGTTGAACATAATATCAGGTCTTGAAGCTGTAAGATAAAGTAGAGATCCAATCATACCTCTGTACATCTTCTGATCTACCTTTTTACCAGTTTAATCTTTACCAAGAATGCATGTGGGATGCATAGGAGTACACATAGGTTTAAAATCCACCATTTTGAATTTCTTTAGCAATTCCTTGATATATTTGGTTTGATGTATATAGATACCATCATTGCATTGTTTGATTTGAATTCCAAGGAAGAACTTCAGTTCACCCATCATGCTCATCTCGAATTCAGCCTGCATTAGCTTAGAAAATTCTTTGCAAAGGCTTTCATTAGTAGCTCCAAAAATAATGTCATCAACATATATTTGAACAATTATAAAGTGCTTGTTGGATGTTTTTCTAAAAAGAGTAGTGTCTACTAGACCTCTGGTAAAGCCATTTTTCAATAAAAATGTACTCAGTCTTTCATACCAAGCTCTGGGAGTTTGCTTAAGACCATACAGGGCCTTTTTAAGCTTAAAGACATGTTCTGGAAATTCAATGTCTTCGAATCCAGGAGGTTGTTTTACAAAGACTTCCTCAGTTATAAAACCATTCAAGAAAGCACTTTTCACATCCATTTGATAAAGAGTTATATCATGATGTGCAGCAAATGAAAGTAAAATGCGTATAGCTTCTAACCTTGCAACAGGTGGAAATGTTTCAGTAAAATCAATACCTTCATCCTGTGAGTAACCTTGAGCAACCAATCTTGCCTTGTTTCTCACAACTTTTCCATCTTCATCAAGCTTGTTTCTAAATACCCATTTAGTACTAATAGCTTGCTTATCTTCTGGTAGAGTGACTAGCTTCCATACATCATTTCTTTGGAACTGATTCAACTCTTCTTGCATGGCCATAATCCAACCTTCATTTTCCAATGCTTGATCAATCGTTTTAGGTTCCATTTATGAGAGTAATGCCATATCTGCATGCTCTTTAAAAAAGGATCTGGTTCTTACTCTATCTCCAGGTTTTCCTATGATTTGATCTTTAGGATGATTGGCTTTGTACTTCCAGCTCTTTCTGAATTCAGCTTCTGAAGATTCTTGTGTCTGGTCACCACCGGACGATGAAGATGTAGGTTCACTATTTGTAGTATTACCTATATTTAATTCTGAAAATAATTCATCTAGCTCTGACATGCCTGTGTCAGGCTTCTTGTCATCAAAGTTGACATGAATGGATTCTTCCACTGTCATAGATTCTTTATGGTATATTCTAAAAGCTTTAGATCTTTCAGAATATCCCAAAAAGATTCCTTTGTCAGCTTTTGAATCAAACTTACCAAGCTGATCCTTAGTATTTAAAATATAATACGTACAACCAAATAAATGAAAGTATGATATGTTTGGTTTCCTTCCTTTCCACAGTTCATATTGAGTCTTCTTCAAAATAGGTCTAATAAAAAATTCTATTTTGAATGTAACAAGCTATGTTTACTGCTTCTGCCTAAAAATGTTTTGCAATATTAGCCTCATTGATCATGGTCCTGGCCATTTCTTGGAGGGACCTATTCTTCCTTTCTACAACACCATTTTGTTGAGGTGTTCTAGGAGAGGAGAAATTGTGGGAGATGCCGTTATCATCACAAAATTTTTGAAAGCTTTCATTTTCAAATTCTCCCCCATGATCACTTCTAATAGAAGAAATACAAATTCCTTTTTCATTTTGAACTGTTTTGCAGAATACAGTAAATACCTTGTATGACTCATCTTTGTGAGCAAGGAATCTAACCCATGTCCATCTAGTAAAATCATCAACAATGACTAACCCATATTTCTTTCCAGTTAAAGAGGTTGTCCTTGTTGGACCAAAAAGATCAAGAAGCAAATGCTCAAGTGGTCTAGAGGTTGAAACAACATTTTTTGAATGAAAAGAAGTTTTAACTTGTTTTCCTCTTTGACATGCCTCACAGAGAGCATCGGATTGATACTTGAGATTTGGTAAGCCTCTGACAAGACTGTGCTTGTTTAATTTTGAGATTAATTTCAAATTGGCATGACCCAATCTCTTGTGCCAAATCCATTGTTCTTCGTCAACAGACATGAGACACTTGACATCTTGTTTTGCAAGTTCAGAGAGATCAATTTTGTAAATATTTTGTTTCCTCTTAGCAAGAAAGAAAATAGAAATTTGCTTTTCTTGCTTTTTACTAGACATCCAATTTCTGTAAAGATGACTTCATAACCATTGTCACATAATTGACTTATGCTCAATAAGTTATGTTTAAGTCCTTCAACATAGAGTACATTATCAATAGAGGGAAGAGAGCCTTTACCAATGCAACCAATTCCAACTATTTTACCTTTCTGATTTCCTCCGAAACCAACGAATCCAGCTTCTTTAGGCCTTAGTTCTTGGAACATATGCTTTTCTCCCGTCATGTGACGCGAGCATCCGCTGTCTAAGTACCAAGATAGGTGTGTTGACTTTGTTGCTAAGCATTACTGCAACATAGACTATTTTATCTTTAGGTACCCATATCTTTTTGGGTCCTTTCTTGTTAGTTCTTGAAGGAAGCTTATCCTTCACAGTTTTAAAAACAGTACATGCACTTGTCAAATGACCAGGTTTATTGCAGTAAGTATAATGCAAGCATTTACTATGATTATTGGATTTATCAGATGCTGAATCATTTTCTAAAAGAGGTTCATCTGATATATAACCAAGACCATGAGTTGTCGTTTTACTGACGCCCCAAATCATTGAAGCTTGCTTGCTTCGAGTTACACTCTCTGCAAGAAACTTTTGAAATGCATATTCATAATCATTTGATTTGCATTTAGGATTGCCTGTAACTTTAGAGCTTTCAGCTTGAGAGCTCTCAACTTCTGGTTGCTTGTTAGCGGCCAGACGCTGGTTATCCATCAGATGCTGATTTTCAGTTTTCAGCTTCTGGTTCTCTTTATTGAGTATAGATTTTTCTTTGTTTAAAGCTTGAAAGTCTTGTGATAATTTTGAAAATTTCTTTTTCAAATTCTTATACTCAACAGAGAGAGTGGCAGAGTCCTTAAGAAGATCATTGAATGCAAGTTGAAGTTCAGAGTAGGAATCATATACTATTACATCTTCACCTTCTTCTTCTGAATCAAGGTCAGTGTCTACCATGAGAGCGAGATTTGCTTCTACTTCATTATCTTCCTCAGATGAGGATAAGTCTAGATCTTCCCATGTAGCCATGAGACTCTTCTTCTTTTCTTGAAAGAACTTCTTGTGGGCTTCTCCTTAAGATTAGGACATTCGGACTTGAAATGTCCAGGCTTTTTACATTCATAGCAAATGACTTGAGCTTTGTCCTTGTCCTTGCTTTCCTTCTTGTCCTTAGTATCTTTCTTCTGAAACTTCTTCCTGAAGTTTCTCTTCTTCCACATTCTTTGTATCTTCCTGGATATAAACGCGAGCTCATCTTCTGATGTGTCAACATCTCCTTCTGAAGCTTCATCTTCTGATTCTTCTTCTTCAGCTTGAAGGGCTTTGGAAGAACTAGCTTTATGTTGAGCGACTTTCAAGGCAATAGACTTGCCCTTTTTGACAGGTTCTTCTTCGTTTAGCTCAAGTTCATGAGCTTTCAACGAACTCATAAGATCTTCAAGTCGTAGGACATTTAGATCTTTTGCTTCCTGAATAGCAGTGACCTTGGGTCTCCACTGCTTAGTCAAGCTTCTTAAGATTTTTCTAACATGGTCAGGTGTAGTGTAACTTTTTCCAAGGGCCTGTAACCCATGAACAAGTGTTTGAAATCTTCCAAACCTGGTTTCAATGCTTTCACCATCTTCCATTTTGAACAACTCGTATTGGCGAACCAACATGCTAGCTTTGGTTTCTTTTACTTGGGCTGAGCCTTCGTAAGGTAAAACAAGTGAGTCCCAGATTTCTTTGGCAGTATCAAATTTGCCACATTTATCATATTCTTTTTCTGTCATAGCACAGATAAGAATGAATCTAGCCTTTTGATTGATTTGATATCTCTTTTTCTGCTCATCATTCCAATCTTCTCTGGCTATAGCAACACCACGAGGATTAGTGGGAGGAATGTAACCACTTTGAACTATATCCCACAATTCAAGTTGTTGTGTCTCAAAGAAAGCTTTTATCTTATCTTTCCAGTAATCAAATTTTTCTCCATCGAATAGAGGAGGACGGTTCATATGACCATCTTCAGTAGACATGTTCACAGTATAGGATCTTTTCTCTTAACACTGTTAAGTGCTCAACCAAGAGACCGAGCTCTGATACCAACTGAACGTGAACACAAAAAGGGGGGTTGAATTGTGTTAAAAACTTTTCGCAAACTTTACGTAAAAACACTTCGAACACAGATTTTTCAAAACTGTTTGTATATCGGATGCAGAGAAATTAACCGAATGCAGAAAATAAACCGCTTATGAAAACTTGTTTTACTGAGCAAGGTAAAGATAAACGTAAAGCAGTAAAGGAAGAGACACAGAGATTTATACTAGTTCACCACCAACTGGTAGCTACGTCTAGTCCCTTTGTTCCTAAAGGATTTTTCACTATAATCAACTGATTACAATTTTCCTCAAGAGTATTCTACTGTCACAAACTTGACAATACTCTCAACTTCTCAAAACGACTCAGTGCAGTCGAGCCTTTGAGGAACAAAGCCTTAACTAGGCCAAATACAGTTTACAAAAGAGATTATACTTTTGGATACAATCAAAATATCTCTCACAGAGAGGATGAAAAGATTAAGCTCAAAACAGAATAGCTTTCTAAAAGAAAGTATAAGACGCTGAGTTCAGTTCTTTGTAGACCAGAAACTTGGCACGAAACTTGATTGCTCACTTGAGTAATATTGCTTTTAGAATGAAGTTTCTTCACCGTTTTTCTAACTGGTCTTCAATGAATACCTTGGGGTATTTATAGGAGTCTTCAAGGGTATTACCGTTGCAGTAAAAATAGCTCCTTTCCATTGAGTGAGGTAATTTGAAATGTAGTCCTTTTCTTCCTTTCCAGAGAATGTCAGAATAGTACACATTACCATTTTCGTACTATCTGCTATTTGTAATTGCCTTGTACGATTTTTGTCTTATGCTAAAGGTGTCACCTTTGCTTCCTCGTACATCAAAATGAACGCATAAAATCAAATTCGAATTCCGTTCCAGAACAGTCTGAGGCTAAGAGCAAAAACGTGATCATCACATGCTATATTAAAGAGATCAGACGCTCGCTCAGAACAGAGGACGGACGCTCGCAGCAATTGAGTATTCCACTTGTCAAAGAGTAACACTACCGGACGCTTGCTGTTAGCAAGATGCTGGAGTGAGTTCGGACGCTACACTAGTGGATTGTATACAATTCACTACAACAAGTTTTGGCAATAAACAACGCTTATTTTTAGCTTAAAACAGCGCTTAAAAGCGCTGAAAATTAAGCCGCTGCTGATTGTATTTCAAAAAAACAGCGTTTATGACTATTCTTGAAAAATGGACAATAAGCGCGATTAGGAGTATGTTGTTTATCGAATCAATGCGCGCTTCTTTATTGGCCTTTATTGTATACTAATAAGCAGTGACATCTTGAGCGCTGTTTATTTTGTATAATTAGCGCTTCCTTTTAGAAAGCGTCTTTTTATCTGATAAGCGACCTTCATTATTAGCGCTATTTGTTATTCTCCTTTTTTATTAAATTTAGTTATACCGCATTTACATTATATACGTTGCATAATAGTGATAACACAAAATGCAATCAAAATTGTCATCTAACATTCCCTGACATCAAATTTAACATTATAATGTAATTTTTCATAAATTCCTACATATCCTACATTAACATAAATAAAGTACTGATATATTTCATAGTCAAATTCTGATTATCTGAGAATAGATCACTAAAATATTACACATGTCATGCTACAAATCCTACCTAAATAGTAATATCTTTTTCTTACGTCACTATGCAACTAAACATGCATACAAAGTCAAAATTCTAACAAAATTTTAGCGGAGTTTTTCTTAAAATATGGCGTTCAAAATATAAAAAATACACGTAAAACATAACATATCATACCCGGCCAGTACATAAAATATATAAAATATTAGCCAACATAAAAGGAATTTTATTCCTAATTTCATGTGAACCTTTCCAATTCAAGTATGCTAAACTAAAAAAAAACCAAATTTAACAAAAACTCACGTGTAAACATTAATATTAATCTTCTTCTATCGCTTATAAATGATAAAATTTGTAGTAAAATACTCGACACCACTCTTCTTTGAGTTCGGTATGATCAGTGTATTATGTCGAATTGACAATCGGGATAAGTCTTCTTGCGAAATAAAAATTAAATGAAGTTAGAATTGAACATAAGCATTCAAATGGTATGCGTAAAAAGAAAAAAAAATTATATAAACTTTTAAATTGTTACAAACATACCTCTGTTGGAATTTCTGTTTGATTATGAAGCGACAATATCCTTGAGAAACTTTAAAACATATCGTACAATCATCGAGTTCGGTTGGCGAGGACACTATAAAACCAAAAATATGAAATTAATTGTTTTTATTTTTGGTAATTTGAATAATTGCATAAAAAATTTGATATAAATACCTTTATCGGTATCCATTTAGGTGGAGTAAATTTAGAAAATCGAGACTTGTTTCTTCGATAAAGTAGGGATTGCCCTAAGTGCAAAATCAAACAAAATCATTTAATATGGACACATAGGCTATATATATCAAATTTCTAACAAAATTTTGTAGAATCTCCACTAAAATATGGACATTCCAAAATTTATAAAACACCGTAACTTAAACAAATACCAGCCCGACAGCCTGAGATGTCAAACGTGGGCCAAACATAAACAAATAAACACTTCAATATTACAAGTAACTTAAGCGTTTAGAATTGCATACATATATATATATATATATATACATATCTATGATTTATACACACTTCTTGATTGTACTTCTCTTTCATTGTTTTGCATGTTGATATGTACATCGCAATGGATCAAGATAGTACACAACGTTTGATTCAAGTTAATCGCTAACAATAACCAATGATCCCTACAAAAATGTTGGACAAAAAATATAAGAAAGTAAACACATTTCAATAAATTTAGTAATGATTAAATTAAATGACTTACACTACGTTGCAAGGTGACAAAAACAAAGTCTCAAAGTCAGGATTTGCTAATGTCAAGCGGTGAATGACATACTCAGACATGTCAGCATTCCATGATCCCATATGTGTCCGTTGTGGGCACAAAAATACAAACCTTTGAGTTTGTTCTTGTGGGATCAATATCTCTTGATACAAGTACCTTAAATTAAAACATGCATACAAATTAATGCATTAACAATAACATAAATATTTAGTGTAAAAAAATAAAAATCATTGGATACCATGTAGGTTAAATCCATCAGTAGACAATGCAAGTCGTAAGTTTCTTGGTTCATTCCCAAAATCAGAATAATCAATATCAATTTTTTTCCATTGAGGAGAATGCTTGGTCTTAGTCCAGCTTGCCATCTTGAATCCTTTCATCCTCATGCCATGTCGGGTTTTTGCATCTTACACTACGGTACATACGCTGAATCACAGGGAATTATGGAAAAATACCACAATACCTTCTCTGGGCAGATTTTCCTTCTTATCAGTGAGGCTTCACATTTGACACGACTTTAACTTGATGCATATTCATTACGAAATAAAAATGCACAGTCGTTCACGACAAGCATGTATCTTCTCATGGCTTGCCAATAGAAGCGTAACATTTGTTTAGCCTCATATGTCTACTAGGAAGCACATTATCATTAGGCAACATATCTTTCAACGGTGTGAGGTAAGTCCGTAAAACTCTTTATCGGTCCATCCATTGCGGGCTTCAAGTTAAACAACTTTAACATTGCCGATAATCTTGTGAATTTAGTACAACCCTCATATAGCGCATCAATACCGTCGAACTTCTACCGAACATTTGAGGACAATCACGAAGATCTTCTTCAACCGCATTTAACATATCTTCAAAGCGGTCACCATCATATGTATTTGTAGCGGTGTCCTCGGCCGCATATCTCCCTATTCCCATATTAGAAGATTCACCTCTTGTCTCAGTGCTTTGTCCAACAGTATAAGTTTGATCAATCCATTGCTCACAAAAGCCATTCAATTCGAACACTAATTTTGTTTGTATAACAACAACTTAAACAAGGACATATGATTCTACTATGATGCATTTGTATGCCCAACTACAAACCCAATAAAATCTTTCACTCCATCCTTATATTCCTTCGACAAACGATTGGCGGACACATCCACTTTTCGATCCATATTTTACCTATGGATTGAGAGGTAAAACAACAGAAAAACCCCATTTAAATAAAGCAAGACTAAAACTATCCTTGCTCTTAAAATCAACACCACAGAACTAGATCAAAATTCTAACAAAATTTTGTAGAGTCTCCTAAAATATGGACATTCCAAAATATATACAATACACCTTAACATTCCAAAATTCATTGTTCAAACCAAAAAACCAAATCGAGGTTCCACAACAAAATTCATTGGTCATTTTCCATTGATTCCCATCGATATGCATATATATTTACTAAGCTGTACATTTAACAAGCGATTCCAAGCATCTTTAACACTTCTAATTTATCTCTGCGGACAGCAGTGAACAAATCAAACAAAATCAAACCCTTACGATTCCAAAGCCAGTCAGCGATGAACAAAATCAAACAAAATCGACAGAGACAAAAAACTAACCACCAACCTGTCGAAACCAACGTGGAATCGAGATACAAAATGAGAGCGGTGGCCATACACGGAAATGGACGCCAAGCGGGGAGTTTTTGGAGATGGAGCGGGGAGGGCCGGGCCGCGCCAGCGGCTTGCTCGGATGGAGGGCGACGGGCGAGTTTTGACGAGCTCAGTTTCGGGTTTTGAGGGCAGCAGACGGGCTTCGGATGGAGGGGGCAGCGGGCGAAGATTTTAGACGAGCTTCGGATTTCAGGTTTGAGGGCGTCGGACTGAGCTTCGGTTTCCGGCTTTTGGGCGACCTCGATTTGACTTTTGGAGGGCGGCAGACGAGCTCGGTTTCCGGCTTTTGGGCGAGCTTCGGTTTGAGCTTTTGGGCGAGCTCACAATCTCCGGCTTTGAAGCCACGATCTCGTTGAGGGGCAGAGCGGTAGAGATGGAAGCGGCAGCGGTGGAGTTTGCGAAGAAGGATTGTGAGCGAGAGAAAGCAGTGCCACGGATCACGAAATGAGAAATACATATATTTAATAAGCCCGACCAAAAGCGCTTAGTAAGCGGCTGCTTATTAGTAAGAAAAGCGGCGCTTAAGTCTAAAAGCGTATTTATTAACACCAAAGCAGTGACCCTCTATGTAGGCCGTTTGATTGTGTTCTATGATCAAACAGCGCTTCATGTTTTGAAGCGGCTGTTTATGTGCGGTCGTTTTTATTATTTAAAGATAAACAGCGGCTTAAGGACTAAGCTATTTGTTTATTATATGTGCTTAAACGATGGCGCTTAGTTAGTAAGCGCTGTTTATTGTTTACGTATGACATAAAGTAGCGTTTTTTATTTTAAGCGCTGCTTAAAGGAGCGCCATCTTTTTTAGAATTTGTTGTAGTGATTCTTTTGTAAATTTCTTCTTCTTCCTTGAGTGTTTTGTACATATATATGAAGTTTTGATACCTGTACACTCAAATATATGTTAGAAGATAAACTGTTCTCTTGAAAAATACTTTGTTATCATCAAAATCAATGAGGGTCTAAACTTCTCAATCGTTTAGGTTCCAACATATTTGTCTCATAGGACATAAATCAAACATTTAGCATGCATTTCTACTACCACATGAACTCATAAAAAACATAGGTCTCAGCCAATTAAAAGATTAAACATAAACCCTAGCACACCCTAAAATAGGAGTTTGAACCCAAGCCCTAGCTCCAAATCCTTCTTCTTCTTCTTCAATCAAACCTTGATTAGAGTTTGGATCCTCCTTCTTTCTTCCATTTCCCTTTCCTTTCTCCTCTTCTCTCTCTCCTCTCTATTCGGTCTCGCTCTCTCTCTTTCCTCTCCACAGCGCACGGTGGTGCGCCACCACCTTCCTCCTAGTTGCCGGTGCTCGTGGCCTCACCGGAGCCGTCGCGGCTCCCACTCTCCTTCTTCCTCCATGCACTCTCTCCCTTTCTCCCGTTTCTCTTCTTCTTCTCTTTTCTTTCTTCTTTCTTTTCTTTTCTTCTTTCTTTTCTCTTTTGTTCCACTATGACAACCCCCTTTCTTATTTCCTTTTTTTTTTTAACACTACTTACTTCCTACACCTCCTCTTTTAAACAATACACTCCCCCTTCTTATTAATCCTCACAGTACAAGTGCATAGGGGTTGGGTCTAACCATTTGGGTTTTCTAAAATTAGCCCCTTTAATACTAAATTGATCAATATTAGTCTAGGTTAATCCTTGGCAAAAATTACTATTTTATCCCTAAGTTCCAATTTTGCTTTAAATCACTAGATTAAAGGCTATTCCTAAGTTACTAATTTTACTTCTCTTCCATTAATTCTCTAGTAATTCTCCTTCTAGGCTATTAACCTCGTAAATCCTTAGGAATTAAATCCCTTTTTTCACTTAGGGTCTCTAATTACTAAGCTCACTATGCCAAAATCAACTTTTAATAGCGGTGTTTTAATAGTGTTTGTACAAGGAAGTGCTATTATATATTACACGGAGGTCTTTGATAGCGCTTTCTCAAACAAGTGCTATTAAAAGTATGATTTTTTATAGCGCTTTTCCAAAGACGCGCTAAGAAAAGTCTCGTTGTTGTTATAAAATACATTTGATAGCGCTTGCTTCCCTAAGAGCTATTAAAAGATACATTTTTAATAGTGCTCTCTTCAATAAGCGCTGTTAAAAGCTACAATATTTAATAGCACTTTCTTCGCCAAGAGCTATTAAAAGAATGAAAATCAAAATAACCTTGTGTATAAAACACACCCACTCACGAACACCCAGCGAACAAAAAACACACATGGCTTCACACAACAACAAAGCGGCCACGACCACCATCTCCAACCACCACGCGAACCACTAGACTATTGCTCTACTCCGGCCACCACAACGACACCGGCACACTATCTCTGACTAGCACGTGGCCACAAATTCGCGAATCCAGTCTTGACCGCCATGCTCTGTTTCCAAACTCTGTATCTCTGGGAATTCAGTCGCCACTCCTTCTTCTTCATCTGGTGCCTGCGGGTTGTTGGTGAGTCTCATCTCTCTCCCCTTCTCTCTCTGTTTCTCCTTTTTACCATAAAACCCTAGGGTCTGATTTCCCCTAAATATGTGCAAATGAATTCTCTATGCATATTGATTCGTATCAACTGAAACTGTTTTGAGTCATAGCTGTGCAAAATCAATTTATAATTCGGAGTTTTCTCATTAGGGTTTTCCTTCAGAGCTGCTGTTGCAAGTCTCGCAAACGGTGTCGTTGCTGTAGTGCCGCCATAAGAGCTCCTCTCTATAGAATTGGGTACCCGACCATTATCAGCTCAGTAAACCATTAGCAGCAGTGAAACATCCCAATAGCAGCAACAATATTCCCAAAATAGCAGATTAATAATATCAGTAGAACCAGATCAACAGCCTTTTAACTAGGAGTGCAACCGGCATTACTCGCAACTGTCGGTGCCTATTCTAAACAAATGGCAGGTAACTTACTAGTTCCTAACCAATCCCCCAAATGAAATATTACCATCCAAGACTACAACGAAGCATCCATCTTTCTGGTTATTTTGTGGCTGATGATGGGGATGACCTAAGGGATGATTATGAATAGTATCCTTTTGAAGAACTTGCTTTTGTTGGTTTATTTGGATTGCATTTTAAATCTATACATATAGTTATGGATTAGACATAGTTATTGTTGTACTTGTTATCTTCCTGATACTACAATGTGAAAGTGATTCATTCAGAGAGGATGTGGGAACAGAGGAAGAGAAGTCATTTGAATATGATAGTGAAGATGGATATGCTGGTAACCTTTTTGTGATAATGACACCGACATGTACCTATGAATTCTCTAGCTTTGATAAGCTGCACTTTAGCATTTTAACCCGCAAAGGCTGTAACTATCTCTGGGCTAGAACTATCTCTGGGAGTAAATTGTCCTGTTATGGATAGTTCTGGGCCAGAACTATCTTTTGGAGTAAATTGCCCTGTTGAGTCATTTGCCTCGAGACTCGGAAAAGTAAATTTATTCATGGTAAATAATATAAGATTATTATTTCATGTAAAATGTTCAATACTCTATAAAATATAAATAATAACCAATATAATTATTCACTAATATAGCAAAATTTACATTATAGAATGACGGCTCGTGTTCCACATGTATCTACATCTTTTTGTACATTTTATATATATCTTTGTTCTTTTTTGTTTGTTTCATATAACGATTTTATATCTTTGTTCAACCGACAATGCTATCGAACGTCAAATAATTGATAAACATATTTAGGTATACAAAATTTACTATAAGATCCAGTCAAATTTTTTTTTTTTTTTTACTATAAGATATACCATAACAACTTTAGCATCTGAAAAACTTTCCTCTAAAGTCTACACAAATTAATAATTGAGTAGTTGAGAAAAAAACAAGAAGAACATGCAACTTGTAGTGCAGTCATAGTGTCACACTACTCAATTAAGTGCAAGTTGCGGTGCAGATTCCATATAACAAAATAGAAAAATTGGGACTTTGCAGAAACTTGTGAAAAATAATAAATCAACATTCAACATATCGACACGGAAGTGGATGATCCAAAAAAGGGGAAGTGGCATTTGACGGGTTTTTATTGTGTGCCAGATCGATCGCGTTGTCGTGATTGCTGGGCGCTACGAAGACTTTCTCGTCTTTCTTCGCTACCATGGTGCATCGTAGGTGATTTCAACGACTAGTTATCGCCTAATAATAAAATAGGAAAATGTGACCACCCAAATTATTTGATGAATGGATTCAAGGAGGCCGTACAAGATGTTGGATTGGTTGATATTGTGTTAGAAGGATATCCTTTTACTTGGAGATTTGCAATGGGGATCGAAAGAGCTATAGAACAAATACTGGATAGAGCAATGGCTAATAAGGACTAGCTTCCATTTTCCCACAAGTCAGACTTATTAATCTTGATGCATCTCAGTATAATCATTCCCCATTGCTTCTTCAACAAGTGCCTGAGCCCATACTGAGAGGGCGCCACAGTTTCAAATTTGAAAACCACTGGTTGCTAGAGCCTGATGTTATGGATATTGTTAAAGATGGGTGGGACAAAGGTTAGAGGGGGAATGTGGTTGATAGACTTAGAAATTGTGCGGACAATCTTCAGCTTTGGAGTAAAAGATTGAGAGCCAGATTCAAAGAAGATATTGATACCTATAGAAGACAGCTTGAAGTATTAAGAGACAACATAGATTTAGCTAGAGTGACTCACTTTAATCAGGTGAGGGGATAAATATCCAACCTCATCGCCCAAGAGGAGTGTTTTTGGAGGCAAAAGGAAAACGTTTATTGGCTGTGGGAAGGGGATCTCAATACACGTTTCTTTCATGCCTCGGCAACTTGTAGGCATAAAGGGAACACAATTTGCAATCTGCAAAGGGATGATGGTGTGGTGGTGGACGATCCGGCTATGATACAGGAGGTGGCATATCAATATTTTAAAGATATTTTCATGAGCAAAGATAGTAGCTATGGAGGTGTCATTAGTGCCCTAGATACCCATGTTTCCATGGAAGACAATGAAATGCTTACTAAGCAAATTCACTAGTGAAGAATTTCATTCGGTATTGCAAAAAATGGATTCTGATAAAACTCCAGGACCAGATGGGTTCAATTATGCATTTTATAAACAGGTTTGGAATTTGTATGGAGACGAAATTTTTAATGCATGTTGTTTATTGTTAGACATAGGTTATATCCCTCCTTCTATTAATGATACAAATATTGCATTAATTCCAAAACTTGATAACCTAACTTCTATGAAGGATTGGCGCCTTATATCCCTTTGTAATGTTATCTATAAATTGGTGTCGAAGGTGTTGGCTAATAGGCTGAAGTTAGTGTTGCATAAATGTATATCCATCTGTCAATCAGCTTTTGTGCCTGGCAGGTCTATCCTTGACAATACAATGATCGCTATTGAAGTCATTCATTATTTAAAGAGTAAAACTAAAGGGAAGGAAGGGGATGTATCCCTCAAACACTACAACATAAAACGACATAAACAACGCTTATTTTTTGCCTTCGCCAGCGCTTAAAAGTGTGCCTAATTACCCGCTGGTGATTGTGTTACGAAAAGACAGCGTTTTGGAAGCGCTGTCGATTTTGATAATAGCCAACGTTTCTTTGAAAAAGCGTTGTCTATTGTTTGATAATAACCAGCGCTTCTTCAAAGAAGCGCTGTCTATTACTGAAAATAGACAGCGCTTCTTTGAAGAAGCGCTGGCTATTATCAGAAGTAGACACACTTCTTTGAAGAAGGGCTAGCTATTATCAAACAATAGACAACGCTTATAATAGACAGCGCTACTTTGAAGAAGCGCTGGCTATTATCAGAAATAGACACACTTATTTGAAGAAGTACTGACTATTATCAAACAATAGACAACGCTTTTTCAAAGAAGCGCTGGCTATTTAGCTTTTTTTTTTACTTTTTTTTACTGCTTTAGTATTATGCTACCTGCTAGAGGCCGAGAACTATTCAAGCCGAGAACATTTTAAGGTTTAAAATGTATATAAACAATGAACTTCAAAACATAAATATATAAACAACTATGATATCAATTTATTTAAAATGTTCAATATTAATTTGAAAACACTTTGTAACAAAATTTTAGCATAAAATAACATCCCAAAATAACATACATGTGTATATAACAAAACAGTAATAACCAAACAAAGCCTCATATGGGCCAACATCGTATCACATACTACTATATATACATGCAATGATACAAAAATCATACACGTAAAACAAACTTTCTTGCCACGTAGGAGCACCACTCTTCCTTTAATTCAAGAATTTGAGAATCAGAGTATGACTTGTATCTACAGTCGGGAAAGTACTGCAAAATAAAAAATAACTCATATTATAATTAAAGTGGAAGAATGGTGAAATGTAAGAGGATATAAATGTAGAACAAATTGCATACCTCCTTTGGGACTTCCATTTGGTTGTAAACAATAATATCTTTAATATATTTCATAACATAGTACCTACAATCATTGTTGTTTGGTTGTTTGAGGCACTATAAAATTAAAAATATTAAATCAATATAGATTTAATTTTTTAAATTAAATAACTGCATAAGTATTTTAATAAAATATATACCTTACAGTTATCCAGTTAAGTGCGGTGGATGATTTGGAAAATCGAGACCTGAAACTTCCATCAAGTCGTCGAAGAATTTGTACCGCCCTGAGTTGAAAAACAAAATCATTAATTTTGAATCATCAAAATTCAAAATTCGTAGCACACAAAACTCAAAATAAGCACAATTTTACACTATATATTAGATTCTTACTGCTCGTACGTATCCTTCATTTTTTTACAGCAGCTCAAATCTTTTTGCAATGGATCTAAATAGTACACTGTGTTTGCATTGAGATTGATTGCTAACAATACCCAATGTTGCCTACAAAAAAGTTGATTAACGAAATCCTAATTAGCAAGTCATCACATTTCACAAAAATTAATATATATATATATATGATTAAATTAAATGACTCACCCTACGTTACACGGTGACAGAAACAATGTCTCAGACTCAGGGTTTGCTAGTGCCAAGCGTTTAGATATATATATTTTAGCCGTGACAAGCTTGTCAAATGACAAATCTGTGCTCTCTGGGCACAAGAATACAAACCTCTGAGCCCGTCCTTCTGGGATCAGTATCTCATAATACAAGTACCTTCTTAAATTAAACGTATACAAATTAATGAATTAATAATAACTTCAATATTAATTTAGGTGAAACAATGAAAAAGCACGTATTGCTTAAATTTAAATGTAGTACCTCATATATACAATAATAGTAATCTGACTGATCCAAGCGCCATAAGTAAAAAATTTCAGACAGTTATTCTTTGGCACCGAGATACAAGGGGAAATCTTCTGCATGCCCCAAAACTTCTGGAGGAATATTTAAATTCAGGGTTGCTCCATCAACCAAATTAGCAATAGCATGGACTTGAAGAAAAGTAAAAAAGGTTGTAACAGGAGATGTGGAAGGAGAAGGTTGAGAGTTGTCATGATTCTTTGCTGGGGATGTAGCTGACCCAATTGTTTGCTGCTTCCCCTTGCCCTTAACCTTGTCCTTGGGTTTGGATTGTACGGGTACCTAGTTAGTGACCACGAATTTAATAAATATATGATTATGAATAATGTTTATTAAAAAAAATAACACTTCACTTACTGATCCGCGGTCGCTCACGGGTCAAAATAAATAAACAGTAATGTAGTAACAAGGCAATTCAACCTTGGTCGTCTTACAAGGATCTCTAGTTAACAATAACAAAAAACAAGAACTTACAAAAAAATAAAATTGGGGGGATTTCGATTCAAGAAACAGGTTATAAAATATGTAAATATCAATATATAAAAACGACTAATTCACTGGTTCAAGATAATTAATACTTGGATCTATCACGGGTTTCAAAGGATTATTCTATTTCATGATTCTATTCTTGTTTGATCATAACATTAACCAATCAAGCGTCAATTAACTTTATAAGAATTCCTACTGGATTAAGCATCACAGAATTCAATTAATCATGAACGAGGAAGAAGCGTCACAAGAACACAATTAATCTAATAACCGAATTTAATCAAACCTACAACTAAGCATTATAAATCCTATTGATCTCTATTTGAAATAAATTAAAACAAGCGTTCAAAATATTTCAAATAATCTCAAAGAGCAAAAACGAATTTGATATGACTAAGTATCAACACCTAAAACGAATTTGCAAACAAAGATCAAAGAGATGAAAGATCAAAGGGAAAAGAAATAGAATCCGAAAATCGAAATTAACAATAATAATCAAACCTCAAGATCCTTATAAAAACTCCCTAACCAGTGAATTAATCTAAGGTCTTAGCCTTCCATGGAAGGATTTGACAAAAACGAGATTAAGAAGGAGAAAAGGAGAAAAGATTGCTAGAACTCAAAACGGCAAAAGATTCAAAAGTAATTAAAAGGTGCTAACCTAAGACTCTAAAAATGTATTTATAATATCTCCTAGGTTAACCTAAGTGATCAGAAGTTATGACCAAAGAGAAGGGCTCATGACAGGTTAATTAGCCTAATAACAGCTAATTACATAAGCAAGTGATCCACAACTCGTAATAAATCACGCCAGCCTCAGAAAAATGCAATTTCGGCATTCAAAACATCAGAACTGGGATTCGGTGCCAACATAAGAGTTGTAGCTCTACTTCTTAGCTTTCCAACGCCAGAAAGATCACTGCAATCAGACAAGTATAGCCCAAGTTATGGCCTGTAGAAGGAACATGGGTCAGGATGTAACAAAATCCAAAAATTAGCAAATAATTTCACTATAGCCCAATTAAGACCCAAAGATATAAAACCATGTTCAGAAGTAGTTATTGGACATGACACACAACTAAAAACACAAAGTGCAAAGCTATAAAAGATGCATTAAAATGCATTGATTAAATTCCCCACACTTAAGCTTTTGCACTCCGAGCAAAACTCATGGTCAAAACAAAGCAAAGATGCATTTTCAATGAATCCCAAGGATGCAGAGTGGCAAGTGAAATGCTCAATCAAGGTTTCAAGGAACCATGGCAATCATGAATAACATCTTATTACCTTCCAAGCAAACAAGAGGATAGAATAACCAAAGAATGAATCAAGAGTGATAGAATCCTCACAAGAAATAAAGTTCTCTCAAACTCTCAAGTGTCTAGGCTAATGTTTACACTCAAAGCACATCATGAAAGCTAGCACTACCATAGGCTTGACAAGCCTATAACATCCACACTTGAAGCACATGCACACAAAGATCAAAATGTCTTTATTAAGGTTAAAATGGGGCCAAGGTCAAGGTGGGATAATTGAAAGGATAACTAAGCTATAAAATCAAAGAGGAAAGAGGAGCAATGGAAAACAATTGCCAAATAATCATGGGGACAACTCAACCAAATTTCAATCCATTTTTTCACTTTCACACTTTCATTCTTTATTATCACCTTTCTTCATTTTTTTTTTTTTGCACTTGCCAAATTTCCAATGAAGTACAACATTTAGATATTCTAAGATAACCACAACTTTGAGCACCCCCACACCTATGCAATATTTATTATCAATTTTTTTTTCAAAGCAAAGCTCTTTTATCCCCCTAAGATTGGGTCAGATCATTGTTTTTTACTTTTAGGCTTGTAATGAGCTATATAACAAAGAATGGGATAAATAGGCTCAAAGGGGCTAGCAAAGGGATAATTGCAAGGTAGGCTTATTTGGCTAGTGGTTTAATAAGAACAAAAATTGCCTAGATCATTTCAATGCATGTATGTGAACAAGAGTTTCAACAAGAGTCAAGTCAAGTTCTAGAGTAACTAACAATCATGAGTGAAATCACACAAGAAAGAAAAAGAATGTCCAAGTATATTCCATTCATTATAAGGCCCAAATCTCACCAAGGACAATGATCTATCACAAATGATGCACAATTCAGTATCCAAGTCCAACTTATCATACTAAGAATGCAAGGAAGTCATCCATATCATGCCACAAGACCTATAGTCCTAGAATAGTGAAATCACTCCCAACTCATACAAACCAAGAAATCCAATGAAAATGCATGCAATTTTTTTTTTGAAAACAAAAACGCAAAACAAAAACAAAACAAAACTACTATGCTAAAAGATCTCCCCCCATACTTAAATCACACATTGTCCTCAATGTAAGCAACAAGTATAAAATAAGAGTAGGGAGTAAGGAAAGAAAACTCTCTCTTCAAGGTCACTTTTTCAAGGAGAGCTCTTCTATAGTCTCCTCTTCAAGTGCGGGCTTATCATGGAGAAGCTTGAGGCAGTGTCCATTGATTTTGAAGACTTTGTTGGTGGCTTCACTCTTTATTCTCACTGCATCATAAGGAAAAGTGCTAGTAGCAACAATAGAGCCAATCCACTTGGATCGAAGTTTACCCGCCATGATTTTAAGGCGAGAGTTGAACACATGGAAGTGTTTGGTTTTCTTCTTCTTCACAACATCCAAAATCAAGGGATTAAGTCTCCTTTGTGGCTACTCAATGGAGGGAGGTATTCTGGTGGATGAAGTTACATCAGCAGCTTTCAGTGTAGCAACATCATTTGTAACATTAATAGGTACAATATTGTCACTTGTAACATCAGAATGAGTATCTTCAACTAAGTCAGCAAGTATTTTTATTTGAAAAAGAGAATGCTCTTCCATGGGATGCTTCATAGCAGCATTAAAGATGTTAAATTTAACTATGTTATCCCCAAATTCCATGGAAAGTGTTCCAGCATGGACAAAAATCTTGGTTCTTGCTGTTCTTAGGAGTGGTCTGCCTAAGATGATAGGTGCCCTGTTGAATTTTGTCTCTCCCTCCATGTCCAGAATGTAAAAATCTGCAAGAAAAATCAAGTCATTAACTTTAACAAGCACGTCCTCTACAAGTCCGGCAGGGTGAGCATTGCTTCTGTTTGCCAACTGAATAACAACACCTGTATTCTACAAAGGTCCAAGAGCCAGAGAGTTAAAGATAGATGTAGGCATCACATTAATGGAAGCACCTAAATCCAGCATGGCATTTTCAAATTTACTCTAGCCTATGGTACATGGAATAGTAAAAATTCTTGGATCGTTGCACTTTTGGGGCATCATGGGTTGTATGAGTGCAGAAACATTGCGATTCATGTTGACCTTTTCATTTCCCTTCAGCCTCCGCCTTCTTTTGTGTGTGCACAACTCTTTAAGGAACTTAGCATATATTGAAATCTGCTTAATCGCTTCAAGGAGAGGTATATTAACTTGAACCTTCCTAAATGTGTCCAAGATTTCTTTATCTTTATCTGCCTCATCCATCTTCTTAGTTATCACAGCAATTTGAGAAAAGGGAAGTGGTATAGGTTGTGCATCATCATCTTCATCAAGAGGAGAAGTAGGTGCAGAAATTGGCTTATCATTTTTTCTGCTGCTACCAATTGCATTTTCTGCTAGAGGAGGTTCTGGAGTGTCAACAGCTTTTCCAGATCTGAGAGTGATTGCACTGACATTTGCACAGGCATTTGAATTCACTACTGGTTGAGCAGGCAAATTGCCCGATCCTTGAGAATGTATCTGATTAATGGAGGCTGCTAGCTGTCCAATTTTTGCCTCCAAGTTCTGAATGGTTGAATTTGTTCGCTGCTAGAATTGGAGATTCTGGACTACCATCTGTTTAACAAGGTCTTCCAATGAAGGTTCAGATTTCTGCTGGGCTGGCAGTAGGGCAGGTTGTGGCCTGGGTTGCTGTGTAGAGGCATCTCCCCATCTCAGGTTTGGATGGTTTCTCCAACTGTGGTTGTACCTATTGGAAGATAGATCATAGTTGGGTTGAGGCCTATCATTGAATATGTTTGCTGCATAGGCCTGAGGAGTATTGATGTTGTCACTCTCTTGCAATGTAGGACATGCATCTGTAGGGTGCTCTACAGAAGTACAAATACCACAAACTCTAGCTACCTGAGTTTTAGTTACTGCTAACTTTTTCACCAATGAAACGAGTTCATCAAGCTTGCTCTCCAAGTTTTTATGACCAGTAGCTTGTATCTCGTTGACTCCCCTTGTTAGCACCACTGAATTGCTTACGTAGTGAATCACGAGAATTAATGGACATGTTCTCAATCAGGCTTCTTGCTTCTGCTGGGGTTTTATCCACAAATGCTCCTCCACTAGCAGCGTCCATGATGTTTCGATCCATAGGCAGTAAGCCTTCATAAAAATATTGGATGAGCAAATGTTCAGAAATTTGATGGTGAGGGCAACTTGCACATAACTTCTTAAATCTCTCCCAGTATTCATGCAAAGATTCACTGTCAATCTGCCTGATGCCACATATTTCTTTTCTGATCGAGGCAGCTCTAGAGGCAGGGAAGAATTTCTCCAGAAACAACTTCTTCAATTCATTCCAGCTTGTCACAGAACCTGGTTGAAGGTAGTACAACCAGTCCTTAGCAGTGTCTTGCAATGAGAATGGGGAAGCTCTCAGCTTGATGTGGTCTTCTGGAATCCCTTGAGATTTCATGGTAGAGCAGACAATATGAAAATCCTTAAGATGTTTGTGAGGATGTTCACCTGCAAGACCATGAAACTTAGGAAGCAAATGTATTAAACCAGATTTTAGCTCAAAATGCACCTCAACATCCGGGTATTCAATGCATAAAGCATTATAAGTAACATCAGGTGCAACAAGTTCCCTTAATGTTCTAGCAGCCATGGTATCAACAATAAATTCAGAATCAGAATCAGTGTCAAAGAGAGTATGACTAAATATGCTAATGCTATCAGTATCACTATCACCTATATGATCACTACCTATGTTATTACTAGTACTAGCCTTACTAAGTCTATAGAGTGAATGAAAAGTCCTATCTATTTCTGGATCAAAAGAATGCAGAATATCAGAATTGGACCTAGTCATGCATCATGAGCACATATGAAGGCAACACAACAAATCAGAAAATACCAACAATGTCCTAATCGCTAAAACAATAAAGAAATCGACAAACCCTATCAAATAAAATCAAAAAATATATAAAAACAGCAACAAAAATCCCAAAAAATCAAATAAAGATTACGCTAATTTTTTTGGATTTTTTTAAAAATACAAAAAATTCAAAAAGTGGTCTAAACGATGGAATTTCGGATTTTGAGCTTGTAGTCCCAATATCAGTTCCTGATAAGGGAGTCCTGATCCTTTATTTTTTCTGGATTTTCTGGCCAAATTTCAGAGCAATCCGAGCAAGTTGACCGAAAACCGATTTTCTCACTAACTCAATGCAAAATCCACTGTCAAAACATGAAACACAATCAAAACGCAAAATCAAATGTTAGGGACGTTAGTAGGGTTCTTGAATTGGCTAATATTGATCAGAGATCCCTGGCAACGGCGCCAATTTGATCCGCGGTCGCTCACGGGTCAAAATAAATAAAACAGTAATGTAGTAACAAAGCAATTCAACCTTGGTCGTCTCACAAGGATCTCTAGTTAACAATAACAAAAAAAAAAGAACATACAAAGAAATAAAATTGCGGGGATTTTGACTCAAGAAACAGGTTATAAAAGATGTAAATATCAATATATAAAAGCGACTAATCCACTAGTTCAAGGTAATTAATATTTGGATCTATCACGGGTTTCAAAAGATTATTCTATATCGTGATTCTATTCTTGTTTGACAATAAAATTAACCAATCAAGCGCTAGTTAACTTTACAAGAATTCCTACAGGATTAAGCATCACAGAATTCAATTAATCATGAACGATGAGCAAGCGTCACAAGAACACAATTAATCTAATAATTGAATTCAATCAAACCTACAACTAAGCGCTATAGATCCTATTGATCTCTATTCGAAATAAATTAAAACAAGCATTCAAAATATTTCAAATAATCTCAAAGAGCAAAAACGAATTTGATATGATTAAGCATCAACACCTAAAACGAATTTGTAAACAAAGATCAAAGAGATGAAAGATCAAAGGGAAAAGAAATAGAATCCGAAAATCGAAATTAACAATAATAATCAAACCTCAAGATCATTATAAAAACTCTCTAACCAGTGAATTAATCTAAGGTCTTAGCCTTCCATGGAAGGATTTGACAAAAACGAGATTAAGAAGGAGAAAAGTATAAAAGATTGCTAGAACTTAAAACGGCAAAAGATTCAAAAGTAATTAAAAGGTGCTAACATAAGACTCTAAAAATGTATTTATATTGTCTCCTAGGTTAAGCTAAGTGATATGAAGTTATGACCAAAGAGAAGGGCCCATGACAGGTTAATTAGCCCAATAACAACTAATTACATGAGCAAGTGATCCACAACTTGCAGTAAATCACGCCAGTCTCCGTAAAATGCAATTTCGGCCTTTAAAACATCAAAACTGGGATTCGGTGCCAACATAATAATTGTAGCTCTGCTTCTTAGCTTTTGAAGGCCACAACGATCACTAAAATCGGATAAGTATAGCCCACGTTATGGCCTATAGAAGGAACATGGGTCAGGATGTAACAAAATCCAAAAATTAGCAAATAATTTCACTAAAGCCCAATTAAGACCCAAAGATATAAAACCATGTTAAGAAGTAGTTATTGGACATGACATACAACTAAAAACACAAAGTGCAAACCTATAAAAGGTGCATTAAAATGCATTGATTACTTACTCTTACGAGTTGCTGCGGCCATGCTGCAAAGGTACCTACTGCCTCTCCCAAGTTGTTGATACCTACGTCCTCAAGTGGAATTGGCAACTGTGCTTCCTCCTTGAAAGCAATGTCAACTCTGACTTTCACACAACCGGGAGGTAATGGACGATTGTGCAACATAACACTTAAATCGGTGTAAGAAATGCCCTTACCAACTGGTCGAGACGATAAGGGCACAAACAATGAACACTCTATAATGCCCTAAACCATTAATGGAATAAACAAAATATTAGACATGATAAATCAATGATGCAATACGTACAAGTAACGAGAACTATTTCTAATGCTTAATTACCTCAAGTGACTTAAGAGTGCATCTATCCATGGGTAAACTAGGCTCGTGTTCCTCCACCGGTTCCAATACCTCCACCGGTTCCTTAAGTAATCAAGATCCACAATAATATTAAATTAGAATATTTTTATACTTCAATTTGAATTTCTAACAAAATTTCGGCAGAGTCTCCCCTAAAATATGGACATTCCAAAATTTATCTAATACATGTAACAACAAAATATACCATATACCAGCTATCACAAGTCACTATACAAGTCTACCTAGCTAGTATGCAATTCACAAATACTTAATCTACCAAACAAAATTTTGAAGTAATTTGATTTATTACCTTTTGTGACTTAAGAGTGCAACTATCTTTTGCGCTATCTTTGGCACTAAGGTGCTGATCCATCTCTATCGGTCCCTTGTGCTGATGCATATTACTTTTCAATTCTAGGACCTCTCGAAAGAGATGGGCCACCATCCTTTTCAAATCTTCATTTTCATCTTTTCTAGCGCGCTTTGGTGCACCGAAGATAGCCTTTTGAGAAACACCAAACCCCACGCCCCATACACGACCAGAATACTCTTTGATCAGTATGGCTTGGGTAAGGATGCTTGTTACACCCCCTATGTCACAGACTGTTGTGATAGGGCATCCTGAGAAAAATATTATTAACAAAGATTGTTAAATATTATTATTAACAAAGATTGCAAATGAAAATGTTAATTAATCTATCATACTTACAATTCTATCAACAACTTCCATAGTGGGGGGGTGATCAATCTCACCATCCTTGTTGCCGCGGGCTTCTATCCACAAGAAGTAGCGATCAATTGATGATGATGTTACATCTTCTCCAATCATCTTCAGCTATACATATTAACAAAGAAATTGAAATTAATCAGTGTTAATTAGGTTTAAGGTTTTGAGTTATATATAATTTAGGGTTACTCTGCATATCATATCTTCCTCAATGCCGGGATACCCCTTAACCCCACCTCTGTATGGGTAAGGAGGATTTGATGCTCTTTGCCGATTTTCATTACTTATTCTCTACATAAACATATAAATGTGCTTAGGAACAAACATATAAGTATACAAGTATAGACATATACAAGTATACAAGTAAGGACATATATAAGTATACCAGAAATTCAGGGTCTTCGGTGTGTTTTGCTACAAAGTCTCTCCCGACATCCACTCCTATGACCGATTCATAATCAGGTGGAGGCTCATATCTAACATTGCCATTTTCATCACGCAGCCAATTATTTGAAAGCCATGTTCGAAAATTCCGAAGAGATTTTCTGGTAATCTTAAGTATAATGTCCTTATGTGTGTCATCAACATCAAATGTTTTTTTGCAAATACATTAACAAGTACAAAATGGTAAGGTAAGTATATTTACATAGTCATTTAAAAAATTTAAAAATACAACTGATTGTGTATACCTGTATCTCACACCAAAGCTCCTCTTTCAATCTATCCAAGACTGGATTATCTCTCTCCCTCCAATTACTAAAAGTAATTGGAACCATCTGCCGCACTTGAGATCCAATGAAACTAATCAACTCTCTGTCATTTCTGCCTATGGGTTGACCTTTAACATTCCATTCAACCTATACAAATTAACTGTACAACATTAGATAATAAATAGAAAAAAAAACTAATTATATTAATTAGTAAGTAACTTACCACTGGTCTCTATCCTCTACTCCTACATCGGATGAGATTCTTCTTGACAGTCGGTTCACGGGGACGACGCTTCACAGTTTGGGCCGCCGCAACATCACTATCATGAGCATCAGTTTCATGTCTGGGAGAAGCCATTTAGCTATTGCAAAAAAAATTAGACACACAAGTAATTAGACATACAAGTAAAAGACAACAGTTCGTATTCATTTAACTAGAGAAATTTAACAAGTATATAATCTACATACATGTTTAACAAGTAATTAGACAAATTTAACTTAGAAAAACACAATCTACATACATGTTAAGTCAACTTCTTTTCCTTTTTCTATTCCTCTGACTGATCCAAATCCTGTCTTTATGATCATGTCTAATATATGTATCATCCTCTCTTGATGTACCTTCCTTACCAAACAATGATTGTATCACAAAGAAAGGGTCATCCTCAATATCAGTAACTTCATTTGCTTGATCATCAATCCCATCACCAATTTTCTTGTTGGTCAACAAAACAATGGACCAATTCTTATCAGATGGGTCGGTGACATAAAACACTTGTAGAGCTTGCGATGTTAAAATAAAAGGCTCATCTTTATATCCCAACTTATTGAAATTCACCTTTGTGAACCCCAACTCATCCGTTTCTACACCGTAATTATTGTCAACCCACTTACATTGGAACACATGCACCCAAAACATCGCATAATCCAACTCCCATGTGTGTTCAACGACCCCAAAGTATGACATATTCGCATATATGAGATTTTTGTCATTGGAACTTGAGATATGCATAGCTTGAGCAACAAGAGTGACCCCACTATTTTGCATTTTACTCTGATCATCATGTTCTATTGTATAGAATATGTACCCGTTCATCAAATAACCAGTGTAAGAGATAATATGTATACTTGGACCCCTCGCTAACCATCTGAGTCTTTTTGAAACTGAGGTAGGATTTTACAGCAAACTAAGCAGAAATGTTATCTCTTAGCCACGTTATAAAACACCGATTGTGTTCTCTTGTTAACCAATTTTGATTCTTATTTGGGTACATACACTTGAGCATTTCGTTGTGTTTTACAACATAGGACTCAACCTCATCGGTGTTGTGTAAAACATATAAGTGTGCTTGCTCCATCTGTTGCGTTGATATAGTCAATATTTTACACCCAGTAATCCCTTACCCTTCGCTTGCTCCTATGTGACGAGACTTTGGCATCCCTATGGAATATCCAACGTTAGATAGGTAGTCGACACAGAATTCAACAGCTTCTTCGACTGTTTACCGCTCAACAATACAACCCTCTGACCGTAATCGGTTTTTCACATACCCTTTTAATATCTTCATGTAACGCTCAAACGGGTACATCCATCTCATATAAGCTGGTCCACACAGTTGTGTCTCCCTAACCAGTTGAACTGTCAGATGAATCATTATGTCAAAGAATGAAGGTGGGAAATACATCTCAAGCTCACATAAAATCAAAACAATTTCTGTTAGAATTGCTGGCAACTTTCCAGGTCAATCACTCTGCTGCAGATTGCCTTGAAGAAGAAACAAAGTTTAGTTAAGGTCTTCTGTACTTTGATGGGCAAAGTGGATCGTATACCAATGGGTAGCAAATTCTCCATGAGAACATGGCAATCATGGGACTTTAAACCCTTTAACTTGAGATCTCTCATTGATACGAGGTTCATAATGTTTGAAGAGTACCCCTCTGGAACCATAACTCCGTGAAGAAACTTACAAAGAACCGTTTTCTCTTTTCTAGACAAAGTATGAGCGGCTGGAGGTAGATACGTATGTTATTTCCCCTTCTTTATCGGTCCCAATTCCTGTCTCAATCCCATACTAACCTAGTCCCGCCTTGCATTGATGCCATCTTTAGTCTTCCCGGTCACATTGAGTAAGGTACCAATGACACTATCAAAGACATTTTTTTCATCATGCATCACATCAATGAAATATCTCACGTATAATGAACTCCAATATGGCAGCTCAAAGAAAATTGACATTTTCTTCCACCCTCGTGTGATAAGCTCTCCTGCAAAAGGCTTCCCGAATTTAATACTCAAATCTTTTACCTTTTCAAATAGCTGTGCACCCGTCAAAGGCAAAGGAGCTCTACGTTCTTCAGTATTCTCATTAAATGCTTTCCTCCACGACCGATAATGACACTTTTGAGGCAAAAACCTACGATGCCCAAGGAAGACATTCTTATTACCATGTTCCAACCGCATCCAATCTGTATCATCTTCACATATAGGGCATGCACACTGGCCTTTGGTACTGTATCCAGGCAAATTACTGTATGCCGAAGATCATAGTCCTCAAGGTGAAACTTTCTTCTCTATACCCATCATACACCTCTACACCCGTCTCCCACATTTGTTTCAAGTCTTCAATTAAAGGAGCCAAGAATATGTCTACATCATTTCCTGGTTGTTTAGGGCCAGAAATTAACATAGACAACACCATATATTTGCGCTTCATGCATAGCCATGAAGGTAGGTTATAAATCACCAAAATCACAAGCTATGTACTAGGAGAGCTACTCTGAACACCATGCAGGTTAAATCCATCAATAGACAATGCAAGTTTTAGGTTTCTTGGTTCTTTCCCAAAATCAGGATACTCAATATCAATTTTTTTCCATTGAGGAGTGTCTACCGGGTGCCACAGCATGCCATCCTTAATCCTTTCATCCTCATGCCATGTCAAATGTTTTGCATCTTCTGAACTACGGTACATGCGCCTGAATATGGGAATTATGGGGAAATACCACATAACCTTCTCTGGAGCCGATTCCTTCGTCTTATACCGTGATGCATTACATTTAGGACACGACTTTAATGATGCATATTCATTCCAAAATAAAATGTAGGACAAACGTGTATCCTCTCATAACCCATGCCAATAGAGCGTAACATTTGTTTAGCCTCGTATGTCCAATTAGGAAGCACATTATTAGCCGGAAACATATCCTTCAATAAGGTGAGTAATTCCATAAAACTCTTATCAGTCCATCCATTGCCCGATTTCAAGTTACACAGCTTTAACATCGCCGATAATCTCGTGAATTTCGTACAACCCTCATACAACGGCTTCCCCGCATCACTTATCAACTTCTCAAACAATTGAGGACAATCACAAAGATCTTCTTCAACTGCATTTGCCATCTCTTCAAAGCAGTCGCCATCATATGTATTTGTAGCGGTGTCATCTAACGCATATCTCCCACTATTCCCCATAGTATTAGAAGATTCACCTCTTGTCTCACTGTGCTTTGTACTCATCTTCCAAGGGAGTTAATTATACTAATTGAAATTCAAATTATAACAAAAGCATCAGACCACTCCTTGTACTCATCTTCCAAGGGAGGTAATTCAACACTAAACTACATCAAATCAAATAAAATCAAATCAATCAAAAAACAATAGACCTGAGATTTTGAGCTTTGAGGATTAAGACTTCACTTGTAGAGTCGAGGAAGAAAAACAAAGGAAGAGAGAGATACTGAGCTGAGTAATAGAGGAATTATATTAGAATTAGAAAGGGAAAGGGAAATGAAAAAAAAACCATCACCAGCCCTTAGGCACAACCGTAGAAAAGAAGTACATCAACTTACCTCACAGAAGCTCCAAACTACGAAGCAAACTTAGAACTCAGAATATCCAACCTAGAGGAGAGGAAAGCAACAACCACTCTACAACAAAATAAAAAATGATAATAAAAATTAAGCATCCAATTCATATATTCAAAACACTCTGTAACAAAGGTAAGCCAATATCCAACATACCGTCAAACCAGACTCAACAGCAAGATCCACAAAGCCAGAAGCTAAAAGAGCATAAGTATAACAATCACAACCATATAATAGAGACTTCACCTAAACAACACAAACACGCACCAAAATTAAAATTCATCTTACAACATGTAGTTGCGACAATTCCATTTCTATGAGATGCTTATGAATTTTATAAGATTCATACCACATTGCTCAAACATTATCAATTTCTCCATTCATTTTCTGTTTTTTCCATATTCAAGCATGTCATTTATAATCAAAATCAGGCATAGGAATATATTTGGAACTCTAAGCTATGTAGAGCAAACAACATAGGAATCGAGTACAATTTTCTAAGCTCTTTAAGTGAAAATGATTTCATTTGAAATATGGAGCATTATTCAATGAATATAAACCACTAAAGGAAATATAAACAAGGGGATTAATCCAACTACATGAATGACAGTGTGTAATCCTATGTTCTTCAAATTTTCCATTTGATTCTTGGAATAAAAGATATGAAGCATAGAGACAACAACATGAAGTGAAAAACAGTCCCGAGGTGCAGGAATTGTTGTGTTTTAAAATAAAGAGGAATACAAAAAACACACAAACTAAGCTCATATATGAAGAAGAAATCCCCATTCCCATTCCCATAGGCAAACAGATTATTTTCTTGGAATGTCCCAGAACAGTGTTTGAAGATTACATTAGTTTTCATAACCTCATTCTATAATGTTCATTAATTGCTAAAAAAAGATAAAACATTGATTTATCATCTTGAAGAATACAAAATACTCCCTTTGTTAATTAGCAGCCAAATGAAGCTGGAAATAAGTGCAATCTAGAAAACACAGAACAAACCCACACCAAACATTAGAAAATGATTAAGAGAGAATGAAGGGAAAACCAAAACTTACTCGCGGTGGCAGAACGAAGGCGCACGTCTCGTGGTGGCAGAACGAAGGCGGCTCGCGGTGGGTGTGAGAAGGTGGCTCGCTGTGGGTTCCGGTGAGAAGGGGCGGCTCGAATACGGCAGCGCAAAAGGAAGGTTTTGGATAGAGAGCGAGAGAAAGAGAAAGATGAACAGCTTGTAACAGTGGTACTGATAGGGCGCGGGTACATGTTATAATTTTTGGAATAGGCAACGCTTTATTAAGCAAGCGCTGGCAAAGTTAGGATTAAAGGCAGCGCTTGTTTAAGAAAGCGCTGGCTATTCACCAATAGGATAATTAGCAGCGCTTGCTTAAGAGAGCACTGGCGAAGGTTGATGATTAAAGGCAGCGCTTGTTTAAGAAAGCACTGGCTATTCACGAATTGGATAATTAGCAGTGCTTATTCATGTAAACGCTGTTTAAAGGGGCTCTATTTTTCAAACATTTTGTTGTAGTGAAAGTTGACATGAGTAAGGCGTATGACAGAGTGGACTGGGGCAATTTGAGGGAGGTGATAGAGAAACTGGGATTTGATGAGACTTGGGTTAGATGGATTATGTTGTGTGTGGCGACTGTGAACTATTCTGTTATAGTGAATGTGGAACATGTGGGAACAATTCAAATAGGACGTGGTCTTAGGCAAGGCGATCCATTGTCACACTATTTGTTCATTCTTTGTGCTGAAGGATTAACTGTGACACCCTCTATCCCGTTATGACATTTTAACAACGTAAAAAGAAGATAACACAGAATAAAATTTTGGTCCAAATAAAAACTTTCATTTCAAATAAAATAGAGTCGTCATGCTCACAACTTACATAAATAGAAAATGAGTATGAAATGCAAATAATGAAAGATAACCCAAGTTCCCGATGTCACAATATTCAGAGCTGACCCTTACATATTACATCAAAATAAAATCATTTATTCACAACGTAACTATCAAAATCCTAACTAAGACGAGGGTTCTCAACGATCACTCCTCGGTCTCATCTTCATCAACACCTGCAAGTTCATCGTCTACACATACACAATGGTGTCTGCATTGCCACAGCAAAGGGGTTAGAAATCATGCACTCAGGTAGCACTTTAAGGTAAAGGAACTAAATGAACAATGCGCTTAAACTGAACAATTCCTAACATTGACATCATACTTACAACAACAACACATAGTAACAACAATCACCTAATCAACATGCATGTCCAACTCATGCATATTTATGCAATCCTAAGACCATGATGGATTGCATGTGGATCCATTTTCAACGAGGACGGGATACCATGCCCGAACAAGATACCGCACCCGCAAAACCCCAACAACAACAAGGTCGGGATACCATGCCCATTTCGGAATACCATGTCCGTAATCCCTTAATGACAACGAGGCCAGGATACCACGTCCGTTTTAGAATACTGTGTCTGTAATGCCCCATAAATAGTAACAACCATATGGACACCATGATGCATGAATACAAGCAATGTGGTGTCTAACAACAGTTCTATCACAATATCTTTGATAAAATAATAACAACAACAACAACAACAATGAGACACTCATAATGCATGAACAACTAATCGAGTGTCAACAAAACAAGCAACATCATCTATCACTATATCTAGGATAGATATCATCGACCCTTATTACTCAGCGAGTATTAGGTAATAACAACAACATCAAGGTTAACAAGTCAATACGTCGACAAGTCCCTTCAACCAACAGCACATAAGCAATCAACATACTTAGTCAACGAAGTTTTAAACACACAACCCTTAAATTAATCTTTAAATTAAATAATTAGCCCATCCAAATTTTATCATGTTAACCATCCTTTAGACATCATTAACAAGTCCTAGACATCTAATATAGTCCATAATACACAGCCCAAAACGCGAGAAGCTGCGAAACGTGAAAGAAACATGTGGCAGCCTATGCCCAGAGGCGCCCAACATCTATCCCAAAAATCAAAATGTGTGGTCCCCACACTTTCGGGGACCGTTTAGGGTACTGTTACGCTCTATAATTCATGATTGACACTAATCCAAAGCTCTTAGACCCATTCCTATCTTCTAGGGAATTATAAAATTCAAAACGTGAGACTTTTAAACCAACAATTCCAACACTTAGCATTTTTTAACAGAAAAATTCTGCATAATAAACTCTGTATCTTTCCTAGTTCTCTTTTAATAAAATCTTAGGACTATAATACCAACATCAAGTAATCACCAAAATTACCCACAATTCATTAATTCATTTAATCTAGATGTTAACCTCTTAATCCATCATTCTTATTCCAATTTTTCTGCATAATTATTAGAGCCAACACAACTACACCTAACAAACACTTTGCACAAGCTAGAATCCAATCATGGAAGAATACTCAATCTCAAGACATGAAATAGTCACATCCAAAGAGCATGTTCAACACTTAGACATCAATCTTACAACAAGGAAATCGCAGCATGTTTCAAGCATAAAAAAAAAGAACATAAAATCATAGGTATTAACAACAAGGATCCAAAGACTCAACCATTAGACATAATCCTTCATACAAGCAATCTGATGACATTATTATAACATAAAATTAGTGAAGAACACATTTAAAAATAATCTACTGATTTTAGAGTTATTTTCCCGTCAACATGGTGGCAGTACTCTCTCACGACAACCGCACGAGGCTTAAGAATCTTGGGACATCCCTATTGCTCATTCACATTCCATAAACCCACTACAAGAGCATCAAACTACCCTTTACCTCTAAGAATTTTGTGCTCCTTAATAGGGTATGAGGACTCCAAGCTTTTCCTCTCCCTTTGTGGCCTTCTTCATCAAAAGCACAAGGATAGGTGATGAGAAGTGAGAAAACTAATGCTTGGAACCCTAATGGTGATCATAAGCTAAAACTTAGAATAGAGGCATTACCTTAAACCCAAGCCCTCCAAGAATGATGAAGGATGGAAGTAGAACAAAACCCCAACAATAGTTCTTCAGCCCAAGAGCAAGGTTGAAACTCACCAAGTGCAGAAAAAATAGAGGGAATGGAGAAGAGAGGTTTGAGAGGTTTGATCTTTGGTGAGATGTTTCCAAACATGATTAGGGTTTAAAACTGAGGCTTAGTGGTTGGTTTATAACCCTAACATGTAATCTTAGTGAATTGGGTCGAGTTTGGGTCCAACGGGTCGAATTATACGCTCCAAAATGCGTCGAAACACGAAAAAATGAACAGCAATTTTACTGTAAGTGGGCGCCAGGCGCAGGACAGAGTAGGCGCCTGGCGTAGGCTCTCGGTTAGCCCTAGGCGCTCGCGCTGTTTTCGCTGTATTTGGAGCTACGAGTGTCCGATTGAGACGTTCTTGGTGGCATTGGAAATATAAGAGAATTTCCTACAATTTTCTCTCTAATAGGAATAGCCAAAATAGGGTCTAACACAATTACAAATGCAGATGAAATTTACTCCAATATTTCTAAGTGCTACACTTGCGCTGCGTTGACTCCGAAAATATTATCTTGAGTTCTAGACATCGGATTTGAGTCAAACCAAAGCCAAATGAAAGATGAAGGATAGATATACAACTTCCTTGAAGGAGCTTAAATCCAATTAAGTCGTTAGAGGGTTCAAAAATGAGGAATACGACGACCGAATTGTACTAGGCATAGGAATAGAGGTGCATCTAGATACTGAATTGACTGGGGAGATGGTAAAACATGTGGAACCTTTTCCTAACAACTCTAAACATATGCTAATCCTCTACGACATGTCCTAATCTAAGGAGATGAAAATCCAGGCTGTTACAATTCTACCCCCTTAAAAGAATTTTGTCCTCGAAATTTCGGCTAGTCCTAATAAACGAATGAACCTAATCTCCTACCCAAAGGTTCTTAAGGTTCCTTAGGATGACTAATCCTTTCATGATCGACCCTTCCAAATCAGCAGGTTCTAGACATTAAGCTTGTGACCAACGGTCTCTACCGATATAATGCTAAGGTAACTATCTCCTATACGCCACTAAGTCTAATCAGTCAGAGTTATCTAATGGTTAATGCTACCTGTCTATACTAGTTACTATTGCTTCGCTTACCGGCGATAAGTGATTGGGTGGCCATCCCTCCTACTCGTTCAGCTAGGTAATCCAAGCAATAATAATCAGCGATATTATCTACTGACCATTCTATAAGAATCATTGATAGGGACTTGAGCATAAAAATGTTGGTGCCACACGATTACCCTTGAGCTCTGTTAAAGTTCCTTCCTACATCACATCTCAAGCTTTCGCTGCGCACTCTGATAATCTATTTTGTAACTAGTGCTATCACTCATACCCAGCACCCTCTATCTACTATAATGGTGTTTTTCGAGGCTGTCTCTTACAAACTATCGTCTATCACACAACAAGGAATCTAATACTTCTATGTAGTAACTGAGTTCCTAATTATCTCTCATAATCATCTACGGGTTAACCTATCATCCTACCCAGCACAACACGAAGAATAAACACTAAGAATGTATAGAGTGTATAATGACCTCAAAACTGGAAATCCTCTCAGCGAGATGTGTACCTTGCACGAAGTCCTCAGATTCTAGTTCCTCAAATCTTACAGCATATTCCTTAATAGTCATAACTCCTTGTGTCAGGTTCAGAAGTTCTACCTCATTTTCGTAGCATAGGTCTACAGGAAGACGCTTCTCCAAGAGTCTGTTCTTGAAAACACTCCAAGTGGCAACCGTTCCTTCGGCCTCCATATGCTTACAACACTGATTCCACCAATGTTCAGTCTTACCTTCGAACGCATAAGTGGCATAGGCGTCCTTTTGTGCATCTACTCACCCCATGGTTTGGAAAATTCCTTCAAGTTCACGGATCCAGTGTTGCGCGTTGTCGAGGTCGTAAACTCCTCCAAAAGTTGGCGGGTTGCTTTTCAGAAATCTGGCAAAGCTCTAATACATGACGATCTCCTCAAAGGTGTTATTCCACTGTCCTGGAGTGGTGCTCAAGATGTGGCAACATCCACTTGTCATAGCTTCTATCGCGTCGAGATGAAAAGACATTTAGACGAGCATTTCTAAAGAAGAAGTACTAATACCTCATATCATCATCTATTTTAACATAGACAATCATATAAGAGTACACAGAGAATACATAATAGACTCATACCATGGCCCGAGAATTAAGCCGAGCTCAGATACCACTAAATGTGACACCCTCTATCCCATCATGGCATTTTAGCAACGCAAACAAAAGATAACACAGAATAAAATTTTGGTCCAAATAAAAACTTTCATTTCAAACGAAGTAGAGTCATCACACTCACAACTTGCAGAAATAGAAAATGAGTATGAAATACAAATAATGAAAGATAACCCAAGTTCCCGATGTCACAATATTCAGAGTTGACCCTTACATATTACATCAGAAATAAAATCATTTATTCACAACGTAACTATCAAATCCTAACTAAGACGAGGGCTCTCAACGATCAATCCTCGGTTTTATCTTCATTAACACCTGTAGCTTCATCGTCTACACATACACAATGGTGTATGCATAGCCACATCAAAGGGGTTAGAAATCATGCACTTAGGTAGCACTTTAAAGTAAAGGAGCTAAATGAACAATGCGCTTTTTTTTTTAAAAGAAAAAAAGGGGCCTCGTTAAAACCTTCTGATGCAAAACCCTCCTTAGGGAAAAAACATCAAGAAGGAAAAAGAGTACCCCCCCTAAAATTTATTGATAAAAAAGATAAAAAGAGAACAAGAAGAATGGGGGGACTAGGCCAAAACCCATTAAGAAAGAAAACAACCAAAGCAATAGGCGTGGGATGAGATCCTATACACAGACCAAAATCAAGGCAAACAATAATGGTATGCAAAGGCATCACTATAAGGTCTTCCATCCCAACGAGGTTGGCACCAAAGACCTTAACAATCATCTGCAGCATACCAATAAAGCAAGAAAACGTGGGAGCAAAACAAGAAAGATCAACAATCCAAGACGGAAAAACAACTATCTGAACCGGTAGCATGGCAGACCATATCTGTTGCGGGAGAATTCCTCTGCCACGAAGGAAGGGACAGTGTTCCACCAAGAGAGACCCGGATAGTGAAAACCATTATTAGCCAACTTGTCCGCGCAGGAATTGCCTTCTCTAAAGATATGAGAGCAACTGAAGGACATGTTCTTAGTAGTGTGAATACAATTTAGCCAGCGATTACGAATTTTCCAAGGAACAATGACTGGATGAACAATGCGCTTAAACCAAACAATTCCTAACATTGACATCATACTTACAACAACAACACATAGTAACAACAATCATCTAATCATCAAGCATGTCCAACTCATGCATATTTATACAATCCTAAGACCATGATGGAATGTATGTGGATCCATTTTCAACGAGGCCAGGATACCATGCCCGAACAGGATACCGTGCTCTCAAAGCCCCAACAACAAGAAGGCCGGGATACCATGCCCGTTTCAGATGTCTGTAATGCCTTAACGGCAACGAGGCTGGGATACCACACCCGTTTTGAAATACCGCGTTCGTAATGCCCCATAAATAGTAACACTTGTGCCAGGCTGCAAATGATTGAAAAACAAATAGTGCAAATGGTAATAAAGTGTACTATTCTGAAATTCTCTGAAAAGGAAGAAAAGGATATTTTCAAATTACCTCACTCAATGATTTGGAGCTGATTTCTACTGCAACGGTAATATTCTACAAAGAAGTCTATAAATACTCCAAGCTCTCATTTGAAGAAGGTTGCTAGGAACTATTGACAACACTGCTAAAGTTATTATACGAGTGAGCGACCAAATTTTCTGTGCCAAGAACTTTGCAAACCATGTACTGAACTTCAGCGTCTTATTCTTTCTTTTAGAAAGTTATTTACATTGTGCTTCAAGTTTTTCAACCTCTCTTGTTTATAGTTATTTGATTGTATTCAAATCTCTTTGTAAAAACTTGTATTGCCTTGTAATAGGTTAGTTCCTCAAAGGCTCGAACGTACTGAGTCGTTTTGAGAAGTTAAGAGTATTGTCAAGTTTGTGATAGTAGAATACTCTTAAGGTATTTGTAATCAGTGTGATTATAGTGGAAAATCCTTCAAGAACGAAGGGACTAGACGTAACTACCAGGTTGGTGGTGAACTATTATAAATCTCTATGTCTCATTCTTTATTGCTTTTCCTTTAATTCTGTCTTGCGAAGAAAAAAAAAGTTTTCACTGATTTCACTTCAGCGTCCGGTACTTTCTCAGCATCCTATTACAAACGTTTTTCAAACAAACTTATTATTTAAGTGTGTTTTAACTAAAAGTTTACGAAAAGTTTTCAACACAATTCAACCCCCCTTTCTTGTGTTCTCGTTCAGTATCATTAGATTTTAGTTCTAAGACCAAAAGGAAAAGAGAGGAAAAAGGTTCTAGAGTCATGGATAACATACCGGAGATTTTTGGATTGAAGGAAACCCTTTTCAGTGAAAAGACAAAGGGACATTACAATTCTTCAATCCGAAGAGTTTTGAGCTCTCAAGCTTCAATGGAGGCTGAGCTCCTTGAAGAAGATGAAGAAAGAACCTAGCAAAAGCACCTTTGGAGGCTCTAGAGAGTTAGGTTTTGCTCTAGGGAGTTTGGGACTTTTTCTAGTCGAGAGGGTTAATCTACACAGGGTCTTGGGGTTAAAACGTGCGTTTTTGGAATAAATTTACGTATAAAATGTTGCACAGTCGCGTTCTAATCGATTATAGATATGAGCTAATCGATTAAGATGCATCGGGTTTTATTATTACACAGTTCAAAAGACATCTAATCGATTAAGACAAGTGTCTAATCGCTGAAGACTCTTCAAAACTTGTCTAATCGATTAACACATAGTTGTTAATCGATTAGAACGCCCCTGAAATTACTACTTAGACTGTAGAGGTCACTCTAATCGATTAGACACCTCTTCTAATCGATTAGGACGCCTCAGGAATTTGTACTGGACACTCAAACAGTGTTCTAATCGATTATGGACACATTATAATCGATTAGAAACATATAAAATTCCAATTTTAGTCTTTCAACACATTTCAAACACAATCAAGTCCATGCATAATTTTCCCTAAGCATTTACATTACTCATAAACATTCAAATAAAAATAAAACATGAAAATGAGGGGTGTTACACAAGGAATGGGCATCCCAAAATAATTAGATCCTCATCATCCACCTCCATGTCTAGGACCACAAAGTCCACAGGAAAAATAAACTTGCCTACCTTAACAAGGACATCCTCCACTATGTCGCGAGGATAAAAAATAGATCTATCGGCTAGCTGCAAAAAGATGTTAGTAGGTTTCGGTTCCTGTAAGCCAGTATTTCTAACAACAGCAAAAGGCATAATATTTATAGTAGAACCCAAATTATAAAGAGCCTTTTTAGAATGTAAACTGCCAATAGAGCAAGGAATAGAAAAATTGACCGAATCTTTAAGCCTAGGAGGTAGCTTCTTAAGGACAACAATAGAGCACTCTTCAGTTAATTTCACTGTTTCAAATTCCCTAAGTTTACTTTTTCTTAGAAAGTATATCTTTTAAAAATTTAGCATAATTGGACAATTGAACAATGGCCTCAACAAAGGAAATATTTATATGCAATTTTTTAATCAATTCTAAAAAATTTAAAAACTACTTATCTTGTTGTACATCCTTAAGTCTATGAGAATAGGGAAAATTTAGCTTTGGTTGCTTGCCTTTTTCCTCTTCCCTGAGATTGTCCTCATTGGCGCTCTCCTCCATTAGAGCTTCTTTCTCTTTTTCAGGCACTGGCACGTCTTACTTGTGTCCATAGGCTAGTTCTTTGCCACTTCTCATAGTAATAGCATTGCACTTCTCTTTGTTGTCCTTTGAGTTAGGTTTGGTTTGGGTCGACAATGTGCCTGGGAGCGTTTGTGCCATCAAATTGGTAAGACCAGAGATTTGGGCTTCAAATGACTTAAATTTTTCATTATTTTTCTCCATATACCTAGCGAGGAACTCGCCAACATCGGGCTTCCTTTCTTCCCAGTTTTGCACATGACGAGGCTTGTAAGTGTTTGAGTTATTACCCCTTTGTTGTCCTACCCAGGAGAAATTTGGGTTATTTTTCCATCCAAGGTTATAAATTGAAGAATATGGGGTTGTTTTGACTCTTGTTTGAGTTGTTGATGTAGTTAACCTCTTCAGTTTGTTTGTTCCTGGGGCAACTATCACTAGGATGCCCAACCAAACCACACTATTCACAAGAGCTTGAGGGGCCCAACCGAGTCTTCACCTTCATGAGGGAGTCTTGTCACAGTCGAGGTTCTATCCACCCTCCAGCTGTACTCACGGTCTTTTTCACCCCCATGTGGAATTTTTGCCTTATGCAAGATTCGAACCCGGGACTTGGGGCTTGAGTAACCCGGAAACACCTTGCCATTACCAACTGAGCTACAAACAAACAAAAATAACATCATAAATCAAAATTCAGCGGCACGCATGTTCTTCAATTTAGCCACTAACTCCAGGATTAGAAGTATCTGCAATTTAACATGAAACGTACAAAGAGACATACAAATAAAAAAGGGGTGAGTACAGTTGAGTTGTGGTGATATTTAGAGAGAATAAATTAATAAAATAGTATACTTATATATATATATAGTATACTTATATATATATATATATATATACATACATAACAATACAAACTCATATAAACATACATTACGTTGCATACACAAAATACGACACTCACATTTAAAATAATAAGAACACACAGATAAAATTCACCAGTCTCAGAGTCACAAAACTATTTCAAGAAAAATGCAGATACTAGCAACTCTACTTCATATGCATGCGGTACCATCTACTACTCTGGGAAGTCGCCTAGGAGTATAAATTCAGTTTATTAGAGAAAGTCACCGTAATGATGACTACTCTGTTACCGCATACTCTCGACTAGGAACAATAATGTACGGTGATGGTCGGGATAGCTAAGTCTAATAAGGGGCCCCTAGCCCAAGGCGCGACACTCAAACTATCGAGGACCACAAACTCGGGCTTCTCCCCCTAGGCCGAGATATTGCCACGCAGGCTCACTCATGTTGGCCTCCACCTTTCATTTCAATGATGCTTCCCCCCATCCTATCATAAGGTTTAGTATGCCAGTCATACACACAAGGTCGGGTTTCCTCCGAAGATCATAGTTCAATTTTTCATCGACAATCCATCATGGCCCAAATGGCTAGGATCATCTCACAAGGAAAGACTAAAGTCCCATTATGGCTACTTATAGCTAGGTGACTTGCACACAAGGTCATTTATCCTTTCAAGGTCATCGCCACTAACGTGGACTTTTCTCAACCATCATCATAATTTAATCAGCAAGATACAAAATAAATTACAAGGACAACTTAAAAATAACAACTGCGTATTTAATCATTTAAGTAAAACCCATGAAACCAACAACAATAATAAATCACCCACAACATGTATTTGAGTCATATTTATATAATTAAAATATGTAGACAAAAAATAGCACTTTTCACAACATTAATCTACATATAGGAACCGAAACAACTACAAAATTCTGCAGAAAACCACTAATTTTTGCAACAGTAATTCCTGTATAAAAACAGAAACAGTAACACAGAAAAATACTGCAAAAATAGTAATTTTTGCAAACAGAAATTCCTGCATAAAAACAGAAACAGCAGCACAAAGGAGAATACTGCAGAAAGCAGAAAAATCTGCACAATAAAAATCTGCACTAAAGCATAAACAAGACAGCAAGGAAACAATATGTATTTTACAAAGAAACGCTACAATCTAAATAGAAATGAGGTAAATTAAATTATTCTAAAATTTCCAACTAACAGTAGCTTTTAAAAACACCATCTCTTTTAATCATTTATAAAATTTCAAAGCACAATTCATTAATTCAAACACTTCTCATCATTACTAAAATTAACTGCATATGAAGTTAATAGCCCGACAACACGATAACGTCTCAAACATTAAAACAGAAATATTTTTTTTTAGTATTCATACAGCCATTAAACAACCTTAACAACCATTTAATCATTCAAAAACAGCAAGCATAATATATATAATTTATTCATTTTGCCTATGCTTCAATCATTTATCATACAACGGTGTCTAAGGACAACCCCTTCACCTAACCCCTCAAATATCCCCAACCACAATAATCTCCCCCTTACCTTGATGACTTGCGCAACCTTCAATGGAAGAAGGATGATGATGGAGTTCGAATCAATCCTACAGTGAAGAGTTCACTACGAATAGAAAGGAGTTTACAAGAATTGTTAAAAATTCCCAAAACTCTAAATCCTTAACACATAAAATTAGGAAGGAAAGGATCACAAAGCTTACCTAGCCTTCAATGGATGACGGAAACAAGGGCTGCCTCTATTTTTGGTGTGGTCAAAATTAGTAGAGGAAAATTTGGGCTGCCTCCTCTTCTATTGTTTTAAGCGCTAGGGTTTAGGAAAGAAAGGAAGGAGAAGAGGAATATCTTCTATGGTAGGAATGGCTGAGATGTGCGCCTAATGCAAGGGTTTTCACTCCCATCAAGTCATAAAAAAATGGGTTGTGTAGAGCCCATGAACGTTGGCCCAATAGGTAAATTAAAGATATTCTACACATAAGATGCTGCCCAAGGATGCGCTCTACATTTGTTTTTTACAACTCTCAAGAATTATCAAACTCAAATTAAAAGGTTCTAATTATGCACAAACACATATAGCAAATAATTAAAATAAATGCTATAAAAATGAGGGTCGTTACAAGTCTAGCTATTACTAATAGCTTCCAATTTAGCGTTAATGGCAGTTTTTTCGTCCACCTTATAAAGTCCTACATGTTTTTTCGCATGTCTGTCACTAAAAGATCACTTACTACTGTTGGCTTCCATCTCCTCAATCAGAGCATAAACTTCATACGGTTCCATCTTGAGGATTGATCCCCCACATGATGCGTCAATAGCGGCTCTAGTATGTGTTGAAAGCCCACCATAGAAAATCTGGATGAGTTGCCACATCACAAAACCCTGGTGGGGGGAACTTCTGAACAGGTATTGGAACCTTTCCCAAGCTTCATAGAGGGACTCTTTATCAATTTGGACAAAATTAGCGATGTCTGCTCTCAGCTTGGCAGACTTGGATGATGGGAATTATTTGTACTGGAAATTCCTTGTCAGTTGGTCCTAAGTCGTGATGGATCCTGTAAGCAGTGATGAGAGCCCTAAAGTTTCCCTATTAGCTAAAGAGAACGGGAACAGCCGGAGTTGGATAGCATCAGTAGAAACATTGTTGTACTTTATGGTGTCTGCCATCCGGATAAACTTCTTCAGATGAGTATTAGAGTCTTGAGTAGGTGATCCAAGAAATTGTAAGGTCGAATGCACCATTGAGACCAAGGCTGGCTTAAGCTCAAAATTGTTTACCTCCACAGTTGCGATGGCTATACTCTCGTTCAGATCAATAACGGGGGTGAAGCAGTCCTGTAAAGTCCTTCTTTTGCCCATTGTTCTAGTTGCGACTCTAAGTCTATTAGAAATCCTTTCAAAATCTAGATCAAACAGCAAAAAAAGCTCCCAAGAGCGGGTGAGCATAAAGAGGCAAAATATAATAAAATAGAAAAAAATAGCAATTAAATGATACCTAAATTAACAAGAAATATTTTCTTTACAATATCACCAAGTTATTGCCCAACAAAAGCCACAAACTTGTTTCTTTATAGGAAAGTGCACCTGATCGCAAGTAGTAATAAAAGTGGGACTTTAGGAGTCTCGAGTGTCAAACCCATAAGGAATAACGATGATTAGGCAGACAGTTTGTATTGAAGCGACCTAAGAGCTACGAGAACGCAAAACACACGAATAAGAAAACAGTAGATTAGAGCCTAGGGTCACAGTTTCATTTATCCCTTTACCCATTTCCATAGTTTGATCTTATTTAGTTTCTTAAATGCCTTTGATTACCGATCCCTCTACAAGGACAACTTAGGAGAGGTCCCCAACTCGCGAAAGTGCGGAAATCAGCTTTTACCGCACTTCTGCAGGTCCTATGAATCAATTCACACCTGGATGAATCAATTAACATATGATGTCTAGAGAACTGATGAATTGAAGTCATGAATTGATTCATGACTGCACACTTAGACTCATATAATGAGTATTTGACCCTAAATCGATTCACAGGGGCTATGAATCGATTCATACCTCAGATAATTGTTTAACAATGAATTTAAATGACTTATAAGTGTTGGTTAAGGGTAGTAACCACCTAGGCTTGCTATATGCTTGATGTATGACTGGCTTTTAGAGGATAAGGACTTATTATCCTCATTGTTTGATTATTGGTCACGGGTTTGTGACCAACGTGTGGATTATGGTGAGAGGGTAGGGGCTTTACCCTCGTTTCTTGTTTATTGGTCAGGAGTTTATGACCAATGTTCGATAACGACTTCGATTGCATACTCGACGGGTTTGTTGAGTATTCGGGTTTTAGGAAACTCGTCGACAGGTTTGTTGAAACAGTGGACCCATGACCGTTGATCACGAGAACATGGTTGGATAGTGACTTTAGATTTGAATTACACACGCTGATGGACACTTAGATCAGTTTTCTGCACATCAAGGATGTGGTGTCGCTTGGGTGGCGAGCAAACGATTTCATCGGGAATAGTTTAGAGACGGCCACTGTAACAGCCCAGACTACTTTCTGGATTGCCGACTGTCCCCACAAACCAACACGGGTCTTTTCAGCATGCTTTGTCCTCACTCACATGCTTTCTGGAAAACTTCCCATAAGGTCACCCATCCCAAGAGTACTCCAAGTCAAGCACGCTTAACTACGAAGTTCTTATGTTCTGGGCTCTCGAAAAGAAGATGCATCTTATTGGTATAAGTAGTAGCAATCAATTCTTTTTTAGTCATCCTTCAACTGTGCAGTCCCAAATCTGCACATCCTCATGATCCCTCTCATTCAGGTGTGAATTCGGTTCATTCACGTGTCCCTTTGCTTGTCAAGCGCTTCAAGCACCAGCGGTCACTTTGCTGCCGTCGTCAGCCTCAGGCGTCACGTGCCCACCAGCTTCCGTATGGTTTGTCCCCGAACCTCACCGTACTGGGAGAGGCCTTCTCTGATGCCATTTGTAATAGCCCATACTACTTTCAGGATTGCCGACTGTCCCCACAAACCAACACGGGTCTTTTCAGCATGCTTTGTCCTCACTAACACGCTTTTTGGAAAACTTCCCAGAAAGTCACTCATCCCAAGAGTGCTCCAACTCAAGCGCGCTTAACTATAAAGTTCTTATATTCTGGGATCCCAAAAAGAAGATGCATCTTGTTGGCATAGGTAGTACCAATCAATTCTTTATAAGTCATCCTTCAACCGTGCAGTCCCATACCTGCATAGCCTCAAGATCCCTCTCATTTCGATGTGAATTCGGTTCATTCACGTGTCCCTTTGCTTGTCAGGTGCTTCAAGCACCAACTGTCACTTTGTTGCCGTTATCAGCCTCAGGCGTCATAGCCACGAGGAGCTCTGCTCGGCCTTGCGGGTATTTGTTGTAACACCCCGCATTTTTCATACATTGTATATTTTTAAAATATGTGTTTATTTCATTAATTATTATGATTTGTAGATTTAGTGATTCTGATTCCCCTATGTGTGTTAGAATTATGGAAAAATGTTAAATTTGTATTTTTAGAAAATAGTAGCATTTATTTGTATTTTTAGAAAGTTGCGATAATATTTTATTTAATATTTTATTTTTATAAAATATTATTATTTGAAATTTCATTTATTTGGGAAAAATATTTTGGGTAAAAGATGTATTAAAATGAGTTTGGGCACCCTTTATGTTTACTCGCTACAGCCCCTTACATTTACTTCCTGCACCAACCAGATTTAATGATACACCCCCTATATCATCTTTTTCTTCCTCGCGATATATGGGTGTGCCGTTTCTTCTGTTATTTTCAAAACCCTAACCCATGTTCTCTCCCATCTGGAAACTCACTCTCCTTCCCATGGCAGCCTCATAAGGCGCCATTGTTTGACCACCACTCGCACCACCATAAGCCACCATGAACCACTGCGTGATCTCTCCTTCTCTCGCTGTTCTCTCTCTACGAAAAGCCACCATGGCTAAACCTTTGAACATGATTTTTGACCTCCACGTGCAATATTTCGGCAAACCAATATAATATTTAGAGTCCTCGTCACTTGGGCTACACGAACCACCCCTTGTTTCACAAAAACAGCGCCCGAGGGAAAAGTCCACCATGTGCACCGCCACCTTTAAAGCTCGATTCCGGCCACCACGAGCGTCATTGGTGAAAACGAAGATTATATTTGGGATCCTCGCCATGAGAGCATTCTGGTTTGGTATATGGTTCATAGTTTCGCCACAGTTGATGACGGGCCCGTTTTGTCCGTGGCAGCCACGTCCGGTCTCGTTTCTGGCCACCCCGGTGATCGTAACGACGGACCGAGACTTGCTTTGGGCTCATTGTCAAGTATCCTTCCACCCCGTCTAGTCGAAATCTCAAATTGATACACTTCAAAAATTGACCCTTGTTCTGCTTGTGCATTTTGGGCGAGCGAATTTGCCCTTAAACGAACCCGATTTCTTTACGATTTGATTATTTAATTGGCTTTGAACTGTATTTTAATTGATTTATTTTATGCTTGTTTGTGGTTGTTTGGGATGATTCGACACCGATGAGGTCTTTGTTGTGACCACTGACGAGAATGGAGAATGGGGAACATTGAACGGGAATTTTGATGCTACTGTTGGACTGATTTGGAGGCGTGGAACGTCGTAGATAATTGCTGAGTCAACAAAGGTGAGTGTTTCCCATGTTTGGGGTACCCTGTGACCCCAAACGCGTCTTTATCAGGTTTATGTTGTTACCATTGTTGTGTTATTATGTGTTGTTATGTGAGCCTTGATGCGTGTTCATTGTAGGAGAAATGAACCAAATTGAATAATGTGTGTATGTATAGACTAGATCACGCTTGACTTAAATTATGTGCGAATATGATTAAAGGACTTTGTCAGTGCGTTATGTTTTAAATATATAATTTATGATGTGATATTAGTTATAATAAGGTTTTGCTTTGGCTTCTCGATGAATTGGTTACTCCTGACGGATTGGTTGCTCTTGTTGAATAATATGTAATATTTAAATTCTTAAGTGGATTTGTGAATTAAATGTATTAAGATATGTTACCTAAATTAATATGCTGAATTTTATTGTGGATTGATCATTGCCTTAAATATCTTAGAATGGTGATGGTGATGGTGAGTGGATGTATAACTAATATGTTGAAAATTATGTCGATATTATTAACATTTCTCATGCTTAGTGAGGTGTATATGATGTGGAGATGTGGATTTCTATGGATTCTTTGAGATGTGACCTTGCATGATTTGTGGATTACTTTGTGACATGATAAACGTTGTGACCTTGTACTTTGAGACTATTTTATGACCACTTTGTGACCTTATGATTACTTTGTGACAAGCCCACTTATAAGTGGCAATGACTTCGTGACAATCCTAGCCATATGAGCCATTATGGATTGATTAAAACCATTTTCTCCTAGCTATAAGTAGCCATCATGGAGTATAGGTCTTTATGAACTTTGTGACAAGTCCACTGATGAGTGGCAATCACTTTGTGACAATCCTAGCCAAATGGGCCTTCATGGATCGATTCACACCTTAGATGGTGGAGTTCGAAGGAGTAGATGGTACTATATTCATACGGAGTAGAGTAGTAGGATTTGCGTAGTCCTACATTGATGATGGGTCTATGTGTTGTCGATATACGCATGGGGTAGAGTATGATGAGCATTGCATAGTCTTATATTGGTTACGAGTTTGGGTGTTGTCGAGATCACTTTGGCCTTTTGAGTACATAATCTGGATTGTCTGTTATTATGGAATTTAATGTGTTTGTCTTATATTCCATCTGACTTAAGGGTTAGACGCTTTGTTATGTCTACTGCATGAACCTCTGCCTCTCTTACATGTTTGCCTGTTAACTGTCAGGTGCGTGTGTGTGGGAATACTCGGTGAGATTTTTATCTCATTCCTTTAAGTTTTTTTTTTAGTTAACCGACTTGGAGTATTGAAGATGCTTTATTAAATTGAGATCTGGATACTTGAGGTGTATAGTTTTAAATAAAGTTATAAGAGCATTTAACTTGAATTGTAATTATGTTGTAGAATGAATTGTATTTGTATCACTAGTATAGTATTCACATGAAGTTTGATCTCGACATATACTAATTTTGGAAAAGATTATACTCTTAGACAGTGTTTCATATGAATCATTTTAAAAGAATTATATGAGATGTCTTAATTTTTGTTGAATGAAAATGTTTATGAAGATTAGATTTCTAACTTGTGATCGCCCTCTTATATCTCAAAGATTTATTCCTAAAGGTAACAAATTTGGTAGATAAGATAATGGATAAGTTTTGAGTTTAACAACTCTTATTTAAATGAAATAATAGTATGCAAATTCCTTTTTATTGTGAAATGGTTTACGAACGTTGCATTTTTATTTGGAAAGAAGTATTTTAAATTTTTACCCCTAAGACAAATAGTTTTCAAAAAAGAAAGTCCAACTTATTTAACAAAATCTTTTCCAATTATAACATTTTATAATACGATAAGTGATATTTGATTAGGGTGTTACAGGTGGTATCAAGGCAGTTCGGTCCTAATCGGACTGTGCATGTGGTCTATTGTGTTTCTACTATGTGAACTCTATCCTTGTACGATTTGTGTTTGGGTAATTTTGTGCTACATAGGCTTTGCATTTATGTGACCTCTGAGTCGTTTGATCTTTGAGTCCCTATGAATTCAGAGTTTTTGAGATCTATTTTGTGTAATCTTTGTTATGTAATTTTTTTTACTGTAAAGAAAAAAAGTTGTGTTGAGACTGTTTGTGAATTATTATTACTAGATGTTCATGTACATATCTGTATGCGTAATTTCGGTTGGTGTAAACCTTGAATATGTGTGATGGGTTCTTGTGAAAAGTGTCATCTATTTTATGTGTCTGTAGAATCTCTAACTTGGTATCAACTGTATGCCTATTTAACCCCTATGGATGAGTGATCTGTTTTGTGCAACTTATGTGTCGTGAGATCACTATGCTGGTGTGATCTAAATGTTCTTGTGACATATTAATTGTGTAATCGTTATAGTATATGAATCATGTACTAGCTTGATCCCCGTGTTATTGATCTTATTGGAATCAAGTGGATTCAGAAACAATGACCCTTAATTGTTTTGATGATGACGAATAATGTATAAGAACAATTTATCCTCTGATGTGTTCTCCAGTGTGTAGAAACTAGTGAGAATTCACTATTATTCAACAGATGGATCTGTCTCAGAAAGTTTTGGCTCTGTGCACAATTCACCCTCTGATTTATTGAGTTGAGTATGGTACAAATCATCCGGTAAGAGCTGATAACGTCAGCATCTTGTTGCTAAGCTCTGTTGACAACGCTCTATTAGTCAATGCTCTGATGAGATGCTCTGGTAGACCATACTCTGTTAGGACTATAATTTGTTAGAACATGGTCTGGTGTAAGAATGCTTTGGTAGATGAACGCTTTAGTTAAACTACGCTCTGGAAGAAGTATACTCTAGTACAAGTTTGCTCTGGTAAATAGAGTATCACTGTGTCAAAAACCGTCTGGTAGAAATGTGCCTCTGGAATCCAACCAGACTGATCGAAGCATTCATGTCTAATTTAAGCATTAAAGGATCCTCATTGATGGCTCTTTAATGTACAAGGAATCGAATGCGAAATAGAATGTCAACGGAAACAATCATTCAATCTGTCTTGCTCTAAAAGGATCTCATTTTCAAAAAGGATCACAAAAGGACAGATAATTTTATTGACAGCTATGTCAGTGTATGGAATGAAAAGTTGAGAACGACACGACGCACAAAATGCCACAAAAAGCGGATCTGAATTTTCATCCGCTGGTGAAGGATCTACTTAGGTCACAACGGTACTATTTGGAATATCTCTCAGTATATATACCATCTTCAAAACAGTGAAGAAGGTTAGACAAGTGAGCAACCAAGATATTATTCCAAGCATTCTGAGAGCAAGAGAACTGCACTTCAAACATTTTATTCTTTCTTCAAGAAAGTTTTTATGTGCTTAAGTTTTCATTGTATATCCTCTCGTTTTGAGAGTTTACTTATATTGTTTCAAAACCATTTTTGAATACACTTGTATTTAGCCCAGTAGTGGCTGCATTTTTCTCAATGACTTGATCGTACTAAGCCATTCTGAGAAGTTGAGAATATAGCCAGTTTGGCAGTAGTATACTCTTGAGTTTGTAATCAGTTGATTATAGTGAAAAAATCCTTCAGTGTGGTGAAGGGACTAGACGTAGCTACCGGGTGGTAGTGAACTAGTATAAATCTCTGTCTCTTATTTATTCTCCTGTCTTTACTGCTGCTTAAAGATTATTTTTGCTTAAGAGTTGATTTGAAAAAGGTTTTCAAAATCACAAGTATTTTACAAAGATTTCTAAATCCTAATTCAAACCCCACTTTCTTGTGTTTTTTATCACGTTCAGATCTCATAATTATACATTTGGTATTGAGGAGAATTGTCCATTTGGCTTTAAGAGTAGAATGGTTAGTTTGAGATCCTATTATATTTTTCCTTGTGATGTGTGTCCATTGTTTCCTCTTGTAGCAACCAATGACTTAGAGGAATTTCTTGGGACGTGAGACCCAAAAATTACTCTTTTGACCTTATTCTTAATTTTCCTTCAAGCGTTTTGCATGAAGGACTGTTTGAGTGCGATTATTAATTCTTTTGCTTGAAGATCGTTACTGTCTCAGTTTCATCACTAAGTCATGTAAATTATACTCGAGTTTCTAACTCTTGCACTTGAGAATTTCTTTCTCGTGCTTCGGTACTCGTAACTGTCTTTGATAGTTGACCAAATTCTTTAGTTATTGTTAATCTAATTGTCCTTCACTTCAAAATTTGTCATGAGTATTTTGCTTGAGTTGTAATACTTATGGATATTCACATGAAAGAAGAAACTTCAGTAGAGTCTCGTTTGTAAGAATGCGTTAGGCCAACACATTTTTACACTCAGGAATATATTGGAGGTTATTTTTACACATCAGATGTTAATTATTTTCTGCTTATAAAATTCCTCATTTTACTTTTTCGTGAAGTAGAGCCTGGCAAATTCTTATGAGGAGACTTGTCTCTAGTTGACCTGTTCGATGATTTTCTTTGCAACTATTGTTCATATTATCTTTTTTGTAACTATGATAAAGTTCCAATTACCTTTCTATGTTATTGAACTCCTTGGAGTATAGCAAACGAGTAATTAGATAGATGACACGTCTTTTATTTTGTCCTCGATGTTTACGCAAATTTTGAGGGCAAGATTTCTTTTAAGGGAGTAGAGTGTAACACCCCGCATTTTTCATACATTGTATATTTTTAAAATATGTGTTTATTTCGTTAATTATTACGATTTGTAGATTTAGTGATTCTGATTCTCCTATGTGTGTTTGAATTATTAAAAAACATTGAATTTGTATTTATTTGTATTTTTAGAAAATATTAGCATTTATTTGTATTTTTAGAAAATTGCGGTAATCTATTATTTAATATTTTATTTTTATAAAATATTAGTATTTGAAATGTCATTTATTTGGGGAATATATTTTGGATAAAAGATATGTTAAAATGAGTTTGTGGAATCAAATGGTTTAAAAATATAGAAAAATGGGTTTTTTACTGATTACTGGCCGCATCCTCTATTTTTACTCGCTACAGCCTGTGACATCCTGATTTTTAAATAAGTCTTAAATAATAATTGGACATTAAAAACCCTAGTTAATATTAAATTGGACTTAAAAATGATTCATAAGAGGCCTAGAATGTCCTAGAATAGTGTGGAACACTCTAAAATCTCCTAGAAGGGCAGAAACGAAACATTGCTATTTAAGGACCGTCGCGACGGGAAATATAAAGGGAATCGTCGCGACGCGATCAAGGTCAGTGGCTAAGTCGGTGATCAGCGCGTGGATCTCACACCACGTGTCCTCGTCGCGACGCAATGAAAGGCTGTGTCTAGGCCCATCACGACGCGATGAAGCCAATTTTTGCCTATAAATAGAGCTCGCCTCTCCTATTTCAGCAAGAGTCTCCATTTGGACATTTAGAGTACAAAGGGAGCTCAGGAAGAGGGAGAGCGACGAGAGCGACGAGGCACGAGCGGCAGCGGTCTTCTAAAGCCAGGTAAGGGGAAGATACCTTAATCACTAGGGAAAATAGGTAGTAGAGTAGTACTGTTAGCATGAGTAGGGTTCCTTAGCCCTACTAGGGGTTAGTAGGAGCAACACCTTAGGAGAGGGGTTGCGGTGTACAGTGGCTAAGGATAGTCACTATAGACCTATCAACCAACATAGGGTATATTTGATAAATTTATGAGATTAGTAGACAGTCACTTATGCGACGTAGGGAATAATTAATATGCTAAATGATGATTTATGATATTCTGTTTTATGCCTGATATTTATGTGCTGGTTGCATATGATATCTGTGAGTTTGATGAACGGCCTAGAGTCAAGGGTGATGCCCTCTAGTTAGAGGTCTGCGAATCCCTAGATGGTAATAGCAAGTATTACCATCGGTACCCTGTTGTTAGTGGTGATAGCCGGGTCAGTGTACTCGATGTTGGTGTACCGAGGTACAGACAGAATGCTAATGAGATACTCGGTGGCCTTGAGGGGTATGTACTCGGCCAAGGCCTTGAGGGGTATCTACTCGGTCTTTCCGACGAGGCTCTCCATGTCCGTGGTACCAAACGTACGGAGTGGTTTGGGGATAAGTCGGTGACCTTGAGGGGTATGTACTCGGTCATCCGGACGAGTCTCCAGGACTCCACGACTGACAGGTGGAAAATCTTGGCCATTCCTATTATGGGAATGTCGTCCTTGTGGATGGGACGATACCTTACTCTGGTAATTGGATATGGTAGTATGGGATGCCATAACCAATAATCAGAGATGGTAGCGTATCAGGATATGTTCTTGGGACAACCAACTTATGTTTTATTCTGTGCCCTGAAACTGGTGGTCAGTCTAGGGAGTAGGGTGTTAATGGCCCGCACTGCTTAACGATGGTTTGGGTCTGTAGGGCCAGTGATCAGTCCGAAAAACCAGTGACGTGTGTTGTGTCAGTCTATGATTTGAGACTGTATGGTCGGGTTGTCAGTATGACGTTGTCAGTATGACGTGACCTGTAACTGTATTCTCAGAGTCTGGGCTTGATGTGAGTCACGATTATAATGTTTTGATTGTACAATTGGACTGTGCATGGTAACAGTGTCTCTGCTATACTGTTTTCCTATTTGATGGAGATTATTGGATATCTTATCCCTATGTTTTCTTGTATATTTTATCAAACAACAATGAATAACAGATGTTCAAGAACAACCCATAGCTGGTGGCTGGAAAGTTTTTGGAAAGCCTGCTTAGAGGCAGAGGTTGGTTACATATGTCACGGCCAATATGTCTTATGTCACCTATGTGGGTGCAGAGTCTGTACTTGTACTTATATATGTAGTATGTTTTATAAACTTTAATAAATAAAATATGTGTATTTGCCCCAAATATGGACTACTATTATTTAAGTTAAGTCCTGTTAAAATAGGATGTTACACAGCCCCTTACATTTACTTCCTGCACTGCCCAGATATAATGATACACCCTCTATATCATTTTCTTCTTCCTCGCGATAGATGGGTGCGCCGTTTCTTCTTCTTTATTTTTTTTTTAAATCCCTAACCCTTATTCTCTCTCATCTGGAAACTCGCTCTCCTTCCCATGGCAGCCTCATCAGGCTCCATTGTTTGACCACCACTCGCACTACCATAAGCCACCATGAACCACCACGTGATCTCTCCTTCTCTCACCGTTCTCTTTCTACGAAAGCCACCATGGCTAAACCTTTGAGCTTGATTTCCAACCTCCACGTGCAATGTTTCGAAAAACCAATACTATAGTCGGAGTCCTCGTCACTTTGGCTACACAAACCATCCCTTGTTTCACGAAAACGGCGCCCGAGAGAAAAGTCCACCATGTGCACCGCCACCTTTAAAGCTCGATTCCAGCCACCATGAGCATCATTGGCGAAAACAGAGATCATATTTGGGATCCTCGCCATGAGAGCTTTCTGGTTTGGTATATGGTTCGTAGTTCGGTCACAGTTGATGACGGGCCCGTTTTGTCCGTGGTAGCCACTTCCGGTCTCATTTCTGGCTACCCCGGTGATCGTATCGAAGAACCGAGACTTGCTTTGGACTTGATAATCCTCTAGATTATCTAATTTTTCTATTCTCTTTGAAGTGGAAATCACCATGTATTCCTAACTTATGCTTTGTTTATACCACAATTTAATGTTGATTAAGCATCCATCAATTGTTAATTCATTTTGATGTTTTGATTGAAGGTGTTGAAAGAGACAAGAATGGTGCACAATTTGATAAGAATGTGGTTTCGAACACTGACAAAGAAGATTTCAAAAGCTATATCTTGAGCCACACTAATCCAAGTGAGATGATTTTGGTCTTGTTGGAAAGATAGAAGAATTATCTTCAACTTTGATGAAGAACTCGAGACCTAAATCAATCTATAAGTTGGGGTAATTTGTGCTACACGTTGACATAGTGATGCTGTCCTAACCTGACAACTGTTCGATGTTTCAATCATATCTAGAGTTTTAGTTGTCCAAATGAGCTGAAACTGGTGCAATTGGAAAGCTAAGATCCATAGCTTCAACTTTCATGAAGACACCTTGAGCTAATTCAGACTTTAAAGAGGTGGAAAAGGCAGCACAACATGGAAGAGCAGTGCGAGAAGAGCGCCTGCGCTCTTTGAGAATCGTTTTAATCAATTTTGGCGCCTGCCCGAACCAGCGCCTGCGCCTCGTCTCGGCCTGGCACTTATCAAAACACACTTTTAACTCATTTTGGTCATTCCCTTTCATATGTTCTCACTTCCAAACCCTAGGGGAGCCAAGAGGCAACCCTAAATCCATCTCATCTCCATCTCCCTTGAAGATTCAAGCCTTGGAAGAGACCTTGGAGCTTCAATGGATCATCCACCGCCTCTCCATCCATCTAGTTCTATTTCTCCTCTCTCTTTTATGCATTTCTAGTTTTTTTCCATTTGGTTAGGAATGATGAACCTTTGTTGGATTCTTGTGTAATATGACTTCTAATGTTTAATACTTGTTGTATTTGTGTTGATTGAGCAATTTCTTCCATCCTTAATGCTTTTCATTGATTGGCCATCTTTGAATTGATTCTAAGTGTGATTTCACAATTGGAAAATTGGTTGTTATGCTAGATATGAAGTTGATTGCCATATTTGTGATGATCCTAGGGATAGGACTTCATGCTTATGTGTTCCTTTGAATTCTTACACTTAATGCTTAGTTGAATTAGGAAGGCATAAGGAATTAGGGTTTTTGGTTTAATCTAAAGGGGCTTTTGCTCAAGGAATTGAGACTAGTCTAACTAAGTGAATTTGAACTTCAATTTCATGAATTTGACTTGTATTGGGATTGAGTTTGATTGCATGAGAAGAGGAAAACAAAGGGGATTCAAATCCTAGCCACTTTTATCCATATTATTTGTGCACACCAAGTGTTTGATATTTGGTCAATACAAGAAAACCCAAAAATATTGTTTCTTGCTTTCTTTAATTTCATTGTTAATCAATTCAAAACACTAAAATATATTGTTTCTTGTTCAAATAGTAATAAAAATAGTAAGTTGATACTTGACATGCAATCCTTGAGGACGATATCCGGTACTTAACCGATTTTATTACTTGCAACGATCCGGTACACTTGCCGTGATCCTATCAGGACTCATCACCAAGTTTCCTTCGACCCCGTCTAGTCGGATTCACAAACCGAGACACTTCAGGTGAGCGAATCTGCCCTTGAACGAACTCGATTTCTTTACGTAACGATTGGATTATTTAATTGGCTTTGAACTGTATTTTAATTGATTTATTTTATGCTTGTTTGTGGTTGATTGGGATGATTCGACGCCGATGAGGTCATTGTTGTGACCACTGGCCAGAATGGAGAATCGAGAACGTTGAACGGGAACTGTGATGCTGCTGCTGGACCGATTTGGAGGCGTGGAATGATGTAAATAATTGCTGTGTCGACAAAGGTGAGTGTTTCCCTTGTTTGGGGTAACCTGTGACCCCGAACACGTATTTATGTGGTTTGTGCCGTTACCATTGTATGAGCAGTGGTGTGATTATGTGTTGTTATGTGAGCCTTGGTGCGTGCTCATTGTAGGAGCAATGAACCAAATTGAATAATGTGTGTATGTATAGACAAGATGACGCTTGACTTAAATTATGTACGAACATGATTAAAGGACTTTGTGAGTGCGTTATGTTTTAAATATATAATTTATGATGTGGTATTAGTTATAATAAGGTTTTGCTTTGGCTTCGTAATAAATTGGTTACTCCTGATGGATTAGTTGCTCTTGGTGAATAATATGTAATATTTAAATTCTTAAGTGGATTTGTGAGTTAAATGTACTGAGATATGTTACCTAAATTTATATGCTGAATTTTGTTGTGGATTGATCATTGCCTTAAATATCTTAGAATGATGATGGTGATGTTGAGTGTATGTATAACTAATATGTTGAAAATTATGTCGATATTATTAACATTTCTCATGCTTAGTGAGGTGTATATGATGTGGAAATGTGTATTTGTATGGATTCTTTGAGATGTTGCCTTGCATGATTTGTGGATTACTTTGTGACATGATAAACGTTGTGATCATGTACTTTGCGACTATCTTATGACCAGTTTGTGACCTTGTAATTACTTTGTGACAAGTCCACTTATGAGTGGCAATGACTTCGTGACAACGTCCCTAGCCATATGGGCCATCATGGATTGATTTGAACCATTTTCTCCTAGCTATAACTAGCCACCATGGAGTATGGGTCATTATGAACTTTGTGACAGGTCCACTCGCATGTGGCCATGACAAGTCCACTGACGAGTGACAATCACTTTGTGACAATCCTAGCCATATGGTTCATCATGGATTGATTCACACCTTAGATGGTGGAGTTCGGAGGAGTAATAGATGGTACTACATTCATACGGAGTAGAATAGTGGGATTTGCATAGTCCTACATTGATGATGGGTCGATGTGTCATCGACATATGCATGGGGTAGAGTATGATGAGCATTGCATAGTCATACATTGGTTACGAATTTGGGTGTTGTTGAGATCACTTTGGCCATTTGCTTGTATAATCTGGATTGTCTATTATTATGGAATTTAATGTGTTTGTCTTATATGCCATCTGACTTATGGGTTAGACGCTTTGTTATGTCTGCTGCATGAACCTCTGCCTCTCTTGCATGTTTGCCTGTTAACTGTCGGGTGCGTGTGTGTGGGAACACTCGCTGAGTTTTTTATCTCATTCCTTTAATTTTTTTTTCAATTAACCGACTTGGAGTATTGAAGATGCTTTATTAAATTGAGATCTGGATACTTTAGGTGTATAGTTTTAAATAAAGCTATAAGAGTATTTAACTTGAATTGTAATTATGTTAAAGAATGAATTGTATTTGTATCACTAGTATAGTATTCACATAAAGTTTGATCTCGACATATACTAATTTTGGAAAAGATTATACTCTTAGACAGTGTTTCATATGAATCATTTTAAAAGAATTATATGAGATGTCCTAATTTTTGTCGAATGAAAATGTTTATGAAGATTTAATTTCTAACTAGTGATCGCCCTCTTATATCTCAAAGGTTTATTCCTCAAGGTAACTGATTTGGTAGATAAGATAATGGATAAGTTTTGAGTTTAACAACTCTTATTTAAATGAAATAATAGTATGCAATTTCCTTTTTATTGCGAAATGGTTTACGAACGTTGCATTTTTATTTGGAAAGAAGTATTTTAAATTTTTACCCCTAAGACAAATAGTTTTCGAAAAAGAAAGTCCAATTTATTTAACAAAATCTTTCGCAATTATAACATTTTATAATAGAGTAAGTGATAGTTGATTAGAGTGTTACAGTTGCCAGAAGGGGGTCTTGCGTAAAGGTAGGACACTGCTAGGGCGTCCCGTTCATACACTGGATCACCCTGACTAGACTCAGTTAGTATCTCTAGATGTTAAGGGCACTCTCATCAGCTCACCCGAAGAGAAAAATGATCCTGAAGACTTCGACGGAGTAGTTATTAGGTTCGCATTAGCTGGTTGCCGACGTAGAATTGCCGACCGATTGATGATTTACCGACGAAACTTGTGTGTTATTGCGATGTTTGATTTATGGTTAACACATCCTGTTATTTTGCCTATGTCGTATTTCTTTTCATATCGAGTTTGATTCCTCACCTCTTTGTGTTTTGTGGCTATTTATATACCTCGTGTACGCGTATACGGTAAAATTGCAGGTGATGACGTGAACGTGAACGTTGAGGAGTAGAATATATGTTGTTGTTTATAAGCTAAGGATTTATTTACGCTTTATGAAGTTTATATTTTCTATGTAAACTAAGGGTTAGGCTTTGAGACATGTGATATCGGGTTATTGAGTTTTATTTCTGCAAACGTTTTATGTTTTTATTATTCTGCGACTTGATTTGAGTATGATTTGATGTGAACTACTATTCTGTTAAAAGAATTTTTATAAACTTAGTATTTTTATTATCTCTTGTATGCTCTTACACACATTTTTCGTACCACTGGGTAGTGGGTTTCACAGTCATACCTTACATATGATTAATATTTAAAAGAGGTTTGGAATTTTTTTAATTATAAAATGAATTTACGTGATCTCACTTTTGTGGGATCTAGGGACTATTCATTGAGATTATTTTATCTCACTTTTTATTTCTTTTGTTTCATATAAATAAGCTTGAGATGATCAAGAAGCGTTGATTAGACTATTATGACTTCTTCTTAATATCATTTTGATGTATTATATTGATGGATACTTTGTATTAGAAGAAGAACATATTAGGCACCAGATTTATGTACTTTAAAATATTTAAGGTGTGTTTGGTACACACTGAAATATAAGACAAGCAGAACAACACGTGACAAACCTTTAAGTTATTAGATAACTTTTTATCTTGTACGGTGTTTGGTAGATAATAAACAACAGGCAAAATTACTCCCGCGGTCCTTTAAGTTAATTTAAAGTTTCGATTTCGTCCTTTATGTTTTTTTCCCACTTAAGTCCTTTAAATTTTAAAACAGTTGCACCGTTAACCTTTTTAACAGTTCCCATTACGTCCTGTTAGAAAACGGCCTATGTGTCTGTTACTGTGCTTATTTGGCCGTTATACCGCTTACGTGGATATAGACACTTGTTTATGTGCCCACTGAGTCATGAGTCATTATTTTTATTTGTTTTTTTATTAAAAAACATTAGAGTTATTCAACAAACCCAGAAATGGTGAAATTCGGGAAAAAAAAAACAGAAAGAAAGAGAAAGAGGGGAACGACAGGAAAGGGAAAGGGAAATACACAAAGCCAGAACCTTAATTTCATCATCGTGTTCAAATGGCTTGAAAAATTGAAAGAAAGTGACAAACTTGAAAAGTAGAATTTTTAGCATCTCTCTCTACATAGCCGAGAGTGTTCTTCTTTGGGGGTGTGATTTCAAAGGCCAGCACGCTTCCACCATCCTCCCTATAGTTCGATTTACTCTTGAAAGCAATCTTCAGAGATTAGATTGGGAATATTTGGTAGTTGTTGTTTCTTAAAGATGGCGAGATTTTGAAGTTTGAAGGGTGGGGATTTGGGAAACATTTGTGATGATGGAGGAGAAGGAAATTTAGTGCTAAAATTTTTGTGTCAATGCGCTGCAATTTAGAGGGTGGAACTAGAAATTATGTTGGGATTTGGGGTTGGGGTTGTGGGTTGCAGTAGTTTCAATGGTGAGAGGAATTAAAAAATGGGATTTATGGGATGGGTTTCGGTGTTTTGGTGCCCTTTTGTGAGAGAGATTCAAAAAAAGATGGAGATACTGGGAATTTTGGGGTGGGTGAGTGGGTCATAGTTGGTTTGTTTGAGGTCTTGTAGATTATGATTTTGTTTGTTGTTGGGAGATTCAAAATGTAAATTAATCTAGATGGTGAGCCTTTTTTTTTGCTGCATTTGCATTTTTCGGAAAATTTTGTACTTGTGGTGCTTGAGTTTTGAAGAAATCTACACTGGTCTGAAGAGGTCTGGTTATGAGGGAAAGAATTCTGGTTCATCCATGTGGGTGGTGAGAAAAAGTGATAGAGGAAGAAGATGAACCAGTTTTTGGAGGAAGAAAAATATGACTCAGTTTCCACGTAATCATTTTAACGAACATGTTGGCATATTAACGGACACGTAGGATTTTTTTAACGGTGTTAAACAGAAATTCAAAAAAAGTCCAACGGTGCTAACGTTTTAATACTTAACGGACTAACTTGGGAAAAAAAACATAAATGACGAATTCGAAACTTTAAATTAACTTAAAGGACTGCGGGAGTAATTTTGCCTAAACAACCCAAACAAACTAATGTAAAATTTACTGCAATACCCTTTGTGATATCCGCAGGAAATGTGTTTCTTGCGAATATTTTAGTAAAATCGGTAGGAATTTCTGCATGAAACGCATCAATTTCTAGTAGTGTATATATAATATTTATAAGGCTTGTTTACACCCAAAATATTCACCAGAACCAGCCGAAGCTAGTCCCAGTCGAATAGATCAAATAGCCGATTGCTCAGCGGCCGATGTTCCTACCAGTCGATATGGCGTGTCAGCTGATAGGTTCGAAAGCGGGAAACTGGAAGCTATACATGGGCCTTGGACTGATTGGGCTTCAAGGAAGATATTCAGGCCCATGGGGATAGCATGGAGTCACTTATGGGATCAGATTCTTGCTCCACGAGTCGAGTGACGTGGGAGTAATTTTGAATTAATTAAATATCCAAGGAAAAACTGATTAAGATTGTTCCCCATGGTTTTAGGAGCTGAGCGAGGGAATCTGAGGAGATCTTTGCACATAGAGGACCGTTGGTTGAAGGGACGTGGCCACAATGCACTAATGCGCCTAGTTTTTAGGATCGTGGTTAGTGGAGCATGGCACGACTTAGCCGAATAACTGCCAACTAGGAATGTATCAGTGTTAACCAACTGAACGTGGTAGATAGGGATAGTTCTTAGTCGCTACTATAAATACCCAGTTGTACATACATTTTAGAGGATCAATCAATCAAATAATTTATATTTTTTTCGCTCAAAGCTTTTATTCGCAGTTTATGTTTACCTTTGCGTCCCAGTTTTATCTTAGTTCACCGACTTAAACATTTCTGGAGTGAGTTAAGGTACCCATAGCTAAGGAACAGAGTTCCTTCCTTGGCGTAATCGCTTGAAGAAAAGGGAATCATCGTTGTGAAAGTTAGCCGATCTACGGCTAATTGACTTTGCAGACAACAAAATTGTCACGCCCAGTGGGACTAAAGGTGAATGAATCAACACGTTCGAATCCCCAGGTCAGGATTACCAGTGGCGTATGCACTTGCGTTCGGGCAAGAGTTTGAGCAATATGACGGCAAAGAGCAATCCCAGAAAACCGGTTGAAGGAAGCCCATCCCGTGGAAGCAATGTTCCACCAGCAGAGCAAGTACAAGGCGAGATGGAGGTCAAACTCAACCCAACGAGCTCAATGAGACCGGTGGTGATGACCACTTCGTTTATACGCCAACAACTCGATTTGGGAATCAATGATATCATGTACCAAGTGTCGCAACAGTTGGCTGATATTGTGAAACCCATGGTGCACAATCTGGCACAGAGCCAGGAGACAGAGGCCAGGAGGGCTCGCACAAGTGAAAGCTCTATCAATTACGCTATCCCAACGCAAGTGGTACCCTACCCAGCGAGGACTCGTCATCCAGTAGAGTGCGATTCAGCGGGACCAATTCAGTTCAGAACATGACTCGTGCAGTGCACGCTGGCCGATTTACCTACATTCGAGCGGACCTACTCAAGTTCAGCCGAATATAGGACAGGTACCTTCTAATCCAATTAATTCCCAGCATGGTGCTTTTGCCACGTTGAACACTGGAGGGCAACCGGCGAATGATGTGAACAACCACGCTAACCTTCATTTTGGGCCAGTGCGGATGGCTGGAGGCCACCGGATGCGATGGGACCAATTGGTATGCCGCAAGCTATGCCATATGCTCACCTTATGGTTCTGCATTGCAGCGACTAACCCACAGATAATCTTTGGGGCAAACTCTTAATGCGAGGATTGGGTGGTATAAGACCACCTGGGGATATGCGGTCGGCTGACCATGGAACCAGGTTCCACCGTATCGGCTAGTCTTCCATTCTACCCATCCTATCCCGAAGTATCTGCGAGGCACTCAAATGGGGTCAACTCCTCCGAGGCACCTGGTTTGATGGCAGAGCAGTCATGGGGACAGATCCCACCTCTACCATTTAACACGAGTGTGCCTGGAACTCAATATAGGGCACCCGGCGAAGGAAACATGGAGCAGCCATGGGGGGGTTACCCACCTCCACTGTTTAATCAACCAGGCAACCCCCATCCTCCAGAACAAGCATCCCACGCGCATCCCCCAACTTGGAGACAAGAACTACGCACTACCGCTCCTACTTTGGGAGAAGTGAGGCCAGGGTTCACAATGCTAGACCTACGTCATTGCGCACACCATCAAAAATACTTTGGTGTGGTGAAGCCTGGATCGTCAATCTACAGAAACATTACCCTGAGTGGGTGGACAGATTGGTACCTGCCTGGGGATACAGACTCGGACTTTGCTACTTTCTCCGGGAAGATGGCAAATCGACTATGGAGCATGTAGGCGGGTTTCTTGCCCAATGTGGTGAAGGGAACCGTAATGAGTACCACAAATTGCAAATTGCTCCCCTTGTCACTTACCTGAACAGCTTTTACATGGTATTCCTCTTTGCCACCTAATTCTATACAAACATGGTCGATATGGAGAGGTGCTTTCATGACCATTCTCATCGCCCCAACCTGAAGTCATCGCAATGATCTCATGAACCTGAGGCAACAGTAGATGAATCATTTGATTTTGTGGAAAGGTTCAGGAAAATGGTTGGGAAATGTTCAGTGCAGTTCCCTGAGGCAGAATATGCAGCCATGGCCATTAGCAGCATGCATCCCTAACTCAAGGAAAAGCTAGTCGGCCAAGCTTGCACTGACATGAACCAGTTAGTCTCAAGGGCTACTCGCATTGAACAATTTATCCAGGAGAAAGAAAAGAGGCGAGCCAGTAGGGGGAGAGGCCCTCAGTTGGTATCCATTGTAGAAGCCGAGGACTTTGATGATGATTCAGCCGATTCCACGGCAGACATCATGGCAGCTGAAATAGTGAAGGGTAAAGGTTATACTTGCCTCGCCTCTAAGAGTCTGCCAAAGGAAAAGAGCCAAGTTCAGAGATGGTAAGGCAGAATACTCCTTCGATATCTCCAAGCGGACCGGATCTTTGACTACTTGCTTAAGGATAAGCAAATTAATTCTTTGGATGGGCACAAAATCCCACCTGCTGAGGAGTTGAAGGACAAGAAATACTGCAAGTGGCACAATTCTTATAATCACGCAACTCAAAATTGCATGGTTTTTAGGAAGGCCATTCAGAAGGGGATAAAGGAGGGGAGGTTCAAGCTTGCAGACAAAGGAATCGCAGAAATGACGGTGGATACTGATCCTTTCCCTGCGCTTGGGATAGGTATGGTCTCATTCTCAGGATTTGATGACGAAGGGCCCAGCCACAAGCACAGGATATCTGTGCAACAAGTCTGGAGGCCAAAAAAGGGACCAGCCGATTCAACCCATATCGATCGACTGGGATCTCAAGATGCCAGGGTTTCTGTCTTTGTGACCGGGAAACCCCAACCGTAAGCAAGACCTAGGAAGGGCAAGCCACCCAAACCAGGTAGGCTCACCCAGAATTGGTGAAACACTCCATTACACACTGCCAGATCCCAACAGGGAATCCTGACAAAGAGAAAGGCAAGGCACCTATCGAAAAAACTGGGGGGCAAGATCGGCCAACCATTAGAGAAAGTGGTAGGCTATCTTTACCCGAGATTGATGAGGAGCCTATTCCCAGGGGATAAGAGAAGGATAAATGAGTTCCTGTAGAAGGAGGAATGTCCTCCTTAAAGATAACAAATGAGGAATGATGAGAAGTTAAAAACACAGAGAATGCTGAAACCCGCTAATGTCATCAAGGACACCGGTTCTTGAATAAGTATGCCAAGGACAAAAAGCGATACCACCGTCTTGACAAGAACCCAAAGAGAAGGATGCAGAGAATGAGTGCATCCCGTAAGATGAAACAAACTCTGCAGATGATAGCCGATGTAAAGAATAGCGAGAAGAGGAGATCCGCCTTAGAAACTTAGTGAAGCATTGGATAAGGCTTTCCGAGTCGAAGCTAAGGAGGCTGAGGAAAAAGAAGTGCCCAAAAATGTAGAGCCAACTACTGAACACGAACCTGTCCCTGAAGCAGAGGGTCTGATCGCCGCAGTCGATGTAGATGAAGAGGCAATCACTGTAGAGGGTTCAGTGATCCCAGAGATGCACTGGGAACAAGATGATATCATGGAAGACTCATTGTTGGATCTCCTGTTCAATGAAGAGACTGATGGCTCTTTGGTGAGATAGAGGCTATCGCCTTAATCCCGGAAAATTTCGGGCAAATGACCACAACCAGGAGGTTTGGAGGGGCGTGTTCTTTGAAGAAGCAGAATGGGCTACGTTAGCCGATACACCGGCTGATGAGGTCACCAAGGTAGTCTTTGAGAAACCTACAGAAGAGATGATGAAACATTTAAAGCCCCTTTACATCAGGGCCTATATTAATGGGAAGATTTTTGGAAGGGTCTTCGTGGATGGAGGGGCTGTGCTAAATGTCATGCCTGTGACAACCATGAGAAAACTGGGAAAAAGTCTTGAGGACCTAGTTCCCACCAACATGAAAATGTCCAACTTCCTGGGGGAACCTTCCAGGGCACTTGGAGTCTTGATAGCTGAAGTCACAGTAGGCCCCAAGACCATCAAAGCAGCTTTCTTCGTGGTTGATGGCAAACCTTCCTATAGCGTGATTCTGGGAAGGGACTGGATTCATACAAGTCAGTGTGTCCTCTACTCTTCATCGAGCTCATGTTTTGGGTTGGAGACAACGTGGAAACAATCGAAGCGGAGATAAGAACCCCTTTTAGTAGAGGTAAAAATGTTGGAAGCCACTGTTCTATTCCCACACCTAGGGCCTATTGCCATCCCAGGAGGATTATGAGGAAGGGGTATGGAAAGCATGAAACCTTACTAATGAGGGGTTCAAGTTAAGATCTCGGGCGAACCACGGCCCAATGAGCGAATAACTCATGAGTAGGGCATCCCAGGTACTCGAAGACCTTTTGGGTCGGCTAGAAATCTTTAAGGCCGAGTCCAAAGCGATGGATGCCATGATGGAAGATTATGACACTGCAGAGGAAGAGGGGGGACTACTCTCCAGGGGGGAAGGTGCAGCCAAGCCTGATGAGGTGTGTGCAGCCGAGCCTATGGAATTGGATTCCCCTCTTCACAAGACTGCTCCTGCGTTTGAGGCAGAAGATCCTTTAATTGAGATCAATTTGGGCACGACAGAACAACCCAGAATCGTGAAGGTGAGTGGATTGCTTGAGGAAGACAAACGGGGTAAGATAGTCGAATTAATCCAGCGGTACAAAGATTGCTTTGCCTGGAATTACTTCGAAATGCCTGGTCTGGCGAGAAGGTTGGTAGAACACAGGTTGCCTATCAAAGCAGGATACAAACCGTTCAAGCAGGCGCCTCGCAGGTTCAATCCCCAACTGATGCCTCAAATTAAAGCTGAAATTGAAAGGCTCTCAAGGCGGGCTTTATAAGAACGCCAGCACGTTGAATGGCTATCTAACATAGTCCTGTCGTCAAGAAGAATGGCCGATAAGAGTATGTATAGACTACGGGGAACTTGAACTTGGCACTCCCAAGGATGAGTATGCTATGCCTGTGGTCGACATGTTAGTCGATCTGGCGACTACGCATGGCATTCTCACCTTTATGGATGGGTACTCGAGGTATAACCAGATCTTTCTAGCAAAAGAAGACACTCACAAGACAGCCTTCAGGTGCCCAGGAGCATCGGGGATTTCTGAATGGGTGGTCATGCCTTTGGGCGCAAGAATGCGAGGAGCCACTTATCAAAGGGCCATGAATTCCATCTTCCATGACTTGATCGGCAAAACCATGGAAGTATACATAGATGACGTGGTTGTCAAGTCCGAGGATTTTGAAAGCCATCTAGTCGATCTAGAGCAGGCCCTGAAAGGATGCGTGCCCATGGGCTAAAAATGAATCCGCCAAATGTGCTTTTGGAGTGGCACCTGGCAATTTCCTAGGATTTTGGTCCACCATCAAGGAATAGAAGTAGACAAGAACAAGGTGAAAGCTATCTTGGAAGCCAGACCTCCTAGGAATAAGAAGGAGCTGCAAATTTTGATTGGTAAGATCAATTTCCTAAGAAGGTTCATAGCCAATTCGGCTGGAAAAATGAAGGCTTTTTCCCCAATGAAATTAAAGGATACGGAGGATATGGTATGGGGAAGGAGCAACAATAGGCCTTTGACCAAATTAAGCAAGCGTTGGCCAAACCTCCCGTTAACGCCTCCAAAGGTCGAAGGCCACTCAAATTGTATATAGTCTGCTGAAGAAGAGTCAATCGGTACCGTTACTTGGCGCAGATGCCGATGATGGAGTTGAAAGAGTCAGATACTATCTCGCGCACCTTGAATGATGCAGAAACCAGATACACCCCTATTGAGAAATTATGTTTATCATTGTTCTATGCTTGTACAAAACTCGAATATTATTTGTTGCCTAAGGAAATATTAGTTTTGTGCAAAATTGATATTATTACGTATTTACTTAATAGGCCTGTCTTACAGGGTCGACTGATGAAGTGGGCCATTAAGTTAAATGCTTTTGCGTTAAAATACGTTCCATTAAGAGCAATGAAAGGCCAGGCGGTAGCCGATTTTCTGGCTCAACACCCTTGTGTTGAAGTCAAAGACCCATTAGCCGAACACGTTGCATGTATTAATTTGAAACCTTGGGTGCTGATGTTTGATGGGTCACGAACCCAAAAAGGGGTAGGTGCTGGCATCACCATCACTGATCCAACTGGGAAAAGTTGGAAATTCATGTGTCAGCTGGATCTTGGGTATTCTAATAATCAGGCAGAATACGAAGCTTTGATTTTAGGGCTTAAGATCCTGGCAGCCATGAAAACAAATTATGTTCAAGTCATGGGAGATTCACAGTTGGTAATAAAATAGCTAACTGGGGAGTATAGATGCAATAACCCTAACTTGAAAGAATGCTATGAAACGGCTAGCAAGCTACTTCGCTTGTTTGCTGATGCAGTAGTACATCACATTCCTAGAGAAGAGAATGAAGAGGCTAATGATTTGGCTCAACAGGCCTCAGGGTATAAAGACATGATAGTCAAAGTAAAACATGAAGAGTACCCAATCTGGGAGTGTGCACCAATAGGAGCGATCGACTCTTGGAAACAAGAGTTAATCGACTATCTTAAAGATCCTTCAAACAGTACTGACTTCAAACTCAAGCAGAAAGCACTCAAATACGTATTGGTAGACAATGAAGTTTACAGGAGAGCCATCAATGGAGTGCTACTCAAGTGTATTGACAAAGAGGAATCCATGAAGGTCATGGGGGAAGTACATGAAGGAATCAGGATCTCGCTGTATCGACCCACGATGAAATGGCTAATATCCCGACATGGATATTATTGGCCTACCATCACAGCTGATTGTTATCAATATGCCAAAGGATGTGAGGCGTGTCAGCTACATGGTCCAATTCAAAGGGTTCCAAAGAAAACCTCCACCCAGTGATAAAACCTTGGCCATTCAGGGATGGGCAATGGATTTAATAGGCAAAATCTATCCACCTTCGCCCAAGAGGCATGCGTTTATCATAGTTGCGATCGACTACTTCACCAAGTGGGTAAGCCCGGTAGATGGTGAATGTGACTCAGGAGGAGGTGATTAGGTTTATACAATGCCGATCATATATAGATTTGGATTACCTGAAACCATCACCACGCATCAAGGCACTATGTTCACCGGGAGAAAGTGGTGGCCTTCGCACAACAATTTGGGATTAAGTTAATTCACTCATCCCCTTATTATGCTCAAGCCAATGGGCAAGTCGAGGCCACCAACAAAGTTCTTATTGATATAATCAAAAAGAACATTGAGGATAAGCCAAGGAAATGGCATGAAACACCGAATGAGGCATTGTGGGCGTGAGGAACTCCAAGTGTAGTGCGACCGATTTACTCGTATCGGCTAACATATGGCCAAGATGCAGTGTTACCCTTAGAAATAAACGTGACTTCACTAAGAGTAGCAAAGCAAAACCTGCTGAGCCTGGATGAGTATCAACAGGCCATGTTAATGGAATTAGATTCGGCTGATGAAGATCGACTCATGGCCTTAGATCAGATTGAGCATAGCAAGCAAAAGATGGCTAGGGCTTACAACAAGCGGTGAAGCCAAAAAGGTTTGTTGAAGGAGACCTGGTTTAGAAAACCATATTACCTGTTGGGATCAAGGATCCTAAGTTTGGGAAATGGTCACCAAATTGGGAAGGGCCATTCATTGTTAGCAAAGCTTATTATGGTGGTGTTTATCGACTAGTCAACATGCAAGGCGAAGAACTAAATAGAAGCATCAATGGAAAATACCTCAAGAGATATTACCCCACTATGTGGGAAGGCGTATTGGAGAATTAAAAGCAGGTGCATTAGCATAAAAGCAAAATTGTTTGTGGTGACCACAGGCTGGCCACCTAGCCAAAATTACAAAAGCTTAAATGTGAAACTAGGAAGCTAGCCTCGGGAACCTCACTTAATTTTTCCTCAACACTGGCAGACCTGGATCGGTGACGATGCAGAGCATCGATCATAGCCAAGCTTCAGCTATATCTGGGATAGGTTCTGGCTGGCCGGCACTTCAGCTAATGCCTCCACTGAAGAAACAACAGCATCTTCAGGATCGCCTTGCTGACTGGTTGAAGGATCGGCTGCTACGATAGCTTCCTGTTTCCTAACCTCCTCTAGCTGATGCTTGAAGGAGTGCCAAGCTTGATTGGCCTCGGCTAACCAGCGGCTAGTCTCAAGATCTTTGTCTAAGCCTGTCTTCTGAGCGCTCAGCACCGCTAAATCACGATCCAAAGAGGAAGATTGCTTGAACAAATCATAACGCTGTTGAGAGTTGACACGGAGCTTTTCAGTTAAAGCAGCCGATTGAGGAGTCAACTCTGCTATCTCCTTTTTGATCCTCTCTAACTCAGCCAACAGAACAGCTAGCCGTTCATCTTTGTTCTGGCGCTGGCTTAGGGCTTCTTGACGCTCCTTCTCCAACAATAGGAAAGAGGTTTGGAATTGAGCCTTTTGTTCCTGGAGGTCCTTCAGTCTTTTGAGATCATGAGAAGTCACGTCATGAACCTCCTTGAATCGCCCGTATTGGAGAGACAGGTCGTTCAGTTGAAGAGCCAAGGTATGGTACACCTCCTGGCTAGCCGCAGGGATGTCAGCCGAAGTAGACAGCTTGAACAAAGAAGTCCTCAGATGGGCAACCTGCTCCCTGCTGGTTGGTATTTCCCCCATCAGTGCTGCATCAACTCTCTCCAAATGATTGGAAATAGGAGAGGAGACCGCTGAGAAGGGGTCAGCAGAGGTGAAATACTTCGTCAGCTCTTCTTCTGAAATAGGAACTGCGGGAGCTGTAGGAGGCGAAGGCATCTGGGGAGCTTCATAGCCAGTCTCTTCAGCTTGTGATTGGGGGTCCTATGGAAAACCATGGTTAACCGATTAAGTAAAAAAAGTAATATATGTTGAAAGGATAAGAAATCGGTTGTACCGGTGGAGGAAATTGAGAGCTAGTGCCCTCGGCAAATTCTTGAACAAAGGAGGTAGGAATCTCCACACGCGGCTTCTGAAAGTAAGGTGGTTAGATTCAGGCTAACGAAGGATACTAAGGAAAAGGGATACAAGGACAAGTTATGTACCTCTATCTTCGGCTGTTTGCCTTTGCTAGCCAAATGTGTTTTCTCTTTGAGCTTGGCCTGAACCTCGGCAGGTTCTTCTATTACGATGCCAGGGGCCCTCGTTCTTTTCTTGGCGAGAGAATGCGGTCGTCTTCAACTACAATGAATTGTGGAGTAGTGGTTGTGGCTGCCATAAGACAAGAAAAGTAAGAAATTACTTTGAGTATAAAAGCAAGAACTGCAAAGAGCCGAATATAGGGGCACTTACTTGGCTGAAGTACTGAGGTCTTCATCCTGGTAGAAGACTGTTTCTGAACTTGGGTTTGGACCCGGCTTGGTCTTAACAGAGTGCTTTTGGGTTGGCTCGACGGCCTCATCGCCTCGGCCACATCGGTGAGGATTAACCGGTTGCATATCTATCCAAACCGATCGTGAACAAATTATCTTTCACCGATGGCCACCAATTGGCAAAAGCAGTCTCACCCGATACGGAGTGAAGGGGAGGAAATGGAAGGCCTGGATCTTTTTGAAGTTGGTAGAAACCACCTCCATCACATCGATGGCGCTAAAGGGCGATCGACCAGGCTCCCTACCATAGAGTCGTATGGCAAAGGAATGTGTCAGAACAACCCAAATTGCCTTGCCACGCAGCTTTGGAAAGTAGAACTCGGTAAGCGACTTGTTGTTTCGTGAGGTGGGTTTAAGACCACAAAGCAAGTCACGAGAGGTCAAGACTGAGCTCGCTTAAGCTCCAAATGGTTCGATGATCGACCGGGAGAGGTCATTAGTGGAAGACCCAGAAAGGCCCAATACCTTTCTCCAGGACAGGGCACCAATCAGCAGCTATCCGGGTCAGACCAAAGAGCTTGGTGGCCACAGTAAAAGCATAAGAAGGCTCACAAGGAGTGAGCACCAAATGGGTACCCAATACACCTGCATCCCGGGGAAGAACGCTAGGGTTGAAGCGCGAGTCGATAAACTCTGGAAAATAGAGTATTATCCAGAGTTGTAAAAACCAGAGTGGGCCCTGAACGTTCCTGATATCTTCACCCCTTTGCAGCCGATCCATAATGGTGAACAGGCAGCGATAGAGGTATGAGAGGAAAAGGGTTCCCCAAGAAAAGTTGCCATCGAGTTCACAAAAGCTACATAAAGTCAGTAACTCTTGAACCACGGCAATGGAACCGGAACAGAAAGTACTTCACAACCAAGATGTATGAATGCGTTGTGTTCTCGTGATCGCATACGCACTCCTCCGGACTTGGCATTATTGGCAATGAAATTGGAGTATCCGAGGTGTGTTTGGAAAAGTGGAACCCTAGTTCAGAACCTGGAAGGAATAATGGGAAAGGGCGTGATCGCCTGTGATCTGGAGCCCCAAAATAGCCGCCACGCCCGTAAGAGTGGAAACCATACCCCAGGAAAAGTGAAGGTGTTTGTGGCAATGCTCCGATGGCAGAAGAAGCCATAAAGCGCTTCTAGGTTAAGGGGATGTCCTTGGTTGACAAAGATGATTATGTCATGTAGACCCCATTGTTTCCACTTATCGGACTTCACAGCCTTTAGCCGATCCACCCAATCGAGGTAGAATTTTGAGACGAACGAGGCCATGAACGAAGATCGATGAGGTTTGGACCTGGTGGTAAACCATTCGCAGGAAATGGGCAATGCGTCGCAGAGAGGGCCATATACTCCGCCAAGAAGATCGCCCCTTCACCCATATCGGAAGTGGAAGGAGCCAATGAAAGAGAGCCCTGAATCTCGAATAAGGGAGATTGGAGACCAGAGTCGGAAGCCTCAGGAGGGGTAAGCGAGCGGTCAAGGGTCATGGAAGATGGAGAAGAATGTTGGCCGTCATACGCGTGAGATTGGTTTTGAGAATCGGCGAGAAGACATGGTGGGCTTGGTTGCTAGGTGAAAGATGAAGAGGTTGGAGATGGTGAAAGCTACAGGAGTTAGGGCTGGAAGTAAGCGTAAGAGGTAATTCGACTGATGAGTATTTAAAGGAAAAGTAAATCACTGATAGTGGGATTTAAAGGCGAATAAATCGGATGGATGAGGATTAGCCGTTACTCGATTCAAAAAGTTGTTGTTAATGGATGACCTCGCATTTATGATTTAAAAAGGTGATTTAACGTAAATCATTACGCCGCCCCAGCCTAAACCTAGGATGTTACGGCTGAGACAGCGTAGGGGGGCAATTGTTTACACCCAAAATATTCACCAGAACCAGCCGAAGCTAGTCCCAGTCGAATAGATCAAATAGCCGATTGCTCAGCAGCCGATGTTCCTACCAGTCGATATGGCGTGTCAGCTGATAGGTTCGAAAGCAGGAAACTGGAAGCTATACATGGGCCTTGGACTGATTGGGCTTCAAGGAAGATATTCAGGCCCATGGGGATAGCATGGAGTCACTTATGGGATCAGATTCTTGCTCCACGAGTCGAGTGACGTGGGAGTAATTTTGAATTAATTAAATATCCAAGGAAAAACTGATTAAGATTGTTCCCCATGGTTTTAGGAGCTGAGCGAGGGAATCTGAGGAGATCTTTGCACATAGAGGACCGTTGGTTGAAGGGACGTGGCCACAATGCACTAATGCGCCTAGTTTTTAGGATCGTGGTTAGTGGAGCATGGCACGACTCAGCCGAATAACTGCCAACTAGGAATGTATCAGTGTTAGCCAACTGAACGTGGTAGATAGGGATAGTTCTTAGTTGCTACTATAAATACCCAGTTGTACATACATTTTAGAGGATCGATCAATCAAATAACTTATATTTTTTTCGCTCAAAGCTTTTATTCGCAGTTTATGTTTACCTTTGCGTCCCAGTTTTATCTTAGTTCACCGACTTAAACCTTTCTGGAGTGAGTTAAGGGACCCATAGCTAAGGAACAGAGTTCCTTCCTTGGCGTAATCGCTTGAAGAAAAGGGAATCACCGTTGTGAAAGTTAGCCGATCTACGGCTAATTGACTTTGCAGACAACAAGGCTAAATTACAAAATTGGTCCTCTAAGTTTATTTTAGGTTTCAATTTGGTCCTCTACGTTTTATTTGTTTCATTTTGGTCCTCTACGTTTTATTTTAGTTTTCAATTTGGTCATTTTCATCACTAAAAGTCAATTGTCCGTAGCTAGAAGTCCATTTTCCAAAATGTTATTTGGCTTTTAGCTACGGACAATTGGTTTTTAGTGACGGAAAAGACCAACCTGTTGTAACTTTTAAAATGTAAGGGACCAAAATGAAACAAATAAAACATAGAGGACCAAATTGAAACCTAAAATAAACATAGAGGACCAATTTTATAATTTAGCCTATTTATAACTATTTTTATATAATATATATTATAGGGTAATATAATATTGTAAAATTTAATATTATACATTATGATATTATAATATATATATATATATATGCGCGCGCGTGTAATATTTAATATAATAAACAAAAAATATATAATTATAGAATATATAATAAACATAAAATATATAATTATAGAATATATATAATTATTTTATATGATATATATTATGACGTAATATATGATTATCTACGTAAACTATTTACGTGATAATATATGCAGAGGTTGTTGTTGTTGTTGTTATATAATACAATAATATTAATATTATAATATATATATATATATATATATATATATAGAGAGAGAGAGAGAGAGAGAGAGAGAGAGAGGGGGGACAGGTAAGAGAGAGAACATATGTAATACTCATTCCGGTTTGAAATATAAGAAAAAAGTTTATGTATTTGGTCTAAATTTGGACCAAATACATAGACTATTTTACTTATATTTCAGACCGGATGTAATAAATAGGTAAGGATATTTTTGTCTTTTGTGTACTATGTCCATGGGATAAAAAGTTGTCTCGTGGTTTGGCAAGGGACAAGATTTTAGGTTTTTGTCTATTCCCTTATTTTTTTAGTCCTATATTGTGATCACTTTTCAAATCAAATAGCAAACAATTACTTTTGTCCTGTGGAGTCCCCTTACATTTTACAAATCAAATAGAATCTTAGTAATTTGGGTACGTAAATCTTTATGATGTGTATGTTACGTTTAAGAAATGGGCCTTGCCCAGCCTCATTTCACTATTTTGATGTCATGAATGTATGATACATTGATCTTATTCTAGATAAAGATGTATTGTATTACAATTAAAACTAATAAAATACTACCCCTCAGTCTTTTAATATAAGACCATTTTGTTAAAAAAAAAATTATCCCTTAATATAAGACTATTTTTAAAGACCAAGGTATATTAATTATTTTTTTTACAAAATTACCCCCTATACCAAGGTGTATTAATTCTCTCTCTCTTAATAATCTTGGAAGATGAAAAGGATAACTTGAAAAAAATAGCACACATTTTGTACAAATTTAATGCTAATAACTAACAAAACTCACTTTATTAAGAGACGTGAAATGGTCAAAGGGGTCCTATATTAAGGGATAGAAAGAGTACCTTTATTCTTTATTATAAGAAAATTTTTGGAGTTTTTTTCCCCCTAATTATAAGAAAAAGTAACAAATTTCAAGATGTATTTTTTACACAAATTCCTTTTATACCCTTATGCAATGAGAAACTTACCTTTTCCCTATCCGCACATATTCCCAGACTTCTTTATTTCTATGAATTAATGACATTACAGGATAGAAATCTCCTGTCTCACTTTCCTATCACATTCTTTGTCTCCCACCAATAACAATTTGGCACATAATAAAATAAAATTATAACTTATTAACACATATGTATATCTCCAGCCTTTGATTGGTCGGAGACAGGGAGACACAATTTTTTGTGACAATAGATGTTTGTTCATATTTGTAATGACTTTTCAATTTTATGACATTAAAAAGTTACATTAGTCTTTGTGTTTTTTTTTTTACTTCTTCTAATAAGGAACAGAGGTAGTAATAATTAATGTTATCTTTATTTTATATTAAACGAAGAAAAATTAAAATATTAAATGAAGAAAAAGAATGGTGATAGTTAGCTTTAAACGTGGAAAGAAAAAGTTTAAATTCAATTTTAAATGAATTTTTTTTGTCAGCTAGTAGAAATAGTAAACAACAAACACACAAACACACATTTAAACGGCAATACCCGGGTTCGAACCCCGGTCCCAGCATCTCAATGTAGCTGAAATTGTCAAAACAACCAACAGTGGGGAACCAATTTTAAATGAATTTAATGTATCATATTTTGATTGGTTTTTAAAGCACATATTAAATAATTTTTATATACTACATTTAATAAGTATTTTTATTTCATCAAATACTTTTTTTTAGGAAAATGCCAATTAATATGCTTACGTTACTTATTAATGAATCAATGGTCAAAAGTATTTAATAAGAATGAAAAATTATAAAATTGTCAATTTTAAAATGATACTGCCTCCAGTCTATATTATACTCCTTCCGTCCTTTAATATAGGATCCTTTTTTACCCTTTCAAGTCCCTTAAGAAAGTGGATTTTATTAGTTATTAGCATTAAATTTGTACAAGATGTATGTTATTTTTCCCAAGTTACCCTTCTAATCTTTCAAGACTATTAAGAGAGAGAGAATTAATGCACCTTGGTATAAGGGGTAATTTTGTAAAAAAATAATTTAATGCACCTTGGTCTTTGAAAAGGGTCTCATATTAAGGGACACCTTTTTTTTTTTACAAAATGGTCTTATATTAAGGGACGGAGGGAGTAAGAAACAAAACCATAATTCACACAGACCAAGGAATTGCATTGAAACTTGTTTTTCCTAATTAATACTTCTAAAAGTTGAGTTTTCTTACAAAACTACCCCTTCTATGAAATGTTATATAATTAATGCATAGAAAGTATGTACATCTCGTTAATATAAGTCTCGCATTAAATAAGAGGGTAAAAATGAAAATTAGCAATTAATACATTATAAAATTGATGTTTGTTTCTTATAATTTGAACTAAGAAAAATGACACATTTATTTTTTATAATATGGACCGGAGAGAGTATTATTCTGAATCAATACTTTCTATTTCTTGATTTTGAACCAATGTGCTTAGACCGGTCATTGTTATATTATTATTTTGTTAATGAATGTCTTAAAACACTTATTAGCAAATCCTTAATTGTTTAAGAGAATATCAACATATTATCAATTATGGTAGTCAATTTTTTTACAATATGTTAGTCAATTTCTAATCGTCAAAATGATTCAAAATAATCAATATATGAATTAATATATTAAATAAAATTAAAAGGATAAAATCATATCAAGTAAAATCATAAACAAATTTCAAATAAAAAATGGAGCATATTATTTTTCAAAATTAAATCTTATTTTATTATTTGATTAATAATCATATATTTTAATAGCTTCCATAGTAAGGCTTCATGAATCGTATTAAAAAATATTTTTTCAATTCTTGGATAAGAATGATTTATTCAAGCTACTTTTAATTACCAAACAGAGTAATTGTCAACTCTATAACTCTTCTCTAGATCTCCCCTATATATAGAGTACAAATTTCCCCACTTTTTTCCACATCTTTTGTTGGAAAACCTTTATTTGATTTTGGTTTTCATATACTTTTGAAAAATAGTTTCTAAGGAAAACCTACTCATCTTAGGTCTCTTTGCCATGGTTGTCTTGATCTCCTCTAAAGTGACAGCCAGGGACTTGGCTACGGCTTCCTCAATGTCTACAACATGTTTGTTTACATTTTGTTTTTGTTTCTTATGAACATTTCAAATATTTCAAGGGGTTTTTCTCATTTGTTGATGGACTTATACTCCATTTGCATTTTTTTAATTCATGCCAAAAGACTTGATAAAACTAACCAAAAGTCAATCCCTCAAACAACCTGACCTTTACCTATTCTCATACCATATATATCGTTGTGACCGGTTTGCTAATTGCCCACATGACTGAATAAATACATGCAATTCCACCCGAGCTTCTCCCCATGAACTTGTACTCAATCTCCACCAAATGGTTTTTGAGAAACACTCTCATTTGATGGTCTTACTCAACCACTCTTCCTTTGTTACTTTAGCCTTGAAAAAATTTGTATGAAGATTTTGTGCTCACCATTAACAATTGCCTATGAAATGTTATAACTAACAAAATTCATAAAGCCCGTGTCATTTTATATATAATATTGTTATTGTATTTTATGGATGATATTTAATACGTTTAGTATTTTATATTAATATTTAAATTAGTTTTTTTTTACTAATATTTAATGTTTACAATTTTATGGTGTGTGATTCATTTTTTATAAAATTTAAGGTATTATATTTTTATTTGCAACATTTAATAGCTGTAATAGTTATATATCTTGAATTAATTACAATGAAATATTTTGATGACAATTAATAGGGATATTTTCATAAAATAAATTAAAAAAGAACTTGTTCAATAAGCTTGTTCATATGAGAGCTCATTTGTAAGCTATTTAAAATAAAATCTGGAATGAGAGAAAATTGTGTATAAGCTCAAAACAACTTTTGAAAACCAGCTATTTGAAGGCGTTTTTTAAAATAAGTTTGAACAAACTTATAGATATATAATAATATATTTATATAAATTCTTCCAAACACTTACACAAGTGATTGTATCATAAGATAAATCTGAAAAAACTCTTCTAAACATACTTCCGTAATAATATTTTATTTTAATAGTAATATTTAAGTCAATTTTATATTTAAAAAATATCACAATTAATATTATTAGTCAAGTAAATTTTAATAAACTCATAGTTAGGTAGATATTTAAAATCTAACTGATATAATTCATATTTCTTTGAATATTAAACATGTTCTAGTTTCATTTTAAAAAAATGCTATAGTTATTAAATATTCATAAATGTAGTAGTTATTCATTATGAAATAATCATAATAAAGAATTTGTTTTATTATTCTATGTGTTATACTTAATAAATAATGATCGTCATCTTATGTATGTTAAACTTATATTTTATAAATATTTGAAATTAAATATTTAAGGAAGTGTAGTAAATATATCTTATAAGACCTAAGATATTACATTTTAAATTATAATTTTAATATTTATTAATACTATATTGATAGGCATAGATAAATATGTAGTGGGTGAATTTAATGAAGAATGTCAAATTATTCTTAATTATCGCCTAATAAAAAATAGGACATTAGAAATTAGTCGGTGAACAAAAAATTACCTAATATGATAAAAAAATAAGTAATTTCAAAGTTTGCACATTATTAACGTCAAAGTATTTCCAATTATGATGTTTAGGAGGATTCTCCCTTTGCCTATAAATAAGTACAGATTGCTTTAACATACCCCTATAAGTTATCCACTTTTGTTTTGTTTGCAAAGTAAGCTTGGCTATGTATATTGGAAACTCCGTTGAAGTTGTTTTTGAAGTTGGTGGTGTTACTTGTTGCTGTTGTAGGTGCTTTGGTCGGAAGCGTACAAGGTATAGAAAGTGCACAAGAGATTGACACTACACAGAAATATACAAATCGTGATGTCTGCCCTAAGCGCCCATGTTGTTGCCCTAAAGTCAGTGCTACAAAGCTCTAAAGCTTTGAAGTTCTTCTATTAGTTTTGCAATAATCAATTTGGTTTTGATAAAAGTCCATCTCATATGTAATGGAATTTATAAGATTAGAGAAATTATATTTCTTTATTCTCTATTACTGCTAGCCTTTTATTCGGAATTTTTTTTATGAATACACATTTACAAATACACACACGCACATAAACATATTCAATTGGGGATCTGATTAACTCTAAAGTAAATCTTATAATATTTCTTTCTTGGGACCCATTATCAACCGCACCTAATGGGCGATAGTTTTAGTCTGACCCAGACTAACTAAGCTTGCCTTTATACATGGTAGAAGGTCTTATGTCTTTAGTCACGAAAAAAGGAATATGGTATTTTGAATGTTTAGTATGTAGTATCTCGAATTTCCTAAGTTAATTAAATGGACTTGCTTAATAAATTGAAGGAGTCCATGGGGTGCTAGCTCAGTAGTTGGAGCTTGGCCTTTTAACCCCAAGGGACATGGTTCAAATCCCCTCGGAGACAGTTGTAATATGGCCATTAGTGTCACTGAAATAATAATATATCCCCTTTCCCACCCCCTTTAAAAAAATAGAAGGAGTTTTATTATTTAAGGAATGAATGTGTTAGGATTGTTAGGAAGGATATGGCGGATCTTACACTCCTTTAATTTATAGAAGGGAGTGTAATAAGTAACGAAGGGGTATAGTTAGTAAGATAGAATTATTATTAAATAAAAGTAACGAAAATAGAAAAGAAGAGAAATAATAGGGAGGGAAGTCGTAGAAGAAGGGAATAAAAGAAGAAAAATGAGAAAAAGAATGAAAGAAGAAGGAAGAATGAGAGAGAGAGAGAGAGAGAGGGCGTGTGATAGAGAAAGGGGCCATATGTGAGGAAAGCTTGAGAAAGATGGAGAAGAAGAAAGTGAAATGTCACAAGGAAAAATACAATAAAGGGGTTGAATTGTATTTTAAATTTTTTTTCACAAAGCCTTTTCAAAACACGCCTATTAAGATAGATACACAAGCACGTAAATCTTAACTCGTGTTTACGTTGATGTAGACACACCAATTATAACCAAACGTAAGTGTAACTTAATGTCTAGAGGTTTTCTTAAATATTGTCACAAGTTTATGAAAGTCATGATCTTTGCTTAGAGGTCGCTTCAAGACAAGTTGCCAACACGGGAAGCATTGTCCTATAGAGGAGTAATCTTTTCTAGCCAAGGTATCTCTTGTGTTTTCTGTTTTGCACACTGTGAAAACCATAGCCACCTATTTTTTTCTTGCTCATTCTCTTACAATGTGTTGTCTTTAATTTAATGCTTTGTTGGGATTTGATGGGGTTTATCATTGTGACGATGTCAACCATTTTCTGCAACACAGATCTTGTTTATTTTATTTTAAAAGGGATCAATAGTGGTTCTCCACTTTCCCCCTATATGAACCCACGTCCCTTTGGTTGTAGGTGAAGTGTCTTACCAACTGAGCTGTACTTCGTTGTCTCTGCAACACAGATCTGGTTTCAATGGTAGGAGACTAAACAGAACAAGACACATTGTGTGGTTTGTAGTCACTTGGTTCCTTTGGCTCATGAGGAACAAAATTATTTTTGAGGGGCTTTTGCTAAATCTAATCATGTCATTACTCAATTCAAAATGTTATCTTGCGGGTGGTTCATTTGTTGAGAGGGTAGAAACTCAAGTCTTTCTTATTCAGACCGGTGCACTAATCTGGTGTGTTGTCTTGAAGCTGTTGAAATTTTGTATCATAATGTAACGAGTTGGAATACCCTGTGTACTCCCTTTTAATAAAACTTTTGCTTATAAAAAAGCTTTTATCCATGAGATGCTGAAATCTATTGGAAGTATATATTTGTCATAGTTCTAATTAATTTGTAGTCCGGTAACGACCACAACGTCAAACTTTTTAAGATTTTCTTGAATATAACAAGTCAGAGATACCCAAGATTCATCGGTGCACAATACAAGTGAGAAAAAAAAATGGCGGGAAGACAAATTTGAGCTGATGAATGAGCTTTCTCCACGTGACATTAATGTAGTTAACCTTTTTAAATAGATAATAGATTATCGCTGCATAAGTTGCATGTACTCACATAGATACGGTGCACAGATTTGATGGATTGATAATCTGTTTGTTCTTTTAAAAAAGGGATTGATCATCTATATTAGTTATTGACTTAAATAAATAATAAAAATAGGAGACCTTCAATATAAAAATTCAAAATTTAATTATACAACTGAATATGAAATTTGTCCATTTTTAAACGTCTCCCTTGGAATAAGGAAAGGGAAAGGGATTGTCCCATGGCGATAGTGCAAACTGGATCAAATTAAAAATCGCAAACCCAGTCTTGTCGTTGCAATGGGTGTACTTGTTTTTAACCTAGTGGTTATGTATGGTGATTGGAAAGTATACAAATTCTTTTTCGGTCTTTTGCTTCGAAATTCCTTGGTGTCGCAATCAAAATCCCTCTGCGTACTGATTCGGTCTCAGTTTGGGAAACACCAAAAACCTTGTGGCCGAGCACTGACTGGGCAAAAACAGATTAAGTAAAGCCACAAAAACCCCTAAAAATGAAGTCTCCCCAAAAATCACCGTTGTGAACATCTGACGTATCATGTATCATTCGTCGTCTCAGTTCGCGATGGCAGAGTGAAGAGAGAAAAAGAGACTTGATCCAGTGTTGATTGTGCACTGTAAGTTATAGTAGAGCTACGCAATTCTATAGCTCTTATTCATGGTCCACAATGAACCACTTAAATGGTGGTTCACCTAAACGCCATACCACTGATATCTTTTTTTTTTTTTTTAAATTACTGGATCTTATAGTAAATTTTGTATACCTAAATATGTTTATCAATTATTGATAACACTCTCGGTTGAACAAATTAAGATATCAAATCGTTATATCAAACAAAAAAAAAAAATATCAAATCTACAAAATGCTGTAGAATTCTTAGCTATAGATAAATTGACTCGTATCCGTGTTATGTGTACCTTTGATATGAGCAAAAATAAAATCACAACACTAATCCAAAACCTATGTAAACTTTTATCCATGAGATGATGAAATCTATTGGAAGGAAAATCATCGTGGTTCTAATTAAACTGCAATCCGAAAACGATCACAATGTCAAAGTTTTTAAGAATTTCTTGAATATAATCATTGCTGCATAAGTTACATGTAATCACATAGATACACACAGATTTGATGGATTGATAATCTGTTTGTTCCTTCAAAAAGGATTGATCATCTGCATTAATTATTGACTTAAAATAATAAAAATAGGAGACCTTCAATATAAAAGTTCAAAATTTAATTATACAACAGAATATGAAATTAATTTGTTCCATTTTCAAACGTCTCCTCTCGAATAAGGAAGGAGGCGCTAGTGCAGACGGATCAAATTTCCTCGGAGACAGTTTGCATAGCTTAAGTGTCTCACCTCGTTCTATTAATAAAAATATCATCCCTCACCCCTTTAAAAAACAGGAGGGGAAGGGACTAGAATAGCGGATTAGTGATGTCGACATAAAGACTTTGCCATCCCTGTTCTTAAGTTCCCATATATATAAATGGTTTAAAACAATGAACCATTACAAACAATAATGGATCTGGATGGAATGTCGCATTTGCTGCAGTCAAGCAATTTGGAACATCGAATTAAGATAAGACGATCCACATTTTAGCGTGGTAAACTAGGCCTAAAAAATAAAACTGGATGTGAGTCGTCTTGATGGATTTCTTGGCCACATAGAGAATCCAAATCCAAACAATAATTAATATGGAAAAAGGAATTAAAGAATATGGATGAATTTTTTCCAGTTACTAGCCAGAAGGGAACAAATCATGAATTCTTATATTTTGTCCTCCATTTAATAATCTATTTATTTAAAAATGAAAATCCAAGGAGATTACTACAACGTACTTCAAAAAAATAATACTTGCCTAGGTGCCATTTAAGCAAAGAAGGCCACACCACACACGCACCCACAATCCAAAAAAAAGGTGCGTCAGTAAAAATTACCAAAAGAAAAAACCAAGTTAAAAATAAAGAAAAGCTCAAAAGCACAAGGAGATGGGAGAGAAAGTAAGAGGGAGATGTATATAAACATATTTAGTAAGGTATCAAACGGCATGATAAGCAAGGTAGAACAGAAATTGCATCAATCGATCCCTTGGCTTTGGAATTCACAACTACAAGGCAACCACGGTAGTTTTGCCTTTGGTGGTGGTGGTGACTTGAGGTTTAGACCCAGATGGGGTCGCCACAACTTGTTTTTTTGATGCCACAAAAAACTTCTCTTTCCTCTCATCCTGGTTAATCTTCTCTTGACGACACTCCAAGCTGCAAAAAGCACTATCACCTCTGCAAAAAAAAAAAAAAGTAACAATTAAAATTCCAATTACAACAACCTCCACCCCCCCCCCCCCAAAAAAAAAAATCTGGCTTAATTAGTTCTTTCTTGCTTTCAGTATAAACAAAAAAAAAATATCGTACATAGTAGAATGAAAGACTCTGGGGGTGTATTAACAAAAAAAGGGGTGCAAATAGCAACCTCTTGAACAAAACAAAGAAAAACACATGGAAGGAACCGGGTGAAGGAATCCATATTATTAATTCAAAAATCAAAAGGTGACACCAAGTCAAGGAGTAGAAAGAAAGGGGAAAATAAGAATACATAATTAAGTAGGTAACAAAAATTAATTAATTAACGACTAATTAAGATTGAAAGAATTAAGCGATGGAATTCAGTACCTGTACATGTAGATGTCACGACCAGGTACGAGACGGCGTTTACAGAGAGAGCAAGAGCGCAAGAAATCAGATTCAGGGGTATCTACGAAATCCAAGGAACGCGTTCTTTGGTTTCTGGGTGGTGCCAACAGCTTGTTCTGACTCTGATCCAACCCATTGAACCCACCACCACCGGATCTCTTGTCAACCACCGTCGTGGTGTTCAGATCCAAGGTTATCTCTGACAAGCTCGTTGTCCTCTTCATGGGAGGACGAGGTCTCTTTCCTAGCAGCATCTTTTACCCTCTCTCTCTCTCTCTCTCTCTCTAATCTACTACCTTCTTCTTACCAGCTAAATATACATTTACATATATACTCAGCTAGGTAGTGCTAATTTTGCTGGTTTCTTTCTGTGTGATTGTGAAGGAAGCACAGAGAAGAGAATAGAAGAGTGTGAGGAGGGAGAGAGTGAGGTGAAAAACTGTGGTGCTTGTTGGGGGAGAGAGATAAATAAAACAAGAACATGCTGAAACCGAGGAGTAAAGCTGCCCCGTTGATTTTTTTTTTGTGAGAGTGATGTTGCACATTCATCATCACTAACGAGAAATGTAATCTTACGTCAACCCTTCCTTACCAATTCATTTCATTATTATTATCATTATTGGAGTTAGTATTTATTTTATTTTATTTTTATATTTTTTTTCTTTTTTAGTGCCAAACAGGGGCTTTGGATGCTTTTGAGCCTCCGAGACAGATGTCGCTTTGCCTTGGTCTTATTGGCTATTCCAATCTTAAAATCACTGTGCAGAATAGTATCGAATGGAGGCCGTTGTTCATTTGATTCAGGAATTTTGAAATGAAAAAGAATATAAAAAAAAAATCTTTAAAATTATAAATTACTGTATCTGTTATTTTAACTTAGACATTACTCATGCTTTAAAAAAAAAACACTTAGCAACGGTTTGGACCCATGGTGAGAAGCTCTGAAGTCTGGATACTCTAAAAATAGAAAAATATTAATTGGTGTCATATTAGTATTGGACATCGATATTCCGCGGAAACTCCCGGATACGTATCCTAGGAGTATCCCAATTTTATTTTATTTTTTAAATATGTTGTCATGGATACGGTTGGGATACTGCTGGGATACAGCGTTTATTGGCTGGATATGGCGCTAACATAGGGAGACGCCACGGATACACACAGATACGCTCGGGATACGGAAGAGGCTAATATTTAAAAAAAAATGTTAAAATATTACAGTGTTTCTTTCTCAATATTTTAAAATGTTAAAAGATTACTAAATATTTTAAAATATCACGTAGGATTTCTTTCTTCTTCATCTCTCTCATTCAGTCAGAAACTAAAACCCTCAAACTCAATTTCTCTCTCGCGCGAGACACAACTGCTCATGGGTTAGGGTTTTCGGCGCTCTGCACGACGATTTCTGTGCGCTCTGCATGGCGATTTTTGGCGCTCTGCACGGCGATTTTCTTCCCTCTGTGTGCGAGTTTTCGGCGGTCTGCACGGCGTGATTTCTATGCACGAGCTTCCCTCTTCAGCTTCTGTGCGCGAGTTTCCCTCTATTCAAGTTCCTCTCTGTGCTGCGAGTTACCCACTGATTCGAGTTGTTACTCACTGTTTTGCCTTTCATCTTCTTCCGGCAGTGCTGTAAGTTGTTCATTCTCAGCCTCTATTTTTCTATTGCTACTGTTGCCTGCTGTTTATAGAAAAGATGTCTAGAGCAGGGAGTTCAGGGGTTGGATCTAATGCTACTGTTACAAGTAGGTTTGCTTCTTTAGAATCTCTAGATGATCATGCTCCACTTTGGGCATTCGTTACAGTAAAGGAAAAGATAGGAGAGGGGGTGGCAATAGGCTTTGGAGATGTAATTTTTGTGAGAAAGAGGTCAAAAGTTCATACTCCAGAGTTAGAGCACATTTACTAGAGCACATTTACTCAGAATTTCGGGTACTGGAGTTACTACTTGTTCTAAAGTTACTCCTGAATAATTGGCTGATTTAAAAAGAATTTGTGATGAGGTTGAAAATAGGTTAAAGCCTAAGAATGTTCCATCGCCTATACTAATAGAACTACTCCAGTCCGACCAACCTTGCCACCAAAAAGAAGAAGAATGGGCAGTAAAGAAGAAGAAGAAGAATGGCCACCAAAAAGAAGAAGAATGGGCAGTATAGAGAATGCTTTTAATGTTGAGGATAGGAATGTATTAAGAGCAGAGATAGCAAGAATGTTTTATTCTGGTGGTTTATCATTTCATCTTGCTAGAAACCCACATTATGTTAATTCTTATACATTTGCTGCCAACCACAATATTAGTGGGTTTCTTCCTCCTAGCTATAATGCACTAAAAACTAGCCTTTTACAACAAGAGAGATCTCACATTGAGAGGTTGCTTCAACCAATCAAATCTTTATGGACTTCAAAAGGAGTTACTTTGGTGACTGATGGATGGATGGATGCTCAAAGAAGGCCTTTGCTAAATTTCATGGCTATAAGTGAAGGAGGGCCTATATTTTTGAAAGCTATTGATGGTTCAAAGGAGTATACGGACAAACATTACATGGCTGGTTTAATAAAAGATGTTATCAATGAAGTAGGACCACAAAATATGGTCCAAATCGTAATTGACAATGCTCTAATATGTAAGGCAACAAGAATGTTAACTGAAGCTGAATTCCATCATGTAATTTGGAACCCTTGCGTGGTTCATACTTTGAATTTAGCATTGAAAAATATATGTGCAGCTAAGAACATTGATAGTAATGAGAATGTCTTCAATGAGTGTAGTTGGATTATTGAAATAATTGATGATGTATCTTTTATCAAGACTTTCATCATGACTCACTCTATGAGACTAGCTATTTTTAATGAGTTTTCAACTCTTAAGTTGCTTTCGGTCGCTAAAACTCGTTTTGCATCAATGATAGTGATGCTAAAATGATTCAAGCTACTGAAACGAAGTTTGTTGAGTATGGTAGTTAGTGAACAATGGAATAGTTATAGAGATGGTTATCAGAGAAAAGCTGCACATGTGAAAGGACTTATTTTGAATGATATATGGTGGGATAAAATAGATTGCATTCTTTCTTTTATGGATCCTATATATAGCATGTTAAGGATGTGTGACACGGATGCTTCTACTCTTCATTTGGTGTATGAAATGTGGGATTCTATGATAGACAAGGTGAAGGCAGCCATATATGGGAATGGGCAAAGACAATCTGATGAGGCATCTGATTTCTATATTGTTGTTCATGGCGTACTCAATTATAGGTGGAGCAAGAGTTGTACTCCACTTCATAGCTTGGCTCATTCATTGAATCCAAATTAATTTTTCATATTAATGACCATCTTGAATCTGATTGACCACTTTTTCATATCAAAACCATAGTATGACTAAATTTTTTTGTTTATTGATTCATAGGTATTATAGTGAACATTGGCTTAGTGAAGCTCTAAATAGGGTTGCTCCTCATAAAGGTGATGAAGTTTCTAGAGAGAGGAACAAGTGTCTAAAGAGATATTTTCCATAGATTGTGGATAGGAAAAAAAACTTATGAATTCTCTAATTTCTCTTCTTGTGTCGGTGACTTTACTTCTTTTGATTCAACTAAAGATAGATGGGTATTAAATCCAAAAATTTGGTTTATGCATGGATCTTACCTCTACTCCAAAAAATTGCCTTAAAGCTTCTTGTGCAGCCATGTTCTTCATCATATTGTGAGAGGAATTGGAGTGCATACTCCTTTATTCATTCTTTGAAGAGGAACAAAATGGATCCAAAAAGGGCTGAAGATTTGGCTTTTGTGCATTCCAACCTTCGTCTTTTGTCTAAGAAAGATGAAGGGTATAAAAAAGGTGAGACAAGGTTTTGGGACATTAGTGGAGATGTTTATGATCCACTTGATGATGGTGTCGGGCTTCTTGAGTTGGCAGAATTGTCTCTTGATGAGCCAGACTTAGAAGCTGTGTTTTTTCTAAATGATGGCAATGGAGGAGAAGAGACTAAATTAGTTAACATTAGATAGTAATTTAGTAACTATGCTTTTGAATTGTTGGCTATTGTATAGAGCCAAGACTTATTTTGAGTTCTCCTACATGTTTTTTACTAATATTCTAACATAGTGGTTTGAGTATATTTTGTGATATAATCATATAAGTGAAACTCTTATTTTTTGTTATGATCACAAGTATTTTTTTGTAAATTGTGATCATTATAGATATATATTAATGAGGAATGACTAATACCTAATTCTATACAATTATCTTGCATCTGTATAAATTTTTTTAAAATTTTATTTGAACGTATCCCGGCCGCCCCCGCATCCTAAATTTTAAAAATTTCCCGTATCTATGTCATATATCGTACCCGTATCATACTACGTGTCTGGGCTTCATAGGTGAGAAAGGAATGAACGCACAGCTAGCTAGCTTTCACGGTGAGTCGTATTGGGACCCGGACTCACCGTGATTCCAAACGCATGTTTAGACATGCCGATGTCGAAGGTTCATCCAGTTGGTCATGATACAACTCATATCTCATAAGGATGTGAGTTCAAATCCTGCTGTCTATGTAAAGATTCCGTTGATGGGTAATATGTATGTACATCTGTCGCTCTTTGAGTCTTGAGATTTTTCCTGACCCTGATAACATCCCAATTTTCCTAATCCTAAACTTTTCAGTATAGGTTACGAGCTTTAGGTAATTAGAGGTTTAGACTTTCTTGTATTTCATTCTCCTATAATATCCTTCTCTTGTTTACCTTTGTGTTATCACATTCCGTAGGTGGCATTGTATATATATTGTTAAGTTGGTTTATATGTGCTTCGAATATAAGACCTTACACAGATTAGCACAGGTCAAGGGAAACCCCTTACGGGGTGCGGGGCAGCACCCCTTAGCAAAATTAGGGTTTGAGAGGGGTTTAAGGTGAAAAAGGATGAAAAACTAAGAACATTATCAATTTTAGGTAGTTCGCGACGCGACGGACATCCTCACGACGCGAATCATTTGCGATGCGAACAAGATTCAGCGCAACGTGAACGTACATTTGCGACACATGCAAAGTTGATGTGATGTTTGCGACGCAAATGTACCGAAATGGAGCCTATAAATAACTTGCTCCCCTTCCCATTTTTCCACACATTTCCTCTCTCATCTCCTTCTCTCTCTAGCTTCTCTCTAGAAATAGGTTATAAATCCCTACATCAAGGGTTCCGGCACCAAGGGTCGAGGGTCAAAGTCTCGGGAAGCGGTCTGACGGTCAAAGGAAGGGGTGCAAAAAGAAGAAAGTGGGGTGCAAGTAGTAGTTAGTCAACCAAAGTTGGCCGTTTAGAGGTATAATCCTTAATCCGACTTTGGTTTCTTAGAATTCTAGCCTGTTAGGTTAGTTCTAGCCCCTACAATTAGTCGCTATAAGAAAACACGCCATTACCGATGGCCAAAAGTCGTCAGTAATCAATTACCAATGGTCAAAAAAAGTCATTGGTATTAGCCTACAGGTTGTTGGTAAATTCGTCCTGTCAACCAACTTTTTTTGACATTGTCGACGGTTTTAGCCAAACATTACCGACGGCTTAGCCGTCGGTAAAGTCCACCTTGCTTAATTCATCTTTACCAATGGCTAAGTCGTCAGTAATGTTATCGACAGCATACCGATGGTAAACAAGCTGGAAAATGCTTGTATTACCATCAGTAATTTGTCATGGGTAATCAAGTGTTTTCTTGTAGTGTAGTTATTTCCTCATTTCTAATAAGACTCGGTGCGCAATTTAGAGTGTCTGACAATCGTTGAACGTGGGTCTAACCTCAAAAATACTCGGGGTGCACCCGACAGGAGATCACAGCTAGAGTTAATCACGTTTGCGACCAGGTGAGAACATGAAACCTTACACACTGGGATGGTAGGATAGAATAGTATGCATGAATTTGCATAGGGTGACCTAAGCCCTACTAGAGATTAATCTACAACAACACCTTAGGAGATGCGTTGTGACCCGCGATAGCCTGAAGGTAGTTATTGTGGGTCTATCAACCATAGGAATGATCTATTGGTATTTGTGGATGGATGATAACCCTAGGATAAAAGACTTATGATGATTGATACTATATTGGTTGTCCATAATTGCTTGTGTAAGAATGATTGCGCTGGTTGATAACATGAAACCTATAGGATGCCCGTTGCGAAACTAGGGTTAATCCATATGTTGACAGAGGATGCTTAATGGTGCCTGTCGTTGCTGATTGACTCTGTGTGATCAGATGCTCAGTTGAGTAGTACAATTACTTAATATGTTTAGGTGCTGACGATTGACTATAGTGCGATTAGGGATGATGGGCTAGCTAGTTAGTATGACTAATAGAGTGATGATAGATACTGTACATTGAGTGGATAGAGCTGTTACGGATAAGATATGAGCCAAGATGAACGATATGCTATTATTAGACGACCCTCTATTGCAGAAGAGAGTGGTCACTTGCATTGATTGTCACTCTGTTGTGGTAGAGAGTGTCTGTTGTCGTTGATTATTGTTGTGGTTGTTGGTATGAGGATTTTGTGAGTGTCGATAAATCACTACAAGAAAATGCAGCCGTCGGTAATGCACAAAAGCCGTCAGTAACGTAGATTTACCGACGGCCACAAGCCTGTCGGTAAAATGGTCGTCGCAAACAATTACCGACAGGTTTTTTGAACCTGTCGGAATTACCGACGGGTCTAATCCATCGGTACAAGGCCGTCGGTAATTGAAGACGGTGATTACCGACGGGTAAGGCCTTCGGTATTGTTATGTTTTTTTTTTATTTTTTAATGAATTAATTTAATTAATTAATTTATTTAATATAATTAATTAATTTTAATTAATTAATTAATTAGTTATTTAATGATTGAAATTGTGTATTTATTTATGTTTAGTTATTTAATTATTAATTTATTCCATATTAAGAAATGTGATAACGTAAACTAAAAAGCAAAGTAAAAAAGAAACGTAATATAAATCAAAAATATCATCAGAATATCAAAATACAAAAAAAAGTAAGTCAAAACATCACTAATAATCCTGATAGTCCTGATCATGCACGAGATGCTCTAAACCATCCGCGTCATCGACATCATTAGAACCATGAGGCGGCGGAGGCGGTAGAGGCAGAGGAGGCGGCTGATGATGTGTCTGAGGCTGCTGGCGAGCTAGCATCTCGTACATCTGTTCCTGTCGCTCCAGCACCTTAGCCAACAATGCGTTCGTCCGACAGTTCTCCTCCTGTGTGCAAGCTCCCACCCTTCTCAGAGGCTCTGTTCTTCTTGGCCATGATGCGGATCAAGTTGAACTCATCAGAGTTCCAGTACTCTACCGGCCTCTGCCAGATATGATCCCCTATCCAGTAGGACTATCCCCTGAGGCGGGCATCTCTAAGCATATCAGAGAGGCTGTGGAAGGCCTTCATATGAAAGTTCTTCTCAATCCGCTCCTCATCCTCAGTCCTCCAAGCACATATCTCCTGTATCAATATAAGACATTATTAAACATAATTGAAATTTATGAAATAAAAAAATAGTATGCAATAAAATAAAAATTGCAACTTACTTCGAAAGATGCAAACATATGATCCCGCTCGTTCTCAACCATCGTCCCTCAGGTTGGCTAAAACGCCGAATAATTCTCCTCAATTGTTATTGTGATAGCTTTCGCAACTGGCTTTGAGGGAAGGAACCTGAACAATAAAAACATGTCAAATAAATATATATATATATATATATATATATGTAAATTATTAATACTTACCCTTTACCAGCCGGGCTAGGCTTACCGACGGTGTTGGCCGTCAGAAATGCTCTTCTTTTGCGACGGGCTTGGGGCCGTCTGTAATAGGCCGTCGGTTTGCCCGGTTTTTCTTGTAGTGAACCACTCTTGTGTGGTTGCGGTAGCACACGAGGTCGGATGTACTTGAGTGCCAGTACGAGATATAGTACCTGGGTTGCAGTAAACCTTAGGGATCGTTAGGTTTCGACATAGTTCCATAAGTAATGGATGAGTCGCTAGCATCGTGTCGTCAGTCGAATGAGCTGAATATGTTGGATGGACGACTGACTTATCATCCAGTGGTAGAGGATGGGCTTAGCTAGTGAGGCCAAACGTAATGGAAAGTATATGCATGAGAGTAGACTTAACTAGAAGTTACAAATAGTGATTTTGGGAGCAAGACGTAGTCGACAGGGGATATGATCTGGGTTGACTCGGAAGATGGTTGTGTACGCATGATTGTGTGAATGCCGTTTATATATGCTTTGTATTCCTGTTTTCCCGACTTTTATAGTGTTGTAATGAGTTTCTTAGCTCTCTTTGTTTTCTTGTGTTGCTCTTTCCTTGTTGAATTGGATAGAGATGAAACAGATACTTGCAAGGGCATCCTGTGGCGACCTTGTGGGTGTAAGTCGGTAGTTGGAGCATTATTGGGGGTATTCATCAGCAGTGACCCACCTTCCTCTCTTCAGTTGTTTGATGTACAATATATAGTTAGTGAGTCAGAGTCTGTGTATGTATTGATTTAGTCGATGTGTATTTTATTATTATTGTACATGTCAATTTATATACCAGTGGGCCCTACGGATGGGACTCTTTAGATGCATTTGTTCATTTCACATGTGATCACTATTTATTTTAAATTATATTGTATTTTCATTATACTACTATGGTTTAATTACATATTTAAGGTTACTCACTTAGGGTTTTAGGATAATGGGATGACGTCATCTCACCCCCGAATACTACAAGAAAAAAGGGTATTACCAACGACCAAGGGACAATGCCATTGGGTCGTGAATCCAGGGTAGAGAACAGTTGATTGAGTTGCACACGGATCGTCATTACCGATGGCCCAAGGGATAATGTCGTCAGTAATGGTTGTTTTTTTAATAAAAAAATTGACGTTACCAAGAGCCTAGGCCGTCAGTATTGGTTGTTTTTTTTTTATTTTAAAAATTGACACTTTCATGGGTCAAGACCGTCGGTAATTACTGTTTTTTTAAATCGCCATTACCAAAGACTATGGTCGTCGATAATTACCGAGGGCCATGGTCGTCGGTAATGGCAATATGAAAAATTATCATTTTTTTTTGAAAAATGACCGTTACCAACGGACATGGGCCATCGGTATTCAAAATTGCACATTGCTGAAAATAAAAACCGTCGAAAAATGTGAAATTATCGATGGGTTTTTTTAGCCGTCAATAATAGGTTGTCGGTACTAATGTGTTTTCTTGTAGTGGAAACCCAACTAACCTAAATTTTTCATAATAAAAAAACTTTGGCATTTTACCTGATTAAAAAAACTTAGAATCTAGTGAAAATAATATGATTTTAAGTATTCAATTTTAGAAAATAACTTGCGCGTAACATCTAATGATTTAAATTTTTAATAACAATTTGTTTAGAGTTCAGGATATGCACCGTTATCATTCAATCATATTTTATGATTGTGTATTTTATTATATTATTTTCTAAAATTTATCAACAAATATTTACATGTTGAGATCGATATTCCATGTGAAAAATTATTTGATGACCGTGTTAAATTTTTTTTACACTCCTAAACTCTTATTTTTAAAAGTTTATGTAGTAAAAAAAAGAGTTTATTCGTATCAAAATGGAAATATTTTATTTTTTAACGCAATCAAAATCAACTCATATCATTAATAAAAACGTGTTCAATACAACTTGGAATGAAGCCAAAACGGAAATATTAGATCTTCCAGGCTGGAAATACATATTCATTTAATGTTTAAGATTTTTTCCACTTTTAGTAATATACATTTAGGGTAACCCTGTACTAATATATTGATTAAAAAGTGTTTAATATTTTCTTAAATACAAGTGTAATAACACGTGCCATGCACGGGATATACAATGTAATTCTATAAAAGTAGTTACGTAATCCATGTCTTACACATAGTTCTTATATATATTTATTTAATCGTATAAATATTTTATATTTTTGCTTTAAAATTTTTTACTTGAAATTTATATAATAATTTTTAATGTAAAATCAAATAATTTTAAATTTATTTAACAAACTAATCAATTGAAATACATTTTTAATTTAAAAATTCGAAATCATATTATATTAGAGTGTATGATAAATGAAAATATTGTGAATGAGCAAAATTTTACATTGAAATAAAATTGTTAATTATAAAGTTATTTTATCATAATATAAGTTTATGTAATGATTATTTAAAAATTTTAAATTTAATTTATTAAATCAAATACATCCAAATAAGTACGAAAGGTCCGTTGAATCTTTAGAGTGCATTTCTAGGAAGTAGCCCCTCGAGTTTCTCTTAGTAAGAGATTGTCCCTCTTTCTTTGGTTTCGTTACCTCTGAAAATGCGATTAATACATCTATGTATATGAGTTTGAATACCCTTTTTACTCCCTTATAATTATATCTTTTATTTGTTGTTTCAAAAAAACATTCCCCATTAATTAATTTATTAGAAAAACAATTTTATTAAGAGAAAAAATAAATCATTGTCCAAATGATTTGATAGTGTTAGAACAACGAATCCGGATCTAAAGAAATGTAGATAAAAAAACACACACAAGAACATAAACAATTTGTTAACGAGGTTCGGCAAGTGTGCCTACGTCTCAGGAGCTTCAACGGCTGACATTCTTATTATGATCAAATAGGGTTACAAAGCAGTGCTTAAATACGACGATACGTTTTACAATAATAACATCGAGTCTCGCCCACCTTACATAATTATGAGTCATGCTCAACAGATAGTATATAGATATTACTAAAATCGGGGATGTATGTTTTTAAACAACAAAAGAAGGATATATATATATATATATATATATATATATATATATAGGGGAATACAAGTGGTACTCCAACCCAGATACATCAAGTAACCAACATAAAGCGAAATAGCCTACAAAATCCATAACAAACCTATAACCTAGCAAATAGAAAAGAACAAACACAGGGGATTAGATCCTATGAATACACCCCATAGGGAAGACACACCATTCATAATAATGACAATGATCCGACATCATCATTGCTAAGACAACACCTTGATCTAATCCAAAATAACAGAGAAATCAAGCACGATATTAAAAAAGAAACACTCATTCTCAACATTCAAATTGTATCTAGTGAGAGGGTTTTTTTCTTTTTGAAATCAGTGACAGGGTTTTTCTTATATGAGAGTGAGAGTGGTAAATCTTAACCATACAACCATACATGGATGGTCAAGATTGAGAGTTTTTTTTTTTGACAAGAAGATTGAGAGTTATTTAATGGTGACAACAACTTTATATTTTAGTCTAATGGCTACGATTTAATCATCTCATTCTCACATAGAAAAAACCCTTTCAATATGTCTCCTATCAAAATCAAAACCATTTATTTTAATATACATTTTCAATTTGAATTATAATTTTCTAATCAAATTGATTGATAACAATGCTAATATGGGCCGACCCAAAAGAGCTACTCAGAAGCCCACATATCTGAGAGATTACATCTAGAAGAATTGGCAGTTATGTCTTACCGTCCTAAGTCATAAGAATGTGTTGTGTACTGATTTTATCTTCCTGTTGCTTTCTGTTATTTAGAATCTGCTCTTAGATTTCCTTTTCCTAGTTTCATGGTGAGCCATTGATTAGGTAAGCCAATGATTGGCTATGATTTGGTGAGACAATGTATAAATATCCTGAGAATGAATGAATGAAGCAGAAGAAAATTTATCCACTTCTTTCCTTTGTAGCAGTAGCATAGCTTAACAGTAATCTAGAACGTATCAAATTGGTGCTTTCATTGCCCTTTTTTGACCTAATTATGGTGGATAGTCCGACCTCACCCCCTCACCCACTTGAAGCTGCCATCATCGCCCTCTCTGCTAAGCTCGATTCTTTAGCAGGTGATGTAGCTTCCCTCAAATCCCAGCCTCAATTCTCTTCTACTTACTCACCCCACTAGACACCACCCCCACCACCTCCTCCTCCACCCCTACCACCTCCACCACCCCCTAACCTAACATGAAACTGGAAGTTCCAAGTTTTGATGGCCAAGATGCACTGGGTTGGATCTTCAAGATCTCCCAATTCTTCGACTTTCATGGCACCCCTGACCACGAATGCCTCACCATTGCTTCCTTCTACATGGATGGACCAGCTCTAAGTTGGTTTTAGTGGATGTCACGCAGTGGCCTCAATCTATCATGGCGTGACTTCCTCTTTAACATAGAAACCCGTTTTGCCCCATCCTTCTACGATGACCCTCGCGGTGCCCTGTTCAAACTTACCCAGAAGGGTTCAGTGAATCAATACCTAACCGAGTTTGAGAGGTTAGCCAATCGGGTTATGGGTCTTCCACCTCCATTTTTGCTAAGTTGTTTTATTTCAGGTCTTTCACCGGAGATCAAAAGGGAGCTGCAATCATTCCAACCAATTTCTCTTCCCCACGCTACTGCGCTCGCTAAGATTCAAGAGGACAAGATAGAGGAACGATGTCGCCATTTTAGACACAAAACCCCCCAGTAGCCCCAACGCCGCACCACTCACTTCAAACACTACACCTTCACCAACCACGATGCCCACCGCGATTTCCCCAAAAATCAATTTCAGAAAACTCTCACCGGAAGAAATGGCGTCTCGTCGCGAGCGTAACCTTTGCTACAACTACGATGAGAAATTTGGCCCCAATCACAAGTGCAAGGGGCGATTCTATCTATTAATCTCCGAGGAAGATACTGATGAGCTCTTCACGGAGGCACTCTCTGCTCCAATTCAGGAGATCGTTCCCTCCGGGTCCTCCCCTGAAGCTGTTCCTGAAGCTCAATTAAGCTTATATGCGATGTCCAGATTTTCTGCCCAAGACACGTTTCGTCATCGGAACAATAGCTAAACACCGCGTGTCCATACTCGTCGACAGCGGCAGCACGCACAACTTCGTGCAAGATTGGGTCACGAAATTTCTGGGTTTACCTACCACACCTGCACCTACACCTTTGAAGGTCATGGTCGGAAGCAGCGATACTCTAGCCTGCTCCCTCCACTACCCACAGGTTTCACTCTGCATTTAGGGCCAGTCCTTCACCTTGGACTTCCACATCCTTTCCCTGGGCGGTGTCGAAGTTGTGCTTAGTGTGCCCTGGCTTCAAAGCCTCGGGCCTGTTCTCATGGATTATACTGACCTAATATTGCAATTCAACTGTTTAGGTCACACCGTCGAGCTACGGGCTGATGCGTCGTACCAGCCCAATAACTTATCCTTGGCCCAATTTAAAAGATGCATTCAGACCCAGTCTGAATCTCAATTTTACCACATCCAACTACTACCCTGTGACCCATCTCTTTCACCTACCCTAACTACAGAACCTCACTCCTCACCATACTTTCACAACCTACTCACCCGATTCCAAACCCTATTCACCGCCCCCACTCAGTTGCCACCCCCACGACCCTATGACCATCAAATTCATCTCCTTCCCAACACCACACCTGTAAACGTAAGGCCCTATCGTTACCCATACTTCCAAAAGTGTGAGATTGAGAAGCAGATCATGAAAATGCTAAACTCGGGAATGATCTGACCAAGTCGCAGCCTTTACTCATCTCCGGTACTCCTCGTGAAAAAGAAGGACGGTTCATGGCAGTGCTGTGTTGACTACCGTGCACTCAATGCAGTTACGGTGAAAGATCGCTTCCCAATGCCCACCATCGATGAGTTGCTTGATGATCTCGGTGGTGCATCCTGGTTCTCTAAGCTTAATCTTCGTCAAGGATTTCACCAAATCTGCATGCACGAGGATGACATCTTTAAAACGACGTTCCGTACCTACCAGGGCCACTATAAGTACAGAGTCATGCCTTTTGGACTCTGTAATGTGCCTTCAACATTCCAGGCTGTAATGAATGATCTGCTCCAACCATTCCTCCGTAAGTTCGTTGTTGTTTTCTTCGATGATATTTTGGTATATAGATCTACTCTTCATGAGCATCTTCAACACTTAGAACTGGTATTTGCTAAACTGCTTGAGGGCCAATTTTTTCTCAAACAATCTAAATGCTTACTGGGTCAGCGCTAACTTGAGTATCTGGGTCACATTATATCTCAACAGGGAGTTCAAGCAGATCCTGCAAAGCTCCAAGCAATGGTAGATTGGCCAATTCCACATTCAGTCACAGCCTTTCGTGGTTTTCTTGGCCTTACAGGGTTTTATCGTAAGTTCATCAGGGGTTATGCTTCCATAGCTTCCCCCCTCACACAGCTATTGCGTAAAGACGCCTTTGTTTGGACCACTGAGGCACAATCTGCTTTTGAATTACTCAAGCGTGCTATGACAGAAGCACCCATTTTAGCCTTGCCAGACTTCTCCATTCCCTTTGTTTTGGAGACTGATGCGTCCGGTCTAGCTATGGGTGCCGTTCTGATGCAAACACAACCATCCCATTGCGTTCTTTAGCAAGCCCTTCTGCCCGCGGTTGTTACGCTCCTCTACTTTTGTGAGGGAGCTACATGTTATCACTACTGCAGTCAAGAAATGGTGTCAATATTTACTTGGCCATCCCTTTGTCATTTTCACGGACCACAAGAGCTTGAAGGAGTTGATCTCTCAAGTCATCCAGACCCCCGAATAGTAGGTATATCTATCCAAATTACTTGGTTATGATTACACAATTCAGTATACATCTAGCAAAACCAATGTGGTCGCGGATGTTGCGCCTTGACCCTTCTCCGGGCCAATATTTTGCTTTAACTATGCCTAATTTTGTTTTCCTGGATGATCTGAGGCGTGAATTACAAGCTAGTTCTGAGTTCACCAACCTGCTCCAGCAAATTCAGAGCAATCCTACATCACACCCTGCTTACAAAATCTACCAAGGCCTTATCTTTTATCAAGGTAAAATTTGGTTGGATGCTTCCCTGCCTTTCAAGCAACGTTTGTCTCACAGTGTGTCGTGTGCCATGTTACCAAATATGAGACCAAACGACCTGCCGGACTTCTCCAGCCTCTAGCCATCCTGTCAGCCATATGGGAAGATCTTTCCCTAGATTATATCACCGACCTTCCTCCATCTCAAGGCCATACTGTGATTCAAGTTGTTGTCGACATATTTTCTAAGGGGGCTCACTTTGGGGCATTGCCAACGCATCTCTCTGCTTATAAGGTAGCCCTTCTATTCCTTGACATTATTTGCAAGTACCATGGCATGCCTAGGAGTTTGGTTTTTGACCGAGACCCATTTTTCATAAGTCGCTTTTGGCGAGAGTTGTTCAAACTGTGTGGCACCAAGCTCCGTATGAGTACGGCCTATCATCCGAAGATCAATGGTCAAACCGAAGTGTTAAAATGCGTTCTTAAGCAATACTTAAGAGCTTTTGTTCATGAGCAGCCAACTCACTGGAATCGGTTTCTTTCCTTAGCCGAATGGTCTTACAATACCTCAATACGCTCTGCTACGTGCCTCTCTCCCTTTCAGGTTACTTATGGGAAACCCCCTCCCTCCATCCCACAATACTTGTTGGGAAGTTCCACTGTGGAAGCCGTTGATTCTTTGCTTGCTTCGCGCCAAGATATGTTGGAGTTTTTACAGTGCAAACTAGCAAAAGCCCAGGCTCGGATGAAACTATATGCAGATCAGAAATGCAGGACAGTTTCATATAACATTGGTGATTTGGTTTATGTTAAGCTTCGCCCTTATCGTCAAGTATCAGTTTTGGGACAGCCCTACAACAAGCTTTCCAAACGCTTCTATGGGCCTTACAAGATCATTGACAAGTTTGGAAACACTGCCTATAAACTAGAGCTGCCTTCAAGTTCCAAAATTCACCCAGTTTTTCACTAGTCACTATTGAAGCCTCAGCAGGGTCCTTACACGACTTCTCTGAACCCTTTGCCACCTACTGCAGTTGATCATCATCCTTTGGTGGAGCCTTAGGCCATTCTTGAAACAAAGCTGGACACCACCGCTGATCCCCCTAAGCGGATGGTGCTGATTCAATGGTTTGGTTTGCCACATGAAGATGCCAGTTGGGAATCATGGCATGAGATTTCTACCACGTGTCACCTTGAGGACAAGGTGCTTCCCTCAGAGGATGGTATTGATAACAATGCTAATATGGACCGGCCCAAAAGAGCTACTCAGAAGCCCACATATCTGAGAGATTACATCTAGAAGAATTGGCAGTTATGTCTTGCTATCCTGAGTCATAAGAATGTGTGGTGTACTGATTTTATCTTCCCGTTGCTTTCTGTTATTTAGAATCTGCTCTTAGATTTCCTTTTCCTAGTTTCATGGTGAGCCATTGATTAGGTAAGCCAATGATTGGCTATGATTTGGTGAGACATTGTATAAATATCCTGAGAAAGAATGAATGAAGCAGAAGAAATTTTATCCACTTATTTCCTTTTTAGCAGTAGCATAGCTTAGCAGTAATCTAGAACGTATCATTGACGACACCGGTAATGTTGATTCCAACCGTCAATTATTTGAAATTAATTTTTATAGTTTAAATTTAAGGATATAATTTTCCCGTCGTGGCAAAAGGCATTATGGTTAGTGAATTTCTTTTTTTGATAATAAAAATGACAGCTGAACTTTAGCTCAAGATGTGCCAAAATTCAACCACAAGTAGGCATGGCAACGGGCCGGTTCGGGGGCGGTTTTTGCCTTCCCCGCCCCCGCCCCCGCCCCCCAGGAAAAAGCCCGAACCCGCCCCCGATCCCCGCCGGGCCTGAAAAACGGGGTCCCATCCCCGCCCCCGACGGGGGTCGGGTTTCCCCGCCCCGTCCCCGCCCCCGTTCAAAAATTATAGTCTTATTATTCAAAAGAAAAATTGTAAAAACATTTTAATTTGTATTTTTTTGACAAAAAAACATTTTAATTTGTTGAATCAATAGAAGAAGGCAATCGCATGAACATGCTTGGAAACAGACATAAATTACAAATTATCCAAACAAAACAACTACAACAAATTACATCACAAATTACAAATTAAAGCATCACCAACAAGAGAAGCAAATAACAATCACAAAGTACATTACAAACCAACATATAAATAACAACCAATGATACAAATTGGCATACAAAGTCTTTTGAAAACAGACATAATCAAATGAATTCGACGTTTCAATTCGTCAAATATCAAGGCAACTAACGATCCTCTTCAACAAGGGAGGTAACACCACTAACCAATTCACCTGTATAAAAAAAAACGAAAGTTAAATTATAAACATTAAGCTTGATAAAATGTAAAGCAAATAAAATAGATAAAATAACACCTTCATCATCGGACTCCATTTCGTTGAGTAAAGTAGCAAAATCGTTGCCTACTTTAGAATTAGAACGACCTACAAATATAAAACGGAAAAAGAAGAGGAGGATGAAATATACTCTTTGGTTAAGTATTTATTTCTCCTTCTGGTTTTTAATGAAACTTGTTATTGTCTAAGTTTGCATTTTGAAGATTCTCTGATGAGTTCTCTATGCTACAGTCAGTGCTTTAGAGGATGTTGTTAAGGCATCTCGACTTGAGATCATTGAACTGTAGCACACCGTGAATGAATTAAGGTACTTAATATTAGAATCAAATGCACGCTTATTTGCTATTTGTCTTACTTGAAGTTTGATAAATTAAAGTATTCTCCTTATTACTCACTAAAGAACTTGCATGTTTGCAATTTTCTAGTTGTGATGCATCGAATAGAGGAACTTGAAGAGAAGGAGAGAGTGGCAAATGAAAATGTAAGCTTAATTATGTTTTCTAGAAGTTTAATTTGATCTGCAAGTGTCCCTAACAAACCTGCTGAAGAGAGAGAGAGCCAATATCTCTTATGTCAAGAATTGGTGCTTTAGAGAAGTGGATAAGGAAAATCAACGAGCAAATGTATGCATTATGATTGGATTGAGCACCATACAATAGGAACAAAGGTTATAGGCTGAAAGAAACTTACCAAAGTTGGATCCTGCAGCAAGCCTTGCCTAATATTACACCTACTCTAATTCCTCCTGTCTTTGAACCTCCTCAACCCTTTCATGATGTTCCCAAACCAACTACTTCCAACTCCTCAAACAACTCCTCTAATTCCAAGGAGCATCATAATTGTTCATCATTCCTCCTCTCTCCTGATGGTGACAAAAAGGAGAGTAGAGTATATTAAGTTAGGCTACATAGTTATGAGTAGGTTTGGAAAGTATGTGTTGAAATGTCAAATCTGGTTGTAACATTTTTTGCTAGGGAGTAGTTTTTTTTTTTTTTTTGCAGAACCACTGTGTAACTTCATTCAATAACCTTTTTTTGACGAATGAAATATATTTTATTTGCTAGAGATGATTAGATGGAACAAATGGAATAATAGAAACTTACTGTTCCAAGAACATCACTGACATCAACCGATGCAAAGTCACATGAGAGTGCAGGAAAACTACATGATAAATTGAAGCCATTAGCAAGAAACAACTGATAGAGAAAAGAAGAGCTTATAAACAGCCATGAAATTGATTGAACATACTCAAAACAATACTATAATTAGCTGCAGTAGCTACATGAATTGAACAAGGAATTAAAACTCTTAAGACAAAAGTCATGAGATATGAGAGACAAATAAAAATCACAATACATCAAATAAAAATCAGGTTTACAGTGCTTCAACTTCCCATCCACTCCAGTTGAGACAAGTTTGAAAGGAAGAAAGAAGAAAACCATAAGCTTACCCATCCACTTCGATTGCAGCGTATTCAGCAGATGATGAGTAGTTTTCGATACGTTATTCAGCACAGCTCACCCATTTTTTATTACCAGTTCACAAGTTGGGGCCTCTATGAAATTATCGCAGCCATGGAGTCTGAAGCAACAGAGCTTTTCAAATGCAAATACGCAGCAAGAAACATCCCCAAAGGCGTTTTCCTCTTTCCAATCACCGTGTTCCTCATCGTGCTACTCCTCCCTCTGATTATAAACCTAAACCAATCATATTCAAAGATATATTCGAGCAGTGTGGAAACTGGAAACCGAGGAAACGACGAGGGGAAAGAAGGGGAAAGAAAAGGAAGAGGCTGCTGCCTGTTGGTGGTGATGTTGAAAAAACTAGGGTTTCAATTTCAATGATCCCTTAATAATATATATATATAAGGGTAATTTGGTAATTGTGCAACAGCGGGATGGGTTCGGGCTCGGGTTCTGGACGAGTATTAACAATCTCAAACCCGCCCCCGAGCCCAACTTTGTAAAGCGGGGAAAGCCCGAACCCGAGCCCGAACCCAAACCGGTTTTAAATCAAATCGGGGCCAGGTTCGGGTGGGCCCCCGCGGGTTCGGTTTTTATTGCCATGCCTAACCACAAGGAGTATGTGAGACAAGGTGATGAAAAAAAACAAAACAAAACAAAAAACAAAACAAAACAAAGAATGGCACCTCAAAACCCAGCTATACACACATCATATATACCACCCCAAAAACAAATATTGCGCAAGGAGTCAAAATGCAATATGGGCAGTGAATTAATTTTAATTATGAAAAGTCTATGCATAGAATTTTATATGGACGTGGCTCAGTTGTCACCAAGGGCTTACTGTTAGGACAAAAGGTGATGAGACTTGTGAGAATGATCTCTTAGTAGAAAAAAATATTAATTTCTCCCTCAACTCCAAGCACTCAACATTTATTTAGCAGGGAATTATATAATGGGACAGTTGTTACACCTTGCGGTGAATAATGAGATGATGTAATATTCCTTCAGGTCTTTGGAAAAAACCTTAATTCACACAAAATAAAAAAAATTATTAAAAATAGTAAATTTTATTTCTAATTAATATTCCTAAAGATTTAATTTTTTTCCAAAATATCCATTTTATAAACTAACCCACTTGCATAAGAATTATGTGTATCTCTTTATTATAAGTATCACTCTAAATAAGAGTATAAATGTAAATTAGACATTTAATATATTTGAAAATTGATGTTTTTTCTCATAATTAGGACTATTTGGGACGAACATAAAAGTTAGAGGAAGATGATACCTCACGGTGGTGGAATGATGGAAGAGATTGCAGTCATGGTGGTGCACCGCTCTGTACTCCGGTGAAAGGCGTAGGTGGTAGCCACTTACAAAACACTCCGACGCTCAACTTAATATCTCATTGAGGTGGGTTAGAGAGGTTAGGCTTATATAGCCACAAGGTGAAATGTGACATGGAAGCTATGTGCCAGACTTTAATCGTGGCCCATTAAATTGTATCTAAGCCTGATTCAAGTCCGGAACAAGGACCAAGAAATGGACCTTTTTTATTCCTTAATTATTAAAGTGTGAGTACGCATTATGATATTATAGTAAACTAGTAACATACCCGTGCTTACGCATGGGTCGCGTGTATTAGTTGTTAAGAAATTTTGTATTTGTTTTTTTAAGGCTGCAGAATAAATGTAGGTATATAAAAATTAAAGCTTTACCGTGATTAGCTTCAGATTTATTTCATACTTATACTATAAATATAAATTTTCTTCTAATATGATAGATGAAACAGTTATACTAATAATGTGTAATGCATTGTTGTAATTTTCTTTCAAATTTGAAACCAAGACTCATTTAAAATAAAACTGTATATAACTATTAAATATTACAAGTATTTAGGAAGACAATAACATTGTAATATTGATATGTGTTTGAAGACGATAAATTTACACCGACAACGTGTAATATTCCCGATAGAGATTAAAAAGCAAAATTGTCATTTATAAATAATAAAGATATTTATAAAATTAATATGTGTTCGAAGACGGTAAATTTACACCGACAACGTGTAATGTTTCCCCGTATAGACTAAAAACCAAAATTGTCATTTATAAATAATAAAAATATTTATGAAATTGATATGTGATTGAAGACAGTAAATTTACCCCGACAACGTGTAATGTTTCCTCATAGGGGCTAAAAAGCAAAACTATCATTTATAAATAATAAATTTTTTTATAAAGTTAATGGTAAATTTACACCGACAATGTGTAATGTTTTCCCGTAGAGACTAAAAAGCAAAATTGTCATTTATAAATAATAAAGATATTTATAAAATTGATATGTGTTCGAAGACGGTAAATTTACACCGACAACGTGTAATGTTTCCCTTTAGAGACTAAAAAGCAAAATTTTCATTTATAAATAATAAAAATAGTTATAAAATTGATATGTGTTCGAAGACGGTAAATTTACATCGACAACGTGTAATGTTTCCTCGTAGGGGCTAAAAAGCACAATTATCATTTACAAATAATAAAACTATTTATAAAGTTGATATGTGTTCGAAGACGATAAAATTACATCGATAGCATGTAATGTTTTCCCCTAAGGATTAATAAGCAAAATCGTCATTTATAAATAATAAATACATTTATAAATTCGATATGTGTTTAATGATGATAAAATTAAATGTTTCCCCGTATGGACTAAAAAACAAAATAATCATTTATAATAAAATTACACCGACAACATGTAATGTTTCCCCGTAAGGACTGAAAAGCAAATAATTATTTATAAATGATAAAGACATTTGCAAATTTGATATGTGTTCAAACACGATAAAATTACACCCGTAGCATGTAATGTTTTCCCGTAAGGAATAAAAAACAAAATAATCATTTACAAATGATAAAAACATTTATTAATTTGATGTTTTAAAAGACGATAAAATTGCACCCACAACATGTAATGTTTTCCCGTAGAGATTAAGAAGCAAAATTATCATTTATAAATAATAAAGAAGTTTATGCTCATATAAAAAATAAACATTTCATGTTTCTCCGTCTGGACCCAAAAGAAAAATAATCATTTATACCGATAGTATGTAATGTTTCCTCCCGTTAAAAGTCAAAAGTAAAATAATCATCTGTAAATAATATATAATAAAGATATTTATAAATTTTTATTTTATACCGACAACATTTTATGTTTCTCTGTTTGTACAAAAAAAAATCATTTATACTGATAGTATGTAATGTTTCCTCCCATTAAGAATCAAAAGTAAAATAATCATCTATAAAAAACGACAAAATTGACAATATGTAATGTTTTCTTATTGAGACTTTAAACGAAAATAATTATTTATAAATAATAAAAAATTATAATGATAAAATATAAAAATAAAAAAATGAAAATTTAAGGTAGAAAGAGATATAGAAAGAAGAAAGAGAAATAGAAAGAAAGAGTTGAAAAAAAAAGAAAGAAGAAAGAGAAGGAAAAATAAAGAAAGAGAAAGAGAAAGATGTGAGAGAGAGAGAAGAAAGAGTAAAAGGTGAGAGAGAAAAAGTTAAAAATAAGAAGAAAAATAATATTTTTAATGTGAATTTAATTTTTATTTTGTTTTATTTTTATTTAAGTTGACATATTTGCCCTTTTAAAATAATAGGTGGTAAAAATGTGGTAGTCTAATTTTATAATTTTACTTGTCCTCTGTATGCTTATATTTATATATTTATATTAGATTAGATTAGAAGAAGCACGTTAAAAATTCATAATGAAAGATAATGATGAATATAGTAGAGTTTATAGTGGAAAGTTACGCAATAATATAAAGCATAAGCTAAACTAACGAGTAATTTGGTAGAACACAATCGGTTGAGACCAGGGTTATCCCTGAGATTTTGAATGCGTCGTACGAATTATGAACTTAGTGTCATATTTTTTTTTAAAGTAATACTATTTGTCGTGAAAAGCTCACGATAAAGTCTTGAACAATTAAAATTTAATATTTAACATAAAACACGGTGGGCAAACCAGAGAGAGAAACTTGAAAGACTTTTATAAAAAGACTAGATAATCAAATTGGTCCCCAATAAAAACTACGAAGACCAATTTAGTTCATGAAAAATAAAATATATCAATTTGATCATTAAAAATATCAAATATGAGTGAAATCAGTCTCTAGTAGGACTAAAATGTCCCTAAAAATAATCTTAAAAAGGGCTAATTTGACCCATATTTGAGATTTTTAATGATCAAATTGGTATTTTTTATTTTTCAGGGACTAAATTGGTCTCTATAATTTTTGTCGGGATCAATTTGAGTATTTACTCTTTATAAAATAGTATTAAAAAAGCACTACTCATATTACCCAAAAAAACAACACTGCACAACACGGTTATTGCCATTTGTGATGGATTCGGGAAAAGTTCTCTCGTGACATTCAATATTACTTTTTTTTTTATAAGTTATATATATATATATATATATATTGATTATCAAATGCAGATAGCTTTCAACATAAAATAGCTGAAAAAAGCTAGCTATTAATTATTTTAATACAACTTCAAGTGAAATAAAATATTACAGAAGAAAAGTTAAAGATTACATTAACATTGAAAAGTTCAACCAAACCAAAACTACAATAGAATTATAGCAAAAGTAGTTATATATGTATCTATCAACCCGAACATGTAGTAGTATAGCATCCCACACTATCAGCAACATCCATCGATAGTACATGATCACAAGGGCTAAAGAAAGAGAGTGATGCCCTATTAATCTTTGAATATCACCCTCATTGCATTTTTTGCTGCAAAATCATTAATAATCTGTTCATAATCAAAATTCTTTAAAAAATCATTTTCAATTGAAATCAATGCAAGACCATTTAATCTACTTTGCGACATTGTAGATCACAAATATACTGAAAAAATAGCAATAATTGTCACAGCAAGTTTGACTCGAAAGAGATTCAGATGATAAAAAATTCTTCTAGGTCCTGTTCCCACCAAAAAGAAATTATTGGTCCGTAGTATATTTGAAGTACACTTCACATACACAAAATAAGTTAGAATTTAATAATCTAAAATATAAAAATATAATACTCAAATACGCATAAAAACGATAACAAAAAGAAATTGGATAAAGAAGCATCAGAATTTTACAAAAAAAAAAAAACTGTGAAACATATATCTTATCAATAGAAAGAAGCCACACAAATAAGAGAAGATTAATGGTGTGTTTGTTTTGAGTGATTTAGGGACGAGAGAGATGGGAGCGAGAGAGATTGAAGAGAAGTACAGAACTTCAACCGTTTGGTTTACAAGAGAAGTGGAGAAGAGAGAACAAATTAGGTGGGACCAACACACTTTTTGATTCTTCGCTCAACTGCGAAGAAATGAGACAAGAGGCGGTTTTTTCTTACCGTTTCCATATCTTCCTGTCTCCTGAGAAGCTTCGTTGCAGCACATACCCACTTCTTCATCTCATAGATGGCTCAAGGAGAAACTAGAAGTTGCTAAGGGATAGAGAAATGCTTCACAGAACTGTTCTTAAACCTTGAATCTGAAGAGTGGTGTCCGTAAACATGGAAGACGAAAGATGAAAACATTGTAGAAGATGAAAAACGTGGTTGGACTCATGGATGGCTAACGCCAATGAAACGTGAGGTGTTGCCATACGTGTCATCATAAAACAAAAGCAAGTACCGTAACACGTTGTGGGGTTGGGAAAGTGTGGAATGTGGTGGTGGGTTGATTTATAATAATAATAATAATAATAATAATAATAATAAAACAAACCAATTGTCCCCAAGAATAGCCTAGTGGTTTGGGTTATGACACCGAAGGAATATTAAGCAGGAGGTGTAGGGTTTGAATCTTGCCGTTAACAAAAATCTCTTTCTCCATAACAAAAGCTAACCACTAACATTTACCTATAAAAAAAAATAAAACAAACCAATTAATTAATTTAATTTAATAATTAAATTAAATTAAATAATATGTGTTGTGGGGTATTGGAAAAGTGTTAAACATGGGTGGTTTTTTCAATTGTAATTATTAGATATTTTTTTAACATAAGGGCTTTTTTGACTATTTATAAAAATATTATATTTCTCTCTTCTCTATTTCTCTCTTCTTTCTCTTAAACCAAACAACACTTCAAATCTACCATATTTCTCACATTTTTCTCTCTTCTCATACTCTCTCTCACTTACTTCTCTCTTCAGAACTTCTCTTCATATCCAAACATGGGCTAAATGATTTTTTGTTGTTTGGTCGATTTGGTATCTTAGTATAACCGTATATCACGCAAGGAAATTTTGAATCAAGGTGAAAAGAAATTTTAGGAGCCAAATAGATAAGAGATTCATAATTCAGAGAGTGCAAGTTTAAACTTTAAAAAAAAAGAAACGTGAATTGTTATATTAGTGGGAGACTCAACTCTAATGGAGAAGCCTTTTATTCCCAACGGCATGTGAAAAAATTAGGCCCATTATAATTCCAATATGGCCCAAGCTTGTAATGAGTAATCAATTTGAGTGTTATTTTCGGTTACACACAAGCTTAGGAAATGTTTTTATGGTTATCAAATTGGAGTAGGACGATATTTTTTTATAGGATATGACTGGGTCTGTTAATTATATAATTTTTTATTTATATATATATATACACACATTAAGTAAAAAAAAATTTAGTACTCCTAAAAAATAAGACCCTGTGTAGTCGTACATTCCGGGCCACCCCAGGTTGAGACGTAAGCTTATTCGATGTCATCAGAAACAAACAAAATGGGGGGTGAATGTGGTGCTTGGAAGACAACCAGCAGGGCTATAGGACGTATACCCCACATGTACTGGCCTCGTGTGGTTGCCTTGTCTTGTTCGACTTCGACAGTACCCATCACAAGTGGCACCAATAATTTTGGCTGGTCCGCGCACATCAATTTTCACTTTAAGCTTTTTGGGTGTGCAGTATAAGATACCACATTCTTTCACGACATAATGACCCAAAAGTATTCCCTCGCCACTTTTTCTTGTAGCCTACTTTTAAGTTCAAACCTTACATCATTTAATTGTTACAATCAAAATGCCCTCTAATTATTTTATTAATGAAAAATATACGAAATCTTGTTCTTGTTTAGTGGAAAATCGATCGTCTTTGCCACAAAAGTTGAGAGAAGTTGTAGATTCGGTTTCTTTATTCCTCAACTAAATGTGGATTGCATTCACCTAGTTTGAGATGCGTAATTTAGATGCATTTTGTTTTGTAATGGACATATATACTTCTTGGGGGCTAAAGTTCGAATTTTCGAAATGAGTGGTTCATCTAGTAATATAGGCACATTCGGAAAGGGCGAGCTCACGAGTGGACATTTGCTGTGGGGTGTGGCCGATCGAAGAAGTGTGATCGAAGGTGTGAATCGAAGGCACGGTTAGAAATATGGTAGTTAAGGATAAGACTTCTAGAAGGCACGTAAAATTGCTGAGCAAAAAAAGGATAATAATGAATAAGGTTATCAGAGGCTGTAATCGGAGTCGTGGGTGGTTTTAAGAACCATGATCATAGTGTGGGAAAGCGCACAATGAAGGCAGTTACCAAAGGAAGTGACTGAGGATGAATAGTTGGCTATAAATATGAGCTTTGAGGTTCAAAAGAAGGACGGACAGAACAGTGCAAAACACCCACAAATTCCTAAAATGTTTAACGCATCCGCTCACACAAGGTCTCTGACTACACGGAAAGTGATGTACGCAACCACTGCCTCCGCGACTAGTTAGATTTTTATTTCAGCATTTAGCTTAGATTTCTTTCGTAATTTTCACAATCGAGCGCTTTGCATTGTTGCAATAGTTGTTCAGAGTTTATTTCCTTTGTTTTTATGTACACATTTGTTTTTCTCATTTAATACTGTTGTTTTTTATTTTCGGGATCATATTTTTATTCCTTATTTTGTTAATTTGATTAAGTTCTTTTAGTTTTCGATACAAAATCAAACTTGGGCCAATAAACCTGTCAGTTGGGGCCTGACCCTTTAAAAAATTTGCTTCCACCCTGAGTAGCGTTCTTCGAATCAATTTTTTTTAAACAAATTGGCACACCTGGTAGGACCCAGCTAAAGATAGTTGGTGCCAAGTTTTGTTCCTAGAAACACACACGTGATTGCGTAGTGGGAAAACTAAAAGCATGGCCAATTCCAGACAGAACAAAGAGATGGTTAACCCACCAGGATCGTCGCGGCCTCCACCACAGGATGGCCAAATCGCCAGCAAAACCAGTAGTGAGGGCGATAGCCAGACTGCGTTGCTCCCATCTCCTAACCAGTTGCTCGACTCGATGCTGACACATGGTCCGAACATTAACCAAGTCATGCCACTGACGGGCGTGAATTCGGGGCCCTAGGGCCACGACCCTTTCGCACCTTTATATGGCATGCCGTTAGACCAAAGCATACCTCATTTCATGCCTTATGGAGGAAATGGACCGCGTGTGGCATATAATAACCCAATATTTTCAACGTTATCAATTGCAGTACCGTTAATTGAAAATTCTGGAGCTAACAGTTGTGGCCATACTTAATGGAGCAGACAAAACATTCCCCCTCCATCGTTTGGCCAAGTAGACTACAGAGATCGTGCTCCCGTTACGTCTTTCACCAATAACGCCTTATAGCTGGTAAGGCAATAGGTGGATGATAGTAATCATGAAATGGTTCATATGATTACCCAACAACTCTCCACAATGTTTTATCCGGTGTTGAAAACACTAATCAGAACTATCAAACACTTGAACGGCAGATGGGCAAAATCACTGATGCTTTTGGGTTACCGGATGATCCCATCGTGCATCAAGTGGCCAATGCGGAGCCACCAGCCCGAGCGGCGTAAGGCCAAGCTTATTTGGGCGTTAACCCGTCGGTACAACCTGGCGGCGGACTCCGAGTGTGTCACACACTCGGCAAAAACCCTTTACTGGTGAAAAGAAACCAAAATGCTGACCAGTTTGCAGAGCGGGTTAGGCAGCATAACCCAGGATACCGTGTCAAGACTCTCGTCGAGCAAGCCCTTAATAGGCATCGCTTTGACATAAGGTAAGCAAATCGCCCTTATTTTGTGTCCGCATTTCCTGAGCATATGCTCCAGACAGAGCTGCCCAAGGGTTGGAAGGTGCCAAAACTTACGAAGTTCGCAGGGGATACAGGAGAATATACTATGGAACATTAGCCAATAGTGAGAAAATGAAAATGAAATACTTTGCAAGTTCTTTAACTAAGAACGTGTTCACCTGGTTCACTACACTACCCCTAACACGATTCATTGTTGGTATCTGTTGGACGCAGCTTTCCACCAACAGTTCTTTAGAGGTGAAACATAGTGAGCTTAATGGATCCAGTAAGTATTAAGAGACTCAATAATGAGTCCATTGATGATTACTTGAATAGATTCTGCTAGATGAAGGCAAGGTACCTTACTAACGTTCCAGAACACGAGCTAGTTCAAATGGCAGGCAGGACTTGAATATTCCATTTGAACGAAGTTAATTAATCAGCAACTAAGGGATATGGTCCAATTAACTAATAGAGAAAGGCAAATCGAACAGCCGAAGGCTGAAACAGAGAGCCTGAAAAACCTGGAAGGAAAGCTTATGTGGGATTAGTGGATCTGGATTCCAGTGACGATGAAGGCACTAGGAAATCAGAACAGGAGATAGGCATGGCTGGATTAAAGTCATGATCTCCTTATGTGTGTGCTTCCCTTAGGCCCTTCTTTTCAAAAAAATAAGTCCAAATTCTTAAAAAGGACTTATAGCTTTGATGTGAACAAAGATGACCAAATTTTTTATATCCTTTTAAAGGATCAACATCCTGAATTAGCGGAAGGGCATAAAATCCCTAGTAGTGACCAAATTAAGGGTTCGACAGTATTGCAAATTTCTTGATAATTGGAATCATTATACTAATACTTGTGTTCGTTTTCAGGGATTTGATTCAGAAGACTATCAAAGATGGACGACTGGTGTTTGAAGAAAATGCCAAAGCTACCATGAAGGTTGATATCGATCCCTTCAATGGAGGTGTCAATACCGATCCCTATAGTCTTTATTGTGGTCCCATCTAAGGCAAACTACAACTTGCTGTTAGGGAGAGAGTGGATACATGGTGTGGGAAAAGTGCCATCCACAATGCATCAGAAGATGTTTTTATGGAATGGGCACGGTGATTTAGAGGTTGGCCAAGCTGATTTGTCACCCTTCGAGGCACCAGTACCTATTATGATTAATTTTGACAAGGTTTGAGAGCAAGTGGGACCTTTCAGCTATTGAGGTTTCAAGAGGAACAATTTTAATTTTCAGAATTGAAAATCATCTTGAGCAAAAAAAACCCTTTTCCCATGGATCATATCATTGTCAAGAATCACAAGCAAAAAATAAAGGTGATATCTTTGAAGCGTGCTTTCACAATCTTAATCACCAAAGGCGCCAAATGTAGCCCTATTGGGATGGTGGCGGCTCCTCTCTTCAAAAATTAGGTCATCACATGATGAGAAGCATCACTTCCCTTAAATAAAGAATGACCTCACCTACTTAGGCCACCACACACAAAATGGGCCAAGCCCACTTGGGTCCATTTAATTAAAACCTTTTTAAATAAATCATCTTTTAATTAATTAAATCTTATTTAATTAATTCTTTCCATTAATTAAATTAAGTTCGCCTTAATTTAATTAAATCCTTGCTCCATTATAGAACCTCTATGTATGTGACCCCATAGGTTCCCACTAGACTGACCATGATATTAAATATCACAGACAATGATTGGTATCTAGCAATACATCACTACAATCCAGCCTATGGAAATATCGGTGATATGATAAAAACTATGCCGATGCCACGTATACTGTGAAGCTCATATCTCTTTGTCCACATGTCCTAATTGAACAGGATGCATAAATGTGTAATCCTCGTGTTGCGGCTAAAGGCAAATGCACCTTATCACAATCCATAATAAACTGGAGTATATTTAAGACTCTGAATATCGAACCCACAGGGAATGGACGAGTACTAACGCAATAAAGATCTTATGTTATTTAAGCTAACGAAGGTTATGGTTATAGAAACAAGAACAATCAAATTAAAATAAAATAAAAGTAAGACAATTTGCAGGAATGAGATAAAGTCAATAATGGGAAGCCTAGGGGAACCGGGTTCACTAATACTCAGTCCTTGAATTCATACTTAATTACTATGAGTCATATTTCCTGGTTGAAAGCTAATCTCCCACTCTATTATTATTAATACCCAATGATCATGCAATATTAATGGTAGGAGATAAAATTATCTATATTGGTAACATCACTCAAGCAAGAAGAAGAAGTTTTACAAGTAAGTGAGCACACTAAAAGCTGTTTGCATCCGGTTCTATCCTCGCATCTAGTATATGATTACAAACGAGCGTTCGGTTCTTAGAGGCTACAACACGTGGAATGGAATCAAAACCAGTGAGCATTTGATACAGTCTAGCGAGCATCTAGTTCTTTAGTAAAACACATGCAAATCAAGCTTAGCTTTCTGCTCCCTTTCTCAGTGAATCCTTGCAATAAATTCAAATTTTATTATGCGCTCAATTTGATAGTATGAGGAATTAAAGGTACACTTTTCAAATTGTGACAGGCTGCAAATGATTGGAAAAGTATATAGTACAAACGGTAATAAAAGTGTACTATTCAAATATTCCCATGGAAAGGGAATTGCAGATATTTTCTTCAAATTACCTCAATCAATTATTGGAGTTGATTTACCTCACAACGGTAACTTTGAAGCTGCGTATAAATTCTCCAACTCTACCATTGCAGAAGGTTACAAAATTACAATTCGAGTGAGCAACCTAAGATTCTATGCCAAACACTCTGTGAACCAGACAGTGAACAAATCTTTAGCATCTTATTCTTTCTTTTAGAAAGTTATATACTTTGTGCTTACACTTTTTGATCCTATCGTGTTGAGAGTTGTTTCTTTGTACTCAAATCTTTGATGTAAAACTTGTATAGCCTTGTTATAGGATAACTCCTCAAAGGCTCGAACATACTGAGTCATTTTGAGAAGTTAACAGTATTGTCAAGTTTGTGACAGTAGAATACTCTTAAGTGTTTTTATAATCAGTGTGATTTCCTTCAGGAACGAAGGGACTAGACGTAGCTACCAGTTGGTGGTGAACTAGTATAAATCTCTGTGCCCACTTCTTCTCTATTACTTTAATTACTTTTCTGCTTTACGAGATTTTTTTTTTTCACAAACTGTATTTCAGCGTCCGGTATTTTTCCTGCATCCGATGTTAAAAGGTTTTGAAAAGAACTTGATTTTAGCCTTAAGTTTTCAAAAAGTATTCAACACAATTCAACCCCCTTCTTGTGTTCACGTTCAATTGGTATCAGAGCTCGACGTCTTGGTTGAGCACTTAATAGTGTAAGAGGAAAAGATCCTATCTTTAACAATATGTCTATAGAAGGTGGCCACATTAGTCGTCCTGCTCTATTTACTGGAGAAAACTTTGATTACTGGAAGGATAAGATCAAAACATTCTTCGAATCTCAACAACTAGTGTTGTTGGAAATGGTTGAAAATGAGTTTACCATTCCTACTGCTGCTGATGGTACTCTCTTGACAAGAGACAATTGGGATGATGACCAGAAAAAGAAATATAAGCTAAATCAAAAAGCTAGATATATTCTCATCTGCGTCATGTCAGAAAAGGAGTATGAGAAGTGCGGTAAAAGTGACACTGCCAAGGAAATCTGGGATTCCCTTGTTCTATCTTATCAAGGCTCTGCTCACGTCAGAGAAACCAAAGCTTCCATGTTGGTTCGCCAATATGAGCTATTTACGATGGAAGAGAATGAAAATATTGAGAAGATGTTTAAAAGGTTCCAAATTCTGGTTCATGGGTTAAAAGCCCTTGAAAAAAGCTATACCACCGCTGATCATGTAAGAAAGATCCTGAGAAGCCTATCCAAGCAGTGGAGACCCAAAGTCATGATAATCCACGAAGCTAAAGATCTCAGTACTCTTCGTCTCGAAGATCTTCTAAGCTCCTTAAAAGCTCATGAACTTGAGCTAAACGAAGAGGAACCTGTGAAGAAAAGCAAATTAGTTGCTCTAAAAGTCAAGAAAAACAAAGCCTCTTCTTCTAAAGCCCTACAAGATGAGGAAGAATTAAAAGATGAAGTCTCAAAAGAAGATATTGACGGATCAAACGATGAGCTTTCATTTATATCTAGAAAGATCCAACGTATGTGGAAGAAGAAAGGTAACTTCAGGAGATAGTTCCAAAAGAAAGGCTACAAGGATAAGAAGGAAAGAAAAGACAAAAGTTAGGTCATTTGCTATGAATGCAAGAAGGAAAAGAAAAGCCAGGACATTTCAAATCTAAATGTCCTCAACTAAACAAGGAAAAACCTAAGAAGAACACCTTCAAAGGCAAGAAGAAAGGTCTCATGGCAACATGGGAAGACCTGAACTCATCCTCCTCTAAAGATGATGAGAATGAAGAAGAAGCAAATGTTGCCCTTGTGGCAAATACAGATTCAGAATCTGAAGAAAAAACTAAAGAGGTAACCTATGATTCTTACTCTGAACTTCAAAATGCCTTTGATCAACTTGTTAAAGATTACTCTACCCTCTCCATTGATACAAAGCTTTGAAAAAGAAGTTTTCAAAACTACCAAAAGAATTTCAAATTTTGAACAATGAAAACATAAAACTCAATGAAGAGTACCAGAAGCTGAAAGCTGAAAATCACCGTCTGGTGACTGAAAGCTCGCAAGCTAAAGGAAGTTCTAAATGTAAATCAAATGACTATGAAAGTACTCTTTAAAAGTTTTTTGCTGAGAGTGTAACTCGTAGAAAACAAGCTTCAATGATTTGGGGTGTGTGTAAAATGACGACTCAAGGTCTTGGCTACAAATCAGATGAACCTTCTTTACAAAATACAAATTTTGCATTTGATGAAACCAATGATCACAGTAAATGCTTGCATTGCATGTACTGTAAGAAACATGGTCACTTGAAAAGTGCGTGTACTACTGTCAAAATGAAGAAGGACAAGTATCCTTCTAGAATTAACAAGAAAGGACCCAAGAAGATTTGGGTACCTAAATATAAAATAGTCTATATTGTAGATATGCTTAGCAACAAGGTCAGCACACCAGTCTTAGTACTTAGACAGTGGATGCTTGTGTCACATGACGAGAGAAAAGCATAAGTTCCAAGAGTTGAAGTTTAAAGATGATGGATTTGTTGGTTTCGGTGGAAACCCAAAAAGGTAAAATAGATGGAAGTGGTCGCATTGGTAATGACTCTTTTCCTTTTATTAACAATGTTCTTTATGTTGAAGGGCTAAGGCATAACCTACTTAGCATAAGTCAATTATGTGACAGTGGTTATAACGTTATCTTCACAGAAAAAGGATGTGTAGTAAAAAGTAAGAACGATGACTTTGTATTCTTTATTGCAAAGTGGAAAAGCAACATTTACAAAGTTAATCTTTCTGATTTAGCAAAACAAGATGTCAAGTGTCTTATGTCTATCGATGATGAGCAATGGACTTGGCACAAAATATTAGGTCATGCCAGCTTGAGATTTATCTCAAATTTGAATAAACATTGTCTTGTTAGAGGCTTGCCAAATCTTAGATACCATTCTGATGCTTTATGTGAGACATGTCAAAGAGGGAAAGAAGTTAAAACTTCATTTCATTCTAAAAATGTTGTTTTCACCTCTAGACCACTTGAGCTTTTGCATCTTGATCTTTTTGGTCCCACAAGAAAGCCTCTTTGACAGGAAAGACATATGACTTAGTCATTGTAGACGACTACACTAGATAGACATGGGTTAAATTCCTTGCCTACAAGGATGAGTCATTCAAAGTGATCACTGTTTTCTACAAAAATGTTCAAAATGAAAAAATGAATTTGTATTTCTTCTATTAGAAGTGATCATGGGGGAGAATTTGAAAATGAAAACTTTCAAAAATTTTGTGAAGAAAATGGCATCTCCCACAATTTCTCCTCTCTTAGAACACCACAACAAAATAGTGTTGTAGAAAGGAAAAATAGGTCTCTCCAAGAGATGGCCAGAACCATGTTCAATGAAGCTAACATTGCAAAACATTTTTAGGCAGAAGTAGTAAGTACAACTTGTTATATTTAAAATAGAATATACATAAGGCCTATCTTGAAAAGGACACCATATGAACTGTGAAAATGTAGAAACCCAACATTTCATATTTTCACCCCTTTGGATGTACATGCTATATTTTGAATACTAAGGATCAACTTGTTAAGTTTGATTCCAGAGCTGACAAAGGTATCTTTTGGGATACTCTGAACGCTCAAAAGCATTTAGAGTATACAATAAAGAATCTATGATAGTGGAAGAATCCATTCATGTCAAGTTTGATAACAAGAAGCCTAACACTGATATGTCAGAGTTAGATGAGCTATTTTCAGGTTTAGAGATTGGAGGAACAAATAAAAAACCTACAGATCTAGCATCTGGTACAGATCACCAGACAAAAGATTCAAACCAGACAGAAGCTGAAACCAGAAGGAAAACCTATCATCCAAAAGATCAAATCATCGGGGAACCAGGAGACAAAGTGAGAACAAAATCCTCTTTCAAAGAGCACACTGATCTTGCACTACCCTCTGAGCTAGAACCTAAGACGATTAATGAAGCACTGGAAGAAGAAGGTTGATCCTAGCTATGCAAGACGAGCTGAATCAATTCCGATGCAATGATGTTTGGATGCTGGTTACACTACCAGAAGATAAGCGAGCTATTGGTACAAAATGGGTATTTCGCAATAAGCTTGATGAAGACGGTAAAGTGATAAGGAATAAGGCAAGGTTAGTTGCCCAAGGTTATTCGCAAGAAGAAGGTATAGATTTTACTAAAACCTTTGCACCTATTGCAAGGTTAGAAGCTATTCGTATTTTACTTTCCTTTGCTGCACATCATGAGATAATTCTTTATCAAATGGATGTCAAAAGTGCTTTCTTGAATGGTTTTATAAATGAGGAAGTATATGTGAAACAACCACGTAGTTTTGAAGATATTGAATTTCCAAAACATGTCTTCAAATTTAAAAAGGCACTATATGGTCTTAAGCATGCTCCTAGATCTTGGTATGATAGACTAAGTTCCTTTTTAATGGAAAATGGTTTTACAAGAGGTTAGGTGGACACTACTCTGTTTAGAAATACTTCAGACAAACACTTTATACTTGTAAAAATATATGTAGAAGATATTATTTTTGGTGCTACTAATTAATGAAAGCCTTTGTAAAGAATTTTTTAAGTTGATAAAGGCTGAATTTGAAATGAGCATGATGGGAGAATTAAAAATCTTCCTAGGAATTCAAATAAAGCAATGCAATGATGGTATTTATATTCATCAAAGCAAATACATCAAAGAATTGGTCAAGAAGTTTAACATGGTTGACTGCAAGCCAATGTGCACACCATGCATCCTACTTGCGTCTTATGCAAAGATGAAAATCGTAAGAAAGTAGACTAGAAGCTCTACAGAGATATGATTGGTTCACTTCTCTATCTTACTGCTTCAAGACCTGATATTATGTTCAGCATCTGCCTGTATGCTAGGTTTCAATCTGATCCTAGAGAATCAACATGAGTGCTGTCAAAAGAATTTTAGATATTTACAAGGAACTACTAATCTTGGCTTGCTCTATAAGAATTCAAAAGATTACAAGTTAGTAGGTTTTTGTGATGCAGATTTTGCTGGAGACCGCATTGAAAGAAAAAGCACAAGTGGAGGCTGCCAATTCCTTAGAGCAAATGTTGTGTCTTGGTCAAGCAAAAGACAAAGCACAATAGCACTCTCAATTGCAGAAGCCGAATACATCTCTGTAGCTAGTTGCATCTCTCAATTTCTGTGGATGAAATATCAACTTGAAGACTATCTTATTAAAGAGAGTAACATTCCTATCTTCTGTAATAATACTTCTGCTATATGTCTTAAAAAGAATCCCATACTGCATTCACAGTGCAAAGCATATTGAGATTAAACATCACTTTATAAGAGACAATGTTCATAAGGGCATACTTGAAATAAAATTTATTGATACTGACCATCAGTGGGCTGATATATTTAGAAAACCCCTTGTTGAAGATAGATTCAACTTTATAGAAAGAAATTTAAATTTTCATCTTATAAATGAATGAGTGTTCAATCTCAATATCTGATGCACTTGGTGCATCTGATAGTATGTATTTGATAGCATTTTAGCATCTGGATGATCAAGCATCTTGTTGAAACATGTAATTCACGTCATTTAGCATCTGGTGCTATATCACATCTCATACTTGTGTCAAGTGCGTGCAAACTGAACCATCCTATGCTACCTACTGTGTCATGATTAATTTTACATTTTCAATAGTTTTTACTGCGGTAACCTCTGTTTTTGGCAACCGGTGCATTTAATGAAAGGAATCTTTTATTTCAATTTTATTTCGATTTATTTTATTCTCTTAAAATTGATACGGTTTATAAAAACTTTACCACTACCTTTTTAAAACTTTTCCACTGCTCCACTACTTTTGTACCTTCTCTCTGTTTGTACAAAACCTCTCAAACTTTCACCGTAAGTTTTCACTCTGCTTCAATGGCGTACAAGGCTTTTGAGAAAACTGCGGTCATCGACACCATGAATGATGGCAAGGTGCTGATAGAACACATGGTCGACCTTGACCATCTGACAAAATTTGATTTCGACTTCAGAGAAGGTATCACTCTCATGGGATTGAGAGAATATTTTCAATGGAAGGAGAAGGTAGCTCTCATTAATGCTGTGAGGGAATTCTGGGGTAATATCCAACCATTCTCTAGAAGCATTCTCAAGGGATATGTTAAGGGGTTCGAGTTGGTTGTGACTCCTAAGATCATTGTTGAACACATACGGTGCCCTGATGAAGGGTTAATTCTATCTGAAGGATGGGAGACTCAGTTTGGTGGTCCACAGGCTGTGGATGAAGCTTTATTTGAGAACTACAGTGAATTCAAGGCTTCGAGAAAGCCACTGAATGCGGTTTATTTGAAGAATCACTTTAGGGTTCTTCACAAACTTATCTCCAAGTGCGTTATTCTAAAGGCCGGTTCATCAGATATTGTGAACCGTGAACAGAAATTCATTATGAGGCACTACCTTGCCGGTATAGCCATTAATCTACCAAGGTTGTTAATGATTACCTTGAAGAACGCTGTTATGTCTTCAAGAACTGGTTCTGCTGTTGACAAGTACATCAACAAAACTATTTCTTATTGTGCTCTCCTCTCTGACCTAATGAGGAAACAAAAGATTGTTGAAAAACTGAAGAAATTGGAAGGTGCTGAAAAGGAAAAGTACTTTGGCAAAAATGCTAAAGGAACTGGTGTCGTGTTTGGAAAGTCTAGCCTAGTTAGGATGGGCTTGTGCACCTCAAAAACACCTACTGATGTACCTCATAGTTGGGCTGTACCTTCCTGAAGCTCCACTCCAAGCTTCTACGTCTGCCTCTACTTCTGCACGCTTCAGTTGGTGAACCTGTTATCATCTCGCATTCTCAGTTCGATAGGTTTATGGAATCCTCTACAAAAGTGGAACTCCTTGAAAGCATCGTTCTCAGCCTCATGTAACGCGTGAACCAAAATTAACCACCCTTTTAATTTTTTTTCTTTTGAAAAACTCTTGTTATTTCTGTCTCTTTTTGTTTCTGCTCTATATATACAATGAGTTATTTTGATTTCAAAGTTTTCTCACTTTTTTTACTAAAATTTTTGGCCATGATGGTCTACTCTCTTTTTATCAGATGACAAAAAGGGGAGTAAAAGGTTAAGGATTGATGAACGCTAAAGTGGCATGCATAGCACGAATCATGCATTAGAAATCATTATAAGCATCTGATTGATTAAGCATCTGCTACTCTACCATGCTATGTTAAGAGTTTGCCATGCTATGATTAGCCCATACTCTGATACATATATCATATTCTGATACTTAGAAAAATGTTTTAGAAAATAAACGTTTATGCTTGACTGCTGAACTCAGGGGGAGACCGTTGTAGTTATTTTCTAAAATAAATTATTCATCAACGTTAGATATTTGTCATCATCAAAAAGGGGGAGATTGTTGGAACCTAAACGATTGACAAGTTTAGACCCTCAATAATTTTAATAATAATAATGTATCTATGTGAGAACAATTCACCTTCTGATAAGTCTTAAAGTGTGTAGGAGATAAAATTATCTATATTTGTAACATCACTCAAGCAAGAAGAAGAAGTTTTACAAGAAGATGAGCACACTAAAAGTTGTTTGCATCCGAATCTATCCTTGTATCTGGTATATGATTACAAGCGAGCGTCTGGTTCTCAAAGACTATGACACGGGGAATCGAATCAAAACCAGTGAGCATTTGATACAGTCTAGCGAGCATCTGGCTCTTTAATAAAACATGTGCAAATCACGCTTAGCTTTCTGCTCCCTATCTCAGTGAATCCTTACAATAAATTCAAATTTTATTGTGCACTCAATTTGATAGTATGAGGAATTAAAGGTGGTGCCTTTAGCTAAGGGACAAAGTTCGTACACTTTTCAAATTGTGTCAGGCTGCAAATGATTGGAAAAGGAAATAGTACAAACGGTAATAAAGGTGTACTATTCGAATATTTCCATGGAAAGGGAATTGCAGATATTTTCTTCAAATTACCTCAATCAATGATTGGAGCTGATTTACCTCACAACGGTAACTTTGAAGCTGCCTATAAATACTCCAACTCTACCATTGAAGAAGGTTACATAATTACAATTCAAGTGAGCAACCTAAGATTTTGCGCTAAGCACTATGTGAACCAGACAGTGAACAAATCTTCAGCATCTTATTCTTTCTTTTAGAAAATTATATACTTTGTGCTTACACTTTTTCATCCTCTCGTGTTGAGAGTTATTTCTCTGTACTCAGATCTTTGTTGTAAAACTTGTATAGCCTTGTTTTAGGCTGACTTTTCAAAGGCTCGAACGTATTGAGTAGTTTTAAGAAGTTAAGATTATTGTCAAGTTTGTGACAGTAGAATACTCTTAAGTGTTTTTGTAATCAGTGTGATTATAGTGAAAAATCCTTCAGGAACGAAGGGACTAGACTTAGCTACCAGTTGGTGGTGAACTAGTATAAATCTATGTGCCCACTTCTTCTCTATTACTTTAATTGCTTTTATGCTTTACGAGAAAAACAAGTTTTCACAAACTGTATTTCAGCGTCCGGTATTTTTCCAGCATCCGGTGTTAAAAGGTTTTGAAAAGAACTTGATTTTAGCCTTAAGTTTCCAAAAAGTTTTCAACACAATTCAACCCCCTTCTTGTGTTCACGTTCATAGACGTTACCAATTTCAAAACCCACATACAACCCAAGTGCACTACTCCCTTGAACATGAAAATCTGACTTTTTCCCCTAAACACTAAATATGAAATGAAGAATCCTATCATGGGATTTATGGTTACCCATGAGTCTACATGACCCCAAGGAAAGGAACTCACCTTGGTTACCAAATAAGGTAATGAATGCTGAAATTGAAGAACCCCAAGTGTTATTATCTATCGTCCTTCCTTCTTCTTCTACCCAAAAGCTTTTCCTTCTCCCTCTTTTAGGGAATGTGTGTGTGGTTTTGAGGACGGGAAATGTGTTTATTGAAATGAAATGGCTCAAAGGTGAGCATACAAGGGTGGAAATGTGGTTCTCTCTTCTCTTCTTCTCCCTTCTTTCTCTCTTTTCTTTCTTTCTTTCTTTCCATATCTGATCCTACGATCTCTCCCCTTCTTTCTTTTTCCATTTCTCTTATTTTAATTCCTCAAGCATACTCTTTACGAGTAGAGATCCTCTCCATTTCTCAAAAGAAATAGAGATCTCCATTACTATAGTTTTGGGTTTATAAATGCATAATTAATGTCACCATTTTAAAAATATATGAATTTATACACCCAAAACTATAGTAATGGAGGTCTCTATTTCTTTTGAGAAATGGAGAGGATCTCTACTCACTATTTACACCTCATATCCTCTATTTAACCCCCATTCCTCTTGTGGCTAGATTTCATGGACTGAAAAATTGGGTATTGGGTCTAGCTCATGCTATGATTCAAACATAATTTCATGAATAAAAGATACGTTTAAAATAACCAAGTAAGCTAAAAGAAAAATAAGAAGCTCATGGAATTTGGGTGTTACACTTGTCAAGTTGTCTGTGTAAAAAAAAAAAAAAAAAAACTTGTCAAGTTGTCATTCACTTTTTGTCAAAAAAAAGTTGTCATTCTCTTTCGTCAATTAATTGAATAGCATTAAACCATTAAAATAAATTATTGAAATCCAAGCATTAATACAAACATTATGGGTTTATAGGCATTACATTTAATATCATCTCTGATCCCTAATATAAAAAGAAAAAACAAAAATTATTAAGAGACAGGAAGACAATTTAATACTATAAATTGAAATATTATCCCAAATATACAACTATCTTGCATTAAATGTTTTATATTCATCATGTGAATTTTTAGTAATCAAATATCTCACATTAAATAGGGGTATAAAAGAAATTGTAACAATTAATACACATTGAAATGTATTTATTTTTTTATAATTAGGACAGTAAAATACACTACATTTTTTCCTATAATAGGGTTCGGAGATAGTATTAACAAATTTTTTAATGAGTAACTTTAGGCAATTAATGAATAACAACTACTATAACTATTTTACGATAAAAAATTTCAATGCATTTAGTTTTATTGCTTTTATAAAAACATTTATTCATTACTTAAGTATTCATAGGACACTTATAGTAGGATCCATTTACTTTTAATGAAGAGAGAGAGAGAGAGAGTTTCATTTCAATACTGATTAGCCATTTTCAAAGAATAAAAAAAATACTTTTTTACAAATCCATAAAGTAATCAATAAATGATTAGTAATTAATAAATTATAAATTATAATAATTTACAATATAACATAGTGAAGATATTGTTTCATTTTACTAATAGTTACCTAAAAAAGAGCATTTTTTATATAAATTTATAAGATATTGTATTAAAATATTTGTAACTCAAGAATCATTTAACTATACATGAGACATGACACCGTTATTTTTTATTTTATTGAGATGTGTAAGTTTTTCATTAAAGTACTCAAAATTTTATTTTATTTTTCCTCATTAAAGATAGTTTTGACATTTCATCAAATTTAAGAATATAAAATCAAAATATTAGTGAAAAACAATTACAAACAAAAACAAATAGTATACGGAAATAATTTGTTTAAGAATTTCGTGAAAAAAAATGCAATAAATTCAATTAAAATATAATTTGTATTATTTTATAGATTTTATTTCCATCTATACTTTTATTTAAGGAATAAAACCATAGATGTTAGTTGTAGTTGATAGTATTAAAATCAAAACATTCTATATTTGCAGTGACTAAAAACATATTTAAACCAAAAACCAAATACTCTTTAACAAATCTATAAAATAATCAATAACTGATTAGTAATTTATAAATTAAAATAATTTACAATATAACATAGTGAATACAGTGTTTCATTTTACTAATGGTTACCAAAAAAAAGCTTTTTTTATATAAATTTATAAAATTATTTATTAAAATATTTATAACTCAAGAGTCATTTAACTATACATGAGACATGTAACCGATATTGTATTAAAATATTACTTTTTTTTATTTTTTTTATTTTAACGAGAAGTGTAAGTTTAACTGTACATGAGACAAGTACTCAAAATTTTATGTTCTTTTTCATTTTATTTTATTGCATAATACTCCGGAACCATTTATAAGGCAAAAAGTCATTTCCAGATTCGTTAAAAAATGTATGTATCTGGTCCAATTGGACCAGATACATACATTTTTTAACGAATCTGAAAATGACTTTTTGCCTTATAAATGGTTCCAGAGGGAGTAGCAATTAACAATTTCGATGCATTTAATTTTATTATTTTTATAAAAACATTTATTCATTACTTAAGTATTTATAGGGCACTTATAGAAGGACTCATTTACTTTTAATGAAGAGAGAGAGTTTCATTTCAACACTGATTAGCCATTTTCAAAGAAGAAAAAAGAAAATACTTTTATGCAAATCCATAAAATAATTAATAATTGATTAGTAATTTATAAATTAAAAAAATTTACTATATAACATAGTGAAGACGGTGTTTCATTTCACTAATAGTTACCTAAAAAGAGCATTTTTTACATAAATTTATAAAATAATGTATTAAAATATATATAACTCAAGAGTCATTTAACTATACATGAATGATGTCACCAAAATTGTATTAAAATATTTTTTTATTTTTATTTTAATGAGAAGTGTAAGTTTTTCATTAAAGTACACAAAATTTTATGTTCTTTTTCATTTTTTGAAAAATAGCTACTCCATAACAATTAGTAATTTCAATGCATTTAATTTTATTGTTTTTATAAAAACATTTATTCATTACCTAAGTAGTCATAGGACACTTATAGAAGGAGTCGTTTACTTTTAATGAAGAGAGAGAGAGTTTCATTTCAATACTAATTAGCCATTTTTAAAGAAAAAAAAGAAAATTCTTTTTTACAGATCCATAAAGTAATCAATAAATGATTAGTAATTCATAAATTATAATAATTTACAATATAACATAGTGAAGACAATGTTTCATTTTACTAATAGTTACCTAAAAAAGAGCATTTTTTGTATTAAAATATTATTTTTTATTTTTTTATTTCATTGAGATGTGTTCTTCATTAAAGTACATAAAATTTTATGTTTTTTTCCTCATTAAAGATAGTTTTGACATTTCATCAAATTTAAGAATATAAAATCAAAATATTAGTGAAAAACAATTACAAACAAAAACAAATAGTATACAAAAATAGGTGGCATCTAGAGTGGACCATGTAATAGATGGTTCATGGGTTGACTAATTGATTAACGATTAGATTTTGAAGGTCTACCAAATCTTATAATGCATTACACACATCAAATTTTTCCCCCTTTCTCTCTCTCTCTCTCTTATATTGTTATTAATTGTGTTTGTTTAAGCTTTTTAAGGATATCGTTTAAAAAAAATCATTTTTATGGATAAAATAAAAAGCTATTTGTGTTAACTTTTTGAGATAAAAATCATTTTTTAAAAAAAATATGATTTTTATGATGGTATATTAGAGATTATGTTTTAGAGATTTTTTAAAAAAGCAAAAGCCAAGAGCCCTTTATTACAGTTTTTTATTAAAAAAATCACTTTTTGTAAGTTAAAAATCATTTTTATTGTTATTAAATTGTGTTTGTTTCACCTTTTCAAGGAAATCATTTTTATGGGTAAAATGAAAAGGTATTTTTGTTAGCTTTTTATGGATAAGAATCCCATTCGTTAGAGTTCTTTTTAATGAAAAAATTACTTTTTTAAAGTTAAAAATCATTTTTAGTACTATTAATTGTGTTTGTTACAGCTTTTCAAAGAAATCATTTAAAAAAATCATTTTTATGGGTAAGATGAAAGGCTAATGAGCTATTCTCATTAGCTTTTTATGGGTAAAAATCAAATTTTTTTTAAAATGATTTTTACGATGGTAAACAAACACAAAATAGATTATGCTTTTCTTAAAAATCTCTAAAACACAACTCTAAAATCTTGAATGTCAAAATCACTTTTTTCTTAATTCATAACAAGCGGGCCCAAATTTTTTTAAAAATAATTTTTATGATAGTAAACAAACAGAAAATAGATTCTGGTTTTCCTAAAAATCTCTAAAACATAATCTCTAAACTTTTGAATATCAAAATCACTTCTTTCTTAATCCGTAACAAACAAGCCCTAAATTATGTTTGTTTACAACTATAAAAATTGCTTTTAAAAAAATTGATTTTTATCTTGTTACGATAAAACTACTTCTACGTGGTTGTATCCAAACAGGATAAACTCATTTTTTTTAAAAGTGATTTTTGGTTGTAAACAAACACAATTTATCTTTTATTTTTCTTAAAAATTTCTAAAAAAATAATTTTTAAATTATTTTTGATCAAAATCACTTTTGTTTAATCAGTAACAAACAACCCTTAATATTTTAATCCATAAAAAAAACCTTTAGTTTTTTAACTAGTCATTTTTTTAGTTATAATGACAAATTCCAGCATTTATTGAAAGAGATTAGGTGGGGAAAAATGTAGGTGTTACTCATTTTTTTTCAAGTCATCCGAGTCATTGATTAAATCCAACGGTATATTATAAGTGGTTCACCGGTGAACCATATGGTGAGAAGTTCACCCTAGAAGCCACCTACAAAAATAATTTGTTTGAGAATTTTGGAAAAAAATCATGCTATAAATTCAATTAAAAATATAATATGTATTATTTTATTTCCTTCTATTCTTTTATTTAAATAATAAAACCATAGATGTTAGGAGTAGTTGATAGTATTAAATGATTTTAATACAAAATATACATAATTAATGAGTTGTCCCTTTAGTAAACAGTGCAGGTATAACATGAGTGCCTAACAATATCCGCCCTGCCAGCACACTTCTTGTTTCTGTAATGATGAAAAACTACCATTTTTTTCACTACTTTATTGAGAAGCTGTGTGTGAAAGAAATTTAGTTCGCACCTTTTTGAATTGAAAGTGCAGCTCACGCCTAGATAGGACTTATCATGTGTTCATGAAAAACAATAAAAAAGTTGAGGGCACACTCTTTTCTTAACCTGACAAGGCATGTGTGCTATATGTGCCATACTTCTATAAGAACAAGGCCTCTCACCAATTGAGATCTCACTCAAAAACACATATACTTTCTCATCACTCTCAAGTCTCAAAATTCTCTCTCATAATCACAAATGGCAGTTTCAATAGAGAGTTGGGTTATGAGAAAGAAGAGGACCGTGAGAAGGAAGAACAAGCCCCCATTCAATAATCTCCCAGAAGAGCTTCAAATTGAAATTTTCACGAGGTTGATTCGGAAGAATATATCAAAAGCCCTGTGTGTCTCACACACATGGCGTGATATCATCCTTTTTACAACCCTCCCAATAGAGCCACAACCCGAATTGGTGACAGCTCGCTTGTTTCCTTATCCATTTTTGAATATGGAACAACTCTTCCCGTGGTGCTCAAGAGTAATGCATTGTAGGGTCTCACCCCAAAAGTTGATTGGCACATGCAACGGGCTTATCTTGTTTTGCCACAAGGATGGTAAGGTTGAGAAACTCACACATGGTGTTTATCACTATTATGTGATGAATCATGTCACAAAACAGTGTGTGGTTGTTTTGAAGCCTACAAGAACAAACTCTGGAGGGCATTCCTATGCTTCCCTGGCTTATGACCCTTCCGAGTCTTGGTTTTTCAAGATCATGCGTTTCCATGGTTGTCGCCATGTAAGTGTTTTCTCCTCTGAGAATGGTCGTTGGAAGACTCCGACCCTTGATTTACCTAAAGAGGTTAATGATGCTCATTGGGTCATAAAATCTGTTTACACAAAGGGTGTAATTTATGGTTGATCCTCAGGAGACTACTGAGGAACAAGCAGTGGCATTTCCACTCCCACCTGCTTGTCTTTTAAATGGCTGCCATTGGGACATAGGTGTAAGACATGGCAATCTCTTGTTTGTCATGTCTTTGGGTGCGTATTTCTTCATTTTTTAACTTCTGGAATGTGTTGTAAGTGGTGGTGTCTCCTACAAATGGAGGAAGATTTATAGCATCAATGACCGGAATTTGCGTGATTTGAATTCTTATGGCGAGCTTTTGTCACATCATCCTTACCATGGGGTGGCATTTTTCAAGCGTAGAAATCTCCTCTTTTTCTATGTTGTTGATGGTAACAATGACAAACGTCCTCGGGTGGTTAGATATGATGAACTATTGTATGATTATATTCGAAACTGTGGACTCCCTTTACTTGAATGCTCCATCAATTTTGCTTGCACTATCTAATCTCATAATCATGGATTTAATTTCTTTGTTATTTGATCCATTCCTTTGTTGTTTGCTCTAATCTTATCACGCGTTGGAATATATATTAGCATGTTAGTTTTTTATCTTGAAGGCACTATGTAATATCCTCACTCGTGTAGGGATATTACTTGAAGCTTTTCATAAAATAAATCAAATGAAGTAGTTTAAATAATAGCATAAATTTTTTTTTATACACGACTTGGTAAAAATAAGTACTCGAGTCAAGTACATAATTCAACTTCATAAATATATAGAATTCCTTAAAAACTACGACTCTGAGCCGGCTTTGAATACTGACTTTATCCTTTGCACTATTCTATTGAGTAATTTTCAAGCAACTCCAGAACTTGTTTATCAGTTTCCAATGTGTACCTGCTATCTGAAACAAAAGAAATAAATAGTGAGATATAAAATCTTAGTGAGTCCTCTTTGGACCCCTCACCGATACTATCTATCACAAACAAATATCCAATCACTATATAACATATCAAACTCAAATAAGTTGTACATAGTTATTAAATTTCTTACAATTGCAAATTAGTTCAGCTGTATTATTTACTTAGGGCCCAATCGTTATTGATCCAGGAATCTACGCCGCCGGATCTTAATGAGTACCAGACCAACGGTAAAGATATCTCACATACATACTAGTGTAAAATTCTAGACTGATGTTTAAGAGAGTACACATACATCGCTAGTGTAAAATTCTAGACCGATGTTTAAGATATTGTGCATACATCGTTGGTGTGAAACCCCCAGACTGATGATGAATCTAAGGTATGAAATGGTTAGACGTATATAACCGCAAGTGGCGTCCCAACTTGCCTAACCATGCCGCACCTCTGTTTCTGAAGGGTAATAGTAATATGTTTTACTTAACATTTTTTCAGTAATTTCTCATTTTGTACCATAACATTTATAATAGCAAAGCAAGAGAGACACGCATTCCGTAACACATTTCAAACAACCTTACCATAACATTATTCATATTCCAGTAAACATGCTTCTCGTTCACCACCCTAGCGAGTTACAATTTCCAAATAAGGTTCCAATTTATTCAACTTATACTTAACCACTCATAAGCTTATTTGAGCACCTCAAATAGCACTATTTATTTCTTGAATCAAGTACATCCAACAATTTAAATAAGTCATTAAATTTATCTAACATCCAACTTACACACTTTAAGCCATAGAATTACAAAATCCACCCAATACAAAATCTATCCAACGTCTGGTCTTACTCCAGCATCCGATAACAAACAGATTTAAAATCAAGTGTTCAAAAGTGTTTTTAACTTAAAGTTTGCGAAAAGTTTTCAACACAATTAAACCCCCTACTTGTGTTCACTTTCAGTTGGTATCAGAGCTCGGCCTCTTGGTTGAGCACTTAATTGTGTTAAGAGAAAAAATCCTATACTGTGAACATGTCTGCAGAAAGTGGTCACATGAGCACAAGTGGAGGCTGCCAATTCCTTAGGGCAAATCTTATATCTTGGTCAAGCAAAAGACAAAGCACAATTGCATTCTCAACAGCAGAAGCTGAATACATCTCAGCAGTAAGTTGCAGTTCACAACTTTTGTGGATGAAATATCAACTTGAAGACTGCTTGATAAAAGAGAGAAAGATTCCTATCTTCTGTGATAATACATCTGCAATTTGTCTTACTAAAAATCCAATATAGCATTCTAGAGCAAAGCACATTGAGATTAAACATCACTTCATAAGAGACTATGTTCGGAAGGGTATTCTTGAAATTAAATCTGTAGACACTGATCATCAGTGGGCTGACATTTTCACAAAATCCCTTGTTGAAGATAGATTCAATTTTATAAGAAGAAGTTTAAATTTTCATCTTATAGAAGAATGATTAATCTCAGCGTCTTGTGAAACGTATCATTCAGCATCTGGTATGACATAAGCATTTACACGTGTACACATATGATATGTCATTCACATTGCATAACTCAGCGTCCGATGATTTCTTGCTTGCATCCAAGCACACCTGTGTCACACGCGTGTGGAACTTAAGTGTCTCATCACACTTACTGAGTCAAGATGATTTGCGTTTTCAATAAAATCCTTTTCCCAGATTTTACTTTATTTTGGCAACTACATTTAATGAAAAGGGAAATCTTTATTTTATTTTCTTTTTTATTTTGTTTAAAGCAAATGAAATGTGTAACGTTTTTGAAAAAGCAACTGTACCATCACTTCAAAACTTTCCCACTACTCCACCACTTTCGCACCACTCTGTACTCTGCATTATCTGCGAAAATTTTCTCTCTCTCTCTCTCTCTCTCTCTCTCTCTTTGTGAGACCTTTTTGAAACCCTAAACCTCCATCACCTACTCCTCAACTGCTACGATGGCATCTCCTAAGGTCGGTCAGAACTATGCTATATACGACACCATGACGGAAGGAAAACTCCTAAACGAGAATCGAATTGATTTGGAGAATTTTAAGCTCTACGGTTTTGACTTCGATGAAGATTTTAAGGCTATGGGGTGGACTAATTACCACTTTTGAGATTCTACTGTCGAAGTTTTAGTTACTGCCGTTAAGGAATTTTGGGGAACTGTTACTCTGATCAAAGATGGATTAATCGAAGCCCTTGTTAAAGGTTTTAAACTAGTGATTTCTGTTAACACTATTGCTGCAGTTACTGATTGTCCAGTTGAAGGAATTAGCTTCTATGATGGTTAGGAGAAGGCCTTCAATGGAATAGAAAAGGTGAATGAAGCTCTGTTTGAAAACTACAGTCAGTTAAAAGAATCTAGAGAAACTCCTACTGCCAAGCATCTAAAAAGTCACTTCAGGGTGCTTCACAAGATTATAGCCAAGAGTGTTCTTCTGAAGGCTGGGTCTAGTGACATAGTGAACTATGAACAAAATTTCATTATGAGGACTTACATAGCAGGACAGAAGGTAAACTTGCCTAGATTGATCTTCAACAATCTGGTCAATGCTATTTTAAGTTCGAGGAAGGGAACTGCTAAAAAGAAAAACATCAATAAGACTATTCCTTATGGTGTTCTTCTTACTGCAATGATGATTAAGGATGGCATTTCAAGAAAGCTTGGAGCTTTAAAAGGAGTAGAAAGGGAAAAATACATTGGTGTAGGCGCCATTGTTCGCCCTAATACTTTTGGAATTAACAGCTTGGTGAGAATGCATCTCATTACTGGTGAAAGAATCAAACAAGTGAAACAGGAGAAACAAGAAGAAGAAACTGGAGCTGCTATTGGTGAAGGTATAAAGAAAACCACCAGAAACTCAGTGTCTGGTGTGAAAAGAACCGATGAGTCTCCAACAAGGGAGATAAAAAGCAAAAAGCAGAAGGTGCCTCCTGCACCGGAAGGTAGAACTGAACCAGAAGAAGATGAGGACCGAGTCCCCATCAGAAAAATAATGGAGAAGAAAAGAAAGGCAGAAGCTAAAAAATCTGTTTCAGCATCTGACCCTAGGAAGCCAGTTCCTCCACCTCCTCCTTCTGTTGTTGCCTCTCAAGGCAAAAGAAAGAGATTGATTAGGCTTTCTAAGAAGCTTAATCCAAAGGTACTGGACTTTAATGTTGATGATTTGATTACTATCTTTGATTCTGATGATGTTATTCCTACTCCACCACTCTCTATTTTATCACCATACTCCACACAACCCACTATATCTAAAATAGCCATTACTCGTGTCACTCAGCAATCTCCATCCACTAAACCACAAACTTCCCAGAAAACCATAAAACCCAAAACACTTTCATTCCCTTTACCACAACCCACTACCTCTACAAACACATCTCTCACTACATACATATCCTCACTCCACTCACACCCGTTCAACCTAATTTTCAAAATCCCTCCAAACAAACCTAAAACCTACAAAGTCAAAGTGACTTCTCCTCTCTCACTTTCTCTCACTCTCAAACCTACTAACTACTTTGGTGGCCGCAAATTTGTGTCATCTGTAAACAAACCACAGTTTATTAGAGAAGAAGTGTATCATTCTATCTATGATCACCTTTCTCTATGGCACTTGAAGACATTCACTTCAGGGGCTGCAAGATTGGAGATTGCCCCACTCTCTGAAGAGAATGAGAAGCTGTATACATGCTTTGGTGGAAAGTTGAGACCTCCTCCAAATAGAGGAGTAATGCCCTTTTCTGTTGATCTTCCTCACCATCTGCCACAGCATGAACCTCTCACTCTGGAAGAGTGTGGAAGATGGATATCAGACAAAGAAGTGGCATTTATGACTCACTGCCTGGAAATGAAAAGGCTTGAGTTAATTCATCAATACAGAGATCCTGCCTCAGCATCTGTGAAGATAGTGCCTGATAGGCAAAGGTGGTTCCCTTGGTCAATACTTGAGAAAAGGAAGGAACTAGCTCCTGGCAAACTTCCCAAGTCAATTGGTATCAAGGAGTATGAGGAAGCTCCTAGGAAATACAATGTCAAAGCATTTTCTGAGATTCCAGTTAAAAAGTTATCTGAAGACCAAGCCAGACAAGTCTACTTGAACAAGCTCAAAAGTGATTCCAGAGGAACTGGCTCTTCTGGCTGCTGTAATGCAGAGAAAGCAACCATTCCTATAGTTGGCTCTATCAGCAGGGTAATTGATACAAACCTTGCTATTCTCCATTTTGATGACATGTTTATTGTTCTGTTGTAAGGCCCCCAAGTGTTATTAAACTGGAAGAACAATGGACTTCAATCAGCAAACATTTTGATATTGGATTCAGCTGGAGTAAAATGACAATGTCTTGGAAAGATAAAGTCATTCTACCTCAGTTCACACTTGTCTCTGAAAATGTAGATGATAAAGAGAATCTGAGAAGGTTGTATCTGGCTAAGAATAAAGGTCTCAACACTTGTGTTGCTGCTTTTGGAGATCTTATCAAAGCAAATTTTGGAGCAGCTGCAGTTGCTAAGTTTGATGCTTTTGTTGATGATCTGTTTAAGCACAGGGAAACTATATTTCTGAGTATGGTTTACCCTGAGGAAATTGTGCTAAGATGGGAAAGAGATATGGAGTTTGAGCAATAGAAGCTGGGAAGACTCATCAAATGGGGTCTACTAAATGATGAGTTCTTTAAGACTCAGGAAAGAAAGGAAAGAAAACTGAGTCTGTCACAGGTAGTACTAGCCATCGTGGTTTGAGTCACAAAGGGTCATTATTCTTGAACCTGTTCTGTGAACCTGCTCCTGCTCCTCCTGCTGCAAATGATGAAGTTGTCATCTTGCCAAGAGCTGAATTTGAAGCTATCATGGCTACAAATCAGAAGGTGAATCAACTGGAAAGTACTGTGAACCTCCTCATGGAGCGACTCAATCAAATTCTTCCTCCTCCACCAAACCCTTAAAAACATTTTTTTTATTTCAAATATTTTGTATTATTTTTGTTAACTTGGTACAATTCTTACTTTTGCTACATTGAATGATCTAACCTTTACTTAGTCAAATTTTTGATACAACTCAAATTATTCGTTTTGACTATGATGTGTTTTACACTCTTTTTGTCTGATGACAAAAGGGAGAGTAAAAGTAAGGTTTGATGAATGTCTGATGAACGCACTTAAGTATCTCATAACATACATTATTCATCATACATAACATATTTGTATTGCTCTGTTACTATTGATATTCATTGTCTGGTGATCTGATACTGGTTGATATTCATTGGTACAAGATCTCAGCATATGGTCCTCTATGATTTTATCTGTTACTGGTACAATGATTTTAGCATCCGATCTCAATGATTATTTATATATGCTCTAATACATGTATGTATTTTGGCGATCATACAATTACTCTGATAATTGAAAATGCTCTTATTTGAAAATATTTAATTATATCTGAGTATATTGAACTCAGGGGGAGACCCTTGAAATTACTTTTGAAACTAAATTGTTCATCAACCTTGGATATTTGTCATCATCAAAAAAGGGGAGATTGTTGGAACCTAAACGATTGAGAAGTTTAGACCCTCATTAATTTTGATAATAACAAAGTATTTGCAAGTGAACAATTTATCTTCTGATAAGTCTTGAAGTGTGCAGGTGTTAAAATTACTTGTGATTTGTAACTCACTCAAGCAAGAAAAAGAATTTCACAAGAAATTGAATACATTCCATGTGTGTCTTCATCCGGTTCACTCCAGCATCTTGTCTAAAGCGAGTGTCTGGTAGTGTTATCTTTTGACACGTGGATTAATCAATTGCTGCAAGTGTCCGTCCTACTTTCTAAGCGAGCATCTGTCTTATTAATGAAGCATGTGATGGTCACGTTTATGCTTTTCTACCTCAGCTATTTTGGAACGAAATTTGAATTTGATTTTGTGCGCTCATTTTGCTGTACGAGGTATCAAAGGTGACACCTTTAGTATAAGACAAAATTTGTACAAGGCAATTGTGAAAAGCAGATAGTACACAAATGGTAATGTGTACTATTCTGATAATTCTCTGGAAAGGAAGAAAAGGACAACATTTCAAAGGAAGAAAAGGACAACATTTCAAATTATCTCACTCAATGATATAGAGCTGAAATTTACTGTAACGGTAATGCCCTCAAGGACTCCTATAAATACCCCAAGGTATTCATTGAAGAAGGTGGCTAGAAACTACATTTTGAAAGAGCTATTTTCAAGTGAGAAATCAAGTTTCGTGCCAAGTTTCTGGAAACCAAAGAACTGAACTTCAGCGTCTTATATTCTTTCTTTTAGAAAGCTATTTGTTTTTTAGCTTAATCTTTTCATCCTCTCTGTGAGAGTTATTAGATTGTATTCAAAAGAAAAATTACTCTGTGAAAATTGTTTTGCCTAGTTAAGGCTTATTTCCTCAAAGGCTCGAACGTATTGAGTCGTTTTGAGAAGTTAAGAGTATTGTCAAGTTTGTGACAGTAGAATACTCTTAAGGAAATTTGTAATCAGTTGATTATGGTGGAATTTCCTTCAGGAACGAAGGGACTAGACGTAGCTACCAGTTTGGTGGTGAACTAGTATAAATCTCTGTATCTCAGCTTTACTGCTTTACATTTATTCTTATCTTGCAAAGAAAAACAAGTTTTCATAAACTGTATTTCCAGCATCTGGTCTTACTCCAACATCCGATAACAAACAAATTTAAAATCAAGTGTTCAAAAGTGTTTTTAACTTAAAGTTTGCGAAAAGTTTTCAACACAATTCAACCCTCCCTTCTTGTGTTCACGTTCACTCTTCTTCCTCTTATCATGGTGAGTTGATTCCTCTCCTTGTTTCTTCTCAGATTTGATTTCCCCCAATTTTTGTCAAAAACCCTAGACTTCTAATTCCATTAATCCGAGTTTTGTTGAAAAACCTTGAACATACTTCGATTCCATTCCTAATTTATGCCTTGTCTTTGTTACCCTTAAGGCTTGGATTTCAAAGAACCCTGATGTGCTTGGAGACAAGGTTGTTCAGAAATAGGGTTCTGATCTCCCTTTCTTGTTTAAGGTACGTGATCCCCCTTTTATTTTATTTTTTGAGTTAATGGGTGTTTTGATTTTATCGCAAGGTTGAATTTTGAGTTTGAATTGTGTGGTTTTCATGCATTGTTAGGTGCTGTCTGTGGCAAAGGCCTTGTCTATATAGGCTTACCCTAAGAAGGAGCTTGCTAGGATGCTGCATAAATTGCAGCCTGATGTGTATAAGGATGGGAATCACAAACCAGAAATGGCTCTAGCAATGACAGATTTTGAGGCTCTTTGTGGATTGATCACTCTTAAGGTATTGAATTGTTCTGTGGAGTTTTATTTAATTTTTTGTGGAATATATTAAGAGCAGTTTATAGCATTTCAAGGAGCTTCGATTTATATAATGATAGTCCCTCTATTTAAATGTTAGATTCACTGTTGTTTCAACTGGAGGAACAGCTGCTGCTGCATTAGAGAGTGCTGGAGTAGCTGTTACTAAAGTCGAACAGGTTACCCATTTCCCTGAAATGGTGAGTGTGCTCGTAGCTTGACTTCTCCTTCCCAAAGTCTCATGACCAGTTCATGTGTGGAACTTTTGATGATATGCTATGAATTCTAGCTTCTAGCTTCTAATCTCTGATGAGTTTAATCAATTTCTTAATTGCTGATTTGTGTGCTGCTTTACTTTTTTTAAATCGCCAGACTTAGGGTTTTCATGGTTATTTTTCCACCAATCTAAGGTGTTATGGCATTTCATTTAGGGTTTGAACATACATTTCCTACACAAGAATTGACACATAGATTCTTTAGGAAGCTCTTGTAGCAGATCTATATATTTCATCAAGTCTCAAATGCATATTTTTCCTTTCAAAAATAAACAAGCACAAAAATTTATAAGTAAAAAATTCACAAGTATGTAAAAATGATTATAAACTAAAAAACAGATAAGGTACACAATCAATCAATTACCTTAGAAGAGGAAGCCTAAGTATGATAAGGTACACGATGGAATAACAAGAAATATCTTTGTTTAGCTATTTGCATCATTGAAGCTACGAATTAGGAACTACTTATGCTTTGGATCAAGCTTTCCCATTTTTGGTTAGTAAGTGTTTGTGAATACCACATTTTATCCATTTTTGTGATTTTATTTTTATTTTTAGTTTCTAATTTTAATTTCATTTTCTTTTAATCTAGATTTTATTTTTAGTTTTTAATTTCAGATTGTTAATTTCATTTTTGTTTAGGTCTTGTTATGCTAATAATAGAACTCACTTAGTCACTTACGTCTGTCACAAGATGCACCCATAAACAAAAACAACAGCTTTAGAAGAGAAAAAATAAACAATGGCATACTATAAAACAAACTCAAAAGCAAAAAAAAAAAAAGCCATACTTAATATTCTGCAACATTAGGTTGCCTTAGCCTTCTCATGTTATGCCTTGAGCTCAACAACTCTATTCAAACAAGGGTTTTTCTCCAGAACAAAATATTGAGCAGCTAAAGTAACACTAGCACCAAAACAAAATATTCACAACTTCAATAAATTTTTCAGCCAAAAAACCCATCAGCAACAATCTGAATGAAGATAAAGAATGTGGATAAAAATAAACAAATCTAAAATATTGTTAGATCACTAACTTCACTTAGTCAAATAAGTGAACCGACGTTCATCTAATTTGGTTCACGTCCTAGCAATACTGAGGATTTTTTTTTTTGGGATGTAATTAAAGCATTTGAAATTTTTTTCTCAGTGAAATTCTCAGAATGAGGAACTTATATTATCTTCATCATGCCCTGCGCATTTCATCATGCCCAACAATACATAATCCACATAGCAATAGATTTGATGGAAAAACACTAGATAGCTCAAAGCTCCTTTAAATTTTTGTACCTGCGCAGAGCTTGTTTGTCGAAGGAGACGCGCAGGTGGTGGGTCACGCGGTGGGAAGAGACGGCAGTTGGCGATTGGCTCGTGGTGACCGCGTCTGGCTTGTGGTGGTCGCGAACAATGGCTAGCTTCTCAACCCGAGCTTGAAGGACGACAAGCAAAACCAAAGGCCTACATGAGCTTGAAGAACGGCGAACTTTTGAATTACTTCTAACATTAACAGACATTTCCGTTGATGAACACTGTTTTCTTTCGGTATTCTGATGTAGTTCTATCAGAATGAATTATATATTTAGGGATAGTAAGCTGTGCATTTTGAGGTCTAAATATGGTACAAATTTGGCTTGTATACTTTCTAGCAGCATGTCTAGCATTCGATTGAAGCTTGCTAGCTTGAACTCTTACAAGATTGTAGATTAATAATGAATGCTATGGATTTTTTTCACAGCTTGATGGTCGTGTCAAAACTTTGCATCCTAACATACATAGGGGTATCCTTGCTCGAAGAGACCAAAAGCGTCATATTGAAGCTCTCAGTACACATGGAATTGGTAAGTTGTGTTATCAGCTCTGTTATAACAAGTACATTGTGCCATAAATTGATTGTTTTGAATTTGGAGTTCTGTTCCTTCAGTCTGTGGATTTAGGTGTTTTATTGCTTTCCCTAAAAGTTTTCATTAATATGTCAATCACATTTCTCCTAGTTCACAGGCTTCTTTCTGATGCAATGCAACCTGTGATACCGGACCAAACAATTAACAAAGAGCAACATGTGAAAAAATTCAAATGATTACCGTTTGAGTTAATGAAACAAGTGTTGGTTACAGAGCAGATAGTGGAAGTTTGATATCTTTTTATTATATAGATCTGTTTCTTTGGAACTGCCAAACTGCAATTATGCTGCTTTAATTTGAGGTATCTTAGGGAGTTGGTTTGGCTTTGTGGTGATTTTGATGTCGGTTGTAATTTTCTGGCGATTGACCATGGCTCTCTACATGATGCGTATTTACTAATTGGTGTAACAGTAAGCAGCTAAGATTTATGGATTTAGGGAACCCATTTAATTAACTTATGACTTGTGAGTATAATGGTCTTGCCATGGTTTGTTTCTGTCATTCTCCAAGACGAGAATTTAAATATGCTTTTGGTTAATTGCATTGTCTCAACTATTCTTAAAGAGTCTATTTGTTCAACCAAAATCTTACCTGTAGAATCTGTGTTTTTAGTTACTTAGTAGATATATGTATTATGGAGTTCAATAAATTCAATAAGGCTTCCAGTGCCAATAAGATTTATTCAGAATGAAACACTTATTTGTTTTACTTTTTAATATATGGAGCTTAAATATGAAGTTTTTCATGTATAATATGATATTGATCCTCAGCCAAGTCTGGAAAATTGTTACGGTGCTCAACCAGTGGATCAAACGACTCTACCAGATGGAAAACAACAAATTTTTGTCATATCAATAAATATGGTGGATGGACTGAAGGAGGACTTGGCTTGGACATCATATATATGGACAGTTGTGATTATAAAGTAGTATTTGCTGTATTGACATGAATTATATTTGTATATGATGAACATTTGAAATCACTACTTGTGAAGTAATCAATGTGTGAAATGTATGTGATTTCAGTTGGAGTGCATTACTCAGTTTACTGAGCTTGTTCCTGTGAGAAATTTTTTTTGTTTTAATTTCAAGATAGTGGGCTTAGCCGTCGGTAATTTCATTTTTTTTTTCACTTACCGACGACTTGGCCATCTGTAACATACAGACGACTTGGCCGTCAGTAAATTACTGACAGTCTAGCCGTTGGAAACACCGGAAGAGCCGTTGGTAATGTGCCACCGTGTACGGTGGGCATTACCGACTGCTAACTCTCATAAAAATTGAAAAAATTCCACCAAATTTGCGACGACTGTGTATAATTTTTTGACGGCTTAGCCGTCAATAATATCGACGACTTTAAATGGCCGTCGGCAATAGATTTCCCATGAGCCATTAGCCAACGACCTCGAGGTCTTCGATAGGCCGTCGATAATCCTGATTTACCGACGGATTTTGTGCTTTACCGACAAAAAATGACCGTCGGTAACAGCGAAAATTCTTGTAGTGTATTTTTTCTTTCAACAACTCCATTCTATTGGGGCATGTATTTAGTTGTCAGTTAATGCTGGATTTCATGTTGCTCAAAGAAATTTGTGCAAGAAAGATATTTTTGACCTCTATATATTATGAGTGCTTTGATTCTACAGCCGCTTTATTGCTGGAACCTAAACGATTGAGAAGTTTAGACCTCACTAATTTTGATGATAACAAAGTATCCTCTGATAAGTCTTTGAGTGTGCAGGTATTAAAATATCTTATGTTTTATCTCACTTAAGCAAGAAGAAGAAACTCAAAAGTATTGAATACATTCTATGTGTGTCAGCATCCGATTCACTCCAGCGTCTTGTGTATAGCGAGCGTCTGGTAGTGTTATTCTTTGACACGTAGATTACTCAATTGCTGTGAGCGTCTATCTCTTGTTCTGAGCGAGCATTTGGTCTTTTAATGAATCACGTGATGGTCACGTTTGTGCTCTTCAACCTCAGCTATTTGGAACGAAATTCGAATTTGATTTTGTGCGCTCATTTTGATGTACGAGGTATCTAAGGTGACACCTTTGGTATGAGACAAAATTCATAGAAGGCAATTATGAAAAGCAGATAGTACAAAAATGGTAATATGTACTATTCTGATATTCTCTGGAAAGGAAGAAAACGATAGCTTTTCAAATTACCCCACTTAATGATATGGAGCTAAAATTTTCTGCAATGGTAATACCCCTTAGAGACTCCTATAAATACCCCAAGGTATTCATTGAAGAAGGTTGCCAAAAACTGCTAGAAACTACATTCTGAAAGAGCTATTACTCAAGTGAGCAATCAAGTTTCGCGACAACAAGAACTGAACCTCAGCGTCTGATACTTTCGTTTTAGAAAGCTATTTGTTTTTTAGCTTAATCTTTTTATCCTCTCTGTGAGAGTTATTTGGTTATTTTGATTGTATTCAAAACTATCTCTGTGATAGTTGTAATGCCTAGTTAAGGCTATGTTCCTCAAAGGCTCGAACGTACTGGGTCATTTTGAGAAGTTAAGAGTATTGTCAAGTTTGTGACAGTAGAATACTCTTAAGAAAATTTGTAATCAGTTGATTATAGTGGAAAATCCTTTAGGAACGAAGGGACTAGACGTAGCTACCAGGTTGGTGGTGAACTAGTATAAATCTCTGTGTCTCTTATTTTACTGCTTTATACTTACGTTTATCTTGCGCAAAAAAACAAGTTTTCATAAACTTCATTTCCAGCGTCTGGCTTACTCCAGCATCCAATTTCAAACAGATTCAAAATCCAGTGTTATAAAGCGTTTTTAACTTGAAGTTTGCGAAAATTTTTCAACACAATTTAACCCGCTTCTTGTGTTCACGTTCAGCTGGTACCAGAGCTCGGCCTCTTGATTGAGCACTTAACAGTGTTAAGAGAAAAGATCTTATACTGTGAACATGTCTGCAGAAAGTGGTCACATGAACCGTCCTCCTCTATTTACTAGAGAAAAATTTGACTACTGGAAAGATAAGATAAAAGCTTTGTTTGAGACACAACAACTTGAGTTGTGGGATATTGTTGAAAGTGGTTACCTTATTCCCACTAATGCTGCTGGTGTTGCTATTGCTAGAGAAAACTGGAATGATGAGCAGAAAAAGAGATATCAAATCAATCAAAAAGTTAGATTCATTCTTATCTGTGCTATGTCAGAAAAAGAATATGATAAATGTGGCAAATTCGATACTACTAAAGAGATATGGGATTTTCTTGTTTTGTCATATGAGGGCTCTGCCCAAGTAAGAGAAACTAAAGCTAGCATGTTAGTTTGCCAATATGAATTGTTTAAGATGGAAGAAGGTGAAAACATTGAGTCTATGTTTGGAAGGTTCCAAACACTCGTTCATGGGTTACAGGCCCTTGGAAAAAGTTGTTCCACACTTGACCATGTGAGAAAGATCCTGAGAAGTTTGACCAAGCAGTGGAGACCCAAAGTCACTGCTATTCAAGAAGCAAAAGATTTAAATGTCTTAAGACTTGAAGATCTTTTGAGTTCTCTGAAAGCTCATGAACTTGAGTTGAATGAGGAAGAACCTGTAAAGAAAAGCAAGTCTATTGCTTTGAAAGTCAACAAACATAAAGCCAGTACTTCTAAAGCCCTTCAGGCTGCAGAAGAATCAGAAGATGAAGCTTCAGAAGGAGAGGTTGATGGGTCAGATGATGAGCTCGCCTTCATATCCAGGAAGATCCAAAGGATGTGGAAGAAAAGAAACTTTAAGAAGAAATTCCACAAGAAAGATGTCAAGGACAAGAAAGAAAGCAAAGACAAAACCCAAGTTGTCTGCTATGAATGTAAAAAGCCTGGACACTTCAAATTCGAATGTCCTAATCTTAAGAGGAAGCCCATAAGAAGTTCCTTCAAGGGAAAGAAGAAGAGTCTCATGGCTACATGGGAAGATCTGGATTCATCATCCTCTGAGGAAGATAATGATGAAGAAGCCAATCTTGCCCTCATGGCAAATACTGACTTAGACTCTGAAGAAGAAGTTAAAGAGATAATAATATATGATTCTTATTCTGAACTTCAACTTGCATTTGATAATTTTCTTAAGGACTTTGCCACTCTCTCCACTGAGTATAAAGCTTTGAAAAAGAAATTTTCAAAATTCAAGTTTTGAAAAATGAAAATTCAAAGCTCAGTGAAGAGAACCAGAAGCTGAAAACTGAAAATCAGTATATGGTGGATAGTCAGCGTCTGGTGACATATCAGCAACCAGAAGCTGAGAGCTCTCAACCTGAAAGCTCTGAAGCTAAAGGTAATCCTAAGTGTAAATCAAATGATTATGAATATGCATTTCAAAGGTTTCTTGCAGAAAGTTTTACTCGAAGCAAGCAAGCTTCAATGATTTGGGGTGTCAGTAAAACGACAACTCAAGGTCTTGGTTATATATCAGATGAACCCTCTTTAGAAAATAAAAATTCTACATCTGATAAATCCAATGATCACAGTGAATGCTTGCATTGTACTTACTGCAACAAACCTGGTCATTTGAAAAGTGCATGTACTGCTTTAAGACTAAGAAGGACAAATATACTTCAAGAACTAAGAAGAAAGGACCCAAAAAGATATGGGTACCTAAAGATAAAATAGTCTATGTTGCAGACATGCTTAGTAACAAAGTCAACACACCTATCTTGGTACTTAGACAGTGGATGCTCGCGTCACATGACGGGAGAAAAGCATATGTTCCAAGAGCTAAGGCCTAGAGAAGAAGGATTTGTTGGTTTCGGAGGAAACCAGAAAGGTAAAATAGTTGGAATTTGTCGCATTGGTAAAAGCTCTCTTCCTTCTATTGATAATGTACTTTATGTTGAAGGACTAAAGCATAATCTATTGAGCATAAGTTAATTATGTGGCAATGGCTGTGATGTCATTTTTACAGAATCTGGGTGTTCAGTAAAAAGCAAGAAAGATGGCTCTATTTTCTTTACAGTAAAGAGGAAATAAAATATTTATAAAATTGATCTTTCTGAACTTGCAAAATAAGATGTCAAGTGTCTCATGTCTGTTGAAGATGAACAATGGATTTGGCATAAAAGATTGGGTCATGCCAGTTTGAGATTAATCTCAAAACTAAACAAGACTTATCAAATCTTAAATTCCAATCTGATGCTCTCTGTGAGGCATGTCAAAGAGGAAAACGAGTCAAAACTTATTTTCATTCTAAAAATAGTCTCAACCTCTAGACCACTTGACCTTTTGCATCTTGATCCTTTTGGTCCAACAAGGACAACCTCTTTAACTGGAAAGAAATATGGGTTAGTCATTGTTGATGATTTTACTAGGTGGACATAGGTTAGATTCCTTGCCCACAAGGATGAGTCATTCAAAGTATTTACTGTTTTCTGCAAATCAGTTCAAAATGAAAAAAGAATTTGTATTTATTCAATTAGAAGCGATCATGGGGGAAAATTTGAAAATGAAAGCTTTCAAAAATTTTGCGAAGAAAATGGCATCTCCCACAGTTTCTCCTCTCCAAGAACACCACAACAAAATGGTGTTGTAGAAAGGAAAAATAGGTCCCTCCAAGAAATGGCCAGGACCACGATCAGTGAAGCTGATATTGCAATATTTTTGGGCAGAAGCAGTAAACACAGCTTGTTATATTCAAAATAGAATTCTTATTAGACCTATTTTGAAGAAGACTTTATATGAACTGTGGAAAGGTAGAAAACCAAACATATTTATTTTCATCCCTTTGGTTGTATATGTTATATTCTGAATACTAAGGATCAACTTGGTAAGTTTGATTCCAAAGCTGACAAAGGTATTTTTTTAGGATACTCTGAAAGATCTAAAGCTTTTAGAATATACAATAAAGAAACTTTGATAGTGGAAGAATCCATTCATGTCAAGTTTGATGACAAGAACCCTGACACTGCCATGTTAGAGCTAGATGAATTATTTTCAGATTTAAATATTAGTGGTACAACAAACAGTGAACCAGCATCTTTAGCGTCCGGTGGTAACCAGACACTGGATTCTACTCAAGCAGAAGCTGAAGCCAGAAAGAGTTAGAGATACAAAACCAATCATTCTAAGGATCAAATCATAGGAGAACCTGGAGATAGAGTTAGAACAAGATCCTCTTTCAAAGAGCATACAGATATTGCATTTCTCTCTGAAATGGAACCTAAAACGATCGATCAAGCTTTCAAAGAAATGATGCTTGGAAGTTAGTCACTCTACCAGAAGATAGGCAAGCTATTGGTACTAAATGGGTATTAAGAAACAATCTTGATGAAGATGGTAAGGTTGTGAGAAACAAAGCAAGATAGTTGCTCAAGGTTACTCACAGGAAAAAGGTATAGATTTTACAGAAACTTTTGCACCTGTTGCAAGGTTAGAAGCTATTCATATTTTACTTTCATTTGCTGTACACCATGAGATAATTCTTTATCAAATGGATGTGAAAAGTGTTTTCTTGAATGGTTTTATAACTGAGGAAGTCTATGTGAAACAACCTCCTGGTTTTGAAGATATTGAATTTCCATAACATGATTTTAAATTTAAAAAGGCTCTATATGGTCTTAAGCAAGATCCTAGAGCTTGGTATGATAGACTAAGTTCCTTTTTAATGGGAAATGACATTACTAGAGGTATAGTAGACACTACTTTATTTAGAAAAATATCAAACAAGCATTTTATACTTGTTCAAATTTATGTTGATGATATTATATTTGGAGCTACTAATGAAAGTCTGTGCAAAGAATTTTCTAAATTAATGCAGACTGAATTTGAGATGAGCATGATAGGAGAGTTAACGTTTTTTGTTGGAATTCAAATCAAGCAATGCAATGATGGTATTTAAATACATCAAAGCAAATACAACAAGGAATTGTTAAAGAAATTCAAGATGGTGGATTGCAAGCCAATGTGCACTCCTATGCATCCCACGTGCATTATTGGGAAAGATGAAACTGGTAAGAAGGTAGATCAGAAAATGTACAGAGGTATGATTAGATCTCTACTTTATCTTACTGCTTCAAGACCTGATATTATTTTCAGCGTCTGCCTATGTGCTAGATTTCAATCTGATCCTAGAGAATCACACTTGAGTGCTGTTAAAAGAATATTTAGATATTTGTAAGGATCTACTAATCTTGGTTTGCTTTATAAGAAATCAAAAGATTACAAGTTAGTAGGTTTCTGTGATGCTGACTTTGCTGGAGACCGAATTGAAAGAAAAAGCACAAGTGGAGGCTGCCAATTCCTTGGAGCAAATCTTGTGTCTTGGTCAAGCAAAAGACAAAGCACTATTGCACTCTCAACAGCAGAAGCTGAATACATCGTAGCAGAAAGTTGCAGTTCTCAACTTCTATGGATGAAATATCAACTTGAAGACTACTTGATAAAAGAGAGTAATATTTCTATCTTCTGTGATAATACATCTGCAATTTGTCTTACCAAGAATCCAATATTGCATTCAAGAGCAAATCCCATTGAGATTAAGCATCACTTCATAAGAGACTATGTTCAGAAGGGTATTCTTGAAATTTTTAAATTTGTAGACACTGATCATCAGTGGGCTGATATTTTTACAAAACCCCTTGCTAAAGACAGATTCAATTTTATAAGAAGAAATTTAAATTTTCATCTTATAGAAGAATGATTAATCTCAGCGTCTTATGATATGTACCATTCAACATCTGGTATGACATAAGTATTCACACGTGTACTCATATGATATGTCGTTCATAATGCATAACTCAATGTCCGGTGAATTCGTTTGCGTGCGTCCACGCACACACGCGTTGAACTCGTGTGGGACTTAAGCGTCTCATCACACCTAATCTGAGTCATGATTATTTATGTTTTCAGTAAAATCTTTTTCTTGATTTTATCCTCATTTTGGCAACTGCATTTATTGAAAAATGGGAATCTTTATTTTATTTTCTTTTTGAATTATTTTTATTCAAAGGAAATGTGAAGAGTTTTTCAAAAAGTAACTGTACCATTTATCAAAACTTTCCCACTACTCCTTCACTTTCGCTCCACACTCTGTTTTTGTCTGCGAAAACTGTTTTCTCTCTCTCTCTGTGTGTGAATTTCTCTGAAACCCTAAACCTCCATCAAATCACTCTCCAACTGCTACCATGACTGATGTTAATATCGATGACTTCACTGGTATCTACGATACTGAGAAAGAAGCAAAGGTCCTGAATGAGAACAGGATTGATTTGAAAAAGTTCAAACTCTATGGTTTTAACTTCGATGAAGGTTTTAACAATCTGGGTTGGAAAAACTTCTTCTTTTGGGAACCAGTTGAAGTTATGGCTTATGCTATCAAGGAATTTTGGGGAAACGTTCATATGCTTCCGGGTGGAATAGTTGAAGGTCATGTCAGAGGCTTCAAGTTGGTGTTCACCATAAACACCATAACTGAAACGATTAAGTGCCCCTGTGAAGGCATTAGTTACCATGTTGGTTGGGAAGATGCTTTCAGAGGAATGGACAACGTCAACGAAGCTCTGTTCGAGAACTATCGCCAGTTGAAGAAAGACGATGTAACTCCTACTGCCAAGAATCTAAATAGTCATTACAGAGTTCTACATAAAGTTATTGCTAAGAGCGTTATTCTGAAGACTGGGTCAAGTGACATAGTGAACTACGAGCAGAAGTTCATTATGAGAATTATATGGCTGGTCACAAAATTAACTTGCCTAGGTTGATCTTCAACAATATTGTCAATGCGCTTGTTGGTTCAAGGAAGGGTTCTGCTGACAAGAAGAACATTATCAAGGTTATTCCTTATGGAGTTCTTCTTACTACTATGATGATCAAGAATGGTATTCCAAGAAGGCTTGTTGCCTTGACAATATAAGTATTTTGAAGTTGGTGTTATTGTTCGCCCTGATGTCTTTGGCGTATATAGCTTAGTAAGAATGAAATTGATCAATGCTGATATGATCAAGAAAGTGAAACAGGTGCTTCTATTGGTGAAGTTGTGAAGAAACCCATCAGAAGTTCAGCATCTGGTGTAAAGAATTGCTGAGTCTCCAACTAGGGAGACAAAAAGCAAGAAGCAGAAGGTGCCTCCTACCCCTTAAGAGAATGTTGAATCAGAAGATGATGAGGATCTGGTCCCCATCAAGAAAATAACGGAGAAGAAGAAGAAGACAGAAGCTGAAAAACCTGTTTTAGCGTCTGGTCTCAGGAAGCAAGCTACTCCTTCTCCTCCTACTGTTACCACTCAAGACAAAAGAAAAAGACTTGTGAAGCATTCTGAGCTTAACCCAAAGGTACTTGATTTTACAGTTGATGATTCTGTAACTACCTTTGAGTCTGATGATACTATTTCTATACCACCATTGTCTGTTGCACAACCACAAACCAAACAACAAACCACTGCCCTAATACCTACAAAAACTCCCCAATTAACCAAATTAACCACAAGACCTAGAACAATCATTTTTCCCTCACCAGAAACCTCTACCTCCTCATACACATCCCTCTCCACATACATTTCACCACTTCACTCTCACCCTTTTAATCTTCTCTTCAAAATCCATCCAAACAAGCCCAAAAAAATACACTGTCAATAAGACTTTACCTCTTCCACTTACCCTCACTTACAAACCTACCTCTTTTTCTGGTGCAAAGAAGCTTGTATCTGCCATTAACAGACCAAGGTTTGTTAGAGAAGACGTGTATCATTCCATTTATGATCATCGTTCTCTATGGCATTTGAAAACATTCACCTCTGGGGTTACAAAACTGGAAGTTGCCTCTCCATTAAGAGTTTTATTCAAAGAAGGAGATGAGAAAGTTGATATGTCCTTCAAAGGAAGATTAAGACCTCAATCAAACAGCAGGACAATTCCTTTCTCTGTTGATCTTCCCAGGTTCCTACCACAGAATGAACCTCTTACTCTTGAGGAATGCGGAAGGTGGATAACAGATGAAGAAGTGGCCCTTATGACTCATTGCCTAGAGATGAAAAGGCTTGAGCTTATTCATCAATATAGAAACCCTGCTTCAGCGTCTGTCAAGATTGTCCCTGATAGGCAAAGGTGGTTGCCTTGGTCTATTCCTGGAAAAAGGAAGGAACCAGCTCCTGGGAAAATGTCGTTCAGTAAAATTGGACTGAAAAAATATGAGAAGGCTCCTCGGAGATATGATCTCAAAGGATTCTTTGAGCTTAAGGAGTTGTGTGAAGACCATGCTAGGAGATTCTACCTGAATTCTCTAAAGATAAATGAATGGAGAACTGGCTCCTCTGGCTGCTGTAATACAGAAAAATCAAAGATTCCTACAGTCGGCTCTATCACCAGGATACCTGACACTAATCTTGGAACACTGTATTTCGATGATATGTTTATGTGTTCTGTGATCAGGCCTCTGAATGCTATGAAGATTTATGACCAATGTGCTGCTGTTTGCAAACATTTTGATATTGGTTTCACTTGGAGTCAAATGACTGCATCTTGGAAAGACAAAGCCATTTTGCCTCATTTTGTGGCTCTGGATATTGATGATGATGATAGGGAGAATCTGCGAAGATTGTATCTTGCTGAAAATGAAGGACTCAACTTCATTTTTGAAGCAATGGGAATCTTTGTTAGAAGAATTTTTGGAGAATCTGCTGCTATGAAATTTGATGCTTTTGTTGAAGATCTAATCAAGCACAGGGAAATTATCTTCATGAGTCTGTTGTATCCTGAAGAGAATGTGCAGAAATGGGAAGTGGCTATGGAAGTTGAGAAACGGAAGCTGGAAATTTTATCAAATGGTTCTTACCAAATGATAACTTCTTGGGGTAGAGCATCAGAAGCTGAAACCAGAACCTGTTGAATCTGTTCCAGAAGCTGAACCTTCATCTGCTCCTCCTGCTGCAGATGATGATGTTGTCATCTTGCCTAGAGCTGAATTTGTAGCCATCATGGCTACAAATCAGAAGGTGTACCAGTTGGAAAGCACTGTGAATCTTCTGTTGGAACGATTCAATCAACTACTTCCTCCTCCTCCTCCGCCAAATCCTTAAACACTTTGTTTTTTTTTTATTTGGTACTGTGTTACAAAATCTTTTTTTTGGGTACAAGTATATGTTACATTTAGTATCATTTTGGAACAATTATTCTGCTTACTTGGTACCATTATATTTCTATGGTCTGACCTTTTATCTTAAAAATTTTCTAGTATTGTTTCTTACTGTTTTGACTATGATGTGATTTACACTCTTTTTGTCTGATGACAAAAGGGGGAGTAAAAGAAAGGTCTGATAAACACGTTGAAAGTCCGATGGACACGTTGAAGTATCATTCATTTCATGCATAAATCATACATAACAGATTTCTAAATTGCTTTGATACTTTATAAGATTTACTACTCTGATAATCATTAATATCTATTGGTTTATTATATTGGTACAATGATTTTCAGCATATGTTTACTGAGTATGCTCATCATTGGTACAATTATTTCAGCATCCGATCCCCACGTCTAATTGAATATATGCTCTGATGTTATTATATATTTTTCCAATCACAATAAATGATATGATTATTAAAAATCGCTCTAATACCTGAATTATTTAATTTTATCTGAGTTGTTGGACTCAGGGGGAGACCCTTGAAATTATTTTTGGAAATTAAATTGTTCATCAACCTTGGATATTTGTCATCATCAAAAAGGGGGAGATTGTTGGAACCTAAACGATTGAAAAGTTTAGACCCTCATTAATTTTGATGATAATAAAGTATCCTCTGATAAGTCTTTGAGTGTGCAGGTATTAAAATCTCTTATGTTTTATCTCACTCAAGTAAGAAGAAGAAACTCACAAGTATTGAATACATTCCATGTGTGTCAGCATCCGATTCACTCCAGCGTCTTGTGTATAGCGAGCATCTGGTAGTGTTATTCTTTGACACATGAATTATTCAATTGCTGTGAGCATCCGTTTCCTGTTCTGAGCGAGCATCTGGTCTTTTAATGAATCACGTGATGGTCACGTTTGTGCTCTTCTACCTCAGCTATTTGGAACGGAATTCGAATTTGATTTTGTGCACTCATTTTGATATACGAGGTATCAAAGGTGACACCTTTGGTATAAGGCAAAATTCGTACAAGGCGATTGTGAAAAGCAGATAATACAAAAACGGTAACATATACTATTCTGATATTCTCTGGAAAGAAAGAAAAGGACAACTTTTCAAATTACCTCACTCAATGATATGGAGCTAAAATTTACTGCAACGGTAATACCCCTCAGAGACTCCTACGAATACCCCAAGGTATTCATTGAAGAAGGTTGCCAAAAGCTGCTAGAAACTACATTCTGAAAGAGCTATTACTCAAGTGAGCAATCGAGTTTCTGGACAACAAGAACTAAACCTCAGCGTCTGATACTTTCGTTTTAGAAAGCTATTTGTTGTTTAGCTTAATCTTTTCATCTTCTCTGTGAGAGTTATTTTGTTTGTATTCAAAAATATCTTTGTGAAAGTTGTATCGCCTAGTTAAGGCTTTGTTCCTCAAAGGCTCGAACGTACTGAGTCGTTTTGAGAAGTTAAGAGTATTGTCATGTTTGTGACAGTAGAATACTCTTAAGAAAATTTGTAATCAGTTGATTATAGTGGAAAATCCTTCAGGAACAAAGGGACAAGACGTAGCTACCAGGTTGGTGGTGAACTAGTATAACTCTGTGTCTCTTGCTTTACTGATTTATACTTACGTTTATCTTGCGCATAAAAACAAGTTTTCATAAACTTCATTTCCAGCGTCTGGTCTTACTCCAGCATCCGATTTCAAACAGATTCAAAATCCAGTGTTATAAAGTGTTTTAACTTGAAGTTTGCGAAAAGTTTTCAACACAATTCAACCCCCCTTCTTGTGTTCACGTTCATCTATTTTTCTACAAATGCCTCGAATGTCTTAAAGGAATCACAGGCTTTTGATTTATGCTTAAAGAAATACACCCCAAGTCTTTCTGCTAAAATAGTCAATTGCTACCACCATGTATTGGCACATCAACCATGCATAAATCTGAGTGAACAATCTCCAGTAAATTTCTCACCTTGCAAGACCTTCTGGTTGGAAATGATTCTTTGTGCTTCTTTCCCATTTTACAAGTCTCACATACACCATTTGGAATATTCACAATAGGCAAACTAGAAACACATTCTTTTCGTGACATATAATTCAACCCAGAAAAATTGAAAGTGACCAAATCTCATATGCCATAACCAAACATCATTTGGAATCATAGAACTCAAACATGGATACTGATCATGTTGAATTTTCAAGGGAAATAGGCGGTTAGGATTCATTTTTACCTTAGAAATAAATCTCTCATTTTTGTCAATCAACGTGAAATAGCCGTTGTGAATCTGCATGTTGTAATCTTTCTCTGAAAGTTGTCCCATACTCAGCAGATTGTTGTGAAGTTCAAGAGCATAGGAAACATCAGAGATAAATTTTGTGATCCATCTTTCAACCTGATAGCAATTTGGCCTTTTCCCAAAATTGGAATATTTGAGTTATTTCTGAACTTCACGGTAGATTTTACCATTTCATCCATAGAGGAAAATAGCTTTTTTTCCCATACATATGATTACTACACTCAGTATCTAAATACCAAATATTTTCATCTTTTGAAAATGTAATACTTGCCAAAAATAAACTTTTTGGGTTATCAGAACTCTCACCAGCATCTCAGCACTGATTTTCTGCCATGTTTGCTTGGTTTCTGAATATACAATATGCAGTTTTAGCTCCAAACTTTCCACAGATATAACAATTAAAATTTGCTCTTTCTTGATAATTGTTACCTCTTCCTCTTCCTTGGTTGGTAAATCTGAAATTGTTTCCATCTCTTCCTTGATAGGGAGATCTAAAATTATTGTCTCTCCATTTGTTGAAATTATCACGAACTTTTCCTCTCAAGTATCCTTGACGTCTACCCCTATAGTTTCCTCTTCCTCCATTATTGAAATTATCACGACCTCTACCTTTTGCACTATGACTATATTGGAACCTAAACGATTGACAAATATAGACCCTCAATAATTTTGATGATAACTAAGTATCTAAGTAAGAACAATTTTTATCTTCTAATAAGTGTTGAAGTGTGTTGGACTCAATTTTGTATGTATATGAAATACCACTCAAGCAAGAAGAAGGTAACTACAAGTGAAATTGTGCGCTGAAGCTATAAGCATCTGTTCACTTGCTTGCATCTGATACTTGGTTTTGTAGCAAGCGTCTGGTATCTTGAGACTATGACACGTGGAACGCATCTAATTGCTAGCCAGCATCTGATGGTTCTCAGCATCTGTCTTCTTCTAGCGAGCATCTGGTCCTTTAAATGAAGCACGTGAAAAGCACACCTTAATTTCTGCATCCTATCTAAGCGAATCTTGCGCATTCAAATCCAAATATTCCTTAGCGCCCAATTTGGTAGTATGAGGTATCAAAAGTGACGTCTTTAGCTAATAGACAAGAATCGTACACTTTTCAAATTGTGCCAGGCTGCAAATGATTGGAAAAAGAAATAGTACAAACGGTAAAAAGCTGTACTATTATTTGGATATTCCTCGACTGATTTTTCTCCACAACTTTGTCACTCAAGTTTTGGATCTGATCTCTGTCAACGATAATATTGAAGACCTCTATAAATACTCCATCACTGAAGTTGAAGAAGGTTACAGAAATTGAGAGAAATCAAGTGCAATAAAAAAATTCCGTGCCAAGCCCTCCGTGGACCAAACTGTGAACAAGCTTTAGCATCTTATTCTTTCTTTTAGAAAGTTATTTGTTTCAGTGCTTAAACTTTTTATTCTCCCGTGTTGAGAGTTATCATTTGTTTTCAAATCTACTCTTGTAAACTTGTTTAGCCTTGTAATAGGCTGATTTCTCAAAGGCTCGACCATACTGAGTCGTTTTGAGAAGTAAAGAGTATAGTCAAGTCTGTGATAGTCGTATACTCTTAAGAAAATTTGTAATCAGTATGATTATAGTGGAAAGTCCTTCAGGAACGAAGGGACTAGACGTAGCTACCAGTTGGTGGTGAAGTAGTATAAATTCTTGTGTCTGTTTTTCTCTCTTCTACTTGATTTACCTTCTGTGTTGCAAGAAAACAAGTTTTCATAACTACTCTTTCAGTATCCGGTGTTTTTAGCGTCCGGTAGTAAAACGGTTTTCCAAAGAACTTCGTTTTTGATTATAAGTTTTGTGAAAAGTTTTTAACACAATTCAAGCCCTTTCTTGTGTTTACGTTCAGACTATATTCAGCAACACTGTTGAGATTCACCTAACTCTTTAAGGCTTTTTCATTCACATATTTTGTCTTCTCTAAGATTCTGCTCATGTGGCTTTCAATGCTTCCTTGCAACTCTGCTACTGAAATGATGTCTGCATCGCGGGACTTAATTATTGTAGTCACCACATGGTCAAATTTCATGGGCATGGTGCGTAGAATTTTTTTCACCACCTTGCTATCAGGGATGTCTTCTCCATACAACCTCATCTTATTGACGAGATACGTAAACGTGAGAAATATTGTTCAACAGTTTCTGAACTTGACATTTCATACCTTTCATATTCTCTACACAGAGACTACAATTTGGATTTTTGGGCTTTTTCAGCTCCTTTGTATGATAGCTTCAGGTTATTCCATGCCTCTTTAGTAATCTACTGCTAGATGAATTTTTGAAACCGCCAATTGGTCCCTTCTTTGAGCAGTATCATCAGCTCCTTGTTGTAATACAGGTTCAACAAAGCTCCAAATATTGTGAGCTTTTAAATGGGTGGACATCAATGTCTCCCAGTAACTGTAATCAAGCTTCCTGTCTAATTTGGGACCGGGCCAAACAATATTGTTGTTGGTTGCCATATCGCTCTCGGAAATATATGGTGACTAAAAAAATTGATGCAGTGAGAACTCTTTTGTTCCTCACACCCTCAAAATATTTTTGACACTCACATTAGCTGGATCTCTTACTCTGAAACCAATTTGTTATTAGGGAGGCATGGTATATTTTCTAATAGATAGCTCACACACTCATACATATGCACAGCGGAAAATTAAAATGAGAAAGAGGGATGTTTCCTAAATATATCACTTGAATTAGAACACAAAAAATGTTGGAACCTAAACGATTGAGAAGTTTAGACCCTCATTAATTTTGATGATAACAAAATATTCACAAGAGAACAATTTATGTTCTAACAATTCTTGAAGTGTGCAGATACTGGTATTACATATAAATCTAAGCCACTCAAGCAGAAGGAAGAAATTCTCAAGAGAAGGATACACTCCATGTGTCAGCATCCGAATCATCTGTGTGAGCATCTGGAATTATCTCTTTATGACACTAGGCTTATCCATTTGCTTCGAGCGTCTGATCCTCCGATTCTGAGCGAGCGTCTGAACTTCATTTCAAATCATGTGTTGGTCACGTAGTTGCTCTTCCTCTCAGAAGTTTCTGGAACGGATTTCAAAATTGATCTTGAGCGCTAAAATTATTGTACGAGGTATCAAAGGTGACACCTTTAGCTAAAAGACAATAATCGTACAAGCAATTGTGAAAAGCAAGGTAGTACGAAAACGGTAATATGTACTACTGGGATATTCTCTGGAAAGGAAGAAAGAGACAACTTTTTGAATTTACCTCACTCAATGGAAAGGAGTCATTTTTACTGTAACGGTAATATCCTTGGAACTCCTATATATACCTCATGGTATCCATTGAAGAGAAGTACATATCTTCTTAGAAACAACTGTTTGGAAAAGCGCCAAAACTGTACAAGAGTATATTGCCTTATTTGCTAAGAACAAGCTCTGATTGCTATACACTACAAAGAGTCAATACTTTGAAAGCACTACTTCTGTGAGCAATAAAGTTTCGCGCTAAGTCTCTGGACTACAAGAACTGAACTCAGCGTCCGACCCTTTCTTTTTGAAAGCATTTCTATATTGAGCTTAATTTTTTATCCTCTCTGTGAGAGTTATTCTTACTTATTCAACTTATTTGTAAAAGTTTTTTTTTGGCCTAGTTAAGGCTGTTCCCTCAAAGGCTCGACTGTACTGAGTCGTTTTGAGAAGTTGAGAGTATTGTCAAGTTGTGACAATAGAATACTCGAGGAAATTGTAATCGATTGATTATAGTGGAAAATCCTTCAGGAACGGCGGACTAGACGTAGCTACCGGTTTGGTAGTGAACTAGTATAAATCTCTGTGTCTCTTGCTTTCTTGCTTTCTATTCATTTCTATCTTCTTGTGTTAAAAACAAGTTTTCACAAATCATATTCCAAATGTCCGGTTTATTTCCACCGTCCGATAAACAAACAGCTTTGAAAAACTTGTGTTCTAAGTGTTTCTAACTTAAAGTTTGCGAAAAGTTTTCAACACAATTCAACCCCTTCTTGTGTTCACGCTCGGTTGGTACCAGAGCTCGGCCTCTTGGTTGAGCACTTAACAAGTGTTAAGAGTAAAGATCCTATCGTGAACATGTCTGAAGGTGGTCATATGAACCGTCCTTCCCTATTCAATGGAGAAAAATTTGATTACTGGAAAGATAAGATGAAAGCATTCCTTGAGGCACAAAATCTTGATTTATGGGATATAGTTGAAAGTGGATACATTTCTCCCGCTAATGCCCTTGGTGTTGCAATACCTAGGGAAAACTGGTCTGATGATCAGAAAAAGAGATATCAAACCAATCAGAAGGCTAGATTTATTCTCATCTGTGCTATGACAGAAAGAGAATATGATAAATGTGGTAAGTTTGATACTGCCAAAGAAATCTGGGATTCTCTTGTTTTGTCTTATGAGGGTTCTGCCCAAGTAAGAGAAACAAAGGCTAGCATGATGGTTCGCCAGTATGAACTATTCAAAATAGAAGATGGAGAAAACATTGAAACTATGTTTGGAAGGTTCCAAACACTTGTTCATGGGCTGTAGGCCCTTGGAAAAAGTTATACTACACCTGATCATGTGAGAAAGATCTTAAGAAGTTTGACTAAGCAGTGGAGACCCAAAGTCACTGCTATTCAAGAAGCAAAAGATCTAAATGTTCTTCGGCTTGAAGATCTTATGAGTTCTTTGAAAGCTCATGAACTTGAGCTAAACGAAAAAGAACCTACCAAGAAGAGTAAGTCTATTGCTTTAAGAGTTAATCAACATAAACCTAGTACTTCTTAAGCTTTTCAGGCTGAAGAAGAAGAATCAGATGATGAAGCTTCAGAAGGAGATTATGATGGATCAGAAGATGAGCTAGCATTCATATCTAAGAAGATCCAGAGAATGTGGAAGAAGAGAAACTTCAGAAGGAGGTTTCAGAAGAAAGATACAAAGGACAAGAAGGAAAGCAAAGACAAGGACAAAGCCCAAGTCATTTGCTATGAATGTAAAAAGCCTGGACATTTCAAGTCCGAGTGTCCTAATCTTAAGGAAAAGTCCACAAGAAGCTCCTTCAAGAAAAAGAAGAAAGGTCTCATGGCAACATGGGAAGACCTTGACTTATCCTCCTCCGAGGAAGATAAAGAAGAAGAAGCTCACATTGCCCTCATGGCAAACACTGATCTTGATTCAGAAGAAGAAGTTGAAGAGGTAATAATATATGACTCTTATTCTGAACTTCAACTTGCATTTGATGATCTGTTAAAGGATTCTGCCACTCTCTCTATTGAGTATAAGAATTTGAAAAAGAAATTTTCAAAACTATCACAAGATTTTCATTCTTTACATAAAGAAAACTCAGACTCAATGAAGAGAACTGTGGAAAACTGAAAATCAGTGTCTGGTGGATAACCAGCGTCTGGAAGCCAACAAGCAACCAGAAGCTAAGAGCTCTCAAGTTAAAAGCTCTATAGTTACAGGCAATCCTAACTGCAAATCAAATGACTATGAACATGCATTTCAAAAGTTTCTTGCAGAGAGTGTAACTCGAAGGAAGCAAGCTTCTATGATCTGGGGAGTCAGTAAAACGACGACTCATGGTCTTGGTTACATATCAGATGAACCTCTTTTAGAAAATAATTCAGCATCAGATAAATCTAACAATCATAGTAAATGCTTGCATTGTACTTACTGCAATAAATCTGGTCATCTGAAAAGTGCATGTAATGTGTTTACAACTAAGAAGGACAAGTATCTTTCACGAACTAACAAGAAAGGACCCAAAAAGATATGGGTACCTAAAGATAAAATAGTCTATGTTGCAGACTTGCTTAGCAACAAAGTCAACACACCAATCTTGGTACTTAGACAGTGGATGCTCGCGTCACATGACGGGAGAAAAGCATATGTTCCAAGAACTAAGACCTAGAGAAGCTGGATTCGTTGGTTTCGGAGGAAACCAGAAAGGTAAAATAGTTGGAATTGGTCGCATAGGTAAAGGCTCTCTTCCTTCTATTGATAATGTTTTATATGTTGAAGGACTGAAACATAATCTACTGAGCATAAGTCAATTATGTGACAGTGGTTATAGTGTTGTCTTTACAGAAAATGGATGTTCAGTAAAAAGTAAAAATGATGGATCTATATTCTTTACAGCTAAGAGGAAACAAAACATTTATAAAGTTGATCTTTCTGAACTTGCAAAACAAGATGTCAAGTGTCTTATGTCTGTTGAAGATGAGCAATGGATTTGGCACAAGAGATTGGGTCATGCCAATTTGAGGTTAATCTCAAAGTTAAACAAGCATAATCTTGTTAGAGGCTTACCAAATCTTAAGTTCCAATCTGATGCCCTGTGTGATGCTTGTCAAAGAGAAAAACAAGTTAAAACTTCCTTTCATTTAAAAAATGTTGTTTCAACCTCGAGACCACTTGAACTTTTACATCTTGATCTTTTTGGTCCCACAAGGACAACCTCTTTAACTGGAAAGAAATATGGATTAGTCATTGTTGATGATTTTACTAGACGGACATGGGTTAAATTCCTTGCCCACAAGGATGAGTCTTTTAAGGTATTTACTGTTTTCTGCAAATCAGTTCAAAATGAAAAAGGCATCTGTATTTCTTCTATTAGAAGTGATCATGGGGGAGAATTTGAAAATGAGAACTTTCAAAAATTTTGTGGAAAAAATGGCATCTCCCACAATTTCTCCTCTCCTAGAACACCTCAACAAAATGGTGTTGTAGAAAGGAAAAATAGGTCCCTCCAGGAAATGGCCAGGACCATGATCAATGAAGTCGATATTATAAACATTTTTGGGCGAAGAATCACAGCTTGTTATATTCAAAATAGAATTTATATAAGACCTATTTTGAATAAGACTCTTATGAATTGTGGAAAGGTAGAAAACCAAACATTTCTTACTTTCATCCTTTTGGTTGTATTTGTTATATCTTGAATACTAAAGATCACTTGGTAAGTTTGATTCCAAGGTCGACAAAGGAATCTTTTGGGATATTCTGAAAGATCTAAAGCTTTTAGAATATACAACAAAGAAACTTTGACAATGAAGAGTCCATTCATGTCAAGTTTGATGATAAGAAGCCCGACAATCGCTATGTCGTGAGCTAGATGAGTTATTTTTAATTAAACCTCGGTGACAAGTCAGACGGTGAACATACATCTTCATCATCCGTGGTGACAAGACGAAGAATTCTACTCAAGCGGAAGTCAAGCAAGAAAAAGTTGGAAGTACAAAACCAATCATCCAAAAGATCAAATCATAGGAGAACCTGGTGACAAAGTACGAACCAGATCCTCTTTCAAGGAGCATGCTGATTTTGCACTTCTCTCTGAGATGGAACCTAAGACGATTGATCAAGCTTTGGAAGATGAAGGGTGGATTCTAGCAATGCAAGATGAGCTAAATCAGTTCCAAAGGAATGATGTATGGAAGCTAGTCACTCTACCAGAAGATAAGCAAGCTATTGGTACTAAATGGGTATTTAGAAATAAGCTTGATGAAGATGGTAAAGTTGTGAGAAATAAAGCAAGGTTAGTTGCTCAAGGCTACTCACAAGAAGAAGGTATTGATTTCACTGAAACTTTTGCACCAGTTGCAAGACTAGAAGCTATTCGCATTTTACTTTCATTTGCAGCACATCATGAGATAACACTATATCAAATGGATGTGAAAAGTGCTTTTCTAAATGGTTTTATAACTGAGGAAGTTTATGTTAAACAACCTCCTGGTTTTGAAGATATTGAATTTCCAGAACATGTTTTTAAACTTAAAAAGGCTCTATATGGTCTTAAACAAGCTCCCAGAGCATGGTATGATAGACTAAGTTCCTTTTTAATGGAAAATGGATTTACAAGAGGTTTAGTTGACACTACTCTTTTCAGAAAAACCTCAAACAATCATTTCATACTTGTTCAAATCTATGTTGATGATATCATTTTTGGAGCCACTAATGAAAGCCTTTGCAAAGAATTTTCTAAGCTTATGCAGGCTGAATTTGAGATGAGCATGATGGGAGAATTAAAGTTCTTCCTTGGAATACAAATCAAGCAATGCAGTGATGGTATTTATATTCATCAAAGCAAACATATCAAAGAATTATTGAAGAAATTCAAGATGCTGGATTGCAAGCCTATGTGTACACCTATGCATCCTACCTGCACTCTTAGTAAAGATGAAATTGGTAAGAAGGTAGATCAGAAACTGTACAGAGGTATGATTGGATCTCTACTTTATCTTACGGCTTCAAGACTTGATATTATGTTCAGCGTCTGCCTATGTGCTAGATTTCAATCAGATCCTAGAGAATCACACCTAAGTGCTGTTAAAAGAATATTCAGATATTTGCAAGGAACTATTAATCTTGGTTTGCTTTATAAGAAATCAAAAGATTACAAATTAGTAGGATTCTGTGATACTGACTTTGCTGGAGATCGAATTGAAAGAAAGAGCACAAGTGGAGGCTGCCAATTCCTTGGAGCTAATCTTGTGTCTTGGTCAAGCAAAAGGCAAAGCACAATTGCACTCTCAATGCCAGGTTTAATACATCTCAAGAAGAAGTTACAGTTCTCAACTTCTGTGGATGAAGTATCAACTTGAAGACTACCTGATAAAAGAGAGTAACATTCCTATCTTCGGTGATAATACATCTGCCATATGTCTTACTAAAAATCCTATATTGCATTCTAGAGCAAAGCACATTGAGATTAAGCATCATTTTATAAGAGACTATGTTCAGAAGGGTATTCTAGAAATAAAATTTGTAGACACTGATCATCAAATGGTGACATATTTACAAAACCCTCACAAGATAGATTCAATTTTATAAGAAGAAATTTAAACTTTCATCTTATAGAAGAATGATTAATCTCAGCGTCTGTAGATAGACAAAATCTCAGCATCTGATATGACATAAGCATATTTGTGCATAAGCATCTTATTTGTCATATGCATCATAACTCATCATCCAGTGAATCGGTTGCGTGCGTCTGAGTACATCCACACGTGTCACACGTGTTAAGGACTCAAGCGTCTCATCATATCTACTGAGTCATGATTATTTACGTTTTCAATAAAATCTTTTACTTTTATTTTGGCGTCTGCATTTAATAAAAAGGCGAATCTTTATTTTCTTTTCTTTTTGATTTAATTTTTATGAGAAAATACGAAGCGATATTTTGAAAAAGAACTGTACCATTCTTTATTAACTTTCCCACTGCTCCACATTTTTTGCTCCACTCTGCATTTTCTGCAAAACCGTACTCGTTCTCTCTTTCTCTCTATCTGTGTGTGTGTGTGTTTGAACCCTAAAACCTCCATCACCTTCATCTCAACTGCAATCATGTCTGGAGTAACAACCTCTGAGTATACGGCTATCTACGACACCATGGCTGAAGGAAAAGTTTTGTTGGAAAATCGTGTTGATTTAGAGAACTTCAAACTCTACGGCTTCGACTTCTACAGTGGTTTCAAGGCAATGGGCTGGGAACACTATTTCTTCTGGAACCAGGTTGAGGTTCTAGTGACGGCTATCAAAGAATTTTGGGGCAATGCTCGTTTACACAAAGGTGGTATTTTTGAAGGAACCGTAAGAGGCTACAAGTTTGTTTTTACCATCAACAATATCTCTGAAGTCACTGGTTGTCCCTGTGAAGGTCTCGTCTTCTATACAGATTGGGCTAACGCATTTCATGGCATTGAGAAGGTCAATGATGATCTGTTTGAGAACTATAAGCAGTTGAAAGACTCTGGTGAAACTCCTACTGCAAAGAATCTGAAGAGTCATTACAGAGTACTTCACAAGATAATCACCAAGAGCGTCTTGTTGAAAGCTGGCTCTAGTGACATAGTCAACTATGAACAGAAGTTCATCATGAGACACTACATGGCTGGTAACAAGGTAAACCTGCCAAAGTTAATCTACAACAACCTGATTAATGCACTAGTAAATTCGAGGAAAGGTGTTGCTGACAAGAAAAACACCTACAAGTGCATTCCTTATGGTGTTCTGCTCACTAGAATGATGGTCATGGTCCGTTATAAACAAGCTGACTGCTTTACCAGATCAAGAAAAGGTGAAGTATTTTGGTGCTGATAGTATTGTGATTCCTGACACATTTGGAGTCAACAGCCTGGTTAGAATGAAATTGATCACTGGGTCCATGATCAAGAAGGTGAAAATCGAGCAACAGGAAGGGAAAGCTGAAAAGAAAACCACCAGAAGCTCAATGCCTGGTGTGAAAAGACCTACTGAGTCTCCTTCAAAAGAGACCAGAAGAACAAGACAGAAGTTGGCTCCTGTACTTGCTGTTGAAGAACCAGAAGATGAGGACCGAATTCCCATCAGTCAGGTTCTGAGAAAAAGGAGCAAGCTAGAAGCTGAGAAACAAGTTTCAGCGTCCGGTCAACAGAAAAAGGAAATTCAATGTCCTCCTCCAGCTACTGCCCCCAGATAGAAGCTGAAGAGATTGGTCAGGCAGTTTGAGCCTGAACCAAAGGTACTGAATTCTTCTGATGATTCTGTATCTATTTTTTAATCTGATGATACCATTCCTGCTCCACCAATATCTGTTGCACAACCACCAAACATTCAAACCCGTGCACAGAAAATTAGAAACACTACCACCTCCATAGCTCCTAAACAACCTACCCAACCATCATCCACTACACTTAACCTTAACCTACCACAAATTTCCTCAAATACATCACTAACCTCATATATTTCCCCAAACTTCACTCTCATCCCTTCAATCTGTTATTCAAAATTCCTCCCATTAATCCCTTCAAACCCTATACACCTAAAACCTACAAAATCACCAAAACCACTCCCACCTTACTCACCACTACCATTAAACCTACAGATGCTGGTGGAAGGAAAAATATCTCATACAAACCACAGTTTGTTAAGTATGAGATATACAATAGCATCTACAATCGTCTCTCCACATGGCATTTGAAGACCTTCACCTCTGAGTCGCCAGATTGGAGATTGCATCTCCAATAAGTGCAACATTCAAGGATGGAGAAGACCACTTCCAAATGTCATTTAAAGGAAGGTTGAGACCAAGATCCCAAGCGAGCAATTCCCTTCTCTGTTGATCTTCCTAGATCCCTACCACAATCTGAACCGCTCACGTTGGAAGAATGTGGAAGGTGGATCACAGATGAAGAAGTCGCCTTCATGGCACACCGCCTTGGCGTAAAAGGCTTGAAGTCATAGGACAATATCGAGACCCATCATCATTTACGTTAAGATAGTACCGGATAGACAAAGGTAGCTACCTTGGTCTATCCTCGGAAAAGGAAGGAACTCGCTCCAAGCAAGCGACCATTCAAAGAAGATCGGGCTAAAGGAATATGAGAAGGCACCTACAAAGTACAATCTTAAGGAATTTTCCCAGCTTCCGATTGCCAAGATCTCTGAGGATCATGCCAGAAGGTATTACCTGACTTCTCTGAAGAAAGATGAATGGAGAACTGGCTCCTCAAACTGCCGCAATGCCGAGAAGGCTACTATTCCAACTGTTGGGACAATCTGCAGAGTTACTTACATCAATCTTAGAACAGTGTACTTCGATGATATGTTCGGAGGTTCGATGTCGCACCTTTGATCGCATGAAGATATATGACCAATGGGTCATGTGACCAAGCACTTCGACATTGGATTTACTTGGAGTCAATGGTCTGAGTCTTGGAAAGACAAAGCCATATTACCATGCCTCGACCCCCTAGTGCTAGAAGAAGATGACAGGAAAAATCTGAGAAGAATTTACCTGGCAGAAAATGAAGCACTCTCCTTCACCTGTGAAGCGTTGAGTGTCTTTATCAGAAGTTTATGGGGAGAAGACGCTGGGAATAGGTTTGACTCTTACACTGCTGATGTTGTTCTACACAGAGAAACCATCTTCATGAATTTGCTGTATCCAGAAGATGTGAAGCATCAATGGGATATTCAAACGGAATCTGAACTGAGAAGACTTGGAAATTTCATCAAATGGTTTATACCAAATGATGCATTTTTTCTAAGAGCTCAAAGGAAGAAGGAATTAAGACTTCAGCTATCTAATTGGGTGCTAGCAGAGCATCAGAAGTTGAGACCTGCACCAGTACCAGAAGCTGGACCTTGTACTTCTACTTCTGCAGTTGAGATGGTCACCATTCCCAAAGCAGAGTTTGAAGAAATGAAGGCTACAAACATGAAGGTCACTCAGCTGGAGACTGCACTAAAGTTACTCTATGAACGTCTCAACATCCCTCAACCACCTCTTCCAAACCCTTAAACTTTATTTTTGCCTTATTTTTTTTGGTACTAAGTGTTATTTCTTATTTTTGGTTGATACACTTATATATATAAATATTTTTTCTCAAATTATCTGCCTTATACTCAAATTTTTCTAAGTCTTATTTTGACTATGATGTGTTTTTACACTCTTTTTGTCTGATGACAAAAGGGGGAGTAAAAGAAAGGTATGATGAACACGTGAAAATCTGACTAACCCATCGTCCGATTTTCATCGTCCGATAAATACGCTATTTGGGCGAAGTATCATGCATAGCATTTCATACATAGCATTTGTATGGTTATTTATTAATGCGCTAATATTCATTGTTCTAGTGCTCTTATAATGTTAAATAAATATTTTTGGTACTAATACTCTTACAATGATAAACAAATTTGGTACAAGTTGATTAAATCAATCTTTTTAATCAGCATCCGATCTTACTCTGATACATCTACGTATTTTGTTTTGCGATCACTTAATTGAATTTATTTATCATCTATCGTCTTAATACTAGAATTTTCTTATATATCAAAATTGTTAAATTCAGGGGGAGACCCTTGATGTCATTTTGAAACTAAATTGTTCATCAACCTTAGATATTTGTCATCATCAAAAAGGGGGAGATTGTTGGAACCTAAACGATTGAGAATTTTAGACCCTTATTAATTTTGATGATAACAAAATATTCACAAGAGAACAATTTATGTTCTAACAATTCTTGAAGTGTGCAGATACTGATATTACATATAAATCTAAGCCACTCAAGCAGAAGGAAGAAATTCTCAAGAGAAGGATACACTCCATGTGTCAGCATCCGGATCATCTGTGTGAGCATCTGGAATTATCTCTTTATGACACTAGGCTTATCCATTTGCTTCGAGCGTCCGATCCTCCGATTCTGAGCGAGCGTCTGAACTTCATTTCAAATCACGTGTTGGTCACGTAGTTGCTCTTCCTCTCAGAAGTTTCTGGAACGGATTTCAAAATTGATCTTGGGCGCTAAAATTGTTGTACGAGGTATCAAAGGGGGCAGCTTTAGCTAAAAGACACTAATCGTACAAGCAACTGTGAAAAGCAAGGTAGTACGAAACGGTAATATGTACTCTTTGGGATATTCTTTGGAAAGGAAGAAAGAGACAACTTTTTGAATTTACCTCACTCAATGGAAAGGAGCCATTTTCTTTATCAGAACGTAATATCCTTGGAACTCCTATATATACCTCATGGTATCCATTGAAGAGAAGTAGATATACTGCCGAAACACTGCTGAAAAACTGCCAAAACTGTACAAGAGTATATTGCCTTATTTGCTAAGAACAAGCTCTGATTGCTATACACTACAAAGAGTCAATACTCTGAAAGCACTACTTCTGTGAGCAATCAAGTTTCGCGCTAAGTCTCTGGACTACAAGAACTGAACTCAGCGTCCGACCCTTTCTTTTAGAAAGCATTTCTATATTGAGCTTAATTTTTTATCCTCTCTGTGAGAGTTATTCTTACTTATTCAACTTATTTGTAAAAGTTTTTTTTGGCCTAGTTAAGGCTGTTCCCTCAAAGGCTCGACTGTACTGAGTCGTTTTGAGAAGTTGAGAGTATTGTCAAGTTGTGACAGTAGAATACTCTTGAGGAAATTGTAATCAGATTGATTATAGTGGAAAATCCTTCAGGAACGAAGGGACTAGACGTAGCTACCAGTTTGGTAGTGAACTAGTATAAATCTCTGTGTCTCTTGCTTTACTGCTTTCTATTCATTTCTATCTTGCTGTGTTAAAAACAAGTTTTCACAAACTGTTTTTCCAGCGTCCGGTTTATTTCCACCGTCCGATAAACAAACAGTTTTGAAAAACTTGTGTTCTAAGTGTTTCTAACTTGAAGTTTGCGAAAAGTTTTCAACACAATTCAACCCCCCTTCTTGTGTTCACGTTCAAAAAATACACACTGAACTTGGGTACATGGGTTTGCCTTTTATAGGCCAAGCCTAACAATAAAATAATATTATCTTAATGATTAAGGTTACATCATGTATACAGGTAATGCACTACATGCTTTCAGTATATTGTGGTGTGTTGCAGATGATTGTTAGAGACTGAGGTGCTAACATAGTTGAGATTTCTTTCTCTATAGTGATGCTTTTGTACCCTTGATTTGACAGTTCCAAATTTGATACTTCTTGCGGCTATAACTTAGCACTATTTGTATAATATTTTACAACATGTACAAGTCACAATTTATGGCTTCAAACAATGCGGCAGCTACAACTTAATTTAATTAATCCCTAATTATACATTTGAGAATAAGCATTTGGAGCTTAAGCCACATGTCAGGCTCACATAAACTGAGCATTAAATATTGCTCACATGTCAACAATTAAAAAATATAAAAAAATAAAAAACGAAATAAATGTCAGACAGAATTAATAAATACATTTAATTATCAGCCTAAATATACACTACAACATAAAGTTTAAAAGATAGCGCCACTTTAAGCAGCGCTTAAGTGAGAAAGCGCTGTTTAAAATGGTACTAAAAGAATAAACAGCGCTTAATAGAGAAAACGCTGTTTTTTGTCCTAACAATAAACAGCGTTTCATAAGATGAGGCGCTGCTTAATTTTGTCCTAACAATAAAAAGCGCTTCATAAGATAAAGCGCTGGTTATTATCAATAACAATAAACAACGCTTCCATTAGGAAGCACTGTTTAATGTTGTCCTAACAATAAACATCACTTCATAAGAGGAAGCACTGCTTATTGTCAATAACAATAAACAGCGCTTAAAGCAAAAAAGTGCTGCTTTTGGTCCACGTGCGATTCCTATTATAATATTAATTCCCACTTCATGCTCACAGTTCCATCACATGCTAACCCCATTAACCCTAACCCCGCAAGCAGAACTGATCAAGATGGAAGCGTCGTTCTCTCTCTTCCATCGCAAACAGATCTGAAATCATGGACTCGCTCAACAGCGCCGCTCTCATGGACTCACTCACCTCCCACATATCCCTCTATCAGTGCCTCGATCCTAGAACTTTGATCCTCTGATGCGGAAGACGAAGAAGGTTCTAGAAACAGATCCAAATGAGGAAGACAAATAAGAATAAGAGAGCGAGAGTTGAGGAAGACGACGAAGCAGATCTGAATGAGGAAGACGACGGCGCACAGATCCGAATGATTTCCTCTGAACGTCGCGACAGATTCACCTCACGCTCACTCTTCGTCCGCTTCCTTTGTTGCTCGTTATGTTCGCAGAGAAGAAAGAAACAAGAAAGCCCAAGATCCGTAAGCTCTGTGTTGATTTCCCCAAATTTTCTCCAAACCCTAACTTCTATTCCAGCATCTTGTTCGTGAAATTGTTCAAGATTTCAAGGTATGCGTTACATTGATTTGAAGATTCTGTGTTGATTCTTTCACTGTAACTAATTTTATTAATTGGTTTAGGGTTTAGATTGATTTACGATTCTTGCTGTTCTTACGCTCCAGGAAGCTGCAGAGGCATATCAGGAAGCTGCAGAGGCATACCAGGACATTCAACTCGCAAGTTCTGGACATTCGGATCTGGATATTTGTAGTAGACCTGGACATTCAACTTAGGTTTTTAGTAGTTTTCAAGTTCCTTATATGCGTTGTATTTTTCTGGACATTTTCATCTTGATCAGTTCTTAAATAGATGATTGTTTAGATTCTGTGCCTATTTATTCTCGTTATGGTTTAGTTCTAGACGTTCCCATTTCCAATTGATTCTCGATTTTTCCAGCTTGATTCTCGTTATGGTCTGATTACTTTCGTGTGATGCTGGAAAAAAAAGTAGGAATAAACAGTGTTTCTCTATAGGAAGCGATGTTTAAAAGAAAAAAATGTGGGAATAAACAGCGTTTTGTTATAGGAAGCGCTGCTTATTGATGTTAAAAAGTGACAATAAACAGTGCAACCTTAAGGAAGCGCTGTTTATTGTCAGTTTTCAACAGCGCTTCAAAAACGTTATTTTTTGAATAACAATCAGCAGCGACTAAATAAGCAGCGTCTTTTAAGCGCTGTTTAAGGCCAAAATAAGCGCTATTTATTGCCTATTTTTGTTGTAGTGATAGTAAAGAAAAATAAAAATGGAATTACAACATTGCAAAATTAATTACGATGTACAAGCAATAATTGTGACAATAATGATATTTAATTCATATTTTATTCAAATTATTTTTTTAATAGTAATATTTCATAAAAATGTTAATTTTTTTTATTAAGAATAATCCTAAAAGCAATATTTACACATGTTTTTCTCTTAGGCCTTCCACATTAGCAACATCTTATTAACCTCATTTCAAGAGATGATTAGGCTAATGTTTTGCTACATGACATCAATTTGAATTTTGAAATTAAAGAAAATGACACGAGCCCTTTGTCTCTATAAATAATTACTAATTACCTATTAAATACATACAATTTTCTATTCATTCAACCGATAATATAGCTGGTCCCAATTTAGTTTCTGTAACATCCGTAATTTTACGATGCGTTATTTAACGTTATTATAGTATATTTTTCTAAACATCCAAATTCAACTTAAAAAGACATCTTCAGTTCTCCATGCCAAATAACTGAAAAAAAGTAGATGGAATAGAATGAGATAAAAATCTCGGCGACAGTTAACAAGCAAGGCATGCAAAAGAGGCAAGTATTCATGCAGCAGGCATAATGAAACTATAAAACAACTTGAGTCATTTAGCACATAAGGCAAACCACATTAAATCCAATAGCATAAAGTTTCCATTTATATAAGCACAAGATCGAGTACAAGGTCAATTCATTTCAAAAACACATAAACACAAGTACAAAGTCAGTCAATCTCAATAACACAGAAGCTCATACTCGAAGTATGACTATGCAATGACTATACAATGCTCATAATACTCTACCCCATGTGTATGGTCGACGACACATAGACTCATCATCAATGTAGGACTATGCAAATCCTATTACTCTACTCCGTATGAATGCAGTATTATCTACTACACCTCCAAACTCCACCATTTAAGGTGTGAACCAATCCATGATGGCCCATATGGCTAGGATTGTCACAAGGTAATTGTCACTCGTTAGTGGACTTGTCATGGCCACATGCGAGTGGAATTGTCACAAAGTTCATAATGACCCATACTCCATGATGGCTACTTATAGCTAGGAAAAATGGTTCAATCAATCCATGATGGCCCATATGGCTAGGATTGTCACGAAGTCGTTGCCACTCATGAGTGAACTTGTCACAAAGTAATCAAAAGGTCATAAAGTGGTCATAAGATAGTTTCAAAGTACAAGGTCACAACGTTTATTATGTCACAAAGTAATCCACAAATCATGCAAGTCAACATCCCAAAGAATCCATACAAATCAACATTTCCAAATCATATACACATCACTAAGCATGAGAAACATTAATAATATCGACATAATTTTCAACATATTATTTATACATACACTCAGCATCACCATCACCATTCCAAGGTAATTAAGGCAATGATCAATACACAATAAAATTCAGCATATTAATTTAGGTGTTCACTACCTTTACACAAGTCCCACCAGATCCTAAGGTCAACACTTGGTATTTGTTACGATAAGTCATTTAGCTTATTTACTAGTCTCATGTCTAATTAAATTCTTAATAACTCAAATGAAAGTCCTATTAGTCTTTATTACTCAAACCCACCAAGAACATATAAAATACCATCTTTGATCCTTCAACTTAAGCATTCTAGGTGACATATTTTACGACAGTAAATTCTTACGCTACATCATTTTCCAATTCAATTAACCCCCAGAAACAACCGCGACACGAATCCTAAAGCTTTAGAAATTACTAATGGTCCTCTCTAGCTTATCAATTCATTCCCATAACCATTCAAGGTCTTCAATTTAATGATCACAACACGTCATATATGCACAAGGTACCATCTCAATGTCAAGGCATACTTACACAACCAATCACCAAAGAATTCAATGACAGTACTAACCAATAATTTATTTCATCAATTTAATCAAGCAAATAAGCATCTCGTAACCAATAATTTATTCACATAATGCACATTATCAAAAACACAGTTATCATTTCATTATATTGAAGCAGAGCTAAAATTATAATAAATTTGACATGTTAATTTAAACATAATTATGCAAATCACATCATACAATTATTTTCATTACACCTACAATGAAAAACACACCAAGACTCACGTCACAACACATAATCATACCATTGCTCTTACAATGGTAACAACACAAACCACCTAAAGCACCGTTCGGGGTCACTGGTACCCCAAACATGGGAAACACTCACCTTAATAAATATCGCAATTATTTCCGTCGTTCTTTTCTTTCGATCACGTTTCCAATCACTCTAGCAGCAGCATCACAGCTCTAGTTCCGCCATCCTAACTCCTCGTTCTCGCCGGAAGCCACAACCGAAAGCTCGTCAGCACCCAAAAATAACAGGCAACCACAATCAAACATACAATAAGTTAAAAATCAATTAAAATACAGTTTCAAACCAGTTTAAATAATTAAATCACAGCGTAACAGAATTGTGCTTGGTTTGAAGGCAGTTTGCTCACCCAAAATACCCACAGTGAGCAAGGACCAATTTTTGAAACGTCTCGGTTTGCAATTCTGACTGGATGGGGTGGAAGAATTCTTTTCGATGAGTCCAATGCAAGTTTTCGTTCGTCAATCCAATCACCGGAGTGGCTGGAAATGAGACCTGAAGTGGCGGCTCCGGGCAAAACAGGCACTTCGTCAATTTTGACGTAACGAGAAAATGACTACTGCTTCTCGAAGGTTTCAACGTGAGGAATCCGAAAATGATGTCCGTTTTCCCAACCGATGACCGTGGGGGCCGAAAAATGCGAAATGCAGTACGCCTAAGGGAAAAATACAGTGTGGTTTCAGTCTCAAATCGCCGAAATAAGTCCATAAATGGATACAATGGGTGATTTTACATAGGAATATGATTTTTTTAGAATTCTTCATGGCCTATTGATAGAGGAATCGAAGAGAGAGAAAATTGCAAGCGGGGAGGAAAAAGATGGAGGCTGCGGCGCTGCTGTTCCTTTCGTGAGGAAGAGGATGATTAAATCGTGCAGGGGGTGTATCAGTAGAATGGGGTGCAAGTGGCAGAAACAAGGGGCTGCATTCTGGAAAAAAAAAGGAGGGGTCCACATAGTAAAGCCCAAAATACATATCTACACAATTTTTAAATCATTTCAACCCCACAAACTCATTTTAGTAACTCTTTTACACAAAATAAAATCTCAAAAATAATAATATTTTAAATACTAATATTCTATAAAGATAAAATAAACAAATAATATATTACCAATATTTTCTAAAATTATAAATAAATATCAAATCAATATTTTTCAATAATTCAAATACATATAAAGCACCAAAATTATTAAATCTATAAATCATAGTAATCAATAACATGAACACAAATTTAAAAGTACACGAGCTATTAAAATACGGGTTGTTACCGATGCCATTGAAACTCAAAGAAACAAGGAAGTGAGATTCTGTTCAATCGATTGAGTGAGTGATAACAGTGAATTGCAAAGTGTATAAACAAAAATTACTATCCAATTAGTGTGTTTATCTTTTATTACCATTGATGAACATTCTTAGTAATGAGTGTGTTAAACTGAAATTACTGTGTTTATCTATACTAGTAACAAACCCGTGCATATGCACGAGTCGCACGGTTTTTGTATAATTGTTATGGATAAGTACGTCACCTATTATCTTAAGGTTCGAATTTAATAATATATTTAAGAATATCTTAAGTTTGAGTGGAATAATAACAATAATAAAATATGATGAGATTAAGGGGCACAAAAACCCAAGAACCCTTTGTCTTTTATGGTGGTTTGCTCTTCATTTTCCTTCTAACCTTATTCACTCTCACCCTCATTAACACCATCAACCGCCTTCTCCTCGAGACCGTGACTGCCTTCTCTTCCACCCACCGTGTCCAAGCTTCAAATTTTAAACGCTCGAATAATTTTGAGGGGTCACTGTGTGTAGGTGAAAGATTTGTTCGACCTTCCTCTCTCTCATGACATCCGTGCTAGATATGTGTAAGTTTTAACCTTTTTTCCCGTTTGGTTTGTTGAAATTTGATTTTTTTTATTGTGCTTTACATTATGAAAAAGAAAATTAAATACTAATAATTGATCGGATGTACTAACATTTAGAATATGATACTAGAGTACATACATAAACATTATTACATTTAGTTTAAAACAGGAAAAAAAACACAAAAAATAAAAAGAAAAAGAATTACATCTAAATCGCTGCTACTACAGCCGGTACAATTTCTTCAACTTTTGTAATAATCTCCTGCAGGCTGATTCCTGGATTAGTATTAGGGATTCCTTTTAAGTATGTCTTCCAGATATATGCCAAATATTTGGCATATTTTTCCAGAACCATTAGGACGAATAGTGTGTGGAAAATAAAGGCAAGAATAAAAATTAGGATACCTAAAACATGCTGCCAGGGTATCATGTGAGGAATTTTGAATTTCAGGGATATGCCCCGTGCTATTTCAGGGGGCAGGGGCTGGGTTAGGGACAATGGTTGCCATTGAAACTCAAAGAAACAGGGAAGTGAGATTCTGTTCAATCGATTGAGTGAGTAATAACAGTGAATTGCAAAGTTTTAAACTAAAATTACTACCCTATTAGTGTGTTTATCTTTTATTACCATTGATGAACATTCATAGTAATGAGTGTGTTAAACTAAAATTACTGTGTTTTACTATACTAGTAACAAAACCCTGCATACACACGGGTCGCACGGCGTTTGTATAATTGTTATAGAAGAGTGCGTCACCTATCATCTTAAGGTTCGAATTTAATAATATATTTAAGAATATCTTATGTTTGAGAGGAATAATAACAATAAGAAAATGTGATGAGATTAAGAGGAACAAAAACCCAAGCACCCTTTGTCTTTCATGGTGGTTTGCTCTTCATTTTCCTTTTCACCTTCTTCACTCTCACCCTCATCAACACCATCAACTGCCTCCTCCTTGAGACCGTACCTGCCTTCTCTTCCTCTCCTCTTCAGCCCACCGTGGCCAAGTTTCAAAAAGCACCCTTTGTCTTTCATGGTGGTTTGCTCTTCATTTTCCTTCTCACCTTCTTCACTCTCACCCTCATCAACACCATCAACCACCTCCTTGTAACATCCGTAATTTTACGATGCGTTATTTAACGTTATTATAGTGTATTTTGCCGTATTTGTACTATTATAAGCAGTTTCTTGTTTGATAAGTAAGTGATTGGATTAATTCAGGATAAAATTAAAATTGAGCATTAATATTTTATATTAATTCATGGTTCAAAAATCGTCGAAAAATTCAAACGAAGTTTCGCCGTATTTTGAATCACCGGATAGTTTTTATCCGCAATAAAATTTTAAACGAACTCCGATTTCGATGAAAATTGGATCGTAACTTGTTGTGACTTTGATTGAGTGTTTTCTATTGTTTTTATTATTTATGATAAATTACTATCACGCAATGAATTAATTTCTAAGTAAATTAATTTTCGCGATTAATTGGTGAAAGAATTAATCGGTAACGCGATTACTCGACACCGTATTTTTAGGTCACCCAAGACTCTAGGATTAGGGGGTAATCATGAGAAGAGAGGGATTAGATGTTTAGAATTGGTGATTAGATTAGAATCTTACTTTATAATGTCTAGGTGTCACACTTTTGGAGGTTAATTAGATGGTGCTTTTCCTAAACCATTTCATAACCAAGTAAAGACTTGTTTTAATTATTTTTTTTCTCTCCTCCATTTTTGCCTAATCAGGCCGAGCACCCCCTTTCTAAACCCTCACTCACATTTTTTGTTATTTACTTGATCTCCAAGTTACTTTGCTTTGGCTCCAAGTAATTTAATTTTAACCACATTTTTAGTTGATCAAAATTTTCTCTTTTCTTCTCCATGCTCAGGCCGAGAGCACCCCTCCCATTTGCTTACTTTCATTTTCAATTTTTGCCTCTTGTTTTGTTGGAGAGAAAAGGTGAGACATCAAGTTCTTCCATGGCCATCTTCTTCTTCCTTTATGCGTGACCCTACCTCCCTTTTTCCAACACTATTTGCTTCTAATTTCTTCTTCTAATCTCCATCACCTTCTTGGCCTTGTAGGTGAGATTAAAATCAAGCCTTTCCCCTTTGTTTTTGACAGCCCAAAACCGTGGCCCTTTTAGTGTTTTAGGAAGTATTTCTTTTGATTTTAGGTTCTAATTTTTGTATGGCTCTTGATAATGATCTAGGAAGTGAAATGACAATTTTTCCCCTTCCTTTTTGAGCCCTAAGGCCGTGACTTGAAGGAAGAAAAAGGGAAAAGATTGCTTCCGTTTGAACCTTAAATTTTAGATTGTTGTTGTTGTGGTTTTAGTTCTTGTTGTTGTTGTTGTTTTGATCAAATTAAAATTTAAGATTTCATACTCCTTGAGTCTTGTATTGGCCATGACCTAGAGGGGGTTTTTGGGAACAATTTTATTTGAAATACTTGGTTTAATTACTTTGGAAGCTTTGAAAGTTGTTTTAGTGTTGCTATTGTTAAAATTTTAGTTTTAGTACTCCTTGAGCTTGATTCAAGCTATGACTTAAAGGAGGATTTTTGTAAAATTTTACTTGAGGTGTTGATTTGATTCTTAGGATTGTAGTAGTTGTTTTTAGTACGTCTGTTATTAAAATTTTGTTGAAAGAAAATTAAAATCTTTCTACTAATTTTTGTGGTTGAAGCCATGAGCTTCAAGAAGGAAAAAGAAAGGAAAAATTTTGTGTTTTAAACTTTGATCCTTGTATGGTTTAATTATTGTTATAGTTAGGAGTTTTAGAAAAATTTGATTTGAGTTAAAATTTTATAAAGTGTCATTTTAATATTTTAAGACAATGAAACACCTATGTTGGAGGAATCTTTGTGTTTCTTGAATAAGGTGGAGTCTTAGAAAATTTAGTGTCAAATTCTTTAAATTTTAGTGATGGTTTTGTTGTTGTAAAGGTTTTAGAAAAAGAGAATTTTTAGTGTTATTATACTATTAAACCCGAGGGGTATTTAGTAATTTTATTGTTGTTTTAAATTTTTACTTGGTTGATATACTATTAGTTGATAATTAAATATTTTATTAGTTTAATATTTGCTTTGGTTTTGAAAGAAAATGACTTTCTAGTGTTTTTAAAATTAAAGCTTTAGTTAAAAAGTTTTTGAGTAAGTTGTAAAGTATTTAAAATATTATTTTTAACTTTGTTTTAGTGTTTTTCATTGTGAGTATTAGTAAAAAGAATATTTGGGGTTGTGTACCCTAGGGGTTTGTTTGCAAACCAGGACCTAGGGGTTATTCTAAGAGATTTAGAGATTTTCTAAGACTTAGTGATTTTGTCTTAGGATTATTGAGGTCGTGAGTACGTGCTGCATGCGAGAGTTCGTGACGTATTTGGTTGTGGTGTGAGCTGTTAATCTTTGGTAAGGGCTCTTCACATTCTATGTGTTTATGTTTTGCGCGCTTGTGCGTAAGGGCACTGCACATTCACTATTTGTTATTGTGAGTATTGGTGATTTATAGTGTTGTTGAATGCTGATGTCTGGTATCTATTGATATGTGAACGCGAGTTGTTGTGAATTGCTTGACTTTGTTGTAATTTTGATGTTGATGAAGTGATGTATAATCTTGTGATCATATATGCTTATTGGTGTTTAAGATATATGCTTTTGGATTGGTGTTTGATAATTAAATGTTTACTTAATTATGCCATGTTGAAATATCATATGCATTGATATGTTCATTGGAGTTGGTGAAATGCATTGACATGCATAATGGTAACTTCAATTCTGAATAATGCCTGAAGGGGATTCAGTATTGTCGTTAGCCTGTAGTGGGACAATCCTAGACGTAAATAGTACCAGAAAAGGGGATTCAGTGTCGTCAGGATGATCCTAGACCTGAATAGTGCCGGAAGGGGATTCAGTGTCGTCAGGACAGTCTCAGTGTTAGCCCATAGCATGGAAAAGTATCGGTTTGGGGAAGTACCATGGCGTACCAATGATTGACCATTGCAAGGTATTCCGGAATCATAAACAGTGGCACGTAGTCGCATTTGCAGAGCATTTTTGCATTCTTATTAAGTTGTGTATTATGTTATTCTATGAAGTCTGCTTATAAATAAGAAGTTGACCCTTGCCCGTGGTTCTTTCAATTAATGAATGTACCCCAGACGATGGTGAGAACTGTGGAGATCTCGACGATGACCCTATAATTGGAGACAACGTTTGACTTCCTCAATATGAACATACCCTTGACCATGGAGTTCGACCCCACTTCTAGCCGAGCTGTTGTTGAGATTTCGGCAAGTGTACCGAATCGTACAAGTAATAAAGTGATAAGTGAGTTATCGTTCCCATGAGGATTGAGAGTTTTGATAATTAACGTAAACAAACTTGTAACTAATTAAACTATTGAACCAATATTGATGTGTTTGAAGTATTCGTGACTTGTGTCAAAAACAGAAACAGTAAATAACAAAACAAGTATTTGGATTTTAAGGAGAAATAAAAATGACTAGGGATAGAATCCTTTTGTTTTAACCTTTATGTTTTTGAATTCAAGTCCAATGCAAGTAACTTATGAAATATTTGAAGTTTAAATCCACAAGTTTAGATTAATGAAAATTCCTTTCCTATTAATCCCTTTGATTGAATCAACAAGTCCTAATTCCTTAGGTACAAATTAATTAAATCAAGCACAAAGATTAAAGATTCATACAAACTCATACCACAAGAATTATATTCCTATAACCCTATTAAGCATGTCCAATGATCCCAAAGCAAGTCTAAAACCCCAATTTTCCAATTGATGTTAAGACCCTAGTTCAATTCAATAGTGATCAATTATCAAAATGCATTAAGAAAAGAGATAAAGGATCAAATAACATAAATTGGACTTGCATTGAAATTCTGAATCCAGTTACATAAAGATATCCACAAAATTCATCTTACCCTAGTCTAAGAAGTTTAGTTCCTCATGAAGGAAGAGAAACTAATCCATAAAGATGAGAAGGTTGAAAGAGACTCTGTTGATTCTTCAATTCTTGTTCTCAAGGTTGAATCCTCTTTGGAGATGGCAAGGAATCAACCCCCCAGCAGCTCCTTGGCTCACCCACGGTGTTTTAGGTTTTCAACAGTATTAAAAAAAGTCCTTCTGTTTCTGAAAAACGCGATATTTAACTCATACAGCGCAACAGGTGCACGCCAAGTGCGTGCCACGCGCGTTCCGCGCGCGCTGAAATAGCAGGACATGATTTCCTGCTTTTCGAACGCGCTCCAAATGCTCTTCGCACGCAGACAGACAGAAACAGCAGTAATTTCGCGCACAGGGTGCTCTTCACGCGCACAGAAACAGTAAGGCATGATTTCCTGCGCTTCAGGTGCTCTTCTGGTGCTCTTCAAGCGCACAGGAACATTTTTTTGAGCAGAATCTTGGTGTATTGTGAAGGGCTTTGCTATTTTGGTCTTTGCTCCTTGACTTCCTTCCTCTTGGCATTTTTGCTAAACGATCGTGCTCTAATTCCTATGCAAATAAAGATAAAAACCCGGCATAACACTGCACAATATAGATTCGGGAAAGAACAAGGTGAACCTACGAATTTATCAATTTAAGCACATAAATGACTTCAAATGTTCTTCATTCATCATGCAAAAACTCAACTTTAGCTACCTAAATATTCATGTGATGAAGATTTATCACAACCCCAAACTTAGCTCTTTACTTGTCCTCAAGCAAACTCAATAAAAAACACGGGTTGGATTTCAAATATTTCCAATTCATCTAGGTGAACATTTCATAAAAAATTTTGACAATCCATGCACAATCAATTCACCTACTCTTTTGAATTCATGATTTCCAATTATCACAACTCAAGTAACCAAAATGAATTTATTTACTTAGAGCAACAAATCAATTCCCATTACACCTTTTCGGATAATGTGTTTCACTCCACTCAAGTGTTTAAAGGGTGCTGTTTACACTCAATTCACACCAAATGCAATCATCTACAATAAGCTTGGCAAAATTCTAGGAAAGCAAATACACACAAATGCCACACACATTATGAGATCTTTTCAAACTGTCAAATGGGGCTTAGGTAAGGGAGGATATTTTTTGGATCTGGGCTAATTTAATTGTAGTTAAGAGATGCCTCTATTAGTACTTATACATATCTTTTATCAATTCACAACTTTCCCTAGTTACTTTCAACTTTGTATACCAACAAGCCACAGGAGAACTTTTTCCTAGCTTTCTCACTTTGATTGTTCTTTTTTTTTTTTAACAATTTGGATCTTTTTATTATTGTTCTCCTCTGGCTTGTTCATTTTTTTTTTAAAATGACTATATGCACATGCTTTGTGTAGCCACCCCAAACTTAAGATTGTTGCTTGCCCTCAAGCAACCCCAAACTTAATTTACAACCAAATAACCAATTTTTAGAAAACAATCTCTCAACTCCAATTTAAAGGTACAATTGGTTTTTCCAGTTATTGGCTTGTATTGAGCTTAATATTCAACAAAAAGGGCTTAAGGCTTAAAAGGGCTAGCAAAGGATAAATTCACAAGGGTAGGCAATCAAAGGCTCTAGCTGTTCAAACAAAAAAAAAATCTCAATCATCTGTGTGTGTGTTCACATGCAATGCAAAAGCAATCAAGAACTGAGTCAAGTTCTGAAGAATTCATACAAATGGTGGAGCACTCAAGAATAAATAAAATTCTGTTTAGGCTCAAACACTCACAGATTTTGCTTTTGTAATGGGAAAGATTCATGACCACTGAAATTCTCAAAACTTTCGGTTACAAAAAGCTGCTTAAAAAGGTTTATGTCAACAAAAGTTTTAGCTCCTTGATCATACACTTCATGCACACAATAAGATGACAGTTCACAGACTAATTCTCAGATGAAAATGAATGTCATAGAGGAACAAAAGGCTCAGTCATAGGGTGCATGGTAACAACTTCACACACAAAAGAAAACAAATTCAACAATTTAATAAATAGCAAAAGAAAAGAAAGAAAGATAGAACCTTTGCGGTGAGCCGCCCGACTCAACCACCAACTGCAATGTGACAAGTGGGCCGCCAGACGCCACCGCTAATGGGTGATGCATTCGAAATAGCATATAGTTTAGTGTTAGTTTTGCATCGCATCGTAGTCATTTTAGTCATTTTAATCCATGTTATTTATGCATTTGGCTTGATTTGAATAATGCACTTGGTATTTGTTCAATTGTGCTTAAAGAAGGTATTTGTCCTAGGAAAAAGGAGAAAAATCACTTGGAATAAGTTGGGGTAATTTGTGCTACAAGTTGATAATGTAATGCTGTCTCTGCCTGACACCTGTTTAATGTTTTAATCATATCTAGAGTTTTAGGTGTCCAAATGAGATGAAACCGGTGCCATTGGAAAGCTAAGATCCATAGCTTCAACTTTCATGAAGACACCTTGAGCTATTTTGGACGTTAAAGAGGTGAAAAATACAAAACAATATGAAGCACGACCTAGCCATGTCAGGAAGCACGACCGTGTTGCGACAGCACCTGAACAGCGTGAGAAATAGAATGAAGCACGGCCTAGCCGTGCCTCACGCCATGGCCGTGCGACGACAGCACCCTGGATGCAGAATTTTACGTTTTTACATGTTTTGGACTTGTTTTTTACTCCTTTTCACCCTAGACTATAAATAGACACTTTAGAGACTTGTCTAGGGTTCGAACTTTGTTATTTGGAGGCACGGTGGAGGATTGGGAACGATCTCTTCATTAATTCTCTCATGAATTTCTGGTTTGGCTTTTCTTTCTCTATGAGTAACTAAGCTTTTTAGACTAGGGTTAGATGAATGTTGATGAAACTCTTATGTAGTTAATTCTATTATATATTAAAGCAAGTTTATTTCATTTCAATTGAGCTTTCAATTCTCCGCGCTTAATATTTTTCGATACTTGGCCGCTATTGAATCGACTTGGGGTTTTTCATGATGATTGGGAAATTAGGTGAAAGACTTGAACTGAGATTGTTAACCATAGTCATGATGAGTATAGGAATATAACTTTGTGATTATGTGTTCTTATGAATCACTATTCTTAATGCTTAACCTAACTATAAATCACCTAAGGGATAATGGGTTTTAGTTAGGGTAAAGGGTTTATGAGCCAAGAGATTGTCCTTAAACTAATTTAGTTGATTCGAACTTCAATTTGTATGGAATAACTTGTGTTGGTTGTAGATTGAATGCATAAGAGTGGAAACAAGAGGATTCAATCCATAGTCGTTTTTTTATTTACTAAATTTCAAATACTTTGTTCTCGTTATTCAAACATCAAGATTTGGTTCTCGTTCAAAATTGTTACGAACTTTGTTGAGTTAAATAATCAATCGCAGTCCCTGTGGATTCGATCTTTTATTACTTGACGACGAAATCGTACACTTGCGATTTTGCTTAACAAGTTTTTGGCGCCGTTGCCGGGGATTGTTGAATTGATTTTTAACAAGGCAAACGAGTACTTTTTACAATTTTTTTTCTGTCTATAAAAAAACCAAAAAAAAAAATTAAAATTTCTTTTCTCTTCTTATAAAGTTGTTGTGTTGCTCACAATTCTCTTAGCTTTTGTAGCATGTTGCCTCTCAGATGTGATTTTTGTGGATTTTTCCATAGAAATGGCACTTGTGAGGATTTCTTGGTCATATCACCAGAAGATGAGGATCTATTAGTCATGGTGGACGATATCCGCTTCTGTAGCATGCAGCCTCTTAGATGTGATTTTTGTGGAGGAAAGCATAGAAATGGCTATTGTGAGGATTTCCTAGTCATGGCGGAAGAAGAAGAGGATTATTGCATGGAAAGTATCTTAGGAGAAGAAGATTCACATCCTCAAACTCAATTCGAAGAATCACATGACAGAGACTTTTACCTCAAAAATGTTCTGGTTGAATTCATGAGAGCCAACCAAGATTCATTTGATAGATATGAGGTTCAATGTGAGAGGTTATTAGAGCAATTATCCCAATTTGAGCATAAGCAAGTGGATATAGAGATTGAACATAACTTCATCGTGGCATTGGAAGAAGAATTGAAGACCAAAAATAGTGACATAGAAGAGGACCCAAGGGTGAGACATAGAGAGATTCATGTGACAGCTCAACCCTTGGTCATTGAAGAGAATGGTCATCTGCGAGTTGAATTTGATGTGCTTCAAGAGAAGGAGTGGGGGAAACAATATCCCAAATGTATAATTGCTGAGGCATGGGAACACTTACTTCCCTATGCCAAGTACATGGGAATTCTCTCCAAAAGAAAGAAGCGGAAGGAAGAAATCTTCTTCCTGACATATTATCCACCCTAATAGGGGTGTTGAAGTGTCAAACTAATGACGTTAAAGAAGCGCTTCTTGGGAGGTAACCCAAGTTTTTCGATGAGTTCTTTCCACCCCATCCCTGCTTCAACTTAAATTTTTACATTGGGGACAATGTAAGTTTTTAAGCTTGGGGTAAGGGGTTTGCATTTTTGCATTTAGATTTGCATCTCATTTTAGTTTTTGCTTTTTGTGTTAATTTTTGTTTTTTTTGCATCATTTTATCCTCCAATTGCTTTGTTGCCCTCCTAATTTTTCTATGTGTGCCACATTTTTGTTGAAATTCGAGATTGCAATGATTTGGGACCCAATTATTTTCTCTTGTGATGGGCTTAAAGGTAGTGTTCTTAATGTACATAGGGATAATCTTTTGATAGGTTGATGATTAGCATGTGGCACTCTGATTTGATGTCTTTCACTGATTTTAACTTCTAAATGTGAAACCTGAGCTTATATTGGGGCTTATACTTCATCATGTTCTTATGCCCCTTCTCCTTGTATAAGTTTGTTCCTCTTGATTGTGCTCTCTAGAACTTGACTTGAAACCGTTTCAAAACCTAAAAATTTTTGATTACACACTTGAATATGATTAAGGCATTTTAGGCATGTTTTCAAGCCTCTAATTTTTGAATGAAAGCTTCCTCTAGTTGCCCCTTTTGTGCCTTAACTGAAATAAATTTTCTTGGTACCCATGCCATTGTCAAATGTTTATGGTACCTTTCAGAGCATGTTTAAGGGAGCAATTGGATGCTTAATCTGTAAATTGTTTTGATGCTTGAACTTGGGATCTCTTCTGTTGTTTAATTCCTCCCCAATAATTATTGTAAAATCTCAAAAGAAGGGAGAATAAATAATAATAATAATAAAAGAATAAATAATAAAAAAATAAAAAATAGAAAAGGAAAAAAAACAACAGAAGAGGAGCAAAATAAAAAGGTTTTGAAAGCAAAAAGGAAAAATGCATTGCTCCACTTATTCTGCTTAAAAGGGTTGCTTTAATTGTTCATGTTATTAGCCCTTAAATTTCCCCTTTTCTTGTTTTTATCCCACCTTAAAAGTTAAATCCCATGGCCACGTTACAACCTTTTGAAAGACCTTTTGATTCTTGTGTGTTTTCATTAATTATTTGCTGAGGTTTGGTTAATAGTCAAGCCTATGGTAGAACACTTTCATTGATGGATATGAGCGAATTGTCTTAACCTTTAAAACACTTGGAGAGTGATAAGGAGAGTGCCCTTATCAGTGACAGACATGATTTCAGAGAGCCTAAACTTCTAATTGGACTTGATTTTGATTGTCTCTATTGTGTTTGATAGTCCTTTAGCCTATTACTTGATCTTGCTTCTATCTCGGGTTTCTTATCGGTTGCATCTCGTATTTTCCATGTCGTCTTTGGCCACAGTAATTGCTTGAGGACAAGCAAAATTCTAAGCTTGGGGTAATTTGATGCGTTCGAAATAGCATATAGTTTAGTGTTAGTTTTGCATCGCATCTTAGTCATTTTAGTCATTTTAATCCATGTTATTTATGCATTTGGCTTGATTTGAATAATGCACTTGGTTTTGGTTCAATTGTGCTTAAAGGAAGGTATTTGTCCTAGGAAAAAGGAGAAAAATCACTTGGAATAAGTTGGGGTAATTTGTGCTACAAGTTGATAATGTAATGTTGTCTCAGCCTGACACCTGTTCAATGTTTTAATCATATCTGGAGTTTTAGGTGTCCAAATGAGATGAAACTGGTGCCATTGGAAAGCTAAGATCCATAGCTTCAACTTTCATGAAGACACCTTGAGCTAATTCGGACGTTAAAGAGGTAAAAAATACAAAACAACATGAAGCACGGCCGTGTTGTGACAGCACCTGAACAGTGCGAGAAACAGAATGAAGCACGGCCTAGCCGTGCTATGACAGCACCCTGGACGCAGAATTTTACGTTTTTACATGTTTTGGACTTGTTTTTTTACTCCTTTTCACCCTAGACTATAAATAGACACTTTAGAGACTTGTCTAGGGTTCGAACTTTGTTATTTAGAGGCATGGTGGAGGATTGGGAATGATCTCTTCATTAATTCTCTCATGAATTTCTGGTTTGGCTTTTCTTTCTCTATTAGTAACTAAGCTTTTTAGACTAGAGTTAGATGAATCTTGATGAAACTCTTATGTAGTTAATTCTATTATATTAAAGCAAGTTTATTTCATTTCAATTGAGCTTTCAATTCTCCGCGCTTAATGTTTTTCAATACTTGGCCGCTATTGAATCGATTTGGGGTTTTTCATGATGATTGGGAAATTAGGTGAAAGACTTGAACTGAGATTGTTAGCCATAGTCATGATGAGTATAGGAATATAACTTTGTGATTATGTGTTCTTATGAATCATTATTCTTAATGCTTAACCTAACTATAAATCACCTAAGGGATAATGGGTTTTAGTTAGAGTAAAGGGTTTATGAGCCAATGGATTATCCTTAAACTAATTTAGTTGATTCGAACTTCAATTTGTATGGAATAACTTGCGTTGGTTGTAGATTGAATGCATAAGAGTGGAAACAAGAGGATTCAATCCATAGTCATTTTTTTATTTACTAAATTTCAAATACTTTGTTCTCGTTATTCAAACATCAAGATTTGGTTCTCGTTCAAAATTGTTACGAACTTTGTTGAGTTAAATAATCAATCGCAGTCCCTGTGGATTCAATCTTTTATTACTTGACGACGAAATCGTACACTTGCGATTTTGCTTAACAATGGGTTGCCTCCCATGAAGCGCTTTTTTAACGTCACTAGCTTGACGTTTGAAGGAGTCGATCAAGGATCCCTAAAGGAAGAAAAGGAGATTGAAGCACTTCCTTCCTTGAGAAGAGGCACACCCATAGTCTTGAGTGCTTGCATGGAAATCACTTCCCTTTTTCTCCTCTTGAATTTATGTGGGTGGACATTGTCATCCCTCACCTACTTGGTGCATTTTTCATAGGACTGAGTAGGTTCTGCATGTGCCTTCTTTGGAATTTTGCAATCTGGGAATTGTTTCCCATGACCCATATACAGACTAGTCTTTCCTTTTCTTCCTTTTTCCTGCACTGACAATTTTTCCATCCCATCATCCAGCTCTTCAGACATCTCCTCAATGGAATCCATGGTTACCTTCTCTAAGGGTTTGGAAGGTCGGTATTGATTAAGAATTTCTCCAACCGGCTCCCCAATCACATCAATTCTAGAGCACTTTTTGGTGTCATCGGGATGCCTCATAGCCTCAAATACATTGAAAGTCTCATTCTCATCTTGAAACCTCAAAATTAATTTACCTTGTTGGATATCAATCAAGGCTCTTCCTGTAGCTAGGAAAGGTCTTCCAAGAAGAAGAGGGACCTCCTTGTCTTCCTCCATGTCAAGGATTACAAAATCTGCTGGAATAAGGAATTTGCCAACCCTCACCAATACATCTTCCATAATCTCGTAAGGGTATTTGATGGACCTATCTGCCAGCTACAGTGTCATTTTTGTAGGCTTGACTTCACCTCCTCCCAACCTCTTCAGCATAGATAACGGCATCAAATTGATGCTGGCTCCCAAATCACACAGGGCTTTGTCAATTTTTAAATTCCCGATGGTGCAAGGAATTGTGAAGCTCCCAGGATCCTTCATTTTGGGAGGAAGCTTTCTTTTGAATGATAGCACTGCACTCTTCTGTCAAAGCCATAATCTCACCTTCTTTAAACTTCCTCTTCTTGGTCAATAATTCCTTCATGAATTTGGCATATATGGGCATTTGCTCAAGAGCTTTTGCTAAAGGAATGTTGATCTGTAGGGTTTTGAAAATGTCCATGAACTTAGCAAAATGTTCATCTTTCTCCTTTTTCTTGTTCAAAGGAGAATATGGCAGCCTCATATATGGAGGAACCACTTTGGGCTTATTTCCCATCTACAGTTGTTCAGTAATAACAATGTCTTCGTCTTCTGAGTTGGATTTATTCTCAACCTCTTTTTTCCCTTCTTTTTCTTTATTTTTACTTCTCTTATTTTCAACTCCCTCCACCTCACTTTTTTCACTCTTTTTCTTCCCCTCAACTTCAGACATCATCTTTCCACTTCTCAAAGCAATAGCACTACAATTCTCACTCTTAGGATTATCTACAGTGCTAGCAGAAAACTTACTTTTGGATTGCTCCGCGAGTTGCTTTGATATTTGCCAAATTTGATTCTTCAGATTTTTGATAGAGGCCTCTTGGTTCTTGAAATGAGACTCATGAGTCTAAAAGTTGGAGTGGATGTTCTGGAAGGTGGATTGAGTCATCTTCATGAATTGAGTGAGAGCTTCCTCTAATGCGTTTGGCTTCTCTTGCTTTTGAGGTTATGGAGGGTTGCTTGATGATGGGTTATCTTGTTGTTTCTAAGAGAAGTTTGGATGATTCTTCCACCCAGGATTATAGGTGTCAGAATAAGGATTCCCTCCTTGCTTTTGAAAATTACCCATGTAGTTGGCTTGCTCATTAGAAATTCCCTTAGCATCACAACCTCCATTCTCATGAGGCCCTTGACAAAAATCACAAGTTCCTGTTCAACTGGTTCACCTGAGCAGGAATAGAGGCTCCCATTTTCAGCTCTTTAAGCTCCTTTGTGATAGCTTCCAATTGTTAAAAGACCAATTTATTTTGAGCCAAGAGTGCATCTTGTGTTTCTAGCTCAAGGGCTCCACTTCTACCCTGTGTGCCTCTATCATTTTGACACAACTACTCATTGGAGGCCATTTGCTCCATTAAAGTTCTTGCTTCTGCAGCTGTCTTGCTGTTAATTGTACCTCCAGCTGAGGTATCCAACATTATTCTTGTGTTTGGTCTCAACCCATTACAAAACATTTTCATCTGATTAAATTCATCGTACCCATGGCTAGGACACCTCTTCAGAAGAAGCTTGAATGTCTCTCATGCCTCATACAGGTTTTCACTCTGGTTCTGCTGGAACCTATGGATTTCACCTCTTCTTTTGATGAACTTGGAGGGTGGAAAAAATTTGGTCATAAATTTATCCTCCAAATCATCCTAAGTAGTGATGCTTCCCGTAGGCAAAGTGTGCAACCAATCTCTTGCTCTATCTCGTAGGGTGAAAAGAAAAAGCCTTAGTTTCTTGCCCCCCTCTGTCACTCCATTCAGCATGAAGGTGCCACAGATCTCATAGAAATTTACCCAGTGCTGATTTGGGTCTTCAATGTCATCCCCAGCGAATTGGTTTTCCTTGAGAGTGTTCAATAGGGATGGTTTGATCTCAAAATTAGCATTTGCCTCCACCTGTTGGTAGGCCATGACGGCCCTTGGATGGTTGTTCCTTCTCCCAAAATCACCCAAGGTGCGTGGTGGTGGTGGTTGGTCCCCTATCACTACTTGAGTTATAACTTGAGAAGTAGATGTAGAGGATTGTTTTTGTCGTTGTCTTGCTTCCTTTGTCTTCTTCCTATTAGCCTTTGCTGTCTTTTCGATTTCTAGGTCAAACAACAGCTCACCTGTTTGTTTACCTCGCATGCACAAAACTAAAGGAAAAGATAAGTAGCAAAGCAACAATTAAAATTTTTTTTAACAGAAAATTAAAAACAATAAAAAAAATGTTCAAAAAGAACTCATTTGTCTTGTTAAAAATCAATTAAACAATCCCCGGTAACGGTGCCAAAAACTTGTTAAGATTTCGGTAAGTGTACCGAATCGTGCAAGTAATAAAGTGATAAGTGAGTTATCGTTCCCACGAGGATTGAGAGTTTTGATAATTAACGTAAATAAACTTGTAACTAATTGAAATATTGAACCAATATGGATGTGTTTGAAGTATTCGTGACTTGTGCCAAAAACAGAAACAGTAAATAACAAAACAAGTATTTGGATTTTAAGGATAAATAAAAATGACTAGGGATAGAATCCTTTTGTTTCAACCTTTATGTTTTTGAATTCAAGTCCAATGCAAGTAACTTATGAAATATTTGAAGTTTAAATCCACAAGTTTAGATTAATGAAAATTCCTTTCCTATTAATCCCTTTGATTGAATCAACAAGTCCTAATTCCTAAGGTGCAAATTAATTAAATCGAGCACAAAGATTAAAGATGCATACAAAATCATACCACAAGAATTATATTCTTATAACCCTATTAAGCATGTCCAATGATCCCAAAGCAAGTCTAAAACCCCAAATTTTCCAATTGATGTTAAGACCCTAGTTCAATTCAATAATGATCAATTATCAAAATGCATTAAGAAAAGAGATAAAGGATTAAATAACATAAATTAGACTTGCATTGAAATTCTGAATCCAGTTACATAAAGATATCCACAAAATTCATCTTACCCTAGTCTAAGAGGTTTAGTTCCTCATGAAGGAAGATAAACTAATCCATAAAGATGAGAAGGTTGAAAGAGACTCCATTGATTCTTCAATTCTTATTCCCAAGGTTGAATCCTCTTTGGAGATGGCAAGGAATCAACCCCCCAGCAGCTCCTTGGCTCACTAATGGCGTTTTAGGTTTTCAACAGTGTCAAAAAAAGTCCTTCTATTTCTGAAAAACGCGATATTTAACTAATACAGCCCAACAGGTGCGCGCCAAGTGCACGCCACGCGTGTTCCACGCGTGCTGAAACAGCAGGACATGATTTCCTACTCTCCAAACGCGCTCCAAATGCTCTTCGCGCGCGGACAGACATAAACGGCAATAATTTCGCGCGCAGGGTGCCCTTCTGGTGCTCTTCACGAGCACAGAAACAGCAGGGCATGATTTCCTGTGCTTCAGGTGCTCTTCTGGTGCTCTTCAAGCGCACAGGAACATTTTTTGAGCAGAATCTTGGTGTATTGTGTAAGGCTTTGCTCTTTTGGTCTTTGCTCCTTGACTTGCTTCCTCTTGGCATTTTTGCTCAATGATCGTGCTCTAATTCTTGTGCAAATAAAGATAAAAACCCGGCATAACACTGCACAATATAGATTTGGGAACAAACAAGGTGAACCTACAAATTTATCAATTTAAGCACATAAATGACTTCAAAAGTTCTTCATTCATCATGCAAAAACTCAACTTTAGCTACCTAAATATTCATGTGATGAAGATTTATCATTGTATATAGAGGGGACGTGTTAGAGACGACTCGGGAGGACGGACTGGCGACATGATAGAAGATTACACGGCGTACCGTGAGCTTGCCGGTGATGGTTAGACAAATCGTGGACGGATGGCTTCATACTTAGCAGGACCGGGTGATACCGATTACCTCTACCGCTTTACCTGTCGAGTCTTTCGAGATTCCTAGACGGATTGCTACTCGCTATGCACCATTTCCCAGGGGTGCTAAGGTTCGCAGGACCGCTCGTAAGAGCATAGGAGTGAGATGATAGATGGTGGGAGCTTCGACTTCACTCGTGGTAGCGGACTCTCCTAGTCATGTAGCGGATCTCGAGCCAGAGCTGGAGACTGTGCCGACTCCTTCCTTATGTGTTGTCTGTCTTTGTTGTACATAGTTTTTGTGGTGAACAGTCTGTCTGATCAGTTAGTCTTTGTGGTTGTTGGATAGGTCTTGAGGTTTTACTTTTGGAGCAGCCCCTGTGTGGTTAACTGCCGGCAGTACCTCAGAAGTATGACTACTCTTGTTAGGGTGTTCATACTTTAGCTGTACTCCTATATGTGGATATTTGTTTACCGTTTTCCGTTTTGTAAAAACTTATCAGTGTATATCTTTCGGAAAGTTGTATATATATGTATATATTCAGTTGCATGAGTCTTTTGCATTGTAGGATTCCATCATGTTTCTGAAACGCTGTAGATACTCTGATTGTGCTTTGCAAAAGATGTTTTAAAAAAAAAAGTTTACTATATTTTTCAAAAGATAAGAAGAGTATTATTTTGCAAATTTCGTTACATTTAGAGTTAAGTTTAGTATAGTAACACTCCAGGAACGTGGTGTTACAGTTTCATACCTATTTTATTCTTCCAAATAATTTTTAAAATCGTATGTTATCATTTGTATTTGTTGTAATTAGTGGTGCATAACTATTGTATATATATGGCTAAATTATGCTTTTGATCCCTTATGTTTATTTTAGTTTTCAGTTTGGTCCCTTGTGTATTAAAAGTTTTGATATGGTCCCTTATGTGTAAAATGTGGTCCCTCTTGTTTTTTTTTTTATTCGAATTGATCCCTTATGTTACAAATATTATACCAATGCGGTCCTTTTTTTATGCAAAAAAAGGGTCCGCATTGGTATAATATTCGTAACATAAGGGACCAATTTGGAACTTTTAATACATAAGGGACCAAACTGAAATCTAGAATAAAGATAAGGGACTAATTCGGAACTTTTGATAGATAAGAGACCAAATTGAAACCTAAAATAAAGATAAGGGACCAAAAGCATAATTTAGCCTATATATATTATGCATGCATTTCTGCCTTCATATTAATACGGTGTTATTACCCAATTTGAATTTTTTTAGAGGGTTCCGCAATTTGAATTCAGCAAAGGCAAATAAGGAAATATTTCAAATTGTAGCTATTTGTACTATTTGTCATTGTACATATTAAAATCCTAAACACAGAATTGTAATCTAATTTATGCACATTTAATGACTTGCCTTAGTATTGTATTATTCTAAATTTATATTCATTTGCTCTCATCTCTCATGGTCATAAATGACTTAAGTGGTGCATAAATACTGGCATCTCAATCACGATGAATCATTGCAAAGACTCATGTGCATGGACAGATCCATGTGTAGGTAATTGGGGGCATCTGACTCCACTAATTTATTTTTTTTATCAACTATTGAATAATTTTATTTTTGTCCCTACTTAAATAAGTGCTGACCCCACTAAAGGGAAAAAATAGAAAATGAGTTAAAAAGTGTACCATTTTTTTTCCAATATAGAAAGTAGAAATTCTATTTACACCCTTATCTCTCTCTATCTACCGATTTCCGACTCTAGGTTTAGGCCTTTCAGTTCTTCTCACAACTCTTTCAATCCACACTCATTGCACTCATTTATAAAATGTAAATCTTTGCTAAATTATATTTCCTTGAGTATCGAACTATGGTATGATATTTTCAGAAAGATGTGTTACCAATGTTCGAGACAACTCAATAGTATGTGTATGACAATTAAAATATATCTTTCTTTTATACAAATGCTCATTCATGCTATTCAAATATGTTATATTTATAATTTAATACATTATGATACTATGACATATTTTTATATTTTTCAAAATAATAAATTATATTTAGCCAACAAAATATAATAAATTTTATTTCAATATGAGAAATATGTATCTGTTAATATTGCCCTCACAACCTAAATTTTCTGGATCCGTCACAGCTCCCGTGAATCTCTCTCTATCTCTCTCCCCCCTCTCTCTCTCTCCATTTTGAACTCGAAACAAGTTTCTCTAGTCTCATCATCTTTTTTGTGTCTACTAAAATGGAGGACCTAGGGGCAATTAAATTAAAACTGGCCTCATTCTCTTTAAGGGCAACGTTTGTAATACTAGAAGAGGACAACGTTGTGGAGCCAATTGAATTGACGAAGAGATCCTGAAGACCATTTATATGGAAACTGTTATGAGTCCATATATATATCGGTAGAAAGTCTTTCTTGTCGATGTAAAAACATTTTTGTTAATTACTAAAAATGCATGTTTTGTATCAATATTTTTTCTAATAATCAAAGTCTTGCACTTCCCTTTTGTTCTGAAGGCTATTTTGCTTTAGTACATGTAAATGTACTTTTTGTTACAGATCCTATTTGTTCTAATTAATGATCAAAAACCGTAAATGCATTTTTTTTTACAATAATGAAATAGAATTTGGTACAGACCATAAAGCTCACATTGGCCCTGGTCTTATCATGGATGGTCTGCTAGCATTTTGAATGTCTTTCTTTTCAATATAAAAACATTTTTGTTAATTACTGAAAATGCATGTTTTGTATCAATATTTTTTTCTAATGATCAAAGTCTTGCACTTCCCTTTTGTTCTGAAGGGCCATTTTGCTTTACTACATGTAAATGTATTTTTTGTTACAGATCCTATTTGTTTTAATTAATGATCAAAACCGTAAATGCATTTTTAAATACATTTTTTTTGTTGCAATAATGAAGGGAAATTTGGAACAGACCATAAAGCTCACATTGGTCCTGGTCTTATCATGGATGGTCTGCTAACACTTTCAGGTTTAGGGATTGGGTCCCTCGCCCCCTTCCTTTTAAAGTTCTACTTCTACAATTGCATCATGTTTCAGGTTATGTTGCCGGAAGAGAAGTCTGCCAAAGCTAAAAAAGCGAATTCAGATAAAGTAAGGAGCCAAGCTACCATAGTGAGAAGAGAAGCTTGCAGCTGCTAACAAATCGATATCTGATATCTCAGATCAAGTGGATGGTTATAGGACTTCTGGGTTGCTCTTCGACTTGGTTTTGGTTGAATTTTGATGGGTTTGAACAATTCTTTTTGTAGCTATGCTATTAGTCATTCCACACACTCATTTGTATACAATCACGTACACCACCTCTATAACATTTTTACTGAACAAATTATGGCAGTTCTTTGCAGATGTTTTTTAATCAATCCTAAATCTTAACTCTCCTTTCTCATTGTTGAAAAATCACTTCTTCATGTAAACATCTACTATAATTATAAAATTTATTATATATTACTTATTTATTTTTTTCCTATTATTTTCGTGAATGTGCAGCAAACCAAAATGCAGACAGTTAGTTAGTCATGATGACTCTGGCATGACATCTAGACTTCCAAAGAAAAGAACTTCTATTGTTACTATATATATATATACTCAGTGTCTTTATGAGTTTTTAACAGAGGTTGCATGTAGATAATGGTTAACCTTCAGATATTATAATAGTTTGATGCAGCTAATTTTCTATCATCTTCTATTAGCATTCTTTTATGCTTATTCATCTAATTGTATTTCATTGAGTTTTGGTTTCAGTCCCCTTTTTACAATTCAAGGCTGGCCTTTTATGTGATTTATTATTTTTTAACATAAATTCAGCTTATGTTTTAGATTTTCAGTTGAGTGCGAATGGTTGTAGACACAATATGCTTTTGAAATCAAAACGTAGCACATCATCGATTGCTCAAAACGTCTACAGACTACATAGGATTCGGAAAAAAAAAACACGGAGAGAAATTAAAAACTGATGAGAGAGAACTCACAATTCTGGGTTCAAGTTGTTTTGAGGCCCTACACTATGTTGTGGTGGGGGGAGAAACAAGTCTAGAAAGAGAGAATAAAATAATAGAAAAGTCTCAAGGGTTTGGGCCGGATCTTTGGATGAGTGTGGTATTTATATATTTCACTAAAATATCACACAAATCCACCCTAGAAGATAATCCATTGAAATTTATGTGTTTTTGAATACCAAAAGACTTTTTTTGAGTTGAAAAAAATCCAAATCGAATATCACCGGATTTTGATTACTGACCACATAACAAGAGCATTCATGGAAAGATTTCAAAAAAAATTGAATTTTCATGTTGATCACGACAATAATTCAAAAAATATATGATCTGATTTTAGAATAAAAGAAATAATCATAAAATATAATTCCAATATATCTCCTTTGAATGTCTTCACCCAGAGCATGTCTAGATACATTAGTCAGTGGAATCCTTTTGGTGCATCAATGAATAAAGAATTTAAATGGTAGAAACAGACCATTCAATTTTCAACATGTCAGATACGAGAACAGACCCTTGATTCATGCGTAATTGATCATCTTTCAAGCTGATTTTCTTCTATTTCAACTCTTCAGTATCTAATACTACTTCCCTATTTCTTCCTTTCTCTTGCTTCTTTCTTTTATTCCTCATTCTAACCCTGAATTTTTTTTATTACTTTCAAGGATGTGACAAATGCCAAATGGTATGACGGGTCTTGGAGATCACGGTGGAGAACAACAATAGGAAAGAAGAAGTGGGAATCCTAGCAGGTAGTGGCAGACGTAGGAGCGTATTCCAAAATCCTTTTGGTCGAAGCCTCTATCGGGCATACCGTGCAGAGCACGGACCATCACTATTTAATATTTTATTATATAATTATTGCACACCTTTTAGAAAAAAATACATATATGTGGCAGATTGGATATCTCACAAATAAATAATACTAATACATAAATTCATCTAACTAAATATTTTAATAAATAATATACATTAATATAATCGTTTGACATAAAATATATATTTTTAAATGCACAATATTGTGCGTTGTCTTGACCAAAGATATAACGTATGTATGGCCTAACTCCGTTGCAGTATACTCATTAGTGTCGTCATCCTTCAACAATCGAGTATGTGATGAAGAACCTAACCACAAAAATATGAAATGATTTATGCAGAAAGCTAACAAATTAGTATAAAATTTCAATAGTTTAAATTTATTATTCAAATTATGCAAATACTACCCATTATTTACTTATAATTCAATATAAGTAGTACATTACATGCATCGTGCTACTATTAACGTACGAAATATAGATTATTTTGTATAACAATTTTCAATAGCATAAATATACCTGTGCATGGCACAACTTAATTATTATTTTATTTACCATGAATGAATGATTTACTAGAAATAATACATTAATATATTTTTAGTATAATGTAGCATTAATTCAAAATCTAAATTGTGAATAAACTTTGTTTTCAGTAATTAAATAAACTATTTACTATTTTAACATCAAAAAACGACATATTATATACTATTTTGTATTTGTAAATGTATGTATAACGCTTATGTAATTTCACGATTGAGAGTCGATAATCCAATACTTTTCTATATAACATTTTTATGATAAACGTGCATCACACACACAGACAAAGAACACTATAATTTGTAGAATATCTAATTTATACATTAATTCATAAATTATTTGGGTGGTATACACTATCCGATTGATCGAGGCGATATCACCATGGTTGATATTAGTTTTGTTACCTATCGACGTTTGACACCTAGTAATTACACACAATAGTAACTACAGTATTATAACATCATTAAAAATTAATAATTACTAATAAAATATTTCTTATATGAGGATTGAAATAAATTTTATGACAAAAATAATAATAATAATAATAATAATAATAATAATAATAATAATAATGTTTCCCGTGCATGGAACGGATTCTATACTAGTTGCAGACAAAAATAAAAAGGCTATATAAATATAAAGAATAAAATAAAATAATTTTTAGGTCTATAGAGACAACATTTAAAGCTTGAAGTAGCCATTATTGATCATCCACTCCAGACTCCAATGGTTGTTGGCATTCTTGAAAGCCCAATGAGCCCAACCAAACGTAGCTCGCCCATAAACATCTACTTGGGCCTTGCCAAATCTTTGGAAATCCTCTTTTGTAGCCTCTTTAACTCGCCAGTCTGCAACCCATTCACCTTGAATTGAAATTAATATTGGTTAGTTTAAAAATTAAACTAAACAACGTAGAGTCTAAAGACTGGAATATAAGAAAAGAAAAAAGCAAAATCTAAAATAAAAGGAAGTTATGGTTTGATTCTTTGGCAGTGGAAATAGATGAGCACTAGTTTTTGAGAACTTACGGAGTATTTACTTCAAGTCATCTAAACCCATTTCAAGGAATGTATAGGTAGGGAATATATATTCCATTGTTTAATTTTTTGACACAATATTCCATTGTTTATTACAAAGTTAAAAAAATATTCTCATGTATAAAAGATTATTTTTATAAAAAATGACTTCTATTTTTTTTATTCCTATAACTTTCTCTATACCACACTTTCATAAATGATTCAAAGGAGTGCTATAAATGTTAGCCAAAACTTTTTTCAAAAAAAAATATCGAAGACAATTCTCATTATTCTTGAGACAGTTATTCCGAAAATGAATTTAGATAATTTGAAACAAATGTCCCTTGAAATTTTATAATTTCATAAGTTAAACACGTTACAGTCAAAAAAAAAAAAGTTAAACACATCATTAATGTAGCAAATTATTGTTTAAAAATTATGTAGTTCAATGTTTTACAGGTTGGTGCAGCGGTTGCACCTCAAGGCTTAGTAAGCTCCTTAGGCACTTATACCGGGTTCGATAACGTGAATCACAAAAAAAAAAAAAAAAATTTATAACCATCATGTAGTTAACTGTTCACAAATTATGTATTCAAGTACTTTATATCAAGTGAATCATAAAATGTTGTAATTTAAATAACTATTTAAAAAAAATTCCTATATAATATTGTTAGAATTCAAGTGTGAGTAGTTAGTCCCACATTGGCTAGGATTGGGCTAAGTGAATGATATATAAGAGAGGTGACCCATATACCCAATGCCTTAAGGTTTTGGGTGGAGATGTGGTGTCTGAGTCTCTTAGTGGTTCTGGTCCTTAGCCAGCTGTTGCTCTCAGGTGCTCCCCGGACTCCCCAACAATTGGTATCAAAGCCGTGGTTCGGCCTAATGGGGGAGCGAGAGTGGATCCTGCCGGTTCTCAAATGTGGGAGACTCACACTTGGGGGGAGATTGTTAGAATTCAAGTGTGAGTAGTTAGTCCCACATTGGCTAGGATTGGGCTACATGTTGCTCTCAGGTGCTCCCCGGACTCCCCAACAAATGTTGACTAAAATCAACCATATTGATAAGGAAAACAATGAATAACTTGAACACTTACCAACAAAAGTAAGAGGACCATTTGAGGTTGTAATAAAATTCAACTCCGATGAACGGTTGGTATATATGAAATCAATGTTTTGTTGGGAAGTCATCTTTTCAAACACATCATCAAAGATGTTGTAGTAGTGGACATCAATTACAGATCGCATAAGGCCACTTGCAAGAGGAAAGAGTTCCTTAGGTTGTGAGGGTCCTAGCCTATTTGACATAACCACATAAGCGGTTGCAGAATGCCTGCGCACTGCTTCATAACCAGCCTTGTAGTACTTGTTCAAGCTCTCTAGTGTTACACCGGGCGATAGAGGCTCGTTTAAAAGCTCAATTGCATATAGACTTGGGCTTTTTGCATACCTATACACACATATGGGGTAAATCACAACATGTTGAATGAAATTAGCATGCTACAATTAAACGACATGTTAATTATGCATGGAACAATGTACTAATACTATAAATAATTAAATATAAACCTTGCGGTTAGGAAGTTTATAACATGAACTGTTTGTTGGATGTTTTCATCTGATTTTCCCCATTCTTGAGAACCATCTCTTGAAGAGCTGTGCTGAAAGCCGTTTTGAGAACCGGGTGCAGCATGAAGATCGATGATGATTTTCAATCCATATTTCCTGGAGACAAATCGTTAATCTGGATATTAATTGTCATGTTAACGTGTGCAATATCAATTCATCATTAATTTTGTCGAAAAAATTCAATTGATCATTAATTATGACATTTGCATTTTCAAATCTAGCTAAAGCAAAATAATTATGAGTTTAATTGATATGCACTGTCATTGTAAAAAAAAACTTACATTGTCATCCAATCATATCTAACCCTGTAGATGTTTGTTGAGATATTTTAAGAAACGATATCACAAAGGTGATATATGATTGTATGTTACACCTTCGGTGTATATCAATTAAACTAATAAATTTTTATAATACCGTTGGTACATATGAATTAAACTCAATAAATATACTAGAAAAGGAGTGCATATAATTTAGTTAATCGCCTTACTGTGCCCACAAGAAGGCATTGTCTAGTGCGTGCAAGGAGCCACCAACGTAAGGCCAAGGTGGAGTTGGGTCACTTGCTATCCACCAGCCCACTGGAATTCTAACCGCATTTAGTCCATTACTGGCTATGAACTTGAAATCATGTTCCACGATAAAAGTGCTCCAATGATCCTGAAAAAACGCACGCCCGCCATGAATAATTCACATTACAACTTGCTATGCTAGAGTTGACCCAAAAAAAAAAAATGCTATGCTAGATATCTCAGATTTGGCAACATGATCTTAATCTTGAAACAATAAAAATACTACATAAGAATATATATATATTTTGACAGGTAAGAATACTTGTTAAAGAATGAAAGAATAAAAGTATTCATTAAAAAACACATTATATTTTCTATTGTTGATATTATCAACAAGCCAGTTGAAGACATTCATTAATTTGATAAATAAATTAAAAAAAAATGTGAATGGACATCAAGATAAAGTCAAGCCGTTAGCTAATTTCTGCAACTCTTGGTTTGTAGTTTGGACCATACCATGTGAACGACGAAATTGACATGCAACAATAATTGTAGATGATAGTTGTCTTTTTGAATTTTCAAAATTACAGACAATCAAATAATTTCGATATTTTTTTTAATTCTTTTTAATATCATAAGCTTGAGCTTATTGTTTATCAGTGGAAACAATATAAACTTGTATCTCATAAAAAAAGGCGTTTTGTCAACAAATAATAATAATAATAATAATAATAATAATAATGTCGTCAAATCATATTCGCCTTTATTAACGAAAACTAGTTGCTTTTAAAATTTATTAACCTATGTACATAAATGTAATAAAAATTACTTAAAATACTATTGTGTTCAAATACAGATATAAAACACACAATAAACATTTTTTTTTTTGAAAAATGTGAAACATAAGAGACATAAGTTAGAAGCAATCATATTGATTATAATCGAAACTAAATACGCCTAGAAAATCTAAGGTATGCATGTGGGATTCATGGCATGTATACATATAATTCATTTATTTTGAATTGCAACTTATCCTAAATAACACCTTACAGCTAGTAAGAAATTAGTGAGTATTATACCCTCATAACTTGAGGAGCTTTTGTTGGTCCGTAACCATTTGTGACTTGAAATTCGCCTTGCAATCTTGCAGCAATGGTCATTACAAAAACGGTTGGGTCATCGTCTCTCCATCCTCCAACCTCTTTAACATCAGCAGTCAACAGTTCCTCTGTCTTCGCCTGCAAGTTAGCAATTAACATTTATTATCATTCTTGTTATTAAGCAATGCTAATAAGACATTCTCTAACGCTCTATTTTGAGCTCAAACTCTCTTATTGGTTGGAAGTCAAGTGGATTCCACTATTTTGAGAAATGGGTTCCACCAAATCATATGGGTCTCATTTGATTTCAACCATTAGGAGAACAGGAGAGTGTGTGTATACAAGAGAGTGTGTTGTTGACGTTTCTCTATTATTGTTATTAGTAGTAGCTATTGCTAATAACAATTGTTTCACTAGAAGAAAAGGAGCGCGAAAAGATAAGATGATCACCTGCAGGAAGTATCCGTTGGTTGTTTTGATTCGTACTCGGGTAGAATTGTCACTTTCCTTGACAATATGAAACGTTTCAGAATCAGTGGAAGTATTGGTTACAGCAACTACGTTAATCCCATTTAACCCCACAAATTGTTTGTTAAAAACCCTGAATCTGAAAGTGTCCTTGTTTATTCTCCACAACTGCATGCACAATATAGTATTACATGGAATATCATGCAATCAATTTTTAATGCAATTGGGTTATAATTAATGAAAAATTATGAGATAATTAAGTAGCTCCCTCACTCTAAATGTTTCCCAACTCGAAGCAGCAGTGCGGTTTGCAACAAGGATAGTTCCTCCCCCAGATTCTGCACACAGATATTTTCCTGTTGTCATGGACTTCAACTGAAGACCTGTTCCATCCTATAAAAGTTGTGAGAAATTAAGACCTCCCCATGACCATGAACGATTAGAGCTATAAAATTAAGCATATAAAAATCAAAATCCAAATATATATGCAATTATGTACATTTACTAACCAAGAAGTCCTTATTTGGAATAGCATCGAAGAGAGAAGGTTTCATCCAACCTTCAGTAACCAACCAACCGCCAAGATTAACTGCTTTCACTCTAAACTCCCGATTTGGTCTTCCATGTGTGATAGAAACCATAATAAACAAGATAATCAAGTTAAGAAGACACGTCTTGAGGTTGATGCAGTTAGTGATCATATTTAGCTGTCTTTGGCTTTTGTCCAAACCTCTTCACACTCCAGATTTCAAATGACAGGAAATATATATATATAGGGAATGGAGAAGTGGAGTCAAAATCTAGAAAGTTTTGACCAATATCAGGCTGCGTTTAACAATAACATTATTAAATATCAAAAGATTTTTCAGTGTAGAGCACCAATTTTTGTCGATAACATGACTATTTCGCATTATAATTTCTTACACTTATTTTATGCCTCAATTTATCTATTTTTTTCGTTACACTAATCATTATATTTTTCTGTTTTCTTATATCTCTTTCTTTACTCACGAGGTGTATTTCCTTCGACGGTGCGGAAAGAGGTTTTGTTTTTTCTGACGAACAGTCTGAGACATCTAAGGGTCCGTTTGTTTTAGATTCTGGTAGAATAGATTGTAAAAAATTTTGTTTAAAAGAATTGATTTTAAACAAATTGAGTTTAAAAAAATTGATTTGTGTTTGGTAATGGTAGTTTAAAAGTGAGTTCAGAAAAATTGATTTGTGTTTGGTTGACAAAGTAGAATCACTTTTGAAGTGTAAATATGAAAGATTTTGTGGGTCCCATACCCAGAATCAATTATTCTAAACGGAAAAGCTTGGATGTTGTAGATTTTACTAGAATTGATTCTGGAGTACAAACGAGATTCTGAAATTTGCTAAAATCTAAAACAAACGCATGAATAGTAATTAAAAAAATGTCAGAATTGATTTTGGGGTCCAAACGGGATTCTAAAATCTAAAACAAACAGACACTAAGTGGTTGAAATTTTCCCACCACATTATTTACACCGCCTCATATCCATTACCGGCTTTTCCCACTTGTACGTCGTCGGCTTGTTGTAAGTTTTAGTTGACTTGTATTTTTCAATGTCTCAATTCGTTCATGCTTCCCCTTCAAATGTTTATGGATACCATTATTTTCCATTTTCTCTATGATTTAATCCGTCAAAAAAAGGCCGTTATACATTTAAAATATCAATAAACAATCTGATCTTTGAAAGTGGAAACATATATATCTATTTAGTTCTTAAAAGTGTCCAAGTGTATCATAAATAATAATCCATGGGAGGGATTTCCAACACCCCGATTTTTGTGACCAACACCCCCTATTCCCAATATTTCAAAAATACCCCTACCCCACCCTCCATTTACCTTGTAGGAAGAAAATTTTTGTTGATGGGGTAAGGGAGAGAGAAAGGGAAGAAAGAGAGAAATAATTTTTTTTTTTTTACCTTCCAGAAATCAAATTGTTGAAAACAAAATTTGCTATCGGTAGTAACTAGAAGGTAAATGGAGGGGTGGAGGTAGGGAAGAGAGAAAGGGGTAAGGATATTTAAAAAAAAAAAAAAAAGTATTTGGAGGTGCTGTTTACAAAAATGGGGGTGGTGTAAGTCACTCCCTAATCCATTGAATGTGTTGGCTTTTTCATAAATATTTTACAAATAATTATCCCAATCCTCATTCCTTCAATTAGAAAAAATTTCACGCCAGCAATTATTCGCATTACAACTTGCTATGCTAGATATTTCAGATTTGATAACATGATCATAATCTTGAAACAATAAAAATAGATAATAGTCTTGAAAGATGTCACAGTTTGAATCTGCCAGAGCATATCAGATGTCAGAGGAAGGAGATTAGGTGGTATTTTCCTTGACCCATACACAACAAAGATTTTTGAATCTAGTGGTAAAGCATTGCAGTGAGAGTGGATCGTTGTATAATTATGAAGTCAGCATAAATGAACAAGTACGAGAGTATGTGGTTACTTTTGACACATCTAATGAGACAATCAGTTGCAGTTGTATGAAATTTGAGTACGTGGGAATCTTGTGCTGCCATGTATTAAAACTTAAAAGTTCTTTGATTATAGGAACATAAGGATAGCTCTATTAGGATTTTGAGCTTAAATCATCCTTATAAAACTGGATTGTAAGGTGAGGGATGCCCTTTACTTATAAAGTCTTTTGAGACCTTACCTCTAGTCTATGTGGGATTTGGAATTTTCCCAATAAGTTCCATCCCAATATATCTTAAAGAGATGGACAAAATATGCGAGAGAGTTTGAGCTCAGTTTTTGTAGGCAAATTTGAACATGTCATTTGAAGGCTTAATTTTAATTGACCACAAGTCCACAAGACAGATGTCAAATCCTAAAGTGCAGAACTCCAGTTAACACCAATTGATTTCAGGATGGCTTCTAACAATTGGTATAAGAGTTAGAGTCCATCTTTGTTGCCCTGTTGAACAACTCCACTTAACATCGATTAGTTTTATGATGGAATCCAACTACATGGCTGTCATTTTTTGTAATTATTACTGATACAATGTAGCATTTTATTTACTTAAAAAGGTAGAGAGAAAAGGCAACCTATGCATCAACCTTATGCGAAAATTCTATGTCATCTTTCTGAAAGGTTAATTGTGTTTGTATCTTACAAATCATAGTTAACTCTGGAATTGTGTGTATTACAAGGTTACGGGCCAATAAGTGATTATAGCTTTATAAGTCAATTAGTCTGCATCTTAACCAACTTGCCAATTCAGTTATAGAAGTCAGCTTTTGTTATCTTTTCTTTATTTCAAACCGCTACTTCACTAATCTTAGAAAAGAAAGGTTTTTGCTTTAACTTGATCATATGACTCCTTCTAAAATTCTCATGCAATTCATCAAAATCGATCAGATCACTCGAGGTATGCCCAAATGGCTTAGAAATAAGAAATAAAATGATATGGAAGCAAAAGCTTAGGCGTAGTTTTCTGATCTCGGTCTCAGCTTTCTCCTGCAAATAATAGGATTGATGTTATTTATTTGAACTGAATTCTAAGGAACAAAGTAAGGTAATTCTCACAATGGCATTCTACCATGATATTAAGTATAGGTTTTATTTGTCACACACCTTGTGTTTTGTACGCAACTGCACTTTTTTTTTTATACATTGGCATTGAACTTTGCTTCAAGTTTCAAATATTGATGAAGATCAATAGACAAACAAGATAACGACAAGTTATTTAGTGATCATATTAAATAAACCTCATCATAAGCAACTGAATAGAAGAGAAACATGAGGATTTTAGTTTTGCCTTCTTTCTTCTTGCAGCCCTTTCTTCTGTCCTCATTTTATTTCTGTAGGCAAATAAAACATTGGAAATACTGGTCTAAATACACTAACAAAGAAAAGTAATGCCCCTTCAAGAACTAATATGCCCATATTAATTAAAATACTTGTTGTAAATAGTAGTTATTTGTAATTATTAGTCGTCCTTGTAATAGGTCCGTTACTAAGGCTCATTAGGTTTAGCTAGCCTTAACTTGTCTATATAATAAGGAGTAGTGAATGTATTTACACACAATTGAAATAATAAGAATTATTTCTTTCTACATGGTATCATGTGCTCCCGGTCATGGGGCCTCGCTCCCGCATAAACCCTAGCCGCCTTCATTGCGGCCTGTTCTTTCTAATCTGCCTTCATCGCAATAACTTGGAATTTTTTTCCAATCCCCTTCTTTCACTGCTGCCTTCATTGCAGCAACTTGGAAACCTCTTTTTTTCTCCAAGATTTTTTTATGTCATAGTTTGAACCTGGAAGCCGCCAAACACCACCGTCCACAGCCCTACTCCGCCTGGCGACCCCACCACTAGGTTCACCACCCCAAAACTGGTGTAACCTTGAAGGTGCATCACCAGAATCCATTGCACACACGCTCACGCGCCGCCTCTGTCTGTTTGCCTTCGACTTCTCACCTGACATAGATCGGTCCCTCCCTGTTCCATTCCAGGGGTCCGTTTTGCGATTTTGGCACTTTTGTTCGTGGGTCTTTTTTTAAGGCACTGTACCGATTCTGGTATTTGGTCTGTGATTTGTTTATGGTTCTCTATTCTGATGGGAGACGCAATGGGAGATGGTAGTTCCTTTCATCGCACTTCCATGACTGATCCACCTCTGCCACCACCATCACCACTAACTTTACCAAATCCAATGAGTACCAATGAACTTCGCGTCCTCCACTAGAATTACCGTCTCAATGAGAAGAATTATTTCCAATGGGCTCAGTATATGTGCACCCACCTGAAGGGTCGGGGAAAATTGAATCATATTAAAGGAGATCCTCTTGCTGCAACTAATCCTGCGTTTACTGTGTGGGATAATGAAGACTCCCTCACCATGACTTGGATGTGGAGCTGCATGCTTCCGAAAATAAGCGGGCATTACATGTTTCTTGCTTCTGCTCGTGAAATTTGGGATAGCCTTCACCAGACTTACTCCAAGAAACGAGATCTTTCTGCCTGTTATGACTTGAAAACGAAAATCTTTAGTACTAAACAAGGCAACATGTCAGTCTCCGAATACTTCAGTATTTTGAAAGGGCTCTAGATTGAGTTAGATCAATATCAGACTCTAAAGATAACATGCAGCACCGATACCGTTGCTTTGATCCCTTTTATTGAGACAAATCGAATATTTGAGTTCTTGTCTGGGTTGAACAATGAATATAATCATATCTGTGTGCAGATTCTTAGCAAGGAGAGCCTTCCTTCCCTTCTTAAGGTGTTCTACACTGTGCGTGGTGAGGAGAGTCGCAGATCTGTTATGCTAGGTGAGAAGCACTCTGACGGGCCTGCCTTGGCAACAAGGAAAACAAGCAAGCAGGGAACATCCAAGTTGGGATGGGACGGTCGTTATTGTGATCACTGCAAAAGGCCAAGACATACTAGAGACAAAAGCTTTAAACTTCATGGGAAAGACAAGGTTCTCAGCCATACTGGAGGCTTTAGAGGTATCCAGGAAATGTGGCCTCATCCACTCCTGAAGTTGAAAAATCTGCGACTGAAAAACCCGAGTCTTCCTCATTTGGCATCAGCGTAGCCCCCTCCCACATTCATAAACCCATTTGTTTTATTCCTCCTAAGTTGCAAAATGTGGGTGAGGTGAAAAATAAGCCAAAGTTTCAATCCTTCCTTCCTTTTTCCATGTTCCAGCCGTGGCTTCTCCTTCCTTTTACACCATCAGATTTTTCCATCTCCTTCCTCTAATTACCATCTCCATATTGGCCTAGAAATTGAGTGTAAAATCAAGCCCTTCCCCTTTGTTTTTGATAGCCCAAACTGTGGCCTATGTAAGGGTGTAGTAGTTGATTTCTTTAATTTTTTCCTTTTTTAAGTCTTTAATTTTGCTTGGATGATGATCATGAAGTGAAATGAAAACTTATTCCCCTTGTTCTTGGAACCCCAGGCCATGAGCCATCAAGGGAAAGAGGGGTGTGATCACTTCATGAAAATCCTAAATTTTGTTGGGGTTATAGTTGCTTAGCACTTGAATTTGTTATTGTTGTTGTTAATTTGAGTTTGATCAAGGAAAATTGTGTTTTGCGAAAACCCTTGATGCTTGAACAAGCCATGATAGGGATAAAATACTTGAGTTAATGGTTTTGATTTGGAAATTGAAGGTTTTGGAAAAAGAATTAGGTGTTGTGCATTGCAGTTTTCTTGATTTAAAAGTTTTGCAAATTTTTCACTATAAATAAGGTTGTGGCCGAGAGCCTAGAAAGGTTGGGAAGAAAATAATTTTTGTGTTTTGGACTTGAATTATGTATAACTAGTTGTTGTTAATGTTTTGGAAATTTTAGGAAAAGTTTAATTGAGTTTTAGTAGTTGAATAGGTATTTTAAGACAATGAAACACGTAGGTAAAATGGAATCTTTGTATTCCTAAACCAAAGTGGAGTCTTGACTATTTTGTATTAATAAGTATTTGTTTTAGTATTGTTGTCTAGTGTTTGATTAAAAAGAAGAGTTGATTTTGTGATCCTTGAACTTGAATCAAGTTATGATAGGAAAATAATTTTTAGGGATTTGAAGTTTTGGGGTTAATTTATTTAAAGAGTAAGAAAAGATTTTAGTATATTTGTTGTTAAATGTGGATTGAGTTGAATAAGACAATGAAACACCTAAAGTTAAAGAAATCCTTGTATTTCTTAAACAAGGTGAAGTCTTAGAATTTTTAGTAGTTAAAATATTATTTTTAACTTTGTTTTAGTGTGTATTAGTAAAAAAAAAAAAAGAATTTTTGGGTTGTGTACCCTACCTAGGGGTTACTTGCACACCCGGACCTAGGGGTTATTTTAGAGCCTTTCTAAGACTTAGTGGTTTTGTCTTAGGGTTGTTGAGGTCGTGAGTACGTGTGTACGAGAGTTCATGACGAATCTTTGACGTTAGCGTGAACGTGGAACTCTATTCTGTAAGGGCACTTCACATTCCATACCTGTTATAGTATGTTAGTGTAAAAGCTACTTCTAGATATACCTAGAGTTTTAATATTATATGCTGAAATGTGGGCTGTGTCATATGCTTATGTGTGCTGGAACTGCTATGTGGATGCAAGTTGGTTGGATTTGTTGAATTATGGTGATTCTGAATTAACTATATGATATGTTTGGATATATGCTTAATTCATATGGAGACAGATACTGTTGGGTTGGTGCTGGATAATTGAATATTTATTTGATTATGCCTTATTGAAATATCATGTGCATTGATATGTTCATTGGAGTAGGTGGAATGCATTGTCATGTATGTGGTATAATATCCTGGGGAAGTGGAAATGCCCCAAGGCCAAAGGAATTCAGGAACGTCGTTAATTTTAACCCGTAGCATGGAAAAGTATCGACTGGGGACGTACCATGGCGTACCAACGATTAACCATTGCATGGTATTCCGGAATCATAAACAGTGGCATGTAGTCACATAATTTGCAGAGCAATTATGCATTCTTATTGAATTGTATATTATGTTGTATTGTGTTATCTGTCTTTGTTTAAGAAGTTGACCCTTGCCCGTGGTTCTTTCAATCAATGAATGTAACCCAGATGATGAAGACTGCAGAGTGTTCGAGGCTGCTGACAAGCGTAGCTGAGGATAGTCCTATCCGGCTATGTGCCTTGTGTATTTGGTTGCGACTTACTAGAGGTCTAGTAAGTATTTGGTTGCGACTTACTAGAGGTCTAGTAAGTATTGTACCGTGTTGTAATAAATGTATTATGTTTTCAAGACTTGAATTGTCATATGTGCAATGATTGAATAAATTTATGAGTATGGTTCATGTGGTTTTATTTGGGTGTCCATATTTGTTCACCATCATGTTTATAACTTCCCTGTAATACTCTGACTGCTCTTTTAAAAGAAGTTTTTAAAAGAAAAAAAAATATAGAACCACATTTTCAAAAACCATGCAAGCAGAGTATTTTGTTTTTCAGAAATATTGGATTAGTAGTACTCTGGGAATCGGGGTGTTACAAGAATAATCTAAGTTTGTTCTGGTTTTGCGAGACTTTCTCACACATGTATATACTTATACATAAAGTTTTAGAATTTCGTAATGATCGTCCGATGGTAGTTCAAGTCGTGAATTCGAAGCCACTCTAGCCTGCCTAAGTCAACGGATGTATACCTAGCCGTAGTGAGTTGAGTTGGCCACGTTAAACTCTGCTACTATTGGTAGTTCATCACGAATTCGAAGCCACTCTAGCCTGCCTAAGTCCATGGATGTACACCTGGCCGCAGTGAGGTGATTCGGCTATGTTAAACTCCGCTACTAATAGGAGTTCATTACAAGAGTTATGGCATAATCGATTAAATGATCAAAATAGTCACGGGACTAACAAGAGTGTTATAGGAAGCTTTTGGAGGTAACAGGGCCTTTGAGTAAGATAAGAATGTTTTGGTATCAGAAAATACCCACAATTCAGTTATTGGAATTTCTTTTATATGAAATTATTTAGCCTTATCATAATATTTGACTTTATGGTGTTTGACTCACTAATGTTAAGTGTTCACGTGGTGTGGTAAGTTTTCAACACTTGTGATAAATAGATGCATGTTTGGATATTTCTCTATCATGCTTTGATGCTTGAAATGTCGGGTCCTTTTGGGTGGAAAAGGGTGAATTGTTGTCCTCTCCCCCACACCGACATATGTTTTAGATTTCCTTCATTATTCTCTCCAAAGAGGGGATTTTGAAGTCATGTATGTTTGGACTAGCAAATATACGTGAGTGAGTACTTTTGTATTCGTTACCTATATTTGAGAGTTAAGATAGGGGTTATGATCAGAAATTGGTCAGTGTCACACCCCGAGTATGAATTTTTTAGTAAAATGATAAATCCTGGTAATTCCATGCTTGCTTAGGCTTCATGATCCTATTAGGTTTTGTTGTGTGGTACTTCTGAAGCAAGAAATGCGAAGGTCACTTTGGATATATTGAGGTTGAGTTCATTGTGATCTAGCGCTCCTTATTGACTAGTTTGTTGTAATTAATTCATTCTATGACAATTAGGGTCGATAAGTAAGGATTCTTAGCGGTGTGGTTTTTGGTCAATTAGGATGGACATTTATAAATGATTAGGTTTCCAACACTTGTTAATTAATCAAGTTTGCTTGGCCTAACCATTATGAATGAATCCTAGATTGATTGGGAACCTCAAAGCCTTTTAAAGGACCTATAGGACTTTTGATTCGAAATACATTAGTGTTTTCTGAAATCAAACAGAATGGTGATAGACCAAATTCTCAAATGCCTAAATTGTAGTAGGGAACCACGAAAGTGATCAAGCCTTGGTGAGGTAGAGAAACCCTAAGTCTTCTAGGTATAGTGACCTTAGTGAAATAACTAGCCTAAGAAAGAGGATTAGACTATAGTTTTTGAACTGTAAGAGCTCTAAGCAAAGCTAAGTTAGCGGGAATCCATAGTTATTAATGTTTGCACTTGATTTAATTGACCAGTACATGAAGTGACTTCGTTTGACTAATTATAAACTTTGTCTTAACCAAGTAAGAATCTTATTTGGAATGAGACCTAGCCTATGATCGGTTAATGGAATCACCAAATCTTTCTGACAGTTAACTCATTTGTAGAATTAATTCCTTTCTGGATTTCCAATTATTTATAAGGAGCATTAAAGGTAATTTAGAATCAGTGAGATAGATTATTCCCAAGAATCTTAAAAAAAAAATATTTTCTTGATGCTTGTTGGTCGATTGGTTATTAGACCCGGCGACAGACACGTCGATCCATGTTGCCATCAGTCAGGGCTGCGTGGATTGTCGGTTTAATTCCAATTGATCTAAAAAGAGGAATTAATCTATCAAGTTGAAGAGAGTACGTAAGATCAACAAGGAGCGTAAGGTTATGGGCATGGTTTAATCGGTGGAAACCTAAGGTTATTAGGTATTGCGAGTAATTCGTTGAGTTATGTTTGATGTGATTTCATCTAGTCACTTACAAACTGCGTTTCTGACCTAATGAGACTAATCACTCGGTTGAGACCTAGTTTGTAACCGATGAATGTGAATCAGATTAGTCTAACCAACAGATACTTTGCAAGAGTTAATTAACTTTATAATTTCTATTTGCTTAGACCAAGTATGTAATTAGACCAAGCATAGTGCAATAAGAAATAAGTGCCGATTCTATAAGCTTACGAAAATGGTACTTAAGGAAAATTTTCCATTTATAACACATAAATGAATGTTGTAAATGAAAATTTTTCAATGTCTGTGATAGTTTACTCAAAGTGACAATCTTCCTATGATGTTACACTTTTGGGGAAGTAAGTCCTGAGAGTAATACGCTTGGGAATTTCAACCCAGGGTGTTACCATAAAAGGCATCCTATAAGTAACATGACAGTGAGAGGCCTCTAGTTGAAGTAACCTCGTCGTTACAATGGTGTTGCTCCCTAGGAAAACGTGGCAGTGGGAGGCCTCTAGTCTAAGGAACCCTGTCCATTACACCATTAGAGAAACCTTTGAGTGAACTTAGAATGCTTTAAACAACAGAAAACGAAAGGAGCTTACTCATTTGGAGTGGTGTAGAATCAGAGTTAGCAGCGGAAGCACAGAGAAAACATCATAAGGATAAGGTTAGAAGGTAGGCCAAATTTTGGAGACAAAATTCATAAAAAAGTGGGGAGCAGTGTAACACCCAAACTTTCTAAAGCTTGGTAATTAAGAATACTAAGTGAAATAGGGGATTTAATCCCTAAAGACTAACGAGTTTAATACCCTTTAATCTAATGTTTTAACGCAAAGTTGAAGTTTAGGGGTAGAATGGTAATTCTTCCTAATAATTAAGGAAATATGAGACTACTTATTTATGAGTAGTGTTTAAATTGATTCATTTATCTGAGGTTCCCATGAGGACCAAAGAATATATTATGATATTTAAATTGGGGCTCATTGGCCAAGTTTTTATTAACTGTGTGTCTTACCCCACCGTGCACCACTTTTCCCACGTTCCCACCTTAGCCCACTCCCTTTCTCCTCACTTAAACACAAACACACACACACACACATTGCACAGGGAAGCAAAAAAAGAAAAGAGGAAAAAACAGAGAAGGAGAAAAGCAAGGGAAGGAAGAAAAAGAGAGGGGGAGAGCGCTCGCGAGAGGGAAGATAGGAGGGCATGAGCCGCGACGGCTCCGGCTCCAGCGCGGTGGCGCACGCCATGGACAGAGAGAGAAGCAGAACCAAGAGAGAGAGGGAACAAAGAGAGAAGATAGATCGAACGAGAGAGAGAGAGAGACAGTGAGAAAGGGAGCTCAAAAATAGAAGGAGGAGTAGGATCCAAACTCAATTTTGGAGTTGATTGAAGAAGAAGAACTGGAAACATTTGAAGTTAGGGCTTGGGTTCCAAGCTTCCATGGGAAAGAAACAAATATTCAAGCTTGGTGTGGAGCTCAATGGTTACAAATTGGGGGTTCTCATCAACAATATTGAGGAAGCTCTAAGGTAACATAGAGACTCCCCCAAAAACATCTGATTAGGGTGTGCTTAGGTTATTATTCAAATTCCTAATGAATATTTATAATATTTTAGTGGGATTGGTTAAGGGTTGGATGGCTGCCCCCAACCCCCCACAATCATATGTTTGATGTTTGCCCATTGTGAGTTCCACATAGCTTTAATTGGGAGAAGTTGTGAACCATAAGAATGAGTAGATGTTAAAGGTCTTAATTGTGAGTCCTTCTTACTTAGTATTTGGGCACCCATAAGACCCACCTTTATGGTTCCCCATTCTCTGTATTGTGTGTATTCTCTGAACTTCTAAGGTGTTATTTGTGGGAAAAACATGAAATGGGTTTGGGCATAATGGACTAGTTAATATGTTGATGTGTTTTGATGACACATACTCAAGTTTTATTAGTGGTTTTGTTGTCAAATGAGTTGACCCTTCCATGTTGTATGTTTTCTTGGCTTCAAAGTGTAGGTCATGGGAATAATGCAACGAGTTTCGGGAAATATGAGTTTTGATCATTGTTTGATATACTTGATGATGATTGAAAAATGAGAATGTTGAGATGTTTAAAGCATGACTTAATGCATGATGTTATGTTCATAGTTTGATGAATATGATAAAATGAGAACTAGGCTTTTGGATGTAATTCTTATGCCAGATGCTTTGAATCTTCCATTTTTATGTTTGATCCTTACTTTGAGTCCTGAAAGTTATTTGGATTTGGATTGGATTAAGTCTGAGAATGGGACCGTGTCTGAAACACAGAGTTTCTGCACAAAGTTTTGAGAAATTCGCTCAGTGTGAAGGAACTCGCTGAGCGAATCCCTGCGATCAGTGCCAGGGGTCAATTTTGGCCGAAAATCACTAAGCGAAATTTCTGCGCTAAGCGATTTGGGGTCAGGTCATGTTCAATTTTTCTGATGTTGCATACTCTTTAATTAGGCTTAATCCAATGTTATAAGTACCTTAAAGGTAGAACAAGGAGGAGAATCAAAGGGACATCCTAGGAATCCCTTAGTAAGTTATTAGAATATAAGTTGTTTGAAAACTTAGAGAAAAGGTATTAGGGCTATTGAATTGATAATCTACAATGCGGGGTAAAGCTCAGTGACTAATTTATATCCAGTGATAAATCCTTGGTTATGCAAATAGTTTAATAGTGCAGGGTAAAGCCCCGTGGTAATTCCCGAAGTGGTAAAGCCCTGTGGTAAATCCTTGGCTATTGCATAGAGTTGTATAGTGCTGGGTAAAGCCCCGTGGTCAAGACCCGGTGGTAAATCCTTGGCTATAGTAGAAGAGCTGTAAAATGAGGGGTAAAACCTAGTGATCAATTTATATCCAGTGGTAAATCCTTGGTTGTGCAAACAGTTGTTCAGTGACGGGTAATGCCCAGCGGTAAAGACCCAGCGGTAAATCCTCGGCTGTTCTAGGAGAGTCATGAGTGCAGAGCGGTTGCACCACTGTTTCCAAACAGTTGTAGCAGAGCGTTTGTACCACTATTTCCAAACGATACATCCCGGCTGTTACTTATAGGATTGTAAGTGCAGAGCGGTTGTACCATTATGCGGTAACGACATGTCCCGACTGTTACCACAGTTGTAGCAGAGCAGTTGTACCACTGTTACCAAACGGTAAGTCCCCGCTGTCACGAACGTCATATTGCTTTAATGTTTGTGTTTGAATATTATTGTGATAGGGGCCAGTGCTTGATAGAATATTTTAGCACAGTTGATAATTGTATCTATTGTATAGAGGAGTTTTCCATACTTCGTACACCAAGTATGGCTGGAAATAACGGTAAAATGTTTTATGTCAGTCTTATGTTACTGAGTTTTATAAACTCACTATGTTGGGGCGTTGTTTTCAGGTATCTAGCAGTTGGAGAAGCCTAGAGCATGACAAAATGCTCAGTCTGGCAGCCAGGCGAGATCTTGAGTATCGGATCATGAGTCGAGCCGTCATTATTATGAGTCTTTTGTGTTAAATTATATTAGATTGTAATATTTGATCAAAGTCTTTTAATTGTTGATTTAGCTGTAACACGTTTAATGCATTTAGAGTCTTTTGTAGTCAAAGCACTGTATATCGAAAGTTTTATGTTTTTCTTAATTAGTTCCAAAGCGAAAATATTACCATGATTAACTTTAATTCCAGTTAATTAGGTAGGTAATGTCCTTATTAGAGTCGAGGCGTTACATTTCTGTTCCTCCTGCGTCACCTATGTCTTTTGTTTTGCAGGAAAGAACACCTTTAACACCTGTGAACACAGGGCTAGTTAGCCTACATTGACTTATCAGAGGAAAGGAAAACCCGACCTGGTCTAGAATCAACTCAAACCGTCAGAACTAGAGGTAAGTACTGAAAGTGAACCTTCTCCTTCTGACAGATTTATGATACCCTTGAATTTTATTCAAATGACTTACCTGTTCATTTGAGAAAAGGGAAAAGGTCTTGTGCTAAGTACCTTATTTCTCAATTTGTGTCTTCTAAACATCTTTCCCTGCAGCATCGGAGTTTTATTGCAGCTGTTGACTCTGTGAGAATCCCAACATCTATGGAAGAGGCACTAAAGGATAAAAATTGGGTCCAAGCAATGGATGAGGAGATGAAAGTACTTGAGAAGAATAGAACTTGGGTGAATGTTAAGAGACCAGGGGGCAAGAAGCCAGTTGGTTGCTAGTGGATCTATACAGTCAAGTACAAATCATATGATACTCTTGATCGGTACAAGGCAAGACTAGTGGAAAAGAGATACATTGAGACCTATGGCGTTGATTATGAGGAGACATTTGCTCCCGTGGAAAAGATGAACACTGTTCATATTCTACTCTCTCTTGATGCCCACTCTGGATAGGAATTACACCAGTTTGATGTCAAGAATGCTTTCTTGCATGGAGACTTAGAAGATGAGGTGTAAATGGAGATTCCATCCAGATTTGGTCCCACAAGTGGAAAGAACGTGGTTTGCAAATTGATGAAAGCATTATATGGGCTAAAACAATCTCCTCGAGCTTGGTTTGGAAGGTTCTCAAAGGCAATGGTGGGCCTTGGCTATAAACAAAGTCAAGGAGATCATACATTTTTCTTCAAACATTCACAGGGAAGAAAACTTACTATACTTCTTGTTTATGTTGATGATATTATTGTTACAGGAGATGATTTGGATGAGTGACAACTGCTCAAGGAAAAATTGGCTGCAGAATTTGAGATGAAGGACCTTGGGAAACTCAAGTATTTCATGGGGATAGAGGTGGCCTACTCCAAGCAAGGCATTTTTATTTCTCAAAGGAAATATGTTCTGGACCTCTTGAAGGAAACAAGAAAGCTTGGATGTAAACCTGCAAGCGTTCCCATTGAGAAAAATCACAGAATAAGCACTGAAGAGGAAAGTGCTAAGGTTGACAAAGTACAATATCAGAGACTAGTAAGGAAGTTAATCTACTTAGCCCACATTAGACCGGACTTGGTATATGTTGTTAGTGTTGTGAGCCAGTTTATGCATGATCCAAGAGTAAGACACCTACAGGTAGTAGATCGTGTCCGACAATATCTCAAAGCCACTCCGAGAAGAGGGCTCTTGTTCAAGAAAGGTGGAAGCCTGACCATGGACGCTTACACTGATGCAGATTATGCAGGTTCAGTGAGTGACAGAAGATCCACCTCAGGCTATGGCACATTCTTGTGTGGTAACCTTGTTGCTTGGAGAAGGATGAAACAAAATGTGGTAGCTCGATCAAGTGCTAAGGTAGTGTTAGAGTAATGGCACACGAGATATGTGAGTTATTGTGGATGAAGATTATGCTAGATGACTTGAAGATAAAGTATGAAGCCCCTATGAAGTTGTTTTATGACAATAAATCGGCTATCATTGTTGCTCATAATCTAGTTCAACATGACATGACAAAACACATTGAGATAGATCAGCACTTTATCAAAGAAAAGCTAGATAGTGGATTGATAACAACAGAGTAGATTTTTCTAACACCCCGTTTTCGGAGTGCTACGGTGTAACCCAATCTAATGCTAAAAACATTTGATGCTTATATGCTTTCAGTAAAATGTACTCTTCAGTTGTTCACAGTGGAAAATAGGAGTAATTTTTTTTTTCTTTTTCTTTCCTTTGAAAACCCTTTTCAAAAATGAGACATGAAGAGTACTACCATTTCAAATGATGAGAAATCAACCTTTTATTAAATATCAGAGTATAACACATTATATTGAATATATCACATACTGTAAAACATATCATGATCATTTACAGGACAATACCCTAAGCTAAGCTGGCCAACAACTATGACTCTTACTGAAAAACCGTTCAGTGAGATCTGGACATAGAGCTCTCAGAGGAATCTTGTAACGACCCTCATTTTTTTTTATTATAATTTTTGTGGCAGTTATTTTAATTGATTTCATTATATGTTTGTGCATGAAAAGAGACTTTTAATTTAATTAAATGATTTTTTTGAGAGTTGTTAATAAAAAGAAAGGGGAGGGCGTATAATGCCTTGGGCTAGCATCTTATATGCATAGTTATTTTCCTTTCCACCTACCTAGTGGGCCAACACCCATGGACTCTCTCCAACCTAACCCAAATAATAGAACCTAGGGCGTATGAAGGCATGTGACGCCTCAAGCCAAGCCCTAGCGCCTCCAAGCCTCTCTCTCTCAAGTTGATTCACTTGTTCCTTCTCCTTTCTAGCTCCAAACCCTAGCGCCACACAAGCTTGAAGGAGGCATTCCACCCTTTTCTTCTCTTGCATGATTCGATCACCAAGGTTAGGAGCAACTCCATCTTTGTTCTTCATCTCAATTGGGTAAGTCATGACTCTTCTCCTTCCTATGTTGCGCTCCTAGAAAATTGTGAGTCTTGGGGATTTCCAACGTTTCTTATAGTTTTTTTTCTGTTCAGTAGCAAACTCACCGTAGGATTGATTCTGAGTCAATCATCATCCCTCTTTCACTAAGGAATTTCGCAAAGGACCAAAGGTAAGGGGAGATTATTGAAATTGGGGATATTCGAGGGAATAGGTGAAGGGTTGTCCTTGAACCCCGTTGTGTGTTAATTAATTGAAAAAAAAATTCTATTTTTCATGTGTATACACGCTGTAATCTGCTTGAAAATCGATGTGGCTGCCATGGTTGTTCATACATGTTATAGGTGTTAGAAGAATTTCTGTTTTGATGCCTAGAAGTGATTGAATTATTAGAACACCAAATTGATATGTTCGTTAAATTTTAGTGATGAATTTCAATGTTAAATTGTGCCCTAGACCTTATAAATGATTAAAATGGACGCTATTTTATGGATTTTGTTAATGGAAAATTTTAGAATAATTTTAACGCATTTCGCTCATATTTTAATTTATATTTTTCTTTGTGGAAATGTTACCGTGAACTATTTTGGAATTAGAGAACCTGGATTAGAACCTTAAGAACTACTCCTAATTAGTAATAAAGATTTTTCTCCAAGTGTTAGTCTTGATTGTGATGTTCCTAAATATTTAGAATCAAGAAAAATAGGTGAAAACGATGTGAAACAATAACATGTAGCTGCTGTTGTTGTTCTGCTGCTGTTGTTATTTTTGTTGCTGTAGCGCTGCTGTTGTTGTTCTGCTGTAGTTCTGTTTCGCTGCTGTTGCTGTTTCTGTTGCAGTTTCTGTTTTCGCTGCAGTTCTGTTTCGCTGCTGTTGCTGTTTCTGTTTTTCGCTGCAGTTCTGTTTCTGTTGCTGTTGCAGTTTTTGTTGTTGTTTTTGTTGCTGTTGCTATCTAAAGTACTGCGAAAATTCTGTTTTAGGTTGTCAAGCTTTTGTCTCTGTTATGTGCTCGCAGATTTTTAACTACATGATTAAGAAATAATTATGCTTAAGACAAGTCATGGATTTCCTATAATTATTCCTTGATCCGCTTATTATTTTGTGACGATGGTTGTGAAAAGTCCACACTTTGTGGCAATGACCTTGAAAGGATAAATGACATTTTGTGCAAGCCACCTAGCTATTAGTAGCCATAATGGGACTCTGAGTCATTCTCTTGTGAGATGATCCTAGCCATATGGGCCATGATGGATTGTCGATGAAACATTGAACTATGACGCCTCGAGGAAACCCGACTCTTGTGTGTTTGTTTGTCATACAACCCTTGTGGACAAGATGGGGAAGCACCATTGAAATGAAAGGTGGAGGCCATTATGAGTGAGCTCAAGGCGGGCAATACTCTCGGCCTAGAGGGTGAGAAGCCGAAGCCAGGATCCCTAATAGTTTGAGTGTCGCGCTTGACCGGGGACCACTTATCGACTTAGCTACCCCGACCGTCACTCCACATTATCATCCCTAGTCGAGTATGCAGTAATAGAGTAAAACACCCGCGCAGGTGATCTCTAATAAACCAAATATGTACTCCTAGGAGACTTACTGTGAGTAGTAGATGGTACCACATGCATAAGAAGTAGTGATGTTAGCATCTGCATTATTTTCTTTTGATAATTATGTGGCTATGAGAAATGATGAAATTTGTCTGATTTGTAGATGATATGAGATGTTGTTACTACTTTATGTGAATAATGTTGTTACTACTTTATGTGAATTGATTGTTATAGTGTGGTGTGTGTGTATATATATATATATAAATATATTATTTATTTATTCACCTTTTTCTCTCCAAATATCACTTTAACTCGATTTCAACGTACTCACCCCTCTATGGTTGTTTGTCTCTTGTCCTCCTATTTTCAATTGCGCATAATTAATAATACCAGACACGTAGTTAGTGGTGAAGGTCTCTTCTGGCACTATTTTATAGTTTTAATTCTAACATTTTCTCAATTGAGACGCTGAGTCATTTATGTATTTTGTTACTGTAGTGTAAGTTGGGCTAAGTCAAGCTCTGAGGCTATGTGACATGTGTTTTTCTTTTTATTTTGGGGGTTCGTATATCGCTTGGTTTTATTTTTATTTCACAAGTTCAAATAAGATTTCTTAGAGAAGTACTTACTATGCTTGTTGTTACTAAATATTTGCAAACTGAATGATGTCTGAAATTGAATTACTCATCGAGTTATCCGTTGATCCTTTTTATATTTTATTTTCTTATTTATTTTTATTTAACGATTTTCGAAACGGGGATTAGAGTGTCACAAATCTTCCTCCACTGGCTCATTTTTCAAGCTCCTGAGAGGAAGGAACTGTAGTAGCAATGTGGAACTCCATCTGGTAACATCCATAAGAATGTCCAATCCAACAATAGTGCAAGGGTAAATTCTTTATCCACGAGTTTATCATAGGGTATATATATATATATATATATATATACATACATACATACATATACATACTTAATAGACCGCATGCATCATTATGGTATATCAAGCATTTGCATGTGAACAAACAATTCAATCAGTAAATCAACAATCCAGTCATCACATGTTACAATGTGGTTAGTTATGCATGCCAATGCATTATGAACAAGTTTGTGTATACACCTGCAACCTTAAACAAGGACAGTAGTAAATGAGGAACTTTGTTTTCCAGGTCCAAATAAATTCCCCTACCAAGGGTAAAATGGCACTGTGAACAGCCTCCAGGCTGGACACTAGGAACAACCTCTAGGCCCAAAGTCCTATGACACTGGGAACTGCCTCCAGGTTTGAGACTCCAGGACACTGGGAACGGCCTCCAGATTTGAATGCTTCATGATTAGTATGCATCAATCCAATTCTTTAGTATGGCCCACCCCCCATATGGAGTGTCCGAGATATCTTTTTAATTAACTAATGCGGATCGACGAGTCCTCAACTCTCTCAACTTAGTGAATTTCAAATCTCAGTTTTGGTGTCACACCTAAATGATATTGTACTAGAAATAGCTTTTAAGCTTTAGGTCGTTGGAACCCTAGTTGTGCTAAATAATGCATTAGGGAAATTCCCAAGAAAGAGAGGCGGTGCGAACACTCTTAATTACCAAGTCTTTCCTAGCCAAAATTTTCCCAAACGCATCATTTAACTCAACTGTTTTCGTAAATTTCATTATTTACTCAAGTTCTTTCTCTAATGTGGTTCCATTAAAAATATCGTTTGCAAGCTTTGGCTAGTTGTACTAAACCCTCAAGCTTAATTTTAAGTCAAAATTCCCTTAATATTTCATTTATGAAATCCTTACTTGGCTTGTGGATTCGCATCGGATTTACCGATTTAAATCGTCAAACCAATAACAGTCGATCGTCGCATTATTAATTAATCCATCATCATTAACATTATTATGCATACTTCAATCAATTTCAAGTTCAAATCAAAACAGTCATACTTGATTTAAGACACACAACACAATTTATTGTTGCCACGCAAAACCAAAACATGCTACAGCATCTCTACAACACATAGTAATACTATAAGTACTACCACACAATTAACAACTGTTGGCCAAAATCGCAAGTGTACGATTTCGTCGTTAAGTAATAAAAGATCGTATCCACAGGGATTGTGACCAATTCTTAACTATACCAACGATGTACTATTTGAACTATCAGACGAACGAGTAGTGTTTTAATTGTGTAACTCGTGTTCAATAATAAGATTATAACTAACAAAACAATTGATTTAAATATTAAGGAGAATAGAGTGACTAGGGTTCGAATCCCTTTGTCTCACCCTTTACGCTCTTGAATCCTATTCCAATGCAAGTAATGATTATGTATTTGAAGTTCGAATCCTCTAAATTAGATTAACGAAAATTCCTTTCCTCTTAATCCCTTTAATTCAACTAATAAGCCCTAATCCCTTAGGATCCAATTAATCAAATCAAGCAATAAGGATAAGGATTCATACAAACTCATACCAAAGAGAATTATATCCCTATAACCCTATAGATATGTCAAAATATCCCAAAGCAAGTTTAAAACTTCAACTTTCCAATTGATGTTAAACCCTAGTTCAACCCCATGGTGATCAAGCATAGAATCGCATTAAGAACAGAAATAATTGATCAAATAACATACATCAAACTTGCATTGAAAACTCTGAATTCAATTACATAAAAGGATCCACAAAGTTCATCTTACCCTAGTACAAGGAATTTAGCTACTCATAGAAAAACAAGAACCAAACCAGAAAAATAGAGAAAAGAGAGAAAACCACTCCATTGAAGACTCCAATCCTTGTTCCCAAGCTTGAATCCTCTTTGGAGATGGAAGAAATTGAAACCCTAGCACCCTAGACCAGCCTCCCAGCGTTTTTAGGTCTTAGATATGATAAAGAATGGTTCTGATTCGCAAAAACGCGATATTTAACTGATACTGCGCAGCAGGTGCGCGCCAAGTGCGCTCCACGCGCGCTGACACAGAAAGACATGAATTTTTGCTCTCCAAACGCGCTCCAAATGCTCTTCGCGCGCGGAGAGACAGCAACAATTTTAATTCCGCGCGCAGGTTGCTCTTAGGATGCTCTTCACGCGCGTTCAAACAGTAGGGACTGATTTCCTGCTCTTCAAGTGCTCTTCTGGTGCTCTTCACGCGCGTTCAAACAGCAGGGAATGATTTCCTGCTCTTCAAGTGCTCTTCTGGTGCTCTCAAGCGCACAGGAACACTTATTTTGAGCAGAATCTTGTGTATTGTGAAGGGCTTTGCTCTATTGGTCTTTGCTCCTTGACCTCCTCCCTCTTGGCATTTTTGCTCAACGTTCATGCTTGAATTCCTGTGAAAAAAAAGACAAAGATAGAGACCAAGCATAACTCTGCACACTATAGATTCGGGAACAAACAAGGAGAACCAATGAATTTATCAATTTAAGCACATACATGACTTCAAAAGTTCTTCATTCATCATGCAAAACTCAACTTAAGCTATATAAATATTCATGTGATGAAGATTTATCACAACCCCAAACTTAGCTATTTGCTTGTCCTCAAGCAAACTTAATTAAAAAGGGGGTCGGGGTGAAATTAATTGATGGGTCTCCATTTTCACTATCAACTCATGCTCAATCTATCTTTTTCTCTCACATTTTTCAGAGAGTGACCACTCAGGCATTCTTGAATCACTTTTTTCCCAATTTAGCTCTATAAGCAACACATGCAATCATCAAATATGCTCAACTTCTCTCAGTATCCTCACCACAAGTATTGCTCTTTCACTCAAGTGTTTGTACGGTTATTCTCTCATTCACATCACAATGCGACATCCTACCATAGGCTTGAAAAAGCTCTTGAAGAGACAAATGTAATGCAATGCTACAACACACTTTAGAGGACTTTTGGGTTGTAATGGGGCTTAGGTAAGGGTAGGAATTCATTTGGATAGTGGGCTTTCACACTTGGAGTTAGACTTAAGTCATTTTATACATGCACAATCCACTTCCCATATTGTTGAATCCATAGTTTCCCAAGACACCTTCCAACACACTTGAATTACAAACAAAAGGGTTGCTCTTTATTCACTTGAATTACGAACCAAAAGGGGTGCTCTAATCCATAATGTTTTTTTTTCCTCTTGTTTGTTTTCCTTTTTCTAATATAAACCACAAACTTAGTTCATTAGTTCACATCCACCCCAAACTTAAAATGTTTGCTTGTCCTCAAGCAACCTTTTCCTGAAGCAACCCCAAACTTAATCAATGTGCCAAGACATGTTATAAAATGACCCTTACCTAACTCCGAGTAGATGGGGACAATTGGTTTTTCGATCTTAGGCTTGTAATGAGGTTGTATCACAAAGAATGGGTAAAACGGCTCAAAGGGGCTAGCAAAAGACAATATTATTTAGGTAGGCTATTTAGTCTCTAGCTATTAAGACAGATTTGCCTCAGTGTGTAAGAACATGCAAGTAAATATCACTAAGAACCTAGTCAAGTTCTGAAGAATGTCACATGCAATGGTAACACACAAGAAGAAACTTATCTGTTTGGCCCAAAATTCTCACAGGCTATTGATGAGAGGTCAAGCACAAAAGAGTCATGCAAAGGTAAAGTCACAAAAACATGCTTCTAAGAGTTTTAATTTAAGGGAATTATAGATCAACAAGAAGCATGGCAAGTCACAATCCAACCAGCTGGTATAATAGTTCATGAGCATGCATATGATATAGAAGATGAAAACCACACCCAAGGGAAGTCACTCACAAATTAATGAAACAATCAAGTTCTTGAGCACCAACTTTGTCATTCAAACCATTCATCAACATATAGCATGCACGTAATAAACCGTCCCTAATTTCTACTCCCTAATCCTTCACAAGCATTTTATCAAACATGCATGGTGCATAACTTTGTTCATTCATGGGAAAATTGCAATCACAACTCTAACACACCCCAAACTTAGTGCTCAACATCAAAGGGCATAGAAAATAGCAAACCCACAATTTGAATTTCAAGAGTTCACAGTCCACATCATTTTTTTTCAAAAATTTGTTTCCCCATTTGAGAGAGTCATGAATATAAGACAAGAAAGTGTGAACGTGACTTACTCGATGAATGATGCAGTAGGGATGCAAGAAAAAAATTGAAGAACTAGCCCTCCAGTGAAGAGTTTTGAGGTGTGATTGAAGTTTGTGAAGGATTAGGGGGAGTGGGGTGCCTATTCGGTTGAGAAAGAGTGAGAGTGAGAGGGGCGCAGATGGTGCGCATGTATATGAGCACGCGAGTGCGCTTGCACGTGGATGGGGCGCGGATGACGCGCAAAAAATCAGGTCCTCCTGACTTGGTGCGCTCCAATTGCGCTTCTGTTGCGCGTCGTTGGGTGCTCTTGCACCTGATCAGTAGCGCGCCTGCGCGCAAGCGCGGCTTGTGCGCAAAGAGACAGAGGCGTCTGATTTCATGCGCGTAGGATGCGCGCCATGTGCGCGCCACGCGCACCCCACCAATTTTTTTTTTTTATCAAAGAAAAAGGATACAAGCTTGGGTTGCCTCCCAAGAAGCGCTTCTTTAACGTCACTAGCTTGACGCTTGAAGGAGTCGATCAAGGCTCCTTAAAGGAGGAAAAGAAGATTGAAGCACCACCTTTATTGGGAAGATGCACACCCATAGCCCTGAGTGCTTGCATAGAAATCATTTCCCTTTTTCGCATTGGTCTCCTTTTTCTCCTCTTGAATTTATGTGGGTGGACATTGTCATCCCTCGCCTGTTTGGTGCGCTTTTCATAAGAATGAGTAGGTTCTACATGTGCCTTCTTTGGAATTTTGCAATTTGGGAATTGTTTCCCATGGCCCATATGCAGACCACTCTTTCCTTTTCTTCCTTTTTCCTGCACTAAAATTTTTTCCATCCCATCATCCAACTCTTCAGACATCTCCTCAATAGAATTCATTGTCACATTTTCTAAGGGTTTGGAAGGTCGGTCTTGATCAAGATTCTCTCCAACCGCTGCCCTAACTACATCAATTCTAGAGCACTTTTCTGTCATCGGGATGCCTCATAGCCTCAAACACATTGAAAGTCTCTTTCTCATCTTGGAACCTCAAAATTAATTTACCTTGTTGGACATCAATCAAGGCTCTTCCTTGTAGCTAGGAAAGGTCTTCCAAGAAGAAGAGGGACCTCCTTGTCTTCCTCCATGTCAAGGATCACAAAGTCTGCCGGAAAAAGGAATTTGCCAACCCTTACCAATACATCTTCCATAACTCCATAAGGGTATTTGATTGACCTATCTGCCAGTTGCAGTGTCATTTTTGTAGGCTTGACTTCACCTCCTCCCAGCCTCTTCAACATAGATAACGGCATCAAATTGATGCTAGCTCCCAAATCACAAAGGGCTTTGTCAATATTTAAATTCCCAATAGTGCAGGGAATTGTGAAGCTTCCAGGATCTTTCAGCTTTGGAGGGAGCTTTCTTTGAATGATGGCACTACACTCTTCTGTCAAAGCTACAGTCTCATCTTCTTTGAATTTCTTCTTTTTAGTTAACAATTCCTTCATGAATTTGGCATATAAAGGCATTTGCTCAAGAGCTTCTGCGAAAGGAATGTTGATCTGGAGGCGCTTGAAGACATCCATGAACTTAAAGAATTGTTCATCCTTCTCCTTTTTCTTGCTCACAAGAGGATATGGCAGCTTCTTATATGGAGGAACAACTCTGGGCTTCTCTTGTACTTGCAGTTTGTCAGTAGCAACCTTGTCTTCCTCACCTTCTTTTTTCTCTTTTTTCTCAACATTTTCTCTACTCTCATTTTCAACTCCACCTTTTTCTTTTTCAACTTCTTTCTCTACTTCCACTCTCTCTTTTTCAACTCCATCCACCTCACTTTTTTCGCTCTTTTTCTTTCTCTCTACTTCAGACAACAACTTTCCACTTCTCAAAGAAATAGCACTACAATTTTCATTTTTGGGGTTATCTACTGTGCTAGCAGAAAACTTACCTTTTGATTGTTCTGCAAGTTGCTTTGAGAGTTGCCCGATCTGATTTTCCAGATTCTTGATAGAAGCCTCCTGATTTTTAAAATGTGACTCATGGTTCTGGAAATTTGACTGAGTCATCTTCATGAATTGGGTAAGAGCTTCCTCCAGTTGATTTGGCTTCTCTTGCTTGGGAGGTTGTGGAGGGTTGCTCGATGATGAATTATCTTGTTGCTTCCAAGAGAAGTTGGGATGATTCTTCCACCCTGGATTATAGGTGTTAGAATATGGATTCCCTCCTTGCCTTTGGAAGTTACCCATGTAATTAGCTTGCTCCTTGGAGTCTCCCAAAGTATCACACCCTCCATTCTCATGAGGCCCTTGACAAAAGTCACATCTCAAGTTTTGATTCACCTGATTCACTTGAGTAGAGGAAGGGGTTCCCACTTTCAGTGCTTTCAACTCTTTTGCGATAGCCTCCAATTGTTGAGAGACTAATTTATTTTGAGCCAAGAGCGCATCTTGTGTTTCCAATTCTAGGACTCCTCTTTTACCCAGTGTCCCTCTATCATTCTGACATAACTGCTCATTGGAAGCCATTTGGTCCACCAAGGTTCTTGCTTCTGCAGCGGTCTTGTTGTTGATTGTACCTCCAGCTGAGGCATCCAACATCATCCTGGTGTTCGGCCTCAAACCATTACAGAACATTTGCATCTGGTTAAAGTCATCATATCCATGCCCTGGACACCTCTTTAGGAGGAGCTTGAATCTCTCCCATGCCTCATACAAGTTCTCACTTTGGTTCTGTTGGAAGCCATGAATCTCACCTCTTCTTTTGATGAACTTGGAGGGTGGAAAAAATTTTGTCATGAATTTCTCCTCCAAATCGTCCCAAGTTGCAATGCTTCCAGTAGGCAAGGTGTCTAGCCAATCTCTTGCTCTTTCTCGCAGGGTCCAAGGGAAAAGCCTCAATTTCTTGCTTCCCTCAGTCACTCCAGCCAGCCCAAAGGTGTCACAGATTTCGTAGAAACTCACCAGGTGCTGATTTGGGTCATCAATCTCATTCCCCGCAATTGGCTTTGCTTGAGAGTGTTCAACAATGTCGGCTTGATCTCAAAATTAGCATTTGCCTCCACCTGTTGGTAGGCGTTGACAGCCCTTGCATGTTTGTTCCGTCTCCCAAAATCACCTAAAGTGCGTGGTTGGTCCCCCATCACTTCTTGAGTTGGGACTTGAGAAGAAGATGTAGAGGATTGTTTTTGTCGTTGCTTTGCTTCCTTAGCCTTCTTCCTTAAAGCCCTTACTGTCTTTTCGATCTCCGAGTCAAACAACAGTTCACCTGTTTGTTTACCTCGCATGCACAAAACTAAACGGAAAGATCAGTAGCAAAGCAACAGTTAATGTAATAATATTTATATTTTTTTCCAGAAAATAAATAAAAAAAATAGTTCAAAAAGGTACTCGTTTGCCTTGTTAAAAATTAATTCAACAATCCCCGGCAACGGCGCCAAAAACTTGTTGGCCAAAATCGTAAGTGTACGATTTCGTCGTTAAGTAATAAAAGATCGTATCCACAGGGATTGTGACCAATTCTTAACTATACCAACGATGTACTATTTGAACTATCAGACGAACGAGTAGTGTTTTAATTGTGTAACTCGTGTTCAACAATAAGATTATAACTAGCAAAACAATTGATTTAAATATTAAGGAGAATAGAGTGACTAGGGTTCGAATCCCTTTGTCTCACCCTTTACGCTCTTGAATCCTATTCCAATGCAAGTAATGATTACGTATTTGAAGTTCGAATCCTCTAAATTAGATTAACGAAAATTCCTTTCCTCTTAATCCCTTTAATTCAACTAATAAGCCCTAATCCCTTAGGTTCCAATTAATCAAATCAAGCAATAAGGATAAGGATTCATACAAACTCATACCAAAGAGAATTATATCCCTATAACCCTATAGATATGTCAAAATATCCCAAAGCAAGTTTAAAACTTCAACTTTCCAATTGATGTTAAACCCTAGTTCAACCCCATGGTGATCAAGCATAGAATCGCATTAAGAACAGAAATAATTGATCAAATAACATACATCAAACTTGCATTGAAAACTCTGAATTCAATTACATAAAAGGATCCACAAAGTTCATCTTACCCTAGTACAAGGAATTTAGCTACTCATAGAAAAACAAGAACCAAACCAGAAAAATAGAGAAAAGAGAGAAAACCACTCCATTGAAGACTCCAATCCTTGTTCCCAAGCTTGAATCCTCTTTGGAGATGGAAGAAATTGAAACCCTAGCACCCTAGACCAGCCTCCCAGCGTTTTTAGGTCTTAGATATGATAAAGAATGATTCCGATTCGCAAAAACGCGATATTTAACTGATATTGCGCAGCAGGTGCGCGCCAAGTGCGCTCCACGCGCGTTTCACGCGCGCTGACACAGAAAGACATGAATTTTTGCTCTCCAAACGCGCTCCAAATACTCTTCACGCGCGGAGAGACAGCAACAATTTTAATTCCGTGCGCAGGTTGCTCTTAGGATGCTCTTCACGCGCGTTCAAACAGTAGGGACTGATTTTCTGCTCTTCAAGTGCTCTTCTGGTGCTCTTCACGCGCGTTCAAACAGCAGGGAATGATTTCCTGCTCTTCAAGTGCTCTTCTGGTGCTCTCAAGCGCACAGGAACACTTATTTTGAGCAGAATCTTGTGTATTGTGAAGGGCTTTGCTCTATTGGTCTTTGCTCCTTGATCTCCTCCCTCTTGGCATTTTTGCTCAACGTTCATGCTTGAATTCCTGTAAAAAAAAACAAAGATAGAGACCCAGCATAACTCTGCACACTATAGATTCGGGAACAAACAAGGAGAACCAATGAATTTATCAATTTAAGCACATACATGACTTCAAAAGTTCTTCATTCATCATGCAAAACTCAACTTAAGCTATATAAATATTCATGTGATGAAGATTTATCAACAACCAATCAAGTCACACAACAAACGAGGCGAAAAGCCCAAACTCATTATGTAAGAATTTTCCTTACCTGGAATGTGTTCCAAAGAGGGCAAATCCAAAGTGTCGTCGAGTCGTACGTCGCACGAACCTTAACAACTAGAAGTTCATTCAATTAGAACTAAAAACTTATGTGGTGTACTCCTAGGGCAACCACGTTTTTGGGTACTCAAAGGCCCAGGAATCACTTAACTTAATCCCTATTTGATCACATCTAGTCATATGTCATGAAGCAAGTTCAAATCATGCAAGTTTTGAAGTTTTTACAAAACTATCACACTTAGAAAATACTAAAACCAAAACTTACCACTTTGAATAGTGTTTTACCAATTGGAATAATGTTTTACCACTTTGAATAGTATTTTCCCAACTTTGAAGAACTTTTTAAAGCACTTAAATATGTCATAAAACTTTGGAAACACTTTCCTTGTAAGTTTAAAACAAATCTGGAGACATATACCAAAACTTTTTCCCAAAATCAAATCTCTTTGAAAGCTTTTATTTAAATCAAATCTTTAACCACTTTTTACAACTAGTTTAGGCATAAAACAAGTTAAGAACACTTTCTAAAAAGAAACAACTTCAAAGTTTCAAACCTTTAACTTCTAAATCATGATAACTTTGTTAGATCCAAAACTCCTTACCATAAGCCAACTTTTTTATCACTTTGATACACTTAAAAACAAGTTAAAACATAATTAAAAACTTGCTCATAAGTCATGGTTTTAAAGAACCAAAAACAACAAATTTTGATTTCACAAATCAATGCTTAAACATGTATATGACTAGATTTAAACATATTAAGTTAAAACCTTGCAAGATCTAACTCCAAAACAACTAAATCAAACCAAAACAAGTCCCTTAATCAGCCCTATAGGTTCGGCCACTTCCAGATCTAGGGGTTTTACAAATTTTTAACTTCACCAAACATGCTTAATCTTGAAGGAAAATGGTAGATCTAAGAAGTAATCAAGCTAATACATCAAGATCTAACAATTTCTAAGCAAAACAACACTAAAACCTTGAAGAACACTTCCATGGCAGCCATGAGAAAAATAAGATGGGTTAGGAAGCTTATCAAGAAGTTTGATGATGATTGATCAAGGATAAGAAGAAACGAATGGAGATTACAAGCTTAATCTCTAAGTTTCTTCAAGAACACCAACTTTCTCTCTCTAGAATTTTCTCTACCAAGCATAAATGGAAAAATTGTGAAGGGGCTGGTCTCCTATTTATAGAGATCTCAAGGGACAAGGAAGGGATAAAAATTGTTCATTTAGTTGGATCTTAACCATTTAGTTACAAACTAACTAAGTAAACTAACTACCAATTACACCTAAGCCAATCAAAACATTCCATTTGCCTAAGGTGGGTCCCAAGCATGTGTCTTGGCTCCTATTGGTCTAAAGTGGTCGACATCCCCCTAAAAAAAATTCAAAGGGTTTCGCTTCGGCGCGTTATCGATCAACCGGGTGCGCGGCGTTTCGCGTTTATTAGGGTTTTTGTACTAAAACTTCAAAAATAAATCTAATAAATTTCTCCCTAATCAAAACTTATTAATCAACCAAAATGTCCCTAAAAATATTAGAAGTATTTCTATGAATGTCGTTTTCTCGATTTACGAGCTAAAAAGTAACTGTTAGGTAGTTTCTAGGCGTAGAAAATTACCTTATATATTTTCTGATGCCCAAAAATTTCCAAAATATTGTAATAAATTATAAATATTGGAAAATACTTAAATATCAAATTTTATAAAATTTAGATCACGTTTGGGTATGTTTCAGTTAGAAACTTACCTAATAGCCTTATAACGGCAAAATTACTACAACATAGTAAAAACTATAAATTAGTAGTAATTACTAATTCTAATTTTTCCTATCATCAAGAATCATTTCAAACGATAAAATATCCATAGAAAATTATTAACTGAGAAGTCGTATTAAATACGACAGAAAACAATCAATTAGTAAATATTAACTAAACTTCGAAAATTTCAAACTGTGACTTAAAAATAATTTTTAAGTGCTAAAAATTATACCACCGTTAATAAAATAATTTTCATAAAAATTGGGATGTTACAGATTTCTTTTGGGAACCAACTGGCTGATATGTTAACAAAGAGCTTGCCCACAGAACGTCTTAGTCAACATGTTTGCAAGCTGGGAACGATAATATCTGTTCACCAACTGGAGGGAAAGTGTTGTAAATAGTAGTTATTTGTAACTATTAGCCGTCATTGTAATAAGCCTGTTATACTAAGACTCATTAGGTTTAGCTAGCCTTAACTTGTCTATATAATAAGGAGTAGTGAATGTATTTACACAAAATTGAAATAAAAAGAATTATTTCTTTCTACAGTACTTGCAACCAATACTTTCTAACTAGTTACTCTTTTAATATTATTATAATGAGTTGGTTGATAATGTTTGTAGGCTAACCATATACCAGCCATATATAGATAAAATTAGTTTGAAGTTGCATATGTGTTTGTATCAGTGTTTTAAAAACCGAACCGAACCGGACGGTTCAACCGGTTGAACCTTGAACCGACCTTATTTACGGTCCGGTTATTTTGGCGGTTCAACCGCGGTTTCGTCCCAGTTCGAGCGGTTAAAAGCGGTTGAACCATGACCCGAAGTCTCACCGATTCGATGTCCGGTTCGGTTTTTAAAACATTGGTTTGTATCTCCTAGACTAGAAATCTTTCAGGGGAAGATAATAAAGGTGAGTTATTCTTTCCTGGAAGACGACTTTAGCATGTGTATGGCTGAGCATTTGCTAAACAAGGTATTAAAAAAATGCGACTTTTGTAAAATTGGTTTGGTTAAAATGAATTTAAAGTGAAGTGGTTTGTATTTGAATTTCATCCACTTGAACACAAAATCTAGATAGAGTTGCTTCTATCAAGAACCCCATTTGAACTTCCAAACCACATTTAAGGGATAAAAAACAAACAAACATGTTTTCAAATATATTCAAAAAATCACAAAACCATGTTTTGATCATGATATTGCTGCAACTATCCTGGCCTGCAGTGAAGACTTCAATTCGGTAAACTGCATCAGAACCAGTTCTGGGCAAAACAGACAGCTGGAAAAATGGGATCCCAAAAGCATTGATACTATGAAGATCAACATTGATGTTGGGTGTTGTGATAATGTGTAAACTAGGTGGGGTATGTTGGACAGAAATCATGTTGGTGAGGTGAGTTTTGTTGCAACAAAACTGGAACAGCTCAAGATTTCCCCTACCTTAGCAGAGGCATTGGGACTCAGATAGAGTCTTGACTGGGCAAAGGAGCAAAGGCATGATTGCTGGGTACCAGAGTGATGGAATATTAACACACAACTAAAATAAGAGACGAGAAAAAATAAGGAAATAGATAGACAAAATTTACGTGGAAAACCCTCAATGAATAAGGGAAAAACCACGGGGCAAGACCAGAAGAATTTCACTATGTGAAAAAATATTACAAGAATACCCCTCACATATATACCTCACAAATAATCTCAGAAATACAAGAAAGTATACTATATTGTTATTATACAAGAGAAGGAAGAGATTTTGGGATGAATATAAATGCACCCCATAGCCTCCCTTTATATACTTCAAGTGGGCTAATCAATTGTTTGCCCACCGATGTGGGACTTAGTTCCAACAATTCTCCCACTTGTAGATTTGATTGAGTCAATCATATCTAGACACTATTCTATCTGTCGTGCCATTCCATCACTACAACAAATTCTAAAAAAGATGGCGCTACTTTAAGCAGTGCTTAAAATAAAAAACGCTACTTTATGTCATACGTAAACAATAAACAGCGCTTACTAATTAAGCGCTACTGTTTAGTTCATACGATAAACAGCGCTTAGTCCTTTAAGCGCTGTTTTATCTTTAAATAATAAAAAATGAACTGGCACATTAATCAGCGCTTCAAACATGAAGTGCTGTTTTTGATCATACGAACAATAAACAGCGCTTTATAGTAGGAAGCGCTGTTTTTGGTGATACAATAAACAGCGTTTTTAGACTTAAGCGCTGTTTTTGTAAAACAATAAACAACGCTTTTTTATTAAGCGCTGTTTTTGGTCAATTTATTAAATATATGTATTTCCCTCCTCTCTCATTTCGCATGCAGAAGCACTGTTTCTCTCTCTGTCATCAACTCTCTCTTCGCAAACCCTCCGCTGCCGCCTCCATCTCCCAAGTCCCGTGCTTCTTCCTCAACGAGATCGTGTGCTTCAAAAGCTGAAATCCAAAGCTGAAATCCGAGCTCGTCAAAAGCTAAAATCAGAGCTCGTCAGTCGTCCTCCAAAAGCTGATATCCGAGCTCGTCCGCTGTCCTCCAAAGGCTCTTTGGCGGCGCTCGGCCTCAGTCCTCCCTCGCCTCCATCTCCAAACTCCTGTTTGCGTCCATTTCAGTGTATGGCCACCGTCTCCATTTTGTATCTCGATTCCACATTGGTTTTGTTGGTGATTCGTTAGTTTTGGTCTCTGTTCGATTTTGTTTGATTTTGTTCACTTTGTTGACGCTTTGGAATCAGAAGGGTTTGATTTTGTTTGATTTTGTTCACTGTTATCCAGAGATAAATTAGAAGTGTTAAAGATGCTTGGAATCAGTTTGTTAAAATGTACAGTTAGTAAATATATATGCATATCAGATGGGAATCAATGGAAAAATGACCAATGAATTTTGTTGTGGAACCTGATTTTGGTTTTTTTTGTTTTGAACAATGAATTTTGGAATGTTACAGGTATTGTATATATTTTGGAATGTCCATATTTTAGGGGAGACTCTGCCAAAATTTTGTTAGAATTTTAATCTAGTCTGTGTGTTGATTTTAAGAGCAGTGATAGTTTTAGTCTTGCTTTATTTAAATGGGGTTTTTCTGTTGTTTTACCTCTCAATCCATAGGTAAAATATGGATCGAAAGTGGATGTCTGTTAATCGTTTGTCGAAGGAATATAAGGATGGAGTGAAAGATTTTATTGGGTTTGTAGTTGGGCATACAACAGACCATAGTAGAGTCATATGTCCTTGTTTAAGTTGTTGTTATACAAACAAAATTAGTGTTCGGGAATTGGAATGGCATTTAGTGAGCAATGAGATTGATCAAACTTATACCTGTTGGACAAAGCACGGTGAGACAAAAAGTGAATCTTCTAATATGGGGAATAGTGGGAGATATGCGTCAGAGGACACCGCTACAAATACATATGATGGTGACCGTTTTGAAGATATGGCAAATGCGGTTGAAGAAGATCTTCGTGATTGTCCTCAAATGTTTGAGAAGTTGATGAGTGATGCGGAGAAGCCATTATATGAGGGTTGTACTAAATTCACAAGATTGTCGGCAATGTTAAAGTTGTTTAACTTGAAGTCGGGCAATGGATGGACTGATAAGAGTTTTACGGACTTACTCACACTGTTGAAAGATATGTTGCCTAATGATAATGTGCTTCCTAGTAGGACATATGAGGCTAAACAAATGTTACGCTCTATTGGCATGAGCTATGAGAAGATACATGCTTGTCGTAACGACTGCATTTTATTTCGTAATGAATATGCATCGTTAAAGTCGTGTCCAAAATGTGAAGCCTCACGGTATAAGAAGGAAAATTCGGCTCCAGAGAAGGTATTGTGGTATTTTTCCATAATTCCCAGATTCAGGCGTATGTACCGTAGTTCAGAAGATGCAAAAAACCTGACATGCCATGAGGATGAAAGGATTCAAGATGGCAAGCTACGGCACCCGGCATATTCTCCTCAATGGAAAAAAATTGATATTGATTATCCTGATTTTGGGAATGAACCAAGAAACTTACGACTTGCATTGTCTACTGATGGATTTAACCCACATGGTGTTCAAAGTAGCTCTCACAGTACATGGCCTGTGATTTTGGTGATTTATAACCTACCTCCATGGCTATGCATGAAGCGAAAATATATGATGTTGTCTTTGTTAATTTCTGGGCCGAAACAACCAGGAAATGATATTGATGTATATTTGGCTCCTTTAATTGAAGATTTGAAGCAAATGTGGGAGACAGGTGTGGTGGTGTATGATAGGTATAGAGAAGAAAGTTTCACCTTGAGGGCTATGATTTTCGGCACAATTAATGATTTTCCAGCATATGGTAATCTGTCGGGATATAGTACCAAAGGTCAGTGTGCATGCCCTATATGTAAAGATAGTACAGATTGGATTCGGTTGGAACATGGTAGGAAGAATGTCTTTCTTGGGCATCGCAGATTTTTGCATCCAAATCATCATTATCAGTCATGGAGAAAGGCATTCAATGGGAATACAAAAGAACAGAGAGCTCCTTTGCCTCTGACGGGTACACAACTGTTAGAAAAAGTAAAAGATTTGAATATTAAATTCGGTAAACCTTTTGCAGGAGACCTTGCCACACGAGGGTGGAAGAAAAGGTCGATTTTCTTTGAGTTGCCATATTGGAAATCATTATACGTAAGACATTTCGTTGATGTGATGCATGTTGAAAAAAATATTTTTGATAGTCTCAGTGGTACCTTACTTAATGTGCCCGGGAAGACTAACGATGGCATTAATGCAAGGCTGGACTTGGTTAGTATGGGATTGAGACGAGAGTTGGGACCGGTAAAGAAAGGGAAACGTCGTACATATCTACCTCCGGCCGCTCATACTCTATCTAGAAAAGAGAAAAGAGATTTTTGTAAGTTTCTTGATGGAGTTAAGGTTCCAGAGAAGGGGTACTCTTCAAACATTAAGAACCTCGTATCGATGAAAGATCTCAAGTTAAAGGGTCTAAAGTCTCATGATTGTCATGTTCTTATGGAGAATTTGCTACCCATAGCTATACGATCTATTTTGCCTGACAAAGTGCGGAATACCTTAAGTAAACTTTGTTTCTTCTTTAAGGCAATTTGTAGTAAAGTGATTGACCCTGGAAAGTTGCCAGCCTTGCAAAAAGAAATTATTCTGACTTTGTGTGAGCTTGAGATGTATTTCCCGCCTTCATTCTTTGACATAATGATTCATCCGATAGTTCATCCGGTTAGGAGACACAATTGTGTGGGCCCGACTTACATGAGATGGATGTACCCGTTTGAGCGTTACATGAAGATATTAAAAGGGTATGTGAAAAACCGATCACGACCAGGAGGGTTATATTGTTGAACGGTATATAGTCGAAGAAAGCCGTTGAATTACATGCAGTATGTATCGATATTGAACATTCTATAGAGGTCGCCGCGGTCTCGTCACACAGGAAGAAGTGCAGGGGAGGGGATTACTGGACTTGAAATATTGACTATATCAAGGAAAGAATGGGAACAAGCACACTTATATGTTTTACGCAACGCCGATGAAGTTGAGTCATATGTTGTAAACACAAGGACATACTCAAGAGCTTGTACCCAAATAAGAGTCAAAATTGGTTAACAATGTAACACAATCGGTGTTTTATAAAATGGTCAAAGAATACATTTCTGCAGAGTTTATTGCAAATCCTAGCTCGGTTTCAGAAAGATTGAGATGGTTAGCTAAAGGTCCAGATATACATGTTAGTTCTTACACCGGTTATCTGATGAATGAGTGCACTTTTTATACAAAAGAACATGATGATCGGAGGAGAATACAAAATAGTGGAGTTGACTCTTGTAGTGAAGCTATGCATATATCAAGTGCTAAAGATAGAAATCCCATATATGCGAATATGTCATACTTGAGGTCATTGAGCGATATGGGAGTTGGATTACAAGATGTTTTGAGTGCCTGTGTTCCAATGCAAGTGGGTTGATAATAACAACGGTGTACAAATGGATGAGTTGGGGTTCATGCGGGTGAATTTTAATAAGTTGGGATATAAGGATGAGCCCTTTATTTTAGCATCGCAAGCTCAACAAGTGTTCTATGTCACCGATCCAATTGATATGAATTGGTCCATTATTCTATTGAATAACAAAAAATTGTTAATGAGATTGATGATGAAGCACATGAATATCTTTGACATTGAGGATGACCACTTTCTTGGGACATCACAATCATTGTTTGGGGCAAGTACACCTACAGAGGATGATGTGTATATTAGAAATGATCATAATGAAGGGCTTTGGATCAATCCATTATTTCATAAGGGATGCACAAATCTGAATAAAGCGAGAAAAAGGAAAAGAGTTGCTTAAATGTACATGTATGTAGTGAATGCTATTTAATTTTTATTAATTTATTGATCAATTAAATGTGTATACATTGATTTCTTTATTAATTTTTATTAATAACTTATGTGTATAATTTTTTAGGTAAATGGCATCTGAAGGTGATGATAGTGCTCGAGGCCCCCAAAGGGACGGCGTCCGTGGACCGACTTTTAAGAAGAAACTCATCCGTGAGAGGAGTAAAGGAGTTGCAAAACGTGTGGTAAGATACTTATCGATTAATCTAATTTTTTTTTTAGTTGAGTATCTAAATTTGTACACTAATACTATTTTTTTTATAGGTTATATGGAATGCTAAGGGTCAACCAATTGGTGAAAATGTTAATGACTTTATTCAATTCATTGGGGCCCACAGTCACGGAAGACGGTCCCAATTAGCGCGATAATTGGAAGGATAAGGATCCATATTTGAAGGAGCTAAAAGATGAGATATGGGTGAGATACGGTATATAAAAATGGGATTAATTAACATTGGTTAGTTGTATTGTTTTTTAATTTATCTAAACATACTTATAGTCTACCATTTTGTTTATAATGTTCTTGCAGAAGCATTTTGATGTTGATGAGACCCGAAAGGATATTACACTTAGGTTAGCTGGAAGATCACACCGGAATTTCCGAACTGCGTTAGCGAACAAGTGGTTGAGAGACCAACACGGGAACATCAGACATCAGCCTCCAGCAAAATATGCATCGTTCATAGAACAGGATGATTGGAGCGCTTTTGTAAGAAGACGCACAGAAGATGAAGAATATATAGTATGTACAATAATATTTATAACTTTTATATATGACGTTAAACCATGCATTAATATATTCTTATGTTTTTATGTAGAGAATAAGCAATGAAAATCGGCAAAGAGCGTCAAATCCTCCATACCCTTACAGAGGAGGGGTTAAAGGGTATCCCCGCATTGAGGAAGAAATGGTATGTACAATATCTTTAATTATAACTTGTTTTAACGCATCTCTTGGTATGTACAATTTCTTTCTTACTTTCTCTCAATTTGTTTGTTCATATGTATAGCTGTTGGAGTCAGGAGAAGATGCAATTTCTCAATCCATTGATCGATCTTGTTTGTGGATAGAAGCCCGATGAAACAAGAAGGGTGACATTAAACATCTACCCACTAGAGAAGTGGCTGACAAAATTGTAAGTATGATAACATTAATTAACGTTTAAATTAATGATATTATTTAATAATATTTAATAATATTTGTGTCTCGCAAAATGAACTGTCAATGTCTATGTCAAATTTGTCTGGTCAAGACATCCTTTCCCAAGCCATACCCATCAAGGAGTATCCTGGTCGGGTAAGAGGCGTGGGATTTGGCGTCTCGGTACTATCTTTGGATCACGTAGCGCGTAAGGCGCCATGCCGATGCTAGTGAAAGCGAAGAATTGAGGAGAATGGTAACTCGGCTATACCAAAAAGTTCAGAATTGGAAGATAGCAAGAAGGATAAAGATGAAGTGGAGAGGCGAGCATCAGTCACCTATCCCTAACCCAAAGAGTGTTAGAGATAGTTGCACTATTGTGAGTCCCGAGGTAATAATCGTTACATTTCTTTTATACTTTCTCACCTAAGTATTCAAAGATTTAACATATTAATATTTCGCTTATCATTGGTTTAGGGCATTTATGAGTGCAGTCTATATTTGACAAGTCCAGCATAGCGAATGGTTGGTAAGGAATGTTGTATAATGAACCAGGTGTGTCACTACACAACCTACCCTTACCTCCTAATCATGTAAAGGTTAGAGTTGACGTTGCACTTGAGGGAGATGCACTATTGCCGTACCATTGGAGGCGGCAGATGTGATGACAGTGGAGCAGGCAATAGGAACCTATGTGGCATGGCCAAACCACCTCATAGTTACAAGTGATATGGTACGTATATGTTAAAGTATATGCTTCACTATCATATCTTTGCATATATTTATTAAATTAGGTGATCACTCACTAACTAGTCAATATGTTGGAATGCAAAATATGTAGGTATCTCCAACATCCAAAGCCAAGGACAAAGGCAAGGGCAAGCTGCCTATAGCTAGCAAGAGTGTTGGCAAGCAGCCAACAAATGGGTCATTCACATCTCCAGTGAAGAAGGTCATGGTATCTCAGCCTCCTACAGCTCCTACTACAGATTTTACAATTTATCTTAGAGTCCATGTGGCAACAAAGATGGAGGCGACAGATACTATTAAAGTACCAATGGATGAATCAATTTTGGGTTATGAGCACGACCTGAGAGCTGGTGTTGATGGTGCACTTCAAGAAATTCTTAATGACAACCTATGGTTAAGTGAAACTGTTATTAGTGTATATCTCAGGTACTGCATTAAATTTTAAAGTATCCAATGTTTTTTTATTTTTTCAACTAAATATTTATGTTATTGTTAATGCATTAATTTGTATGCATGTTTTAATTTAAGGTACTTGTATCAAGAGATATTGATCCCACAAGAACAAACTCAAAGGTTTGTATTTTTGTGCCCACAACGGACACATATGGGATCATGGAATCTTTGACATGTCCGAGTATGTGATTCACCGCTTGACATTAGCAAATCCGACTTTGAGACTCTGTTTTGTCACCTTGCAACGTAGTGTAAGTCATTTAATTTAATCAATATTACTAAATTTATTGAAATGTGTTTATTTTCTTATATTTTTTTGTCCAACATTTTTGTAGGGATCATTGGTTATTGTTAGCGATTAACTTGAATCAAAACGTTGTGTACTATCTTGATCCATTGCGTGTACATATCAACATGCGCAAAACAATGAAAGAGAAGTACAATCAGTAAGTGTGTATAAATCATAGATATGTATATATATATATATATATGTATGCAATTTCTTAAACGTTTAAGTTACTTGTAATATTGAAGTGTTTATTTGTTTATGTTTGGCCTACGTGACATCTTGTGCTGGCTGGTATGATATTTTCTGTTGTTACAGGTGTTTTATAAATTTTGGAATGTCCATATTTTAGGGGAGACTCTGCCAAAATTTTGTTAGAAATTTGATATAGTCTATGTGTTGATGTTAAGAGAAGTGGTTACCAATGTATTGGAATGATATTTTTTGGTAGGTAGAAATTATTATGAGTGTGGTTCTAGATATTGAATGATTTTGTTTGATTTTGCACTTAAGGCAATCCTACTTTATCGAAGAAACAAGTCTCGATTTTCTAAATTTACTCCACCTAAATGGATACCGATAAAGGTATTTATATCAAATTTTTTATGCAATTATTCAAATTACCAAAAATAAAAACAATTAATTTCATATTTTTGGTTTTATAGTGTCCTCGCCAACCGAACTCTGATGATTGTGGCCGATATGTTTTGAAGTTTCTCAAGGATATTATCGTTCATAATCAAACAGAAATTCCAACAGAGGTATGTATGTAATAATTTCAAAGTTTATATAAGTTTTTTTCTTTTACGCATACCATTTGAATGCTTATGTTCAATTCTAACTTCATTTAATTTTCATTTCGCAAAGATTATCCTCGATTGTCAATTCGACACATACATCGATCATACCGAACTCAAAGAAGAGTGGTGTCGATATTTTACTACAAATTTTATCATTTATAAGCGAGATAGAAGAAGATTAATATTAATGTTTACGTGAGTTTTTGTTAAATTTGATTTTTTTAGTTTAGCATACTTGAATTGGAAAGGTTCACATGAATTTAGGAATAAAATTCCTTTTTATGTTGGCTAATATTTTATATATTTTATGTTTGGTGGGTGGTATGGTATCTTATGTTATTCTGGTATTTTATATATTTTGGAATGTCCATATTTTAAGGAAAACTCTGCCAAAATTTTGTTAGAATTTTGACCTTGTATGTATGTTTAGTTGCAGTGACAGAAGAAAAAGATATTACTATTTAGGTAGTATTTGTAGCATGACATGTGCAATATTTTAGTGATCTATTCTGTATAATTGTGAATTTGACTGAGAAATATATTGTAATTTATTTATGTTAATGTAAGGATATGTAGGAATCTATGAAAAAATTACATTATAATGTTAAATTTTGATGTTGATACAATTGGGTGTTGATGACAATTTTGGTTGCATTTTGTGTTATCACAATATTATGCAACACAGATATAATGTAAATGTGAGAGAATTAAATTTTAAAAAAAAAAGGAAAATAAACAGCGCTTCAATAATGAAGCGCTGCTTATTGTATAAAAAGACAGCGCTTCCTTACTGAAGCGCTGTTTATTGTAATAAACAGCGTTTTATTATTGAGGCGCTGTTTATTGTGCAGACAATAAACAGCGCTTCCTAATTGAAGCGCTGTTTATTGTCCATTTTCAGTAGCGCTTCATAAACGCTGTTTTTATGAAATACAATCAGCAGCGGCTTAATTTTCAGCGCCTTTAAGCGCTGTTTTAGGCTAAAAATAAGCACTGTTTATTGCCAAAGCTTGTTGTAGTGCATGTTGCTTACGTTCCTAATAGGCCATAGAAGGATCGACACCAAATAAACTTGTCAGCATTGGTCGGCTTTGTCATCATGTCTGCTAGTTTATCTTTGGTGTGAATCTTCTGCATATCCAAGCTTCCTTCCTCTACCACTTCATGAATGAAGTGATACTGGATACCTATATGCTTTGTCCTGGAATGAAAGGTTGAATTCCTTGCAATGTGAAAGGCACTCTGACTGTCACAATATACAGTAATCTTTTGTTCTTTCTGCCCGAGTTCCTCCAATAAAATTTGAATCCAGATAGCTTCTTTGCAAGCCTGGTTAGCTGCCATGTACTCAGCTTCTGTAGTAGAAAAAGCTGCAACAGTCTGTAACTTAGATAACCAGCTCATCCCTCCTCCCATAATTGTGAACTCATAGCCAATAGTGGATTTCCTTTTATCAAGATCACCTGCAAAATCTAAATCAACATAACCCCTGACAATGAATTCCGATCCTCTATAACATAATGCAACATATGAGATTGCTTTGGTGTATCTAATAAGGATCCTCTTGACAATATTCCAATGCTCTTTACCTGGATCTGCCATAAACCGACTAGCCACTCCCACTGCTTGTGCAATATCTGGTCTTGTACATATCATTGCTAGGAATCATACCTGAGGATAATTTAAAGTTAATAGGAAGCAGGGTAGAAATTGGCTTACAATCTTGTATTTTGAAGCACTGCAAGACCTTCCATAGATAATTCTTTTGAGAAAGCCAAATCTTCCTATCTTTCCTGTCCAGGTGTATTTGCATCCCTAAAATCTTGTTTGCGGGTCCCAAGTCCTTCGTATCAAACTCCTTAGCCAATTGTGCCTTTAATTCTTGGACTTGATCTTTGTTGGAGCCTACCACCAACATGTCATCCACATACAATAACAAAATGATGAAATCATTATCATCAAACCTTTTTTAGTACGTACAATTGTCTGAACTCAGTCTGTTGTAATCAAGACTAATTATGACGGAATCAAATCTCTTGTACCAACATCTGGGAGCCTGCTTTAGACCGTACAAAGATTTGGTCAACCGGCAAACCAAGTTTTCTTTTCCTTGTTCTTTAAAGCCTGGAGAATATAAATTTCTTCTTCGAGTTCTCCATGAAGAAAAGAAGTCTTTACATCCAGCTGTTCAAGATGTAAATCAAATGCAGCACACATTGCCAACACTACCCTGGTAGGAGCAAGCCTGATAGCTGGAGAAAATATCTCGTTAAAGTCTATCCCTTCTTTCTGATCATAACCTTTGACTACCAGTCTTGCTCGATACTGTTCCACTTGATCATTGCCGTCTCGTTTAATTTTGAACACCCATTTGTTCTCGATAGCATTCCGACCCTTTGGAAGTTCAACAAGTTCCCAAGTCTTATTTCTATGTAGGGCTTTCATTTCTTCCTGCATTGCTGTCATCCATTGAGAAGCATCTGAACCATCCAATGCTTCTTGAAAAGTTGATGGTTCATATTCTTCGGTCAAAAGACAGTATGCATCATGGCTTGCCATAACATAGTCTGAGTGCCATGATGCATAACATAATATAATTCTATCAGCAATGATGAAGAAGTTCGACGATCAACACGTCAGATAACGATAGAAAATTGTTCTTTTTAAATTTTTAAAAATAGAAAACTGTTCTTAAAAAGTGTAATCAAACAAGTCATAAGACAAATTATTTAATTTTGGATTCTATGTGTGGTTGTGTGAGGCAAATGAATCAAGAGGTGTTTTGCTCCTATGATTTCACAACATTTACATGCACAATATAAGGATGAGAACAACTAGAGAAAACTAGGCATTGAAAGCAACAGTTTTAACATCATAATTAATAACATTGAAGAAATCAAGTACCTTTTCTTTTCTGTTAATGGGGTCAGTGAAGAATTTTTTGAAACTCCTTGGAAGCCTGTAATTGGAAAATGACTCACTTTAGCATTGTTGACAGCAATTGCAACTTGGAAGATCGCATCAAAATGGAAGTTGAAGGATTTGTAAGGCGAAAAAATTGAAAAGCATTGTTTGTTTGTTCAAGCAAAGCAGCTGCTTTTTGAGCAACAAGTTTCTTATAGCGAGCTTCAAAGAAAGCCTTCTTCTGAGCAACTGAACCAGCTCTTGAATACCTCGCTGCCTCTTCAACATAGCAGTTGTGAGAGAAACCAGATCACCTTTCTCATGCTAGGGACTTTGACATGAACCTCCCAAATGAGATTGACTGCCCAAGTGCATGAATTGGGTTTCTCTGAAAGCACAAGTTTCACAGTTTTTTCAAGGTGAACCTTCACACAACATAGGCAAAAAAAAGTCTTTTTTTATTAATTGCACCCAACAAGAGAAACACAAAAACAAAACTTTAATGTATCATGTTACGGTAACCTAACTCACCAATCATCAGAGATTAACATACAGTAACAAACAAATTCTCAAGTCAATGAATTTAACGACACTAAGAACATATGGCAAAATCTTATTAATTCATTCGTTTTCTAGCCAAGAACCATTCCCATAAAAACCTTAACTACACTGTAGGTTCTATATTTATTTTCTTGCTACCATTGCTGACGGGTTCTCTATGTAGTTAAAGCATAAAAGAACACCAACTTAAAATGATTATTTCTCTTGTATTCTCATTGTTTCATATATAAACTACATGCATTGTCAGATAATATTAGACCTTTATTTACTTACGGGTAGTTTAGTCCTTTTGTCTCTTGTATATATATTTACTTTTGTGCTTTGTAATCCTTGAGACTTTCTATTGCATTCTTTATTTTGGGAACCCTAGTATGCCTATTCTCTTCTCCTCTTTCTCTTCTCTTCTATATGCATTGTTAACATGGTATTAAAGAGCTAGTAATATTCTGGCCACAGTTTAGTGCGGTCAAAGCTTTTGGACGACCCGATTCGCCTCGCGAGTCGATTCGTAGTTTCTTCTCTTCTGCCACGGTTTCTCTGTTTTTCGGCACAGTGGTTTTTCTATCTTCTGGCACTGGTCGCATCTCTCTGATTTGGTGAGTCTCCTTTTTGCAGTTGCAGTTTCTAGAAGAGTTTTTTTTTACTGGTTGGGGTTCGGACAATGAGCCTATTTGTAGTAAGACCATCTCTTCTCTGTTTATTGTTATTATTGTTAGTCATGCTGGTGAAAGGGATGATTCTCTTCAATCCATTAGTGTGTAATTGAATGCGCGTAATTACTCTTTTTCGAGTTATGTATTGAATTTTTTTTAAAAAGCAAGAGAATGTGGGGCTATATTGATGGTACCTCTGTTAAGCTTACAGATGCAAAGATGGAAAATATGAAAAAGAGTTGGAAACCTAGAAGAAAACAATTCGAAGATCATTATTTGGATCAACAATTTTGTTTCACTTTCACAGTCAATAGGCATTCAACTTGCAAAATCTGACACGGCCAAGATGTTTGGGACCACTCACTACAAGAAAATTCGGATTTACCGACGGGCATATACCGATGGTCAGAGACCGTCGGTTAAACGTTGGATTTTCCGACGGCCAAGCCGTCGGTAAAACAACAAGTCCATCGGTAAATGGAAATATGATTTACCGACGGTCAATGCTCGTCGGTAATTTCAAAGATATTTCATTTTCGCGCCTATTTTTCAAATACCGACGGCCTTATACCGTCGGTAAGTTAAAAAACCTGTCGGTAATGCCGAACAGTTTACCGACGGCCTAGACCGTCGGTAAAAAGCCGTCGGTAATGCGCGATAATAACCAGAAGCCAGGCCTTCCCTTTCTCCTCCATCTTCATCCCTCTTCTCTTTCACTTCCCTCTCTTCCTCCTCCCCCACCACTACGCCGCCACCACCACCACGCCCACACCACCACCTGGCCGCCACCACCACCACCACTCTATTCTCTCTATTCTCTCTGTTCTCTCACTGTTCTCACTCTTTCTCTCCACCACCACCACCACCACCGCGCCCACACCACCACGTCTTAGTCGCCACCACCACCGCGTTTCCTCTGCCACCACCACCACCACCACCGTGTCTGTCTCTCTCTCTGTCTCTCATCTCTCTCTCTATCCGCCGCCACCTCCACAGAACAGTCCGCCGCCGCCACCTCCACAGCACCGTCCGCCGCCACCACCTCCACAGTACCTTCCGCGGCCACCTCCACAGCACCGTGGTCTGCCGTCACCTCTGCCACCACCGTCTATTCTCTGTCTCTATTTTGTCCTTCTTTGTTCGTGTTTTTTTCTTCCGAATCCCAAATTGATTTGGTGTTCCTTTTCGATGTTTCAGGAACGATTGAAGGTTCTTGAAGTGATTTGAAGGTTTTTGACGTGATTTTGAAGGTTTTTGGTGCATCACAGGTATTCTTTTGTGGCTTGACCTCCAATTTTGTGTTCTGTGATTTTGGGAACTAAGGTTTGTTTGTATTCCCTGTTATTAGTATTTAATTTTTGTTTTAGTAGCTTTGCAAGAGTAGCACTGCGTGAGATTATTAGTTGTTTGATGGTTGTTCTGCTCTTATTGATTTTGTGGATTGTTAGTTGTTTGATGGTTGCTCTGCTCTTATTGATTTTGTGGATTGTTAGTTGTTTTAAAAGTTTAGGATACTTATATTATGTCTAAGGTTAAAAGTTTGTCTTAAGCATGCTAATTAGAAGGGAAAAAAAAACAATTCTAGTTGGCGCATCCTGCTCGGTTAGCATCATGACTTGAAAAAAATATTGAAAAAAATATTGGAATAAAGTCTTAAATACTGCAAACCTATGCCTTTGTTCGTTTTGTTGTAATTCGATTATTTTCAATTTATATGCTCATGACTGACCAATGTTGACAACAAACAGACAATGTCTTTAGATGGAAACCGTGGTCGAGGTAGGGCTTCCAGGAGGCCGATGATGTCTGCAAGGGATTATCGGAATAACTTTGTGACGATTGAGGATCGCGATGCTCGCCATCGTGATCCTCCTATGCCTTCCAGGAGGCCGATGATGTCTGCGAGGGAGTATCGAAATAGCTTTGTCATCAGGACTAAGGATCGTACTGAGGATCGTGATTTGATGAACCAAAGATGGTGATCCCAGGAGGCTCAGTAGCTACCGATGATGCTCATCGAGGGACATACATCGCTCAGTCTCCAGCGATGACGATGAGATCTTGGAGTATAATCCATCCACACCGGAATATTCTCCAATCGGAGAGGATTACACTCGACCTCACCGAGTATTCTCCAATCGGAGAGGATTACACTGGCCCACACCAAAATATTCTCCCACCGTAGCGATTACACTCCATCGACTCCTTCTGAGGATTCTACCGCCGATTTTGTCCTGAGGACCCTCAAGGAGCCGCCACTAGCTAGCCTCTATTTTATATTATGCATGTTATGTACATTAGTATTTGATCGCTTTAACATTTTAATTGGATAAATGTATTAGGATAATATATGATGTATGTCTTTACATTTGTGCTTTTCTATTTAATTTTTGTGTTAAGCCTAAGTTCCAATTATTCCAACGTTTCAACGATTGTTCATGAAACTAGGCCGCCACCACCACCACCACCACTCTATTATGCTCTATTATATGTTTTACATGAGGAGGTTAAATAGCTTTTGAGAATTCATGATTTGATAAAAATAGTGAAAGCCAAAAAGCTTACTTGGGGTTTATTTGGAATTATTTTATAACATGATTGTTGTTTGGTTGGCATCCTGCTCATTTTTGTTGATTGCTATTTGGTAGCTTGTTAGTTAAAATTTTCTATGTTTTTTCTGTATTTTTAGTTCGAGGCCACGACATTGTTCCGAGACTGCCACTCACATCGAAGGACGTGGACACTCTCTTGTTCTGAGAATTAGGTATGCACTCTAACGAAATGTCGGTTGACTCAGTGGGTGGAAAAGGGTTGGTGCTGACCCCACACCGACATATTTATTTGATTTGCTTCATAGTTCTCTCCAGAGAGAATTTTGAGGTGATGTGTGTTTTGGCTAACAAAGGATGTTTTATGTTGAAGTGATGTATAGTTCTCTCCACAGGGAATTTTGTTTGATGTATATTTTATGTTAGAGTAAGGTAGCATGTAAATTATTCATTTAGCAAGCAACACATAAACTCAATTTCAGAAGTGAATCTCGATCCTATGTTCATGCTCCGTCTCGCTATACTTATAGAAACCAATTTATATTGAGATAGTAACCATATTAATCTCCAAAATATTTACAGATTATAACTATATACTATCTTTGTAAATACAAACAACGTTTATTAAACTAAAAAATTTAACATATGAAAGACATATTATTACACAAAGACATGAATTACAGAGAAATTGATTCCCAAATTAATCGTATCGGACACTAATTATAAACTATTAAAATCCTATATTTGATGAATTTAATTATGTGATGATCTTATTTTTTTAAAATAATAAAGTAACCAATTTTATGTTGTTTAGAGATACCATCAACTGCCTTGGTTAATGTAGTAGATTCTCGTGCTAGGCTAGTTTTTAAGCTGCAGAAGCGAGAAAATGATTGTTTTTGGCCAATTAATGGATTAGGATGTATGGTAGATGTGACCATATAGGAGCTCTAATTGCATGGCATATACCAAGCCAAACCACTATGAAAACAAAAATTGTTAAAAGGATTTATGCTTCCCTTGCCGTCGGTATGCTTGTTTAATTCTATCCTTTAAGAGGATGTCAACTTTCAACATGTTACTTTTTAATTATTGATGAAATGGATGTTTGATTGTTGTTATTAGTATCGGAGAAAAGCCTTAGCTTCCCGTTTGAGGTTCAATATATTATTGAGTGCGTGTACTCTTTTAGATACCACGTGTTCATTGTATATTGAACCTTGAATTGTCCAAGTCGTCTGATTTGGGAAAAAACTTTTTCTTTACTTGTATAATAGTTGTTGCTTGATTCTCGTATCTTGATATTTGATGAAATTTCGGTTAGATTCATTTCCTTTTGTTCTCTGGGTGCATACTTGATTGCCTTGTTCCTAATCACGATCATTTTGTGTACTTAGAGACCAATGGGAAATGTCAATAAATTTTGTCAAGTATAAGATATGAGAATTACTGAATGACTATTATACGAGTTCTGAAAAAGTTTTTCCTCGAATGGGATAAGTCATACCATTTAAAGAAAGAGAGCGGTTGTAAGAATGTCGTCTTTGCTAAAATTGTCATTTTTTTGACATGCAGAAGATGGAATTTTTCCTTCAATCGTAGTTGGATGTACGATAGGTTGTATCCGGGAAGAGGGGGTTTGAAACAATCTTTTTGCGATGGGATTGATCACTTCGTTCAAGTCGCAATGGCACACGAAGATTTCGAAATTAATGGAGGGATTAGATGTCCGTGCCTTAAATGCGATTACAGAAAGATCAAGAGCCCAGGAGAGGTCATGCTGCACCTGCAGAGAGTTGGATTTATGCCTAATTACTGCATTTGGACTAGACATGGTGAAGAGTTACCTCGGGTTGGATTAGGGGTTGGCGATAATTGCACAGGTGCTTCAAGTAATTGCGTAGATACGGGATATGGTGAGCAGATTGAATTGATGCAAAATATGGTTTGTGATGCCTTGGGGGTCAACGTATCATTCGAGGAGCCACAGTATGATGACACAGATGAACTTCCAAATGAGACTGCACAAAGATTTTATAATCTCTTGTTAGAAACAAATAAGTCGTTGTTTGAAGGGTCTGCCGACTCTAAGTTATCAATGTGTGTGAGACTTTTAGCTCTCAAGTCCAACTGTGGTGCTACGGATGTGTGCTTGGATCTCGTAACGAAGATGATGTTGGACTCGTCACCTATCAGAGATGGTTTGCCAAAAAGTTATTACGAGGCTAAAAGCTTAGTGTCCAAATTGGGGTTGGAATCTAAAAGGATTGATTGTTGTGTGAGAGGGTGTATGTTATATTACGACAATGAATTTGGTAAAAATGATAGCGCACTGGTTGAATGCAAATTTGTGGTGAGCCAAGGTATATGTCACATCTTGATAATGGGAAGGGTAGACAAAACCGGTTCCACGAAGGCAATGTTTTATTTGCCAATTATTCCAAGGTCGCATAGAATGTTTGCGTCAACACGCATCGCAGACAAAATGACTTGGCACTATGAGAATAAAAGCACTTGGTATGTTGCGACATCCATGTGATGGTGAAGCTTGGAAGCACTTTGATCGTGTGAATCCCAAATTTGCGCAGATCCACGTAATGTACGACTTGGCTTATGCTCGATGGTTTTACCCCATATGTTCAATCAACGGCGAAACCTTATTCTTGCTGGCGATTATTGTTACCCCATACAATCTTCCTCCGATATGTGCATGTCTAAGCCCTATATGTTCTTGACTTGTATTATAACGGTCCAGATAATCCAACAGATGGTATTGACATCTACTTACACCTCTCATTGGCGATCTCAAAAGGTTGTGGAATGGTGTTGTGACTTATGATGTTGCACGAAAGAAGAACTTTACAATGAGGCAGCTCTTATGTGGACCATTAATGACTTCCCTGCATATGGCATGTTGTGCGGTTGGGGTACTCATGGTAAGATGGCATGTACCCATTGCATGGAGCATACAAAGGCCTTTACCTTGAAATTTGGGGAAGAGTTCTTGGTTTGACTCACATCGCAGGTTTTTACCACAGATCATCCATTTAGACGGAATAAGAACGCCTTCAAGAAGGGAAGTTGAATTAGATGGCCCGCCCGAGGTTGACATCCGAGCAGTTTTTACCAGAGTTATGGATCCGCCAAAAATCACAGATTTTGGTGAATTGGATCGATTTGAAGGATATGGACAATGGCACAATTGGACTAAAAGAAGTATTTTTGGGATTTGCCGTATTGGAAAGATAATTTGTTGAGACACAACCTTGATGTTATGCACATTGAGAAGAACTTTTTGACAATGTTTTTCTCACGGTGATGAACGTTAGAGGAAGAACGAAAGACAATGATAAGGCCAGATCGACTTACCACTTTATCAGAAGCGAAAGGACTTGCATTTGACAACTCGGCCGAATGGGAAAACCTTGAAACCCAAAGCTTTGTTACTCTTTAACTGTTGAGGAAGCTAGGTCGATCTGTCGGTGGATAAAAGAACTTGAATGCCAGGCGGTTATTCTTCTAATTTGGCAAGATGTCTTGATGTGAACAAAGGAACAATGATTGGGATGAAAAGCCATGATTTTCATGTATTCATGGAGTGTTTACTTCCTATTGCATTTAGTTCCCTGCCAAATATTTTAAATCCACTTACGTAACTCACCAATTTTTAAAGATTTGTGTTCCGCAACATTGAGAGATGATGATCTTATCAAGATGGAGCGAGAACATACCAGTCATTCTTTGTAAGTTGGAGAGAATATTTCCCCTGGTTTCTTTGACTCTATGGAACATCTCCCAAAGTGCATCTTGCACATGAAGCTACGCCGGTGGACCAGGTTCAATACAGATGGATGTATCCATTCGAAAGGTAATATAATCAAATATTCTTTAACATAATTATTCATCGCCGGGTTAAATGTTGAAATGTTTATCACCAACCTGGTTATTCTCAGAGATTTATGGGTGACTCAAAACGGTCGGTGAAAAATAAGGCCAGGGTCAAGGATCTATTTGTGCAACTTACTTATACCGTGAGACAATTCATTTCTGCTCCCATTATTTTACGAACTTCATGCCGACACCAACAAATAATAGGAATGAAATAGAAATTGAAAGTGAAAGGCACCCGCCGCCTTATCAATGTTTTGCCTTCCTGGCCGTCATCTTTGGAAAGGAGTCAAGTCCTGGTTAACGGAGAAGATTGGAAGTCGACACGCGTTCACGTGTTGATCAACTGCGTGTCAAGTATCACCATATCTTACGATGTATACTTTTGACCATTTTCAATTTATTTAGTCCACACCTATTCATGATCATTTGTTTGATAATGACTTGTTCAGGGCATTCTTGTTAACTAAGCCTGGCGAACAAGACTCTTCTCGCTTATATTCATGAATATTTCCCAACGTGGTTTAGGAGTCAGTATGTATTTTTAGTCCTATTTCAACTATTTGTTGTTTGAAAATACAAAAGATTGTTTGCAAAAGGAACCCTAAATCACTTATGCATGTGTATACGCAGTGTATAAGCGAGTCGAATCGCCCATAATCGAACACTTGAGAAATTTATCTCATGGTCCTAAATCACGTGTAAAAGAATGGCACACGATTTCATAACGGTTACAAATTTCAAACTCAGTCAAAAACAGAGGGAAAAAGCAATTAACGGAGTTTATGTAAAAGGTGCCACAGAGGGAGGTGAAGACGACTTCTACGGCGTGATTCAACATATATATGAGCTGGCGTACAATACTTTAGACTATACTAAAAGAATAGTGCTATTTTATTGTAATTGGTTTGATCCGTCAAGTAGAGGCACAAGAATGGATCGCAAATATAATACTGTTGACATATGCATGAGCAGAAGATACCAAATGTTTGATCCGTTTATCATAGCACAACATGTAAGACAGGTGTATTATGTCTCTTATCTGTCAACTCGAAGGGACAAACAAGGTTGGTGTGTTGCAATAAAGATAAAACCAAGGGGTCGCATTGAAGTAGATGATCCACAGGAAGAAGTGGCTTATCAAGTGGATGAGATGTCTCATGTCAACGTAGTAAACGAAGTTGAACCCATTTCTCGACTACGTGACGATCCAATCACATATGAAGATGTAAATGGAGATGAGGAATTAAATGAAGAAGTGGCAGAACCATCAAGATCTGAAGACGATGCCAAGCGAGTGGGCGAATGGGCGTAATAAATTTGTTTAACTTTTTACAATTAGAGAATTTAAAGTCTAACAACATATTTTATTTTGTCGATTATTTTCATATAACTTGTTTATTTTTTGGAATTCATTTTTAATATTGTTATGTTTAAATATAATATTTCATGATCAGTATTATTGAATTGCTCTATAGACATATATGGCATCGAGGTTCAGTTCAGACTTCCGACCACCCAAAGAATGGTCAACCCGGAAGGAAGGGCATCGCCGACCGACCCTCGCCGTCGGAGGCCGAACATTATTAGGATTGATGATGCGGCTATGCGATGTTGTCATCCACACGCGTCCCAGATACATCTATGCCTACACAAAGCTCCAAACAGTTCGCCCCCTACGCAGCCTACGTCACATTGGGCACCTACACAAAGATGCAGACCTTCTCGCATCGACACCCATTTACATGATGCCCACCCAGGGTTCCAGCGGACACTTGCCGCTTCTTCCTCTCATTTTGTGTTTGAGACGGTGCGACACTCATGTGTCCGATCAGAGTATAGTGTGGGCCAGGCACCGATCGAGCCGGGGTTCAAGAGACGAGGAGGTTGAGCGGCGGCAGGATGAAGCGGAGGTCGTTGATGATATTCAGATGCTGCATGATGGCCGAGTTGCTATCAGGCCAGTTAGTAGAGGGTGAGTATGTAGGTTGAATACACATTTTTGCCCCTTATCTTTTTTTAGTTTTCAATTTTGTCCCTTATCTATTTTTAGTTTTCATTTAAGTCCCTTAAACTTCAAAAATCACATCAATTTCATCTTTTATGTTTATTTATTCATATTTTCTTAGACGAATCACCATCTGACACGTGGTAGAAAAATAAAATAAAATAAAACAAACTACCACATGTAAGATGGTATTTCGTCTAACATAAAAAAACAAAAATTAAAAAGAAAGGACTAAATTGAAGTAATTTTTATAACTTAATGGACTTAAATGAAAACTAAAAAGGATAAGGGACGAAAATTACAGTTTAACCTATATATTTTTAACTTGTTTGGTATGTTGTTATTGTTTAGGTTCCTTCCACAAAGCCAGCTACAAAGGCTATCACTAAGTAATTGAGCAAAATTACCACACCTATTGGCCCACCTGGGACGCTGACGGTGAGCGGAGGCACATGTTCAATTCTTTCAGAGTAAGTTATTTATTTATTTTTTGTTGCGTATTATTTTTTATTTCATGAATCTCAATTATTTTTAATAACGTATTATATTCATACAGGAGAGGGTTTCTTGGAAGGAAGAGCAGGAGGAGCAGATCAAGAAGAACTTCCATATGAAGGCTTCCCACCGCCTATCTGATATGCTTAGAGATGCCCGCCTCAATGGGCAGCCCACTTGGATAGGAGATGAGATCTGGCAGCAGCTACAAGCGCACTGGAACTCCCCTGAGTTCAAGGCGGTAAGCGAGAAGGCGAAGAAGAATAGAGCCTCTGAAAAGGGTGGGAGCTTGCATCGGAGGTTCGGTCGATCGAGCGCAGCTCGACTTGTACGTTTTATATTTTTATTATTATTATTATTATTATTATTATTATTATTATTATTATTATTTAGTTAAGCTTTTTTATTAAATAATTCTGATCTCGTGATTTGCAAAGGAGGTTCGATTACACGAGCTCCATCGTGCAACTCATATTAGGAAAGGTACAGGTGAGTTTGTCGATGAGCGGTCGAGGCGGACCTGTAATTATAAAACATAATGAATAGTTTTTTAACAATGTTTATATTGTTTTATTACAATAAAAATTGACTAATTTGTTTATGTTTGACAGAGGAGTTTGGCGAGGATGTCTCGGGTTAGATCTCGGACATCCTCATGTTCCCGCCTCAGAGCCAAGAGGATCCAGCTGCGTCGGCCGATGGTTTGGGCGAATGTTGTTGGCGGCAAGAAGAAGGGTCGCCTATCACGGTCTTTGGCGACCTTGCCCGGAACTACAAGAAAAGGGGCCAGCTCTCTGCTTTGGAGAGTCGCCGATCGTCTTTGCCGGATGAGCGGGAGATAAGCGAGTTGAAGCGGGCCATGGCCGAGAAGCGGCGATTGGCGGCCGGCGGCGGCGGATCGCGGCCGTCCAGCGGAGGAGGCTGCCGGACGGCTGCCATGTTGGCTCAGTCTTTGCGGCGGCAGGAGGATCTGTACCATTTGCTAGCTCGCCACCGCCTCCTCCACCGCCTCGCCTCGCCTCATAGTGCGGTGATCATGTCGATGATGTAGATAGTGATCATGATCATGATTATCAGGACTATTAGTTATGTTTGTATCGATATTTTTTTATATTTTTGGATATTTTTTATTAGTGTTTTGTTCGTCGAATTTTTTTATTTATTTGTTACGTTTCTTTTTTTTAATTTGTTTTATAGTTATGTTATCGCATTACATTTTTAAATACAGGAAGAAATTAATTATTAAATGTGATAACTAGTAATCGTTAATTAAATGGATAAATAAATTAAATTGATTACAGAAATTAAAATTAAATAATTTAAAAAAGTAAATAATTTTTTAATAAAAATTTAAACAATTTTCAAAAAAAATTTAAAGTTCGGATTTACCGACGGTCATGGCCGTCGGAAATGTCATCGGAATTATCGACGGGTTAAAACCGTCGGAAAAGCCGTCGGAAACTTACCGACGGGTTAAAGCCGTCGGAAATGTCATCGGAATTATCGACGGGTTAAAACCGTCGGAGAAAACCGTCGGAAATTTACCGACGGGTTAAAGCCGTCGGTACATATTTGCGTCGCGCAGTTTACCGATGGACATTAGGCCGTCGGTAATCCGTCGAAATTTTTTTATTACCGACGGTATTTGTGGATTACTGTAACATCCCAATTTTTATGAAAATTATTTTGTAGTTCCAACTACTTGAAAATAAATCGTAGAGAGTCATGACCTCAATGGTTTGTTAAAAGTATGAAGAACTACCAAGATTTATTGTAAACAATTTACTGTTTTACTAGTTAATTCAGATTAACAGACAGTGTAGACGTATACTGTTTTTAATATGAATTAATCCTGAAAAATGTGAAAAATGGCCATTTGATTGAGGAAAATTATTTTATTGTATGAGAAATAATTTTCAGGATTTAATAAATATTTTCAAGTCATAGTTTGATTTTTGATGGTTTAGTTATTGTATTAATTATCTGTTTTATGTCATATTTAATATGACTATTATTTAATGATTTTGTTTTGATAATTTTATTGATTGAATAATATCTATATGATAAGAGAAATTGAAATTAGTGATCCTCACTAATTTACAGTTTTTATTACGCTGCGAGAATTCTGTTGAATTCTGCCGTAGATAGGCTATTGTGTGTGTTTCTAACTGAAGCATGCCCAAATGTGATCCAAATTTTATAAAATTTGAGATCTTAGCATTTTCCAATATTTAGGATTTATTGTAATGTTTCTAGAATTTTTGGGCATCAGAAAATATTTAGTGTATTTTCTATGGCCAGAGACTGCCTAATTGCGACGTTTCGGTTCGCATTTCGAGAAAACGAGATACATAGATACTTTTCTTATGCCACGAGGAATATTTGTGATTTTTGGGTGTTACAATTACCGACGGCTTTTGGCCGTCGGTAATCCCGCTATTTCTTGTAGTGACTTGAAGAGGTTGTATGTCAGTCCAACTTTGCAAAACAATATCAGTTAAAGATTGATATTCAGTCTCTTCAGCAAAACAACATGAGTATTCAAGAATTCTATTAATTTTACTATGTCTAATCTGTGGGATCAGTTGCCTCTTACTGAACCTGTAGAATTGACAACATTCAAACCATATACTGATCGTAGAGAACAATAACGTTTAGTTCAGTTTTTGATGGCCCTTCTAGATGATTTTGAAGGGCTTCGTGGGACGATCTTGCATCCCAATCCCCTTCGAGATGTTGATTCAGTGGTAAATGAGTTGTTAGCTGAAGAAATTCGACTTAAGTCTCACTCCCAATCTGTTCTGCCCTATACTCCCTCTGGAATGAAATATAAGAAAAAAAGTACATGTATCTAGTCCAAATTTGGACTAGATACATGTACTTTTTTTCTTATATACTAGATACATGTACTTTTTTTCCTTATATTTCATTCCGGAGGGAGTACTTGATTAGGAATGAATTTCAAACAAATACATAGACTCTGGAGTGCACGATATAGGGGAGATGGTGACTAGAAAATCAGTGTCAAATAGGCCCAGTTTACAATATTATATATACTAGCTAGAACACCCGTCCCACGGGTCACAACACACACTTCGAGAAACGACATTGGGCGGGAAATAATTTTTGAGCGGGTGAATAAGATGGTGCCATGTGACATCTACTGTAGTTAAGTATTTTAAATATTAGGTTTAATTGCATTTTTTGTCTCCCAACTTTCTCAATTTAGCGATTTTAGTCCATCTATTTTATTTTTGGTGATTTTAGTCTACCAACTTTCTCAATTTGGCAATTTTGGTTCCCATACTTTTTAATTACACTTTTGGTTCCTCAAAATCAATGAATTTTTGTACTCTTGGTCCCCAAAAATCTTGAACTTTGGGAAGTGGGGACCGATTTTTGGGACAAAAAGTGTAAGTAAAAAACATAGGGACCAAAATCGCCAAATTGATAAAGTTAGAAGACCAAAATCGCAAAAAAATAAAATCAGGGGACCAAAATCGCCAAATTGAGAAAGCTGGAGGACCAAAAGTGTATTTAAGCCTAAATATTAAATAAATAGAGAGATAGATGTTTCAATGAATGGTTTTAGAGGTTAAGTAAGAGAAGACCAAAATTTTTATTTGTAACAAATATTCTCTAATTTAAATATTTTTAAAAATAAAAAGAAAAAAGGACACATTGTTATAATACATTAATTACCTGCTCATAGATTTTTTATTTTTTTGACAAGAAAATTATACAGTACCTGGTCATAGATTAGAACAATACATTTATAAAATATTATATCCAATGGTGTGTTATAATGATACACCGCGAGGCACCAGCACCACATTTCTAATTTTATATTAGTATCTGCTTTCCACGTTAAATTTATTTTATCTGAAAATGTCCAAGCATTCGGAGAAAACAATACTTATAATAGACCAGTGCAATGCTCTAAACTCTAAAGCAAGTTCTCTAAAAAATTTTGGAGTGGACTACACTTTCAAGCTTGAAATGGCTTCTAGGTATGCGATTGTGACAGGAGCAAACAAAGGGATTGGATTTGAGATATGCAAGCAGTTGGCTTCTAAAGGAATCACAGTGATTATAACAGCAAGAGATGAGGGAAGGGGTCTTGAAGCTGTTGATAAACTCAAACAGCTTTGTTTGTCTGATGATCAGGTGTTTTTCCATCAGCTTGATGTGACAGACCCTAATAGCATAGCATCCCTTGCAAATTTCATCAAAACCAAGCTTGGGAAACTTGATATCTTGGTATGGTCAAAGCTTTCGCTTACTTATTATGTTTGATTTCTACACTTCAGTTTTAGTTTATAACATTAGAAGACTTAAGAGGGGAAGATTCATCGTTGGACCATGAGGTAGATACCAAAACCCCATGGAGATCTGTTTCTAACATAATTTGTAGAAATGCATTACGAAATCTTATTGATCTTCACAACAGTGGTTTAGAAATTGTATAGGGTACTACTAATAGAAAAAGTTGAAATGACGACGGAAAAAATGAAATTGCTCTCCAAATTTGTCGCCTCTAACACTTGACGACCAAATTAACGACGAATTTTGTCTTCTTCCGTTTTTAAATTTCCGTCCTTATTTCAACTTTTTCTATCTTTAAATTTCCGTCGTTATTTCAACTTTTTCTAGTAGTATAAAGAACACATGAGCTGACATGAGCTAGAGTAATTAACTCCTTGAGTAGTTAACTAACTATGCTAACTAACAACCGTAATTTAACTCAATAACAGGGGTTATTATCTCTAACACCCTTCTCAAGCTGGAGAGTGTATTGAAATCACTCCCAGCTTGGATACAAATTAAGGTATGAAATGGGCCTGAATCCAATGGCTTGGTTAAAAAAATCAGAAACTTGATGTGAAGAAGGAGCATACAAAAAATGAAAGAGCTTGGACTGAAGCTTCTCGCACACATGCAATGTGACAGTCAATACTCAATATCAATATGTTCCGTGCAGTCATCAAAACTGGGACTGGAAGCAATATGCCTTGCAGGTTGACTATGACAATATAGTAACTCTTGAAACATTGCATTGTAACTCATAAATGTGAAATAAAATTTTCAGTTAAGTTTAAGGGATAGTTTTCTATCATATATCACATTCAGCTAAATTCAAAATATACACAACTCTTCTCATACTGGGAACAAAAGAGTCCTTGGGTTTTACATTGCTTCTCTGCTATGTGTGCGCTTTGATAAATTCATTCTTCTTCTTCTTGTTCTTCTTCTTCTTCTTCTTCCTAAACAAACCTATTTGGAATGAATGGTAAGAAATGCATGTTTGAATTTTGCGCAGGTGAACAATGCAGGAATAGTTGGAGTAAATGTGGACCATGATGCATTGGAAGCTTCAATAGCCGCTGGGGTATGTTTTTTAAACCATTTAGTGTTATTTTCTTCCTCCTCTCACCCCCAAAACAAACGAAAGTTTTCGCTTTATGGCCCTTGATTTTAGTAATTTGATTGAGGCCAATAATATACTTGGTTCAAGTTAGAGACAAAAAATACTCTATTTTGAACGACTGTAGGAAGTTGGTGATAATCTTCCGTACTGGACTACATTCGCAACTCCAACTAATGAATCTGTAGCAGCATGCCTTAGAGTAAATTAATTACTATGGTGTCAAATACATGTGTGAAGCACTTATTCCGCTTCTAAAATTGTCAGACTCGCCAAGGATTGTTAATGTTTCCTCCATCCGTGGTAATTTGGAGGTATGTGATTCTAGATTGTAATTTTTATTATTTTGTCTTGAATATCTTACAGGAAGCCAGACCTGCACACATTTTCGGCTCGGTCAGGTTTGACCAAAATTATTATTCGAGCTATCAGGCTGGTCTAGCCCATCACGGGCTAGCCCATGTCGAGCAAATGAATTTTTCGGGTTGGGTTGGGCTTGGCCAAAATAAATCCGGGCCTTGATTTTCTTAGCCTAGCTCATGCTTTATATCGGGTTAAATGGACTGGGCCCATTGGATCAAACCCATTTTTACAGCTTTACTTATTCTCGTATCTCGTTCTCATCCATTGTGACTTCTCACCCTAACCCCACTCTCTCCCTCTCAAGTCTTCGTCATTAACCAGATTGAAGGATGTTATCATCCTTCTTCTCGACATACAGAGGCGCTGAAAGCGGCATTACAACTTGTCTATTATTATTATTATTATTATTATTATTATTTTCTGGAAGAATTGTTGTTGTTAATAACTTTCAAATGAGAAATTGTAATGTGGATAACAATTTTTTAAAACTGAAAACCACAAAAAACTGCAACTCAAAATTAAAACTGAAAACCAATTTTGGTTTTTTGAAATTAAAAAACTTAAAACCAAAAACCAACCCGAACGTGACTTAAATAATTTATAGAAAAAAATATTCTTTTGCCCACGCAATTTGTGAATGTTTGAGATATAATATGAAAATTCTTCTATAAGAAAAGTATGTATTTAAGTATAAGATAAGTGAGCTTATTCATTTTCCATGTGTCAAGTCCAAAAGGCTTGTTGCACGAGGGAGGATATTAGACATATGATATAAAAATTATTCATGTCTTAACTGGACACGAATTCCCTGCATTCAGGATAACCACGCAGTCACGCTATCTCAGCCATTTAATCAAGATTGGACGGCTCGTTTTTTGACTTTGCAAAACGGGTCCAAAATACTAGATCAAAACATGGACCGTCTGATCAAGATTAGACGATCTAGATCCACGACTGTGTAATTGGGTGACCGCACAAATCATTTATGTGTTCACTTGGCTAACATAAGATTTTTGTATTGTTTCTTTAATTAATGTATTATTTGATATTATGAGATATGACATAATTTCTGATTCCTACGTTGTTGCAGTTTATAACAAATGGATGGGCTAAAGGAGTCCTAAGTGATGTTGAAAGCCTAACAGAGGAAAAACTAGATGAAGTTTTGAATCAGTTCCTAGAAGATTTTAAAGAGAGTTTATTAGAAACCAAAGGCTGGCCTACTTCTTTTCCTGTATACAAGGTCTCCAAAGCTGCTTTGAATGCCTACACAAGGATTCTTGCCAAAAAGTACCCAACTTTTTATGTCAATGTTGTTTGCCCTGGTTATGTTAAAACAGATTTAAACTACCACACTGGCCATTTGACTGTTGATGAAGGGGCTGAAAGTGTTGTAAGGTTGGCCTTGCTACCAAATGGTGGTCCTTCTGGCCTCTTTTTCTCAAGAAGTGAAGTGGCGCCATTTTGATCGAAAATCAGTTGTATATGCAACTAGATAACATTGCCACATATACATAAACTCACGTGTGTTTTTGCTATGGATTTTGTAAACTTGATTTGAGTAAAGTGATTTAATTTTGAAACTTGTATCTCTATAGTATTGATTTAATGTTATGAGAACGGTTTTAATAAAAACCGTTGGGCTTTGCTTGTTATTTATAATCTCCAACAATGAGAACTTGTTATAGTTATTTTTTGTGTCATTTTACGTAGTAGACAAGTAGCTTTGTGTCCCAAGATAAATCCCAATGCCCAAAGTGCCTTCGCTTGAAGACAAAATATGCCAAGCCCATTGCCCACTAAGCTTAGGGGCAAAATTGGCACAACCAAAATAGTGGCCACACCTCCATTTCGAGAATCATCCATCGTTAAGACACAAGGGTATATCCCCATCTGACTAGGCTGTGATGTAAGTATGAACACAACTATATATACCATTCACCCTTGAAGGGCAAGGTACATGCTTGTTGAGTATGGCTGATAATTATGATAGGATGGCGAGACGCTCGAGTGGAGGATAGGTAGGCACAGCTTGTCGAACCTCGTTAACAAATTGCCTGTGCTCTCATGTGTGTTTTTATCCGTTTTTCTTTAGATCGAGGTTCGTTGTTCTAACAATTTGTATCTAATGATGTCGAACCCTGGTACTGTGAAATTCAAAGTAGGGAAGTTCGATGGAACTGGCAATTTCAGATTATGGCAGAGGAGAGTGAATGATCTGTTGGCACAACAAGGAATTCTAAAGGCGCTACGCGCAACAAAACAGGCTGCGATGGAAGACAAGGATTGGAAGGAATTGAAGATGCAGAAGGGGTATGATTTGCAGCAGCACGTCAATATCTTCAATTAGATTATCAGTGATTTACTGAGGCTTTATGTGAAGATCGATGATGAGGATAAGGCAATAATTTTTTTTATGCTCTTTTGCCTGATTCTTACTAACACATGGTGACTACCCTTACATACGGGAAAAACACTATCAAATTGGAGGATATAATCGTTGCACTTATGGCTCACTCTCAAAGAAGAAAAAATGCAGAGGACGGGTATCCGGACGAAGGTCTGTATGTCAATGGGAATCAGGAACGTGGGAGGAAAAAAGGCGGGGATGGTTCTGGAAAGAAAAGGTTGAAGTCCAAGACCTGGAAAGCAGGAACAGGGCAATGCTTTAAGTGCAAACAAACCGGGCTATGGAAGAAAGACTGTCCAACAAGAAGCAGGGCGCATCCAGTTCTATGAACGTGGTTCAAACTGATCATCCTGATTATGGCAGTGAAGGCAGTTTATTTAGCGTTTCATCCAGCAGGTGCACAGATGCGTGGATTCTTGACCCTGGATGCTCTTACCACATGACTCCGCACCTAGAGTGATTCACCACATTCATGTCAGACAGTTTTGGATTTGTTTATTTTGGTGATGACAAAGATTGTGCTATCACTGGGATGGTGTAGATCTGAACTGCAATGGATCATGGGGGGCGTGCAACGTTGAATGAGGTCAAATACGTTCCTGAATTGAGAAAAACTTGATTTCTCGGGGTATTCTACAGGCAAATGGTTTCTCCTACAGGACTGATGGAGATAGGGACATTCTCAGAGTAAGCAATGGTAAACTGATTGTGATGAAAGCATAGAGGACTACATGTAATATCTACAAACTATTAGGAGTACAGTTGTACGCGTTGCATCAGTTGAGTTTAATAATGATGCAACAAAACTCTGGCATATGCGTTTGGGTCATCTCAGTGAGCATGGAATGACTGAGCTTCATAAGAGAAATCTGTTGAAGGATGATCGAAACTGAAGATGGATCTGTGCAAGTATTGTGTACTTAGGAAAAAGTGTGATGTTCGTTTTAAATTTGGAAAGCACAAAACCAACGGAATCCTAGATTACGTGCATTCTGATGTATGGGGGCCTACATAGAGCCCTCTATGGGAGGTTTCAAGTATTTTGTTAGTTTCACTGATGATTTTTCTCGCAAGGTATTGGTGTATTTTCGGAAATAGAAATCTGAAGTCTTTGTCAAGTTCAAGCTATGGAAGGCAGAGGTAGAAAATCAGACGGGTAGAAAATAAAGCACCTGCAATCATAAAATGGCACAGAGTATACTAATTCATATTTTCAGAAATTTTATGAGGAACACGGTATTCAGAGACATTTTTCGGCTCGTAAGACACCACAGAAGAATGGTGTGGCAGAGAGGATGAACATGTCTCTAACTGAAATAGCAAGATATCTGAGATTGAATGCTGGACTTTCTAAGGGTTTCTGGGCAGAGGCAATTAGTATGGCGTGTTATCTCATCAACAAGTCACCACGGGCTTCATTGGAGGGAAAAGTAGCAGAGGAGGTGTGGACAGGTAACCCAATTGACTTTGACAATTTAAGAAGTTTTGGGTGCCCAGCCTATGTGCATATATTCAGTGAAGATAGGTCCAAACATAACTCAAAATCGAAGAAATGTGGTTTCATCATTTATGCCAAAGGTGTGAAGGGGTTCAAGTTCTAAGATCCAATTTCAAAGAAGATGGTGATCAGCATAGATGTTATGTATAATGAGCAGTCCATGCATAGATGTTATGTATGATGAGCAGTCCATGTTGAAGCAGCTAGTTGAAACAGATGTACTAGCATTAGATGGAGCAGCTTTTAGCTCCAAGGTGGTTTTAGTGGGTATTGAGCCACAACCAGTGAGCAATGGCTGGGTAGAAAGCAGTGGCTGATGCTCTGAACCTGAACCTGATCACGATTTCGAAACTACACTTAATTCTAAACCTGAAAATTCAAGTGGAGTACAGGGTTATTCTCTTGCACGAGATAGAGAGCGCTGTGAAAACATCAAGCCAATAGAAAGATATGGGTTTGAAGATTTGGCGCCCTATGCACTTCTTACTAGTTCTGGCGACCCCGCCAATTTTTGAGAGGTTATCGCTAGTCAAGAGAAAGATAGGTGGATGGGTGCCATGATGGAGGAGATGGAGTCCTTGAAAAAGAATCAGACATAGGAGCTTGTTCAGCTTCCTAAAGGAAAAGGGCTATTGGTTGCAAGTGGGTATACAAGAGGAGACCAATAGTATCAGACAAAGAAGGGGAAAAGTTCAAGGCTCGTCATGTAGCAAAGGGGTACTCACAGTAAAAGGGGATTAACTATGATGAGATTTTTTCTTCGGTAGTCAGACATACTTCTATTAGGGCAATGTTAGTTTTTGTAGCCAGTTGGGACATGCATTTAGAGCAAATGGATGTGAAGACAGCTTTTCTTCATGGTGATCTATAGGAGCAAATTTACATAGAGAACAATGCTACTATTCAAAATTAGTACACCTATTCTGTAAAGCGGTCTGCACCTGCAAAGGCTACCACTACTCTGATAAGTCTATGGAAATGTTATCATTCAACCCTATGTAGTGAAATGATCAAATCTCAACGGGAAGAAGATAAGGCCAATGGATAAATGCTCCTCACAACGGGAAGAAGCCAAACATCAACAGATATATTTTTGGCTATATATATTCCAAAAAAACTGAAGAAGAAGGTGTGGATGAGGGATCTCAAGAAGAAAAAACTCTGCTCAAATCATATACTCACCACCCATTATGAGCATTGCATGCACATCCTCTCAACGAGAGTCATCCAGAAGAATATGAGCGAAATTTCAATATCCTCTTTCTAAAAGAGTTATTTGTAAACAACTGCATTTACATTCCTATCCTTTGTGCAAAAGTTATTTGAGTTGTATTGTTGTTGAGAGTTGAATTAACTCTATAACACATATTCTTCCCCTTGTAATAGCTTGTAAATGCCAGAACACTCACGTTGACCAGAAGGTTCTTGTGTATACTAGTATTCTACTTGAACGTGTCAGGATCGACAAGAATTGCTTAGTAGAGTCGTTGCAAGGATTCTACTTAAGCGTGTTAAGATTGACCAGATGGTTCAGTAGAGGTAGTTGGTCGGAATTCTACTTGAACGTGTCAGTTTAACCAAAAGGCCCGTAGAGGCACAGTTTGCCAAGGTTCTACTTAAACGTGTCAATCTGACTGGAAGTGTTCAGTAAAGGCGGATGTAATTAGGATACTATTGGAACGATCAGTTAGAGAAGAAGGTTTCGATAGTTGTTGATTAGTGGAAAATCCTTTAAGATTGAAGGAACTAGATGTAGCTATCAAGTTGACAGTGAACTAGTATAAAAATATTTTGTGTCATTCTCTCTTTCCCTATACTCTTTATGTTGTCTTCATTACCTACTCTACTAACCCGGGATTTGAATTCTTTAAAACCTCTAGATGACAAGTCATCTTGCGTCTAGTTGAAATTAGTATTTTTACCTTAACACAAATACTCTTTGGAAGTTATTAGTTCTTATGCATGCTTTTAGTAGAATATTGTGAAAAGGATTTTGCAAATGATATTTGCTAAGAAGTATTTCATTTTATCTTGTGAAAAGATTTATAAAACCTTCAGATGATAAAGTTATGAATGCGTCTGATTATAACATTGAGTCTGCACTAGCAAGAAAGCAAATTAGGTCTTACAACTTAATGTCTGACTTAATCAACGTGTTTTGAAAAGGCTTTGTGAAAAAAATTTAAAACACAATTCAAGCTCCTTCTTGTGTTCTCTTGTACTTCAACGTTGAGACGGAGAAACCATGGTAGGTTGAGCCGGAGCGTCAAAGTTCATCCTCGCTTTGGAGCCCCCGTTGAGACGACCCCGTCCCATTTTCCCCAAATAATTAAAACATTAAACGAGTAATTAGGCGATATAGATATACTGAAAATACTAATTTATTCAAATTGAATATATCGTCACATACGTATGTAAGATTACATATTTAAGGAACCTGTGCCTGGGGCCCAAAACCTATACAACACATATACAGACTTTGACTCACTGGCTATGACAGGTAACTGAAAAGAGGGGGGAGAGAGAGAGTCACTCTTACTGAGTACCCTTTATATGCTCCAGGATGTTGGCGATGCCTCCATCAAGTCCATATTACTCTGTTTTATGTGAAAAAGAACATACAACACAAGAAAAATAGAAGGAGCTAAGAAACACATTACACATTATGAAAGTCGTGAAAGCAGAGATAGAAAGTATATACAAATGGTACACACGCAAGCAAACACAACAAATTCTTGTGTCTACCTAGATTACATTTACTATCCCTTAGGTCTGCACCATTATATCTAAGCCTAGTTCCACCCACTTCCTTCTCACACCCTATAGCCCTCTTCGTATCCTATTTCGAACTACTCTATACCTTCACTAGCTAAACTATCAGCTCTAACAGTGTTTCTGTCCTTTTCACCGCTCCTAGTCAACTATTTTGATTTTCCCTGTAGTTTATCAAGGTCTAACCTACCAACTAAGGCTTAACAATATTCACCTGATACTCCTATCAGATTACTAATGCATCTCAATCACAGGCAGAGTCAACAGTCAAAATCAAAGCATATCTCAAGTATCAGACTAACACAGACAGCACATGGATCAATCCTAGCATCGCTACGGGCGACCATTAACTAACATATTATTCAGCAACATAGTAACACAGATACCAACAATCATATACAGTCAGCAGCATAGCTATAGAATTACAAACAATCATATTTAATCAGCACCACATTAATCAGCATCAGTCATCTATACTAGGTTACTATCTATCCATAGATATCAATAGATCATTCCTATGGTTGACAGACCTCTAACAACTAGTCTAAGCTATCACAGGTCACAGCCCCTCCCCTGAGGTGCTGCTGTTATCAACCGCTAGTAGGGCTTGGGTCACCCTACACGCATTTGTATGCACTACTCTATCCTACAATCCTTGGAGTGTAAGGTTTCTTGCTCCCACCTGGTTAGAAGATCACTGAAGCTGTTGCCACTATCTTTGCCTCCTCCCACACTTGCTACTTGCACTCCTACCTCTGAACCTGTTACTCATACTCCTACCTTGCCTGTTAGGCCGCCTTCCGCTCTTTTCCTCTCCCCCCCAAAGGATTGCCTGCTAAGAGCTTTCTGATGCACAGGATCCTCACTTGAGGCAAGTGCAGAGCATACTTGCTCTTTAGTGGCCCTCTGAGTCTCACTTCTTTCTCAATCTCGAGGATTGTCTACTAAGGGTTTTTTGATGCACAAGATCCTCATTTGAGGCAAGTACAGAGCATACCTACTCCTTAGAAGAAGTTCCCAAACAGAGAAAGCTAGAAAGAGAAAAAGATTTGGTGCAGGAAATGAAGGGAGGGTGAGCACCTATTTATAGGTGAGTTTTGACCCCATCGCTTTGCAATGGACCCTGTGTAAGTACCGTCGCATCGCGATGGTAACCTTACCTTTACACATGTCGTAGTTTGAACGGAGACAGGTGCCAGATGTCATCGTGTCGCAATGGTTTCCTCTCACAGGTACCGTCACGTCGCGAGGGTGCCTATAGGAAAATATATGATTTTTCTTCTTCTAGAAGCTTCTACGGGATTCCACACCCTTCTAGGGGTGCTTTTGTCCTTTTTAGTATTTCTAGATCTTTTCCTAAGGTTTATGGCCCCACTTTAAGCCCATTTTATCCCTAATGAAGGTTTTTAACTTCTGTTTTATCACTTAATCTCTTACCTAATTATGTTTCTAATATCACTTTGAGAAAATTGGAAATTTGGGATGTTACACCCATCAGATAACACACTCGCGCTCGGATTAAAATGTGCAAAAATAGAAGGAATGCTCTAAATGAGGGAGAAATGGTCTGAACAGAAATACCACAAAATTTTCATCGTAGCAAGGATTTCAACATTTGATCAACCATCGAAGTTATAAAGTACAAAGGAACAACTTAGGAAAATGAAGATCTTGAAGCTAAAATAAGGAAAGAAGACAAAGCCACCCTTACCTATGGCAGCATGAATATTAGAAGATAAACTAGCCAATAACATCCAAAAATAAATAGCTCCCCGGAGGAAGGGATTGGGCCCAACAAGTCATTTATCACCTCTACATAAGAAGAAGATAAAACCTCGGTAGAAACTATCATATGATCTGGATATTTATCATTATGGTCCTAATGCAAATAAAGAGGGAACCTGAACCAACCATCTTTTGGGTTAATCCAGAAGCACGCGTTACGTGCAACAACTTCAATCTAATAAAATTCTTCAAAGAAGGCAGAGTCCTCTTGCACATAAGAACTGGCATAATGTTCGAAAAATTGACGACCCAAAGAGTACCAAAGATATCCTTGTCCAGGGCCAGGGATATGGGACAAGGATATGAACGACACGAAAGCAATGGAAGAAAAGAAGGAAGGTGAAGATACACTCAAAGGCTCTTAATAAAAGCCTAACCCTTAGGATGAAGTTGGGAGGAATCCACTTGCAGAAGAATCCCACAACCACCTCGGGTTGGCATGAGGAGGACTCCCCCGTTCCGGAAGCTACAAAGGTGAAGGAAAGAGGAGGGGCACAGATAGATCCACCTCGCTCCAACACAAAGGTCGGTCCCAAGCAGAAGTCCTTGAATTGGACGCTTAGGCAAGTCTAATTCTTTGTTCTTGGTTCTTACAAGCTCTCACTCTCACATTATTGATGGTGTATCAGACGTGCTGTGTGTGGAACTTGGGTACCAACAACTTCAATCCATAGACATTCTACCATTAAGAATACATTCATGAGCCATTACCACTACAATGATGCATATTTATGGCCTAACCTTTCACTTCCATAACATATGAACAACTAACATAGAGTTTATTACAACTTTAACAATAAAACTATTACATATTTATTTATGATTTAATTTAAGGTGTATCATAATTTTAACTCATCAACATTCAAGAGTCGATACGCTCTTTTTTAATATAAAATATGAGTGTTATAATACCGCCTAACCTAAGAAATTATGATTTTTTAGCCTAAGTTTTCCTCACCCGTCCACCCCAACCGCTGCCTCTAAAAAAACAAAAAGGATAATTAAAAGACATATTAAGTTATTACATTATTTTAAGATTCTTTTTTTTCTTTTTTTTTTTTTGGTACAAAAGAAGATTTTAAGATTCTTTTATAATATAAAGATCCACGACCATTTTCTCATTCCTTGTCGGGGTGAAGGACGTAAAGGATGTAAAGCTTAACATGATAATCATATATTTATTATGGAGGAATCACTCGGGCAAAATATGATAGGGAGAGGACGTGCTTGATATAACAATTAAGAGGAAACCATCTAAAGCTTTTTTTTTTTTTTTTGTCAAACCATCTAAAGCTTGATATAACCATTCTTGATCATCCATTCCAGACTCCAGTGGTTGTTGATGTTCTTGAAAGCCCAATAAGCCCACCCAAACGTTGCTCGCCCATAAACATCTAATTGTGCCTCACCAAATGTTTTGTAGTCTTCTTTTGTAGCCGCTTTAACTTGCCACTCAGCAACCCATTCACCTTGAAATTGAAATTAATAGCGATGAAAAAAGAAATGAAATTAGGTTAATAAAACTGAATCGAAATAAAGAATGAGCCAATTTAGAATTTGAATCAAATAACATGAATTATAAAATAAAAAAGTTATCATTTGATTTTTTTTACATCGAAAAACAAAAAGAAGCGATTACATGAGAACTATTAGACTATATTATATATTTTAGTGTAAGATATTTATCGGTCATTATTGATGACATTATGTATTTGGGTACTTTTTCATCAAGTCTTTCATAAAAATATGTTGCTTTATGGATTAGATTTAATTAGATGGTCATTAAAGTAGCTTTATTTGAAAGTGTTACTGTAAAATGGCGAGTAAAATGAATCTAGAATCATAGGGAGACTAAAGGATCATTTGAAGACTTACCAACAAAAATAAGAGGACCATTTGAGGTTGTAACAAAATTCAACTCTGATGAGCGGTTGGTGTAAATGAAATCAATGTTTTGTTGGGCACTCATGCCGTTAAATTCATCACCAAAGATGCTATAGTAGTGGACATCAATCACAGATCGTATAAGGCCATTGGCTAGAGGGAAGAGTTCTCGAGGCTCTGAGGATCCTAGCCTATTTGAAAACACCACATAAGCTGTGGAAGAGTGCTTGCGCACTATTTCATAACCTGCCTTGTAGTACTTGTTCAAGCTCTCTAGTGTTGCGCCAGGTGAGCGAGGCTCGTTTAAAAGCTCAATTGCATAAAAGCTTGGGCTTTTTGCAAACCTAGCTACGACATATAATAACATGAGACTTGTTATATATCTCGGATGCAAATAGCATGCAGCAATTATGTGTTAAAACATAAAAGTGACGATGTATAGAATAACGTTTATATGCAATGTGATGTATAAACCTTGCAGTTAGGAATTCTATAACTTGAACAGTTTGTTGGATGTTTTCATCTGTTTTTCCCCATTCTTGCGAACCATCTCTTGATGAGCTGTGCTCATAGCCATTTTGAGAACCGGGTGCAGCATGAAGATCAATGATGATTTTCAATCCATATTTCCTGTAGGTAGATCATTAATCCTAATATTAGTGTGTTTTTCCAAATCATAAGCTTTTGAATTGTGATTTACAACTCCAATTTTGAATATAACATAAAACAAAAAAATTAAGTACTATTTTTTTTTAATGGCAAATGTTAGTTGTTAATTGTTATGTTATTGGGGTAGGCAGGGATAGAACCTTGGACCCCTTACTCCTCCAACTCCTTGGTGCCCCTTTACTCACCACTTAAGTACTACGTTAGTGCAATGAAGGCTATATCAAACTGTGTTTTAATTTTCTGTAATATCAAGATTGTAAAGTAACCACAATTGTGAATACAACCACACTTTAAAAATTGGGGTATCATTAATTTGGCCATTTTCATTTTTGAATTCTGTTAAAGTCAAATAAGTAGGAAAGAAGATCATATAGTTTATGGACTTACTCTGCCCACAAGAAGGCATTGTCTAGTGCGTTCAAGGAACCCCCAACATAAGGAGGGGGTGGAGTTGGATCACTTGCTATCCACCAGCCAACGGGAATTCTAACAGCATTTAATCCATTATTGGCTATGAACTTGAAATCATCTTCAACAATAAAAGTGCTCCAATGCTCCTGGAAAAATGAAAAGCCTTCAACTGTTTGACTATTACAACGTGCTCCATAGAAATAAAAAAATCCAAGCCCCTACAGCTAATAGTACAAGTCTTATTGGACCACTGTCCCATGTGAACGGAGAGACTAAGATGCGGCTATAAATCAATAAATATATATTGACAGTAGTGTATGGAGTTTTCAAAACTGTACACCATCTATTTAATTTAGGATAAATTACATTTCTAGTAATTTTAGTTTACATTTCATGTGTTTTCTTTATTTATTAAATTAAGTAAATCTAGTTTTGTCCTAAATTTTTTTCTATCTAAAATTCTTAAATTCTCATTTTCATTTTAAGTATTTTAGGGTCTATAGTAGACTCGAGATATTAAATAATTTTAAAATATCCGAAGTAGATTAATTCAGTGGAAATTTGATTAAATTTAAAAGTTTTTATAGGATGTGAGATTATGACTTAAAATAAATGATATTTTTTTTTTATTTTGAGTGCAATTTAATGTTTTGGTTTGTGAGTTTGAGTGAAAGAAAGTTTATAATGATTGAATAAATTAAATTTGTGAATAATTTGATTAAAAAATGAAAATATGAGAATTTTAAATAGAAGAAAAGTGATGTAGGGATTCGATTGCAACAATTTAAAAAATTGCAGGAAATAAATTCTCTCAAAATTATTGGGATCCCAAAATTCTACATTAACTGTGTAATAAGAGACTAAAAATGCAATAAAACATTTTATTCATGAAAGTTATCAGCTTTTGAATTGGACCAACCTCGTGCAGTAGTTTTTTTTGGAAAGAAATAAATGTACAATTTTTTTTTTTGGGTACTCAATAAATATACATTCTTAAACTTTAGAAAGAGAGTCATATAACAGTCAAAATTAACACGCTCTGACAGCATAAGACTTGTTTGGTTTAATTATTTCGAAAGATATAGTTTTTTAAGGAATAATAATGCGAAGACTCGTTGGGTCTTTTTCATCAAAAAAGAAAGATTCATGTGGTCTTGTGGCTGGAGTTTTGACCTCCCACTCAATCACCCACCAACAAGACTGGCAACTTCTCGGAAGACCATGTCGGTCAACTCTTTACTTTAGGGAATTGCTATTAAATACACCACGGTTTTACTGTCATGCACCACTTAAAAGTGATTTTTTTTTCCGGAAATATATTTCTAAATGTCATCATTTGTCTGAAAATAAAGTGATATACTGCTGGAAATATACTTTTGAATAGGGTGTATACTAGCAAAACTGGAGGTGTATTTAACAATTTCGATAATGTTACCTTCATTACTTGGGAAGCTTTCATGGGTCCATAACCATTTGTAACTTGGAATTCACCTTGCATCCTTGCAGCAATTGTCATCACAAAAACGGTTGGGTCATCATTTCCCCATCCTCTCACCTCTTTAACATCAGCGGTCACCTTCTCCTCTGTCTTTGCCTGCAAATCCACCCAGTGAATATAATAATCTTACATAAAACTATGCACATGTGGGATAATTAAAATATTCACAACTAGCAGAAGCATCATCTTAATTTAATTATTAAATTTTTTTAAAACCTTATCTTCTCTTTCACTTAAACGGACAAAAGATGTAAGATGCAGAGGATCACCTGCAAGAAGTATCCATTTGATGCTTTGATTCGAACACGGGTTGAATTGTCACTTTCCTTAACAACATGAAACGTTTCAGAATCGGTGGAAGTATTCGATACAGCAACCACGTTAATCCCATTTAACCCTACAAACTGTTTGTTAAAAACCCTGAATCTGAAAGTGTCCTCGTTTATCCTCCACAACTGCACAATATTTAAGAGAATTAATCCAACAAAACTTTTTTTTAATCCAAAATCAGTTCTAATTGATGAATAAATAGTAGTAATTAGGGTAGCTTACTCTAAATGTTTCCCAACTCGAAGCAGATGTGCGGTTTGCAACAAGGATAGTTCCTCCTCCAGATTCTGCACACAGATATTTCCCTGTTGTTATGGACTTGAGCTGAAGACCTGTTCCATCCTAAAAAAAATTGAGAGATATTAAGAATTTCATTTCCCATATCCATGAATGTAAAGAGCTATAAAAATAAGCATAAATGCGATTATTATGTAATAAATATGTACTGACCAAGAAGTCCTTATTAGCAATGGCATCGAAAAGAGAAGGTTTCATCCAACCTTCAGTAACCAACCACCCACCAAGGTTAACTGCTTTCACTCTAAACTCCCGATTTGGTCTCCCATGTGTTATAGAAATCATAATAGACATGATAATCAAGTTCAGAAGACATATCTTGAGGTTGATACAGTTAGTCATATTTAGATGTATTTTTTTATCTCTGTCTAAACCTGTTCACTTCATGCTTAGAAATGAGTACGAGCAATGGTATATATAGGAAATGGGGAGCTGAATTTGTCAGTCCTTCTCAAAAACAGAGCAACTTATAGTGAACGTACATCCTTTTTGAAATTATAAAGTAATAAAAGTTACTCCCCGCAGTTATTATAAAAAACAAAATTTTAATTTACCAAAACTAAGAAAAAATAATGGAAACAAGTGATTTCATTTAATATTGCTATAAATTTAATTTGTTTTTCACAAATATCCTTATATTAATTAGTCTTAATTCCACTAACTTGATTATTTCTAATATTCTTTCTCACAATAAATAAAGGTATAAATAATATTTAGCATTTAATACATTTAAAATAGGTCAATGTTTCTTATAAAGAGGACAAAAATAATAGACTATTTTGTTTTTTATAAAAAAGAAAGGAGGGAGTAGAAGATTTCGTAACTTTCATAATTTCTGTAACATCACATCAGATATGGAATTTATATTTATATATATATATATTTTTGGAGTGAATATCAAAGTGAATCCTCATAAAGTAATCATTTATAAACACAAGAATAAATTTTTTAAATTCATTATTAATTTTTTTTTAAAAAAGTAAATTACTATTTTACAATTTTATAGTATGTTATCTCATTATATTCATTAAAATGGTCAAGTTAAATTTGATTCAACCATAAATGTAACTAATTGAGTTAACGAACTAACTAATTTTTTTTTGTTGAGTCATTTACCGTGTCTTTCATTTTCTATGTCTCCTGCAACGTGTAATATCCCTTTCCAGTTGGAGGGTGGAAAATATCCACCATACCCAGCTTGGAACAATGTCCGTTAATAAGCTACGGGCAAGATGCTTTTGTAGAATGTGAGAATTAGAGAGGAAATATCGAAGAGCATTGTGCTATATTTCAATATTGATCAAGAAAATGATACAATATACTGCAGTCATTTGCATAAATACTTGTGATATGTAGAGGAAAACAGAAAAGAGAAATAGTTTACAACTACCAACTACCTAACTAACTAATAACTGTCTAACAAACTTTGCCCATGTCAGAATCACCACGTGATGTAATTATACAAGTAACACCCCCCTCAAGCTGGAATGTATGTTGTGCATTCCCAGCTTGGAATCAAGTGTAGAGAAAGAACCCAGGTGCAGTGCTTTAGTAAATATGTCTGCAACCTGATCTTTCGAAGCAATAGGAAGAAGATGTACTAAGCCAGCTTGTATCTTATCTCTAACTACATGACAATCGATCTCTATGTGTTTAGTGCACTCATGGAAGACGGAATTGGCTGCTATTTGAAGAGCAGGCATACTTATTATCACAATAGTAGATGATGGGAGACGAATGTGAAATGTGCAAATCATTGAGTAATTACTCGAGACATTGAACTTCACATGTTGCTAAAGCCATGACACGGTATTATGCTTCTGAGGAGGATCGGGAAACAATTGATCGTTTCTTGCTTTTCCAAGAGATCAAAGAGGAACAGAGGAAAAAAAAACTGGTGGTTAAGCGTCGAGTGTCAAGACATGATCCCCAATTCGAGTCACAAAAACCTTTTAGTGTCAGAGAAGAAGTAGTATGTAACGACTCGTTTCCGGACCGCTACTAATCTAGAACTAAACCTGTATGCAATGATTTTTAAAATAGTGCTCTTGTGTCCATTGGAAAATGCGGTCTATATTTTTTTTTTAAAACAATCACATCCGCAAAGTACACATAGAGTTGTCACGGCGTTTCGAAACATGGTGCAAACTAAGACACAAGACTCAAGCACTGGAAATACATACATATATACATAACCAAGTCTGCATAAACAATACGTACAAAATAAAGCAGTGCATGAAAATGTATGAGAGAATACACCTATGGTATGAAGACCCTCATGAGAGCAATCATACCCCGGGGTTACTCCCGATAGACACCCACGCAGAGGGCTGCCCCGAAAGTATGCCACCAGTCTACCCTGCGATATACAAAAGACAATTCACCGAGCCCGACTGGTCACCAAAACAAACTGTACACTAAGAGCATATACTACAGTCATCCAAAATAATATAACAAACAGTCAGACAACAAGACGACTACAGATAACTATCCGGATCCTCAGATGGATCCTCCTTCTCCCTATCGTCCATCAGGTCCTCGCCAATTAAATCAATAAAAGGTACAGCCGCTGGTACGTCCTTCGGCACATCCTCTCCTACTAGCACATCCTCCGCAGCACCTGCACCTCTACAACCCACCTCTCCGCACACACTACACACATGAGGAGGGTCCACCGGCGGAGTAGGGGTCCTATCAAGCATGGGGGAGGCCGGCTCTGCAGCTGGCTCTGGCTCTGGCTCTGCCAAAGAACTCGGAGTAACAGCCACACTGGAAGTAGAAGCTTCTACAGTCACACGTCTGATCACGCTCTTACGAGCGGTCCATCGAACCCTCGGTCCTCGTCCTCGGGAAACAAGTCAGGAAGCAGTACGTCTCGGGATCTCGAGGGGTCCCTCTGGTGAGGAAGATGATGTTGGCATAGTCCTCTCTCCCTGAATAGCTCGCCAAGCGTCCACCACCTGCATCATCCGAATCGGGAAGCTCACTGTGCGCCGTGAAGTCTCCTGTCTCACTACCATACTACCCTCTCAAAAGCTCTGTCAACATCCCCTGTATAAACAACGCAACGGGAGATGGGGTCGAACTCCATCGCCGCGGGCATCTCAATATCTAGAAAATCAAAGATGATCTCCGACGATGTCCTCATCACCGGTATCAGCACGCTCTTCATCATCGCTTGGGTCACCATCATTGGTTGAAGGCACCACGGGAAAGGGTCAACTTCTCAATAAATCAAGGAATAACAATCATAACAATAGACAAAACAACTATATGCACAACACTCAAGATGCAACTCAAGACTCTCACAAGACTCAACTCACGACTCATATTCTCACGACACTCGACAATTTCTGGAAAGTAACGCCAATCCATCCACTGAATACCAGCCGTAGCCTTGGGCTCCCCGCTCACCCTAGGACATTCAGCTTAGGTTCCTTGACGCTACGACGTCTAGCTAAGCTGCCGAAGAATCAGCCGGAGCCGTTTAGGGGATCCTAGCACCTTAGGTAAATCGGATCGAAGCTCAAAAACGTCACGACAACTCAACGACGTGACTAAACTCTCGCACTCCAATGAATAGGTTGCCGCATACGATAATTCACGAAGCAAATTGAATAATTATTTAACCGCATATCAAATAATATTCATGCCAAGCTCAATGTAGTGCAAAACGGTTCAGTAGTATAAGCAATTCATTTCAACCAATCATAACTCAGCAAACACCGCAAATTGACAATTCAGTTCATCCCTCTGCAACTCAGTGGAGTTGACAGAGAGGAAATCAAACAAGTGTGGGGGGTTGGGGACATCTGCCAACCACTTGCAGACAAGCCCACTAAATAATCATAATTACAATTTTAAGAAATAAAAGTCGAAGGGGTACGAGACCCTCACTTCGAACCCTGAGGTACTCAGACTTCTTCGCATAAGGCTGAAAATTAAATTCCTATCAATATCTAAAGTTGTCCTTACCACAGTTGTTTGCTAACAGGGTACCGCAAGCCTCGGGTCCACGTCGCACGGTCTCCGGATTCGCAACTCCTATCACCACGAGTAAACTTAGCACAAGCTAAAACTTAACTCAAAACCTTAGGCTCTCAATCCTAACCCTTTCCTAAACCAACACTCCCACTTAGAATTTAATTTAAAATACTAAGTCACATATTTGAAATATTTGGGCAAAGAATTATCTTTTGAGAACTAAAACATAATGCAATTATTTTTCTTGAAATATGCATAAGCTGGAAAAATAAGGTTCTACTAACTAAGTTCAAGTCCTTCAAAATTTTGAAACACAATTCAATACTAAAATCAACTTCATTTTATCTAAAACTTTAAGTTAAGGCTCTACTAGGTACCTTGGGTCTCAAGGATCCCAAATCACCTCATATGCTTCATAGCCTTAAAACTTCAAAACAAATCCAAAATGGAACCAAATCTTTTCTATAATTTTCTAAAACTTGATAACACATCAATACAATCCTTATAAACAAGTTTGCAAAATAATTTTCCTTCCAACCACCCTTATAGGGCTCTCGGCCATCACCCCTTTTTCTATAAAAAAATTTGCAAAACTTTCTTTTTACAAACTAACAACCATTTCCAAGTCATTCAATTACACTTCGAGGCATCAAAACATTTTAATCATGGCCATAACAATGCTAATAATTAGAGGACCACCAATCAAGTTCTACATGCTATTTTAGTCCCTCAAGAACCAATTTTTCACAAATAATATACTAACTCTTCTACTTAAGCATACATAACCATTCCAATAGCAATTAAAACCACCAAAGTATATAATTCAACAACTAGATACATGCTTCAACAATCAAAACCTACATTTCCCCTCTTTAAAGAATAGGTTTTCAACAACAATTTGCTCAATCCAAGTCCTAATCTAAAACTAGTAGCTAAAACAACAACAACATTAATTAAGCAAGAATCATCAACTAATTGAGTTGATTCACCTCAAGATCACACAACCCATTTTTTCCCCTTAGGATTTGCGCCTAGGGTTTCAAGGATTTGGGGAGGAAGTGTTCATTTCCATCATTGATCATAATCAAGCATAGATTAAGCATATAAATAAGAAGAAGAAGCAAGAAAACATACTACTATACAAAGGGGGGAGGCCGCGGCCTTGAGCAGAAAATGGGGAGGGAGAAATTTGTTTTTCTCCTTACTTGGATGGTTGAGAAGGGATGATTCAAGTGGAAGTTGAGCTTAGGTGGAAGAAGAATGAAGGTTGGAGGTTGAACACTCAAGAAATGGAGGAGGAGAAGCCATGGAAGCTTGGAGCTCTTTCTCACTCTAGAAGAAGAAGAAGAAGAAATGAACAAGAGGTGGGGTTAGAGAGTGGGGGGCGCGGCTGGTGCTTCATATGGAGGGGAGGGATTATTTCCTTCTCTTAAAAAAAATTATAAGTTAAAAATAGTTTAGTAAAAGTAAGCATAAAAAGAAAATAACCACCCCACTAATGACACCTAGCAATAAAGCAAATATGCTAATCACATCATCTAATCCTACCCATCTAATCTTACATCTCTCATGATTATCCTCTAATTCTAGAGTCTAAGGGTTTCTAAAACACGGCGTCGAATAACCGCGTTACCGATTAATTACCCGCCGATAAAAACTCAAAAATTAATTTAGCGAGAAATTAATTCACTGCGTGATATTATTTTATTATAAATAATAAAAAAACTATCAAATATTCAAAAATAATCACGACAAGTTACGATTCGATTTTCATCGAAATCGGGGTTCAGATAAAATTTTGTCTATGGCAAAACTTCCTGGCTATTCGAATTGCGACGAAACTTTGTTAGAATTTTTTGACGATATTTGAACCATGAATTAATATAAAATATTAATTCTCAAATTTAATTTGATCTTGATTTATTTAAATCACTTACTTAGCAAACAAGAAATTGCTTATTATAGCATAAATACGACCAAAATATACTATAATAACGCTAAATAACGTACCGTAAAAATACGGGTGTTACATAGCACTAAAAAGAATTCCTTTTCTTGGATCACCTTTAAGAAATTTATGAGCTTTTAAGGCTGCTTGAAGATGATCAAAAGTAGGAGATTCCAGAAACCGGCTAAGCTTACTCACATCAAAAGTTATCTCAATTTTGGTGTAGGTGAGGTATATAAGCTTGCCAATTAGCCTACAATATATAGATGCATCAAATAACGGAGTACCACTCTGGGTATGCTATTTGAGATTAGGATCCATCGATGTGGAACAAGGTATGGCATCAAGTAAGCCAGCATCTTGTAAAAGATCTAAAGTATATTTTCTCTAACATATAGAAAATTCCTACTTTGCTTCGGGCAACTTCAAATCCTAGAAAGTACTTCAAGGATCCTAGGTCTTTAATACTAAACTTTGAATCTAGTAACCATTTGACAGAATCTATCTCAGGTTGATTATCACAAGTTAAAAACTAAGTCATCAACATATATAAGGATAATAGTAAAACCAGGTGCTGAGGTTCTAGTAAAAGAGAATAATCTAATTTTGATTGTGTGTAGCTCGAATGCAGTAGAGTATATGAGTCAATTTGAAGTTCCATTGGCAACTTGCTTGTTTAAGGCCATATAAAGATCTTTTTAACTTGTAAACCATGCCTTTTTGAGGAGTTGTCAAACCGGGTGGAGTTTTCATGTAGACCTCATCATCTAAATTCTCATGTAAGAAGGATGTATTGACATCTAATGGTATAGAAACCAGCTTTTAGAGGCTGCTAAGGCAAGAATAAGTCGCACAGTGGTCATTTTTACCACAGGACTAAATTTTTCCTAGTAATCTATGCCTTGTGTTTGAGTGTATCCTTTTGCAGCCAATCTGACCTTATATCTTTCAATGGACTCATCGGCATGTTAGGGATAACAATTTGTACCCTACCTATTGGGCACCCCCAAAAATTACCCACAATGTGTATGGTAACTACCCGCACAATAGATACGGCTGCGAGTATGGGTAATTACCCGTAAATTTGAATGGGTATGAATGCGATTACGAATACTATGGCACCCACCTCGCCCTGCACCCACATATATAGATATATAATTTTTTTTTATATATATTACTAATATATATATAATTTTAACTATGATATATATATATAATTTTAACAATGATACAAATTTTTTAAAAACAAAATTAATCTAAAGATTCTAAACTGAAAGAACAGACATGGTCTATTGCTCCAGTGTCTAAAATCCAAGAGTCATGTGAATGTTTAGAGGAAATAGCTAAAACCATACCTGAATTGGAAGTGGCTTGAGTAGTGAAGTGATTTTGGTTGTGAGAAAGAAATGAATCAGAGATTTGAAGTAAGGCTAGCAAAGCACGATGCTGATAAGAAGTGAATGCTAATTTGGTCAAATCATCAGTCACCTCCTCGCTTCATCAATATGGTCTTCAAAATCAGTAGAAACATTGTTCAGAACACCTTGTTTCTGAAAGTAATGAGAGGGATAACCATGCTTCTTATAGCATGTATCCACCATATGGTTGGGTTTGTGATAGCATGTGCACATTTTCATGCCTCTACCTCTCCCTGTAAAAGTCCTGCCACCACGGTTACCTCTTCCCTTAGAATCACCTCTACCAGTACTATCAAAATTGTCTAGAATTTTGTGTAATCTAAAGGAACATGGAACTATCGTTCCTGTTGAAGTACAATTGTAAAAACCTTGGCAACGTTAGGAAGAGGATGCATTAACATAATCTGAGATCTAACGGAAGCATATTGCTCATTGAGCCATTTGATAAATCGAAGAACATAATCACCATCTCTATATTCTTTGATTTTAACATAGCCATCATAAGAACACTTAATAGTGCAGGAACAAGTAAGGAGGGGACAAAAATTGTCTATCTCTAGCCACAGCTTCTTGATCTTATTGTAATATGTGGTAATGGAGGAATCTCCTTGACAGAGCATGTACATTTTTTCTTGTAAATCGGAAATACGAAAAATATCACCTTCGTAAAATCTATCTTTCAGATGTTGCCAAATTTTCACAGTAGTTTCCAACCACATAATACTTCGTGCAATTTCAGGATCAATTGAATTGACAAGCCACAAAATAAGCATTGCGTTGCAGCGATCCCAGGACAAAAAGGAAGGATCATTTTCATCCGATTTTGGAAGAGTTCCATTGATAAAACACACTTTATTTTTGGATCGCAAGGAAAAAAAGCATAGATCTAGACCAAGCTTGATAATTCTCATTTGTTAATGGAGGAGATACAAGTTTATCACCTGGATTATTGCTTGGATGTTAGAAAAATGGATCAAGCATTTCTTGTTGATAAATTTGATGGTGTGAAGAACATCCAGTGCCATGATTATCATCACCATGGTTTGAACCACCAGAAGTCGTAGAAGTGTCGTTTGTTGCAGAATCATCATTCGGAGTTGCCATTGATGATAGATCAGAAAGAACAAAACCAGAGAATTGAAGAAGAATTGAATAAATTGGAAACGATCTTCAAACAAGGAAAAATGTGATAGAACCAATGAAGAAATCACAAATTGCAAGAGAAATAGAATGTATCAGAGCAAAAAATGCAATGTTCAATTACTGCTAATACCATGTAGAATGTGAGAATCAAAGAGAAAATATCGAGGAACATTGTGTTCAATTTCATTGATCAAGAAAATGATACAATACACTACTAAGTTAGACTGCAATTACTTACACATATACTTGTGATATGCAGAGGAAAACAGAAAAGAGAATCGATTTACAACTACCAAATACCTACCAAACTAACTAATAACTATCTAACTAGTTTTGTCCATGTTAGAATCGCCACGTGATATATTATACAAGTTATAAGTTTAGCAAAGATGTCTGGAACTTGATGAGACAGAGAAATTGGTAACAAGCACATTAGACTAGCTTAAAGCTTTTAATACACAATATGACAACCTATTTGAAGATGTTTAATCCGTTCATGGCAACTAGATTAACATCTTTGTGAAGGGAATTTTGGTTATCGCAATAAAGAACTTAGAGCAACTTTAACGTTGTTTCTTACCTCCGTGCCTTATTTTAGTTTACATTCCTTTTAGTTGCTCAGCATTGGAGCAAGTTGACGTGGAAGCAAGTGAGCTTAAAATTTAGTGGACGTCCATGAAAGAAGAGACGGTCTCTCAAGATTAAAAAATTATTTTTTCTCTCTCAATCTCAGTAGAAATCATGTTAAAAGAAGAGGGGAAAAACTGATTCTTTCAATTCAAGTTCCAAACCAGAAAAAAATGAAGGAAAAAAATAAACAACTAGCATCGCAGAAATGGAACAACCACCATCTTCCAAACCAGAATACAATAGATTTTATATATATATATAAAAAGAATACAATAGATTTAATACACATTCAACTCACAATACACAGATTCGAAGAGCAACTTGCAACAGATTCGCCATCACTGCGTAACTCGTCGTCACTGTGCCATAACAGCGTCGCACCGGATCTATCGTCCCAAGCATCACCGAGGGAGAAAGGGAAGTTTTTGGGGATTAGGGTTTGAGGCGTTTCACAGATCTGATGGTTTTGAGAGGTAAGGGAAAAGATTCAGAGATGGGGGAAGAGAAGGAAGCTTCTTGATAGGGAAAAATGGAGAGAGCCGTTGAGAATAAGAAGGAGAACGCGAGACAGAGAGAGGCTGAGTGAGGGAGAGGGATTGGGGTGTTGGAGGATGGGAAGGAATGATTGAAGGGTCTGGAAGGTTGATAGATTCATGGGAGAAGATGAGATAAGGACGTGAGAAAGGGAGGCCGAGAAGTTGAGAGATTTAGGGGAGAAGATGAGGTTGAGGGACGTGAGAGAAAGAGACCACTGGTTCTCTAGTTGAAAATAGTGGAAGCTTCTCAAAGAAGAGTATGAAAAAAAGAGATACATAGGTTTCTTAAACTGCCACAGCATTAAACTAAAAGTTCTCTCCATTGCTTATGTTTGAGCTGGCCTCTATGGGCCTATAAAAAATGGGTTAAGCAAACCAACTTGGCCCGTTAAGAAACACAATGTTAAAGATTCTCTTAGGAGAATGTACATGGTTATCATAGATTATTCATCAGAAACGAAGGTATAAGGCAACATTGTTAGAATCAAGTGCATTCAGAAACAATAACCCTTAATTGTTTTGATGATAACAAATGATTAAGAGAAAAAATTTATTCTCTAATGTGTTTGCTAGTATGCAGAAATCACTTTTCATTAGAAGTAGTTATCTCAGAAGACTTGGTGAAATCTTGATTTAACATGACTAAGTCTGGGAGTGATCCTCTATTTTTATGCTGACGTCACCTTGTGAAGCCTTGCTCTAAAGTTGGTCAACTCCGTTTGTTCAGTCAACGCTCTGGTGACTCCTAGAACTAGATTTTGACTTAGTCAACTCTGTTGAACTGTCAACTCTGTTGGTGAACCAAGCTCCGAAAACTAGTTCTGGCCATTGGTCAACACATTCAACAGACTTTGGTTAGTCTACACTATAAAAGCCTTCGTGCTTGACCATAAGACTCTGTTATGTGAAAGCCCATTGAATTCTACACTGAAGAACTCAACTCTATTTCAAGCTCACTCTAAAGTACAGTGCTTAACTCTGGTGAACAATATAGCTCTGTTAGGAAACAGACTGAAGAATATTTAAGGCTACTTCAAGTATTTATGATACCTTATTGATTAAGCATTTTAATGTACGAGATATCAAAGGTCAAAAAGAATGTCAACGAATTTAATCATCAAGGAAAATTGCTCTCAAAGTGTCTCATATTCAAAAAGCCCACAAGAGACAAAGATTCTGATTTTGTGTGCAGTGTCCAGAATGCTTTATACAGTTTGGAAAGCGACGTGACCTGCAAAAGCCACAAAAACGGGATCTGAGGTTTTGACCTAGGGTAAAAAGAGACGTTGTGTAACAACGGCAGTATTCTCAACCCTAGCTATATATACCTTACTTCAGTCACTGAAGTAGGTTAACGATTGAAAAGAAAGTGAACGCAACAAAGTACGAAGTGATCATATAGTGATCCCCTACAATCTTATCAAACTTAAAAATCACTATTTTCGGAGACAGTGAGCAACCAAGAAATCTTCCAAGTCTCTGGGATCACATTGAACAAAGCACTTAACTGTTTTATCCTTTCTGTTTGAAAGTTATTATTTGTGCTAAAGTTCATCACTGTAAATCCTCTCTGTGAGAGTTATTTTTGTATTGTTTCAAAACTCTTTTGAACTTGTATTAAGCCCGATAGTGGCTGTATTCCTTAGAGGCTTGACTGTACTAAGTCGTTCTAAGAAGTTGTGAGTATAACCAGTTTGACAGTATTATACTCTCAAGTGTAATCAGGTTGATTATAGTGGAAAAATCCTTCAAGTGTGTGAAGGGACTAGACGTAGCTATCAGGTGATAGTGAACTAGTATAAATCACTGTGTCACTCTCTTCATAAACATTTATATTTGTAAAAAGTTTTTAAAACCCAATTCAAGCCCCCATTTCTTGTGTTTTTGCCACGTTCAATTGATATCAGAGCTCAGCCTCTTGGTTGAGCACTTAACAGTGTAAGAGGAAAAGATCTTATTCTCTATTCATGGCAAGCAACGAAGCCGGTGGTCACGTTAACCGTCCTCCTTTGTTCACTGGAACAAACTTCGACTACTGGAAAGATAAAGTTAAATCCTTCTTTGAGTCTCAACAACTCGAACTCTGGGATATGGTTCAAAAACAATACACCGAACCAGTTGATTCCAAAGAAAATCCCATTCCTAGGGATAAATGGACACAGGAGCATAAGAAAGCTTATCAACTACATCAGAAAGCAAGATATTTTCTCATCTGTGCTATCTCTGAGAAGGAATACGAGAAATGTGGAAAAAATGATACCGCCAAGGAAATTTGGGACTCATTGGCCTTGGCTTATGAGGGTACTTCCCAAGTGAAAGAAACCAAAGCTAATATCTTGGTTAGACAATATGAACTCTTCAAGATGGAAGAGGGTGAAAACATTGAAACTATGTTTGGAAGATTCCAAACACTAGTTCATGGTTTAAAGGTTCTTAAGAAAAGTTATACCACTGCTGATCATGTTAGGAAAATCTTAAGAAGTCTGCCAAAAAAGTGGAGACCTAAGGTCACTGCAATTCAGGAAGCAAAGGACCTGAATGTCTTGCGACTTGAAGATCTTCTGAGTTCGTTGAGAGCTCATGAGCTTGAGCTAGATGAAGAAGAGCCTCCCAAGAAATCAAAGTCTATTGCTTTGAAATCTACAAACAAAGCATCTTCCTCCAAAGCTCTATAAGCTGAACTTGAAATAGACGAAGCATCGTCTGATGAGAGCAATGGAGAACGACTACAAGGACTACAAGGACAAAAGCCAAGTTACTTGCTACGAGTGCAAAAGGCCAGGACATTTCAAGTCTGAATGTCCACAGCTTAAGAAACAAAGGAAAGCTGGTTTTAAAAGCAAGAAGAAGAAAGGTCTCATGGCAACATGGAATGATTCTGATTCATCTTCATCTGATGATGATGAGGAACACGCAAACATGGCTCTAATGGCTACCATAGGGTTAGACAGTGAAGAAGAAGATGAAGAGGTAGATTCTAATCAATCTTCTGATATTGAAATAGCTTTTGATGAACTATTAGATGAGTCTTCTAAACTCAACACTGAGTATAAAGCTTTGAAAAAGAAATTCTCAAAACTTTTAAAAGAATTTCAAATACTCAATGAGGAGAATGAGAAGCTCAAAGCTGAAAATCACCATTTGGTGAATGACAGCTCTAAGACTGAGGAAAAGGTTGAATGCAACTCTTCAAAATATGAAAAGGGATTTCAAAAATTCCTTGTTGAATGTGTTACGCGAAGCAAACAAGTATCTATGATTTGGGGTGTAAGCCAAAATGGCAAAAAGGGTCTTGGTTACAAACCAGAGGAACCTACTTTTCAAAACACAAATTTGAAAACCAAAGATACCAACAATTATAGTGATTGTCTGCTTTGTACCTTTTGCAATAAGAAAAGACACATTAGAAGTACTTGTTATGAATTGAAAAATAAGAAGGACAAGTTTCCTTCTAGAACTAACAAAAGAGGACCCAAAAAAGATTTGGGTACCTAAGGACAAAATTATATATGTTGCAGATCTGCTTAGCAACAGAGTTACAACACCAGTCCTGATACTTGGACAGTGGATGCTCACGTCACATAATAGGAGAAAGGCGTATGTTCCATGAACTCTAACTTAAAGAAAGTGGAAAAGTTGGTGAGAAACTCCTACCTTCTATTGATAATGTCTTATTGGTTGATGGCCTGAAGCATAACCTACTAAGTGTAAGTCAATTAGGCGATAGTGGTTATGATGATGGCTTTAGTGATAATGCCTGTACAGTCAAAAGCAAAAATGATGGATCCATTTTCTTTAAGGCAAAGAGAAAGAACAACATTTATAAAATAAAACTTTCTGAGTTGGCAAATCAAAATGTAAAATGCCTTTTGTCAGTTGATGAAGAGCAATGGACTTGGCACAAAAGATTAGGTCATGCTAGCTTGAGGTTAATCTCAAAGCTTAAAAAGAAAGAACTTGTTAGAGGGCTACCAAATCTTAGGTATCAATCTGATGCTCTTTGTGAAGCATGTCAAAAAGGGAAACAAATAAAATCTTCTTTTGAAGCCAAAAACATTGTTTCCACCTCAAGGCCACTTGAGCTTTTGCATTTAGATTTATTTGGACCAACTAGGACATCATCTTTGTCTGGAAAAAAATATGGTCTTGTTATTGTTGATGACTATACTAGATGGACATGGGTAAAATTCTTAGCTCACAAGGATGAGTCATTTGCAATATTTTCTGTGTTCTGCAAACAAGTGCAAAATGAAAAAGGTTTTTGTATTACAACTATTAGAAGTGATCATGGTGGAGAATTTGAAAATGAATCTTTTCAAGACTTCTGTGAAGAGCATGGTATCTCTCACAATTTTTCATCTCCTAGAACACCACAACAAAATGGTGTTGTAGAAAGGAAAAATAGATCTTTACAAGAAATGGCCAGAACCATGATTCACGAAACTAACATTGCAAAGCACTTTTGGGCAGAAGCAGTAAACACTGCATGTTATATTCAAAATAGAATCTATATCAGACCTATCTTGAATAAGACTCTTTATGAATTGTGGAAAGGAAGAAAACCCAACATTTCATACTTTCACCAATTTGGATGTGACTGCTTTGTTCTTAATACAAAGGACAGTCTTGAAAAATTTGATTCAAAATCGCACAAAGCTATCTTTTTAGGATATTCTGAACGCTCTAAAGCTTACAGAGTATTCAACAAAGAAACATTAATTGTTGATGAGTCTGTGCATGTGAGATTTGATGACAAGAAGCCTGACAATGAAATGTCAGAGCTAGATGAAGTCCTTTCAGATCTACAGATTAGCAAAGAAACAGATGAAGGTGTCACAGGTGCTGACTCTGATTCTGTGTCTGGTGATAAGACCCAAGAAGAACCAATAACAGACTGGAAGTTCAAACCTCATCACCCAAAGGATCAGATTATTGGCAAACTAAGTGATAGAGTTATAACAAGATCATCTCTCAGAGAACACTCTGACTTTGCTTTGTTGTCAGAAAGAGAACCTAAAACAATTGATGAAGCACTAACAGATGATGGATGGATACTTGCTATGCAAGAAGAGCTCAATCAATTTCCGAGGAATGATGTTTGGAAGCTCGTGCCTCCTCTAGAGGATAAGCAAGCCATTGGAACCAAGTGGGTTTTCAGAAACAAACTTGATGAGGATGGCAAAGTGGTAAGAAACAAGGCAAGACTTGTTGCTCAAGGGTATTCACAAGAGGAAGGTATTGACTATACTGTAACCTTTGCTCCAGTAGCTAGACTTGAAGCTATACGAATATTATTATCATTTGCTGCACATCATGGCATTACTTTATATCAAATGGATGTGAAAAATGCATTTTTAAATGGTTTTATAAGTGAGGAAGTATTTTAACGTGAACACAAGAAGGGGGGTTGAATTGTGTTAAAAACTTTTCTAAACTATGCGTAAAAACTTCAAAAGAAGTTGTTCAAAACTGTTTTGTTTATCGGATGCAGAGAATTAATCAGGACCGGATGCAGAAATTTAAACAGTTTATAAAAACTTGTTTTACTGAGCAAGGTAAAGATAAATAATGTAAAGCAGTAAAGAATGAGACTCAGAGATTTATACTAGTTCACCACCAACTGGTAGCTATGTCTAGTCCCTTCGTTCCTGAAGGATTTTCCACTATAATCAACTGATTACAATTTCCTCAAGAGTATTCTTCTGTCACAAACTTGACAATACTCTCAACCTCTCAAAGCGACTCGGTCTGATCGAGCCTTTGAGGAACAGAGCCTTAACTAGGCCAAATACAGTTTTACAAAATAGATTATGATTTTGATAACAATCAAAATAACTCTCACAGAGAGGATGAAAAGATTAAGCTCAAAACAGAATAGCTTTCTACAAGAAAGTATAAGACGCTGAGTTCAGTTCAATGTAGACCAGAAACTTGGCACGAAGCTTGATTGCACACTTTAGTAATATTGCTTTCACAATGAAGTTTCTTCACGTTTTTTCTAACTCTTCTCCAATGAATACCTTGGGGTATTTATAGGAGTCTTCAAGAGTATTACCGTTGTAGTAAAAATATCTCCTTGCTATTGAGTGAGGTAATTTGAAATGTAGTCCTTTTCATCCTTTCCAGAGAATATCAGAATAGTACACATTACCGTTTTCGTACTATCTGCAATTTGCAATTGCCTTGTACGATTTTTGTCTTATGCTAAAGGTGTCACCTTGCTTCCTCGTACATCAAAATGAGCGCACAAAATCAAATTCGAATTCCGTTCCAAAACAGTCTAAAGCTGAGAGCAAAAACGTGATCATCACGTGCTTCATTAAAGAGATCAGACGTTCGCTCAGAACATAGGACGGACGCTCGTAGCAATTGAGTGTTCCACGTGTCAAGAAGTTGCACTGCTGGACGCTTGCTGATAGCAAGACGCTGAAGTGAGTTCGGATGCTGACACTAGTAGATTGTATTCAATTCTTTTGTATATTTCTTCTTCTTTGTACATATATAAATGAAGCTTTTGATACCTGTACACTCAAAGAAATGTTAGAAGATAAATTGTTCTCTTGAGAAATATTTTGTTATCATCAAAATCAATGAGGTTTTAAACTTCTCAATCGTTTAGGTTCCAACAATCTCCCCCTTTTTGATGATGACAAATATCTAAGGTTGATGAACAATTTAGTCTCAAAATAACATGAAGGGTCTCCCCCTGAATTTAACAATTTTGATATATATAGTATTAAGGCGATAGTTGATAAACAAATTCAATTAAGTGATCGTAAAAATACATAGATGTTTCATAGCATATTTTTAACATAGTGAGATCGGATGATGATTTTCATTACATCAAAAAGATTGATTTTCATTTTATCAAATTTATTTCATTGTACCAAATTTATTGATCATTATTAGAGCACTGGATCAATGAATATTAGCGCATTAATAAATAACCACACAAATGCTATGTATGAAATGCTATGCATGATACTTCAGTTCTGGAGTGTGAACTGATCAATAAATCGGACGGTGAATTGGTCAAATCAGATTTTCACGTGTTCATCATACCTTTCTTTTACTCCCCCTTTTGTCATCAGACAAAAAGAGTGTAAAACATATCATAGTCAAAATAAGACTTAGAAAAATTTGAATAAAAGTCAGATGTAGGTATATATAAACAGATAATCAGAGCAAAATTAATGTATATATATAAGTGTACCAACAAAACAAAAAAAATTTATATCACACAAAGATAAATAAATTCAAGGGTTTGGAAGAGGTGGTGGAGGGATGTTGAGACGTTCATATAGTAATTTCAGAGTAGTCACTAGCTGAGTGACTTTCATGTTTGTGGCCTTCATTTCTTCAAACTCTGCTTTGGGAATAGTGACCATCTCAACTGCAGGAGTAGAAGTAGAAGGTCCAGCTTCTGGTACTGTTGCAGGTTTCATCTTCTGATGCTCTGCTAGCACCCAGTTGGATAGCGTCAGTCTCAATTCCTTCTTCCGTTGAGCTCTTAGAAAGAATGCATCATTTGGTATAAACCATTTGATTAGATTTCCAAGTTTTTTGAGCTCAGATTCTGCTTGAAATTTCCTTTTATACTTCACATCTTCTGGATACAGCAAATCCATGAAGATGATTTCGCTGTGCAGAACTACATCAGCAGTGAAAGCATCAAACCTATTTCCAGCTTCTTCTCCCTATATTCTTCTGATAAAGACACTCAAAGCTTCAAAAGTGAAGGAGAGTGCTTCATTTTCTGCCAGGTATACTCTTTGCAGATTTTCCCTGTCATCTTCTTCTAGCACTAGGGGGACGAGGCATGGTAACATGGCTTTGTCTTTCCAAGACTCAGACCATTGACTCCAAGTAAATCCAATATCAAAATGCTTGGTCACAGCAGCCCATTGGACATATACTTTCATGCAGTCAAGAGGCCTGATTACTGAACACCTGAACATATCATCAAAGTAAACTATTCCCAGATTGATGTCAGTAATTCTGCTGATTGTGCCAACTGTTGGAATAGTGGCCTTCTCGGCATTGCAGCAATTTGAGGAGCCAGTTCTCCATTCATCTTCCTTCAGAGAAGTCAGGTAAAACCTTCTGGCATGATCCTCAGAGATCTTGGCAATCGGAAGCTTAGAGAATTCCTTAAGGTTGTACTTTTTGGGAGCCTTTTCATACTCTGTGAGTCCGATCTTGCTGAATGGCTGCTTGCCAGGAGCAGGTTCTTTCCTTTTCCCAGGGATAGACCAAGGTAGCCACCTTTGTCTGTCTGGTATAATCTTCACTGTTATAGACGAAGGATCCCTGTACTGTCTAATTACTTCAATCTTCTTCATCTCAAGACAGTGTGCCATGAAGGCAGCTTCTTCATCTGTGATCCACCTTCCGCATTCTTCCAATGTGAGCGGTTCAGATTGTGGTAGGGATCTCGGAAGGTCAACAGAGAAGGGAATTGCTCTACTACCAAATGCTGGTCTCTATCTTCCTTTAAATGACATCTGAAATTGGTCTTCTCCATCTTTGAAGGTAGTGGTGAACAAAATCGCAAGTGAACGATTTCGTCGTTAAGTAATAAAAGATCGAATCCGCAGGGATTGTGACCAATTATTAACTAAACAAAAGTTGTAACTAATTCAACTATTGACGAATAGGGATGTGTTTGAAAAAGTTGTTTAGCAACAAAAACAGTACTAACGAGACAATGTATTTGGATATTAAGGAGAATAGAGTGACTAGGGTTCGAATCCCTTTGTCTCACCCTTTACGCTCTTGAATCCTATTCCAATGCAAGCAATGATCATGTATTTGAAGTTCAAATCCTCTAAATTAGATTAACGAAAATTCCTTTTCTCTTAATCCCTTTAATTCAACTAATAAGCCCTAATCCCATAGGTTCCAATTAATTAAATCAAGCATAAAGGATATGGATTCATACAAACTCATACCAAAGAGAATTATATCCCTATAACCCTATAGATATGTCAAAATATCCCAAAGCAAGTTTAAAACCCCAACTTTCCAATTGATGTCAAACCCTAGTTCAACCCCATGGTGATCAAGCATAGAATCGCATTAAGAAAAGAGATAATTGATCAAATGACATACATCAAACTTGCATTGAAAATTCTGAATTCAATTACATAAAAGGATCCACAAAGTTCATTTTACCCTAGTACAAAGGAATTAGTTCCTCATGGAAGAGAAGGAACCAAGCAATTGAGATGTAGAAACAGCAAAAGTCTCCATTGATTCCTCAACTTTGCCTAGAATCACTTGTTCTTGATTCAAACTCACAAGATGCTAACCAGAGGTCACTCCCTAGGTCAATGTTTCCTATATCTATATATAGTTCTGGACCAAAAGGGTTGAAAAACATCCCAAAATTAAGTCAAAACGCACAAAAATAGAAGTCCGCCGAAGTCGCGACGCAGTAGTGGAACTAACGCGGCCTGGCGTCTTTGCTTTAAAGCATAGAATAGCAGATGCGCAGCCCGACACGGGCGTGGTGGAGAACACGGCCAAGCCGTGTTGTTTACTGAAAGCAGAGGCACGGCCGTGTTGGATAACACGACCTGGCCGTGTTATTCACTGTTTTCTGAATCTTGAGTTTCTTCACATCCACCAAGGCACGACCGTGGCATAGGGCACGGGTAGGCCGTGTTTTCCTCTGATCTTGCCATATTTTGTTATTTTGGCCTCCGAGTTAGTTGCAACATCCGTCTAAGTGATCTAGCTCCGCTTTCCTAGGCCCATAACCGTCTTTTCTGCACAATTGAACTCAAACCAAGTGCATTATCTAAATCAAGAAAAAATGCATGAGAACTATGGGTAAAAACCACTACGATGCCTATTATGCAATGCAAAACTAACAACAAACTATATGCTATTATGAACCCATCAAATTACCCCAAGCTTAGAATCTTGCTTGTCCTCAAGCAATTGCAGTAGCCAAAGATAAGCAAAGAAACATGAGACGCAACAAATAAGGAACCCGAGATAATAGCACATTCAAGCAATAGGCTAAAGGCTAGAACAGACAATAGGGACAACCAAAATCAAGTCCAATTAGAGAATCAGGCGCTCTGGAATCCCGTCTCTCACTGATAGGGCACTCTCATCCCAACTCTCCAAGTGTTTAAAGGTTATGACAAATCGCTCAAATCCATCCATGAAAGTGTTCTACCATAAGCTTGACTATTAACCAAATCTCAGCATACAATTCATGAAAACACACAAGAGTCAAAAGGTCTTTGCAAGGTTGTAACGTGGCCGTGGGATTTTTCTTGTACGGGTGGATAAAAACCAGAAAGGGGAAACATAAGGGCTAAAATAATAGACAAAGAAAACAACCCTTTTAAAGCAGCATAAGTGGAACAATTCATTCTCCTTTTTGTTTTCAACACCTTTTTATTTTGCTCCTCTTCTGTTATTTTATTTTATATATTTTTCTCTTTTTTTTTTGTTTCCTCCCCCATTGAGATTTTTGCAATTACTGGGGAGGAATTGAATAACAGCAGAGGTCCCAAATTTCAAGCCTTTGCATAATTTACACAAGATTCACAACTAATTGCTCCACTTACACATACTTTAAAAGGTCTTTGTAACATTTAGCAATCACACAGGTACCAAGAAAATTAAATTCATTTCAGGCTCAAAAGGGGAAACTAGAGGAAGTTTTCATTCAACAAACAGAGGCTTGAAACATGCCTAAATTGCCTAAATCATATTCAAGTGTGTTGACAAAAATTTTCAAGTTTTGAAACGGTTTCAAGTCAAGTTCTAGAGAGCACAATCAGGATGGACACACTCATACAAGGAGAAGGGGACATATAAGCATGATGAAGTGAAAGCCCCAATATTGAGCTCAAGTCTCACATTTAGAAGTTAAAACCAGTGAGAAACATCAAATCAGAGTGCCACATGCTAATTCTCAACTTATCCAAAGATTATCCCTATGTACATTAAGAATACTGCCTTGAAGCCCATCACAAGAACAAAATAATTGGGTTCCAAATCATGCAATCTCAAATTTCAAAAGGATTGTAGCACACATGCCAAAACACAAGAGGATAGCGTACAATTGGGGGATAAAATGATGCGAACAAAACAACAATTAAAACAAATATGCAAACATTAAACTAAAAATGCAAAAATTTAAAACGCCCTACCCCAAGCTTAAGAATTTACATTGTCCCCAATGTAAACAATTAAACTGAGATAGGGATGAGGAGGAAGGAACTCACCGAAAAACTTGGGTTGCCTCCCAAGAAGCGCTTCTTTAACGTCACTAGCTTGACGCTTGAAAGAGTCGATCAAGGCTCCTTAAAGGAGGAAAAGAAGATTGAAGCACCACCTTCCTTGGGAAGATACACACCCATAGCCCTGAGTGCTTGCATAGAAATCATTTCCCTTTTTGGCATTGGTCTCCTTTTTCTCCTCTTGAATTTATGTGGGTGGACATTGTCATCCCTACTTTGTTTAGTGCGCTTTTCATAAGAATGAGTAGGTTCTACATGTGCCTTCTTTGAAATTTTGCAATTTGGGAATTGTTTCCCATGGTCCATATCTGAGACCACTCTTTCCTTTTCTTCCTTTTTCCTGCACTAAAATTTTTTCCATCCCATCATCCAACTCTTCAGACATCTCCTCAATAGAATTCATTGTCACCTTTTCTAAGGGTTTGGAAGGTCGATCTTGATCAAGATTCTCTCCAACCAGCTGCCCAACTACATCAATTCTAGAGCACTTTTCGGTGTCATCGGGATGCCTCATAGCCTCAAACACATTGAAAGTCTCTTTCTCATCTTGGAACCTCAAAATTAATTTACCTTGTTGGACATCAATCAAGGCTCTTCCTGTAGCTAGGAAAGGTCTTCCAAGAAGAAGAGGGGCCTCCTTGTCTTCCTCCATGTCAAGGATCACAAAGTCTGCCGGAAAAAGGAATTTGCCAACCCTTACCAATACATCTTCCATAACTCCATAAGGGTATTTGATTGACCTATCTGCCAGCTGCAGTGTCATTTTTGTAGGCTTGACTTCACCTCCTCCCAGCCTCTTCAACATAGATAATGGCATCAAATTGATGCTAGCTCCCAAATCACAAAGGGCTTTGTCAATATTTAAATTCCCAATAGTGCAGGGAATTGTGAAGCTTCCAGGATCTTTCAGCTTTGGAGGGAGCTTTCTTTGAATGATGGCACTACACTCTTCTGTCAAAGCTACCGTCTCATCTTCTTTGAATTTCTTCTTTTTAGTTAACAATTCCTTCATGAATTTGGCATATAAAGGCATTTGCTCAAGAGCTTCTGCGAAAGGAATGTTGATCTGGAGGCGCTTGAAGACATCCATGAACTTAGAGAATTGTTCATCCTTCTCCTTTTTCTTGCTCACAAGAGGATATGGCAGCTTCTTATATGGAGGAACAACTCTGGGCTTCTCTTGTACTTGTCGTTGGTCAGTAACAACTCTGTCTTCCTCACCTTCTCTTTTTTTTTTCTTTTTCAATATTTTTTCTACTCTCATTTTCAACTCCACCTTTTTCTTTTTCAACTTCTTTTTCTACTTCCACTCTCTCTTTTTCAACTCCATCCACCTCGCTTTTTTCGCTCTTTTTCTTTCTCTCTACTTCAGACAACAACTTTCCACTTCTCAAAAAAACAGCATTACAATTTTCATTCTTAGGGTTGTCAACTGTGCTAGCAGAAAACTTACCTTTGGATTGCTCTGCTAATTGCTTTGAGAGTTGCCCAATTTGGTTCTCCAAATTTTTGATAGAAGCCTCCTGGTTTTTGAAATGAGACTCATGATTCTGGAAGTTGGATTGAGTCATCTTCATAAACTGAGTCAAAGCTTCTTCTAATTGACTTGGCTTCTCTTGCTTTTGCGGTTGTGGAGGGTTGCTGGATGATGGGTTATCTTGCTGCTTCCAAGAGAAGTTGGGATGATTCTTCCACCCTGGATTATAGGTGTTAGAATACGGATTCCCTCCTTGCCTTTGAAGGTTACCCATGTAATTATCTTGCTCCTTGGAGTCTTCTAATGTATCACACCCTCCATTCTCATGAGGCCCTTGACAAAAGTCACATCTCAAGTTTTGATTTACCTGGTTCACTTGAGCAGAGGAAGAGGCTCCCACTTTCAGTGCCTTCAACTCCTTTGTGATAGCCTCCAATTGTTGAGAGACTAACTTATTTTGAGCCAAGAGTGCATCTTGCGTTTCTAGCTCAAGGGTACCTCTATCATTCTGACACAACTGCTCATTGGAAGCCATTTGCTCCACTAAGGTTCTTGCTTCTGCAGCTGTCTTGTTGTTGATTGTACCTCCAGCTGAGGCATCCAACATCATTCTGGTGTTCGGTCTCAAACCATTACAGAACATTTGCATTTGGTTGAAATCATCATATCCATGGCCTGGGCACCTCTTTAGAAGGAGCTTGAATCTCTCTCATGCCTCATACAAGTTCTCACTTTGGTTCTGTTGGAAGCCATGAATCTCACCTCTTCTTTTGATGAATTTGGAGAGTGGAAAAAATTTTGTCATGAATTTCTCCTCTAAATCGTCCCAAGTTGCAATGCTTCCTGTAGGCAAGGTGTCAAGCCAATCTCTTGCTCGTTCCCGCAGGGTCCAAGGGAAAAGCCTCAATTTCTTGCTTCCCTCAGTCACTCCAGCCAGCCCAAAGGTGTCACAGATTTCGTAGAAACTCACCAGGTGCTGATTTGGATCATCAATCTCATTCCCCGCGAATTGGCTTTGCTTGAGAGTGTTCAACAATGCCGGCTTGATCTCAAAATTAGCATTTGCCTCCACCTTTTGGTAGGCATTGACAGCCCTTGCATGGTTGTTCTGTCTCCCAAAATCACCCAAAGTGCGTGGTTGGTCCCCCATCACTTCTTGAGTTGGGACTTGAGAAGTAGATGCAGAGGATTGTTTTTGTTATTGCTTTGCTTCCTTAGCCTTCTTCCTTAATGCCTTATTTGTTTTGATCTACGAGTCAAACAACAGTTCACTGTTTGTTTACCTCGCATGCACAAAACTAAATGGAAAGATCGATGTAGCAAAGCGATTAATGTAATAATTTTTTTTTCTTTTTTTTTTGAAAATAAATAAAAGAAATAGTTCAAAAAGGTACTCGTTTGCCTTGTTAAAAATTAATTCAACAATCCCCGGCAACGGCGCCAAAAACATGGTGAACAAAATCGCAAGTGAACGATTTCGTCGTTAAGTAATAAAAGATCTAATCCGCAGGGATTGTGACCAATTATTAACTAAACAAAAGTTGTAACTAATTGAACTATTGACGAATACGGATGTGTTTGAAAAAGTTGTTTAGCAACAAAAACAGTACTAACGAGACAATGTATTTGGATATTAAGGAGAATAGAGTGACTAGGGTTCGAATCCCTTTGTCTCACCCTTTACGCTCTTGAATCCTATTCCAATGCAAGCAATGATCATGTATTTGAAGTTCAAATCCTCTAAATTAGATTAACGAAAATTCCTTTTCTCTTAATCCCTTTAATTCAACTAATAAGCCCTAATCCCTTAGGTTCCAATTAATTAAATCAAGCATAAAGGATATGGATTCATACAAACTCATACCAAAGAGAATTATATCCCTATAACCCTATAGATATGTCAAAATATCCCAAAGCAAGTTTAAAACCCCAACTTTCCAATTGATGTCAAACCCTAGTTCAACCCCATGGTGATCAAGCATAGAATCGCATTAAGAAAAGAGATAATTGATCAAATGACATACATCAAACTTGCATTGAAAATTCTGAATTCAATTACATAAAAGGATCCACAAAGTTCATTTTACCCTAGTACAAAGGATTTAGTTCCTCATGGAAGAGAAGGAACCAAGCAATTGAGATGTAGAAATAGCAAAAGTCTCCATTGATTCCTCAACTTTGCCTAGAATCACTTGTTCTTGATTCAAACTCACAAGATGCTAACCAGAGGTCACTCCCTAGGTCAATGTTTCCTCTATCTATATATAGTTCTGGACCAAAAAGGTTGAAAAACATCCCAAAATTAAGTCAAAACGCACAAAAATAAAAGTCTGGTCGCAGTACGGCCAGTAGTGGAGCTGACGCGGCCTGGTAGTGCTGCTTTAAAGCACATAATAGCAGATCTTGTGACACAGGCGTGGTGGAGAACACGGCCGTGTTGTTTCTGAAAGCAGAGGCACGACCATGTTGGATAACACGGCCTGGCCGTGTTATTCACTGTTTTCTAAATCTTGAGTTTCTTCACATCCACCAAGGCACGGCCGTGGCATAGGGCACGGGAAGGCCGTGTTTTCCTCTGATCTTGCCATATTTTGTTATTTTGGCCTCCGAGTTAGTTGCAACATCCGTCTAAGTGATCTAGCTCCGCTTTCCTAGGCCCATAACCGTCTTTTCTGCACAATTGAACTCAAACCAAGTGCATTATCTAAATCAAGCAAAAATGCATGAGAACTATGGGTAAAAACCACTACAATGCCTATTATGCAATGCAAAACTAACAACAAACTATATGCTATTATGAACGCATCAGGTAGCACTCATCGGAGAGGCAATCTCCAGTCTGGCAGCTCCAGAGGTGAAGGTTTTCAAATGCCATGTGGCGGGACGATTGTAGAAGCTATGATATATCTCATACTTAACAAACCGTGGTTTGTATGAGACATTCTTCCTTCCACCAGCGTCTGTAGGTTTATGGGTAATGGTGAGTAAGGTGGGAGTAGTTTTGGTGATTTTGTAGGTTTTAGGTGTGTAGGGTTTGAAGGGATTAACGGGAGGTACTTTGAATAATAGGTTAAAGGGATGAGAGTGAAGTTTGGAAATATATGTGGTAAGTGAAGTATTTGAGGAATTTTGTGGTAGGTCAAGGTTGAGTGTAGTGGATGATGGTTGGGTAGGTTTAGGGAGGGTAGAGGTTTGTCGGAGGCTCATTTTGGTTTTCTTGGTTTGTGTTTGTGTTTGTGGTTGTGAAACAGACAATGGTGGTGCAGGAATAACATCATGAGCATCAAACACAGATACTGATTCATCAGCAGTAAAATCAAGTACCTTTGGGTTAACCTCTGAAGACTTGACCAACCTTCTTTTCGATCCTCTCGTGACAACAGCAGGAGGAGGAGGAGGAGGAGGGATTTGCTTCCCTTGATCGGACGCTGAAGCATCATTTTCAGCTGCTGGTCTAAACTGTTTCTCTAAGACCTTTCTGATGGGAATTCTATCCTCATCTTCAGGTTCTTCAACAGTAGGTGCAGGAGCCACCTTCTGCTTTGTTCTTCTGGTCTCCCTTAAAGGAGACTCAGCAGGTCTTTTCACACTAGTCATTGAGCTTCTGGTGGTTTTCTTTTCAGCTTCTCCTTCCTGTTGCTCTATTTTCACTTTCTTGATCATAGAGCCAGTAATTAGCTGCATCCTAACCAAACTGTTGACTCCAAAAACTTCTGGATGAACAACAGCACCAACACCAAAGTAATTTTCCCTTTCCTTTGTGTTGATGGAGTCAGTTAGCTTCCTCACAACGCCGTCTTTGATCATCATAATGGAGAGAAGGACTCCATAAGGGATTATCTTGACGATATTCTTCTTATCAACACTCTTCCTTGAGAAGACAAGGGCATTTATCAGATTGTTGATAATCAACCTTGGCAGATTGATTTTCTTCTCTTCCATGTAGTTCCTCATAATGAACTTTTGTTCGTAGTTCACTATGTCGCTTGAACCAGCCTTCAGAATCACGCTCTTGGCGATGATTTTGTGTAGTACACGGTAGTGGCTTTTCAAGTCTTTGGCCGTGGGAGTGATGTTCTTCTTCTTCTTCAGTTCACGGTAGTTCTCAAACAGAGCTTCATTGACGTTTTCAAGTCCTCTGTAAGCATCAGCCCAGTTTGAATGGTAACTGATTCCTTCACACGGACACTTGATCGTCTGAGCAATAGAGTTGATGGTGAAGCGTAGTTTGAAGCCTCTGATGTGTCCTTCTATGACTTCCCCCGGAAGTAAGTACACATTTCCCCAGAACTCCTTAATAGCGTAGCTCAGTACGTCAACGGGTTCCCAGATGAAGTAGTTTTTCCAGCCCAGTTTCTCAAGACCTTCTTCAAAATCAAACCCGTACAGCTTGAAGTTCTCAAAATCAACCCGGTTCTCATTCAGAAGTTTTGCCTCAGAGAAGACGTCGAAGGCAGCAGTGTATTGTCCAACCTTTCTGTCGGCCATTTTAGCAGTTGAAGAGAAGGTGATGAAGGTTTTAGGGTTCGAAAACACACAGAGAGAGAGAGAGAGAAAGAGAACGGTTTTGTAGAAAACGCAGAGTGAAATGATGGAGCGAAAAATGTCGAGTAGTGGGAAAGCTGATAGAAAATGGTACAGTCCTTTTTCA